>CM060888.1:91537967-92857967 GCA_030762935.1 Hymenopus coronatus
GACATTCCTCAGATACCAACAAGAGATAATAAAACTTGATATATATGACAATTGCTTTTCACTCTCTGACAATTGCATATTTTATATTTATGTTTGATTCACTTTTACTTACAATCAATGATTAGCAATAACAAGAGAAAATACAGCCCCATAACAAGAGTAAAGACTTTATACCAAATTTGCTCAAATCATTGAGCCCAGAGTTTGACACACCCTCTATATGCCATGCCCTTCAAACTCAAATGTTTGTAACAAAACATGCCCTTAGCCAAGATAAAAAATAATTAAATTATTGTAAGAGTTCTAGAAATGGAACAAAGAATCGTCAATGAATAATTCCCATAAATTCCATATCAAAATGAAAAGACCAACACCAAGAAATCAGGAAAATAACTATATAGAAGCCATTAAATGAAAGTAAAAAATCACGCTAGTGGAACAGATAGGAAAAATAAAAAAATTATAATTGTAACAAATATGAATTCAAACTTGATCAAAAAAGCAAGGAAATAATCCCCACTCAGGAATTTATAAATGCCCACAAGTGAAACAAAACCGAAAGTAATAGAACTGTATATTAAATCACCAGGAATAAAGAAACGCAAAAAAAAAGAAAAAAAATTAAACTGTGACATATAAGAGTACAAAATCTTTCAACAAAGAGAATAATAGATTACCAGTAGGAAAGCACTTAAATGGCAAGATCCACTTTTTATATACGAGGTACGTCCAGAAATTAAGTTCCGTTTTAATTTATCTCCGCTGCGATCGGAGTTCCGCACATGCGCGGTAGACGCTCTGTATCAAGGAGAAGAAACGTGTGCCATTTTGAGATCACTGTCAGTCACATACGCTTTGTTGTGCTTGTTTACAATGTCGGTGTTGATTGAAAATCCCGCCGCTTGTGAAATCAGATCTGTGATTCGTTTTCTGAATGCTAGGAAAGTGAGACCAATTGAAATTTATCGGCTAATTTGCGAAGTTTACGGATAAAATGCGATGAGTGATTCAATGATGAGAAGATGGGTCCGACAGTTCAATGAAGGACGTAGTGAAGTGCACGATGAAGAACGAAGTGGGCGTCCATCTTTGGTTACAGAAGAACTGGTTCACGCGATTGATGACAAGATCCAGGAAAACCGCCAGTTTACAATTAGTGCTCTCGCTATGGAATTTCCCCAAAGCTCACGACCACTAATTCATGAAATTGTTACCGAAAAACTGAAATTTCGTAAACTTTGCTCACGTTGGGTACCAACGATTCTTACTGAGCAACACAAAACAAAATGGATGGGTAGTGCACTCCAGTTTTTAACCCGTTATGATGAAGACGGCGAGGAATTTCTGACACAGAAAGTCACAGGAGATGAGACTTGGGTTTCTTACGACACCCCTGAAAGTAAGCGGCAATCAATGGAATGGAGGCACACTTCATCCCCAGCCAAGGTTAAGCCGAAACAAATCTTGACACCTCGAAAAATGATGTGCACAGTGTTCTGGGACTGGAAAGGCATCTTACTCATTGATTTCTTACAGCGTTGTCAAACAATCAAAGCAGATGTTTATTGCGAGACACTTAGGAAATTGCACCGCGCAATACAGAATAAGCGCCGAGGATTGCTGTCAAAAGGTGTTGTTTTTCTTCACACGACAATGCACGACCACACACTGCAAATGTGACGAAAAACCTCCTACATGGATTTGGCTGGGACGTGTTTGACCATCCTCCGTACAGCCCTGACCTCGCTCCTAGCGACTTTCATCTGTTCTTACATCTCAAGTCTTTCCTTGGCGGTCAACACTTCAACAATGACGAAGAGCTGAAAGAAAATGTTTCCAACTTTTTGAAGACACAGGCGGCAAACTTCTATGAAGAAGGTATACAAAAACTTGTGCCACGCTATGACAAATGCCGGCAAAATTTCAGCAGTTATGTGGAAAAGTAGTTTAAGAGTTGTAAAATTTTGTGCAATAAATAATTATTCTGTGTCTGTACACAATTTAATTTACTTTCTGGATGTACCTCGTATATAAAAATATATATACTATTTTTGTTCAAACTTAATTCTTACAATCTGCACCCCAAAGTCTAGAATGATATAAACTCGGTGCACAATCGTGCATAAGGGAAAATAAGCACTTAAGCCACAGGAAATCAATAAGAATGGCTATCCTTATGAGTATTAATTTCTCCTGAAATACAGCATTTCATTTTTAGAGCTAAGCGATTGTAACTTTGCCTTTTAATATCTGTTCAATAACTCCAACAGAAGGAAAAACTATGGCTAAAGAGAATCTAATCAAAAGTGCATTTCGTATTACTATAGTAGCTTTGAGCTGCATTTCTCTTATCCTCATATCCACTTAAACTGGGGAATACATACCCATCTAATACTCACAAATCCCTGGCTGATTAACAGCATAAATAATAGTTTCATTATCCATATTAAATAACCCTTAAACAAAGAAAGTCATCCATCTCATGTAACAAAATAAACCCTCATCCATTAACAATACAATATTAAAGTTACATAAACCCACACTCATAAATAGCCTTAAAAGAAGCTCCTTGGCCATCTAGCTCAGAGCTCTATGCCCCATTAAATCCCTCAGCTATATGTCTGTCAAGAATTAGAGGATCAACCATTCTGAAAATAGATTAAGCCCATGAACTCTACAGTTTAGTTAAAACTCTCCAATGCTCTAAAAATCACCCAACAAAACGTCTGAATTCCACACTTATATACCAAATAAGAAAGAAGGAAAAGAGCACAGAACAAAAGCCCACACATATTAGCAATTTTGTTGGATTCCAAGTCTATATGTCCTACCTTGGGCAATAAAATAAATCATCCCGGACCTGGGCAGGTACATGTAATACCCACTTGTCTCGGCTGCACCCAACTCAACACCCCCCCTCCCTATATCAAGTCTCAAGGAAGCAGGAAAGAAAAATAGCCGCCAGGAAGACAACCAATAAATGCACGGCACCTGTCCGAGCAGACATGGAGACTAAAACTAGGAAAATAATACAATATAAAAAATATTATCATCCTCAAATACACCCCAAGGGTACAAGTCCAAAAGAAAAAGGAAATTCAGGAAACATTGTGCACTAAACTAGTTTCACAGGAACGATGCATCTAAATCCAAAATCTTTGTTTAGAAAACTTTCAGTAGTGACACTAAGGAGAAAGAGAATAGAAAAAGAAAATCAGTACTGGATTTCTTCCTGGAGAGTGAGGCACTTTCACGTTTGACGTACAGTAACAGTAATCACTTTACCCAGGACACTTTACACTACTTTCTACCAAGTTGTTAATCCAAAGAAGCTCCTACACACTAACATTATGCAGAGTGGTGAAGAAACGTAATACTGCTGGGAACATCAACTAAATAGAGATAAATATAGTTTATATCTCAATCCTGATCCCAGGCAGCCAGTATCCTGAGCCACCAGCATCCACATCCAACTCAGCTCATGGCAGGGTGAAACAGAAGGCCCTAGGAAACATGTCACTGAAGCTCCCACCCACCAACATTATGTAGAGTGGTGAAGAAACGTAATACTGCTGGGAACACCAATTAAGTAGATATAAATATAGCTATCTCTCAATCCTCATTCCAAGCAGCCAGCGAACCGAGCCACCAGCGTCCACATGCAACTCAGCTCATGGCAGGGGGAAATGCGGGTCTCCAGTAAACAGTTCACTGATGCTCCGGGAAGGAAAATCAGAAGCGATGCTCTCTAAGAAGAAGCAGTTTTATCTATGCCACAGAGAAGCCTCAACGCTCTCGCGCCCAGGCATGGAAAGGTGACAGGGATAAGACAACCCTGAAATAAAAGCCCCTTTTCAAGCAAGTAAAAGTTCACTTATGCATAACCGAGCTAAATGACTCCTAAGATTGGCTTCAAAGTTGAACGAGAAAGCCAAAGCCCAACTCAATAAAATTTATGCTCTTAAAAATAAGTAAACTTACGGCACGAACGCACATTCCCTTGCTAACAAATCAGATTACTTATATTACGCTTTTAATTGGGAAATGTGCGCTCGGCGCAACTGTTGTGCCGCATCGACACGGAGCAGACATGAGAAACCCCGAAACATTATAATGGTATATGAGACCCAGGTATACTGGGGGACCAATTTAGCAGAAAGCCCTTTAATCTTGGAGCTAATAGGCTAATTGCCACACATGACCTTGGAACCTATGCTAAACGGAGCTGCTTAGCATTCTGCCGATGTTGACTTTTCCTTCTTTCCCGTGTCAATTTCAAATTATAAAAAGACATTCCACCAATTGTCAGAGTTTTTGTTGGGCGATCTTATCAGGAAGAGATCAGATAATGTCCACAAATTAGATAAGATGGAATTTTGTATATAATTAAAACTTAAAGAAAAAGGGTACACACTTTTATGTGCTTCATGCCGTGCTGCATTGAAGGACCCAGCAGTAAACTGGGTGTCATCCGATACCAAGATCTGAGGTGGACCAAAACATGAAAAGAAAAAAAAAAAAAAACAACCGATTTTACGCAGATATAACCAGCGATAAAGCAGAGAACCACACATACTTGGAGAACGCATGTGATCATTCACCGAGTTGATGGGAAAAGGTCCTACAAAGTCCACCAAAAGCTTCTCCAACGGCTTAAAGGCATAGTCTGCCCCCCCCCCTCCCCCAACAGTGCGTTGAATCAGCTTCGCCATCGCACAACTTACAAGCCTTAACCCTTACAAATCTAGACCAGTTAATTTTGCTTTGGGAAATCTGAATTAGTTTCAGGGTTTAATGTTGAATATGGAAGAGGAGAATTTGCGTTAATTTGGATTTAATTCTAATTTTATGAAGATTGATAAAATGATTATAGCTCTATAATGTGCACATGGCCTTCCACAAAAATGTCTAATTTTCTCCTTAGTTTTACACACGTTTAAATGACCCATGAGAGAAGAAGAATTTTAAAAAATGCAAAAACAGCCGGGACCAAAGCGGCAGGTAACAACCTTAAAGTGGCGATCAAACCGACACTTGCACCTCTTCGCAAAAAATACGGGGGAATATCCTCTCCATTCTCTAATCTCCGGTTCAAATCTCCTAATTCAGGATCTTCACATTGGTATTGATCTAAACCAATAAATAATTTAGGCAAGGTGTTAATAACACTGTCTCTCCTGCCGACTCTGAGGATGGTTGTCATTATCTGTGTAAGACAAGCTAGTTAAGACATCAGCAATACTATTCTCGGTCGGTACCTTTGATTGGCATAGGGGTAAACTTAAAGCTTAATATCGTTACCCCCCCCATCTCGCTAAACACTCAGTTTTTTGACGGGTAGCTAAGGCCCAAGTGAGTGTCTAATTATCACATTCAAGGCGAAAAGGAACGTGTTCAATACATTGAATTTCTCAAAGGCGAACTAAACTGCCAACGTTTCAAGTTCGTATACCGAATATTTCCTCTCCTGAGAAGAAAGTGCGTGAAACGTAATAAATCGAACGTCTGCCCTCCGAAAAATCGTGTAATAGAACAGTAGCGACCGAGTTGGTAGATGCATCAGTTTGGACCACAACATCTTGTTGAAATCTGGGAATGCTAACACCGAAGGCCTAGCGACAGCATTCTTCAAATTCTCAAAAGCATCCTGTTGAGCCGTTCCCCAGTTTCCGACTAACATATACAACGGCTCAGGCCAGGACGCAAAATCTGGTATAAATTTGGAAAAGATGATAACCATACCAATAAAACGAGACAATTTATTCGATTGTGGTTGCACCCACTGCAACGACACCGTTCGTTCCAACTTAACAGTTATTCTACCAGAAGAAACAAAAATGACCCAAAAACTGAAGATTACCCTCAGCACACCTCCCCTTTGAAATCTTCACAGTAAGTCCAGCCCTTTGCAACCAACTGAAAACCTCACAAAGATGTTTAACGTGAGATTAAAAATCCGAAGAATAGACCACCACGTCCAAATAATGGCACAGACACTGGAGTTTTATATCTGAAAAAATATCTAATACCCTTGATAGAACCTTTTGACAAGCCAAAGGGGGATTCGATTAAACTCATAAAGTCTCCATGGCGTAGCAAAAGCGATAAGGTGTCTACTCTGTTCAGCTAAAGGTATTTCATAGTACGCATTATTGAGATCTAAAGTCGTAAAAAAATTAGTCCCAGCAAAATGATGCGCAGCGGTATGAAGATCTGGTAAAGAGTGGACTCAATATTTTCTTATAACTGATCCGTGAGCCTAATCTCACACTCGACCAAATTATAAGTCAACATTATCGGTGAACAACTTAGGAAATTCACTAATATGTTCTTTGACCAAGACCACCTAATCAGGACATAAATGCTTCAAAGATAAAGATTCTAGGTGTTTCTCAGAACCTACTACTCGCTCAGCCTGAGCTACTCCAGACACGGACTCCAAACCCCCACTAAACGGAAACTTGTTTGATGAAAAGGAAAATGTAATAATTCCTTTAAAAAAATCTAACAGTAACCCCGTCCGGGACATAAAATCCGCACCTAATACTACTGGGACGGGTAACTGTTTCAAGAAGAACGAATGTTTCCACGTAGATTCAGGAAACCGCACACAGCGGTAACCCGACCCTTTGCCTCAAAATTTTTCCCACCAATACCTAAACACTTCACGTTCACGCGTATAAGCTTAGTACAAAACCACTTAATATGGAGATTAAGATGCTAGTCTTCCCGAATCTAACAAGCTTGTACCGGAGTACGTCCCAAAACAATCTATACACCAGAAGATAATTTAGATAATTACCACTTTCGTTTCTCGGCAAGAACTCATGCGGGCCTTAATAGGAGCCCACTGTCATAACTCACGCTCCGGAGGACGTCACCCCTCTGCGGGGATATTTCGTACTGAACGGGATTTGGCAATCCCGAACTAAATGATCTGGGATGTTACAGTTGTAACATGGGCGCATGCGTGCTACGCCATCAGACTGAGTTATCTTAAATCTCCCTTGTTTCCTACAGCCAGGCTGCCCACCCGGATCCCGAAAACGATCTACTATCATGCATTCATTAACAGCAGGAATCAAACTCTCCAAATCTACAAGCATTCTCGACCTACGTGAGAACAGGAGCGCTTAACGTGTAGTGGCATTCAAGTCCAAAATCACAGTATCATACCTCAGCCTCATCCTCCATAATAAACAAATGCGAGTACAAACGTACATATACTGAAAATGATTCATCCAGAACTTGAGGTACCAAATAATAATTTCTCACGTTCAAGGTTCTTTCCCTCATTGTGGCAAAATAATTCAACAGTTCTGCATGAAAGAGGCCTGTGGCATCATGTACTGATCTGGTCTCAAGTAACAACGTCAAAGCAGGCCATGCCAATTTTGTACTAACTAACTTGAATAACAAAACTTCAGAAACCCTATATAGACGAGCTTTATTTATAATTTTCACTCAAAAATGCAAAAATTCCAACAAGGAACCACAATCCATAATATCAAGAGCCAGGTCATTTTGTAATAACTCCTGTAACAGATGTTCCAACTTAATAGGCAAAAACGACGAAACCCCGACATTTGACGTAGCCTTCATCCCCGGCCCAGAATCCCCTGGAACCTGCATAGTATTTATACTTCCAGCACTAGAGCCTTCTACCAATTTTAAAAACTTTCCCTTATGATTCTGGGGTTGGGTGGGATTGATGCGCTGAGGCAATCCTCTCGCATTCCCATTCGATTTCTCTAGTGTGACCTTAGAAGTCATGGCTGGCAACCCTGGTGTTGACTTCTGCCAACACGGGATTGTGATCGGAATAAAGTGCTGCGAGTGAAGTGAGCATGAGATGAAAGGGGTAGTGCTTAATGATCGCAAAGTCGATGACAGATGGTTGTCCTCGACCATGCGGACGGTGTGTGGGTTGCCAGAGTCCCAGGACTCTTAACTGGGGATCCCTATCAATCATGCGAATTATTGCATTGCTTCTAGGATCCGCGCTGGGGCCTGAATACCAACGCTGATGTTTGGCATTAAAGTCCCCGGCGAGGATCACGTTAGGATGGAGGGTTAAGAGGGATTTGTAGTCAGCAGGTAAGAACGGATGGTAAACAGAGACTATTACTACCTCCCTTCCTCCGAGCTCAACACACACACTGCCGTCGCCTCAAGGGCTTGCAGGGGGGTGAGTAGGGATGGGTTTGTGGACCACGTTTTGTCTCACAAGGACCGCGGGGGTACTCGGTCACTGCGGTGGCAAACGTAGCCAGATAGGTGGAAAGGAATGTCAGGGCGCAAATGTGTTTCTGAAACTAGAATGAGGTCCAGAGTGTAATGGGCAGCAAAGCGCTGACGCTCATCCCTCTGATCCCTCACGCCATTGGCATTCCAAAAGATGAATCGGAAGGAGATACGAGACCTAGTTCCGTCCGCAATTTTGGGTCAACGGAACTAGCTGAGCATGAAGGTGAGGCCCTCAAAGAGGATCATCGCCTTGCTGGTTGGATCTGTAGCCTACAAGTACCTGGTGAGGAGATCCCGGACTCTCTTGGCGTGGTTCAGCAGCAACCGCTGACGCCACCCCAGGAGGTCCGCGGATCCACAGCAGGTACGATGGAGGGTGGGGTTGAAGTTGGTTGGTTGAGGAGGTGGAGCATCCACCCCTGGCCGATCCTCACGGGAGTCACGCGTCGGCGCCGGTGCTGGACCGGTTACCACAGGTACCTCCCAATCGGAATTGGATTCGCGAACTGAATTTATAAGACATTAAAAATTCTGGCCCTAGCAATAACTTATCGTTTAACAGCACATAATATATCCAACCGCGTTCACAGTAAATGGTTTGAATCAAAGATGTTAATCATTAAATGACATAATTATACTTTGTGTTGCTATGTGTAAACATGTTTAGATTACAACCGAACATAGAATTACTTCTTGCAACATAACATTTTAGGAGTAATAATATATATAAATAAATCGCTGAAATGTATGTACGCGTATCACTTCCAAACGACTACATCAAATTGAACAATTTTTTGTTGTCGTGTTGGATATTGTCAGGACAAGGTTTGTGGGAAAGAAAATGTTTAAAAACATTACGGGAAAGTATTTTAAAATCTCATAATATGAATAAAAACCGTGTCAAGCGAACGCATTTCGGTTAATATCCATCAGATGTTAGCGGTGTCACGGTTATTTGTTGCTAAATAGTCGTAGTACTGCTCTATTTTTACCTCCCCATTCAATGTTAAGGTAACGTACCAGTTTATCGACACAATGACGCAATGCAGCAGTGAAATTCAAATACATTTTTATATAGTACCTGTCCTTTCCTTACTCCTATTGTTTAAAATAAAGCAAAAAAGAAGCTTTCCTGGCTTTATATATTACCTGTCCTTTCCTTACTCCTATTGTTTAAAATAAAGCAAAAAAGAAGCTTTCCTCATTTAATGTTAAGGTAGCGCAACATTTTATCGAGATGACACAACGCAGCAGTGAAATTCCAATACATTTTTGTGTATTAACTGTCCTCTCCTTACTCCTATCGTTTAACATAAAGAATCAAAGAAGCTTTCCTAAAGATGAACACCTAGAGTAAGTACTTGTTTATTTGCCGCTAGATAGCCATAGTAGTATTTTTCCTCCCCATCTAATATTAAGGTAACTCAACAGTTTATCGAGAAAACACAACGCAGCAGTGAAATTCAAATACATTTTTATGCATTAACTGCCCTTTCCTTACTCCTATAATTTTAAATAAGGAAGCTTTCCTGGCGACGAACACCTAAAATGCATACTTATTATTTGACACCAGATGGCCGTAGTACCCACTGCTCTATTTTTCTTCTTCAATGCTAGCGGGATGTACCCGGGTTTGCAGACAATGACGCAAAATAACTGCGAAAATCAAATATATCTCTTATGGATTAACTATCGTTCCCTTGGTCACATCGTTTAATTAAAGAAATAAGTATATTTTTGTTGCAATTCTTTAAAATAAACAAGTTATAAACAATGCGCATAACCATTAGCTCTTCTTGGAATCTGAAAATGGCGGAGAAATAACGGGATTGTTTTAGTTTTAACTTCCTATTGCAGATGTTGGTTATTTGACGTTAGGTGGTACATGAGCTAGCTAAAGAACATGATAATACGCGTCAACATCACACTACAATTGCGGTGCTCTTAATACATTTGATCAAGTAATATTCTGGGTTAAATGGAGACATTTAATACAAAAAGCTATCATCAAATAAAAGCTTATCATTTACCCAACCAAATCTACTTGCTCTTTAGTTACGTCATTGATAGCCCTAGAAATGGCTGTTTTGACATAGAAGAAAATAATGAAAGAGGTGGAAAACATTAAGAGTAAAGGAAAGAAAGAGATTCGGAAGAAGCATGAATGTTACTTTGTGACTTTCTCCTTAACGTAATTCATTACCTATGGCAGCGTATGCCCGCCACACTATAGATGCGCTGTCATTACTGTTATTATGGCAACGACATCTTGGTTGCCCATTCTGTTAACTGCATATGACATCCTTTCCACACTACCTTATGGGTGCTCTGACTTCGTCCTTTTCGCAATACCAACCACTTTATATGCTACCTTGCGCAGATCATTGCGCTTTTCATATGCAAAGGCATTATTAGACATTGACAATGGGAAAATTTCTGTTGACACTTCTACTGGCCTCATTTCGTTTCCATCAAATGTTTGTCACTTCACAACGTCAAAGGAAGAATTAATATCGAAAGTATTTCCAAATATTGGTGCAAATTACAAGAACTATGCTTGGTTGAGCGAACGAGCCATTTTAGCAGCAACTTGTAGATGATTTGAATGTAAAAATTCAGGGTAAAATTGATGGACAAATGCATTCATTTAAGCCGATCAATTCCATTACTAATCCAAATGAAGTCGTCAATTATCTAACTAGATTCATTGGATTTGCCAGGATTCCTGCCACACAATTTACAGCTCAAGGTTGACTCGGTGATAATTACACTATGCAATATCAACCAGCCGAAATGATGCGGCGGAACAAAACTTGCTGTTAAAAATTATGAAAATTTTTATTTAAGTTACTATAACATAGGAAAGTTCAAAGGCGAGGATATACTTATTCCAAAAATACCACTATTGTCAACAGACTTTCCTTTTGAATTTAAGCGTGCCTTGCATTCGCAATGACAATAAATCCCAAGATCAATCATTAGAAGTGTGTGTAACATACCTTTAATTGTGTTTTTCGCATGTTGTATGTTGCGTGCTTGAGAGTCGGCAAACTATCGGTGCTATTTTTTTCTGTCCGGAAGTACAATTTTACATTACAAGGCATTACAATAAAGTGTTGTCAAATTATATAATTGTAATTTTATTTCATTGCATGGTCGTGCTGTAAACGGAAGATTTTGTCCGAGTTTTTTTCATTAAGTACACCACCCGTGCGAAGTTGGGGGTGGGCAGCTAGTTTGTAATAAAAGTGGAGACCACGTACACACATCTGCAGATTCTGTGATACCTCATGTCGTTTTTTAACCCTTGGGTTATTTAAATATCATCCTTATCCGGTAGGCTACTTAAATCTTAAAGCATTTAAACAAATGAAATAATGTAACTTACAGGACTGATTATGCAAGTGTACATGCATTACACTGCAGTCTTGCTATTAACGAGATTTATGAGTCTTGCGAGTAATTGAGACTCAAATTGTATTGTCGGTAGTCAAGCTAATTCATGCCAGCTGTGCATTCAACTGCATCTAGTGGCTGCGAGAGGTGTGCTTAGTGGCAGCGAGAAACAAGCAAGAGTGAAAGCTGACTTGACTGGCTCTAGTTATCATGTAATGTTGTTATGAGTGGTGAGTTGCTTGGTTTTTCTGTGGCAGTATAAGATATCATTTGCTTGGTTTTGAAGGATGTTGTACAACATATCAGTAAAAATAAATATTTTGTTGAATATATTTAAAAGAAAAATAAAACTGATGCTAAAATATCTGATTAAATTTCCTGAAGAAGTTCTAGCATAGCACTAAACAGCCACAAAATTTAGTTCTGTTCCTACATATAGTGTTTGCCAATTATAATAAGTAATTCCTTCATTTTGTACAAAAGGAAAATCCACATACTGTGTAATTGACAAAGTTGGTCAAAATTATGCTTGCATATGTTATTTTTAATTTGATTATAAATGAATTGTTTAACCTCACTAGTTGTTTAGTGTTTGAAAGTGCTTTCTAAAAGAGGATCATTCTCTGCAGTATTTCAACAATTCCACATAATCATGCTATTTTGTTTTTCCCAGAAAATTTGCTGCACTAGTAAGGCTTTTAGGGATAACTATGTTCTGCTGTTTTGATTATGTAGAGCTATTTCATTTTTAAGCTGATCATCAAGTGCAATTTCTACTCTACTCTTCCTGAAAACAGCTATAGCTACAGCCAATCTTAGAAAATTAACAAAAGTCCCTTAACCACAGAATTACTCACATTCATTTACCTAAACTGACATACTTAATTACTCTCACTTTTGCTGTTAACTCCTCTCTGAAACTAGCTTCATTTGGAGCAATGAAACATGCATACAGCCTCATGACCTTTTAAGATCATGTGCAAGGAAATAAGCTCAGTTGATCCTGCAGGAAAATTGCTTCAGCTAATTCAATGTCGCTAAACATAATATTAGATTTATGTGTTTGGAAGTAGTGTGGGGACTTTTATATATATATCAAAAGTTCTTAGTGAAATTTCCACACTTGTTGTTATGGTTACCCCTAAATGCATGCCACTGATCAGTATACATTGTACTTAAATGATTTCAGTGTCATAAAAAAATATACCCAACAGCTTAACAGGAGCAGGCTGCATGGGGTACCCTGTATCCCCGTTCCATTTCTCAATATTTTCATCTTATTTATACACTTAAAAATGTCAGTGTGGTTATATTTTAGACATATTTTTATTAACCTAATATAATTACATTTAATAGTCAGTGTTGCCAACTATGCTGGATTTGAATGACCTACAATGTAGCATATATATTTAATGTATTTTTTTTATTAATTTATTTAACCCTTAAATGCTCAGCTTTATATATATGCAAAAGTGACTTTTAGGCAATGTATTAGAATATTTTAAGCTTTTTAATGGTTGTTTATAATTACATTGACCTCAATAAATACAAGCATTTTCAGCCATTTTATACTGAAAAAATATTAATTTCTTTCAATAATATTGTGATCTCTTTTTTCATAAATAAAAAGCAAATCCATGCAACCATATTCCATGTATGTCAATACACTGATTATTTTACGTGGGACCTCCCTGTCCTTTTCTATAGGCACGCTTGACTGCAGTTGCTGGGATTCAAATTTACTACGTTCGGCTTGGAATGGAAGCCAGTCCATTATGTATCATACTAATGACGGTGGCTATTCAAATCACTTCCGCATCAGGTAAAAATGAAAGGGATATGAAACCGGTTTATGAAATAGAGGGACCATGGCATATGTGGTGCATTGAAGGGTTCACATGCTTTAACTGCATGGTCATATGGTAGTTGTGATGATACCTGTTTGATCTAAAAATCAAATTTTGGGAAGAAGGGCCTTTGTTTAATTTTACTCAATTCATCCCTCACCAATCAAACCTGTGGTGGACAGTAGCCTTCATGGTCTTTTTCCCAATTTTTATGAAGATTAAAAAAAAAAAAAAAAAATGGAATCTATGAGTATAAAAATAAACTAAAAGTATTGTAAATGGGACCAATGTTTTCAATTATTCTTAAAAGTTTGAATTTAGGGCAAAATTCTTTTTTTTGGCAGGAAGGGCCTTTGTTTAATTTTACTCAATTCATCCCTCACTTACCAACATACCACTTGCTTTGGCCAAGCAGGCGGGGAAGGGTGCCATCCACTCTGGCTCTTTTTTCACTATTTCTACTCAGACAGTATAAAGTCAAACTTCTAGATCTTATTGATTAAACACAATACTGTTTTGCTCTGTGATAACAAGATGGCACTGCAATACTGTCCAGTCTAGATGTTTTCTCTGTCTGTGAATAGATGGCAGCGTAATCACAGTCACCATCTATTTTTCAGTTTTATTATTGTTTTAACTGAAGGTGCAACTTTAGGTCATGGTGTTAAATATCCAATTTGGGGTTCACCTTGTCCACTGAGGAAAAGCGTGAAAAAAATCACAGCCAGATTGGTTTGCCTACGGGATTCCTCAAAATTCAAGAATTACAGAACATCTTTTACTGATCACCATTGCCCAAAATTGTTGGATATCTATGGCTCAAATTTTGATTTGGTATGTCAGAAAAATGAACTTAGTGTTGTGTACTCTTCTGGAGATAAAGATTTTGAAGGAAAGTCAGTTGGTGAAATAGTGAAAATTATGAATGAAAAAGATCTGGTTGGGCTATGCCTGAAGTTTACAAATTAGCTTGTCTATTTCTAACTGTACCAGCAATTACAGCTTCTGTTAAACGGTCATTTTCCACTTTAAATCGAGTAAAATCTCCCTGTAAGTCTACAATGGGCCAAGAAAGATTATTCTCTCTGTCAATGATGTCACTAGAAAGGCAGTTACTTTGTACACTTAAGGATGTTCATGAGAATTTCACTTAAGCTGTAATGGAACTATTTCTGAAGAAATCTTGTCAATTGGAGCTAACATTCCAGTAAACTGGTAAGTACTACTACTAAACTTAACAATAATTTATGAATACATGTGCCCCTCTTATTATGCAAGTAATTGGTTCTCATGAATTATCACGTAACACAAAAAACACGTAAAGTGAATGTGATAATGATATGGGCTATTTCAAGATAAACGTAAAAAAAATGTGTTTTAATCAGATGCATCTATTTATGGCATTTGTACAGTGTTAAAATCAGCATTTTTTAAAATTGCTTTACGTGAAAACATGTAAAATGAGATCGCGCATAGCGAGGGATGACTATATTTTATGACTAAGAAAAATGATGACGATGTACCTAAATTACTGACCATGAATCACCACTGATGTCCCCATCTTCCTATGATTTCACATATTCTTCAATTCTGCATATGCTGGTAGAAGAAATAGACTGTAAGGGTTGTATATATTTTGTAGTACCTGGAGAAATAATTTTAATGTCACTTTTTAATTAGATCACAAGGAAACATTTAATAATTTTTCATCTTTATGTACAGGTGGATCACAAAGAAACAAGTTTGTTTCGTCATTTTTATTCAGTTATGCTTGTAAACTTTTGTTACAGATTTCTACTGATAAATATGCATATTGGTGTAGCTATTAATGGACAGCTAATTGTCCACTAGTGAGTGGAGTTTTATAAAAAATCTGTTGGACAGCTTAATGTACAGCTTAATGTTAATATTATTTCATATTTCAATTCTGCGCACATAGTTTTATACTGGCAGAACAAATAGATATCTAGGGGTTGCACATATTGTGTCTTACTTGAATAATTTTTAACACCATTTTTTGAGGGGTCACAAAGAATCATTTAATATCATTACATCTTTACATACAATGAGTCACAAACAAGAAGTTAGTTTGTTTTGTCATTTTTGTTCAATGTATGCTTTAAATTTTTGGTAATTTTCCTACTGGAACTGCAGTCTGCATAAACAATGATTAATGGTATAAATAATTAGGAAAATTTTAATATAGTGGAGCACCATTGTAATAACATCTTTCACAAATTTGCATCAACATTTTAAACATTTTTAAAATTCTCTACTTACCTGTGAGATTTTTTTTTAGCAAGACTAGTTTCAGGGAGTATTCTCCCTATCTTAGAGAAATTAACCATTGCAGTACATTTTAAGAAAGGACTGAAATTACAAGACTGGCAGCTCTATCAGCTTGGCAATAATATTACATACTCAAATATAAAGAAGATTTACTGAACTTTGATGCACTATGTGAGAAAGAAAGAAGTTACGGCAGCTAAGGCAGCTGATGATGAAATATGTTCTGAGCAAAAAATAAAAAATGCAGGTAGTAAAGTTGGTGTTAACCTCTTCCCCATTAGCCATTTAAACCCTACATGGGCTGTGAATGGATACCCAATAAACAGTCCAAGAAAGTTAAATGGTTAAATGGACTAACAATGCTTCATAAGTAAACATTCCTATCTTTCATATTTAAGTTATTTTAATGAAACAAAAAGCACTTTAAAGCATGGAAATTTCACTGTACACCCATGGTATTAAAATGTTGAAGGTTTACTATTTTGTTTCTCTGTAGCAAGCTAAGTCAATTTGTGCAATGAACACACCTCATTTGTGAATCAGCTAATTTGTTGTACATATGAACATTTAATCTCAGAAGAACATTTCTTTGTTTCATTTGTATAGCCCCCTTTAACTTCAATGGTCATATTGGGGGCTTTGACTTGAGAAAGAAGTCAGCTTACTGACTACTCGACCACGGAGGCAGTTTACATTAATGCACATTTAGACCATAATGTATCTACCATGGTTTTTGAATTTGCACTGTTATGGTTTTTATTACTATTATTCTGCTGTGCTTGCAGTTGCAGAATAACCACATACGTTGTAAAGAAAGAGACTGATTGTCACAAATGACACTGACACAGCACATGTCTCTTAAGATTTGTGTTTGTACATATCCAATATAAGGTCATGATGTCACACAGTGTGAATACATAGTAATTTATTATTAAAATAAACAATTGTAAATACATGATTTTTCATTCAGCAGGGCATTCTAACTTCAGGAATATGGAATGCAACATTGGAAGATGCTGCAATAGGTCTTAAGTGTATGAGGTAGTTTATTATTTAGTTTATATATTGGTTATATAGTAACATTTATTTTAAAATAAACACATGCATACATTCAGATTGTAATTATAAGACTGAAAAACTCTACATATTCTTGACATTCCTAAAAACATTTCAAGTAAATCAAAATTAAATTGTTTTAAATAAGAACTTTTATAAAAACAAGGTGGTTTAAAATTCATTCATTCATTCACACTTTATGGAACTTTACATCTTGTTGCAAAGCTATTTGGAAGATCGATATTCAGCCTTTTCATGTGTGCATAACTTTCTATAACATTATAAATGCAAGTTTTTGGATATTTAAGTGGGAAAAATGTACAATCTACATATAGTGAAGACTAATTGTTTTGTAATAAAGGAGATTTTTACGGATGCACATTTTCTTGGGTGCTCAGCTCCCAAGTCTTCATTCAGTAGTTTTTGTGCAATTCAGAAGCAGAGCAGGGCAACAACATTAAACCACGAAGTACATTGTATGCTTTAATGCTAAGGTTTCATTCTGTCTGTAGACCCCAGAGTTCATGCACATGTATGTGCATGAACTCTATGCACTGTGTATCATTTAATATTTCAGCTGGTCCATGGTAAATTAAATAACCTATTCACTATAATGGCTGAGAGCTTCAAATAAAGAAACTTTTTTTGGCTGACAACACTGCGGAAGAACAAGCAGGAGACCTCTCTTTTTTCCACCCGGCCTTCGCTTTCTCAAAAAATTAGCCCCTTAAGATAAGGTACACACTTAGTATAATGCTTAATAATGTAGCAGAAAAGTAGGCCTGAGTATATGGATTGTCTTTCATTACAGTCATAAGAGTATGTGAGATTAGTCACTTTCAAAGAGTGTTTGTTTTCATTCTGGTTGTTTTTAAACTTAGCCAGCTTTTCCTAAATAGGGCATATTATTCTCAAGACATACCACCACTCTTATAACAAGATAGAGAGCATTGGTAAAGGTATATTTATTGATTTCCATAAACAGTTTAATATATTATTGGGTCTTCTGTTATTACTTATTCAGGGCTGTTTTGTAACTTTCTGGTTATTATGGCTAACAATGAACACTTTAGCAGTATTTGATATTCTGTAACTCAAAAATATATGTTGAATACTGAAGGATTAATCCTATTATGAAAATGGGCAGGCTACTGTGGCTAGTATCCAAAAGAATTGGAAAACAACATGGCCATGTCATTTACATTTACTTAGATTGAAGGTCAGTATATAAAATGCGGCTAAAACAAACAAGTGCTACATACAGAATTATTAATTAGAATATATTTCTATAAGATAGACATGAAAACGTTTTATCACATGACTCCAACTTGCATTCCTAAAAGCAGCATGGCCATTATGTTATTTCATAAATTTAAAGTTATTGTACTTTAATACGCTCAAACAAGTGCTACATACAGCATTAGTAATTAGTAAAACATATATTTGTATAATAATCTCCAACAATACTGAAATGAGATGAGATCTGGTGTATCCTAAATCTGCTCTTTCTACATGCATCTAACATTTAACTCAAAGGAAAACGCTGTATATTTTGCTTGAATTTCATAATTGTTTAGTTAGGTGTCAACTGACATAGGAGAGTGTAAGCAATAGATTATAAGATTTTCTGATTCAGGCCTGAATTTCTAGGATTGAATGACATATAAGTGTATGTAAAGTTTGATTATAAAGATAGGGAAGAAATTAAAATTTCAAAATAATGCTAAACATTTCAGGATGAAAGGTTCTTCGTTGTAGGGAGTACTGTGTATGATGCTGCTGTGATATAAAAGTAAACAAATAGGATCATTTTGTTACTACTATAATGTAAATCCTATATTTCTCTGTAAATAAAATAAAACGATGTGTTGAAAGTTAAGTTAGGAAGTTCTGTACATATTTCTTATGCACACATACTTCTGGATATAATTTTCACACATAGCAATTCACTTTCAACTTCTGTGTTTTATAAGATTTGATGTTTAAATGCTTTGTCATGTAGCAATGCAAACAGTGCCTTCTTCAAAGCAACAGCTAAATATTAAAAATCTGATGTTTTTCATTTATATGATTTTCTCTCTGTTCAGCAAAAAACTATTCTTAAAGAAGATTTTTTTTTTTATCTGCATAATGCTAATCAATATAAACTTACCAGAAATGGTTCTATTACTTATATCCTTATAAGTAGAAGGGAAATAAGGGTAAAGTGACAGTGAAATCTCTTAAGATTGTCTCTCTACTAGGCGACTGTCATTGAAATTTGGTTCTCTTTCCAAGGCCAGAAGTAAAACAAACTGTATTTTATTCAGGGGCCGTCAAGTACGTATTTTCACATAAACCTTTGTATTAAATTTTTGGGTGGAATACAAAACCTATTATGTATTTTGTACATATGTGGCAAAGAAAGTAAAAATTAACTGTATTTGGAATTTTCTTGTAATAATCTGCAACCTGTACTAAAATAGAAATGTGTATTCTAAATATAGACTTTATAAATTAATTTATTGTACCATTTAGCTCAAAAGAAATTACTTTTACCTGACTTTTGGTAATTGTTTATTTTGAAGTCAACTGGTATAGGAAAAATTGAATTGAGTTTTATTTATGGATGCTCTTTATCGACTATGGTTCTCAGCATCCCATTCTATATGGAGCATAATAGTCTGGAAATTTTTCTCAGAGGCTTGAGGTTCTTTTATGTGTCCTAAATCTACCACATCAGACTACTGGCTTTACTCCTTTTTGAAAGGAAGCCATACAAGACTTTTATGCCCGAAAAAATGCACAGCCCTTCGCCAGGTTTGAACCTGCAACTTTGGGAACCAGGCACTAACATGTTACCCCTAGACTACAGAGGATAACAACTGGTATAGGAACATGAAAGTTATATATGGTAAGGATGATTAGTATGTATTGACATTTTTAGTTAACTTCTCTAATGTTCTTAGGACTGCAAATACATTAGATTGAATAATAGCTACTGCAGATTCTAAAGTTAAAAGTAGAATTTGTGTAATAATGAGTAAGGGTAAAAGATATATTATAATTGTAAGTTTCCTAACCCAGGCCAAAATTTTATGGGTTGTGTACCAGAAACTTAAATATAAAGCTTGCTTACGGAGAACTTTAAAGAAAAATATAAAAAAAAATATGGCAAACATTTCTTCAAGATGAAAGATTAGTTCTGTATAGCATGGATAACAGTGTGTATGATATGCTGTAGTATGAAGATAAGCAAATATGTTTTTTTTTTTTTTTTTATTTGTCATATGAATGCAGCGTTTCTCTATTACAAAATAAAATAACTCATCAAAATTTAGGTTAAGGAAACCTTTATGTATTTATTGCACAAACACACACTCCTAGAATGCATTTTTACACTTAAAAGTTTCAGTTTACAGCATATGTAATAGCCTATTCTTTTTTGGTTACTGATATCCTGTGGTGTTTTTCATTCCTTTTAACTTCCAGAGTGCATACATTTTTCAGCTAATCACAATATTGTTAGTGCTAACAACAATGTGTCAGCTCTGGTTATCATTAAGAGGTAGTCACAACATTACAGACTACCTCAACAAGAGGTAGTCACAACATTACAGAATACCAAAAAGTGCATAGAAACAAGTTAGTGGCTTTTAACATGTTATTAAACATTAGCAGAAGTTACATAGTGCATTCAATGCATTTGTTTTTTAAAATATTCTTTTGGGGAAATGTATTGGAAAAGTTGTAAAAAAATAAATAAATAAATAATTGCTCTAATAATTTTAAAGAGCAGTACAGTATTTTCATGAAATCTTTAAACTATAGCTAAGCACCTTTCTCAGCGAAATAAACATGTGGCTGAATGTAGATAGATACAATTCTTACACTACAGCTGGAACATGTTCCCACTTAGTCATATTTTATTCTAGACTGTGAAATGAACTGGAATTAAATAATCTCTGTGAAACCAGTTATAAGGAAAATTTGTTTTATGTTGGGTTTATTGTAATCCAGGACTTTGTTCTACAGGTGTCCTAAATGCAGCTTTGGTGCTTAATACTCAGACTATTACCTGAATGAATACCTGATTTTGATGTACATACTGACATTTTGAACAATTTTGAGGAGCTCTTGATGGAAAAGTGGAAGCTTTGACCACAGACTATACCAAGGGAGGCAGTATGCTGACTATCTGGTACTCCTAAAGCTGTCCTGTATGACAGCCAGAGGGTGCAGGAGTAGGAGTTAGTCTGAGACAAATATGGACTCAACAACATAGACAGGACCTGGCAAAAGGCTGCACATTTAGGGGGAGAACACTAGAATATGTCATTTTTTACATAACTTCTCTATTCTCCATTTCCCATATGTCACTCCATTGCAATTACTGCACAAATTATGTAGATCAAATGGGGAGCTAACACCATTATTTGAAAGGAAATGAAAATTTATGCAGCTGAACCTGCCTGTCAACCTGAATCAAATATTAAAATTCCCATTTATCAACAGTGAATTATCTTTTCCTTCCTCCTGAAATGTTTTTATTCAGTTACTTACAAAGTTTCATAAAATCATTGATGAAATAACACTATCATTGGTCCCATAAACCTTCACTGCAACAGCAGAACACTAACTGAATTCCACAAGTATTGAGTAAGTTGTGGGATCTTATTTGTTGCATTTAATTTGCCATAATGTTCTTTAATGTGCCTTACAGAGTCTTTGAATGTTGTCTAGTATGTAGTTTAAAGCTCAGCAATTCTGCACACTAATTTACATTTATTTTGGACTCAGGTAGTTATAGATCACTGTCACTGAGAAGTAATATTAGCACCATAATAGGCCTTCTTAGCTGCCCAAATACTGATTGTGATGTATATAACATGTCCATGCACCTTTGATGCCTATCTCTGCTGCATGATTTCATATTGCTGTTCAACACTAAACACAGAATTCTGAATATTTCCATTTGAGTCACTCCTATTAGTTCTCACATTTCCATTTTCTATACGTTCCATATCACTCTTAAAGCCACGATTTTCATACCCACTATGTGCCTCACTAGTTTCAGCACAGATGTTTGCTTTGGACTTCTTCGTGATGACTGGTGAGGAAGAAAATGCATCTTCGATTTCTCGTAAAGTTTTATTGCGAGTTTCTGGTAGGAACAAATAGCAGTAAATGACACCAGCAAATGCTGCAGCACCAAATAGCCAGAGGGTACCATCAGCACCGAGAGCATGCATCAAGTCTGGGTACGTCTTGACTGAGGCAAAAATGAGCAAGTGAGCTAGAGATGCTACTAATCCTCCCATGACACCACGTATGGGGAGCGGGAAAAGTTCACCATTCATGACCCAGGGCAATTGCAGGAACCCAATCATGCTGACACATACATGGACAAGCACACAAATGAGAGGAATCCAAATCATGGGTCTCTCGGATGATGGTAGGTGATCATACAGGTATTCATATGCACCGCCCACAGCCATTGCGATAGCCATACCTAAACCAGAGGTCATGGCGAGAGTTCGTCTGCCATAGTTCCTGATCAACATCGCTCCAGCAATACTCATCACTAGTCGCATTCCACCAACAACAATGGAAGCTACATACTCATTTAGTCCAGTGCCCACTTCTTGGAAGAGATTAACGGCATAGTATAGGATGATATAAATTCCAGAGCCTTCTTGGAAGGCAAAGAATACCAACAAAATTAGGAATGGCTTCCATGCGCTGGGACGTAGGAACGGTTTTATGTGGGACTTGAGAGTCATTGCTTCAGTCCCGGTAATAAGGTGATCCATGTTCTTTGAGTCATTTAACAGCTCTAGTAGCTCTGTATCTGCAGCCGCTGGGTTCCTCCTTAACCAGAGGAGGGCGTTCTTTGCTTCTGTAGTCCTACCATGAGCCGCCAACCACGGTGGACTTTCAGGCACAGCACACATGCCCAGGAAACTGAGTAATGCACAGAAAGTGCAAACAGCAGCTACCCTCTGCCAGTGTAGGATGAATCCTAATGTGTACACCGCCAGGACTCCAAGAGAAACGTGCACAGGACCGCTAGCTGAGAGTATTCCTCTGTGGTCTGCTGGAGATATCTCGGCAACGTAGACATAGCTCGCTGTAGCCATGCCTGCAAAACATTACATCATTTTCTATGTAGTGGAGTCATTCTAAAATGTTAATATTTAAATATTTTTATATTTAAGTTGTATTAAAACTGTAGTCTTAAATTAACTGACTAGCAGACAATGTAAGAAATCAAAATGGCAAGATTTCTATATATTAAAAAAAAAAAAAGGTTGAAAATAACATTTGTTCGACTTCTCCCATTAGGCTTGGTTCAACAGAAGGTAAATGGTAATCATAACAGTATTGGATCCATTCCTATTAACTACGTAAGTCACACTTTATTGTGAACTGTTCAATCATTAAAACCTGACTAGTAGATGAGCCTGTCATTTCAGAAATGTTAGTGATAGTAGTACAATATTTCCAAATGTTGACAGCATTTATGAGTGTCTACGATATATTCTGCAAATTATGAATGAGTTGAGACTGCAACATTGAACTATGAGGGAAATCTCAGGGTAAAACAGAATTTAGGATTATAATTCCCAGAATTATATCTGCATATAATTTCAAAATTCATTTTCACTTTTGTTATTGTGGCTGATCTTTACATTCAGCAGAGTAACAATCTGGAATTCTGATTTAATACATTATAAATTATTAGAGTTTACTCTCCCTTTATTTTGTTTCCTTTTTTATCAGCGCTTATGGCTTCAAAATGTTCCATGTGATGGAGTTTTCATGCTCTTTATTGTGTACTTTTTGAAAGCCCATTCAATTAAAAAATAGCTTTTTTATATTAAAAAGGACTTTTGAGTACTTGATTTTTGAAGCCAAAAGGGACTGTGAAAATAGAAGATAATTATATTTCAAAAATTATCTTTTGAACAAAACTTAACAAAAAAAGCATATATAGAAATTTTGTGTACTATGATCAGATAATAACATGGATATTTAAAAGAAAGATTATTATGTTTAAAATTGCATGATGTGGAATGTTGCATAAAAGGAAAAAACAAAACAAATTGAAACAAACATTTTAATCCTTATTTGTTTCCCCTAAGATAAATTTCAGTCAAATTTAATTAAATTGAAAACTTCAGAAAGCAGAATTTGCAGTGCCACATTCTCTTAATATTGAAATACAATTGAAAACTGTGAACGACAAATAAGATTGAATTTGTGAGTTAGCACAGAAATATAGATATGAGACATTTTTTTTTTTGTATCTATAGCACCCTTTAACTTCAATGATCATATATCAGGGGCTTTGACTTGTGAAACTGTAGGTTTAGAACATTAGGTTAATAAACTTTATATTACTAAACACAGGCACATTTACTCTCACATTCATACTTCCAGACTCTTTGGGGGATTGTAATATATTGTAGGCATGTACAACAAGAATAAAGAAACATGGATTGTAACAGGAACATGCAAGATTTGACCACTGTAAATGTATGTAAACCATGAGCCCAATAAAAATAAATGATGGGTTCACAGTTACACCAGTGAATCATTCTTTTCAAAGGAACTCATAAATCCCATGATCAAATTATACAAAAAATCAGTTAGCTTTTCACAGTGACGTTATCTCAAACATTGTGATTCATAAAATAGGCATTTCCATTCCATCTTAACCTTTGGCTACAAGTACAAGATGCCTATCCTCTCATTTTCAACTTACTTAAATAACATATGTAAGTGTTATATCATTTTTAAAAAATTAATTTCTTCTGCAGAAACAGACTTTAATTTATGCTAAGATAGGAATAAGTATCAACAGAGATGCATGGCAATACACAGGAACAGATAAGAAAGTAAATATGTGGAGCTTAAGAATTTATAAAATAGAAAATCATATATACCTAATAAATCTCTGATGACAAATTTATAAGTCTCCAAAATTACTTGTTCTCTAGCCTTTTTGAAATAGTTGAAATAAAATATTACTGAATATGGAAAAAAAAAAAAAATAATAAAAAAGGAATAGCAAATTCAATCTGGCTTATATAATAGAGATTTGTTTGCCATCGGCAGAAAAATCAATTTTCAAGGAAGGTATTACACACTACCATCCAAGAAGGAAAGGGACTTCCAAGACTAAATAGGTAGATGTTATGGGGAGTGGACTACTAGAACGTTTCAACTGTTATAATTGATGATGGATATCATCTAAACATTTTAATGATACATATACAACATTTTATTTTAGGAATTATTAAAACTTTTCACCAACCTGAAAAGGGAAGTTATAACTCAACATTAGATTTCCATTGATAATTCTTAGCATGTTCCTGATAAGTTCACACTCAAATATTGCCCATGCTAATAATTTTTTCTCAAGAATTTTGAAATTGGTCAAGATAAAAAAATAAATAGAAAGATTAATGCTCTCGATAGAATTGTTCAGGTGAATCGCCATTTTCCGTCATATGCAAGCAAATGGAAGGTCTTAAGCTACCCATGAATCATTAGAATCCGAAAAAAAAAAAAAAAAAAAAAAAAAAAAAACCATAATACAGCTATTCAGTCAATAAAGTTGGCATTAATACTTTTTTAAAATTCAACTTGCAATATGCATTCCTTCTTTTCCCTTCATGCAGAACACTATGTTCTGTACCAAACAAAACCAACCAGTCACGGATTCCTACAGGGAAGCTGTTCGTAATCCAGGGTTCAAGGAATTTCAAATTGAATAATATAGGCTTAGTTGCATGCAACATTGGAAATAACATCCACATGTAAACAAGAAAACAAAGGTATACTACTTTTTCAGACTTGTTTCATCACATTTAAATGGTATACTTAGGAGCACAAAATCTTTAATACTCTTCCCAGAATTTCGCTGCATAATTAATATTTAAGCAATCTTACCAACTGCAACACCGGTGATGAAGCGACCGGAATACAGTTTCAGGATATCGTCGGAGAGCGAGATGAGAACCCATCCTATGACGTAAGGAAGGGATGTTAGTTTCACAGTTGTCTTTCTGCCGAATATTTCCATCAGTACACCAGCTAGTAGAGCTCCAATGGGATTCGAGATCACGCCCAAACTGGCTGCAACACAAAATAAATATATGCCATGATTTGTTTAGTTCTATATCTAGATTACCTGACCAGTCGCAATTTTCTGAATTAATAATTGTTTAAACTTATCAGTTTAAACTTTTCTTTAGACTCAAGATGAAAAAGAAGAGATCCATGGCATATATCACCCACAATAAAGTTATAAAGTTCTCTCCTTTCGTATTATATACTTCTATATATGTCTGACTGCTATGTTATGATTGCAAGCAGTGTAGATTAGCATTCAGCTTACCTATCCAAGAGGCTTCGTCTTCTGTCACCGGAAGCGTTGTTTCTGGCTGCATAAGTTGAGGCAGCAGAACAGCCGAATATCCTTGGCACATCCCGACTGATATGGAGTTTCCATGAGCTGCGATTGTTGCTGCTACCTGGAACAGGAAACGAATCTATGCTAAAAACATTTCTTTATTTAGAAGTTCCTCGAGTTTCTTCTTATTAGCTTAGAGGAATCCAAGTCCAATGTGAAACTCATCTCATACTCACACTCTCTCTCATCGGCACTGACCTTTTTTCAAAAAAATCTGATATGTTCCATTCACAAGACTGTCTCTACTTCTGTGTAACAAATTGTTTTAAAAAACTTATTCTTCTATCTACTTCTTGCTAATGGAGATAAGCATTAGCAAAAATGTCTTAATATTTAGTTCCTTATAAGTAAAAGCTAAAGTGATAGTCAAATCTTTTAAAAGGTAATTGTTCTGAGATTGGAATCCGTTTCTTTGCATGACCAGGAGCTTACAAGTTCCCGTATGAGAAAAATGTAAGTATTTTAAAACGGAAACCAATAACAAGGAACATCCCACGGGGAAAAAAAAGACAAATTATATGTTTTAACAATATGTACATTTTTTTGTGTAGTAAGGTTTTGTCTATCTCTTACGGTTTACAGTTACGCAAAAGTCATCTAGAGTGAAGAGGTCTTCAGAGGCTATTGCCAGAAAATTCAAGAGTACATTTTATATTTCATGTAAAATATCTTAAATAAACAGGGTTTAAATTAAACTCGTTAGAGCCATTTTTGAGAAAATCAAAAAATTTGAATTTTTATCCATGTTTAGGGTAGTTGTGGATGGAGGGGCTCTCTTGAAAATCTTCGCGTTGCATCCTTGAAAGATACTGAACATAAATACCAAGTTTGGTATTTGACGGTGTGATCGATTTTGAGCTAAGCTGCCCATAGACACACACAGACATTTTTAAAACATGATTTTTTTATTCAGGGGGTCTCAAAACATATATATTCCGGTGAAATCTTGGTATCAAACTTTTGGGTGGAACATAATACCTTCTTTATACACTATGTACATAGTATCTACGTGTAGAGAAAGTAAAAAGTCTATTTTGTGGTCCAGTGAAATCTGCCTATTAAATTCTGGGTTGAATACAATATGAGTTAGTAAAAATAATATGTTTGAGTTACTGGCATGACTAAAAATATGTTTTTTTTTTAGTTTATGAAGTCAATCCTTGTATGTGGAAATTCATAAGTACACATGAAAACTTACAATAGGTCAATTCTAGTGATCATTAGAGTATATAATTTATGCCAAGCAACTTACACTTTTCACACCATCAGACGTTTCCATAATATTTGTTATATTTTAAGTTTCCTAAACTGAAGTTTGCTTGGGTGCGTCATCTCTCCGTGGTGTAGGGGTAAGATGTTAGTCTGTAATTCCCGATATCGTGGGTTCAAATCCGGCGAAGGCGATGGACTTCTTTCGGCGTAAAGATCCTAGTGGCTTTTCGGAAGCGAAGTAAAGCCGGTGGTCCCTTGTAGATTTACGATACGTATAAGAACCTCAAGCCTAATTGAGGCCTCTAAGCAAAACTAAGCGGCCTTTTATGCCCAGAATGGAACGCTGAGAACGAAATCAGTTAAAGAGCGCCCCCTCCCCCAAAGAGAGAAACGTATCTCTTTTCGCGTGCACTCATTAGTACTGCCATAAATGAAACCCAAAGCTCATAATAATGCAAGACAGAATCATTTTGAACCATATATTGTTGTAAGTCAACTAAACGTTTTAATTCTGGTTGGGACAGCAATAAGTAGCTCCTGTAAGTAAGCTCCTATGTGAGCAACTGAGTTATTTTTGAATCTTGAATACTTTTCTAACTTGAAACAGTTTCTAAACAAACAATCATCATGGTTAACGCAGAGTGTGTAGAGCTGCAGATAGCGACGTTTTAGAAGAAAGCGAGTGTGAGTTGTGTAGTGTGAGGACGGAAAAAGTTGGGTGATATTTTGGTGCCAATAAGCATTCACACGAATACTTGTCACGCTCAGGAGCACAACACGATATGGTATTATCTGAAATAAAACATGGCATCTTTTAAACCAATCTTTGATAATTACTTTACTGCGATAAAACACACCTTGTTTTATGCTGTTACAAACTTAGTTCTGTAAAGAAAAGCTGCCTTCAAACTAACGTATTGCTAAGCATCAATTTAAATGTGGATCTGGAAGTTTTGAGAGTATGTCAAAGGGAAGTAGTATAGAGAGAAACGTATTCTGCCAGGATGCTTCTTATTGCCTATCCCATCAACATCCACATTTATAATAAACCTCTTCCTCAAAAACGAAAAATGATATGAAATTACACAATTTCATGTTCAACATTACAGTAGCTTCTTTTAATAAACATTATCATTTAGTTGAAATAAATACAGTGCAATGTTTAAATAAATATTATTTCCACCCCACGTAAAATATGACCGATAGTGAACGAAATTTTTAAATTCAGCGTCTCTGTAGGTTTGTTAGACTGTCGATTATATTTAACTGACGGACATCGGTTTTTATTAGGATTAACGATTGGCATTCATGTATATTATCAGCCAAAATGAGAGCAATGTACAAAGGATTAACGAGTCCAGATTCTGAAACTGCATTTTGTTTAGCAATGTGTGTAAGGTGTCAACAGAGTCTGGTAAGTAAATTTGAATATATAGGATCGGTATAGATCATTAAATTATCTCAGCGTCCTCGTTCTCGTCGATCAGTAGGGAATGTTACGCTGTTGCCAGGAGCCCAATGAAGTCAATTCACCGCCATCTTCAACAATTAACTACTCCATAGAGTACTTTGTATGAATTTTAACAAAGCATCTGTATATGCATTCATTTAAGATCCAGTTAACAAGAGAACTGGATCCGATGGACTATTGCAGCGTCGTACACTTACCGTTGAGAAGACAAGAGGATGTGATAGTATCTTACTAAGAAAATAATAGCCAGTGACGAGTCTTACAGCTTATTAGCCATGTGAATAAACAAAATTGCCTGGGTCATCGTGGAGATGACTACGATCTGGAGCACTAATTGGGTTACACTTTTCTGAAGAAGAGACCGCGAAAGCAGTGACAATGATGCATGGTAATCATTATCGTGACATGATAACAAAGTTTTTGATATAATTGCAAGAATTGAATGTGTTCCAACAGGATAGGATAATACATTGCCACTGTCGCTATAACAAGATTACTTGAGCCCACTATGTGGTATGGGGGTAGCGTGTCTGCCTCACATTCAAAACATCCCGAATTCAAATTAAGATTAGGGAGTTATCTGGATTTTTTTTTCAGAAGCTTCCCTTATCCTGAAAAGACGAATGTCGAGTACCTATTGAGCATCATTTCACCCATTTCATTCATTCATTGTCCGATATGACATACCTGGTTAAAGGACGTCCAAGATTACTGAGAGGAAGATTCCTTGTTCTTATATTTCACAACGCCGATCAAAATTAAGTTGACACCCTATTATGTTATTTGAACGATCCAGGAGATAACCCTTAAATGTGTTATGAGTGAAATTCAGCTGTAACTTTGCTCTAAGTCGTTCAAATTTTGTCACCAGAGTGAAGGTGTGCCAACCTAGCCACGGAAGACATTTGTCCGGTGTTTTGCTTCATATATACTTAATGCAGATTTTATATTTCATGTTGACATAATAATATTAACACCTTTAAATTAACTGATTTGAATATGTCACATTATTAAAACAAACACGTCATTGTTTGACCCTATTAGTATGAAGCTACTGATTCAGTGTCGCCCTCCGTGGTGTAATGTTACCATGCTAACTTCATATACCCTAGGTCACGGGTTCAAACCCGGCCGGAGGAAGGGCGTTAAAATCCTTCGGAAGGGAAGTAAAGCCGTTGGTCCCGTGACGTTGGTTTACGGCACATAAAAGAACCTCAAGCCTGATGAAGAAGTCTCTGAGCAAAATTAAGCAGCCTTCACTCCCAGTATAGAACCACAGCAGTTAAAAGAGCGTCCATAAATAAAACGCCATTATATTTCATTACTGATTCAAGCCATGAGGTGTGGGTTTAAAAAGAGTTTAATGTGATAATATAAATCAATTATTAATTTATCCCAACATTTTAAAACATAATTTCAATTGGAATGATAAGGAAGAGTTTTTCCATTCAAAATAGCTAGTTTCACTGTCTCTGAGGCAGAAGTGATATGCCATTCAAAATTGCGACAACAGATTTCACCGAAAAGCACATATTGAGGTCCACTGACACCAAACAAATATTTATAGAAAGGAAAATTCTGCGCGTCTGGGTTCAACATGACTCCAAATACCACCGGACAAATACCAAAATTCGTGTTTAATTCTTTGCATAGAAAACGTTTCCTTTTATTTTCTGAAATACAGCTGCAATGCATTTGATGAAAACACGATATGTGCGATTTATTGGTGAGAAAAAAAGAGGCATTCAGATTTGTAATGTTTAATTGAATTTTGTATAATTTTTATATCTAGAAAACTGAGGCATAGAAAACGTTGCCATTAGCTGTTATCAACATTTTTCAGATTGGAAAATGATACCGTTTCCAAGTGAGAATGCGCACGGATTTTCAATCCCCCCATGCTAGAGCATGTAACCGCAAATAAACATTTGAATTCTATGAATTTGCTTATGATCTAACTAAGCACGTCTTGCTGAATCTGAAATCATTCACAAGAAAAACAATATCACGAGAACCTAGCGTGGATAAGAATATTGTTATATTAATACTAGGTATTACGTAATGAAATATGAATGAATGACCGAGTCACCGATGGACGAAATCGTTTGTCTGTAGCACATCATTCAAAACATTCTCTTATCAAAAGGTTCTAAGTTCAACAATACGAATAGTGAAATTTACAATATCACGAGAACATAGCGTGGATTAGAATATTTTTATATCAATACTATCACGTAACAAAATATGAATGAATGACCGTGTCACCGATGGGCGAAATCATAGTATGTAGCACATCATTCAAACATTCTCTTATCAAAAGGTTCTAAGTTCAACAATACGAATAATAAAATTTATGCTTAATCGAAGCCTAAGCTTATCGCAGCACATCTGTTCAATAACGTAATGACATAAAAATTAAACAAGGAAATACTTTAAGTTACACGGCCCCAGGAATAAAGATAAAAAACAAGTCATTGGCGTTTTAAAGGAGAATTAAGATAACCAAAGTAAATCATTGTACAAGGAAAAGATATGTATGTTTGAAGTTTGAAATTTGTCGCCTAATTCATAGGCAAATTTTTACACATACACACACACACACACATATAGGTGTCACAATCTTTACCAGTAAATTATGTTCTGATCACGTACTTGTTTTTTAATTGTAGTTTGATAAATCATTGGGTTCCAGCAAATTAATAATCCAAATTACTCATATATTTTTCGAGACTCTGAATGAAAAGAAGGCAGTTTTTTTTTTTTTTTAAGAAAAAGTCATGCACGCTTATGAACAGAATTAAACAACCAACGAAAAATGGCATAAATGTGAAACTTAAGACGCTTCCTATATGCAACACCATGATTTTAAAGAAATCCCCAGCCCTAACTACCCGTTACGTAAAACAATTTGCTTTCTCATAAATGACTAACGGTTTTGATTAAAACATCATATGGTCAATATATTTGCACGGTTGATAAAATATTGAAAATTGAGTTTTCCGCGAATAGACTGTTAAAGTCCTTTTCATTCTTAGAGCATTTTGTGTACTTTTTGAATAACTGAAAATTAGACAAACATTTACTACACACAAATGCGAATCTCTTTAAAGTATACAAGCTATTTCAAATTACTGGTTTACAGCGGTGAGAAACTTCATGAATAGTATGGGGATTTTCGGTAGCCCAGTATCTATGTTCTAAGAAAAAACATGACCTTGAAGATAAAACCACGCTTCATTAGCGAAGAATGTTAAAAGTAGGTCCACATCACCATTATTAACGGACTGCAAAACCCAATTGCAATAATTAACCCTACTTACGGGATCTTGTGGCTGTAAAGCATGAACTACAGTTACCTCATGCGGCTTAAGTTTCAGAAGTTTCGTTGCCACAAAAGCTGACGTCTTGAAAATTTAAACGTCTCAGCGATTTTTTGGGGACGAGTGTTCCTACCGGGCCCCTACTTCATCAAGCTTCTATTCTGTCAGTACACGGTGCTGTTGAACACGTTTCTTGTTTAAAAAAGATCCTGTATATCTACTCTATTGACAAAGTCATGAATAGTTTACCTGTTAGGAATCAGAACACCTGCAAGTTGAAATTCTCTACGATACCTTCTTGCAAAAGAAATTTCTAAAGTGTACTCAAATGTTCTCAACCATTATTAATGGACAAATTATCAAAAAACAGACAACACAGTTTTACTCTAAACACGCGCACTTATTTCTTTGCCTCACGACAGATCCAAATCAGCGGCAGCTACAGTGTTACTCTGACGGCAGATGTGCCAAAACTCACCCAGTCCAATACCGCCGCGGGGCGGTCCGACCGATCTACGAACGCACGGTATTTATGAGCAACCTTGCTACGAGTGAGAAATTACTGGAAGGATTTTAAATTTGGACATGGAGAAGAATTGAACATTTGAAATAGGCAGAGAGTTTAAGAAATTGTACGAAGGAAGAAAAGTGTAGAAACAAAATAAAAATAAGAAAAGTAATTTTCTGAAACTTTGGATGAAAAGAAAGTTCACTGGTGGAAGTAGTGAACGCCAAAACAACGGTCCCAGTCAGAGAAAGATATCAAATTAAACTACATGAATTATCTAGATGCTGATACAAAAGAGGAAGACGAAAGAAGAAGGAATGAAGGACTTTCTCTTGGGCAGAAAACTGTGATTGACTGATATAATTATATATATTGCGAACTACTAGGGAATTTAGCACTGTTGCGGTGTTTGCACTGAGGTAGCCTGTACTTGCTATACACAACAGCGGTAGTTGCTTCATTGACTGCAAGTAAACATTGCTAAAGATATATATCCTGAGTAGCAGTAGATTTACAGAACTGGTTGAGCTGCGCAAGCAGTGTAGGAAGGAAGAACATTCTCGAGATCTCTGTACCATTCACCAGTAAATGGAGCAGGGTCATAGCTACAACACTCTTGTCGAGTTATTAGTCATTTGCTGTCATTGGCATCGCATAATCCTGTTCTCTTTCAGTGTAAAATAATCAACTGAAGCCTTCTCGACTGTACGTGAGCGATTAAAGCTTGCCGCAAGGCATTACGTTCGTGTAACTGGGTACTGCACAAACGTTCGCCAAAAGAAGATTGTGATAAAGTAGGACATTAAAAGAATGGCATGGTGTTCTTTAGTGGGCAGGAATATTACATTCGCGTGTCTTGCATCAATTTCAGCTCAATCATTAGATAGTTTGTCCGTCGAGCATCCTGGTTATGAGTGCTCGCACCGAGGCTGCACTATAATCATATACAGCTATGCTCATAATTTGAAATATTACTTTCTCCAATGTTTACTTATGGTAGTTAAGCAATTGTCGTATTCGATATTGAGCTTTCAACGAAATACACTTTTTAAGGTCCACTAAACCCTATAGAAGCATTTTAATTGGTGTGTGCTTTAATAGTGTTGAACGCTCGTTCTTATTGCATGCAGCAGCACACAGGCGAGAGGAAGTGTTAGACACTTACAATGAAATTGAGAAGGAAAGTTTTAGGCTTAAAAAAAGGTTCTGTGTCTACATGTGTGAGTATATGAGAGGGAGGGAGAGAGAGACTGTGAGCAGTATAATTAAACAAAATACGAAACTTGGCTAAACACTGGATTTTGTATTCAAGTTCAACATCCTCTATGGATATGACACGAAAATTTTCAATTAAATATTCCATCTAGAAAGGTTTTCATTTTATATTTTCTCAAAACTGGCTATAGCGATTTTGATTAGACTATCAAGATTTAACATATTTGCATGCCTAATAAACGTTATATCTCGAATATTTTGTGAGTTTAATTTTTTCTATTAGTTTAACGACCTGTCAGATCACATCGGACGAAGAATGAAATCAGTGAAATGGTGCTCAAATGAGCCCGGGGTCCGTGGAGCTTAAAGTTACTCGTCGCTCGTCTTCTCAAGATACAGAAAACTCCGGGGTAACTCTCACTAATCGAGATTGGAACTCGGGGGCTCTTGAATGTGAAACAGACACGCTACCGCCACACCACAGAGGTGGGCCTGAAAGAATTTGTATAACTTTGAATAACTAATAAACGGCTAACCTCAAGAAACAGGCGGAAGCTTACTACACGAGAGCTCATTAGAGTTGTTTAAAATACACAACTTATGCCGGATTACTTTTCTGATTGGGCCATATTGGAATATTTCTTATTATGTTTCTTCAAACTTAGCTGACCTATCATGTAGCATCTAATAAGCATCTTAGACGATTATAATGTTCTTTCTTTATGGATGGTAATAAAACACTGACTTTTTGCTATTGTTTCTTTAAAGACATTTTGAACCAAACTGTTCCATTAGTATCTGTTTTTGTTATTTTTTTTCATTTGAAGAAATCTTTAAACTATCCAAATACGTAAAACTGATACTTTACGTTACCTTAGATACTCTAATATAATTCTGAAGACTTTAGCTGGATCATATTTAATAACATTACTAATTTTGACAGGATCAGGAACATCCATATTTATAATGACTGCAACAATTGAAGATCTTGAGTATTGTGGTTGACATATTCCAAAGAGATAATGCTGGAAGTTACCACAGTTATTGCAATCACAGAGTGGAGAATTTGTTTTAGAACTGTTATGTAGAAAGGCAGGTATTTTTGAAAATATAGATAAATCATATTCATTAATCTTGAATATGATTAACATTAATTGTTCATTAGATTAGTGCACGTAGATCTTCCGTAAAGATAATTTTCCTCTGATATTACCTTAAGACCATCGTTAACAGCTAAATTAATTTAGAAAGATTCTAGAATCTCTTGCAGCTTTTGCTGTTATTTTGTGGAGTAGTTGAGTTTGGTCAGAGATCCAAACCTTCAATATACGCTTTGTAAACAAGACATTTAATTTCAATTTCAAATAGATTGGTTTTTTTCTTTTTAAAATTTATAGATGCATTTGTATAGAACACTTAACATATTGTTTTTCAATTCCTGATTTCAAAAGTGCCAGCTCTAATAGCAACGGTTTTGGCAGGAAAAATCGATCAACGGTTATCTAATAGTATTAATCTATAGAAATTGAGATTTTGATGCGAAAACGAGCTATAATTTTCGATGTATTACTTTTCAGTAAATTCAGAAAACATTTTTGGAATATGTCCTACAAGTTATCTTGTTTGCCATTACGAAGTGTCGAGTATATTTTAGGGCAATATACAATCTAGCTTGAGTATTTAGCATTCATTTCCTGATGCACGGCCGTTTTTGCCTTAAAGCTAATTTTACTTAAAGTAACTTGTCTCTGAAATGCCTGATATTCCCAAGATTATTTTTGCAATTGGTATACTGGCGAGTTTACTTTATTCATTGGAACTAAGGGTAATTTGTGGAATAATGTGTATTATAGCCATATTAGATAACTGGATTACGTAAGCGAGCAGTTTTTTTGTTCTTAATATTTTCTAGAACACAAAATTTAAATTTAAATTGGAGACGATTTCTAGTAAAAAATATGTGAGTAACGCAATCTGAAATTTTATCTAATTTTATATGAATACCTGAAGTTGAAATTGGTACAGAAAGTAGTGTGAATGTAAACCTCACTGGGAATAGTTCAGTATTTTTGTGTCTAGAACCTGCAGAGGAAACATTCCAACATTTAAGGAAAAAAGATCAGATGCGTTCCACTCACATAACTTTTTCTAGCTGTTCCATGTACAAACTATTTTTACAAAAGAATATTCTTTATCTACATCATCTAATCGAGATAATCATTACATGCTTCTTTATGAGCGGAAGGCAAATAAGGAACTACCTTTGTTTAAAGCAATAGTAAAATATTTTAAATGAGGTCGCTATGTGAAACAGTTGAGGTTCGGTTCGCTTTGCATGGACCCTTTAAGAAAGATAGTTTAAAATTGTGCCAATAACAAGGAATATCTCTAAAACGCACAACTATACAATACATGTATGTGACATAAATTATGTATTCCAACGAGATTTACTTTTTTTGTGTAATAGGTTTTTGTCTATCTCTTACGGTTTAACCGTTTAGTGTAATTCTGCAAAACTCATTCAGAATAAGAGGTCCTCAGAGGATATTCCCAGAAAATTCAAAACCCAAATTTTATTTTTTATGTAAATATATTTATTATTTGGCATTCAAAATCGTTAGAGCCAGTTTTGAGAAAAACAACAACTTCAAATTTTTTCCATGTAAAATAGTCTGTTGTGGGGGGAATTTTCTTAAAAATCTTTGTGTCGCACCGTTGGAATATATTAAACATAAATACCAAGTTTGGGGTCACACACTCACACACATATTTTTTTTCTAAAAATGCTCTTCTCGCACTCAAGGTACCCCAAAACATATTTCCAGTGAAATCTCGACATCGAATTTTTGGGCGGAATATAATACTTTCTCTATCCACTATGTACATTGTACATGCAGGCTAAAGAAAGTAACAACATTTGAAGAAAAAAAAAATCAAAAAACAGAACCGGGGCCTCCGGGTGAAAAATCAGCTTGCTGATCACTCGACCACGTAAGTAAAAGAAAGAAAGAAAAATTAAATACTTCTGTACAATGCAGCGCAGTTTAAAATATCTGTAATAATTGTGGAAACGTTCCAGTCCTGGACTGATTGTCACCCTATTCAGCTTGGTCCTTTGTGGTTAGATGTAGATATACAAATTCTTGTTACGAGGCAAGGCTATCACCAACTGTTGCCATATCTTAGTACAGGGTTATTACAAATGATTCATTGGTTTTCAAAATGCTATATTTTCCACAGTATTTTATGCACAGCAATTATTAATACATCAAAAGAACTGTAATCTCAGCATATTTACATTGTCTGCACCAGTTAGCAGCACGAGTGTATTGCCTTCACAAAATAGGGACTAAATAACAGAAGAGTAACAGAATGATGCTACAGTAGGTATGGAATGAACTGGGCTACTGCTTATATATGTGTATGTTGTGTTAACCAAGGGGAAGAGCATTTTTAGAGTGTGAGGAGAAACTTGGTATGCTTATGATTTTTACTTTCTCTATAGAGAAGGTATTGCATTCCACCCAAAAATTCGATACCGAGATTTCACCGGAAATAGACGTTACGGTCTCCTGTATCCATAAAAACAATTTTTAGAAAAAAGATTTGAGAAAAATTCCCCCTCCCCAAACTACCCTTCACATAGAAAAAAATTCCAAAATTTTGATATTCTCAAAAGTGCTTCAAGGATTTTGATTAAAATATCTATATTATAGATATTTAGTACATAACAAATAATGTGTATCTTGAATTTTTTGGGAATAGTCACGGAAGACCTCATTATTCTGGATGAATTTTGCTGGGTTTTGTAAAACTAGTAAACCGCAAGAGATAGACAAGAACTTTACTGCACAAAATATGTAGATCTCGTTGAACCACACAACTTATGTCATATTCATTTTTTTCATAGAGTTGACCATTTTTTATATATTCCTTGTTATTGGTTTTAGTTTTAAAATACTTAAAACTTTTTCACATATAGGCATTTGTCAACCCCTGGCAATGCAAAGAAATTGATTTCAACCACATAGCAACGAACTTATAAAACATTTGACTATCGTTTTAGCCAAGTGTATTCCCTTATTTCGCTTTTAGTTGCAAGAAAGCAAGTAATAAAGACAAATTCCGATGTTTATCTTGATTACCGTACTATGCATTAGATAGAAGAATAAGCTTTTTAACAATAATTTGTTTCAGAAATGTAGAGAAAGTCATATGAGTGGAACACAGCGGCTTTTTTTATGTGTCAATCATAATTGTACATGTAATACTTTAGAAAATATAGCATTTTGAAAACGAACCTGTGTAACACCTGCATACTATGTAAGGAGTCCCCGCTTCGGTTCCCAGCTGGGCTCAGGACATTTTTGTTTTCACAAGAAGTTTTGTCAGTATGCCCAAATATTGGTACGTGAATGTGTTAATACACAATTCAATAACCATGTGCCTATAAAACAAAATTTCAGGATCCGACACCGTAATTTAAACGGTAGAGTACCTGCTGTGTGAGGTGCCCCGGGTTCAATTCTCAGCTGGGTTCAGTTAACTAACCTTCTCTGAGCTACAAGTATCAGTGAGTTTTAATGTTGTATGCAAACAGAATAAAGAAAAGAGAAATCCTATGACAGCTTGCTGTAAACGAGTTAGCATCATTATTTGGCGCTTTGTTACGATAAGTTAATCTATAGAACAGCTGGTGGAGGAGTTATTCATGCTTTATGACGTTTGTTGTTAGAAAAGATTTTAGTGATAAGTTTTTAGTGTTTTTTTACAGTACTTAAGAGGCAATTGCATATCCAGATGGGACAGTTGCTTTGGTTGCAATATCAGCCACATAATTCCATTCTTCTCAATAATTTAGCTTATTTGTGAACATTTAGCTGTCCTCAGTCTCCTATGTGTAACATGGCGTTTTATGTAAATGAAACCATTACACCATAGCTTGCAAAAAATATATAAACACATTTTATATGGAAAGTAGAATCGCGGATACGTTTATACGAGATTATTAAGATTTTTTAGTGTTAAGTAAAGCCAAAGCTATAAAGCTATGTCTGGTTAGTTATCTTGGATCAAAAAATGAACAAAATAATCATAGATCCAGTAAACGGTCCGAAAATAAACAAACCCTACATCTTTGCAGTATTTTTATGACTAGTTATAAAAGTAATGTACTGAATGCAGTGTCTGTTGCGTTACAACATAATGGTTAATGCAGCTATATGATGCAAGTGCTTCCAAGTTCCGCAATATATAACTTTTTTGAGTTTAAACCTTAGAACCGAAGCTGTTAGATACTTTACCATTCTTTTTTTATAACGGCACACATTAGCAATCTGGCTGAAAAAGGACAGTAGTAAGCTGCTTCTGGTACTCTTGGAACGGAACAAAAAATGACAACACGGTGCTGAAAAACATGGGTTAGACAAGAAAGAGTTAATCAAGCCAAAATTTTCTGTTAGGTTATGTGTAAATAGAAAATAATCGGAGTCATAATTGACTTAGTTTTAAATTGTTATTTGAGATGCCTCAAACGCAGCAATCTGAGTTGTCGTTGCAGTGATTTGCTTTCATGAGGCATTTTTCCTTAGTTCAAATAAGGGGGAGGGGTTCGAATCCCGCTATAGGCATGTTGTGTGTTTCTGTTCTATGTACGACATTCTCTCTCCTTTGACGGCCAATTAGTTTAAACCTGAAGGCCAAATAAAAATAAATAAATAAAACCTAAGGGGGAGGGAGTTAATATTGGGTAACTAATTTCCAGTTCTATTAGCATGAGCGGGGGACACCTCGGCAACTGCGAACAAGTATGAAGTATGTGGTCTATCCCCCCCCCGGGGAAGAGATGAGAGGAGGGGAAACCACATGCTAGCATACAGAAATCGACGGAGCTAAGCGAAGAGACGCACGAAAGTCCCTAACAATTTCACTAGATGGCGACCCTGGCGCACCACGGAGACTATACAGGCGCCGGGAGGCCGGAAGGAGACATCTACAACAGCACATAGCCTCAACCAGCGCAAGCAGATAAAGAGTGTTTCACTCGGAGCAACAAGCATGCCATCTGACCTGTGCCGACCTGAAAGATGAATTAGGGAAATGAAATGAAACAATGAAACGGGAGAGGAACCGTGGTAGATATACACCATCCCAGTATTCGCCTAAGCACCCCAAGAAAACCACAGAAAAACCCGGGGCCAGAGTGCGCGGTCAACAGAATCGAACCAGGTTCTCTCGAATGCCAATCCCAGTTGAAACGCTGAGCCAACTGGCTTGGTTCCAGTTCTATGTGTTTCGACATTATTTCAGGTATTATCACTTCGTCCATCTTCTCTATAGATCTAAGGATTAAAAGAGAGTCAAAATAACTATTAAATACTAAAAATATAACAATATAAACATAATAGACAATGTAAATACATTTCATTTCGTTTCCCAAGAATTGTTGAAAGTAATGTTAGTATACTGTTTCTACAGATACTAAGCGTTTTATAAATCAAATTTTCAGTTCAGCTTCAGTCAAGTAAGAACCGCTTTGAGAAATATAGGAAAACAAGTTATGTTTTATAATCTTATGGACATCGTATACGTAACACGTGCATTAGCTGTAGTGGCTTTTACCTTGAACTTAGTGGTTTGCTCTTCATGGTCTTGCCTCACAACGAAATGGATTACCGTGTTGCATAATAACAAAATGCGCGCATAAAACAAAAGAAAACAGCCGTGTGTTCTCTTCCCATACGCATAAGTGAGAGGTTTGTGCACAGTGGCGTGGAACATGAAACATTACTAGGATTGCATAATGATGTTTACGAACGCTGTTATTTATTTTTATTAATATGTTTATAATGTATAACTGATACTACACATTTGAGCAAGAGAAAAGATCCACAACAGTTTTACTTCTCTACCATGTGCATAGTAGAGAAAGTAATGCATTCTACTCACAATTGCGATAATGAGATTTCAGCAAAAATACAGATTTGAGGGTCCCTGAATACAAAAAGAGTATTTTTACAAAAACTGACGTGAATGTGTCCGTGTGTCCGTGAACAACTCAAAAACGGAAAGTTGGATAAATACTTGGCATTTGTGTTCAGTATCTTCCAAATATGGGACACAAAAGTTTTCAGTTAAATCCCCCAAATCAAATTACGCTTTATATGCAACATTTTACATTTTTTTTATTTTCTGAAAGTCGGCTCTTAATGATGGTGATTAAAATACGATATATGACGCTCTTACATGAGAAAAAAGTATATTTTGAATTTTCTGACAATAGCTTATGAAGTTCTCTTCATTCGGATATAATTTTGTATAATCTTGCATAGCTGGTAAACGTCAGGTCAGGTATGTATGTACAAACCCGAACTATTCGACACGCAACCCACAAAGCCGGCTAAGACCACATAGTTTGAAACGAAACGGTAAATGGAGAAACAGACAATGAGTGCAATGGCGGTGCTGATTCTTAGACAGTTTTGACTACAGTAAAATAATACACACTGCGCTATGTTATTAATTACATTCTTTTAGATTTACTCATATTTCGTTAAAATCTGTGTTACCTCCGATAGAACTATTTTCTTCTTCACCAACACTTGTTCGTTAGATGTGTATTTTGATATTAACCATTTGTGAAAACAGTTTCTCGTAAAATATGTAGAAAAAATATTACCACATTTTAGCGGCAAAGAATCTTAATCGTGTGTGTGTGTGTGTGTGTGTGTGTGTGTGTGTGTGTGTCTGTGTGTTTTAAACTGATTACAGTTTCAATGTATTAACATTGAGGTAAAATATTTTTTAAAAAATTATCATTTTCACGGATATTTTGTAGCTGTAAATCCAGGCTTATGCTTGCAGGTTCTACGTGCATGGGATTTACAAAAGGTAAAATAATTTCCCGGCAAATGGTTTACTTTTTAGATTTTCCAGTAAGGGAATGTACTGGCTGAATTCTTTGTTCTCATTTGTATTATGGAGGGATTGCAAAGAGGGAAAATAATACTCTCGCCCCTTCTACAGTTCCAATTGCACGACAAAGGTTTTTAAATATATCGCACTTTTAGTTTTTCCTTATTGCTTAAGATAATTTAAGCATTCATTAATTAATTTATTTGTGTATTTATTTGTGCACTGCCTGTGAAAAGGGCTCTAGTCCTAATTACTGAAAGTAATTGTCAACCAGGAGGTCAAATATTTTTCTACAGATTTAACATCTATTTTGAAGACTTTCCTATTGGTACACTGTCACGGCCCGACACTGTTTGCTAATAGGTTACGTCATACATGGGTATATACCGAACTTCCGCAACGACATCTTTTGTCGTACGCGGAACGTCAAGAACCAACTACTTCTGGATCCTGAATCGTAAATGCTCATTCCTACGTTAAGCAATAGACAGAAGTGCACTGCTCAAAAATATAGATATCTTTAAAACACACAACTAACATACTTCAAATAACGTTTTTATTACATCGGCAATTTCTGGGACACCCGTTTTAATAGTTCAATGCTTGTCATTTGTTTAAAGTCCTACCAATGTTGTGTTTCTTACGATTGCATGGAAACGCCATTCGTTTTATGTATAACGAAAGGTAATGTGGCTACTTCTACAAATGCTTATCTCGATTAAACTGATATAGGAAAATAGTCTCGCAAGAACAATTTCTTATTTAATTTGAGGAAGATTGATAATGCAATACCTTTTGAATGCAAATCAAATATATATTTGTATAGTCACTAATAATTGATGAGAGTGAGAAAGTCGTGTGAATGTAATTCAGGTTTTTTGTAAATATTTTCAAGGAAGTTCTCTTCGAATTAAAAAACTGGATGTGTTATGGTGTCATTTCAAATTTCATTTACAATCACCACGACAACTTTTTATTACTTTGTCAAAATCATGTCCTGTCAACATCCAGCTATTTCTGTAATTGAACGAAAGTGAATGGAATTTTAAGGCCAGCAAAAAACGCTCAGTTCTTAAATATTTGATTGTCACTTTTCTCTTTATATCTATAACGAAATATGTAACGTAACTCTTTCTGCAAACGTTTACTTCGATTCAGATAAAGTAGACAGAAAAATAAGTATTCCTAAAAATAGTTTGTGTAGTTACTAATAAATACCAGAAGGTAGAGAAAGTAATTGAATGTATACACATCAGATTTTTTTCTTCTCCATTATATAGGAATGTTTGAAACATCTGTGTTATTAATTGCAATATTACATGAATACTATCCATATCATATAAGCATCTAATATTACCTGTGGCATTTATAGTCAATAATTGAACAACCAAAAAGGAGCTAAATAACTCTTATAATTTTCCTTATTATCCTTACTAAAACTATTTTACCTTCTTTCACCATGAAGAGAAACTGCAAGGGAATATGACATTTCAAATATGTTTAACGATATCAAGGAAGGGCTATGGAATGCAATATTCTTCATTTCTATGAATATTTGGGACTTTCTGTCATTTATTAGGAGTATAACAGGGGTTGTATGAAATTAAAATGAAATAAATGCTAAATGGGAACATTCAACATAAAAACGATCTTCTTTTTACATATATTTTGTGTTAGGAAAGACTAAAAGCTCTACCCCGCCTATTGCATTTGCTAACTTTATGGCCATTTATCCCAGAAACTACTAGGTGGCTTGACTGTCACGTGTTTGACGTGTGGAGATAACCCTTAGTGTGTCAACAGAGTTGCAGAACTCAACGGAGCTATTTCAAGTTAAAAACCGCCTAAGAAAACTGGGCAGAGGACCTTCGTTTTATCCCTTTTAATCAGCATGACACACTCACCGTGTCCGCTGTTAACTAAGAGGGATTCCTACACAATTGGCGGGTTTTAGCATGAAACAGTCCTGTTGAATTCTACAACTCTTTTAACACTCGAAGGAATATCTGCAAACGTCAATTATTGGACAATTGGGCCACCTAGTATGTAAGACACCAATTTTTATGAGTATAAGTACATATCTTATTTACAAATTGGTGAGATATTATATCACATTAATACATATCTTATATAAGTTTACTGCACAAAATCATACCCTAATACTTTTTATTTTTTAAAGGAGTATATAAATATTTTATGACGGAGTTTTTAGAAACATATTAGTAATTCTTTTTAAAAAGCTAACCAGCCATCTTATTAATACCAACATAGTTTCATAAAACATTAAGATGTTTTTATTATTTCAAAATTATATTGTCATGTCCTTAGTGGTTTATTAGAACATGTTAATTCAAGAAAGCTCTACTTAAAATAAAACAGAAACAAACTCACATACATTTGAAGAAACAAAAAAATCTGATGTGTTCCATTCACGTGACTTTACATCCCTGCAACAAATTGTTATTATTAGAAAGCTTATGCTTCTATTTACTTCATGCTAATCGAGAATAAAAATAGCAGAAATAGTCTTATTGCTTCCTTGTAAGTAGAAGCGAAATAAGGGAGTACCATAGGTTAAAGTGATAGTCAAAAGCTGGTTGTTATGTGACTGAAGTTCCTTTGTTTGTGTGGGCAGGAGTTGACAAATTCCTGTATGAGAAAAGTATAAGTCTTTCAAAGCTAAAACCAATGACAAGGGATATCTCAAACACCACAATCTTCACGAAAACAAATGTATATAATTTAAATTGTGTGTTTTAATGTGCTCTACATTTTTTGTGTGGTAAGTTTTTGTCTATTTCTTATGGTTTAGCAGTTATGCAAAATTCCGTAAAATTCATCCAGAATAAAGTAGTCTTCAGAGGCTATTCCCAGAAAATTCAATATATACATTTTATTAGTCATGTCAATATCTTAAATGTAAACAATTTTAATCAAAATCGTTACAGCCATTTTTGAGAAAATCAAAATTTTCGAAATTTTTCCCATGTGAAGGTTAGTTGGGGGTGGGGATTTACTTGAACATCCTCGTGTCGCATCCTTGGAAGATACCGAACCTAAATACCGAGTTTGGATTTAACGTCTTTTCGTTTTTGAGCTATGCTGCCTAAAGACACACACACAATACACACAGACAGACAGATACACACAGGGACATTTTTCTAAAAATGCTTTTTTTGGTTTCAGGGGGTCTCAAAACATACATTTCCGGTAAAATGTCGGTATCGAATTTTTTGGTGCAATACAATACCTTCTCTATACGCTATGTTTATAGTACGTATGGAGAAAGTAATAAACGGAAAGTTTATAAAAGGGAAGCTTCTGCGGAACGTTTATTACAAAACTTGGCCGCGAGGAGCACGGTCCGTGTGACCTTCATTGCATTTTCCTGCGCGCGCGTCCTACATCCGTTCTGACATCACACGAGCATTAGCCTGACTTCTGTTCTAGTCCAGTTTACACGTGTATAACGTTAGTATTGCTTGAAGTGTCTTCAAAATGCATTATACAGTACCTCACAGAGTGTTTATGTGATTACATCTTCTTGTAGAGAGTTGTAAGGCAATCTGAAACTAAATTTCCTGACGTGCATGTTTCGAGTACGTGTAAATAAATTCAGAGAGAGGCGGGATCAATTTGCGATGGGAAAAGAAAGGTACACAGGCATGTGCTTACGGTGCAGAAATTAGACGAAATCGAGAAAGGTTAGAACGGTCACCTCGAACATTTCTAAGGCGCTTTGCATAAGAAACTGATATTTCGAAAGCTTCAGCAGGGAAAGCAACAAAACTTTTAAAACTCAAACCATACAAGGTTAATGTTGTCCAGGAATTGCTACCACAGAGTCGGGTAAATTTTTGTAACTGGATTTCGAGGGATGTTAATGTTGGAACAATCGATCCACGATTAATACTGTTCAGTGACGAAACATGGTTTCATTTACATGGCCATGTGTCATCATAACACAGCAGATATTATGCTATAGACAGTCCCAATTTCATGAAACTCATAAAAACATCGGGGTATAGTGCGCAATAAATGGATACAGAATAATGGTCCTATTTTTATAAGTGTATCATAAATGCAGAAAGATACTGAAATAATATACTGGCACAATGTTTCGAACAAACTGACAATGAATGTCGGTCTGGAAATTCCCAGCAGGATTCTGCCACCGCGGATACAGCTGACGAATCGACACAGTTTATTGCGGACATTTTTTAGGATAGACTCTTTAATAAGGGTTTATGGCCCGCTCGGTCACCTGATCTTACGGCATGAGATTTTTATTTATGGGACAACTTGAAAAATAAAGTTTACAAAACTAATCCCCACACATTAGAAGAATTAAAACAAAATATCAGAACAGAAATTAACGCTATTTCGGAAACTGAGTTAATGCGTGTAAATGAACATTTCCTCATAAGATGCGTAGACATATTGATGCATATGGATGGCATTTCCCACATCTCCTGTGATAACGTACGTTTTGTGTTTATTGTGATAATTGTTAATGAGATTTGAGATTTTATCGGACTCCATGCATGTGTGACTGGGTAGCGAGCCGTGCGACTGCCAGCCAAGTACGTGCCCGGGAGATGGACCGTGCGCCTGACGGCCAAGTTTTGCAGCACACTTACTGTATATACAGCATAGGTACAATTTACAAAGCGAAACTTCCCCTGAAAGATGAGCTAAAATTTGCCTCGTTACTGCACAGAGTTATGTGTAGGAGTTATGTACTCTTCTCTGAAGTAGTGCAGAACTCAGAGCACAAAATGACAGATTAGACTCATTTGTAAACATGTGTATAAAATACAAGTGTTGCGCGCACAACATAAATTATATCAATTTAAATAGCATATTGCAAATTACTTGCAGATAAAGCCTGCGCAAAAAATTCAGAAAGTAATAATTATCTCACAATTTCCCCTTAAGGTGTACAGCGACTTAAATGAGATGAATACAAATCTCATATAACACTACTTAATAGTTTTAAACAATAAGCCATAACATATATATGTATTCCTATTTTTCGCTAACGAGTGTGAGTGTGTGCGAGTGGGGGATACATGGTGTTAGCGGAGGAATAAGATTTATGGCAACCGACCAGAGTATGTATCGACGCTCCACATTTTGTCTGTTGTGTGAAGGTTCGCGAAGCAGAGCTTATTTGCCCTCCACTTCTCAAAACCAATAGGAGTAGTAGATCAAAATGTAATCATAAACAACGTGGAAGCTAATGGAAACAGAATAATAACTGTGTTGCATCTTACAATAAAAATCTGATATGCTCCATTCACATGACTTTCTCTGCATCTCTGTAACAAATTATTGTTAATAAGCTTCTACTTCATGCTGATCCAGATAAAAATTAGCAGACACGGTCTTATTATAAGTTTCTTATAAGTAGGGAATAGGGTAATGCATTAGTCTAAGCCGACTATCAAATGTTTTAAAAAGTGGTTGCTATGAGATTGAAGTCTGTTTCTTTGCGTGGCCAGGAGTTGACAAGTTTCCGTATGAGAAAAGTTCAATTATTTGAAAACTGAAATCAGAAACAAGGAATATCTCGAAAACAGTCAACTCCACGAAAACATTTAGACGACATAAATTGTGTGTTTTAACGAGATCTACATTTTTGTGTAGTAATTTTCTGTGTATTTCTTACGGTTTAACATTTATGCAGAATTCAGAAAAAAAATCATCCAGAACAAAGAGATCTTTAGAGGTTATTCCCAGAAAAGTGAAGATATACATTTTATTTGCCATGTAAATATCTTTAATATACCATATGTTTATTAAAATCGTTATAGCAATTTTTTAGAAAATCAACATTTTCGAACATTTTTCTATGTAAAATGTAGTTTGGGGTGGAGGGATTTTTTTCTTCAAAATTTGAGTGTCGCATCCCTGGAAGACACTAAACTTTAATACCAAGTTTGGTATTTTACCGACTGTTCATTTTGAGTTATTATTCGTGTTTGCAGACACACACACACACACACACACACGCATACATACGGACTTGTTTCTAAAATGCTGTTTTTGGATATAGGGGTCCCTAATAGTATTTCCTTTAAAATCTCGATATCGAATTTTTGGCTGGTATCCTTCTCTATACACTATGTATATAGTACGTGTAGACAAAGTAAAAATGGAAATCACGTGAAAAGTAAGAAGATCCACACAAGTTTGCCAACATTTATTATCTCTTCCTGGTGCAAAAAAATTATGCAATTTAAATCAATTCTATTAAATATTATTATCTTATCTGAGTTTTTATATAAAGTTGGTATACAGTTACATCAATTTTTTTTTCTCCATCTATCCTGTTTATCAGTGGAAATTAACTTTTGGTGTTCCACTCAAACATAGCTGCAGAGAATCTGGAACTACGTCGGAGCATTTGTTAAGATAAACACAGGTTTCTGCTGCTCTGCCCCGGGTGTTTTCTCACAGTTCGCATTACCTTAATAATGGCATATAAATTCCTCTTCCAGGTTCTTAATACTTCTAATTTAAGGCGCATCAATATGGCAAGGTTCTTATGAAAGATCTTAACCCTATTTTAAATTCAAGGTTAAATCTTGTACGATGCTTATTTGCCATTACTGTGAAATGATCGTTCCTCGAACCAAGAAAAAAGGCTAAAAAATCTTCTCAAGCCCGGCGCTTAAAATAATGCGAGGTTATGTAAGCAGCACCCACCAGTAAATTACATATTTCCACATTTGGATTTGTTTTCAAGGAAACGAGTTTGTTTAAAATGTCATGTCTTCCAGACTGAAAGATGAAAACAGGCAAGATAGTTTACAAAGCAAATATTTTCATGTTGTAACAACAACAATAATAATAATAATAATAATGATAATTATTATTAATAATATATTATACATTGTTTCGGAACCTACGGTATAGGAACAAATGAAATTGACCACAAAATTCATCTTTTCCGAGAAACACAAATCTTAAGATCTGCGCGCGCGTCTGCGTGTGTCTGTGAACAGAATAACTCAGAAACTAAAAGTCGGTTAAATACCATGAACAGAGCATGTGTGAACTACCAAACTTCACTTATTTATTTTCCCATAATCTGATTTTTTTTTTTAAATATATTACCCTGGCATGATATCGCTATTACCTGAAGGCATTTTGCAGATATTGTGAATCACCTTTTTACTTTCTCTACTTAGTACATAGGTAGTGAAGGTATTGCACTCCATCCAAAAATACGATAACGAGATTTCACCGTGAGTACACGTTTTAGGGGACCCATGTGTACAAAAATATATTTTTGGGAAAAAGGCCCCTGTGTATATAATATAATAACTCAAAAACGAAAAGTCGCAAAATACCAAAATTGGTATTTAAATGTAGTATCTTCCAAGGATACTACACGAAGATTTTAAGGAAAATTCCTCCAGCCCAAATTACCCTTTACTTGGAAAACATTTCGAAAATTAAGATTTTCTCAAAAATGGCTCTAACAGTTTTGATTAAAACCCAAGATATTTACGTGACAAATAAAATGTATATCTTTAATTTTCTGACAACAGGCTCAGAAGATATTCTGGATGAATTTTGGACAGTTGGTAATCCGTAAGAGACACACAAAAACTTACTGCACAAAAAATGTAGATCTCGTTAAAACACACATTTTATGCCATATACGAGGTACGTCCAGAAAGTAAGTTCCGTTTCAATTTATCTCCGCTGCAGCGCTGCGATCGCAGTTCCGCACATGCGCAGTAGACGCTCTGTATCAAGGAGAAGAAACGTACGCCATTTTGAGATCGCTGTCAGCCACATACGCTTTGTTGTGCTTGTTTACAATGTCGGTGTTGATTGAAAATCCCGCCGCTTGTGAAATCAGATCTGTGATTCGTTTTCTGAATGCTAGGAAAGCGAAACAAATTGAAATTTATCGGCAAATTTGCGAAGTTTACGGACAAAATGCGATTCAATGGTGAGAAGATGGGTCCGACAGTTCAATGAAGGACGTAGTGAAGTGCACGATGAAGAACGAAGTGGGCGTCCATCTTTGGTTACAGAAGAACTGGTTCATGCGATTGATGACAAGATCCAGGAAAACCGCAAGTTTACAATTAGTGCTCTCGCTATGGAATTTCCCCAAAGCTCACGATCACTAATTCATGAAATTATTACCGAAAAACTGAAATTTCGTAAACTTTGCTCACGTTGGATACCAACGATTCTTACTGAGCAACACAAAACAAAACGGATGGGTAGTGCACTTCAGTTTTTAACCCGTTATGATGAAGACGGTGAAGAATTTCTGACACAGATAGTCACAGGAGATGAGACTTGGGTTTCTTACGACACCCCTGAAAGTAAGCGGCAATCAATGGAATGGAGGCACACTTCATTCCCAGCAAAGGTTAAGCCGAAACAAATCTTGACACCTCGAAAAATGATGTGCACAGTATTCTGGGACTGGAAAGGCATCTTACTCATTGATTTCTTACCGCGTTGTCAAACAATCAAAGCAGATGTTTATTGCGAGACACTTAAGAAATTGCGCCGCGCAATACAGAATAAGCGCCGAGGATTGCTGTCAAAAGGTGTTGTTTTTCTTCACGACAACGCACGACCACACACTGCAAATATGACGAAAAAACCTCCTACAGGGATTTGGCTGGGACGTGTTTGACCATCCTCCGTACAGCCCTGACCTCGCTCCTAGCGACTTTCATCTGTTCTTACATCTCAAGTCTTTCCTTGGCGGTCAACACTTCAACAATGACGAAGAGCTGAAAGAAAATGTTTCCAACTTTTTGAAGACACAGGCGACAAGCTTCTATGAAGAAGGTATACAACAACTTGTGCCACGCTATGACAAATACCTGCAACATTTTGGCAGTTATGTGGAAAAGTAGTTTAAGAGTTGTAGAATTTTGTGCAATAAATAATTATTCTGTATCTGTACACAATTTAATTTTATTACCAAACGGAACTTACTTTCTGGACGTACCTCGTACATTTTTTCATGGAGTTTACAATTTCCGAGATATAGCTTGTTATTGGTTTCATTTTTAAAATACTTAAACTTTTCTCATACGGGAATTAGTCAACTCCTGGCCATGGAAAGAAACAAATTTCAATCACATGGCAACTAGCTTTATAAAATATTCGATTATCGCTTCTACTCACAAGGAACAATGTAAAAAGATAATTTCTGCTACCGTGTATCTCGATTAGCCAGAAGTAAATAGAAGAACTAGATTTATAACAATATTTGGGTGCAAAGTCATGTGAATGGTACACATTAGATTTTTTCCCTCAATTTTCTCCATTCCTTTTTAGCATCGTTTTAAGTCCAAGGCCACACTGTGACGGGTTTTCAGAATTTATTTTTCTTTCTTTCTTTTTATACAGGCAAGTTAGCGCGTGCAAATGGATTACCTTAGAAGCGCATTCACCTTCTTCTGCATCTGCTAGCTAGAGAAACTTGCTAACAGACAGCCTCAGTTGCACAGTCGCATTTCTCTCCTTCTTTCTATTTGTTCTCTTGCACTTATGATATGTTGGAATATTATTTTACTCAAATATTTGATATTTAGAGCAACCAAAATGCTTGAGCTAACAAAAAAATGCATTTTTAGAAAAAGATTCTCGCGCACACGCGCCTGTCTGTCTGTTGTCCCTGTCTGTCTGTAAACAGTATGATTTAGAAAACAAAAGACGGATAAATACCAAAAATCATATCTACTGAAGAACCTGTTAAAGCATGTTAGGCAAATTTTTAAGAAAATTCCATTCCGAATTACACTGTACATGAAAAACTTAATTTCTAAACGGCTTTGATATTTGGGTAGTTAATATGACAAAGTAATAGAATATCGTGCCTTTTCTAGAAATAACCCATGGAGCTATCCCCATTCTGATTGAGTTTTGTATGAATTTCTCTTTCTCTGCACGTACTATGGATATATATATATATATATATATATATATATATATATATATATATTTTTCACAGACACACATGTGAACACTTCGCTGCATTTTAAAATGCTTTTTGGACCCAGGGGACCTCAAAGGAGTATATATATATACTCGAAGGTATTTTATTTCACCCAAAATTTCGATGTCGCAGTTTTACCGAAAATACTGTTTTGAGGTCTCCTGAGTCCAAAAAGCACTTTTAAAATGCACCGAAGTTTGCACATGTGTGTTTGTGAACAATATAACTCGAAAACGAAATGTCCGTTAAAAACCAAACTTGGTGTGTAAGTTCAGTATCTTTCATGGATGCGACGCAAATACTTTCAAAACATCCCCCACCTCAAACTACCGTTTACATGGGACACTTTTGAGAAAATCAACATTTTCCAAAAGTGGCTTTAACGATTTTGATTAAAATCCTATATATTAGAGATGCTTACATGGCAAGTAAATGCATATTTTAACTTTTCTGGAAATATCCTCTCCTCATTCTGGAGACTTTTGGATAATCGGTAAACCGTAAGAGATAGACAAAATCTTACTACCAAAAATATAGATCTCATTAAAAAACACACAAACAAACAAAACACGCTTTGTCATACACCTTTTCTTGTGGAGCTGTCTATTTCCGAATTATTCCTTTTAATTGGCTTCAATTTCAGAATACTTAATACTTTTCTAAAACTGGAACTCGTCATTCGTTTGATATCTCTGGCCATCTAAAGAGAATCGAATTTCAATCACTTAGCGACCAGCTCTTAAAAGATTACTTATCACTTGAGCCTAGTGTTTCCCCCTTATTTCACTTGTAATTAATTACAAGTAAAATGGTAATTTCTGTTGTTATTATGCTGTTAATCTTCATGCTGTTAGCATTAAGTACACCTAAAGTTTTGTAATAGTATGCAGAACAGGTAGAGAAGGTCATGCGAATGTGACACATCAGATTTTTTTTATAAATTATTATCATTTTGTTTATCCTAAGATGTAAATAAACCGTTGCTCCAGGAAAACGTAGAGCTCATTAAAATGCACAAATGAAATCAGATAATTTTTTTTCTTACCGCTGGCCACTTTCGAAATATTCTGAACTAACGTTTACACTTAACCAGTAAGTGCGCTATCTGAAGAAATTGTTAATAATTTCGGATTATTTTTATTTATTTATTTTCATTGCAAGAGATCGATTCTAGATTAAATATTTTACTTTCCTTTGCGCATATTTTTTGTAACTGAGCGCTGGCCGTGTAATTCCTATTCAAAATACTTAGCAAATAACATTTACACATATTCACAGTATGTGGTGAGTGTGTGTGTGTATGTGTGAGAGAGAGAGAGAGAGAGAGAGAGAGAGAGAGAGAGAGAGAGAGAGAGAGAGTGTGTGTGTGTACTACCCTGGATCATCGAATTTTCGACTTCTTTTTCTTTTCCTTTTGCAATAACTAGAATCTGAAATTGAAATACGGTATTTACATGCAAAATGAGAGAAAACACAGAAAAAAAACTATATATCGAAGTAGACCTTCCAAATGCTGACCGAGCGAAGTGGTGTTTTAAAGAGATTTACGTTTTTTGTACAGTGAATTTTTCTATATCTCTTATGGTTTACCAGTATACAAAAGTTATTCAGAATGAAGAGGCCTTCATAGGCTGTTTCCAGAAAATTCAAAATATACATTTCGTTTGTCATAAAAACATCTTAAACATAAGGTATTTTAATCAAAATCGTTAGAGCTATTTTGGAGAAATTCAAAATTTTCGAAAAATGTTCTATGTAAAGGATAGTTGGGGGTGGAAGATTTTCTTGAAAATCTTCGTGTCGCATCCTTGGAGACACCAAACTTAAATACCAGGTTTGGTATTTAACGGTATTTTCGTTTTTGAGCTTTGCTGTCCACAGACACACACACACATGGGCACACACGGATTTTTTTCTCAAAAAATGCTTTTCTATGGATTCAGGGGGGACCCAAAACATGTATTTCCGGTGAAAACTTGTATCGAGTTTTTGGGTGCAATACAATACCTTCCTTATACACTATGTACATAGTGCATTCGGTTGCATTCACTTAACTTTCTCTACCTGTTACCGTTGTTTTTATATAGCTTCCACAACCTGTTTTGATGAGAGTTTAGTTTTCAATTTACTTCATGTTAATCCAGGTAAGGCATTTCAGAAATGGTTTTATTGCACATTTCATTAAACGAGAAAAGAGGAAGTGGAATCGGTAGTCGGATATTTAAAAACCGGTTTGTTATATGTTTACCTAGAAATTTCACAGTTTTCATCATATTGAGAGAAACAGTCTAACAGGACAGTACTTAAAAATTCTGGAGGGTAATTCACATGACCTTCTCCAGATATTCTTAAAATTATTCTTAATGTTATTCAAGATAGAATTGTTTTATTTCTTACCAATAATAAGGGATATCTTGGGAATGGTTAACTTAAAAAAATATTTGGCATAAATTGTATACTTTAATGAGGTATGTATGTACTGCGGAATAATATTTTGTTTATCACTTATGGTTTACCAAGTAAGTCGGAATGAAGAGGACTTTAGAGGCTATTGCCAAAAATGTTACATGTGCGTTTCATTTGTCATGAAAATATATTTAACGTAGTGACATTTTAATAAAACTGTTACAGTAATTAAAATGTTCGAAATTTTTTTATGTAAAGTGTAGTTAGGGGTTGGAAATTTACTTCAAAATATTTATGTCGAATTCTTGGAAGATTCTGAACTTAAATGTCAAGTTTGGTATTTAACCAACCTTTTGTTTTTGAGATAGATTATTCATAGACACACACAAACTGGCTTTTTTTTTTTCTAAAAATGTTAATTTTTTGTTACTTAGGAGGCCTTAAAGCGAGTATTTCCTGTGAAATGTTGACATCCAGTTTTTGGGTAAGAATACAATATTTCCTCTACTTATTGTACAATAGATAAGTAGTAGAGAAAGTAAACATAGTCAATATTTGCTAATAAACGTTTTTAATAGTATTATGTTACAGGAAGTAACCTTTTATAATAATAATAATAATAATAATTAATAATAATAATAATTTATAATTATTATTATTACTATTATTATTAGCATCTTCATCCATTTTATGGTTTCTACATACAAGATGCAAAAAAAGTGGAGGTTAAATTCCGGAATCATGAAGAGTCATTCCCAAGTATATTTTCCTGTTAATTGTCTTTTAACATCTGTTATCCTGTTCGAACAGTTCTGATTCATTTATTCGGCGTTTGGTAGCTTTAGAAATATTTGGTATTCTTTTTAAGAGAGTGTGGCTACTGGTCAGAGTATTCATGCTTCCCCTGGCCTTGTGGCTGTTTCCACGGTGAAGGGTATTTTTCAAGTCCATGGTCGGGATCTGCCGGCTTCCAGCATACGGCGCCCGGATCATAGGAAGTAGACGTAGAACTTGCTCTAAGCTTTTACGTAACATGTAGTGGCGATTCCAAGGATGTTATAGCAATGGAGCCATATAGCGACATTTCCTGCTCTGTTTAATGTTGGAAACGTGTTTGTGGCAGGATTAATGGGTCTTCTAGTTAAATAACCTTCTCTGGGAACGTGGAATAAATTTAGATGAGTTTGAAAGCCCCCTCCCTGGCCAGTTTTATATTACCTAAGTTTATGTAGGTACTCCTGAGACATAGGATTTTACTTGCAATGCTAAACTTATTTAGTTCTGAAATACATTTTCTTGTGCACTGAAACGAATTATAGCATTTGTTGCACTTGTTATTTAAAGCCTAACTCTTACATTCTCTACCGCTTACCTACATTAGATAATTTCAAGTCTCCTGAATTAAAAACAACTTTTAGAAAAATCTTATGTTACATTCATATTACTTTCTCCTCCCCTATATTTTATTAATGAGTATACAAAATATTTTTACGAAAACCGGCTTTTACATCTTGTTCATTTTATTTGAAACAAGACTTTGTAGAAAGAGCTGCATTACCTATTTCCTTCAAAGGAAATAGCGACAGTCAAATATCCAAGAATTGAAAGATATTTTACAGGTTAAAGTCCTTTAACCTGGTAGGTCATATTGAATGATGAATGAAATCAGTGAAATGATGATCAAATGAACTCGGGGTTCATGGAACTTAATGTTACCCGGCATTCGGTTCTCAGGATAAGAGAAAAACCCGAAATAAACCTTATTCGGGTAACTCACCCTAACCGAGATTTGAACAAGGGTTCTCTTGAATGTGCGGTCGACATGCTACCCCGCCCCCACGGACACACATACGGAATGTATAAGCTAGCCTTAAAAATCCACAATGTTTCAATGCAATCGCGATAGATAACTGAAAATCTAAAAACCTTTAAATTAATTACGAAGTGTGGAAGAATACAAACCACTAATAACGGTTATCTCACAAATGGCTTTTACTAAGAGAAGATAATACCAGCTTCTCTCAGAATGAAGAGGACTTGACAGGATATTCCCAGAAAATGCAAGATATACATTGGATTTGTCATGCAATTAATCTAAATCGTTTGAGCCATTTTTTAGAAAATCGAACATCGAAAAAATGTTCCATATCAGCGGTAATTTGGGTAGGGGGATTATCTTCAAAATCTTCTGAGACTGGAATATACTGAAGATACTAAACTTAAATACAAAGCGTGGTATTTAACCGAATTTTCTTTTTTGAGTATGCTGTACACACATTCCTTTCTTATTCATGGGTCTTAAACATGTATTTCCGGTGAAATTCCCATATTAAACATTTGGTCGAAATGCAATACTTCCTCTGGATGGTTAGAGAAAGTGAAATATCCGAATTCTCACTTTTTTATGGAAATCGTCCCTCAAAAAAGGAAAGTCAAATAAATATGAGGCGTAGTATTTCAGTAAAAAATGTTTAAAGGATGCAATAAAACTCTGTCATTCACGAAATTCTCCCATCTCTAACTGACCTCAAATTCTCAAAAACAAAAAGTTTGTAAAGTACCAAATCTGATATTTAAGTTTAGTATCTTTCAGGGATGTGAAACAAAGATTTTTAGAAAAATCCCCCCACCTCAAACTACGCTTTCAGTGGACAAAAATCGAAAAATTTGATTTTCTCAAAAATGGCTCTAACGATTTTGATTAAAGTACCGTATATAAAGATATTTACATGACAAATAAAAGATATAACTTGAACTTTCTGAAGACCTCTCTATTACGGATGAACTTTGCTGAATTGTGTATAACTGGTAAACCGCAAGATATAGATACAAATTTCTACACCAAAGATGTAGATCTCGTTAAAGCACATAATTTATGTCATACATCTTTTTTCGTGGAGTTGACCATTTTCGATATATTCCACCCAGTTTTAAAATATTTTTCTCATGCGGGAATTTGTCAAACACTAGTCATTCAAGAAAGGAATTTCAATCACACAGCGAGAGTTTTTAAGAGCTGACTATTGCTCTAGGATAGTATATTTCTGCATACAAGGAAGCAAGTAATAAAGACCACATCTGCTAATGTTTTTCTCAATAAGCATGAATTATATAGAAGAATAAGCTTTCAACAATAACTTGTTACAAGGATGTAAAGAAAACCATATGAATGGAACACAGATTTGATATTGTCTTTATGTTTACAACTCATGATTGTAGGCACTGTTTTTCTTCTTTTGTTCCATACTACCTCCTCTATAAATATTGGAAGATTTCTTCATGACACATGGAATATTTATAGTACAAATAGGGTGATTAATGATTTACAAACTGGCATATACATGTTGTTTCCGAAGTAATTCGATTCTTTCCTGGAAAAATAACAGTATTATGCAAATACGTAATATTACAGTGCACCAAACCAAGTTGTAAACCTCGGGAATTTGTAATAGTTAAAGGTATAAAAAATAAGATTGCAATTGATATAACTAGGGTAATTACACCCCCGGGGGTACTGTGTGCGACTCGCATTTGAGAGGTTCTCGGTCCAAACCCCGAGGCCAACCAACCTGTTATTTGAAATTTTCTTAGGACTCTAGGCGAAAGGGCGCGTGGGATGATTTGTTAAACCATTTTATTTGTTTTCCTGTCTCTTGCCAGGATCACATCAGCTCCGCCGGTGTGCCGGAATTTTATACCACAGGGGTCCTTTTAAATGCCAATGTCTACTGACATGGGGATGTCACTTGTAACTACTTAAAAACCATGAATGTGGACCGGGTTTGAACCCACGACCTTGGAATCAGAAGACTAGCGTGTAATCAACTGAGCCATCAAGACCGACGGATAATTTAATCCGAAAAAGTGCTTCTCATTCCTTTTATCGTTACAATTTATTTCCTTCTTCTTCAACGCCATAGCAGGCATTATGCTGATCACCCATCATGGGTATGGTATTATCCAAAATTTGCTTGCTCCTCGTCAGGCTGTGCTGAGCCAAGACATTTCTTGAACGTCCTTGAGGGTATAAGTCCTACAAATAGCAGAGTAATCCGTTAAAGAAGAAGAATTGCGGTGCTCTACGACACAGGTCCAGGAGGACACTTTGCAGTGTAGGCTACCCGTCACGTTTTGCTGACGTCATGCACTGCACTTGATTACCTGATTGCGCATTTAGTGTTGCAATTGGTACTCAGCACAGCAATTAAGTTTCCATAGTACCCTTTTGAGCGTAACTATCTTAGGACATTTATGTGCTGTGAAATTCATTTAGCAATTTAATTTCTTTTAGTGCGTTGTTTGATAGTCGATATACCAGGCACTGTCAGCTGCTGCCACCCCCGATTATGTGACGTCGAAGTAAACACCTCATAATCTTGTAATCTGTTATTTGTTCACTCCGTATGTGACACACGCACACTCTTACTCACACACACACACACACACACACACACAACTTTCACTACGGATTATCACTTTACATGTATTCCTTAGGTATATTTGCACTATTTATATAAAATCTTATGTCTTGCGTTTACTTGATTTCTCTACCCAATGTTCTTAGTATACTTATTCGTCTATCTACTTCTTATTAGTTGAAATAAACCGTCTTTACGCATTTTACATTTCGATATAGATATAAGTAGGTTAAAGCGATATTCAAGCTTTTTCAAAGCAGTTTGCTGTGTTGAACTTCCCCAACTGTTTGCATTATCACGAGAAAAAACGAATAGCGATTTACTCCTTGAAAAAATGTGATGTGTTTTACTCATTTGACTTTTTCTACTCACTCTTCTACACTATTCTTACAAAAGCTTATTCTCCCTCTTGTTAATACAGATATGCCTTCATTATTTATTTATAAATTTCGTTGTAGGTATAAGAAGAACCAGTAGACTTTTTTCAAAATGTTTTCGTTATGCGTTGTCTTTGAAGTTCCGTTCTCCTTGAATGCATACGAGAAAAAAAGAGTAGCCATTTTCCACTTGAGAAAAGAACAAACATTGGAAAATTCAAGCCAGTAGCAAGGAATATATCGGAAATGATTAACTACACAAAAAATGGACGACATAAATGATGTGCCTTAATCAAATCTACATTTTTGAGTAGTAAGATTTTGTCTGTCTCTTAAGGTTTAGGAATTTTGCAAGTCATTCAGAATGCAGAGAACTTTTAAGGTTTTGCATTTTAGAGAAAATTAAGAAACATTTACTGTAAAGAGTAACATGGTATGGGGGTATGGCCATTGAAAATCTTTGGGTCGCATCCATAGATAATGCAAAATTTATACACTAAATTTTGTAGTTAACAAAGTTTTCGATTTTAAGTTATATTGATAATATATACACAGGCACACTCGGCATTTTTTTCTACTAAAAATGCCTCAAACCATGCATTACCGCTGAAACCTCGGTATCGATTTTTAATGAAATACTAATTGATCTAATTACTTTAAAAATGTTATCAGAAAAAATGTAAGTATTTGTAAATTTAAACAAACAAAGAATATCGGAAATATTACTGTCATATAGATTTAAGATAAATTGTTCCAATGTGACTTACATTTTTGTGCAATATCTTTCGCTATCTCTTATGTTTATCAATTATACAAAAGTCATTCGGAATGAGTGGAACTATTCTTAGAAAATTCAGAATACAACTTTATTTTTCAGGTACTTATTTTAACTTATGACATTTTAATCAAACTCATTGATTAAAGACTTTTTTGGAAAGGTTTTTCAGGTTAGGGTAGTTTTCTGAAAAATCAATGTGTCGCATTGCTGGAATATATTGAACTTAAATATTAAGTTTGATATTTAACTGACTTTATTTCTTTACTTTCTCTATCACGTACTATGTACACAGTAAATAGAGAAGGTAATGTACTCCCCCGAAAATTTCAATGTCGAGATTTCATCAGAAAACGTACGCTTTGAGGTCCCTTGAATTCTAAAATAAACGAATGTTTTGGCCCTGATATTATTGTTAGAATGAATTAGAAAAATGTGCAGATGAAGATTTCTAATTAGGAATAGGAAGTTGCAGACCTATAAATTGCCTAAAAGGACCTTTAAATTGACATAAAATGTCCGTAAAGGACCAGAAACTGAAAAAAAAATCATAAAAGATTAATCCAAATTAATTAATAATTTCATTTTCAATTACATATTTAATGAATGTTTTAAAAATTAGTACTTTATAGTGGTGTGCAACATACTTGTGAAAAAACTACATCAAATAAATGCTTCTTATATTCAGCAACCACTAATGGACTTTCTGGAGAAAGAAATTTAAATAGGTATAGTTATAATATCTGCCGAAAAAATACTTCTATCACTATAAAATACCACTGTCCCAAATGCAGATACAAGTTTCGCAAATGCTTAGTTTTAGATAAGTTTACGGCGGGGTTTCGTCTACAAACTGTGAAATTTCAGTCAAACATAAGTTGAATACAACCTACCAATTCCTATCCTCTGGTCGAGGTCATTGTCACGATGCTGGTAAAAATAACGGGATATTTACAGAGTTTAGTAATTTCTCACCTCTCTACTAGTGCTCAAATGTTTCTTGTGTAGCCAACCTTAGCAGTGCGTATTAGTTAAAATTAACTAGAATTGTGACTAGGCTCTCCTCTACTGGACAGGTAAAAAATATAGTCAAAGGAATGTAAAGTTGAAAAAAAGAACAACAACAAAAAGCTGCTAAATAAAACAAAAGGACTAAAAAGGAAATTAAAAACAAAACACCTGATGTGTTCCTTTCATATAACGTTCTCTAGCTGTTCCAAATACAAACTATTATTACATTATTATTTTATGTACATCAAGCTAATCCAGGTAAACTTTAGCAGAATTGGTCTACTTACTTCCTTCTTTGAAAGTAGAAGGGAAATAAGGGAATACATTAGGCTACACCCATAGTCAAATCGTTTAAAAGCTGATCGCTATGTGAAACAATTGAGGATTGGTTCGGTTTGCATGGTTGCGTTTGAGAAAAGTCGGGTAGTTTAACCTTGAAACCAATAATACAGAATATCTCGGATATGGTCAATTCTACAAGAAAAATTTGTTTGACATAAATTATGTGTTTTAACAAGATCTACATTTTGTCTTGTAAGTTTTCCCCTATCTTTTACGGTTTAACCGCTATGCAAAATTCTGCCAAACTCATCCAGAATATTACCAGGAAATTCAAGAAATATATTTTATTTGTGTCGTAAATAAATTTAATATATGTTAGGGTCATTTTTGAAAAAATCAAAATTTTAATAAAAATTTTAATGTAAAAGGTAGTTTGTGGAGGAGGGATTTTCTTGAAAATCTTCGTGTCACATTATTGGAAGATACTAAATATACATACGAAGTTTCTTTTCGTTTTGAGCTTTGCTGTCTTAAGACACACACATATAGTCACACACACAGACCTTTGTCTAATCATGCTTTTTTCGGACTCAGGGGAGCTCAAACATATATTTCTAGTGAAATCTGGATATCGAATTTTTTAGTGAAATACAATACATTTTCTAGCTACTTTGAATGTATATACGTGCTAGAGAAAGTAAAAAGGCAAAAATTGGCAGATAAAATCCACTATTTGCTGGCCTAGAGTGACCCATAATGAACCTATTTTACGAGTGTTGGTCCTCGTCTTCGCACATTAAAAAGAAAACACGTTTTCTTCAATTTCTTAATCCTATATGAACCAATTATTGTTTGCAAAAGGATTATATATTTCTTATATTTCCGATCTTGGAGATTTCCTTCTGAACAATGAGTGTATGTACTCCTAGATGAGACATATGTTCTAAGTAATTAGAGATTATGCCTAAGCGGTTTGGGTATACAGATATTACAATAGTCCTACTTTAATTACACACGATGTCCTCATTCTCCCACAATTGCGGCGGCATTACCTTAAATATTCTTTGCCAAATAACTGTGTATTGAAATTACATTTCCGTCCGCCTCGCAGATTGAAAAGCACAATCAGGAAACAAGTTTTTAAGTCTGCTAGGAAATAGAATGCAATAACATTTCACTTTCTCACTAAGGATGCTCGCTTGAAGGCTATATGGTTACTGTTAAGTAGCAAATTCCGATCTCTGGAAGCAAGTGAAGGTCTGTTGAAACTTATAACCCTGGCAGAGCCGAATGTGTGACCCCTGAAGTCGAAACGTGTGTAACCTTGTAGCGTTAATGCGCCAAGTTAAATCACAAACTTGGGCTCGGAGCGAAACTGCTGTGGATTGATCCCGTAAATGATAAACTGAGACAACAATGTTTCAGTATCTAAAGATGATACCAGTTGCTAAAGTAAAAGCTTGTTCTCTTTGTAGGACTTATGCCCCAAGAATCTGCAAGCCAACGTCTTGGGCCAGAAGCCTGTCAAAGAGCAATTCAACTTTGGATCTAGCGTATACAGTTTGAGTGGTCAGCCCTGTCAGATTATGGCTGGGAATAAGGACATGAAATACAGTGACGATAGGGATGATAAGAAAATTCGCACATCAAATTATCCAAACCAGCTTTCGCCTAACAACCCAGAAAAATCGGCGAAGAAAAAAAAAAAAAAAAAAAAAAAAAAATCGATTAAATTAATCAGCTCCGGGGGTTTGAACTTGCGACTTCCCGAAAGCGGGCCTCAGATGTACCGTCTGATTCATCCTGCTGTGTGAAATAAATACATGACTTCTAAATCTAAAATGTTTTCTTCTGAGAAAACTAAGAATCTATGAAACTAAATTATTTCTGCAAGAGTGTTAGATGCCATTTATAGAACTAAATCATATAAAAAGAATTTGGAAACCTGCAAATAATTGAAAAAACGAATAAAATTTAATTTATACCAATCAATACAAAGCATAAGAAGTATTTCCAAATTTTAAAACAATGGCCTATATGACCTTCAAAGTTCAGGATTTACGTTCACTTCACGAGGGAAGTAATGAACTTAATTTATAAATCCCCGTTCGGGCTAATGCTTTTTCTCAGATGATGAGGCTCATTTCGTTATCCAAATCCCACTATTACGACTGCATTCGCCACGCAATCTGAAGGAATTGTCTGCAGCTCGGCAGGAGGAAGTAAATACGGTTATTTTATTGACACGGAATACAGTAGATATAGAAATCGGTTTACTGCACTGAACTGTTTATGAGTGCAAGTAGAAGAGGGCAGTTACATGAAGGGAGATTGGTTCACTACTGGGGAATTACATTGTATGCACCGTAAGTCTCTTGAATATATTCGTAACCACTTGCAGCTAGACTGATGATTGATCATAAATGCTCTTTAGTTTTACGTTTAGCGACGTATAAACTACTACCAAAAGTAATCAAAACTTGGAGAATCTCATATATTTGGAAAACAAATACGGTACCGGCTTTCTGACAACAAATGAATAATATTAAATGAAATATTTCTTCCTTTTTTACCTGTAGCTTTAGAGGAGGTGTTGTATCTATTCAAATAAAAAATTATATATCGAATTTCTCCAAAAATTCACATTCTCTGATCCCTGGAATCCCAAACACACAGGTTTTTTTTCTTTCTTCCTCTAAAGAAACAGGCCCATGCGTGCTATCGTGCATGTGAATAGCATAACTGAAAAACAACATGTCAAATAAATACAAAACCTTGTGTTAAGTTTAACATATTTCAAGGATGCGATTGACAATTGTGATGAAAATCCTCATGAAAAAGTGTTCGATATGCTTTGGTTTGCTAAAAAATATGTCTAAGAATTTTGATTAAAATTCCATATCTTAACACAATTAACATGCATATTTTGGATTTTCTGTAATGTCATACTTACCGACCATCTTTTAAAAGATTTGATTATCGCTTTAGCCTAGTATATTCTTTTATTTATGCAAGGAAATAGGTACTAACAGTATTTCTGTTAGCGTTCAGCTTGATTAACATGATAGAAGAATAAGTTTTTGTAAGAATAATTTGTTGCAGAATAAGTGAGAAAGTTATGTGAATAGAACACATCATATTTTTTTCCCGGAGTTGAAACTGTGTGTATTGAAAATTAGCTACGATAATTTCTTAAAAATGTTCGCGCATATGTACGGCACTTCTTGAACGTCACAATGAATCGTTTGTTTTGTTTATGTTCTTAACTGTGATGAAGATCGGATCAATCCCCCTAAAACCGTCGCTACATTTTCTTTTGCCATGACATCTTAAATACAGAAAGATGCATATTAGAAACAAAGACAAGTGTTACATTGCAGCGAATTTCTTTGAAAAGGAGCTACTAAAATGTGTTCTGCACTACAATGAGGGTTTAATGATTATAAAAGCTGTGCAGAATGACATAAATTAACTAACCAAAATATTTTGTAGTTCTTATTTTGTTGCATAATGGACCCCAATTTGAAAATGTCCTTATGTAATAGGAATATTGTTTGTGTTAGTGTGTGTTGAGAGAGAGAGAGAGAGAGGGAGAGGGAGAGGGAGAGAGAGAGAAATACATACTACAACTTACTACACAAAAATGAAGATTTCGTTAAAATACATAATTTAGTAAATATATGTAAATCCTCTAAGCATTAACCATTTCAAAAAATTAGTTCTTATAGGCTTGAGTTTTAAAATAATGTATAGTTTTTGATATACTAAGTTGTCATTCATTTGCTTCTGGTGGTTATGCAAATAGCGATATTTTGATGCTAGCTAAATAGTGGCTGGCTTTTTAAAATTTTAACTATCGCTTCACCCTCCTATATCGCTCTTGAAATGTGAATTGTTTAAAGTTCATAGAGAAAGTCCTTTAAATTTAACACAGAGTATATTTTTACAATTACTTTAAATGCATTTTACAAGGTTATAAATTAGTTTTATATTTCTGCGTCATGGAACAAGATAGCCTTCTGTTTCAAACCAGTTAGATACTAACTTCCTTGGGTGTAACAAGTTATCAGTTATAGACTAAATTTAAAAAATAGACTAGTTGCACAATTTGCTATGACTCTTGCATCATGCAGCCGCTATGTTTAACCTTGTAGTTAGACTTGTTTTCATAGCTTGTTTTACTTTTGTTTTCTTTATAGACATTTGATGTTTGCTTTTGTTTGCAGCTTTAATATCAATTATGTTGCTTTAGTCAATGAAAGAAACAAAATCTGATGTGTTCTACTCACATAACTTTCTCTACATCTCTGCAACAAATTATTGTTAAAAAGCTTATGCTTCTATTTACTATATGCTAATCGAGAAAAGTCGCCTTCCGTGGTGTAATGGTTACCATGCTAACTTTATATAACCAAGGTCGCGGGTTCAAATCCAGCGGAGAACGATGGATTTTTTCGGGTGTAAAATCCTTAGTATGGCTTCCTTCGGAAGGGAAATAAAGCCGTTGGTCCCGTGTCGTAGATTTACGGCACGTAAAAGAACCTCAAGCCTGATTGAGAGGCCTCTGAGCAAAATTAAGCGGTCCTTCACGCACAATTTAGAACCACAGCAGTTAAAGAGCGTCCATAAATAACACGCCATTTCCATTTTTAATCGAGAAAAAATTAGTAGAAATAGTCTTATTACTTGATTCCTTGTAAGTAGTAGAGAAATAAGGGAGTACCATAGGTTAAAGTGATATTCAAAATCTGGTTGCTATGTGACTGAAGTTCCTTTGTTTGTATGGACATGAGTTGATAAATTTCTATATTAGAAAAGCATGTTTTTTAAAGCTGAAACCAATAACAAGGAATATCTGAAAAACGATCAACTCCACGAAAAAATGTATATAACATAAATTATGTGTTTTAATGTGCTCTACATTTTCTGTGTGGTAAGTTTTTGTCCATTTCTTACGGTTTAGCAAATATGTAAAATTCAATAAAATTCATCCAAAATAAATTAGTCTTCATAGGCTATTCTCAGAACATTCTAGATATACATTTTATTTGTCAGGTAAATAAATGTCTTAAATATACGAGATTTTAATCAAAATCGTTGGTCATTTTTAAGAAAATCAAAATTTTCACAATTTTTTCCATGTAAAGAGTAGTTTGGAGTGGGGGGATTTTCTTGAAAATCTTGAATACCAAGTTTGGTTTTTAACGGTACTTTCATTATTGAGTTATGCTGCCCACATACACGCTCACAGAGACACACACACAGACACACACACTCAGACAGACAGATAGGTTGACAGACACACACACGGACATTTTTCTAAAAATGTTTTTTTTTTATTGATTCAGGAGGTCTCAAAATATATATTTCCGGTGAAATCTCGGTATCGAATTTTTGGGTGCAATACAATACTTTCTCTATACAATATGTACATAGTACGTATAGAGAAAGTAAAAAAGAAGAACAGTTTCTAGCAGGAGCATGCTGAAAAAGAGTAGGAAAATGGTCAAAATCAAGTCTTTTAAGTTTTTAATCTAAGATTAAGTTAATGTTTTAGCTTTCAAAAGACTTTAACTTTTATTACTATTCTTTGAGTAACTTATAAAAGCTGCTCCAGTTTACAGTCACGGTTCTGTGCATCAATTTTATGCTATTGCTGTAAGACAAAGGAGCACTGATTATGCTGTTTTGTGGTTTCTTTCTTTGCAAATAATTTTGTAAACGTTAAAAAGATCATTTTAGTGGTGTAAGCGTTCTCCTGGGCTGATTCATTTGCATTTTCTAAGTTTTGGGTGGAATTTTGGATCGTGGTACTGGAGTTTGCAATCGTTTTGCTTAAATTAAAAGGATATGGTTTATTACTAGTATGTGAATATTTAATAGGAATTGAAATATTAATTGAAGTGTTTTGATTTCCAATATTTGCGGCGGAAAACCACGAAGAATACTTAGGACTTCCTAAAATCGCGCTGCAGAAGTTACCGTCTGAGCATATTACCAATTGGGTTTGACTAATGGGTTTTTCCTGTCAAGAAGGGATTTTTTTAATGAATTATGTTTTGAAAGGACAATTAATTTATTTTCAACGTATTAGGTATATTTGATTACTCAGTCAAGGTGCTCTTTGCATTCCGTATTTTTACTTTCTCTACACGTACTATGTACATTGTATTGCACCCAAAGATTCGGTACCGAGATTTCACCGGAAATGCATATTTGGGTTCCCCTGAATCCAAAAAAAAGTTGGAAAAAGGTTCATGTGTGTGTGTGTGTGTGTGTGTGTGTGTGTGTCTGTGGACAGCATAGCTCAAAAACGAAAACACCGTTAAATACCAAACTTGGTATTTAAGTTTGGTATTTTCCAAGGATGCGACACGAAGATTTACAAGAAATTTCCCCACCCTAAACTACTCTTTAAATAGAAAATATTTTGAAAATTTTGATTTTCTCAAAAATGGCTGTAACGATTTTGATTAAAATTTTTTATATTTGAGATATTTACATACCAAATAAAATGTACATCTTGAATTTTTTGGGAATAGACTCTAAAAACGTCTTTATTGTGAATGTTTTTAATTGAATTTTGCATAACTGGTAAACCGTAAGAGATAGACAAAAACTTACTGCATAAAAATGTAGAACATGATAAAACACACAGTTTATGTCATATACATTTTTTTCGTGGAGTTGGCCGTATTCAAGATATCCCTTATTATGGATTTCAGTTTTAAAATATTTAAATTTGTCTCATACGGGAACTTTTCAACGCTTGGCCACGCAAAGAAATGGATTTTAATCCCATAGCAACCACATTTTACAACATTCTCTTATTTCCCTTCTACTTATAAAGAAACTAAGTAATAAGACCGTTTCTGCTAATGCTTTAGCATTAAATAGATAGAAGAATAAGCCTATTAGCAATAATAATAATAATAGTCATGTGAACGGAGCACTTCCGATATTTTTATAATGTTCAACACCCGCTTTTACTACACAGGCACCGCAAGCGAACACATTCCTTCTGCTGAGTCATTTAGACTCACCTGGCTAAGCGCATTTGACAGGAATTTTAAGTTAGAACGGCGTTCAGATCACAGGTGCACACTTCATTTGCTATACTAATTACGTGAGTTGAGGTGCCCTGTTTCTTGGAAAACTGTTATCAAATTCTAAGCAAGATGAATTGTTCGTTCGCCTATAATTCGATATAGCTTGTTATCTTGGTTTCCATGGTTCGGTGGGACAGGGTGCAGAGATCGGCTCTAGCCAGCAAGAAACACTTGGCAAGGCATAGTGCATGGACAGGCAGCCAAACACTTGGCAAGGCAAATAGCTTAGACAGACTGAAGGTCTAGTAACATTGAACACTTGATAGGAGCAATACTCGTTAGGAAACTAGGACAGGCAACCAAAGAGTTTGGACAGAAAATAAATAAATATTTGTTAACGATGCTGTCAATTTCTAGTCATATCAGCACCACCGGCGTGCCGGAATTTCATCCCGCAGGTGTTCTTTTAAATGCTAGTAAAACTCTGACATGGGGTTGTCTCTTTTAAGCACACTTAAAAAACCGTGGGTCTATGCCAAGTTTGAACCCACGACCTTGGGATCAAAAAAGCCAGCACCTAACCAACTGGGCTACCCAGACTGACATTTTGTACAGCCTAAAATATTTCAACTATAGGGAACGCTTGTCAAGGATTGGACATTGGATAGGCAAACCAAACTGAGCTTGGATGATTGAAATATCTAACTGAAAGGGAAAACTGGGAAGGAATAGTGCTTGGGCATTGAACAGGCAGCCAACACCTTGGCATGGAACAGAGTTTGGACAGGCTGAAATATCTAACCAGTGTGGAATATTTGCAACACAAAGGGCTTGGACAAATTCAAGGTTCTAGCTATCAGGAAAGGTGTTTGGACAGGTTGAAATATCTAAACGCGGGGAATATTTCCAACACAAAGGGCTTGGACAAATTCAAGGTTCTAGCTATCAGGAAAGGTGCTTGGACAGCCTGAAATATCTAACCAGCGGGGAATATTTGCAACACAAAGGGCTTGGACAAATTCAAGGTTCTAGCTATCAGGAAAGGTGTTTGGACAGGCTGAAATATCTAACCAGCGGGGAATATTTGCAACACAAAGGGCTTGGACAAAGTCAAGGTTCTAGCTATCAGGAAAGGTGCTTGGACAGGCTGAAATATCTAAACACGTGGAATATTTGCAACACAAAGGGCTTGCATAAATTCAAGGTTCTAGCTATCAGGAAAGGTGTTTGGACAGGCTGAAATATCTAAACGCGGGGAATATTTGCAACACAAAGGGCTTGGACAAATTCAATGTTCTATCAGGAAAGGTGTTTGGACAGGCTGAAATATCTAAACACGGGGAATATTTGCAGCACAAAGGCTTGGACAAATTCAGGTTCTAGCTATCAGGAAAGGTGCTTGGACAGGCTGAAATATCTAAACGCGGGGAATATTTGCAACACAAAGGGCTTGGACAAATACAAGGTTCTAGCTATCAGGAAATATGTTTGGACAGGCTGAAATATCTAAACGCGGGGAATATTTGCAACACAAAGGGCTTGGTCAAATTCAAGGTTCTAGCTTTCAGGAAAGGTGTTTGGACAGGCTGAAATATCTAAACACGGGGAATATTTGCAACACAAAGGGCTTGGACAAATTCAAGGTTCTAGTTATCAGGAAAAGTGCTTGGATAGGCTGAAATATCTAACCAGCGGGGAATATTTGCAACACAAAGGGCTTGGACAAATTCAGGTTCTAGCTATCAGGAAAGGTGTTTGGACAGGCTGAAATATCTAAACACGGGGAATATTTGCAACGCAAAGGGCTTGGACAAATTCAAGGTTCTAGCTATCAGGAAAGGTGCTTGGACAGGCTGAAATATCTAACCAGCGGGGAATATTTGCAACACAAAGGGCTTGGACAAATTCAAGGTTCTAGCTATCAGGAAAGGTGTTTGGACAGGCTGAAATATCTAAACACGGGGAATATTTGCAACACAAAGGGCTTGGACAAATTCAAGGTTCTAGCTATCAGGAAAGGTGCTTGGATAGGCTGAAATATCTAATCAGCGAGGAATATTTGCAACACAAAGGGCTTGGATAAATTCAAGGTTCTAGCTATCAGGAATGGTGCTTGGACAGCCTGAAATATCTAACCAGCGGGGAATATTTGCAACACAAAGGGCTTGGAAAAATTCAAGGTTCTAGCTATCAGGAAAGGTGTTTGGACAGGCTGAAATATCTAAACACGGGGAATATTTGTAACACAAAGGGCTTGGACAAATTCAAGGTTCTAGCTATCACAAAAGGTGCTTGGACTGGCTGAAATATCTAACCAGCGGGGAATATTTGCAACACAAAGGGCTTGGACAAATTCAAGGTTCTAGCTATCAGGAAAGGTGTTTGGACAGGCTGAAATATCTTACCAGCGGGGAATATTTCCAACACAAAGGGCTTGGACAAATTCAGGTTCTAGCTATTAGGAAAGGTGTTTGGACAGGCTGAAATATCTAAACACGGGGAATATTTGCAACACAAAGGGCTTGGACAAATTCAAGGTTCTAGCTATCAGGAAAGGTGCTTGGACACGCTGAAGTATCTAACCAGCGGGGAGTATTTGCAACACAAAGGGCTTGGACAAATTCAAGGTTCTAGCTATCAGGAAAGGTGTTTGGACAGGCTGAAATATCTAAACACGGGGAATATTTGCAACACAAAGGGCTTGGACAAATTCAAGGTTCTAGCTATCAGGAAAGGTGCTTGGACACGCTGAAATATCTAACCAGCGGGGAGTATTTGCAACACAAGGGGCTTGGACAAATTCAAGGTTCTAGCTATCAGTAAAGGTGTTTGGACACGCTGAAGGATCCAGCCAGCATGGAACACAGGCATATATAAACATTTCTTTGTTTATAATATGAATGCTGATCATGATGGCTTATAATTGAACGCTTCTGGTTTTAAAACATTAAAACAACGGAGGCTTTAGGTAACTGCAATATTCATACTATGTATATAGTACTCTCTTCACGTACTATGTAAGTATATAGTAGGTTAGAGGGTTTGTATTCCATCTAAAATTTTGAAATAGAGATTTCAATAGAAATGTATATTTGAAGGCTCCCCGAATAAAAAAAAAAGCATTTTCAGAAAAAGGTCTGTCTGTAGACAGCATAGACTGTTAAATATCCATTTTGATATTCAAATTTAGCATCTTCTAAGGATGCGGCCTGAAGGTTTTCAAGAAAATTCGCCCAATCTAATCTACCCTTTACATGGAGATTTTTTAAATATTTTTTTTCTTAAAAGTGACTAACGATTTTGATTAAAATATTGTATATTAAAGATATTTACATGACAAATATGTATATCTTCAATTTTCCGGGAATGGCCTGTGAAGACCTCTTCAATCTGTATGACTTTTGCGCAACTGGTAAACCATAAGAAATAGACAAAGACATACTATGCAAAAAAATGTAGATCTTGTTAAGACATACGATAATATTATCGTATATACCTTTTATAGAGCTATCCGTTTCCGAGATATTCCTTGCTATTTGTTTCACTTTTAAGCTTCTTAAACGTTTCTCAAACAGGTCATATTTCGCTTCATCTTCTTTGTTTTACTCCTGGCTGGGCAAAGTAAATCGATTTACATTTTTTTCACATCTTTTTAAAAGATTTGATTAGTTCTTTAGTCTAGTGTATTACCTTATTTTCCTTCTATTTAGAAGAAAGTAATACAACCATTGTTTACCTCGATTACAACGATGTGGATAAAGGATATTCTTTTATGGCCCTATTTTGTAGAGAAAGTCATGTGAATGGAATATATCAGATTTTTGTATCTGTGGAACAGATAATTGTAATCGTTTACAGAAATGGTTATAAGTCGTGTACAGTAGTCATTGAATTGTATATCTTTGGGTTTTGTGTATTATGTCATACACATTCACACTCTTATTCATCACCAGACTCTGAGAAGAATTGGGAACAATCTTTGTTAAAGAAAAATTCCCATTCCAAAGCAGAAAATCGAACTCGGGCACAGCAGGCAGGCGCGGCAACCAAAGCGCGAAAAACCTTTCTTAAAGAACATAAAAGGATGTGATAAGTTATGATATTATTATTCCATATACTCAAAAATATATAAAATATCTATGTTTATTTATTTAATTTTATTAATATTTTTTATTAAACGCTTTATTCAGTCAAGTTCTTAGCAATAAGTTATGATAATTTTTCATCGTAAGTATCAATATATCATCATCTCTTTTCAAGATCTGTTATAAATAAAATTAGTTTCGCAGTCGGCTTACCCTCCCCCTAGTTAGGATTGACACTCCCCTAGGACTTACAAGCGAATGCCTAGGAGTCAGAAGCCTGTCGGGGAGCCAACGGCACGAAACCACAGAATGGAGAACCTGGAACGAGTGGTGGGCCCGTAACCAGGCATGAGCATGAGGAGGTGGATGATATGAAATGCAAGCGAAATGGGTGATAGGAAAGATGATGATGGGGAAATTGGTGGTGGGGGAAACCTGAAATAAAATTAAAATCTTAATAAATTCATCCCTCATGATATTCTTAATAGAATATTTCCACTTGTGTAACACTATTGTCCTGAAATGAAATTAGAAAAATATGTTCAATACACATGCTCAAGATCAGCATCACTAACATTTGAGAAATTGTGGCAGATTACCATAAATTCCGAGACTATTTGTACCAACAGTATCTTGCATTTAATTGTCAGGGATAATTGAGCCAAGGCGGTTACAATATTTCAATGTGCAAATAATTACTTAGGTAAAAAATTGTTTTAGAGTTCTAACCGGTTTCCGCTCAGTTTATTTCATATTAAGCTATAACAGTAACTGCAAAGAACACTTTCTCAAGGCCATCCAGAAAAGCAATATGTTATACGAAATGGTAACGCGTGATACCTATGGATTGTAATTCTGCCTTTTGTAATTTCCATTGTGTCTACTTTTCCGTTTTAAAATTTTTGAGCACATCATCAAATATAACTTAAAGCAGAAACTTTAAAGAGTTCGCATAGCGTAGGTTGTAGGAGAGAAGTTGTTAATATCTAGGCAATATTGTGTAATTATTCGAGAATGTCAAACTCATAGCTCACTCGGGTTTGATTCTTGGTTGACCTCAAGAAATTTTTCTGTATAAAGAAGGCTGTTGTGTGGATGTAATATTCAGTTATTTCATAATTAGTTTGTCACTTAGCAGATGCCTAAATACATGTTTCAGGTGTATATTCAGGTCCTCTTCCTGGATAATATTATTTACCTGTTCCCACGTTAAGACTTTCAATGCATTTTAATGGGCCGTCCTATATCTCTTCTTCTTTTTAGAAATCAAGTTTCAGGCATCTATTCTATTCTATTCTTAGAACATGCTCTTTTTACAATTTTCTCTATTTTGTAAACTTTTGTTATTTACTGAAATTGATATACTCTTAATTTTGAGGGTTTTAATAATTTAACTTTATGATTGCGTTTTGTTCCAATTGTTTATATTAATCATCCAGCAATGTTGATACAAATATTATTTTATAAAGTTTCATTCGTTTTATTTCTCTTCTTCGTATTTCAATGTTCATGTAATTTTCCCATACATTTTGGGTGAAGCTAATTTGTTGAAACACACTTCGTGAAGCGAAACCTACGATCTTAACAAAACAAGTCCCTTAAATATTATGCATTGTTGCTGAGTTACACACTAAGGCTGTAGTAGGATCTGGTCACAGTGCATCACAGTAAATGCTGAAAATGTCCTCTATGAGCACTAATGCCAGGCAATGTCTCAAAAATTAGATCAGTGATTCCTACGCGTTGTCATACATCTGCACAGCTGTTACGGATACACTGTTCTAGGTCATTCACGTCGTTCATCAGTGTATCGTACACCACACTTTTCAAGTAAAAGTATAAGTATAAAACGTATGAGTAAACTTCGAGTGTATTAAATCTGGAGACCTAGCCGGTCAAAATACTGGGACTCCACGTCCGCCATCTTGGAAAGGTATTGGTCAAATACCAGCTAACATCCAAATTGAAATTCATCAGGCATGAACCCCATGGCAAACTGCTAGGGGCATACTGTCCAGCAGCACAGGCAGCGTGTCCCTCAAGAAGACCAGCCACATTGCTACATCCACTAGCCGGGTGACATGTATGGGCCGGCCGATCAGGCGATCATGCACACCACACTTTGAGCCCAAATCGGCTTTGATGACTATGTCAACCGTGCCGTGAGGATTTATACGTGTCCGCGTTTGCTGTTATACAGACATGTCTCTTCCAAATGTGACCTCATCGATAAACAAAACGGACGACAGAAACTTCAGTATAATAGTGGCCACGTGAATGAACAACTCGCAGAATCCTTCCTATGAGTGGAAACCAGTCTTACTTAGTTGCTGGTCCCTTTGAGGGTGGTATAGGTTAAATATATTGACATGGACAATGTACCAAACAGACACGTGACCTTAAATTCATATCACCTGCCACTTGCTGTGTACTCGTACGTGGTACATTTTCCACGTAGTTAACACACGTTCCTTCAGGAGCGATGTTCGTAAATGGCGGAGTCGTCTACAGTGCACACGGATAGGGACACTGAGTCTGTACTGGGTAGGCACTGTGTCTGTTTACACACAGACAAAGCCACACAGCGCCTACTGGAGCAGATACATAAATTCGTCTCTCCTGTACACCTCATTTATCGTATTGTAAATACCAAAGTGTTTCTTTTGCACGTATGTGGAGTCGTACCTCACTATCAAATTTGTACGACCGGGTATGTCCACCTTTTCTGCTTGCGGTCTCTGTTTTTTTCTATATTGCTTTAGCCTGTAACTCAGTAACAATAATAATATGTATGACGCATGCTCACAGTACTGCTTTCTTTAGTTATAATCTTAGGAATCACCTCCTTAAGTTAAAATTTAGATATACTTGTGTAATGGACATGTTTCATTTTTCCTGAAAGTCGGTCTGGGTGTCTCAGTTGGCTAGGCGCTGGTCTTCTGATCCCAAGGTCGCGTGTTCAAACCCATCGCAGACCGATGCTTTTTGTGTGGACTTAAAAGCGACAGTCCCATGTCAGTAGGTTGTTGCTGTTTGCTGTTCAATATACGCCATCCTCTATATCCTTATGAACGTATCCCATTATTCTTATTCCAGGCTTCTTGTAATTGATTTAACTATATTTCTTCTTTCTTATTTTCTCTCTCTCATTTTATAAGGTTCAAGTAGGAATTCCGTTTTTCTTTTACTGTCACAGACATTTCTTCAGTTCATATTTTAATACAGTATTTTTCTAACCTTCTGTTTCTTTCCTATGGCTTCAAAATTTATGACACGTTCAATATAATGAACATACATGGCAATAATATGTATTCTGCAAATATAACAACAAATATGAGCAGGATTAGTAGTGCTCCATTGCAGTAACTTCCCGGTACATATTACAGGGGTCCCCACGGAGCCAGTCGCCCTCCGTGGTGTAGTGGTTACCTCAAATACCTAAGGTCGCAAATTCAAACCCGGCGGAGGACGATGGATCTTTTCGAGTGTCAAAATCTTTAAAATGGCTTCCTTCAGAAGGGAAGTAAAGCTGATAAAGCGGCATCCGAGCAAAATTACGTGGTCTTTCACGCTGAGAACCGCAGTAGTCAAAGAACGTCCATAGATTAAAAACTTAATTACATTAATCCCGCCGAGCCAGGTGACCCAGGCGTTTACGCTCAGTGCGTAAGAGCTGTTATTTTTTCTATTACGCATAGTAAGTATTACGTCGAGATTTCACCCACATATATGCTTTGAGACGCCCTGAATTAAAAAAAAAAATAGAAAAAAAAAGGTCTCCGTGGTGAATATGTGTGCCAGTGAGCAGAATAACTAACAACGGAAAGTTTAAGGAAACGAAAAGAAGACTTTCAACAAAATGCACCCAGCCCAAACTACTCTTTGTAGAACAGTTTTTGAAAGTTTCGATTTTCTCAAAAAAAAAACTACTCGACAATTTTGATTGAAATGTTAGGATATATTCATCTCAAATAAAAGGTGTACTTTTAATTTTCTGGGAATAGCTCTGTAGTACCCTTCATTATGAATATGAATGATAAATCGTAAGAGTTAAGCGAAACATATAGATCTCGTTAAAGCACACGGTTTATATACATTTTGAGGAGCAAAATTTTTCGAGATATATTGCATAAGACTTATGCTTTTCTCATATGGGAAGTCGTTATTTGTTTTTTCTGTCAAGCAGGGAATCTCAAACCATCACATATGAAACGCCTTAAAGTATTTGACTAACGTTTTAGCCTAGTGTAATCAAACGCTAAAACGTTAGTCAAATACTTTAAGGCGTTTCATATGTGATGGTTTATATATATAAAACCATTTCTGCAAATGTTTATCTCGATTAGCATGAAGTGCACAGAAGAATACGCTTTTATAAAAGTAATTTGTTGAAGAATAAATAGAAAAAGTCAGGTGAATGTAGCACATCAGATAAAATATTACCCTTTTTATCATAAGTGTAATCAACTCCTATTAGGAAAATTAATAGTCAGATTACAAATACATATATTTCTAGTAGAGTAATTAAAATTAATGTCTGTTTGTACCTTTATTTATATAAATGTTTTAAGCTCAAATAGCATTTTAGAGGGATATAATAAGTTGTTTTGGTACAACGAATAACTTGTATTAGCATATGATTCCCTAAAAATGACTATAAATGATAAGTTAATATCTCAAACATATCTCACTTAAACCGCTGTATTTTGTTCATTCCGTTTTATTTTTGTTTTCTATGCATGTACATGATGAAAGGTTCAAGTCTTCATAAGCAAATCCTGGAATTTTAAGTTTTCCGCAGTGCCTTAATACAGAATTAATAAACAGTTTTATCCACCTAAATGTGCTTATTTATTGTGGCCAAAGTCGTATTCTCTGCGCGTTAATTCTGCTCACGTGCTGAATTTTGCCAGTAAATTAACATACAACCGGTTTTCTGCCAGTTCACTAGATCAGGACAAGGTGGCTTTGTGCCAGAAGGAGTTATTCTTTTTTTTATAAAACATATCTTTTTATCGTTAATCATGAAATAAGTCTACTCAAGATATCAGATTCAGAGTTAAAAGCTTTGGGATATTAAAAAAGACTCCTGCGGTGGACAGCATGAACATAGGGAAGCATACTAAACATACACTTGTTCCTGGAGGCATATCATTGTATAAGAGGAAGTCGGTCCCTAGATGTCTTCTGGGAGCAGTTTCATTTAGGAGTGGGGGCTAAGGTCCAAGCACCCCGCAAAGTTACAAAAACTTATTAAGCTATCGAATATATTAAAAATATAATAATCATTGCTCTACCAAAACAAAAATACAACTGCATTTTACTTTCTCTACACGTATTGTACATATAGGTGGTGGAGAAGGTATTGTAGTCCACCCAAACATTCAATGTCGATGTTTCATCGAAAATTATATTTAGATATCCAAGAGTCAAAAATAAAACACATTTTTATAAAAAGGTTCATGCATCTGTGGACAGCATAGTTTAAAATCTAAAGGTCGTTAAACACAAAACTTGGTATTTATGTTTAGTATTTTCCATGGAAGCGACACGAAGATTTTCAGAAAATCCCCCACCCCAAACTACCCTATACATGGAATTTTCTTTCTAACAATTTTGATTAAAATACCGTAAATTAAAGATATTTTCATAACAAACAAAATGTATTCCTATCTGGAACTTTCTGGGAATAGCCTCTGAAAACTTTTTCGTTACTAGTAGACTGTAAGAGATAGACAAAACGTTATTACACCAAAAATGTAGCTCTCGCTAAAAATACATAATTTATGTTATATACATTTTTTGTAGAATTAACCATTTCCAAGATATTCCTTGTTTTTGGTTTCTTGCTTCACCTCTCTTTGGTTTCACATAGCGACCGAATTTTTAAGAGAGTGTACTTTCGCCTAGCGTATTACCTTATTTCCCTTCTACGTAGAAGGAACTCGTACAACTATTTCTGTTAATGTTTATGTCGATGAAAGGTGTGTAAAAACGGGTTGTAGAGAAGGCCATGTTAATGGAACACACCAATATTTCTTAGATAAGAAATAAGGAAGACTTTTTAAGGAAAAATTGTCGTTAGGAATTCACACAAAAATTCGGAAAACTGCTTCGGGGAATTTTGTCTCCCTATACAGAAAGTGAATTAGCTCCATGGCTGCGAGACTAGTTTTATCTTTCATCATGAAGAATATAAAACGTAGTATCAACTTTAACTACTGATATCAAAGTTATACACTTTTACGTAGACGATTGTGTGAAGCAACTTTAAGAACTTACTTGTAACATTACTTTGCCCATAAAACAAGTAGATTAAGCCATAACAGTATTTAATGGAGCACTACACATACATCACACATATATGGAGAAGGTATTGTAATGCACCCAAAATTCAATACCAAGATTTCACCGGAAATACATGTTTTGGGTCCCCCTGAAACAAAAAAAAAGAATTGTAGAACAAAATTCGTGTAAGTGTATGGATGTCTGTGGACAACATTGCTCTAAAACGAAAAGACCGTTACATACCAAACTTGGTATTTAAGTTTGGCATATTCCAAGGAAGCGACACGAAGATTTTGATTAAAGTATCGTATATTAAAGATATTTACCTGACATATAAAATGTATATCTTGAATTTTCTGGGAATATCCTCAGAAGACTATTTTATTCTGAATGAATTTTATGGAATTTTGCATACCTGGTAAACCGTAAGAGATAGACAAAAGCTAACTTAACAGAAAATGTAGAGCTCGTTAAAACACACAATGTATGTTTTATATATATGTATATGTGTATATATATGTATATATATATTTATAGTTCGTGGAGTTGGTCGTTTTTTATATATTCCTTGTTATTTGTTTCAGTTAAAATACTTATACTTTTCTCATACAGGATTTGTCAACTCCTATCCATACAAACAAAGGAACTTCAGCCACAGAGCAACCGGATTTTTACTATCACTTTAAGCAAGTAATAAGACTATTTCCTGTTTTTTTTTTTTTTTTCTGGATTAGAATGAAGTAAATAGAAGCATAAGCTTTTTAATAATAATTTGTTGCAGAGATGTAGAGAAGTTCATGTGAGTGGAACACATCAGATTTTTTTTATTTGAAAGCTCTTAAACACATATTATACCTTACATAGGTACTTCACTTCCATACGTCGAAACTTTCCTTCGTAAGTCTGCTTCTATAGCTTTGTTTCTGTCATAACAAGCAGCAAGGCAACTGATACAATCATTTCAGTGCTGTAAAACGGCCGTAGGCTTCATTAAAGTCTGTGATAATAATTTCATAGATATGGATTTAACTGAATTATTGTGGAGGTCATTGTTAATAAAATGTTATTATTTAATATTAATATTATGGAAAATGCACCACGAAAAATTTAATAATCAGGCGTGTCTCCTGCTGTGTTATTTTCTTATTCCCCGAACGAAAACTAAAATAGTGATTACCATAAACATTTGCAAATAAATTTCCTTCAGTTTTAATTGTCTTCTTAGATATCTTTTTCCCAAGGGAATATATGTATATAAATAACATAATACAGAGATGAAGATAAATATCCATTAATTACTGAAGAATAGATACAAAATAATTTGTTTTTATAGTAATTTTAAACCTTTGGAATGTCCTTAAATTATTTACTCTTGGCTGGGATGATAATTATACATTAATTGGATTATGACATTAAAATTGAAAGTTAATTTGAGGATCTGGCGTAAGGAGTTCTAAATATCTCAGAAAGCGGATATGAAAAGAAAGTGGAACACGAAATGATATTACTTACGACAAGCGCTAGACAGAACGTGACATCGTAGAAAGCAAATTCAGCGGATGCATTACTTTCCATGTTTTTCTTTTTAATGGTAGTCATTTAACAATGAATTTGTGGAATTGGTAGCTAGAACTGTATAACGTGAAGAGAACTATATAATTCAATGATAATCCGATGTGTTGCATTCAAATGTAATTCTCTGCTCACTCTTCTACAAACTTTTCTTTCAAACCTTGTTCTTCTATTTTCTTTTTGTTAATTCAGATACATTTTTATTACACCGTTAAATATTCCGTTGGAGTAATTAGAAGAATATAGTAGACTAAAACAAGAATTTTAAACACTGGATTGGCTGGATTTGAAATTTCATGCGCTTGCAATGGGAAAAAAATAATAGTGCATTAACACTTAAAAATCTGATGTGACTTTCCCTATCTGTTATTATAAAAGATTATTCTTTTATCTGCGTCATGCTATTCAACATTCCAGAGATGATCTTATAATTTACAAAGGAAATAAAAGAATACAATACGCTAAAGCGATTGCGAAACATTTTAAAAGCTATCACTATGCGATCGTCTTGAAATTAGATTCCCTTTCCATTGCCAGGAGTAAAACAAAACAGATATGAAGCGAGGACTTTCCCTTTGAAGTTTAAGTACTTTAAAGTTGAAAACCAATATCAATGAAATGATTAGCTCTAAAATACTTTCAAATACTTTCCCTACATTCTCTGCAATAAATTATTGTTAATAAGCTTATTCTTCTATCTTCTTATTGCTAATCGAGATAAACAATAGCAGAAACTATCTTGTTACTTATTTTTTTATAAGTGGAATGGAAATAAGAGAGTAACCTAGGCTAAACCGGCAGTCAAATGTTTTAAACTGTGGTTGCTATGGGATTGAAATCCGTTTCTTTGCGTGGCCAGGTGTTGACAAGTTCCCATATGAGAGAAGTTTAAGTATTTTAAAACGAAACTAATAACACAGAATATCTCGAAAACGATCAACTCCACGAAAAATATGTACATGACATAAACTGTGTGTTTTAATGAGGTGTACATTTTTTGTGTAGTAAGTTTTTGACTATTTCTTACGGTTTACCTGTTATGCAAAACTCATCCAGAATAAAGAGGTATTCAGAGGCTATTCCCATAAAATTCAAGATATACCTTTTATTTTTTATGTCAATATCTTAAACATAAGGAATTTTAATCAAAATCGTTAGAGCGGTTTTTGAGAAAATCAAACTTTTCGAAAAATGCTCCATGTAAAGGGTAGTTGGGGTGGGAGCATTTTCTTGAAAGTCTTCATGTCGCATCCTTGGAAGATGCTAAACTTAAAAACCAAGTTTGGTAATTAATTGATTCTTCGTTTTTTACTTTTCGTCCAGACACACACCTTTTTCTAAAAAAGCTTTTTTTATGCTTCAGGGGGTCCCAAAATATGTATTTCCGGTGAAATTTCGGTATTGAATTTTTGGGTGGAGTACAATACTTCCTCTATACGCTATGTACATAGTACGTGTAGAAAAAGTAAAAGCTAGAAAGGGAAAGGCCTATATTTCTCCAGTTCCCCTCTCTTCCCTCGCAAGATCTGTTCTGATGTGCTACATTCACAAATTGTTCCATGCATCTCAGACTTGTATATATACTGCTTCGTCGGCATGTTTATAAAATGGTTTTTAGATTTTTTTAGATTCAGGTGTCATCAAAACATGTGTTTGTTGAGAATAATGCAGTGTCTACCTTATATCACGGTCTACTTTATATCATCTTACAATGTAGGTGGTAGAGAAAGTAAAACTAATTTTTAAAATGTTTGGGTGGGTAAATTTGTGCTATCTTTACAAATATATCAAAAGTGATTAATTTGAAACTTGGTATATAATAACATATTTTAAGTCCTGCAGACAAAAGCTTTTTTTTTTATTTTTTTTTATTCCGGAGTCTTGTCAGCACTCCGGGTTGTATGCCCTTTTTTTTAATCTCCTTTCCCCCCCAACATTTCCTTTGTTTCTTATTTAATTACCATTTTGCTTTATGCTTTTAATACACATACATAATCACATTTACAAACATAGAAACATCCATGCCCAAGTAGGGACTCAAACCCACGATCCCCTGCGCCACCAAGCACCAAAGCGAGGAACTTTAGCGAGCGTGGCCATGGGAACCGGCCTATTAAGAGCTTTATCCAAAGGAAGATTTAAAAAATATCAAAACATGTGCTTTATTATTTTATTTGGAAAATATTATTAACAGAGGTTTATAAGCTTAAAATTTCTGATAAGTTATGCTATTTTAAACTTCGATAGTATGGATAAGCTGTTATTATCACTATGTATATTTAAAGTAGTGAAAAGAAAACAGTATACAGCATGGAAAATTAAAGGAAATAGGACGTCTGTGCTGCCATTCATATAAGTTTTATTACTGGTTATAAAAACATCACATGTCATTTAGGTTTCACGAAGAGAGGCAGGAAGATGGTTGCATGCGATGGAGGAGGGGTGTGTGAGAGAGAAACTGGAAAAGGAGAGAGAAGTATAAAGTAGATGGAGATAGAAAAAAGAAGCTGTGATTCTGAATAGGGAGAAGAGAGAGCGATAGTATGTGTCTAGCGGTGCCGGAAGAATCTCTTGCATATGCACAGAGAAAAAAGAAAGGTGTGAGGACGCATGAGACAGAAATATCAAAGAGAGGGAGAGAGTGGAAGATGCAGAGTATCAGAAACTGCAGAAGAGAGAGAAGAATCTCTGCATTTATCACAATAACATGAGCAGAGCTGAGGGTTCTGTCTATTTAAAACAATGTTAACTTCCATAGTTTTGCCAGGGCACAGCATACTGTGTCTTTGGCAAAATTCTGTGTTGGTGTAGTATTGTCAATATCACGGAACTGTACACATTCATTCCTTGCATATTTCGGCCTTCCCACGGTTATTTTTCCTCCCTCTGCTTTCTGCAGCTATTCCGAACCAATGCTAGATCCATATTTACATCATCCTTCTGTCTGCTTTATCGATCTACTTTTGAAGTTTTCCTGCGCCAAAAGCAGAGGGCAATACAGTTGTGCATTTTATTAGGAGTAATAAATTGAAGTGGAACTGCTTAATAATATAATAGTTAGGCTTTCTCAATGGATTTATTAAAATAGTTGAGAGGTTAAACGTAATATTCATAAGCCATCACATAAATCTAATCTTAATTTTATGGGTCTACTTCGGAGTCTTCATATGATTTCCATTTATGTTTGTTTATTTTTCACACAATCGATACTATGTACTACGTTTCCGCATGCTGGTCATAAGTTGGTTTACCTTAAGGGACATGAAAACTCTGGTTTTCAGCATAGCTCTAAATATCTCTTTTAGCTGTTACAGCGTAAAGAAAAATCACCCTAATAATAGAAAGTAGCTGTAGCCGTTACACAGTTTAGTTGGGGCGTATTAATATTGCTTAGAATCTACGAGCATGAAATTATCACTCGGCATTGCAAAAATGGGCATGGCCGAAAAGACTCTTACACTGTACCGCTAAGCAATTTTTATTTGACGTAAAATAAACATTGCGTACTTTATTTTACTAAAATAAATGATTCACTAAATTTCACATCTATCTGAGATCTTTATTAGTAGTTCGCTACGTACTCAGAAACTGCAAGCAAGACTTTTATTGCCAGCAATGAATATAAATATTTAAGATGAAGCATCATACGTAAACAGGATTTTGTCTGGAACGTTATACATTTTTGGGAGGGGGAGCTTTAAGGTGTATTTAAATAATGATAAAAGACTCAATAAATTTTAACATCTCTATTTGTATACTTTCTACGAAGTACATTCTGCGATCACTTTGCAATAATCATTCAAGTTTACTGTTATGGTAATGCTGGCTGGCCATTATTTAGTTGAATTGCCTTTAGAGTGGAAGAGCATCTTATAGCTTAGATTCCTCAGGAGCAAAGCAAACAGCTAATGGAAAGTAATAACTTGGACCTCGCGACAAATCGCGCAGAAGATCGCGGGTTTTCGAGTCCTGCCTTGGGCATGGATATTTGTGTTATCTCTAGTTCAAGCTCTCTCCTCTGATGGCCAATTAGGTCACGCTTGAAGGCTAATATGTGTGTAAATAAAAAAAATCTTCTTTCAGAAGCTCCAATAGGAAGGAAGCATCAGTGATCAATGCGCATGTCCAAGAAATGTTCACAGGTTCTCCGTGTCCTCCTGAATCTTCCCTGAGGCACCCTTGTCATCCCCTTGCCAATCATAACTTCTTTCATACTCCACTAAATTTGGACATAGTAGAATGTGCCCTGTTTCATTCTGCTAACACACATACACACACACACACACACACACACACACTGTTTCTGTATTCACCTCGGATACCGTTTTAGCCGCGTGCTTTATTTTGTATAATGCAGTGCAGGTGCTGAAAATTCAAAGGTTTTATATTTTTTGAGTTTACAATTTATGTATAATTATTTCAAGTCCTTATGGTTGAAAATTATGCTCTTTGGCGGGAACTCCTATTGGAAGAAGATATTGGTTGTTTTCGAGCACGAAGTGGCTTCTCCAGCTATGGTGTGGAGCAATGCAATACGACGAGTACTCTGTTATACAAGAGAACAAACCTCTTTTGCTACCGGTGTAGAGAGGGGAACTGGAGAAATGTAGGGCAGTTGAGGCAAGAAAAGAAGTAATGGTAAGGGAAGGGCAAGCGAGACAAATGTTGTGTTTTGTATATATGTAATTTCAAGAAGAAACGCAACTAGACTACTTCACCTTCTGAATTCTCCGGAGCCGCTCCAATGACCCACGAGTTCTGCTACTCACGTGGATAAGCTGATACTCGATTAGAGCATCCAGCTGTGCAAATTAAATAACGAAGTCACAAACGCATTGGCGTTTAAAATTAAAAACTAGCCTTATCAAAGCTGGTATTGCTTGAGGAAATCCTAATGTATTGCATTGTTTAAGCACTGCACATTATCTAACCTCTGTATATTTACTAATTATGTACCGAACCAGGTGGCTCAGGCCTTTCATCTGAGATCGGCATTCGGGAGATCGTGGGATCGATTATCGTGGCCGACCTCTCTGACCCATGGGTTTTTGGGTTTTTTTTCCGGGGAAACTAGGCAAAATATTGGGGAGGTTTCTTCTCTCCCCCGAACTTCCTGTCCCTTCATTTCATCTCTATTTCATCCAATCATTCTCTTTCAGGGTTGTAAGCGTCAGTGTGGCCTGCGGTGGTGGCACCCTTCCGAGATAGTGACTGGCTTTTGAAATACAGCTCTCGGCGGCGGGATGGCGTTGCAACTCGTCCGCAGACCAGGGAGTTCGGTCCGACCTGGGGCGCAAGCTTCTAAGGCTCCCCGCGCCAAGATTAAGAACTGCTTGGAATATGTTAGGGACCCTTTTTGGTGGCTCTTCCCTCGCCGTCCGTTTCGGCCACTCGTAATTACTCTCGTATCATATTATCCTTCTGGGTCTGACGTGCGATAAACCAATGGTTGCAGTGTGTGGAATCCTCTTCGGCATCACACACACACACACACACACACTGTCGCCCTCCGTGGTATAATGGTTACCATGCTAACTTCATACACCCAGGGTCGCGGGTTTAAATCCAGCAGAGGAGATGGATTTTTTGGGGCGTAAAAATCCTTAGCATGGCTTTCTTCGGAAGGGTTGGTTCCACGTCGTAAATTTACGGCACGTAAAAGAACCTCAAGTCTGATAAAAGAGGCCTCTGAGCAAAATTAAACGGTCTTTCACGCCAAATATAGAATGGGACGCTGAGAACCATAGCAGTTAAAGAGCGTCCATTTACATTTCACACACACAAACACACACACACACACACACACTATATTTACTCCCATGCACATCTGGTTATTCACATTATGATATAGTGAGAACCTTTTTGGTCTTTTTCCTTTATGTGTGCATGTGCTCTTTTCGTTACTTATGTACTTCTCAACTGCTAAAAGCCTCAGTTTTGAACACATATTTTTTGCATAAGAGTAGGTTCTCACTTAATAATAATAATTTACTTTTAAATGACAGTATGCTTGAGATAAGTTACATATTAATAATGAGTTTTATTATTAAACGATAATTGACATTTAGGCATATTCAGTAAGTGATAATAGACCATTAGAAGATTATTTGGATAAATATGTTGAGAAGGCAACATTAAACAAAATAAGTAAATAAATTTTCAAACAGAACGGAAAGGGGAAATATCAAAACACTTTCAATCAAAATCCGCTACTTGTGATGTTGATTAGGTATTTATTAGATTGTGTGACAGGATATTAAATCGAACAATATCATAATCGTATCTATTAAAATGTTATCTTTAAAACTGAGCGTTGGATATAGAATAAATACACCATAAATGTTATGCAAACTGTGAGAAAATTCGCAAAGGGAATGGGCTAAAAGTAAAGTTTTACTGACTTAAATGGAAACAGGAAATAATTAGTTACTTATAAAAATTAGGTTAGGAGTGCTGAATCAGTGTCTGTTTACCCATTCTCGTAACTTCACTTATCAACGTTTGTATAAGGAACAACACAAGTTCTGAAGCAGTGGGATAAAATAGGGGTTTAAGTTGTCCACGTACTATTTGCTATACCAGAAAATAGTTTTGTATATAATTGCTACAACAAGTTAACAATTGGGCTTATATGGAAAAATCCAATAGTAATGGAAATACGCTGAATTAACTAGAAGCGTTAAATGGTTATATAGGATTTAAATAGGATGGAATGCTTACAACGCCTGGTATATTTAAAAATAGAAACAGAATGGAACAGAATGGCATCCTTTGCATTGTTTGATGTGTTTATTCGAAGATCTTCTCCTAGGAATTAATGTTTGTAAACAAAACGCTATGACGTAGTATAACATTGCTTCTTTGAATAGCGCGTAGTTATTTTCTTCTATTTGGTATCCTTAGCATGGCTTCCTTCGCAAGGGAACTAAAGCCGTTGGTCCCGTGTAGTAGATTTACGGCACATAAAAAAACCTCAACAATGGGTGCATTATATATTTAACGCTTTTTAAGAAGTGAAGCTAACCTTAACATCCAATACGGAGTCTCTAGGAACCAACATGTTGTCGCCTGGACATGCTATAACCACGCAAATCCTGTAAATACACTTTCTTAAATAGCAATATTTACGAACATTTGCAAGGTGGTGGAAGATATAACAGCGGTTGTTAGGCGAGAAGCAACTGTTTCTGAGCCAGAAGCAATGACTTGAGATGCTGCCAACGTTTGAAAATTCATCAGAGAAGAAACCAATAGAAATGACTAAATATTAAACAAAAAAAAAAAAAAAAAAAACCAACAAAAAATCAGTTTATTGACACATACACACGCGCGCACGCGCGCACACACTCACTAAGCTAGCTCTAACACAGCGCATGCGAGCGAAGCAAACATGCTTTGCTGATACCAGTGGAAATTATTAAAACCAAAGTATAGGAAAATAACTTTATTTTCACACACACACACACACACACACACACACACACACACAGATACTAACCTAGACCTAACACAACGCACGCTCGCTTTGCTCGCATGCTTTGGTGAATCTAATGAAAATTAACAACACTAAGTACAGAAAAATCAGATGGTTTACAGACACTAATCTAGATTTAACACGGCGCTTCACTCTAGTTCTACAATATTTAAATTGTTAGTGATAATTAGAGTTCAAATATTGGTAGTCGTGAATTTTGCGATATGAAGGCCAACTATGAATGTCAAAGATTTGAGCACTACCTCTCCAATAGCTAGTGAAACAATGGAAATTGTAATAAACGAAAGCAGCCAAAGTACTTTGGGTACATTTCAGTATAAATCGCGTACTGTATTGTCATTTAAAGACCAAAATTCTGATGTGTTCTATTCACATAAGGTTCTCTACATCTGAATAGCAAATTGTTAATTAAAAGTTTATTCTTTTATCTACTTCATACTAATCAATTAAACATTAGCAGACATAGTCTTATAACTTTCTTACTTGTAAGTAGAAGCGGAATAAAGGAATGGAGATGGCTAAAGTGATATTCAAATATTTTAAAAGCTGTTGACATGTGGATGAATTCTCTTTCTTTGCATTGCCGGGAGTTACAAATTCCTCTAGTGTGAAGTTTAACGTATTTTAAAATTTAAACAAATAATAAAGAAATTCTAAAAAATGGTCAACTCCACAAAAATTGTATATCACATGACAGATCTACCTGTTTTATTCATTAAGTTTTGCTCTATCTCTTTTTGTCATCTAGTTTTTGAGTTATCTTCACAGACACACGGACACACACAAAGAATTTTTTCTAAAAAGTTTTTTTTTAATACAAGGAACCCTAATACTGTAGTTACGGTGAAATCTCGGCATCGAGTTTTTGGTTGGAGTGCAATACCTTCTCTACCTATGTACCATATATGTAGAGAAAGTATAAAACATCTGATGTGTTCCATTTACATTACTTCTACATTTCGGTATAACAATCTTTTGTTAGAAACATTATTCTTCTATCTATTTCATGCTAATCGAGATGAACATTAGCAGAAATGAAATAAGAGGATACACTAGGATAAGCAATAGTCAAATCTTTTAAAAGCTGGTTGCCATGTGGTTGAAATCCGTTTCTTTGCATTGTCAGAAGTTGACAAATTGAGTATTTTAAAACTGAAACCAATAACAAGAAATATTAAAAAAAATGGTCAGCTCCACGAAAAAATGACATAAATTGTGTGTTTTAACGAGGTCTACATTTTTGGCGAAGTAAACTTTTGTCTGCTTTTTTACGGCTTACCAGTAATGCAAAATTCAGCCACATTCATCCAGAATAAGGAGTTCTCAAAGGCTATTCTCAGAGTATTCAGGATATACATTTTATTTTTCATGTAATTTTCTTTTGAGAAAATAAAACTTTTCAAAGTAAACGTTTTTTTTTCTTCTTCTCAACATCTTACTGTTGCATCCTTGTATGATACTAAAGTTAGATTAATACCATGTTTGGTATTTTACCGACTTTTCGTTTTTGAATCATTGTGTTCACATGAACACACGGACACACACACACACACACACACACACACACACACACACAAACCAGACGATTCTATTTCTAATAATGCTCTGTTTTCGATACAGGAGATTCTAAAACGTGTTTTTCCGGTGAAATCTCGATATCGAATTTGTGAATGGAGTGCAATATCTTCTCTACCTACGTACCATGTACTATCTTGAGAAATCCTTAAGGTTTTGTAGTAGGATATTATGGTGAGTCAAACAAAGAAGTAATAACTACAGGTAGTTTGAATGGTATAGGCAACGTATTAATTGGATAATTACAAACGTATTGAGAGGGTACGAATTTTAATCTAATCTTTAGTTATTTTAATTGTTAAGGAATTCTGCCTTAGCGCTGATGTTTCCATTCTGTTGCAGAGTAAGAGATACCTTTTTGCAACATTACAAAGTAATAGTTACTGCTTTCGGCAATAAGTAACACAAATTAAGCAATTTTAGCATGCTAGACGTTATAACCGTTACACGAAAATAACGGTTCCTCACACCCTTAATTTAGTAGTAGCACGCAAGTTGGATAGCGATACGATCTTCTTGAGTTTTACAGAAGTGTACGACGGCAAGTGATGACTCAGTGGAAAAATCTGATGTTATACTCACATGACTTTCTCTAGCTGACCTACAATCGAACTTCTTACAAAAGATTATTCTTCTTTCTACACCATGCTAATCGAGATAAACATTAGCAGAATGTTCTTATTACTTGCTTACTTGTAAGTAGAAGGGAACTAAAGGAATGCGCTATTCTAAAGTGATAGTCAATGTTTTAAAAGCTATCGTTACGCGATTGTCATTACAAATCGCTTCTTTGCTTGGCCAGGAGTAGAACAAAAGAAAAACGGACACTTTCTGTCTGAGAAAAGTATTTGTACTTTACAATTGAAATCAATAATAAGGAAAATTTCGGAAACGGTTACCTCAACAACAAAAATGTAATGGACACAAATCATATGCTTTGACGATGTCTATATTTTTTGTGCAGTAAGTTTTCGCCTAACTCTTACGGTTTAGCGGTTAAACAAAATTTGGCAAAATTCATTTAGAATAGAAAGGTCTTCAGAGGCTATTCCCAGAAAATTCAAGATATGCATTTTATTTGGGATGTAAACATCTTTAATATATGGTATTTTAATAACCATTGTTAGAGCCATTTTTAAGAAAATAAACATTTTCGAAAATTTGTCCTTGTTAAGGGTAATTTGTGGTGGGGGGGATTTTTTTTTAAAATATTCGTGTGGCATCCTTGGAAGATACTAAACCACTTTTGGTATTTAACGGTGTTTTCGTTTTTGAGCTATGCTGTCCACACACACACAGACACACGGACCTTTTTCTAAAAATGCTTTTTTTGGACTCAGGGGACTCCAAAACATATATTTCCGGTGAAATATCGATATCGAATTATACATCGGAGCTAGAGAAAATAAAAATGAGATATTGTTGAAAACGATTACATCTATTGCATGCGACATGTCACTTTATTGCCTATAAAAACAGCGTTGAAACTGGAACTCACCGTCCTGCCAATACCCCACTGCCATATCTTCCATATCTGCTTAGCATACATGACTATTCACGGTTGTTCTCAGAAGGCACTCATGTAGTCCATAAGGAAATGCACTCCCAGATACTCTGATGAACAGGAAACATTGCGCTCTACCTGAAAAAAAAATAATAGCTTACATTAATTGCGATAAAAAGAACAAATGTCGCATTTTAAATAAGAAGCAGTTCTGTGTATCTGTTACATTTTGAAGGACATTGCAGAAAATTGGTCGCTGTCTTAAGTCTGATTAACATTTTATAGAAATTATTTTGTTATAAACTCATTTCAATCCCAAGAGATTACAGGCTTTATTCCTTGGAGGTCTTAATATGCTACGTTTAGACCACATTCTCACATTTTCTAAATTTCACTATATTTCTAGGAGCTCTACAACTCCACACAATGTACATGTATAACTTTAATTTTAACCTGGTCATATGGCCTTTGGCTTGAGAAACAACTGAGGTGTTATTGCTCGCTTCAGTGTTGGATTCCTTACCGTTGATTAAAAAATCTGATGTGTTCCATTCACATGACATTCTTTACATCTCTGCAACACATTTTTATTAAAAAGCTTATGTTTCAATTTACTTCATGCTAATTGAGAAAAATCAGCAGAAATAACCTTATTACTTGCTTACTTGTACGTAGAAGGGAAATAAGGGAGTACCATAGGTTAAAGTGATAGTCAAAAGCTGGTTGTTATGTGATTGCAGTTCCTTTGTTTGTATGGACAGGAGTTGACAAATTCCTATATGAGAAAAGTAAGCTTTTTAAAGCTGAAACCTATAACAAGGAATATCTAAAAAACAATCAACTCCACCAAAAAAATGTATATGGCATAAATTGTGTGTTTTATCGTGATCTACACTTTATATGTGGTAAGATTTTGTCTATGTCTTACGGTTTACCAATTATACAAAATTCAATAAAAATCATCAAGAATAAAGAGGTCTTAGGGGCTATTTCAGAAAATTCAACATATATACATTTTGTTTGGCATGTAAATATCTTAAATATAAGAGATTTTAATCAGAATTTTTGAGAAAATCAAAATTTTCGAAATTTTTGCCATGTAAAGGGTAGTTTGGTGTGGGAAGAGTTTTTTGAAAATTTTCGAGTCGCATCCTTAGAAGATATCAAACTTAAATACCAATACACATGGGACCTATTTCCAGAAATGTTTTTTTTTTTTTTGGATTCAGGGGAACAAAAAACATGTATTTCCGGTGAAGTCTCTGTATCGAATTTTTGGTTGGAATACAATACCTTCTCTATATATACTATGTACATAGTGCGTGTAGAGAAACTAAAATCATACACACATTCACTCCCACATTCATATTTTTAAAAATTATTTTTAAAGATGTTGGCAATTGCCAGGATCATATTAGCGCTGATAGTTTGGCGGAATTTCGTTTACTTGCCATAAATCTACTCACATAGGTCTGTCACTTTTAAGCGCACTTAAAAACTATCGGTCTGGGCAGGGTTTGAACTCACGAATTTGGGATTAGAAGACCTGAGATTATTAATTTATGATTCCATTAACTGAGATTCTCGGACCAAACTAATTAATACTTCAAGACTCTGTGGAAGATGAGAAAAATAATTCTGGTTAAAGTATGTCCATCCTCAGGTCGCGGATCTCTGGGTAGAGAAGCCAAAGCACTGACCACTTGAATGCAGAGGCAGTTTGCATCTAATACTTTTTGTTGATTTAATTACATTTTAAAATACGAGTATTATGATTCAGGGCGCTAACTATAAAAACCTAAGCGTGTTATACTACTATTTCTACTACCACTGCTACTATTATAATAATCTATCATTTTTCGTTAGTAAATAAACCCTTATTGAACTAGGGTTCAAAAATGAACTAGTGCTAAAACAGGGGTAAGGACGACTAGTTATTGAAGAATATAAAGTGAACAATGACTTTAAAGCATTCTTTAAATTGAATTTGTGCAAATTTGGTTATTTTAGGAGGGTAGGTCTTTGTTTCCTTATACTTAACCACTCTCTTCACAAACTGATCCATCATCCTCTTCTTTATCGGCTAAAATTAAAATGGATCGGTTATCTTTTTCTTTTCCTTTTTCTCCTCTCAAATCTGTCTATCCTACGATGCTGTCTACAATATAGCGATTTTTTTTCCAGCTTTGCCATTTATTTCTCTTTCACTTTAAATTGTAGTTATGTATTATAGTTTTTCAGTTGAAGCATAAATAGGTTATTTTGAAATTTCAATTATTATTTATTACTATATATTGGTAAAAGTGGTAGGCTAATATAGCATCTGGTATTGAACCTAGCCAATCACCAGAAAATACACAAATCCATAATAATTTCTAAATAAACTTTTTACCTATAAAAGTAGCTAAACTTCAACTGTCCCATTGATTAATCATTCCATTATTGATTCTTACTTTCCATAAAACTGCTCCAAAACTTCTCGTTCCCGACTAGTGTTTCAAAATTGTCTCGCCTTCAACTCTTTATTAATATTTAGCCATTTTCTCTAAATCAATGAGTAAAGTATGCAAAAATAACCATATTGGATTTTTAATTCTTAAAAAGAGTTCTAAAATGGCGTACATGAGTTGAGTGCTACTATATGCCACTGAATAAGGGAAAGTTTAAAGTAACTGAATGAATGGTAGTTGAAGCTTTATCCAGTTATTAAGAACATTTTAGTATAGAAATGTGCTACACAAAAATGTGTTTATGAAGAAACCTCTGTTTATTAAATCTAATGCAGAAGTTGATTCTGGAATGTGTTTCTTATGTATTTCTTAGAAATAAAAATCATGGCTGAGTATACTACAAAATGTACTTCACAAAAAGAAAAATCTGATGTGTACCATTCACATGACTTTCTCAATATTCCTGCAACAAATAATTCTTAAAAAGCTTATACTTCTATTTACTTTATGCTAATCAGAAAAAATTAGCAGAAATAGTCCGCTTCCTTGTAAGTAGAAGCGAAATAAGGGACAACCGTAGGTTAAAGTGATAGCCAAAAGCTGGTTACTATGTCAATGAAGTTCCTTTGTTTATATGGATAGGAGTTGACAAGTTCCTGTATGAGAAAAGTACACATTTTTCATAGCAGAAACCAAAAATAAGGAATGTCACAAAAACGACGAACTCCACGAAAGAAATGTATATAGCATAAATTGTGTGTTTTAAAGTGCTCTACATTTTTTGTGTGGTAAGTTTTTGTCCATCTCTTACGGTTTAGCAGTCATTCAAAATTTAGTAAAATTCATCCAGAATAAACTACTCTTCAGAGACTATTCCCAGAAAATTCAAGATATACATTTCATTTGTCAGGTAAATATGTTTAATATTCGAAATTTTAATCAAATCGTTAGAGCAATTTTTGAGAAAATCAAAATTTTCGAAAATAGTTCCATGTAAAGGGTAGTTGCGGGTGGGGGGATTTTTCTCAAAATCTTCGTGTCGCATTCCTGGAAGATACTAAACTTAAATACCAAGTTTGGTATTTTACCGACTTTTCGTTTTTGAGTTATCGTGTTCACAGACACACGGACACACGGACACACACACACACACACGGACCTGTTTGTGAAAATGCTTTTTTTGGATATTGGGGACCCTAAAACATATATTTCCGGTGAAATCTCGGTATCGAATTTTTGGTGAAGTGCAATACTTTCTCTATACACTATGTACATAGTGCGTATGGAGAAAGTAAAAATGGATCTGCTACATACAACCTTCTTTATTCACTGTAAATAAATATGTATACAATAGGCAATTCTTTATCTGTTTGATAGAAATGAGCCCATGCAGAAGAAAAGAAGAATCACATATTTTTGAAGACGCTTCATAGATCTCGCATCCAAAGGAAAGTTCCGAAACTTCTGGAAACGGCTAATGCTACGGTAAAACATACCCAGCTTTTATTTTAGCCTTTAATGAAATATGTGTATTTTTCTGATAAAATTTGCATCTCTCTCAGCGTTTACTTATAAAAAGTTAAGAAAAATGATTACTTCACAGATTATTTACCATTTTACTCGCTATGCAAACATCTCAAACAGAAGATGTGTTTCAAAAAATCCCCGGGAGAAAATCATTGTTAAGAAAGGACAAAGCAATGAACATTTTTCGATATAAATCACATACGCACATTTACATACTAAAATCTCGATACAACAGAAACGGCAGAAAAATGAAAAATGTATGTGTGCATGAAAATATGTACAGTTATAACCAGTAAATGAGTCTATGATGTATCCAATTTTTCGCCCTGAATTATTTTATTAGAAGAGGTGCCATAATTATGGTGAACTGGTTGCAGTGTTTGCTTTCTTAAATTGAATGTCAATAAATGTGTTTTGAAATACAAAACTTTTCAAAGTGTACGCATTGAAAGTGACCAAAGTGGTCTGACACAATGTGAAGGCTATATTTAGGCTGTTTATGGGATGGTGCCAATTGCATGCTATTTTTGACTAGTTGTTTACATCCGTCGAAACCAAATGGCACTCATATAGCGTTTACAAGATCTGAAGAACATTGACTTGTTTAAAAATTATACAATTCGATTAAATCAAACCCAATATTTGAAGGTTGTATTTTAACACATTTATGTGGTAGTGAAATTATTTAAAACGTTTGTTATTAATATTATTATTTTACAGATCTACAGCTGCAGGAATGTTACAAATAGACTTAGTAAGATAAAGAATAATATAGGGTGCCCAATAAAAGGATTAGATGATATCGTTGAGGCTTGCATCAGCAAAAATTAAGGTTGACATCCTTATTCTTAGCTTAGCTATACTTCTCTAATTTTTTTTCTAATTGCTGATCGTCTTAAAGCCAATACATCAGTATTTTTCTTTAACTCAAATCAAAACTATCCAATAAAACCTAATAGTAGCCACATTACTCAAAAATATAACAACGCTAAGTTTAAGCCAATACGTTCATAACAAGCTACAGAATTTCTCTTGCTTTAGCAATGCCAATAATTCAACAAAAACACTTTTTAAAAATGTAAGTTAAAGATTTACTAACTGCACTATAATATGTTAATTACTAAACAGGAGTATAAACAGGTTTTACAGCTATCCAGACGTAAATTATTTTGGTTGACTACCTCACACTATTTTTGCGTCTAGATGTTTTATTTTTATTTACCTCCCTACTGGCTGAGGATTAAGAATAATTGTATTTCAATAAAGGATATTTTATTTTAGGTTAATCTGGTACAGGCGTGTTCTCATTCATCAAAAACAAAGTAGCCATTAAATACTAGTTTTAATCGATTTAAAATGCTTATTTTAAAAGCATTTTAAACTCGGATTGTTTTTCATATTACTGAAAATAAAAGGAAAATGTTTAATTTATAGCAAACAGTGCCCAACCCCCTTTTTACTTTCTCCACTTAGTGCGTAAAACGTAGATAACGAAGGTATTGCAGTGTATCTAAAAATTCGATATTGAAATTTCATCGGAAATACATGTTTCAGGGTCCTCTGTTTTTTTATTTAGAAAAATGGAGTTTCTTAAAAATTTCCATGACGATTTTAATTAAAATAGCTTATATTAAAGATATTACATGATAAATAAAATTATATTTTGAATTTTCTGGTAATAACTTCTGAAGACCTCTTCATTCTGGATGAATTTTGCTTTGCATAGGTAGCTGGTAAACTGTAACAGGTAGACAAAATCTTAATAAACAAAACTGTAGATCTCGTTAAAATTCACAATTTATGTAATATACATTTTTTCGTGGAATTGGCCATTTCTAAGATATACGGGAAATTTGTCAACTCGTTCTCATGCAAAGAAAAAAAGTCCCTTACATTACAACCAGCCTTTAAACGATTTTAATACCACAATGTATTCCTTTATTTTCCTTCTACTTATGAGGATGCAAGTAATAAGACCATTTGTACTAATTTGAATGAAGTATATAAAAGAATACGTTTTTGAACAATTATTTATTCCAGAAATGTAGAAAAAGCCTTATAAATTGAACACATCCGATTTTCCAGGTTGATTCCCTACCGCTATTACTGTTCCTATACCTACTTCAGCTATGGTACATCCTTTAGCAATGTGGTGTACACACAAAAAAATAATAAATACAAATTACAACTAAATAAGCCTCTTACACACATTCTTAAATACGAGCGGTGAATAGCGGGTTTTATAGTTTCCACGACCCCCGAAGTCTACGAGTCGGTAAAAAAGCAATAAAACCTAAGGTGAACAGCACAGTGGCAAATTACAAGGTTGGTCACAATAAAGAGAAATAAAATAAGAGAAACAGCCAGAAGCTGACTCTTAACGGAACAGGTTATACATAAAAAGATAAAAGAAATGATTCGCAAGTCAAATTTATTCTAAGCAGGCAGTTTTTAATTTCTCCACTACTTACCAAAAGCGAGCGCGGAAAGTATTACATTCTATCAAAAAAATGAATGCCAAGATTTAACTGGGAATGCGCCTTTTGAAACTGCCTGACTCCGAACAAAAAGTATTTTAGGCATAACTCAGAAACGAAAACTCCGTTAAACAACAAAATTGATATTTAAGTTCTATGTCTTCTAAGATGTGACACAAACATTTTCAAGAAAATCCTTCCACTGAAACTACCTTTACATGGAACATTTTTCTTAACTGCACAACCCACCGATTATATTCTTACGTGGAATAATCACTCCTACGGGCAAATGTATGATTACCCGTCTGAAAGTTCTCCAAAGGAGAATCGTAATATTATAAATATTTTATAAAATTTAATTTTTAATGTTTACTATTTACTATTTGAGTAGAAAATGTTTACCCAAATACTATCATCATCACATCATACTTAATGTATTGTTCCACATCCGGGTCTGTAATACATTCATTCAATGTTAGTGATTTCTAAAGAGCGTCAAAAATAACAAAAAATTAATCGTAATTAATTTTTAAATTATAATTCTATATAACTATAATTAAAATCAGATTTATGCAAGCAACTTTAATGCAACATTTTATCCAGAAATATCCATATAAAATCCAAAGTATTAAAGAAAAGTGAGACAAAGTTATGCTACTAGATATTGAGACCGTTTTGCAAGTTACCTTCGGACAGGCGATAGACGTCCTTTTGGCTTCTCCACCTGACACGCTGGACATGGCTAACGACGGTCCCTCAGAACATTACTCACACAAATAAGCCTATTGTGTGCCACTTTCCCGCAGTTTGGCAATTATTGCTGCAGAGGATTCCAATCGGCACTTTCGAGACTTTTCCAGTCAGAACTTTCCGCCTTGTGTAAGGGACTACACAAGTGACTGACAATGGCCCGGTTGGGTAGTTAAGGAGTACAGTTAGTTAAAAAGTTACGAGTTCACCAATTGGATTGTCCACAGTGCAGACTGCAGTACGGTTATGAGTTGTGATTCGACGGATCAGTTGTGTTCGTTCTGAGTGTGTGATAACGGTGATTCAAGGTTAGTGAAGTGTGTTACGCTTAAGTGATAAAGTGCCTTACTAGCAATTGGTGCTTTCATTTGTTACATTGGGAGTGGGATATAAGATACAAGATGAAGGAAATGCTTTAAAATTATTCGAAATTGAGTCGAAAATATAGGAAATATTGGAATCGGGGATGGAAGTGGAGAAAAGAAATTAATCTGGAATGGACAAAATGGAGACAGAAAAACCCAAGATGAAAGCGAAGCTGCCAACCAAATTTGACAACTGGCTGGTGTGAAGAGATATATGAAAGATTTCGGTGGAAAGGCAAAAGATCTTAATCTACGCGTCAACCCTGCAGTTTTTCGGAGAATGACATCACCTTGGAGAACTTCACAGAACGGCTTGACGTCTTGGAAGAGAGAATCGAGGAGCGCCTTCAGCATAGGAGGAAATCGGACAATGAATGCCAGATTCTAGATATGGGAGTCAGAAGTTTTGAATGTGATTCCAACTTCGACGTTGTCCGGAGACATCAAGAGGCCCTCGAAAACCGGTTTGGGGACCATTGCTAGGCCGTAATCTCTCGTAGTCAACTCAAGTCAAAGCTAAAATAGCTAGAGCTTCGAAATTCACCTTGGCAATTGAACAGACAGCATCTATAGTCGATGTAAATTACCTAGGAGTAATAGTAGTGTGTGTGTGGGTGTGTTTAGATGTGGCCATTCAGGACACTTTGTGAAGAACTGTCCACATCCAAGCCGACAAGTGTCGAGCGGTGTGTGATGGAGGTGTGACCGCCCAGAAGGACTTACCACAATAATGCCACAAGCATACGGGAAACCAATGCGACTAAAGAATTACTGCGGAACGAAATTCTGGCACGATGATAGATGCTGGCAATTGACAGCGGTGTTAACAAACAAATAAGACATTTAATGGGCGATCCTGACGGAGAGTATGATTGTGCCTGCAAGAAGCGAGGTTGTTGAGAAGACGTGTCTGGAATCTCGTGGAAGGTCTTCACAATATGCACGGGACACATCCAGGCAGGAGCGCCTGATGACCCGTTACGACGCCAAATCATAGCTTAAGTTCCACTAAGGTGATCTGGTGTGATTGTATTGCCCTACTTGGGCTACTAAACTTCAACAACACTGGCAAAGGCCGTGCTGTGTAGTGAACAGCATCAGTAATGTGGTCTACCGTATCCAGAGGCTGCTCCAAAGAAGATGCATCTATATTGTTTAGTCCGGTATGACTAAACGACCAGCCCTTTGGTGTGTTTAAGTGTTGCCACCGCGTTGATTTATCTACGGACTGGCGGTTAAGCGCATCCGGTTCGTCTTCCAGACCACTAATGGCTAAGGACAATCCCTCAATACCGACTGAACAATGACCATTATATACTACTTCATAGCAGTTTGGGTAATTACTGCTCTAGAAGTTTTTTTTCAGCAGTTATGAGTATTTTCCCAGTCCAGAAGATTCCACCATGTGTAGGGGTATAAGGGACTGATTAGCGTCAGGTAAGTTAAGGAACACCGTTAGTTAAAATGTTGCGGAGCTGATGAGCTAGCTGTGGGGAGTGCTGAGTTTTTAAGTTTTTTTTTTTTTTTTCCTTTCTTTGCTGAGTGTATGACAACAGCGACAAGTATAACTTGTGTTGCACTGAGTCTGAGGTGTATTTAGCAGCAGTTTGTGTCTTCATATGTTACAATATGCAAATTTTGAACCCACGATATCACTTGGTAGCATTGAACAAGAGTCCATGAAACTGTTTAGTTACTTTCACCCTTAAAGTTCAGCAACTTTTAATTTCAATCTTTTAGCACGGTTTTAAGGTTCTATTAGAGGTCTCAACGTTAATCAAATAGCATTATGTATGCTGTATCAACTTTACGTGCTGCAGTTCACGCTAGAAATTAAAGTTTAATTTAATACTTTCTGTGTTTTGTTCCTGTGAATGACCACTTTAAGTATAGCCATTTCTCAAATTGATCGTAGCCTATAACTTCTCTAAATTTATAGAAATTACATTTTCTTTTTAATTTATTTTGACATTTTTTTATGCAACAGGGTGTTTTTTACTTCAACGTACTTAAAAACCCAATGTTCTTATGTTCTACTAAATTGCACGTATACAGCAAAATTGGCATAAATTCGTACCATATTGGCATAAATGCAAAAACACCATGTGTGTTCCATTCACATGCCTTTCTCTACATATCTTTAAGAAATTATTGTTTAAAACCTCATTCTTATATCTACTACATGATAATCAAAATAAACATTAACAGAAACTGTATATAAAATTCCCCCTTTAATTAAAAATTGCTTGCGCACCTTTTCATTGGTTACTACCTTGAGTAGTAGAAGAACTTTCCTGAACAAATTGTTTCATTATCCTATCAATCCTAAAAATTGCCCCATTACTTGCTTCCTTATACGAATAAGTAGAAGGGAAATAAGGGAGTGTACTAGGCTAAAGTGATAGTAAAATATTTTAGAAGGTGGTTGCTATTTGATTAAAATTCAGCTGTTTGCATAGCCACGAGTAGAAAAATTCACTTATGGGAAAAGTTTAAGCATTTTAAAACTGAAACCAATAACAAGAAATACCTCGGAAACGGTCCAACCCACAAAAATGTATATGACATAAATTGTATATTTTAACCAGATCTACATATTTTGTGCAGTTTTTTTTCTTTATCTCTTACGGTTAATCAGTTATCCAAAATTCATCCATCATCAAGAGGTCTTCAGAGGCTATTCCCGGAGAATTCAAAATATACATCTTATTTGCCAAGTAAATATCTTTAAAATACCTTAATTTAATCAAAATCTTTAGAGCCAATTTTGAGAAAATAAAACATTTTCGAAAATTTGTCCATGTAAAGGGGTAGTTGGCGGTGGAGGATTTTTCTCAGACATACACTGTACACACACTCAGGACCTGTTTCTAACAATGTTATTTTCGGATATGGTAGATAAGTAAAAGCGATCTGACTCTGCGAGTGAACCTATATGCTTAACAAAAGCAGTCCTTATCACAGCGGCAATCTTGGGCCAAGGTTATACTGTCTGATAATAAGATAATATCCAGGTTTGCATCACTATAGTATTTTAAATTAAAATAATATTAATGGAATCATTATCAGGAAGTTCTGAAACAAAACTGATATTGCGTATTTTAAATTATTTTAGGTTGAATTCTTTTTGTTTGTTATCATAAATATTACTTTAGTGTAATATTCGTTGCTGCCTTTTAAACTTGAATGCTAATTACTGAAAAATTTCCATCATTAAACTACCTTTTAAACTTATTAAGTTTCTCTTATTGTTTTTACAGTCGTAATATTAATTTTCTTGATTATGGTTAAATAATACTCACGTATATCTATTTTTACTTTCTAGTTATGTCAATGTAGTACATAAAAAAGTAGAGAAGATATTTCATTCAACCCGAAAATTAAATATCAAGACTTCACTGTTTTGAGGACACCGATTCAAAACGTATTCTATAAAAGCATTCCGTGTGAACAGCAAAACTCAAACACATAAAGTAGGTTAAGTACCAAATGAGGTATTTAAGGATGCTACACAAACATTTGCAGGGAAAACCCCCACCCCAAACTACCGTTTACATTGAAGATTTTTCGAAATTTTTTACTTTTTTCATAATGTCTCAATGGATTTTGAATATATGACATATATTAAACTTATTTACATAAAAATGTGTATCTTAGAACTTTTTGGGAATAGCATCAGTAGCTCTCTTCATTCAGGATGACTGCTGCATAACTCGTAAGCCATAAAACATTGACAGACTCTTACTAAACAAAAAAAGACGTTAAAACACACAAATTATGCATAATAATTTTTTTGTAACTTAACTATTTCCGAAAAATGATTTATTTTTAATTTAGATTTTAAGTCATCATTCGAATTTATTTTATTTTCCTAATTCTAATAAAAAATCTGATGTGTACCATTCACATGACTTTCTCTACATCTCTGCAACAAATTATTCTTAAAAAGCTTATACTTCTATTTACTTCATGCTAATCAAAAAAATTAGCAGAACTTGTCTTATTATTTGCTTCCTTGTAAGTAAAAGCGAAATAAGAGAGTACAATAGGTTGCTATGTCACTGAAGTTCCTTTGTTTGTATGGACAGCAGTTGACAAATTCCTGTATGAGAAAAGTATAAGTTTTTCAAAGCTGAAGCCAAAAACAAGGAATGTCTCAAAAACGATCAACTCCACGAAAAAAATGTATATAACATAAAGTGTGTGTTTTAACGTGCTCTATATTTTTCGTGTTGTAAGTTTTTGTCCATCTCTTTCGGTTTAGCAGTTATTCAAAATTCCGTAAAATTCATCTCGAATAAAATAGTCTTCAGAGGCTAGTCCCAGAAAATTCAATATATACATTTTATTTGCCATGTAAATATCTTTAATATACGAAATTTTCATCAAAACTTTAGAGCCATTTTTAAGAAAATCAAAATTTTTGAAAATAGTTCCATGTAAAGGGTAGTTGGGGGTGGAGGGATTTTTCTCAAAATCTTTGTGTTGCATCCCTGGAAGATACTAAACTTAAATACTTTTTTTTAGATAAAGGGGACCCTAAAACATATATTTCCGGTGAAATCTCGGTATCGAATTTTGGGTGGAGTGCAATACCTTCTCTATACACTATGTACATAGTGCGTATAAAGAAAGTAATAAAACGGAATTTCAAGGTCATCGTAGAGCAAGGTTTGATTATCACTTTAGCCTAGTGTATTTTCCTATTACCTTGAATCTATTAGAAAATATATAATAAAACAATTCAACTAATGCCTCTGCGTCTTGATTAGGATGAAGTACGAGAGATAGAAGAATAATCATCTGTAAAAGTAGTTTGTTACAGAATAGATAATGAAAGTCATGTGAATGTAACGCATCAGAGTTTTACAAATGAAATTCTGTTTGTGAGAAATCACCTACCCCGAGTACGATATTTTCTTGTTCAATGTAATGCCGAAATAAAATCTATTATTTATATTTTAGGTAGCATCTCTAGAAAAATACTAAATATGACTACTTTTTCGTTGTGACTTTGTGTTAGCAATAACATTTTATAAAATTGTCTAAAAAACTTATACACCTCCAGTAGCAGCGTTTAATAGTTTTTAATATTGTCAATATGCTTTTGCCGCTTCTGTATTTTTTACATGTTCGAGGAGCGTTTGTCTGAACAGCAAATGAAGCGTACAAACTCGAAGATAGACCTGACAGCCGCTTAACAGTTGCATAAATTCATAAAACCTTATATATTTTGATTCCTTTCGTTGTTGTATGCTTTTAATGCCAAAACGCAGCATTTAGGTGATGAGTAGGATGGAAGTAAGTCCATAAATTAATAAAGCGTTGTATTAATCTTCTTTATTCCACCAAAATGAATGTCAAAAATTTGAACAATATTGATACACTGCATAAGAATGCTCTTAGCAAATAGTGTAACTAGTGTATTCCTCTCCTGGCATCGTAATATCCATCTTCTCACTGAATCAATTTAAATGCCGTAGCATGTTGTAACCGTACTATAAAAATTCTGAATGTATTCTATTCACAAGGCTTTCTCTACTTATTCTATTACAAAATGTTCCTATTAAAGCTTATTCTTCTATCTACTTTAAGCTAATCAAGATAAATATTAGCAGAAATGGCCTTATTAGTTCCTTATAGCTAGAATAGAAGTATGGGAATACACTAGGACAGTCAAACCTTTTAAAGCTAGTTGCTCTGTCATTGAAATTCGGTACTCCTTACATGGTCGGTAGTAATACATAAAAAAGGAATGAGAAGTTCCCGTTTGAGATAATTACAAATATTTTAAAGTAAAACCAATAATAAATAATGCTTCGGAAATGGCAACTCCAACGAGACAATGTAAAGGACTTAATTTGTGTGTTTTAATGAATCTACTTTTTGGTCTATTAAGTTTTTCTATCTCTTAAGGTTTACCAGTTATTCTGAAGTTATCCAGAATGAAGAGGTCTTCAGAAGGTATTCCCATAAAGTTCAAGACATATTTTATATGCCATATACTATCCTTAACATACGGCATTTTAACCAAAATCGTGTAGCCAGTTTTGAGAAAATAAAAAATTTCGGGAATTTTGCATTTAAAGGGTAGTTTGAGGTGGGGAGATTTTCTTGAATATCTTCGTACTACATCTTTCAAAGATCCTAAACCAATTGGATTACGCTGCCCCCCCCCACACACACACACACACACGCATGTACACGCACGCGGGATCTGGCGGATTTTTTCCCAAAGATTTTTTAAATCAGCGACCGTCAAAACATGCATTTCCAGTGAAATCTGGGTAGTGAACTTACTTATACATCAGTATATAGTACTGATAAAGAAAGTAAAAATTATGACATCCTAAACTTGAAAAACTATGTCGTGTAAGCTCAGAAAACAAGCGTTTTTTTAACTCTTTCCTCTCTGTGCATTCTGTTAAGCTTCATCCTCATTAGAAAAAATATACAATAAATGACTTTCGAGAATTCATGATTTAACTGAATAAAATTAAGCTTAAAGCATAAAATGTGTGTAAAATAATACAAAATAAATAATAACTGTATGCGTAAAATAAACAGAGCCAAAATATTGACGTGACTACAAAAAATATGCTTTTTAAGTAAATAGTAATTTTTGGAGATATATTTTGAAACGTTAATTCTTTTTTTTTTTATTTCACGGATTCACAGAAGGCGTATATTACTTTTGTCAATAGGTGTTTGTATCTCAGCACCATGTACAAATAATATTATCAGTTTGGGTGAAAAAAGATTTATATGAATGCGAAGTCCTTAAGTGCTGTAAATCAAAATTTTAAAATGAAAGAAAGTATAGGATCATATAACACTGTTAAATTAATTGTAAAGAAGATAAATTTATCGTTAATATAGATATGAGTAATTATTAGAGGTCTAATGAAAGTAACGTTTAATTATTAGTATAAATAGTAAAAGGAATTAAATTAGAACGTTAGGAATTTAAGACGTATTAACTTTCTAAAATTGAATCATAATTCAGGTATTGCTTAAAATAAATAAATATGTTTAATTAAAAATAAGATTTCATTCATATAAATAATATAGAGAACTTAAGGGGTTTATAAATTAGATTATTGTTATAGGATAGATTGAACTGCTTATCAGTGCAACTATACCAATGGTGCAGTTATAGTGAGGAAGTTGAGGGGAGGTTAAAGTAGGCAACAACTGATACCAATAGTGCTGGCCACTAGTAATTAGTAAACGTATTTTAATTTTTTCTTATTTTATTTTATGATTTCTTGCAATTTTTACTCTCTAGTATTGCACCCAAAATTCGATACTGACATTTTAATAGAGATACACGTTTGGGGGTCCTGATTAAAAACATGTTTAGAAAGAGGTCAGAGTATGTTCGTGTATCTGTAAACAGCATAACTCAAAAACGATAATTCCATTAAATGCCTAACTTGATATTTAAGTTCTGCATCTTCTAAGAATGTGACACGAAGATTTTAAAAACAAATATCTCCGCACCCTAAACTTCCGAATCATTTTTCGATAATGTTGGTTTTTCAAAAATGACTCTAACATGATTAAAATACCATATGCTTAAGGTTTTTTATGAAAAATAAAAATCATACCTTTAATTTCCTCCGAATTATTTCTGAAGCCCTCTTCATTCTGGAGAACGTTTGCCTATAACCGGCAAACCGTAAGAGAAGGCAAAATTTTACAATGTAAAATATAGATCTCGTTAAAGCACACAATTTATGCCCTATAAAATGTTGTGGACTTAGCTATTTCCGAAATATTCTTGATCATTGGTTTTAATTTTAAAGTACTTATACTTATCTCAAATTGTAAGTCGTCATTCGTTTCAATCTCTTTTATTTTACTCCTGGCCATGCAAAGAGAAAGGAGTTTCAATTGTATTATGCAGCGATCCGCTTTTAAAACTTTGGATTATCGCCTTAGCCTAGTGTATTTTCTTAATTCCTTTCTACTTACAAGAAAGCAAGTAATAAGACTATTACTGCTGAAGTTTATCTGGATTAGTATGAAGCAGAGAGAAGAATAAGCTTTTGTAAGAATAATTGTTGCCCATAGGTAGAGAAAATAATGTGAATAGAACACATCAGCTTTTTTCAATGTTTTTTTTTAGTTTCTAGATCATAAGTGCATCTGTAAATTTGTGATGCATTAAATCATGACCATGATAAATAAATTAAGAAATCATGCAATACGTGTCCTACATGTCTGATAGCAAATGTAGTATTACTGTATGAAGTATTATTTTTATTTTTATTAATGATGAATTTAAAACTTTGTAGAGATTTGTTTACAAAGCCAGTAGCTGTAATTTATGCATACAAAAATATCTAATGCATTACGTAGCATTTGATTGACTGAATGCTGTCTGTAAAGTCTGTGGCACCAACAGATGTTTTTGGAGCGACATCTATGTCAAGAACGAGGTAGAATTTAGATTTAATGTTGCAGATATCAGGTTGAGAACTGACCTCAACAAAGTGCGCAATGCTAATGGTAGCCCTAAGACCGGATTGTTATATAAACCAGACAACGCTCTTCTACGGAAACTTCTAGAACTTAGGAAGTTCTGGAAGCGGCAAGTTCGTTCAACTGTTATGATTTCCACCCACGCTACCGCAGATGTCGCTGTATTCGGGCCGCGTCGTTTGAATACCAGCCTTGCGAATTTTGTAATTTATGAACTAATGCAACAATTTTCAGCGCAAATGTTAATCATCTGTATGTTTAAAACATAGAAAAGATTTAGGATAGCTTAAGGCTGCTGAATTTTGAAGAAAATATATTAGCTTATCCTTCCTATTAGAATATAATATTTTACGCATATTCTACAGTCGTATTTTGCATATTTTATGTATCCTATTTACTTCATAGAATAATGTTTTAATGTCTTCATATATTAATAGCAGATTATTATTTTGCAGCGAAAAAGTTGAAGTTGAAATTAACTTCAACCTTGAAATTTGGGTGCAAGGCATCCTCCAAGCGCAGAAATCACACTGCTATACAGGACACCGACTTAGAAGTACTTATGCTCCCCCAATTTATAAACCCTGGCATTTTAAAGTTATTATAAAATGTCATGTTACACCTTCACTACATGTCTCTCGAAAACTGCAATTGACAATATATATATTGGGGAATTAAAATTCACAAAAGCCTTTAAATTAGGTAAACTGTAATGTATTTTATCGTATTTGTTTCTAAAACAGCTATGAATACTTCATTCCAAAAGAAATTGGAATTTTCAATGTGTACATTTTCTTTATCCATTTCTAATTTCAAATCAGTAACAGAAAGACACCCGCTTGTATCATTCCTCTGTATTTTAGCTATAGATAACTATTTCCTAAGAACAAGGTAAACCAAAGCCAACAAACAATTCAAAAAATAGAAACTGATAATTTTCAAACACGCAGAATTGAGGAATGTCAGCTCTATGACTTTAAAATCTTCTGAAATATGCCAGTGTAACTTTTATGTTACAAAAAGTGTTAAAAACCTACGTATACATGTGAAAAACACATCGTTTAAAGACTTACTTGCAATCACTTTGGAGGAAAACATACCTTTTAAAATGAAATATTTCACTCTTATAAAACATTCCAGTGATCTATTTTTATCTTCTGAAGCTTGAATACAGAGCTCAAACGTTTTAGGTTTGAGGAATAGTCGCAGCAGTACTTTCATTATTATTATTATTATTATTATTATTATTATAACCACTACTACTACTGCGATTACACTTAGTTTCTTAGTTTTTTTAGATTACGCAAAGAAATACTTTATACACGTAGTGCATTTACGGTGCTAGCAAATTTGTTTCATATCTTAATTTAAATGCAGTAAAACGTTCGTTTTTAAATTTAGAATACATTTAATCATGGAAAAAATGTATATATTGAAATGCAAAACTCTGATGGGTTCCATTCATATGACTTTCTCTATATCTCTGTAACAGCTTACTGTTAAAAAGTTTGTTCTCCTCTCTACTTCATGCTAACCGAGATAAACATTAGCAGAATTGCTTTCTTGTAAGTAGAAGGGAAATCATGGAATACACTAGGCTAAAATGATAGTCAAATCTTTTAAAAGCTGGTTGACATATGGATGAAACACGTTTCATTGCATTGCCAGGAGTTGACAAATTCTCGTATGTGAAAAGTTAAGGTATTTGGAAAAAAAAAAAAAAAAAAAAACAATACAAAGAGTATCTCAAAAATGGTCAACTCCACAAAAAATATTTATGACATAAATGTGTGTTTCAACGATATATATATATTTTGTATAGTAAGGTTTTGTATATTTCTTCGTTTTTCTCTTACGGTTTACTAGTTATGAAAAATCCAGCAAAATTCATCCAAGATAAAGGGATCTTCCAGAAAATTCAAGATATACATTTTATTTGTCCTGGAAATACCTTTAATGAACAGTATTTTTATCAAAATTGTTAGAGCCAATCAAAATTTTCGAAAATTTTTCCATGTAAAGTTAGTTTGGGGTGGGGGGATTTTCCTCAAAATCTTCGTGTCGCATCGACGCAAGTCTGGATTTTACTGACTTTTTGCTTTTGAGTTTATTTCCGGTGAAATCTTGGCATCAACATTTTGGGTGGAATGTAATGCCTTCTCTATACACTATGAAGATAGTACGTGTAGAGAAAGTAAAAATAAAATCGTGAAAAGCTGGTTTAAAGCTTTAAGATTAGATTAGGATAGTGATTATTAACAACACAAAATGACTGAATTTAATTGTCGATTCACCAAGCTTAGACTAACACGAAAGTCAAAGGTAAAAAACAAAAACAAAAAGAAAAAAAAACACGTGACACAATTGTTATTTTCAACATTTTTACTTTACTGTAATTTCGCAATGTCCCCCCATAGCGAAGCAGCTTCCAGATGTGTTATAATTCTACTACGGGAACACGTATAGTATATCCTTGATACAAACTAATGCTCTGGGATAGTTCGGAAATGTTAAGATTTGCACAGAAAGTGATCTGAGTCACAGGTTATAGCAACACACGCATATTTCACAAGCCAATGGAACCTGTTTGTGTTACAAAACTTTTGACACTGACCTGGCTAACGCTGCATGGACAGACAGCTTGGCTGGTAGTTGTTGCTCCACGTGTATAGCACTAAAACTGACACTAGTAGACACGTGTGATCTCTACCAACTTCCACTACAGACTGGCAACAGTCTCTGTTGTGTACATGTTATTTACCTATCATGCGAACCTTTCGGTTATTTGGCGCAATTCTTTAAACAATTGCAAACAGATCTATGGTGGGAGAAGAAATCGAACCTGGATAAGAAGTTTAGAAGGACAACTGCTTGTTATAGTGATTGGAGTGCGAAAGATGCACCGATTTATTGCATCTCATTCCCCCACTTCAAGGCGCCCCCTCGCACGGCCTTCTACGACCAATTGCTTCGAAACAGGAGCTGCGCATGCGCCGCTTGATCTTGGTTCAGTAATACTGGTAGGGGAAGGTTTAGGGAATTTCCTGAGTCTTAAATACATCCTCTGTCCTCTTCCTTATTCTTGAAATTGTGATACAAAATTGTTTAAACGAGGGTAGGGGATGTGATATGATCGTCTTTGTCGTATGCGGGCGCTTTCCCAACATCGCTTATAATCAACACACTCAGTACATGTAACCGTATTAAACAAGTACAGTTTTTGAAAGAAGCGAAGAAAAAACTTTTTTTTTGGAAAAGTCGTACATTGGATAAGTAACAAATTTTACATTTCCTTTATACATCTTATAAGAATACAAAGCATGGTTTGCATTCGTTACTCTCCCGACTGTATAAAAAGTCTGTTTCTTTATTTTCTCAAAAATTACTATTAGCACTTTTGATTAAAGTAAAGTATCGTGCGATTAAATAATGTATGCAATTCTGGGACACTCTTACTTAGATCTACCCGGCTTTTTAATTTTTCAAAACTTCGAATGTTTATTTTAATTTTAAAAATTAGAAGTGAATAATCGAATTGGGAAAGGTAATAATAACAGAGCAACATATCTCAGGCGGTTTTAAATTCATTATATTTTATTGAAATTTATTTTCATTTATTTATATATAATAAAATTCTAATCACATTAGTGCTAGTAATTAAAAAACATATTGACAATACAAATACATTACTGAGGCTGGCATTCGAGAACTCCCGGGATCGATCCCCGTTGGCCGGACACCTTGAGCCAGGTGCTACGATAGAACACTAGTCTGGAATGCTAGGATAGCATGCGCATGTTTCCCTTCCTCATTTCTCGTGGACGGTGGTGTGTTGCTTATGTAATGAATGTGCTTTGAGGTACGTACCTGGCATGAAATATTTTGTCTGACTGTTCGAGTGGTTGGGGATGTGCAATGAAAGAGCTGCGCCTGCTACTAGCCTCTCTTTACTCTCTCCCCTAATCTTTACTTTCTCTGTACGTACTAAGTACGTAGCGTATAGAAAAGGAATTGTATTCCATCTTAAAATTCGAAACCAAGATTTTACCAGAAATATATGTTTTCAGACCAGCTGAATCAAAAAAAAAAAAAAAAATAGAAAAAGATCGTGTGCGCGCGCGTGTGCGTGTGTGTGTGTGTGTGTGTGTGTGTGCGTGCGTGTGTGTCTGTGGACAACATTAATCAAAAACGAAAAGTCCGTTAAGTACTAAACTTGTATTTAAGTATAGTAAGGATGTGACATGAGGATTTTCAAGAAAATACCCTCACTCCAAACTATCCTTTACATGGAAAAATGTTCGAAACATTTTGATTTTCTCATAAATGGATCCAACGATTTCATTAAAATACCATATATTAAAGATATTTACATGATCTTGAATTTTCTGTTAATAGTCTCTGAAGTCCTCGTTATTCTGAATGATTTTTGCATAACTGGTAAATCGTAAGAGAAAAACTACGTATACAAAGCTGTAAATCTCGTTAAAATATATAGTTTATGTTGTTTCCCTTTTTCGTGGAGTTGATAATTTCCGAGATATTTGTTGTTATTAGTGTCCGGTTTTAAATATTTATAGGTAGGTACTTTTCTTATACAGGAATTTGTCATACAGTAAAATGAATTATAATCCCTAGCAACCAGCTTTTGTAAGATTTGACTATCCTTTAGTCTAGTGTATCCCTTTATCTCACATCTACTTACAAAGAAGCAAGTAAAATTCCATTTCTGATAATTTTATCTGATTAACATGAAGTAGATAGAAGAATAAGTTTTTAACAATAATTTGTTACAGAGATGGAAAGAAAGTCATGTGAATGGAACACATCAGATTTTTCTCAGAGGTTTGGTACAGTTTCTATACGTATCCTTATACTGAGGTGAATCTAAAAAATGCCAGTTAGTGTGTTGAATTTTGATTTAGGTAAATGTCATTTTTACGCGATGCATAAATTTTCATCAGGCAGCACCATCGTCGATTGATTAGACCGCTCGCCTCTCAGCTAGGCGGCCCAGGTTCGATAGCAGGGGATCGCAGAGGTTGTGGTATTGTTATAAATATGTGTGGATTATTAATTTATTTACTATGTAGTAGTAGCTTGGGAAGGTATTGCATTCCACCCAAAAATTCGATACCGGGATTTGACCTTAAATACATGGTATCAGACTATCTGAATCCAAAAAAAAAAATTATTTGGTATTACTAATAATATCATATAAGCTACTGAGATTACAATTATGGTAATAATAATATTGAATGAATGTATTTTAAACTGATTTATAATTTGTACATTGAATGTATTTTCAGAAAACATTGCTTGTGTGCGCTTTTTCTGTGAAGAGCATAACTCAAAAACGAAACGTAGGATAAAGACCAACCTTCGTATTAATGTCATTTTCTTTAAGCATAAGACAGAAATATTTTTCATTAAAATACCACTACCATAAACTGCCCTTTAAGGAACCTTTTTGACATGTTGGATTATTTCAAAAATTGGCTCTAACGATATAGATTAAAATGCCATATATTTAAAATATTTGTATAAAAATGAAATGTATATCCTGAATCTTCTAGTAACAGCATTGAAGTCCTCTTCTTTGTGAATGACTTTTGGGTAACTGGTAAAGCGTAAAAGTTAGCCAACATTTATACAACAAAAATGTAGATCTCGCTAAGTCAAACAATTTACGTTAAAATTATTTGTGGCGTCAATCATTTCCATTAACTCTTTGTTAATGGTTTGCATTTTCAAACCCTTTTACTTTTCTCAAGAGGAAAGTTGTTGCTCGTTTCTTTTGAAAGTTGCCCCTTCGTTTCTCTTGACTTGCAAAGAACCAATTTTAAAATCATCCCATGGACTGCCCCCGTGACCTGATGGTTAACATTCTAGCTTCCAAATCCAGATATCCCGTGTTGATTTCTGGCTGGGGGACGAAATTTTTCTTTGACCAGAATTATTCCCTATCCTCCTTTGAGTCTGAGAGTATGAGAGAGCGAGAAAATGCATCTGTGAGTTTAACAGAAATACTGACTTTTCGAAACCATACTGAACGAATATAACAATCTTATACTCCAACTAGTCCAAAGTTTTAAGTTACAGCTTCGACACCCTTTTAAGTATGTTTTTATATAATATTGAAAATTATATCACTTTGAAATTAGCGCACGAAGTACTTGTGTGTATGCCCAGAGGGTCAATTTATGTAAACCAAACTGAAAGACGTCTATTTGTTTGATCAAGTAAAACTCATTTTAAAGTTTAATCTTATAATTAGTTTTGTGATTCATAAATGATGATTAAAGACTTGTTCTTGGCGAGTACGTGTCTCCTTATTCGTTATCGGCAAACCTAGCCTAGCTTTCAGGTATGGGGGCAAAAGAAGACACCGCCTGCGGTGCCATAAGTAGTTAAATCGGGCGTTAAACACTACCCAAAAAAAAAGAAGAGACAGATACCAATTCAAAAGACTTGTCATGAGTGGGACAGTTTCAGGTTATAAACATGCAACACATACATATTTTGCCTTAACCACGAGTATCTTGTACCTATAATCCTAATCATTTTGTAATTATCCTAATAGTAAATTCTGTAATTTACAAGAACTTATTGTTAAATGTACAAATGTTTAGTTTAGTACTACAAGCTAAAGACAGTAAAATAAACTTCTTGTCTAAATGCAAAAGGTATTTGTTTTTTGTTTACCTTTTAGACAATCCTTTGGAAGTATCCTGATAGTATTCTAACCTTTGTTGTCTTTACCAGTTTCTTGGTTTCCTCAAGATCACTAACTTTAAATTAAACAGTATTAAATTGGTAGTAAATGTAGTATTAGTAGTGTATTTGTCCCAACTTATTTTCCCACTCATTTCTTTTCAGTCATTATTCTTTATGATGAAGATGTTTGGAGAATAAATAAGTAAGTAAATGCATAGCGGGGATTCGTACGGCAAAGAATACTTTAATATGAAATAATCAAATTGAAGGCATGTCCGAATGTTTACGAAAACACCGCGAAAGCACGCCTCCGAACTTCCCAAGCTACCGTATTACTTCCGTAGCTGGGAAAGACGCGGGTTTTGTCCTTGGCTAACTACCTAATCCAAGCTTATCATATGGTGTTTTTATGTATTCCTATTGCTGTTTAAAACTCGTTGTGTATTGCAAAGGGCCTTAGGAGCACCTCTACATCTTTGTTTGGTGTCGTTTGTTAACGCCATGTATAGCATCCGGATGTCTAAGGGGTTCATGACGACAGTCAGCACATAGCAGTCCGCTCTTAAAAGTTTTGGCACCGCTTAAAGCCTACTGCATTCCCCTAATTCCAGTATACTTAAACGCAAAGTATGTTTCAAATGCTTATCCTGATTAACACGTAGTAGTAAGCTTTTATAAGAATATTCTCTACAACGCCTGTACATGTGAGTAGAGAACATCGTGTGGGTGTAACAAATTAGATTATTCTGTTAGCCATGTAAAGACAACGCATATCAAGTGTATTACATAAGGAACTGCTTTAAAAGGTTTTACTATCGCTTAAAACCTACTGTAGTTCTCCAATTCCGTAGTACTTAAGAAATATGCAATAAAATAATTTCTGCAAATACTTATTTTTTAATGTTATTATTTATTTATTTAGATTCGTTCAGCATTAAGAATGCTATTCAGAATAGGAATAAAATACATCATAACTAAAAGTAAAAATTAACATTGTAACTTGTGGGGTCAGCCACATGAGGCCCCTCTGGCAGTAAACAGAGATGATTTTACACATTCGTTCAGTTAGTTTTCTTATTGGGAATCGCTTCCTGAAGGGAGAGATGCCTCTTTATCCGAGGAACTGCATCAGATTTTTGCCCCACCTCTCCGAGTACTAAGTGAAGCTGTTGAAAGAATGATCCGAAGTTCATGATGTATCTGAGGTTTCTGACATACCAAGGCGCATTCAATATAAAGCCTTAAACTTTATTTTGAAAGATCTTCAGACGATTAAGACCTATTTCGATTAAGTTGAAAATAGGTTTTTGTAACACAATTTTGTTTAAGAATGGTTGTTATGTATCAGATCTTTTAAATGCAAAATGAAAAATGCAATTTTTCGTAATTTTAGGGTATAATGTGTACTTTAAATCATAATTATACACAATGAGAGAACCCGTTAGCACGCCCAGAAGGAGTGGAGTAGATAACCTTCATCCTCCGCAATATTAATGTATACAATGATTATCGCATGCATAGGGCATTGAGAGTGTCTATGGTGCCTAATTGTCATTTAGGTGCCAAAGCTAGGCTGCTATACAATGACGTACATAACATTCTCAGAATAAAACCTGTGGTTGTATTTGGTATCGCACACAATGCAGTTGTATTATTGTTAGTTTCATGTACATATCTGCTATATGTGCGTCGGTCGGGATACTTTGTCAGGACGCTCTTCATAGATTAAAATAATCAGAATTTGCATAGATGAGGAAGGAAGAGGAATAAGCAATAGAGGCCATGTATAATTAATTATTAAGAGAAGCCACTGTGCTACCGAGGAACTTAAGGGGAGTTGGTTGTTATCGCATTCTAAAAGTTAGGGAAAATTGTATATGTTCAAGAAGCCATAAATCAGATGTTATCAGTCAGATCTTTTTCAAATTTTTTGTGCTGTGTTAGTAAATTCTTGAGTTTAAAATAAGCCTATAGGGGCTGTTGTATTACTCACTATTTGCTATAAAATGACTTTTAAAGATGCAATAGATATTTTAGTTTTGTCATTGTTTATCTTGATATATGTACCCTTTATTCCAGTTTTATTGCTTAGATTTCTGTGAAACTTTGGGAATTTACTAAAAAGGGATACCTAAACCTACCCTACCACAATTATTGAAATATATTCAGTATTACTGGGTAAAGTTGCATAAAAACTTTATTACTAAAAAAAAACCAATTTATTTTTACCATGAAAAATACAGCAATTTCCTCAAATTCCTAAGTAATTCTATAATACTGGCAAAGGAGTTTTATCATACATTCATACAGTAATCCTGAAAGTTTCAGGCTGTTAGCTTGAATGGTTTGAGAGGAAATGGTACAAGAAGTGTAAAAAATGTGATTTTTCAGGAGAGCAAAAAGAAAATAGCATACATTCTCTAACCTTACTTTTTTAATTTTAGAATGCTCCAGGACTGTAACTGTCTCCCTCCTGGGCTTCCTTATCTTCTCTCTTCCTTTTTAGCCCTCTCTTCTTCACTCTGGCTTCTTTGGACATCTCCTCCATAGCTTTATCAGCCTTAGCAACACGGTCCAGGTCTAATGCTCGCAGTGCTTTCTTCATGTTTTCTCCTGGTTCAATGTCCATTGCTTTCATTACATGGATTCTCTTGTAGCACCCATCATTAAAACATATTACTGAGTCGAAAACACCAATTTTAATTGTTTTTGCTCCAACAAATACATTTTTTGGTATCCTTTGCCAGATGCAGCTGTTGAAAGACTCGTTCTGGTTTTGAGTCTTGCCATGTAGACATTTTCTTAGTAGTTCTTCATCTGAAAGCTTCCTGTAAATGGGCTTGATTTTTTCAATCACAGCATTTGGCAAGGAATGTTTATGTACATATTCAGCTCCAGTTATAAGTGATCGCTGATAACCACACCATGATTCAACTCCTGGTGGACAGAGACCATGGGAAGGGTTCTCATCAGTAGAGCATTTGTGAAAAAAAGAAGCCCATACAGCTTTCTGCATTTCTTTTAGATTATTGCAATTATTTCTAATTGCCATTCCATAGTAGTTTTGTAACTGATCAATTTCTGATTTGGTAAGCCGACCTCGTCCACCAATTGGCTTACCATCATCTAATTTCTGCCCTTTCAAAGATTTGCATAATTCCAGTAGAAATCGACCCATTCTCTTTTGAACATGGCCTACACATTCAATTTTGGTAACTTCCACTTCACTACCATAGGGCTTTGCCTTAGACACTGCATGATACCCCTTGGAATCACCATCACCCAAATATTGCACATAGCGCAGGCCTCTGGTAAGCTCAGATCTTGAGCAAATTTCAACTGCACCTGCAACCTCCATCCCTCCACTGTAGCCATCAAAATTTTTGAGGCAGGCATGGTCATTATTCCTAGTGCATCCTGCACAGTACTTGCTATATGTTGCTACATCTAGCACTTTTCCTGTGAGCAGCGAGGTTCCAGTCACAACACCATGCAGTGATGAGAAACCTCTCTTCTGCCATGATCCATCTATGACAATTGTTGTGTCAGGACTACCTTCTAATTCCTTGACTTCTTTAGCAGCATTCCACATTGAACCCTCAGCAACCTCTTTTACACTGTCATATATAGCTTTGTTATACACATCAAATTTACTGGCAGGTGGTGGTAGGTCCATAAGAGCACAAAAGGTACGAGCTGCCAGTTTACCTTTTCCAATACACCTCATGGCATAAGCAAATCTAAGATTTACAGAGGAGACTTTTCTTGTATTTACTGGTGATGTCATTGTATAATTGCTGTGGTTACAATATTTACATTCTAACTTTAGTTTAGTTGACAAACCTCTTCTGCTTCGCTGTTCCTCAGTTATTTGTACACTATTTACAGCATTACAACTTGAACAAGAAACACTTTTGTTTATAAATAAAGATAATATGGACAAGTCAATAATTATATTTACACTATTTGTAGCACTTGAAGCTGGCATATCATTAACATCATCACTAACATTGAATAAATCAGACAGCTTCTTTCTTGAGGCACTTGAACTTGCAGGGGATTGGAGGTTAGGTGAAGATGTGCCACCTTTTACTGTAATGTTGTTCAGCTTCTTGTGTTGGTTACCTCTAAATTTACGTTTACGATTGAATGAGGTATTTCTTCCCATATTTAAATTTGAAAATATACTCAAAGACCTCCAAAACTAACACTGTTATACAAAATTCCTTTTCTGCACCAGCTAGTAGACAGATTTCCCTTGCTTACATACAAGAAAAGAGGTCATAGTTCAGTGCTGCCACCAGCAAAAGATCACAGCAACAAAACACACATGGTATGATATTAGTTCAGTGCTGCCAACAGCAAAAGAATAAGCTTCCCAGCAACAAAACATACAAATAAAAAGCCTCTTACCCATACGGAAACATATCTTGAGCTGGAGTGGGCGTGGCATTCAAACATGGAACGCACGTAGCGATTTAAATCCAGGCATTTAAAAGTGCTTAATAATAATGCAACACATACATATCATATATCAAAATGTTCAGGAAAGTATGCTCTTTCATATAAACAAATAAATTTTTTTTTCATTTTTTGACACTGATAACGACCAACTCCCCGGATAGAGTTAAACCCCAGATTGAGCAGATACGACATAAACAATTCGGGTATAAAATAATATTTTATACATTCCCTATATAGTAATATGCATTTATTACACACAGGGTTATTTTAACATGATCATATAACATTCCTAAGCATTGCTTTCTACACGTACTATATACATAATATATAGACAAGGTATTGTGTTCCACCCAAAGATATAATACCGAGATTACATCAGAAATACATGCTTCGAGACCCCCTGAAACAACAAAAAAAACTTGTTTTGCAAAAAGGTCCTTGTGTTTGTATTTGTGTCTGTGGGGAGCAATAGCTAAAAAAAATCTGATGTATTCCATTCACAGGACTTTCTCTACATCGCTGTAACAAATATTGTTAAAAAGCTTATTCTTCTATCTACTTCATGATAATCGAGATAAACATTAGCAAAAATGCTTTCTTGTAAGTAGAAAGGAAATCATGGATACACTACGCTAAAAGCTGGTTACCATGTGGATGAAATCTATTTCTTTGCATTACCAGAAGTTGACAAATTCCCGTATATGAAAAGTATAAGTAACAGGGAATATCTAAAAAATGGTCAACTCCACGAAAACCTGTAATAACATAAATCGTGTATTCAATGAGATCTACATATTTTGTGTGGTTAGTATTCACCCATCTCTTACGGCTTGCTAATTATGCAAAATGCAGCAAAATTCATCCATAATAAACAGGTAGCTATTCCCAGAAAATTCAAGATATACATTTTATTTGTTGTATAAATATTTTTAATATTTGGTATTTTAATCAAAATCGTTAGCCATTTTTGAGTAAATCAAAATGTTCTAAAATTTTTCCATGTAAAGGGTAGTTTGGGGTGGCCGGATTTTCCTCTTACTGAACTTAAATACCAAGTTTGATTTTAACAGAATTTTCGTTTTTAGCTATGCTGCCACCAGACACATTCCCACCCACCCACACACACACAATGAAAGACTGACTCACACACGGACATTTTTCTAAAAATGTTTCTTTTTTGGATTCAAGGAGTCTCAAAACATATATTTCCGGTGAAATCTCGGTATCGAATTTTGGGCGCAATACAATACCTTCTCTATACACTATGTGCATAGTACATGTAGAGAAAGTAATAACTAGTTATTATAAATTAAAACACATTTTGTCTCCAGCTAATACACATAACTCTTTTTTGTTATTTTGAAAGGTAAATCTCAATGTCTTCTAACATGTTTTCATGAGTAACCTTCTAATGTTTAGTTCCAGTTATCAAGTTTCTATAATAACGGTGATTAAAAACTGGGTCGAAAACTTTGTCAAGCAAGAAAGAGGGGAAAAATTAATCCTTGAACTTTATACGCGATCTTGACCACAATTAGTTCACTTTTAACTAAGCAAAGTTCAGTTATCAGAATCAGATGATTCAAAACCTAGCGAAAACAAATCCGTTGCTGTTTAGGGTTCAGTGATCGGCTATCGAGTTCAAGTCTTTACTAGCTTATTTTAAAACTGGAAGTGTTTTGACTGTTCAGCTTATAATTTGGACTCTGCAGATTCACTAGGAGAATAAGCAAACTTAGAAAGAAAACTTTTTTGTATATCATAATTACAAACAAGTTTTACTTTTGTCCAAATTTCTGTAATTATAAAATTAGCTTGATAAACCTGCCTAATAACAATTATATTATAATGAATGCAGGTAATTAGATATACCGAAAGGAGACACCTCGCGCACTGCGAATACACAGAACTAGGGAGAGGATGGGATGAAGTGAAGAAAACCCAGGAGGCTACAGGCAGACATTAAGACGCGCCAAAATCTCCAAAAGTTCCAGGCTCGACTCCTGGAACAGCCCAGAGAAGGCGATCATCGACTCATCAACCAGGCAGCCCTCTAGTGTCCACGGAGAGTACTCTTTGGGAATACATCCGCGCCAGTTGTACAATACCATAATACGCCACGGACTTAGAAACACAACTGAAAGATTGAAGGAAACGAACTGAAAGGTAAAATATTGGAATATTCTTGATTGATGAGAAACCACCCCAGTTTTCGCCTTATGAGTCCGGGGAAACCACGATAAACCTCATGAGTTAGAATGACAGTAGCTGGATTTTGAACTTGGGACCTCCCGAACCTAGTTATATATATTATTACGGCACCACTTCGTATATGATATTAACCATCTATGAAACCTGATCTCAATACGTGTCAACACATTGTTTCCAAAATATACACATTTTTACTTTCTATCCAATTAAGAAATGTTTCGGATTTTTAATTTTTTTATCACTAGCATACGCTTTTCTTGGAAATAGGGGTAAATCTGCTTAATTAGTTTCTATTCAAGTCTATATATGTATAAATATATTAAAATGAAAAAAAGGAAACTGTAGAATAATATAATACAATTTTGTTGTGGTTGTCTGTGGATACATCATAAAAACAAAACTCACCTACATACTTCACAATAAATTCTTAAACAATTTTCTTTTTTACTTTCTCTACACGTAGTATGTACCTACATAGTGAGAGGAAGTATTGTATTCCACCCAAAAATTCGATTCGAGATTTCACCGGAAATACACGTAAAAAAAGTATTTTTAGAAACATGTCCGTAAATACCAAACTTGGTATAAGTACATTATCTTCCGAGGATACGCTACGAAGATTTTCAAGAACCCCCCCCCCTCCACCAATCCTTTTCATAGAAAATATTCGAAAATTTTGATTTTCTCAAATGCGGCTCTAACGAGTTTGATTAAAATGCGGTGAATTAAAGATATTTACATGACAAATAACATTTATATCTTGAATTTTCTGAGAATAGCCTTTAAAGACCTCTTCATTGGCAATAACATGCATAACTAGTAAACCGTAAGAGATAGGCAAAAACGTACTCGCAAAAATGTAGATCTCGTTAAAAGACACAATTTATATCATATACTATTTTTTCGTGCAGTCGACTACTTCCGAGATATTCTCTATTATTGGTTTCAGTTTCAAAATACTTAAGCTTTTCTTATTCGGGAACTTGTCAAATTCTGACCATGCAAAGAAAGGAATTTCAATCCCATAGCAACCAGCTTTAAAAAGATTTGACTATTTTAGCCCGGTGTACTCTCCCCGCTTATAAGGAAGCAAGTAAAAAGACAATTTCTGCTAATGTCTTTCTCGATTGGCGTGAAGTAGATAGAAGAGTAAGCTTGTTAAGAATAATTTGTTACAGAGACGCAGAAAAGTCATGTGAATGGAGCACATCACATTTTTTTCACTAATATCCTGTCATTAAATGTAAAGGGCATATAGGCGGCTTTTAGTTTATTTAATGTTATAGCTTTGGAACATATTACCTTTGTTAACTCGTATACAGCTGTCATTGAATTTATAGTTTTTGGGAGGGTTTTATACATTTTATCTCCCTCCCATACTTCCCACTCTCCCTCATCTCTCACACACATACATCGCACACACATTTACATGTCATTAATAATAATAATAATAATAATAATAATAATGGCTAGATAAACAGTCTTAGCCCCAGGCGGGAAACAAACCACTCACACAGCAGGTATTTTACCGATTAAGTTATTGGGCCAGCTTAAACAATATCAATTGCATTTTTACTTATTCTAACACGTCTGTGTATACAATGTACTAGAAGGTATTGTATTCCACCCAAAAATTTGATGTCGAGATTTCAATATGTTTTGAGGTCCTCTGAGTCCGCAAAATAAGTCTTTTTAGAAAAAGGTATTTGTGTGTCTGTCTGTGTGCGGGTGTGTGTCTTTGGGCAGGATAGCTCAAAAACGAAAAGTCGGTTAAATACCAACTTCGTATTCAAGTTCCGTAATTTTGAAGGATGCGACACGAAAATTCTGAAGAAAATTCCCCTACACCCAACTACCCTTTACATGGAACATTTTCGAAAATATTTATTTTGTCAAAATGGCTGTAACGAAATGTCATATGTCATATGTTTAAGATATTTTCATGACAAACGAAATTTACATTTTGAATTTTCTGGAAATAGACTCTGAAGACCTCATCATTCTGAATGGTTTTTGTATAAATTCTGTGTAATTGGTAAACTGTAAGAGATAGACAAAGGTTTACAACAAAAAATGAAGATCTGTTTAAACTTCACAATTATGTTGTATACACTTTTTTGTAGAGTTAACCATTTTTCAGATATCCCGAGTTATTGGTTTCAGTTTTAAAGTACATAGTTAAACTTTTCTTAAACGGGAGACTTCTTTCGTTTGTTTCTTCCTAGCAAGCAAAGAGAAATGAATTTCAATTGTTTCACTTAGCGTCCAGCTTTTAAAATATTTGACTAGCGTTTTTACCTACTGAATTCCCTTATTTTCCTTCTACTTACAAAGAAACAAGTAATAATACCAAGTCTGGAAATATTTATCTTGATTAGCCTGAAAATATAGAAATATTTTATAAGGAAACTTTTTATGGAACAGCTGGAGAAAGTCATTTGAGTGGAACACATCAGATTTGTTGCACAGTTGACCATTTTTTAAAATATTCCTTGTTTTTGGTTTCGGTTTTAAACTACATTGTTTTCTCAAATGGGAAGCAGCTTTCGTTTCATCTCTCTTGTTATACTGTAGACCATGCAAAGCGAACGAACCCCAATTTTCACATAGCGACAGCTTTTATAAGATTTGACTATCGCTTTAGTCTAATGTAATCCCTTATTCCCCTTCTACTTGTAAGGAAGCAAGTAATAAGAAAAATTCTGCTAATGTTCATCTCGATTAGCATGGTCTAGATAAAAGAATAGTCTTTTGTAAGAATAGTTTGTATTCTGAACAGCTAGAAAAAGTGATGTGAATAGACACGTCCTATTTTTATTTAAGTTTTATAATTTTTGCTTTCTCTAGGAAAAATTGCTTGTGCATCTTTTCATTGATGATCACCTTCAGTAGTAGAAGGACTTTCCTGAATAAATTTTTTTATTATCTTATCAATTCAAAAATTGCCCCGTTAATATTAATTTCCTATATACTAATTAATAATCACTTTATTCAAATTATAATTATCCTCAAATGTACAATATACACAATAGTTAGAGAAAGTGTAGTATTCCACCCAAAATTTAGATACCGAAATTTCATCAAAATACATGTTTTAAGACATCCTGAATCCCTTCCCCTAATTTTTAGAAATATCTTCGTGTGTGTGTGTGTGTCTGTCTGTCTGTGTGTCAAGAAAATCGCACCACCCCCAACTACCCTTTACATGGAACATTTTCGAAAATTTTGATTTTCTCAAAAATGTCTAACGATTTTTAATAAAATACCATTTTAAGATATTTTCATGACAAACACCATGTATATCTTGAATTTTTACTTTCTCTACACGTATAATGTACATAGTGTATAGAAAAGGTATTGCATTCCACCCAAAAATTCGATACCGAGATTTCATTGAAGTATACAATCAAAAAAAAAAAAAAGAAAGTATTTTTAGAAAATGGTGTGTGTGTATGTTTGTGTGTTCGTGTGTCCTTGTGTCGAGGAAAATACTCCCCACTCCAAACTGTCCTTTACATGGCAAAATTTTCGAAAATTTTGATTTGTTCAAAAATGGCTCTAACGCTTTTGATTCAAATACTGTATATTAAAGACATTCACACGACAAATAAAACGCATATCTTGAATTTTCTAGGAATAGCTTCTGACGACCTCTTTATTCTGAATGAATTTTGCTGGATTTTGCATAACTAGCAAAGCTTAAGAGATAGACAAAAACTTACTACACAGAAAATGTTGATATCGTAAAACAGATAACTTATGTCATATACAGTTTTTTCGTAGAGTTGACCGTTTTTGAGATATTCCTTGTTATATTGTTCAGTTTTAAAATACTTAAAACTTTGCCCATCGAGAATTGGCCAACTCCTGACAATGCATAGAAACGGATTTCATTCACATGGCAACTAGCTTTAAAAGATTTTACTATCGTTTTAGCCTAGTGTATTCCCTTATTTAATTTATGCTTTCAAGAAAGCATTTCTGCTAATGTTTACCTCGATTTCCATGGAGTAGATAGAAGCATAAGCTTTTTAATACTAATCTGCTTTAGAGATGTAGAGAAAGTCATGTGAATGGAACATATAATATTTTTTGGCCATAGGCTCTTTCATTCTGGATGACTTTTGTGTAACTTTTGCACAGTGATTAACAGTAAGAGATAGACATATACCTTAGAACTCATTAAAACACACAATGTGTGTCATATATCTACATTTTTTGTAGTTAGCTGTTTTCGAGATATTCCGAGTTATTTATTGCCGGTTTAGTCCACTTAAATTCTTCTCAAACAAGATGGAATCTCTCTTTTTCTCTTTTATTTGTTTACTCCTAGCTAGTAAAGAGAACCCAATTGAATTGTTTCACATAGCGAACGGCGTTTAAAATATTTGACTAGTTACAAATAAGCAAGTAATAAGACAAATTCTGGTAATCTTTATATTGCTTAGCATGGTGTAGATAAAAGAATGTTCTTTTGTATAAAGGTTTGTTTGTGGAACAGCTAGAGAAAGTCATATGAATGGAAGACATCTGTTTTTTTTGTTTATAAAAATAACATGTTAAATTAATTATGTAACAAAATTATTACATTTTATGTTTATTAAATAATATATTTTATTTAATAATGTTCCTTTAATGATATATCATTAATTATTATTGTCTATTTATTTTATAGAATTGCGCCTGCAAAGTAGAAAATGTAACATATAAAATGAAAAATAGGTAAGTTAAAAATATATGGCTTAGCAACAAAATGCAGAAAGTATATAACCCAACTTGTGATGATAGCTTTTATGCCACGAGTAATAATTAAGTTGGGATTCAACTTTGTCAAGCGTCGTATTAATAGTCACTAAATGAAAGTGGTATATAATATACTTTTTTCCGATCATCAATTTACTAGTCACTTGTGTGGTTGTCTATGCAAGCATGCTAGTGAGAAGTGAAAAAATAAAACATCACAATGACTACGAAAATAAACAAATGGAAACACAGATTACATTTTTATGAAGCTTTGTGGCTTTTCCGGTTTAAGCAATTAAAACCAACTATGTTGCAATTTCTCCAAAGCTAATGTAATACAACATAAGTATATTACTTTGTGATTACAATCTCTACTACGTATTATGTTTGTCAGACAACTTAGTTTACAGGGCGTGGTCTATTTCCCACCATAAACGCTCCTATCTACTAAGGCTCTTTACTACACTGCCTAGGTATGTCTACGTATTACCGCTTTGAATAAATTGCTTCGGAAAGACTGTGTTTCTGTAAAGAGAGATCACCCATTTATGTTCACACTGGGTAAAAACTCGTGTTTTATAGTACCTACTGTTAGTTCAATTTCTGCGAAAGCTTTTAATTAATTACATTAATGAAGAAATAGTTTGTTTAAATGTTGCGGTGTTCAAAGTTTGACTTGCCTGTAACAAAATATTCACATGCTTAACTGTAACAAAATATTCGAGGTCCGGATTTGATTCCCGGCTGGGGCAGGGAATTCTTCTTTAACCAGAATTATTCCCTATCCCCTCACAGAGTCTGTAAATGAAAAAAAAAATCATACGCTTCAAAGTAAACACTTTACTTTGAATCGGCTTGTAGTTAAACACAATCAGCCCTGAATGCGCAGCAATAATTTCTGCTTCTTCTTACTATTATCCTATTATTATTATTATTATTATTATTATTAATATTATTATTATTATTATTATTATTATTATCATTATTATTATTATTATTATTATTATTATTATTATTATTATTACCGGTAATTCCGATAGATGTTGAACTGGTGAGTAAAGTACGAGTGTGTGTGTGTGTGTGTGTGTGTGTGTGTGTGTGTGTGTTTGCTAAGTGAACATCTTAAAGAGGCCAGTATCAAAATGTCAGATAAAGAACTTAAGCATTTCCAACGAAAACTCTCTTCCCTTAGACAAAAAAGTTATGTTAAAGTATTTCCCAAGTAGGTATAACAAAATGAGGTGCTTGTTTTGTTTATTAGTTTTTACAGTATTATCTGTTGATATGTCTCTATGAACCTACAGAGATTAGCCATCAATTACTTCATTAGCAGCTGCTCGTAACAAAGCGCCTAGATTTGTTCTCCCTTGATAACATGCTGCTGATTGAACAAGCACCGGGATGGTAGTATGACAAGAAAAATAATATAAAAAGAGTGTGTGTTTGTGTATGTAGATAGCCTCAAAAACCATTCAACCGATTTCTCTTTCTCTACACACACTATGTGCATAGTGTATAGAGGAGGTATTGCACTCCACCCAAAAATTCGATTCCTAGATTTCACCGGAAATATATGTTTTGGGGTCCCTTATATATATAGCATTTCACAAAAAGGTCCGTGTGTCTGTGAACACGATAACTCAAAAACGAAAAGTCGGTAAAATACCAAACTTGGTATTTAAGTTTAGTATCTTCCAGGGATGCGACACGAAGGTTTTAAGAAAAATCCCCCACCCCAAACAACTCTTTGCATGGAACTTTTTTCGAACATTTTGATTTTCGCAAAAATGGCTCTAACGATTTTAATTAAAATACTAAATATTAAAAATATCACCTGACAAACAAAATGTATAACTTGAATTTTCTGGGAATGTTCTCTGAAGACTACTTTATTATGGACGAATTTTAAGGAATTTTGCATAACTGCTAAACCGTAAGACTTAGATAAAAACTTAGATAAAAACTGCACAAGAAATGTAGAACACGTTAAAATACACAATTTATGTTAAATACATTTTTTTCGTGGAGTTGGTCGTTTTTGAGACATTCATTATTTTTGGTTTCAGCTATGAAAAACTTACTTTTCTCTTATAGGAATTTGTCAACTCCTGTCCATATAAACAAAGGAACTTGTCACATTACAACCAGCTTTTGATTATCACTTTAACCTATGGTACTCTCTTATTTCGCTTCTACTTACAAGGAAACAAGTAATAAGACTATTTTTGCTAATTTGTTCTCGAGCAGCATGAAGTGAATAGAGGCATAAGCTTTTTAACAATAATTTGTCACAGAGATGTAGAGAAAGTCATGTCAATGGTACACATCAGATTTTTTACCTCTGTCACCATTGAAAATTCCTATACTTAAAGATGGACATAGACTATATAACGTTCCAAAATTTTGAAAACGAGGAACATCTTTCTGAAGTGCATCTCATGAAATAATAATTTCGTTTCGTTGAATATGAATATCGGAGGCTACTTTTGGCATTTTATTGCAAATATGAAAGAGTTTGAATGATTTTTATCCTAACGGACTAAATGGCGAGGGTTAAAATACTTTAAAATTAAGTTATTTTAGATGGATTGTATGACGTTTGTATTTCCTCATTTATCACATATTTTATGGAATTGTTATCAAGTAATATTTCTACTATTATTTTGATCAAACCGACCAAATTTGGATTATTCTATGAATTAAAACAAATGACAAGCTATCCTAATCTCGATGTTCAACCACTTACATAGAAATTAACTTTATTTGGTCTAACTAGAATAAGATATTTATGTGTTTACTGTAGAAACTCAGTGAAAATTATAAACTATCTTACAACTTTAAAAAACTGTCATATAATTTCTACCATTATGCAGAAATTTACACTGTTTACACAACCTAGCCGACATTTTGCACAATTTTACAATAGACGCTGGCAAAAATTACAGATACATTAAAACTTCATAATTGTGAATTAATGAGAATTTAGAATATGGAATCAGCTATCGTTAACATGCCAGCCTTTAATACGAAGGTTTCGGGTTCAAACCTGGTGGAGAGTGATGAGGTTTTCTTTTTTTTCGGATGTAAAAATTCTTATTTCGGAAGATAAGTAAAGAAAGCCTTTATGTTTATTTGCACGAAAAACAACGCCATACCTTAAAAGAAAAGGTCCCTGTTCCATTCGCATTGATCCTTAGCCTTGCAGTTGAGGTGGTCGTAGAGTTTCAAGTCGTCTATCTAATTTTACTTTATTTTCAAGCCCTTACAGGTAACGCTACAACTCTTGTTCAGCCAGGGCAGAAATTTGCGCCCTTAAACTATAGGGTTTGCCGAAAATTATAGGATACAGCTTAAAACATCTGCCCTTACCTATGTTTTTCAACACCTTTATAAAAATTGTCACTATTTGACAATCTGGACAATAAGAGATACAAGTTCAAAACTTACGACATTAAAAATCGCATCTTTCTTTGCTAATTCATGAATAGGAGTATGAATAGGTTTAGAATTTAATTTACTCCTTTTTCTCGCTTTCTTTCAATAAAAGCATATTTTCTTCAGAAGCCTCACTAAAATATCTTAATTCAAGCTATTGCATCCTCACCCCCCTCTCTCTCTCTCTGTTTGCCTTCCTCCTATGTATGACTTATAACCCCCCCCCCTAGGACATAACAATTCATGAATAGGAATATGAATAGGTTTAGAAATTAATTTACTCTGTTTTATTTCTTTACTTTCTTTCTACAACCACACATTTTCTTTAGCGACCTCACTAAAACATCTTAGTTCAAGCTATTGCATTCTCTCTCTATTTCTCTCTGTTTGCCTTCCTCGTAGGTAGGATTTAAACTCTCCTAGGACTTACAAGCCAGCGCACTTATCCCTATTTTCAACCCTATTAAAACTGAACTCCGTGGCATAAGAGCCCGAAGTCAGGCCAAGACCTACACTCGACTCCTGCATCTCCCACCTCTGCCCATTACAGGAGTCATAAATGGGGTACAGTACTCGAGAGTAGGACGTGGTTAGCGACCCGAGTCCCTCCCGGCCAGTAGATGCGATCCACTAAACCTGCAGCCACTACTTTTCCCTCGAGTAGCTCCTTAATTGGTCCCCCAGGGACCTCACAAGGCTCCGAATCAGGTCTCCCAGCGGGAGAAAATCCCCACACCGATATCGAGATTTGAACGCAGGTCTCCCGCTTTGTAAGCAGCCGTGCGCAAAGGAGACGGCCTTTCAAGCTTATTCTTATAGAGTTACCAGTGTACTTTACACAAACTAATTAATTACACAGCGAACATGTTTTAACATTAAGGCTATCATGTTTAATCTCCCGCAATAGGAAAAAATTACTTTTGAATAAAGATTATCTCTTCCTGTAAAATAACAATCAAGTTACGATTGGAGCTCTTAAAACCCTGCATCATACGAGTGCAATGTTAAACAAAAGCTTAGTCCTAATGTCCCTTAAAGTCGCCCATTTGCCCAAAATCGAAAATTACAAGAACAATGTTAACTATAGACTTATAGGAGTCAGATTTAATTGCATAAGAAATACTTTTCTACAACTTCAAAGGAATGTAGGATTGAAAACCACTCAAAGAGTAGTAGTAAACAAAAGCGGCGCAGGTACCCGCCAGACTGACGCTCACGTAATGGTGATAAGATTCATGTTACAATGCCACATTCCTGTTATGTAAATCTGCATAAAAATGTCATTAAGTAAAACTTCAGTTTCCCATAACTAGGAAACGACTCTTGTTGGATACTTATTAAAATAAGAATAAACCAGTGACACTTAACCGTTTGATAACCTTTAACTTCCTTCACACTGAAGCTGATAGAGGTCGTTTGTTTACAAACTAGAGACAGCCTTGCAGTCATTCTTGATAGCGCGCTTGCTGACATTCAGCAAGAAGTGGCTTAATACTCGTATAAACCAGAAACGTCAAAGATGAAATTGCTTCCCGCGCCCCATTTTCGAGCAGAATTATCAATGATGTATTGCTAACAAGAGACTTTTAAATAAGGGAAGCCTCGGAATAATGAGAGAAAGGATAGACTTTAGAAGTTCGCCCTTTCCTTTTCTTTTCTTTTAAATACAGTTCCGAGTCTTGTCGGGACTCAGACGCCGTATTCCTTTTTCTTTTTCCCCTTTTTTATTTTCCCAGAATTTCCTTAGCTTTTTTATTTGATTACCGTTTGCATTTCTCGTCACAGACACAGATACAGATACACAGACGCCCATGCCTAAGGTGGGACTGGAACCCACGAAGCACCAAAGCGAGATACTTTAGTGAGCGCGGCCATGCGGACGGCGCCTTTAAGTGAGAGAAGTCCTGCAATCACCATGGGCACGCCGAGTAAGTTAAGTGCCCAGCAACACCCCAAGATATTGAACTCCAGATTTTTATGAGCTATAACTACCAAACGTGGATAAACCTTTGCTTTTCGTGACTTAGATTACACAGTAAATTTACAGAACCAGACTTTATAAATTTTGTTTGATTTCTTTTAGTGTTTAACGCCCGCGTTTACTACAAATGGCATCATAGGCGATGACACAGATGGCAAATGAGATAAGGATGGAGCACCGGTGGAATGCGATGGCGCGAGAAACCGGAGAACCCGGAGGAAAAAACCCGCCCCTGCACAGCTTTGTCCACCATAAATCCCACATGCGGATGCTTGGGATCGAACCCAGGCCGTCTAGGTGAGAGGCGAGTTGTCTAACCACGCCGCCGGGACTTTATCAAGAATATCAACTGGCAGCAAACAAAATTTTCAAGCAAGTACTCCACATTTTTTGCAACAGAAGATAAAGAACTGGAGGCAACATATGGAAAGGAAGACCATAAACCGATAGATACCATTAGAAATAAAGATACCATCTTTTTTCAAAAACAAATTACTTATTTCTCAATAGATGTCCTTTTAGGAATATACAGTTCTCTCAATGTTCTATCATTTTTTAACCTCTCCAAAACAAGGAATTGTCAAGTTCTGCAAAATGCGCCTCAGACTCGACAATGATGTAATTTCATCTAAATGTTGTTCTCGCGACCCATTTCTTCGTGTTTAAGAACAAAAAGAAATCGAGGGAGCCAGGTCGGGCGAATATGAGGTTGGGGCAGCAATTCCAGCAGTTTAGAGGTGACGACTCCAGATGAATGTGTTGGTGTATTGTTGTGGTGAAACAACACCTTCTTATCCGTCAAATGAGACTGTTTCTGCAACTTCTTGTCAAAATGGGCGAATAACTCACTGTGACTTTATCAAGCAATCATTTTCCTTTTTCTAAGAAATCAATGAGCTTGACACTCTTCGCATCCCAAAATATCGTCGTTATTATTTTTCCCGTCGATGCGATCGTCTTTTCCTGCTTTGGAGCACATTCACCAGATGAAACCTTGTGTTTTGTTTGTAGTTTGGTTTCCGAAGTATAATGATTAATCCAAGTATCATGATGATGAGAACTTGACGCAAAAAGTCCTTCGGAATTTGCTTAAATAATTCCAAACACAGTTTCGAAATGGAAAGCCGCAGCCGTTTGTTCTTCATGATGAGTAATCACAGCCCTTGTCGGGCCGACAACTTGTTCATCTCCAACTTGTCATACAACATATGAATTGTCGTTTCCATTGACACAGCTATGGCCTCTGCTATGTCGCGAATGTTCTATCGACGAACAGCATGAATGATATCGTGGACTATTATTACAGTGATTTCCTCTTTAACCACATCTGACAGGCATCCTGGAATCTCCTCATCAACAACGGATGTTAACATCGTTGAACCAATATCTAAATGTTGTCAGCGATGGAGAAAGGGTACCATAAATAGCATTCAGTTTTAGTTTTATCTCCTCGAAAGTTTTGTTATCCAAAAGTTAGAAGCAAATCACTGAGCGGTAATGTAATTTTTCAATTTTAGCGAAAACACGTTGTACAACTAATTTAAATATCTGCCAAAAACTACACTAACCTATTAATTCAGTACCAAATTTGTTTTGGCGCCATGTAACAAATGACGTACACTATGGTAACTGCAACTGCAACTGGTCTTAGCAACACAATATTAGACAGTGGTTCAGTGAGTACACGGGTACTCATTAAACTGCTCTCGTATATTATTCAAAGAAAATGTCGGTAAATACAGAAAACAGATGACAATTGAGTTTCAAATTATTATTATTGTTATTACTATTGTAATTATTACAATTATTATTACTATTATCATTATTACTACAACCACTACTGCTTCTACTACTACTACTACTACTACTACTACTACTACTACTACTACTACTACTACTACTACTACTATTATGCTGCTGCTGTTATTAGTTCTAATTGATCTCAAGAATATTTATAATGTCTAAAATCGCCATTTTGAAATTTCTAAAGATTTAGTATTCGATTCGTTTATCTTCGAGATAATCTCTTCGATGTTATTTACTGTTTTATGCATACCACTGTTATTATATGATGGTCAACATTCTCATTATGAAATTCATCTTTTTTAAATTCTTATTCTTTGGCATTAGTTGATATTAATTTCTTATTGCTTTAGTTAGATTTGTATGGGACATTTATGGACATTAAAAACCATTTAATAGTAGACCAAAAGGAACCTGCGGTGATTCTAAAGAAAATGTTTGCAAATAGAAGAAAAACGACTGCTAAATCTCTCTTTGTGCAAAAAATAATTAGAGGAAATAGGAGAAAACAGAGGAATTAAGAGTATGGAAAGGCTTCCTGTTACTTCCGTACGTCATATACCCGGAAAATTTAATGCATTATCTTTAGAACAAAAAGAGAGGAGTGATAGCAGATAGAAGATGTTAACTTTCTTTACATTTTTGCTTTACTTTGAATAGGTCATTTACATTCTAAGGCACATTTGTACAATGTAAGCAGTAGATAGAGAAGGTATTGTATCCCAGCCAAAAATTCGATTCTGAGATTTAACCTAAATAAACGTTTTTGGGTCCTGTGAAGAAAAAAAATTAGAAAAAGTTAATGTGTGTATCTGTGTGTGTGTGTGTGTGTGTGTGTGTCTGTGGACAGAAAAACCCAAATCCAAAAAGTCGGTTAAATACCAAACTTGGTATTTAAGTTCACCTTCTTCCAAGGATGCGACTCGAAGATTTTCGGGAAAATCTCCAACTACCATTTACATGCAACGTTTTTCAAAAATTTTGAATTTATCAAAAATGGCTCTAAAGATTTTGATTGAAATACCACGTGTTTAAGATATTTTTAAGACAAAGGAAATGTATATCCTGATTTTCTGGGAATAGCCTCTGAAGATCTCTTCGTTAAGGAAACTGTTGTATAAGTTTTGCATACCTGGTAAAGTGTAAGAAATATTCAAAAGCCTACTACACAAAAAAGGTAGATCTCGCACAAAACACAAATTTATGTTATATACATTTTTTTGTAGAGTGAACTGTTTCTAAGATGTTCCGGGCTATTAGTTTCAATTTGAAGATTCTTAAATGTTTCTCAAACGGGAAGTCATCTTTCTTTTCATCTCTCATTTGTTTGACTTCTGGCAAGCAAAGAGAATCGAATTTCAATTGTTTCACATAACGACTGGCTTTAAAAAGTTGACTATCACTTTAGCCTAGTGATTTCCCTTATTTCCCTTCTACTTATAAAGAAGAAAGTAACAAGAGTAATTATATTAATGATGGAGATAAAAGAAGAAAGGTTTGTTTGCGGAACAGCTAGAAAAAGTCATGTGATTGCAACTTATTAGATTTTTTTTATATGTTTCTGCTAATGGAAGAGAAAATACTATAAGGAATTTGCTAATGAAGCAATCTATTTCCAGCAATGAGTACAGGAGAGGATACGTGCAAAAAAGACAAACGGCGTTTATCGAGAGAGAAGAAATGAAGACATGGTTGCAAATTCGAAATAAGATATTAGAGCAAGTGGATAGCTCCCGAGTTTAGAAAGTATTATAATATGCTGTTATGAAACATTCAAGTACGATTTTTATAAAAAAAAAAGTGTCACACTCACATAACTTTCTCTAGCTGCTATACAAACAAACTTTTTTACAAAAGATTATTCTTCTTTCTACACTATGCTAATCGAGATAAACATTAGCAGAATGTTCTTATTACTTAGTACCTTTTAAGAAGAAGGAAACTAAAGGAATGTGGTATATTAAAGTGATAATCAAATGTTTTAAAAGCGTTATGCGATACCTTGACCAGGAGTAGCGGACATTTTCTGTCTGAGAAAAGTATAAGTACTTCACAATAAAACATAACCAATAAAAAGGAATATCTCCAGAACAAAAAAGTAAAGGACATAAATTGTGTGCTTTGGAGACATCTACATTTTTTGTGGAGTAAGGCTTTTTTTCTATCTCTTACGGTTTAGCAGTTAAGCAAATTTCGGCAAAATTCATCCAGAATAAAGAGGTCTTCAGAGGCTATTCCCTGAAAATCAATATATACACTCTATTTGGGATGTAAATATCTGTAATATATGGGATTTTAATCAAAATCATTAGAGCCATTTTTTAGAAATTTAAAATTTTCGAACATTTTTCTATGTAAAGGCTAGTTTGTGGTGGGGGGATTTTCTTGAAAATCTTCGTATAGGATTCTTGGAAGACACCAATCCTAAAAGCCAAATTTGGTATTTAAAGGTCTTTTCGTTTTTGAGCTATGCTGTCCACATTCACATACACAAACACGCACCTTTTTCTAAAAATGCTTTTGGTCTCAAAACATATATTTGCGGAGAAATCTCAACATCGAATTTTTGGGTACCTTCTCTATCCACTATGTATATTGTACATGTGGGTTAGAGAAAGTAATAAACTTCACTGTAGAGCTTTTGAAAGAAGGTCGGAGATTACTTGCTTGTGGAGATTACGGACCTTGCGAAAATTTGACGTTGAGACGAAATGATGAAAATGGATTTGAGGTGTTGGTAATGTAAGAAGATACTTGTTGCAAAAAGATATATTGGAAGGAGTATTTGTGGGATAGATGGATATTAAGAGAATGCATTTGGAGATGCACAATATGTAAGATATCTTATTAATATTTATATCAGTTATTATACACAATAACAATGTTATTCAAACATGTATCAAGATTCTAGCTTATACGGTGTAAATGATTGGTTTCTGTCTAAATTCATCGTTCTAATAAAGAAAAAGCACGTGATGCCTTTTTACTTTCTCTATACTTACTCGTACTATGTACATAGTATATAGAGAGGGTATTGTATTGCATCCAAGAATTCGATATCGAGATTTCACTTGAAATAAATGCTTTGAGACCATCTGAATCCAAAAAAGCATTTTTAGAAAAATGTCTGTGTTTGTCAGTCTGTCGTCTGTCTGTGAGTGTGTGTGTGTGTGTGTGTGTGTGTGTGTGTGTGTGTGTGTGGTGTCTGTGGATAGCATAGCTCAAAAACGAAAAGATCGTGAAATACCAAATTTGGTATTTAAGTTCGGTATCTTCCAAAGATGCGACACAAAGATTTTTAAGAAAATCTCCCCTCCCCCAACTATTCTTTATGTGGAAACAATTTAACAATTTTTTATTTTCTCAAAAATAGCTCTAACGATTTTGATTAAAATCTCTTATATTTAAGATGTTTACATGACAATTAAACTGTATATCTTCAATTTTTTTGGGAATAGCCTCTGAAGACATGTTCATTCTGGATAGATTTTGCGGAATTTTGCATAACTGTTAAACCATATGAGATAGGCAAAAACTTACCTAACAAAACATGTAGATCTCGTTAAAACACAATTTATGTTATATACCTACATGTTTTTCGTGGAGTTGACCGTTTTTGAGATATTCCTGGTTATTAGTTTTAAGTTTAAAATACTTTTCTCATACGGGAATATGTCAACTACTGTCCTTAAAAAGGTACTCCAATCACATAGCAACCAGCTTTTGAAAGATTTGACTATCGATTTAGTCTATGGTACTCCATTATTTCCCTTCTACTTACAAGGAAGCAAGTAATAGGATCCTTTCTGCTAATTTTTACTCGATTAGCATTACGTAAATAGAAGAATAAGCTTTTTAACAATAATTTATTGTAGACATGAAGAGAAAGTCATGTGAATGGAACATATCAGATTTTTATTCACATAAACATATTCAGTTTTATACTAAATGAGTTTACAAAACAGAACTGTAATATTATGTGTATATTATGTATATATACAGGTTGACCCACATAAACTGCTACAGATGAATATCGCTTAAACGAACAGAAAGAAAACAACAAACAAATGCAAATAAGTCCAAATCTTATAGGAGCAAGGAGCCTTCCAAATTGTGACATGAAAAATATTTCCACGCGGCCTAACCTCAAATTTTTAAATCATGGCAACTTTTTATATTCTGATTCCCCACAGTTAATAAAGCAACCTTTATTAAAGTTTTTTTTTTTCCCCCTAAAATGGATTGTTGAGCTACATAAGTAGTGTAAAAGTTAGATGGAAAAAAATATTCAATAACTTTAGCTACGTCGAGTAAATACTATGCAATAGTTTATCTATAAACATAATGTTCTCTGTTACTTCTTCATCGTTTGAATAGCGCTTTTATCTGTTCGTTTCGAAACTACTGGGTTCGCATTTGGACAGTAGGGCAGCAGTGTTGTCTAGACCTCGTTATTGGCGTTATGTAAGCACATGAGTGACACACCAAGTGGAAGGGCGGTCGAAAAACTACTCACCAGAGTTATAGGTTATAATCACTAGAAGGAAATCATATAATGACAGCGTTGGAGTGGTGAGTGATTCACCCAATTTGTGGCAGCACATAGTTTCTGTATCATCTTAGGTCAAGTCCAGTCCTAACGTTTCTACTGATGTGTCTTCATTCTTCTTTCAGTCATTGTCACAGTGTCATTACTCTACACGTATGTTTAATACTTTCAATCTTTTAGGTTATGCAGTTCCAGAATGCAGTCGATCCCCCCCCCCCCAGATTCTTAAAACCGTAATATCGAAGCACTTCATTCACATTTTTGTTTTCTGTACCTCTTTTATTTTTATAGAATTAACACACCACGTTGTACATGTTAATACAGGGTTCACTAACTGCTTGCCGTGTGAGTAGAGCACAGAGAGCAAATTCGCTCGATGCTCCTGCGAATCGTCACTGTGCTCTGCGTGACCAACTGCGCGGGAAGCAAGAACAGATGATGTGGCAGTGAGCAATAGTTGGTGTTTGAAATAAGCAATCCAACTTTTATAGGTTAATACACCTTTTGTAGGTCCATGGTTGGTAGAAAAATTGCTCTATTATGTATATTGCATTAGTATTTGAACTTCGAATATGAACATATACATATTTCTATAGGTTTGATGGCAATTGGCAGTCGTAACATAAATAATTCCAAAAAATACACAATTATTATAGTATTAACATAATAAAGTAGGCTCCTTAACTTGGCTAATACCTTTGTAATCACACTGTATTGTCAGCAGTATGAGAATTAATTTGTGACATGAAACTTTCGCATCTACAGCAGTAAATATGAACAGGTATCTTGGTGATTCATCAAAATCGAACACAATTTGAAGAAAACGTTCTCCTCACTTATATGGGTTGCGTAATAGCACTGCAACTTCAATTTTCTAGGTGCAAAACTTTGCCTCAAACTAACTTTTATTCCACCACTTTCTATAAATAAGGTAAGAAACATTCCTCTTAGGCACGCATAATATAGGAGTCTATGGCTTTCATATTACACTGCTTTCTCTTCCCGACATTATAAACTGACATGCAACGCACTTTACAAGGAAGAGAGGCAATCCATGCTATCATACACACACACATAACATATGTGTATATATTTACATAGTTGTCAATATTGGGGAATGGCCGTTGTCTTGGGAAATTATCATAACATGGTATGTAAAACAAAAAATACATGTATGAAAATTGCAAAAAAGATAGTTGTACAGACCTCAGGTGTAGTTAGTACTAGATTAAAAAGCACCTCTGGTGAAGCTTAGTGGAACTTACTTCTGAGAGGTTCTCCCCATAATCTAATACAACCATACTCACCAGAGATATTTCAACCACTTGCCCCGAGTTAGGATGGATGTATGCAGCGAACAAACGGGGCATATAAAGGGTTGAGGTGTAGTGGCGGATGTAACCACATACTTTGTTTTAGGCCTTGCATTCTACTTGACCAAAGAATAAAATAAATTGTTATTTTATTGATAGTTCAAAAGGAAATTATTTAAATAATATGTTCCATATGAATAATGGTGTTAAGTACAAAGTATATGCAACATATAATTAAATATTTACGAATATAAAAACTGCAAATCGAGAGTTGCACAGACAGTAAAACTAAATATTTTATTGCTTTTACATAACAAAAGTAACATTTACCTGAAATGCTTCGTTATATAAACTTAGAGGATTATATTAATTTTTATCTGCACAATGAGATGGGAAAATCTGAAACAATGGACCTACTTGAATGGAGTCGAAGTACTGCCTTCAAATAACTGCCACTTAATTATATATGTAACTGATTTTGTACATTTTCAGAGCAGATAAAACTTGTTCACATTTTTACGTGTTACCAAACATATTCATGATTAGGTCTCGGGCACGATTGGTGTTTGGTTGCACTTTGACTGGAAACTAGATGTGCACAAGGTTTTACTAGGACCTCCCTTTCCCCAGAACATTCTAAACAAACGATCAGTACAGCGCAGCCTGTTGTGAAAGTATGAAGTTTAATGGCACACATTTTGGTTTTGACTCGTTCAGAAAATATATTGTAATCCATTTCGATAGTTGTCTATGCATGTAAATCACATAAGAAACTGTTTATTTAATCTGCTACAGTACATATTTTGTTCATGTTATCTATACTTTGTAATAAAAACGTATGTTTGCTACAGAATAGTATACATACTTCTGTGCCCACCTAGTATACCGTTCACAGTACAACTCAGTAGTGCACGAAACTAGTGCCTATCTCCTCTGTCCTCGCGTTTAAACAGCCTACAGGTACAGTAGGCATGTCTATACAAGTGAGGAAAACGGTCTTGTGATGCATATTGGTCCAATGCTTCCTCTACATTATTTAGATTTTATGAAAGAATTGTAATGAGCCTTCTCCCACCTAGTTCATTCTCCATTCTGAAATGAGCCCGTAATTCAGCAATAGCAGCTCGTTGGGACGTCAAAAACAAAGCTGGCGCATGCTCTGTTTTGATTCCCCCTGCACTATCGCGATTGCAATACATGACTCGAGTGTAGAATGCATTTTTATGAGCACGAATGGTCTAATGATTTAAACTCGTATACAGCTCAACCTAACCTAGATGGTATTTATGGATAAGAGTTTAGTCTGTATGCACTGCTTTTTGCATTTTTTGTACAAATATACTTAAAAAGCTGATTGTTGGACATGCTGTTCCATCAAATCTCTTATTTAGTCAAATATGTCATGTGCAGTGGTTCATTTATTATTTATCTCACATGGATAAATACCTAAAAGTGACACTAGAATGAAGGTATTACTTACTTCCTGTGTTTCAGTATTCCTGTTTCACTTCCCCTTGTGCTTCCCTAGAATATTGTCTTGAATCATAACACTCATTTCATATCATATATAAGCTCCTCAAGTATATGCTAATTATACATTGATTCTTGCATAAAACTTTTGGCACTTCTTAAACTAATCTCATTTTGAATTATCACATCATATTTTAAAACTTTGTCTCCTGGTCACAAGCCAATAGCTGAGTCAGCCTTTGCTTTAGTGTATATAAAAATCTCAATTTCAAAGGCGGTGGCCTTGTAATTCTTTTACAAATATTTTGGCAGAGCGCCATTCTTAGTTCAAAATAATGCCACTGTTTTCACCATTGTTCTTAAAACGGCTGCATTACTCTCTTATGTTCAATTATAATGGGCATTACTAGTACTTTTAATGATAGTAAAAACTCATTTTGAATATTGTATTAGCTTTATACATTCAGTAAATAAATTATAATGTTCTGTTAAAGTTTAGTGCTTCATTTCAAACCCAACATTTTCAATTCTTCTGCAAGTTCAAGATGCTTCTTTTCTTGAGTGATATTGTATAATATTTCAACAGAGGTCCTTCAGTAAAAGGTATATTCAGCAATATACACTACATCCAACATTGATCCAAAGTGATATTTACTATCAATTTGAATATTGAAGTTTTGATCGTTCAGTACGTGGAGAAAACGTAGGAATAAGAGTAGGTGGCAACATCAGAGAGTACAAAAGTCTATCCCTCTGATAAGTGACTTGATGTACCAAGCATATTGTCCACTGCTCATAAACGGCCCTAAATATCGCTTTAGATCCAAACCGTTACAACTTCTGAGAGGCATATCAACTCAGTCAGAAACTGGTGAAACACAAAAGAAATCTTAGTTTCGAACAAGTGATTAAAGGAAGAAGGAAGAATAAACAGAAGGAAGGATAATTGAAATGAAGAAGATTGACTAATAAGGTACTAGCTTTTATTGGATCAACACGTCTTCTTAATTGGAATACGTAATTTAGGCGTATCATTAACAGTGACATACCTGTAATTTGGTTTCAATAAACAAGGATCTTGAATATGTGTTATTATCAAGTCGAAACTGATTACAATTAGTTTGTCTTTTACTTATTTTAAAATTTGATTGGCAAGGACAATGGATGAGAAGAAACTGCTAAATAACAGATACATTGAAGAAATTTAAAAATGTTAAGGTATATAAAAATAACACAAACTATTCTTGTGCGGAGAGGAAGTAAGAAAAAAAAAACAACAGAAAAATTAAACAGATAGGGAGTTTTGAAAGCGTTTCAATCTATCTGTATTCTTTCTAAATACGACATCACTAGAGTGTATGCAGTGAAAATGAAATATTTGGGAAAGGAAGTTTGAGAGGGAAATGTTCCTCGCCTAACTTTAGAGTATGTCCCCAGTATTTGTCAGTTATGAGCTTTGAGGAAAACCTGAGTAAAATCCTATCAAGCAGGACGACCGTGGTGGGATTTGAACTGCGAATCCTTTCCTTAACGGTCTCAGTTATCCCTGTCGGCAAGAGAGGAGAAGACTGGCTTTACAGTAAATATATCTGTAGAAACTATGATGGGTTGATAAATAGGACATAATATTCCGCAAGGGCGGCGCCTCTCACAATAGGCTGCCAGGGAAACACACGTGGCACTTGTGGTGGACGAAGTGGCGTCTGGATGGACTTTTTCCAGGTTCTCCGGTTTCCCCCTTCACTCATCCCACTAATTGCTCCATAATCATATTTTCTTTCACATCTTACACTATCATTCATATCATTCACTTCTTCACTTTCATACCAGGCAACGGGATATCTGCCATCCTGACTTCTCTCTGATCAAAACCATCTGACCCCAGGCAGTAGCTTATATGTCTTGGGAGAGGTAAGTCCTGCACTCATCCCCACCAACTCCTTCCTAACCCTCAAACTCTCCCTACCCAATCCTATCCTAGCGCCATAATCAGGGCCTAGTAAGGTCACCTTTTTAATTGCTGCAGCCCTTCCGGTAGCAGCAAGAGCAACACCGCCACTTACGGAGGTGCTTTTCCGGAACTCCGCTATCCCTCACTCACTTTCCCTATCCCATCTCCTACTAGCTTCTTTTGTTGAACATATCCTAGACTCAAAAAACACTACATATAAGGAGTGTAAACAGGAAAGAAAGAGAGAAAGAAACATTCTGGAAATCTATTAAACTATGTAAGCTAAGCAACAAGTACACATAGGAGTAACCTAAGAAAACGCATAGAAGAAAGTAGGGAGGATCCATCCCAAACTGCCCAGAGAATGGTGAGTGGAAATGAATAAACATACAGTGTTTAAAGACATGCCAAAAGAACATACTGTATTGCAAAGCATGAGTAGCAACAAAGTGCTTCACGATTACGTTTGTGCTCTCGCTGTCGCTCCCTTTCTGGTTGTCTGATACTGTGTTATGTTACGCATCTTGCACATTAGATTACTTGGGGAACGAAGGCATTTTTGCCACCTCTGCTATAACGCACTAGTGTATCTGAGATTATTGGTTTAGCCAGACCTCGTAAACTAATAATGAGAAAGTAAATGTGTTTATGAGAAAATGAAGAATAACATTTTTCCATTTAAAGGTTAAATTGAGGTGGGGGGATCTCCTCGAAAATCTTTGGGTGACATACTTGGAAGATGGTGAATAAGTTTAGTTTTGGAGTCTCTCCCTTTCTCACACAGATTTGTTCAACACACAGGAAATTAATCATTAACTTTTATAAGAAGCAGATTTTACGAACTTTCAAATATTTTATTTTAAACTTTTGTTGATGATTTGCTAATTAAAGGAGAGGTAATGCTCTGGAAAATTTTTGTTTCATACCATGGAATAAACTGCCTCCTATATTTCATAGTGTCAAGAATGTAAAGTGTCTCTTGCAACTGCTTACTGTAGCCATGAAAGAAGGAATTATCTGCGCGGTTTTACAGCAAGAAATACAAGCCTGAGCATAAGAATACCTTGCTGGTCGCCGCGAATATATACAAGGGGCACAAGACATTTCTGTAATGGGAGGATATCTTGAGGATATTATTTAGCCTATTATAGGGGCGGGGTATAATATACGTGTACTAAGGGGTTGCAAGCTTTTCCAAGAGGCACTTCCTTGCTAGCTCTGCATTTTCCCTCTTATATTATGAACAAGATTTTTCAGAAACGCATATCATTGTTTGAGAATGCTGTAAAGCAAGCAACGTAAGTACACCGACTTTCACGGCATGTCATTAGAAAATAAATTATCTTCCAAGTTTGTAGGCCGTGGTCTATGGAACTATCTTTTCCAGACGTTAGACGGCCTACAATTCCGGAAGATCATTTATGTTTTAAACAACAATAATATTTCAAAACATATTATAATAAGTTAAACGAAAACTTACGCGTACATCTAATAACATTTGTTTTTCTCGGTAGAATGCCTTCTCTACCTACTGTGTACGGATAGAGAAATTAATTAACGTTATTGCTTTTATCTTATACATTCTAATTTAATTCATTATATATTTGTAACCTATGTGTCTGCATCTATTTGTGATGAGAACACCTCTTCCTAAACGCAACATTTCCACATTTAATATTATTATATTTTATATAACATTTTTGTAGCAATTAAATGGATCAACATTTAAAATTTATATCGTGTAGCTGCTTGCTGTAGTGCAAGGGTTCCCTACATTTGGAGATTTACATTTAGAAGAGATTATAAAAATACTCAGCCGAGCGTGATAGCCCCCATTCGGGAGGTCCTGCTTTCAAACCCTGTGGACCGACCTGTGGGGTTTTCGTGGGATCTCACAGTCGTCAAGATAAATACCGGATTGGATATTTAATGTCATGACACAAAGTTACACTTTCAGCCTAAATCAACAGTATGCAGTAATGTAGATGGTTTTTGCGATTGCACTATTATCTATCCTCAGAGAGAAAGCCGCTAGACTGGACGGACCCTAACTCCATGTGCTTGTCCCCGAGCTAAGTGTTATATGGTGTAAAGAGATGGGAGTGTGAAGGATAACTGCACTTTACCATCTGACTACGGGTGGTAGAGCAGCTAGACTGGGCGGCACTCTGACACTATCTGCTTGGCGAAGCGAAAGTGGTATGGTATAGAATTGAAACCTTGGAAACCTACCATACATCACATATCGTAAACTATATATGTTTACGAACAGTTCTGTCCGTTGTTAACGCGATGTACAACAAATTATTCAAAGTAGGAGAATTTGTGCGAAGTTGGAAGACTCTTATTCTGGAAGCATATAAATAGAGATCTTGTAATTTTAGAACGATTCTTTTTTCGCTTGCATTTTCCCTCCTTCCTTAATTATCGTATATGTCACTACACAATATGCAATTTCAATTATGCAAATAATTTAATTAGTGCTGTGTTACTTCATTTTTTAATTTAAAAATAAATAGATAAAGCGAACCAATAAAATAAGTAAACTATTGGCTTTCGATATCAGAAATGAATATGCTCAGTTTCACATTAAATTTTCAAGTTCTCATGTCCTCTTGAAGTAGCTTACAATGTTATGTTTCATATCTTCTTGTATTGAAGTTATGAAGTTATTACTTTCTCTTCACGTACTATGTACATAATGTATAGAGAAGGTATTGTATTGTACCCAAAAATTCGATACCGAGAGTTCACCAGAAATAAATGTTTTGAGACCTCCAAAAAAGCATTTTTAGAAAAATGGCAGTGTGTGTATGTGTGTGGGCAGCATAGCTCAAATCGAAAAGTTCGTTAAATACCAAAGTTGGTATTTAAATTCAGTATCTTCCAAGGATGCGACACGAAGATTTTAAAGAAAATTCTCCCACCCTTTACATGGAAAAAAATTCTAAAATTTTGGTTTTCTCAAAAATGGCTCTAACGATTTTGATTAAAATAACGCATATTCCGTGTGTTTAGATGACAAATAAACTGTATATCTTGAATTTTCTGGGAATAGCCTCAGACATCTTTATTCTGGATGAATTTTGTGAAATTTTCCATCACTGGTAAACCGTAAGAGATATACAAAAACTTACATAACAAAAAATGTAGAGCTCATTAAGACACACAATTTATGTTATGTATTTTTTCCTGAAGTTGGTTGTTTTTTTTAGATATTCCTTATTATTGGTTTCAACTGTAAAGCACTTATACTTTTCTCATACGGAAATGTGTCAACTCCTGTCCATACAAACAAAGGACCATTTCTGCTATTTTTTTCTCGATTACATGAAGTAAATAGAAGAATAAGCTTTTTAACATTATTTGATGTACAGAAAGTCATGTGAATGGTACACATCAGATTTTCTTTTTTTACTATTTTGCCAACAACCGAGGAATCTTATTGTGTTTACTGGTGCTTTTAGAAAAGCCTTCAAGCCTCCTAAAGTTGAGAATGAATTTATTACATCAACAGAAAGTTTCCACTACAACATTTTCTAGGTTTCTTGTTATACGTATCATTCCTCGAAAGAAAAAACGTGACAGGCGTCCTCAATTAGAAGTCCCCAGTACCGCACCATCAAGGTCGCTCCTTCACAGCGAGAGTGAACGGGCGGCGGTGCATTGGCCTCCTGGCACACTGTTTCCGGAGATCAGCTGACGCACCGTTAACGCGAAGCGATTGTTCCGGTGCACAGTAAGTACATTTCATTTACCACACTGACGAAACTGATTTGGGCTTGCCTTGGGATAATCAATGTCCAATTTGTTTCACTCTATTGTTCAGTTGTTGGAACACACTCTCGAGTATTTATTTACTTTCTCTACACGCACTATGTACATAGTGAATAGAGAAGGTTTTGCATCCCTCCAAAAATTCAATACCGAGATTTCACCGGAAATACACGTTTTAGGGTCCCCTGTGTTAAAAAATTCGAAAAACGTCCGTTTGTGGGTATGTGTGTTCGGGTGCCCGTGTGTCCTAGAACACGATAACTCAAAAACGAAAAGTCGGTAAAATACCAAACTTGGTAATTAAGTTTAGCATGTTCCAGGGATACGACACGAAGACTTTGAGAAAAATTCCCGACCCCAAACTACCCTTTACATGGAAAACATTTCGAAAATTTTGATTTTCTCAAAAATGGCTTCAACAATTTTGATTAAAATACCGTATATTAAACACATTTACATGGCAAATAAAATGTATATCATGTATATTTTCGGTTGCCATTAAAATATGTTAAACATTTGTCTATTATTTGGCTCCAACGATTTTGATTAAAATACCGTATATTAAATATATTTACATGACAAATAAAATGTATATCATGTATATTTTCGTTTACCATTAAAATATGTTAACCATATGTCTATTTTAATCAAAATCACTAGACCCATTTTTTAAAAAATCAAAAATTTCAAAAACAAATTCCATGTAAAGGGTATTTGGGTGTGGAGGAATTTTCTTGAAAATCATTGTATCGCATCCTTGGAATACACTGAACCTAAATACCAAGTTTGGTATTTATCGGACTTTTAGTCTTTGAGCTATGCTGCTCATACAGACACACACACACACACACACACACACACACACACACATACACACACAGAGTAACACACTTGGACATTTTTCTAAAAATTCTTTTTTAGGATTCAGGAGGTCTCATAACATATATTTCTGGTGAAATATCGGGGTCGAACTTTTTGTTGGAATACAATACCTTCTTTATTTACTGTGTATATTGTAAGAAAGTAATCAGAAATGCCAACCTTCCAATCAAATATTTTTTTTATTTTTCTAGCACCTACTAGAATAGTTAGAATAAGCATTGCATTTGATCCAAAAGTTCGACATACAGGCTTTACCGGAAATAATAGCATGTTTTGAGTATCCTGATTTTAAGAAGTGGTTTTTAGCTAAATGGCGACATGTGTGCTTGTGTTTATCTTTGCGCAGCGCACTCATGAATAAAGGATTAGATAAATCCAAAGTTGATACTGAAACTCAAATCTTCAAAGGATACAACAACATTTTTCAGTAAATTCCAGCAACACCAATTTGTTCGTTATTTTTTATTTTCTGAAAATTGCTTTAAGGCACACCTTGTACATATTTTTAAAGCGTAGAATATACTTGGGTATTTCTGGGAAATCTCGGCATCGAATTTTTGGATGGAATACAATACAGGGTTATTCAAAAAGAAAGAACAGATTTCAAACTTTTATTGCTTCCAAACTACAAAAGATAGAAGCATGATTCTAACGTTCATGGAGAGAGAAAAGTTATAATTGGAATAGCGCGCGGTGTAGAAGTTCCAATCATGGCCGCATTGGCGCTGTTGATTGTTGTTGTATATCCGTGGTGAAATGGCGGCGACACCTCAAGAGAAATCATTTTGTGTGCTGCAATTAGCAAAGCTAGAGTCCATTGTTCCAGTTCAACAAGCATTTCGCCGTCAATTTATTAAACAATCGCCGCGTCACAAGCAAATTTACTAGTGGCATCGAAAATTCGTAGAAGATGATTGCATGTGCAAAAGGAAAAACACGGGACGTCCTCGCACATCGGACGCGAATGTCGAGCATATTCGTACACTAAACAAAAGGATCCAAAAGAAATCCACATCACGAGCAAGCAACCAACGGTATGGCGAGTTCTAAAACATCGTCTGTACCTGAAGCCATACAAACTGCAGTTATTGCAAGCATTGAATCCTGACGACCACAACTAAAGTTAGGAATTATACATTGACATGTTAGAAGATGTGGTAGAAGACAATTTTACTCAACGGTTAATGTTCTCCAATGAACATTTTTCATGCAAGATGGTGCCCTGCCTCATTTCTCTTACCACGTCCGACGTTACTTGAATAACACGTTTGCAGGACGTTGGATTGCGAGAGGAGGAGCAGATCAACTTTATCGCTGGTGGCCTCCCAGGTCTCCAGATCTCACTCCATGTGCTTTTTATCTATGGGGTTATGTAAAAGACTGTGTTTTTATCCCTCCTATGCCTGGCACTCTTGCAGATCTACGACATCGAATTGTTGAAGCTGTAAATTCGATAACTGGAGACCAGCTGATTCGTGTGTGGCAAGAAATGTGCAACCGTTTTGACATATGTTGTGTACCACATGGTGCTCATATTGAATGCATATTATAAAAATGTACACTTTTCTATCTCCAGGAACGTTGGAATCATGTTTCTATCTTTTGTAGTTTGGAAGCAATAAATATTTGAAATCTGTTCTTTCTTTTTGAATAACCCTGTACTTTCTCTTCCTTTTGGGCCATTAGCCATTTCGAAAATATTGGTTTGAACTTTAAGTACTTAGCATTTGGAAGATCCCTGGTTCGATTCCCGTCCAACTTCCGCTCATGGTTTTACCTGTTCAGTAGGCTAATGCTGGAGCGATTTCTAATCTGTTACGTGTTCCGTTCCAGCTGTTTCTTTCATTCCGTTTCATGATTAGTCGAGTAAAGGAACTGCGGATGGCACGAAATTAGGTGAAATCATGATCTCTCTCTCTCTCTCTTTAATGTAAGTGAAGTCTCAAGAATATTAATCCTGGTTCAAATTAAAATGAAAAAAAAAAAAAAACCTTCACTAAAGTAATTCCCATATTTTTTAACTTACTGACCGAGATTCGAACTCAGAACCTCTTTAATGTGAGACAGAAACGCTACTCCCACATTACAGAGGCGATTGCTCATATAATTATATTCACATACAAACCCAATGAAAGTGATAACAAACCTCAGTTTTGTTACACTGCTATTTTGATTTCCAAATCTCTTTTTCCTTTATTCGCTCTTATTTTAGTGAATGATTTTAAACTAACAATATTTTATATCCTTCTAATAGATTTAATACTTACTTTGGTCTATATGCATTTATACAATTTCAAAGTAGTAACATGGTTTTTAAATTATATTAAGTCGTTTTCATTTTTCTTTTATTTACCATAGGTGGAATAGATAAGTAGGGGAAGTACTGCATATCACCCATAAACTCCATAGCGATATTTCAACGGAAGTTTTGAGAGTCTCTGAAAAAATAAATACAAAAAGGTGTGTATGCGCGTATGTTTATGTGTGTTTGTTTCACTGGGTTAGGTCAACAAAGAAGTCCGTGAGATCCAAACTTTAAATTCAACGTCTTCCAACGATGCAATACACATTTAGTACTACCCTTTACATAGAAAATGTGTCTTAATTGTATTTTATCAAAATGACACAAACAATTACATTATCATGTGTTAAAGTAGTTTCCGTAAATATAAAATGAATATCTTGAATTCTCTTGAAATAGCATAACACCTTTTTATTCTGAATGATTTTTTTATTACTGGTTAAGGGGGAAAATGGGCGTCTATTTGTCATTTTTGATCAAAAAAGCAGTTTTTGTCTTTTTTCCCAAAATCAAATCTATATACCTTGTTTTACATACTTACGAAGTTATGCGGCCCTAGGACTTTCGTAAGTTTAATAAACTATCAATTTTAAAATCCTGCAGTCTCTAAATATACTTTAAATATAAATTGTAAGCTTAATTTTCTAACATTTATTTTTTTTAGCGTTTTAGTGCAATCAAAACGCCATCTCTTCTTATAATTATATGCAAAGAGACTGAAAATTGCACCGGATGTTCAAGAAACTATGACCAATAAAACAATAGTGCTCTAGCTGTATGTCGGATTGTTTGGTGGAACATGTGTTCACCTTGTTGGAATATATGTCTTAAGTAGGTTTTCAATTTTCCTTAACACCAGTGATATAAAAGCTATGATATGATACATAGGTGGTACAACAATCACACAACAAGTAATTTATGTAAATAACGTTACTTTTATCAGTAACTTCTTATGTAATTCAAATTAATTGCAGTTTTTACTTCGCCATTTTTATTTTCTCTACCTAGTGCATTGTACATAAGTAGAGAAGGTATTGCATGCACCCATAAATTCGATACCGAGATTTTATTACGAATAGACATTTTAGGGTTTCCTGTATCCAAAAAGCATTTTTAGAAAAAGATCCGTATGCGTGAGCGTGTGAATACGATGACTCAAAAACGAAACGTCGTAAAATACCAAACTTGGTATTTAAGTTTAGTATCTTCTAAGGATTCGATACGAAGAATTCGAGAAAAATTACCGTTTACTTGAAAAAATGTGAGATCTCGCTAAAACGCAATTTATGACGTGCACATTTTTTCGTGGAATTGACCATTTATACTTTTCTCATAGGGAATTTATCAACTCCTGACATACAAAAAAAAAAAAAAAAAAAAAAAAAAAAAAAAAAAAAAAAAAAAACGAATTTAAATCGCACAGCAACCTTTAAAAGATTGGACTATCGCTGTATCCTTATTTCCCTTCTAGCAAGTAATAAGACAATTTTTGCTAATATTACCTGGATTAGCACGAAGTAGATAGAAGAATAAGCTTTTTAACTATACTTTGTTACAGAGATTTAGAGAAAATCAGGTGTTCCACTCACATGAATTTTTTCCTTCAACTTTACTTCTCAAATTTGGTAGTAGCTATTTACAAATTTCTGGACAATCCATGCATATATACGTAGTTAATGAGCAATTAAAATCACTATACCTTTTTTCTTGTAATTATCTAAAATTTCTTATTGCATTTTTCTTCTGACTTCTTCATTTTCATTTCCAAATTAGTATTAATTTTGTATCCTAGAAAGCAGTTTTGGCAAGGTGATGTGGTGTTACAAGTTTGAGAAATCTGTTGTAACAGGTGAGTAAGTCCGGTAAAAGCTTTCATTTCTCCAGCTACGTAATTATTATATATGTATATATATATATATATCTTAAATTGAGTAAGAATTCGTCTGTATATATTCAAAAGCATACGAAAAATTGGAATGAGAATCAGTAAGTTTCAAAAACTGCACCGACTATTTTAAAACAAATAATTCAGAAAATAAGAGAATATAATTTGTAAACTAACATTTTATTTTGAAAGCATAAAGGCCTTTGACAGAGTATTAAGAGACAAATTATGAGAAATAATGAATATGAAAAGATATGAGCCTATCAGGGAACTACATAATTTGGAATGAAAAACGTTAATCTTGCGGTGTGCCAAGGATGTTCACCTGCTTTATTTAACATACACACACTCGCGCACGCATACTGCTGTTGAATGACAAAACCAGTTAAGTAGTAGTTTTAAAATAACAGACAAGGTCCGGTTGCAGCATTTCTTATGTGCAAGAGAAAGATTCTAACATATTTGTTTCGTTTCGTAGTCGGCTTACCCTCACCGTCTTTAGGACTGACAGCCCCTAGGACGTACAAGCGGATGCATAGGGGTCAGAAGCCTGTCGGGGAGCCAATGGCACGAAACCACAGAATGGAAAACCTGGAACAAGTAGTTGACCTGTAGCCAGGCATGAAGAAGTGGATGATATGAAATGTAAGCGAAATGGATGATAGGAAAGGTGATGATGGAGCAATTGGTGGAACGAGTGGGGGGGGTGGAAGGATCCGGAGAAAACCCGCTCAGACGCCACTTCGTCCACCACAAATCCCAAATGCGGGCGCATGGGATGAACCCGGACCATCTAGATAGGAGGTGAGAGGTCTAACCACTCGTCCTATTCAAATATATGTGTCGCAATATCCAAAGAACTGTAACGGGAAAAACAAGAAACTATACGATTATTCGATTTTACAAGGTGTTTGATTTCATTCTACATTCTTAAGGGGGTTCTACACTGCATATTTTTTTTATGTGATCAAGAATGACCAAGGATGTTATTGTAAAACTTGGTATAAAACATACCATTCCATAACATACGTCATCTTAGACTTGCACCAAAGGGGAGGGTTTTAATGTGCGCAAACTAAAACGATTCTAATATCTCGTTTATTATTACTTTCTCTGCACGTACTATATAGTGTATAGAGAAGGTATTGCAGTCCACGCAAAAATTCGATACCGAGATTTCACCGAAGATATATGCTTTGAAGTCCCCTCAGTCTAATAAAAAGCATTTTTAGAGAAAAGGTCCGTGTGCGTGTGTGTGTGTGTGTGTGTGTGTGTGTGTGTGTGTGTGTGTGTGTGAAGAGCATAGTTCAAAAACGAAAGGCCGTTAAATACCCAATCTGGTATTTAAATTCAGTATATCCTAAATATGCGACAAGAAGATTTTCAAGAAAATCCTCAAGCTACCCTTTACATGAAAAACTTTTCGAAAATGTTGTTTTTCTGAAAAACGGCACTGACGATTTTGATTAAAATACTGTATATTAAAGGCATTTACATAAAAAATAAAATGTATATTTTGGATTTTCTGGGAATAGCCTCTGCAGAATGAATTCGCTCTGAATGAATTTTGTAAAGATAGACATAAAGTTAAGTGAACAAAAAACGCATATCTCGTTAAAATACACAATTTATGTAATATGCATTTTTTGTACAGTTGACCGTTTCCCTGTTATTGGTTTCAGTTTTAAACTAGGTCACTTTTCTCAAACGGAATGCCGCCTTCTGTTTCATCTCCCTGTTGTTTCACTCCTAGCCACGCAAGGAGACCCGATAGCGATTACGTTTTAAAATTTTGACTAACGCTTTAGCCTAGTGTATTCCCCTCTACTTGCAAGGAAGCAAGTAACCAATTCTACCAACTTTTATCTGAATTAACATAACGCAGATAAAATAATAATCTTTTGTAGATGAACTTGTTTCTTGAACAGCTAGATAAAGTCCTGTGAATGATGCACATCAGATTGTTTGAAAACATATTATTTTTAAATATTATTAAATTTGCATAGCTCTGTTTAACTTCTATAGACTTTAACTCGAGAAACAACTAATATGTTATTAAATCTTTGAACTGTTGGTTTTGTTCTTTTTCACATTGAAACACTCTCAAAATTCACTCATTTATACTTTTGGACGCTACGGAGGATAGAGAATACTTTTCGTTACAGAAAAGTTACGCACCAGTCAAGACTCGAAACTGAGACTTTGGTTATTATTCTAGTGGTAATGTCATTATATTAATTATATTAATGTCCTACCCTAAGTATTTAACGGTTAGAAGCAGCTGAAAAATTGAATGCCACAGCTCTTCCGCTCTCCGGGCGGTTGCTCTAACCATTGAGCTGCTGTAACAACATGCTGATATAACACTCAATCCACCAAATGATTCATGTTTTTTGTTCAGTCAACCAACTGGTACTTCACAGAACATCTAAATGGTAACTTACATGTTGTAAGTACTTAGCAGGTATCTGCGTAACATTCACATAGTTATTTAACTATTTGGCAATTGTATACGAGGTACGTCCAGAAAGTAAGTTCCGTTTCAATTTATCTCCGCTGCAGCGCTGCGATCGCAGTTCCGCACATGCGCGGTAGACGCTCTGTATCAAGGAGAAGAAACGTGCGCCATTTTGAGATCGCTGTCAGCTACATATGCTTTGTTGTGCTTGTTTACAATGTCGGTGTTGATTGAAAATCCCGCCGCTTGTGAAATCAGATCTGTGATTCGTTTTCTGAATGCTAGGAAAGTGAAACCAATTGATATTTATCGGCAAATTTGCGAAGTTTATGGACAAAATGCGATGAGTGATTCAATGGTGAGAAGATGGGTCCGACAGTCCAATAAAGGACGCAGTGAAGTGCACGATGAAGAACGAAGTGGGCGTCCATCTTTGGTTACAGAAGAACAGAACCTCCTACAGGGATTTGGCTGGGACGCGTTTGACCATCCTCCGTAGAGCCCTGACCTCGCTCCTAGCGACTTTCATCTGTTCTTACATCTCAAGTCTTTCCTTGGCGGTCAACACTTCAACAATGATGAAGAGCTGAAAGAAAATGTTTCCAACTTTTTGAAGACACAGGCGGCAAACTTCTATGAAGAAGGTATACAAAAACTTATGCCACGCTATGACAAATGCCTGCAAAATTTCGGTAGTTATGTGAAAAAGTAGTTTAAGAGTTGTAGAATTTTGTGCAATAAATAATTATTCTGTATCTGTACACAATTTAATTTTATTACCAAACGGAACTTACTTTCTGGACGCACCTCGTATTATATTAGTAATGCTGTTATATTAACGCCCTAACAAGCGTATGTGTTTAACTGTTAGAACCAGCAGTTTTTCACAGTAACTCAATGGTTAGCGCAACCGTACGGAGAGCGGCAAAATCGTGTTCAATTCCCGGCCGTGGCATTTAATTTTTCAGCTAATTCTAACAGTGAGACTTATGGGTTGAGAAACCAGTAATGTTGATTAATTCAAAAGCTGCTTTACCGATACATTTTTCATTCTACTGTCAATGGTGTCACATTTTGGATTTTTATTTTAACACTCTGCCCTGACGGCGTTTCACCCTATCCCATAAAATCTGACAATGTTAAGTAGTGTAATATAAGTGTGCCGGAGGCGATTCCATACTTCATCCATTGATTGGCTTTTTGTACGTCAGACCCCAGGAGGATAGGATAAAATGAGAGTAATTACAGCGAGTATCCGGAACCGAACGGAAGGAAGCCACCGTGGAGGATCCCTAACAACTTCCAAGCAGTTCTTCAATTCAACTTGGGGAGCGCTAGGAGCCTGCGCCTTAGGATCAAACGCCCCTGAGTCCACAGAGAACAGCTAACACCATCCGGCCGCCGAGAGCTGAATTTGCAAAGCGCAGTCACCTCCACAAGAGTGTGCCACCACCGCAGCCCTCGCCGACACTTACAACCCTTAAAGAGACTGGTTTCGTGAAATGAAGGTTAAATGAAGGGGCAGGAAGTTCGGGGGAACGAAGAAACCTCTTTGGCATTCACCTAGTGACCCGGGAAAACCCTCGAATATACCCATGGATCAGAGAGGTTGGCCGTGGGGAACCGATCCCACGACTTCCCGAATGTCAGTCAGACCCAGACGAAACGCCTGAACTTGATTATACCGTCACTTAGTCCCTATATAATGAGAAAGTGTTACCTGTCAGTTCGCATAAACTCTTTGTGATGTAAGTAAACTGCTGCCTTACATTCATTCTGTAACAAAAAGTTTTGTTCTTAATAAGTACAAAAGAAAGTTCACTCATTTAGAATTTATTGCTCTGTACACGCTACGTGATACCCTTAAGTCTTTATATATTTTCGAAAGTTGACCTTGTGACGCTTTTATCGAAGATTATAGGTTCGTACGAGTGAGATAAATGAACGCATGACCTCATTTTTATCGCATAGGTTTTCTTTTCTTCACGCTGATAACGTCACCCCTTTAGAAAGGCATAGGGGAGTCACAATATGTTACTTTACTGCACAACGGTAGGTATTGACACTTCCCATATGTTTCCTATATTTATCATGACATCCTTCTTTCATAGCGATAACAAGTGAATTATGTAAACCATGAGAGGCGTGCGCGTATCTGTGGGTTTACTCGGTGTTTGCTTACCAGCTACCGAGTAGGCTGGTGTGGCGGTAACCTGTGCGACATGCATTCGAGAGGTGCTGGATTCGCTCTCCGCACTCTGACTTGAGGTTTCTCGTGGTTCCCTCTTGCCACTTTCCACGGCTTCCTTTCTCTTATTCCCTTTATTGTAATTTCCTTATCGTCTTTTTCTAGGTTGTTTTGCGGGTAGCGCGGGGACGGTTACGGTTGCCTTGCCGAGACACAGCGGCTGCGTGGCGCTCCTGCCACCGATATGAAGAATTATCAGCGAAAACAGTTAGGGACTTCCGCGTGCCTCTGTGGCCTGTCTACACCCTACACATGACCGTCTGAGGTTCTCTTACCATCCCTTCCTATGGGGGATGTTCACGCACAATACAGCTATTATAGGTCGCGGTGCGCGAAATGAACCCCGTCGTTGTCTAACCATTACCTTTACATATCAGGCTTAAAACTTTATTCCTATTAATTGAAGATCGATATAATATGGTGCAATATAATACTAACTTCTAAAACCATTACAAGTTTAGGAGTTAATTGAAGCTTAGCAAAAGCATGCTTTGTTATTCATTTGTTATTAGTTTCACGTAAAACTAATTCAATGTTATATATTTATTATTTAATTTTATATCACTTAGCTAACTGCGCAGAGAAAATAGTGCATTCTCCCCAGAAATGTTCATTCATATTTCGCAGAAATCAACTTTTCCCCTGAATCCTACAAGAATGTTTGTACAAAAATCTGGTGTGGTATATACACATGATCTCTATCATTTTTTCAGAAAACTATTACTAAATAAAGCTTATTCTTCTTTCTACTTCACGTTAGTAAATATACACATCTACTATAGAAATACATGCATTGCATATTTTCTTGTAGACACAACAGATTAGGGGAATACTGTAGGCTTAAGCGAGGAAAGTACGTACTGGAAAATTGAAACCAATAACATGAAATATATCAGAAATGGTTAACTTCGGGGGAAAATATATTTTAGATAAATTATATATTATGACGAGATCTATATTTTTTGTATAATACGTTACCAGTTATTCAAAAGTAATTCAGAATCAAGTGCATTTCACAGCCTACTCACAAAAAAATCAAGGTATGCGCCTAATTTAACGAAAAGTACATACTACCCTTTACATGGAATATTTTTGGAAAGTTTTGATTTTCTTAAAAAGGCTCTAAAGATTTTAATTGAATTTCCATTTTTTATGATATTTTCATAATTTAATTATGAGGATATGCACGACCTTAATCTGCATCTGTTTACGTGTGGAGCCATCCTTCATAGAGTACATCGTCCCATTGTACAGCTAAAGTGATAAAGTCGACTACTATTAGAAGTTAAAACTAAAATCAGTGCATTCAAGTCTTTGCTGCTTTATACAGCTCCTTTCTGCAAAAAAAAAAACACACGTTATGTATTAATTGTTTCTTCCACACTACCCATGTTTAGGACAAAAGGATGTCCCAGAATTCAACCGCACAAATTGGCAGAATTATAGAGGGGTCCAGGGTAAACTTTTTGCGATTTTGGAACCTATAAGTTATGGGTTCTTGCTTCAGATTACCAGGTATTAAGGGTTAGCCCGCCACTGATCAAACTGCACCGTGGACCGTGACCTAAACACCCCACTTCAGAGAACGTAGAAATAATGGCGTTGTTTAGCGTTATGGTTAGCGTGTGGGCATCGGATTGAGAGTGTTGATGGTTCAAGTTTCCATCTAGGTATTGTTATTTTTACGCTGTCGCCTTTGTTTGCATTTTATAATGAGCCATTCATGTTGTGCTGCGTTACGCAATGTTGTTATTGTTAAAAGAAATGTAATGTACGATTAGCATGTAGGTGCAACGGAGAACGTTTCATTAACAGTTACATTTAACATCTGATTGGGCACACTTCTCCATACCCTTCCAAGGAGTTTCTAAAAACAGTGTATCATACATTGATGCGTTATGTACGTACACATTATAATTATAGGCACGGATCACAATTTACATAATAATATTATCATTTTGTCGAATGAAGTTCAAATGAAATATAAATGAAAATGTCTTTGTAGTAGAACAAGTACTACATAAAACTAACTAGAACTATGTACTGTTAGAAAAGTGCATTCTACCTTTGAATGCACTTGTTCTGCATGAAAGGCAAATAGAAAGAGACTTCGAGAAATAATACATTATTCGAAGCAAAAGGAAGTGTTCGATTTGACAACTTGGAACATCTCTGCAGAGGTTGCGCCTACAAAGAAATGAACCTCTCACTTTGTCAACATTTCCAGGAGTGCTGTGATCCACATCACAAGTAGCTAAAGTTTCTGTCAGTACTTGTTCATCTGATTCAACGGACTCGGGTAAACCAAGCTCTTCAGAATGCGTAATGTAACGCGTGGTTCCAAAAAGCATATGAGCTCAGAAGTTCGCCGTTTAGATTATCTCAAGATGTTAGTCTGTGTTTTCTGTTTCGCACCTTGTTGAAACAATTTATTTCCTTACACATAATGTGTATACTTTTACAATAGGAACACACTATTTAGCAATTCATGGTTCTCATTGTCGTCACCAGTATACATTAGACAAGATTTTCAGAAGGTCTCGCGGACCACAGTGGTTAAAACGGGTAATACCTTAATACAGATAAAATCCAAGTACATGTTCGAATGCTAGCAACAGCCCAGGTTTTTTTCAGTCCACCGCTAAAATCATAGTTCAGTTACTCCAAATCATAAACCCATAGAGAAGCCTATGTCATGCAACTTATATTCAGTAGATTACAGTGCAAAATCATAACTCAAAAAATCAAAATCAGTTAAAAATACGTAAACTACAGTTACGGACAAGTATAAGTTTAGAACAATGAAAGTTAAAGCTAGAACCGGCAGACACCAACACATTACCGAGGGCTTTGTCTTAACTAGGCGTCCGGACTGAGGCCTAGAATTTATTTATCAAAGAGATAGTGATAGAGTTAGTGCGGGCAATGACGTTAGTCGCTGCTCCACTGGCCAAAATGATAATGAAGCAAACGAGAACAACGAGAACCATGCGCGTTGCCCAGATTAACGCCCAAAGCAGCAAGTTGGTTATGTCCGAGCTGAAGAAAGTATTAGAAGATTTAAATATCGATATATTATGTTTTCAGGAACCCTATACAGTCAATAATAAATTAATACACATTCCGGTAATGGCAAGAGCCATTACAAATGGTCCACTTCCGATGGCAGCAATAATTGTAAATAATCCACATCTGCAAATTACTAATCTCACACAATTCAGTAACTCTCACGTAAATTGTATCCAAGTTAGTCACGAAGATGGAAACTTTATATTAGCAAATTCTTATTTTCAATTTAGAGAACCAATCGATGAATACCTAACAAAAATTGAGCAGATAAGTAGAACTTATTGGAACAGTGAGATCATATTTACAATGGACGCCAATGCTAAATCTAACTGGTGGTATAATAATGTTGAAGATGAAAGGGGAGAAAGAATGGAGGAGATAATTGTAGCTCATAATTTAATAATTTATAATACAGCAAACAATCGCCCCACTTTTGAAAACAGGGCAAAGTCTAATATTGATTTAAAACTAGGAAATTATAGAACACTAAATAAAATAAAAAATGGAAAGTGGGACAGGATTTAACAACAAACGATCACAGATTAATTTACTTTGAATACGTGCCTCAAATAAACTACCAGGTAAGATTAAAAATACAAATACAATACGTCTTTAATCGAGCAAATTGGGAAATTGTTAAAAATGAGTTTAATACGGACGATTTGGACTACCAAGGCGAAAATCCGGATTCAGAAGTAAATAAACTAGAAAAATTAATAAATTCGGCCTTATGTAAATATGTGCCCAAGAAGAGAATTAAAAAGTACACAGATAATGTGTGGACGGAAGAGTTAACAAAACTTAGAATGAAACTGAGAAAAACAAGAATTTATGAAAGATCATATGTGGAACTAGAAAAAGAAAGGAACCTAGAAATTTATAGAAGAGCCAAACAAAAATTTAAAGATAGGCTAAAACAGACGAGGGAGAAATCCTGGAGTAATTCAGGGATTAATAATAATATATGGGGAGTCCCATATAAAATAATTATGAAGCGTATAAAAAAAACAGAGATTCTAAACACGCTAAGGTAGAGTGATGGTACCTTAACGGAAGACTGGGGACAATCTGCAAAGGAGCTTGTTTATAAATTACTACCAGATGATGACATAAGAGAAGATACCGAGAGCAACACAGAACTAAGAAACAGATTGGGAACGGTATATCGTCAAGAAAACATTATTTACCCGTTTCATTGCTCGGAAGTACGGTTTGTTATTTCAGATTTAAAGAAGAAGAAAGATTAGATGGAATTAAAAATGAAGTTTTAACAGACAAGTTAACACCATACTTGACACAATTATTTAATGACTGTTTGTGGAGAGGGGCATTTCCTTCACGTTGGAAGAAAGCTAAAGCAATAATACTAAAGAAACGTGCAGACAAGGACCCAAATCGTCTAGGCCAATTAGCTTACTAAACACGATGGGTAACAGTTTGGAATGTTTAGTAAACAAACGCATAGAGGAATATACGTTACTAATTGGAAAAGTGACAATCAGTACGGATTTAGGAAAGGTAGGTCGACCGAAGGCGCCATAAATGCAGTTACACACATGGTAGAGTCTTCAACATCAAAATATGCTATGGGTATATTTGTAGACATATTTCTGGCGCCTTCGATAACCTTTGGTGGCTTAGAAGTAAAAATTATCCAAAACCATTATACAATTTGCTTTTGAATTAATGTCAAAATAGGAAAGTATACCTCTGTGGAACGAATGAAATTATTATTAAGGATATCACTAAAGGATGCCCTCAAGGATCAATTCTAGGAGCGACCTTCTGGGACATCGTACTGAAAACATTATTGGAAAAATTGTATAATGATGTAAACTGTTCAAGGAGTATAGCGTGTGCTGATTATGTAACATTTTTAATTGAAGCGAATTCCAGATTAGAGTTAGAACACAGGGGAAATAATCTAACAGCAATTTTAAGCCAATGGTGTGAGGAGTCTAAAATGAAAATATCCTCACAAAAATCAGCTTACATGTTACTTAAAGGCACACTAAAAAGCAACCCAACATAAAAATCTCAGCCAACAATATTAGAAAAAATCCTACCAAAAATATTTAGGAATTAAAATGGATGAGAAGTTAAATTTTAAAGAACACATGGAGTATGTCAGAAACAAAGCAGAAGGTGTCCTGTTAAAACTTTCAAGAATTGCACAATAGAACTTCAAAATTTCATTAAGCAGTATAAGTTGTTACCATACCAGTATTTTTGCCTCCATAATTAACTACGGAGCGCACAGAGCAAACAATAGTCTAATTAAAACAAGTTTAAGTTCACAGAGGAAGGTATTATTATGTTTCACATGTGCTGTTTGCACCACCTCCACCCTCGCACTGTTAGTGAGTATTGGAATATGGCCGATTGATTTAATTATTAAACTAAGAGGAGCGTTATATTGGCTAAAGAAGGGAAATAGAAATAACATTTATGAAATTATTGGTGCGTATTGTAACTCAAAAAGAGAATTAAAAACAACCTATTAAATCAGTGGCAAGATGAATGGAACAATATAGATGCAGGAAGAAGAACACATTCATTTTTATAGCATACGCGAACGTTTGAGTATTAAGCATCTAAATGCAACTAAAGGCATGATTCATTATTTAACTGGTCACGGACCTTATAATACATATTGGCACAAGATAGGAAGATTTATAAGTGATAGATGTGATGTTCCGGACACTCCAGAACATATATTATTTGAATTCAGTAACCATGTGGAACAAATTCAGGAAGAGAGATCATTATTGGCAGGAAAATGTATAAACGAAATACTAAGAGATAAAGAACTCTGTGGACTTTTAGAAACCTTAGCTAATAAAATAAGTACAAAAGGGTGGGAAAAAATAATCCCACAAAGAGTACAAGAAAACAGACTGCATTTACCGGAAGCGGAGTATAATAGTTTTAAGACCCAGGAATATTTTGTTTTAATTTAATTTACAGACTTGATAATATGGAGGGAGATGTATAAGAAGAAGAAGAATAGAAGGTGAAACAGAGGAAAAGCACATGTAAACAACGATAACAAGTCAATCATAAGGCAAGATATTCGGACCTTAAGTTGAAAGGAGATATAATTAGAGAAATAAAAGATAAAGTTTACTGGAAGATGCAGGTCAGAAGAAGCAGTGTTTTGGGATGAAGAGAGAAGATGGAGGACGGGGATGAAGTAAGAAGATGGTGATATTGGGATAAGAGGGAAAATGATGATACCTGGATGAAGGCAGAAGATGGCGTTCTGGGACGAAGTAGGAAAATGGTGTGTCATGAATGAAGTAAGAAGATGTAGGGTCGGATGAAGTGAGAAGATACAGGGCCAGGGATGAAGTGAGAAGATGCAGGGTCAGGGATGAAATGAGAAGATGCAGGGTCAGGGATGAAGTGAGAAAATGCAGAGTCAGGGATGAAATGAGAAGAAGCAGGGTCAGGGATGAAGTGAGAAGATGTAGGACTAGGGATGAAGTAAGAAGGGGAAGTAAGTGGAAAGGTAGAATAAGTGCGATAAGAAGGGAATAAAGAAGTAATGCATTTTAAAGTGTATAATGAAAATGAATAGTTTAATTTATAATTAAAGGATAATTAATGTAATTAGATATTATGTGCAATAGAAAATAGGAAAATAATTACACATGGACTAATAATTTAGACTAAGTCGCAGAAGAACTAATTGCACAGTAGAATAATAATAGTAGAAGATTTTATTAGGTATAAAATCGTAGAATACTTAGCAATTGAGCAGAATTTTAAATATCTGATGTTAAAGCAGAAAAGTGTAGGAAGAAATAGTATTGGTTACTAATACGGTGTGCCGCCGGTTACCGGCGGCAAATTATGGCAGTATAATTTGTAGTTTTTATTATTTTTATTTAGGTTTTGGTTCAGGTTTTTTAATTTTTAACTTGTATTATAATAACTGGTTACCTGTTATTTGTTTACTGGCTACCAGTAATATTTTAAAATTTGTAATTTTAATAATAGTTTGATGTTTATCTCACATTATTTAACTATAGAAATATAGTAACATGAATGTGGGATAAAGTAATAAAATATTTAAAAAAAATTAAAAATAATAATAATGAATATAAAATAAATAGCAATGGTATAATTAGAATAGATATTAAAGAATTTATATATAATTATAATAATAAATAATAAAATAAATTAAAATAAATAATGATTAAAATAATAATAACAAATTAAAACTAAATTAATTGATAAAAGGATAATATTAATTAATTAAATATATTAATTATAGTATAATAATAAGTTAAAATGAAATAAATTAAATATCGGGATATAGTATACATATTTTATTTTTATTTATTTACTTATTTATTTTATTTTTCTTTTAGTTCAGTTACTCCGTTTCAAAGCTTATACTATATGAATGTTTTCAACAAACCTAATTGTTCCGTTGCATTAATCTGCGTAGGTTCTTTGACAATTTATGCATTTAATATTGAACTCTACGTAGATATCATTCACAGTCTTTTGAAAGTAATTTATATAGTCTTGGCTTCAGAAATGTGTTGCTAATATTGTGTACCTCTTTGAGAAAAATAAAATTAAAAAACTATAAAATAGAAATTTCAGAGAGCGGGGGCGATCTTTGTACCGTGGGATTCGTTGGCCAGCGCTGTAACGACTCACCCACAGTACGTAACGCGCCGCTCTGGCTAAGTACCCATATATGCTCTCAAATCTACGAACTGTTATCAGTGGCGTGCACACCCTCAAAGACCAGGCTATTTTGTCAAAATTACAAATCCAATAATTTTAAGTATCGTATTGATTGCGCATCAACACCGCATTCCTTCAACTACTAGATAAAAGTAAGGCATTCTGAATGACAATAGGACATATCTCCACATGTTATTAATTTAGGACCATTGATGTGCGGTCCAGAAAATATGCCATAACTGTGACATTGGCAAAAGCGACAATAGGTTCCCTATCTCAAACTGTTTATCTAGGAGCCCTCTACAATCTTGCCAAATTGTGCTATTGAATTCTATTATTATAATATTATTTATAATTATAAAATTATGTATGTAAAACACTAAAATTGCAATAATGCAGAATTACTTTATATATAAAGTATTATGTTCTAGTTCAATGATTTCTCATTATTGCAAATTTTAGTGTCTTTTACGTGGATTACTCTGAAGAACCAAACATTATAGTCTTAGCCAACGTCTAGACCCACTTTAAGAAAAGGACATAAATAACAAAAAGAGATTTATTGCAAGAAGAAATATTGGCATGACTTTGACATATAATTTTAAAAGTGAATTGGGTTCTTGGAAGTGTTTTGTTTTCCTCCTATTCTCCGAAGTTAATGAGCCCACCTAGAGAAGCTGATAGCTAATGAAAGGCTATGGAAAGCTGAATTATGACCTTAGTTTTAGAAGGCTACTCCAAAGAGTTTTGGTGTGGTTGTTGAAGATACATACATATACGCATTTGAGTACAGAATGGGAAATATTCTCCGTATAAAGTAGGTACAAATTAATGCTTTTTATTTGCCGCTGACCTTGACGGTGTGCCTAACGGTAAAGAAAACACTTCAATTATGGACGGATTTTTCTGCATGTTCGGGTTACTTTGTTATGACCAGTTTGTGAGATCTGCATCTAAGACTGGTTGCTTCACCAGCACGTCGCAACGGAATGTTTGAGGTTTAATAGTAGGAACTAAGCAAAGAACTTCAGCTGCCTATTTTTAACCTTCTTTCTTTCAAAATAATTAATGGAAGCAACTTTAACTCTTAAGATATAACATTCAATACCGTTCGTCAACTTTTGCATTCGAAACAAGAAAAATCCGATGAATTGTATTCAGAAGACCTTTTTATTCATCTCGTATAAACTTTATTATAAACGTTTATTCTTTTATGACGACAGACGCTAGCATGGACGGGGTCCCTAAGGTTTCAGATAGAACTCATTCGTCGTCGCACTCCCCCATGTCAAAGTAGTATTTGAGAATTCAAAAAATAACATGGCAAATTTAGGAAATGGCCAGCTCTACAACACTTTTATTTGACATGTCTATTGTACGCTTTAAACAGATCTACAGTTTTTGCATAGTAAGATTTTGTCTATCGCTTACGGTTTTTTAGTTAAATAAGTCATTCAGAATCAAGAGGACATCAGAGGCTATTCCCAGGATATTAATATACATTACATTTGTTTTGAAAATATCTCAAACAAATGCACCTATTTTTAAAAATAGTTAGAATCATTTTTGAAGAAAACTAAGGGTAGTTTGGGGTGAAGGGATTTTTTTGAAAATCTTCATACCGCATCCTTAGAAGGTGCTGAACTTTACCAAGTTTGATATCTAACCGAAGTTTTGTTTTTCATTTGTGCTATTTACACACACACAGACACACACACACACGCGCGCGCGCGCAAAGCACGAGAAATCGAACCATTAATAATGGATATGGATATTTAGGAAATGGGTTATTATACAAAAACTTTTCAGGGAAGTACAATTATTGCTCAACACTTACTATTAGTAAAAGATTATACAAAATTTCTTTCGCATGAAGAGAATTTCACATGCTATTCCCAAAAAAAATCCAAGATGCAGATTTGTCTATAATTTTCTTAAACCTTTAATATCCGGGTGAGTCTTCTCAGCCTGCGGATTGAGAAGCTCTGCAATACCATGCCGCAAACACTGCCCACTGCATTGTATCAATTTCGGCCGAAATGACTGCTTGCACCGCTGTACGTAAAGTGACTTGCTCTCGTTGAGCAGCAATGTGCGCCTTGACCTTTTTTTTTTTATTTTTTTTTTAAATACAGCTCCGGAGTCTGGTCGGGACTCCGGCACTGTATACCCTACTTTTGTTTATTTAATGTTTTTTTTTACTTTGTTTACTGTATGATTACTGAATTACTGTTTTCTTCTGTTTTACACACACACATATATACACAAACATATAACACCCAAGCCCAATGCGGGACTCGAACCCACGATCCCCTGCGCTACGAAGCACCAAACCGAGACGCCTTGGCGAGCGCGACCATGGGGACCGGCTGACCTTCAGTGGTGAGAGTCCCAAGTTCAAATACTGCTATTTGAAGGTACTTTTATGTTTAGTAAATTTAATGAGAAGTGATATGTTAGCATGGAAGTGTCGTGTCACTTAATTAGCTAAATTATGTAAATTTCATCAAAACAGAAATTGTCATTTGCTAGAATGTGCTAATAAATAAACGCTTATAGCATTGTAATTATAACTTACAAACATAAAATGTCATTAAATAATATTTTAATATTTAAATCTATTCATAATACAAAAGAATAGCCAATAAAGTGTTCTAAGAGTTTACAAAATACAACACGTATATCAAACTAGATAACGTTTGCAAGCCCACATTATGATCGTTGTAAACCTCTCAGGTTCCTAAAGTAGTACAACTAACAGTGACTATTAGATCATGCCGGAACATCACACAAATGTACTGTTCTATTTATCCGTTTGCACCACGTGGTTGTAATAATAGGTGCATATGCCAGCGGATGCAAAATCTCAGTGTAACCATCATCGCCAGCATAACTCGGCGCGACATGGCCGATAACTAAGATGATTCGTTACCTGAGTTGCTGAGGGGTCTTGGCCGCTCCTAGCACACGGTATCTTTGAGATAACCCCATAAGAATACATCTAATAGGGTTAAATCTGGTGAGTCTGCTGGTACACGACGGGCCAAATGAGCTGGCGCCCCATCATGTTAGTATCACCTAGTTAGTCGGTTCTGCAATGGCACTTGAACCCGTTTTTATCAATCAGAAAAATATGATAATAACTAGAATTAATATTCGAAGATAATAATTAATATAATTAAATTAATGATATTAAATACTATTATTTAAGTGAAAGTTTATATTTGGGCGAGTGTGCCATGGAACAAAAAGATGGAAATGCAGTAAATAAGGAGTCCTGCAAAGGACAGGAAATGGTCAGACCAACAATGTTCACGCCTCGCCAGGTGCAGGTGTGATCGACTGTTAATAACAGGGTTTTACCTGCATACCTGGACATTGTATGAATGTCTGGGGCAGTACTCGGCAGAACAGTGCTGAGGTAGGACAAGGCAGTTGTCGCTTACAAAAGTGAGTGCAGTTTAAAACATGTTCACCACGCTACGGTAACAACATTTCTAAATGGAAACTAGTATTTTTATATTCGCGGAGTTTGCCCAGAAACATAGATCTTAAATGTGTGGCTCTGCCCTGGCAACGGACTGCCGGTCTCAATAAGGATCAAAAATAAACAGCGATTACTGGAAATTGTAAGTGTTCACAGTGTCTGTATGTGGAAAACCCAAATCCCAAAATAAACTTACAGCTTACGTGAACGGGATGTGCACCGCGCCTGAGAAGTACGACGTTCGAGATCTCATGCTCCAGAGACCAGCAGAGGGATGAAAGTGGGGTGAAGGTACGTGAAAGTAGACATAATTTATTCCCCAGACTCACCCATCCCGATTCTGACCAGGCGGGCTCACACTTTATCCATCATTAATATAAGGGCCTAATAGAAGATCACCGAAAATACCAGCTCAAACGTTCAAACCCCATCGGCCGCCTTTCGTATCCAGTGTCGCTTTACGGTGCTCCAGTAATGCATGTTGTGGCGATTGCCCTGTGTAATGGAACACTGATTAATCTGTAAGTAACACAGTTGGCAAAAAAAAAAAAAAAAAAAAAAAATGTGGATCTTGCTCAATTTGTAGTATGATCCATCTAGCCAATGGTCCCTCTGGTGTATTTGATATATGAGTGAAAATTGGCTAATATTAAAATGTCCGCGAATGGCCCTCGTACTACGATGCTGAATGTCATTGTCACATGATCCATTTTTATTGTGTTTAACGCCCGCTTTTACTACTTGGGCACCGCAGGCGATGACTCTGGTGATACATGGAATGACGATGGAGCACGGGTGGAATGCGATGGCGGGAGAAACTCGCCATGGCGCGGCTACATGATGCAACGTCGCTTGGTCACAGACAGCATGATCTTTTCGTAGATGTGATTCCTGATTTCAGAAGGCAGTTCGCAAATCGCAAAAAAAGTATGATCTGTAGTCTCTACTCCCTTCAAATCTAAACAAGCTACATACATACAAAACTAATACTTATAAACCAATAAAAAGAATAGGATCGTCAGAAAATTCAATTACTCTCGAGTGCAACATTTGAATACAGGTTCCAAGAATTTTGTATACCAATAGCAATCAGACAAAGCAAGTGTACAATAAACTGAGGGAGTTAGCCAAATTTTATAAAGATTGCCAGAAAAATAGGGATAATTTGTTAAAAGCTAGAAAAGAAATTTTCTTCCTGAAACAAAACTTTAAGAATTAATAATGTCAGAAGTTTTAAGAATTGAACAAATAAATGGTCAAAGGAGTAAATTGGTTACGTATGAATATGCTCGAAGGCTTTTACGGCCGATGTTATTAGTAAAACATAACATGTCCGGGCTTGTAAGCTGTGGTCGAATAATAAAATCATTAACATTATTAAAATGTAACATTTCGTCCGCAGCTGTGGAGGACTCCAAAGAAAGGAAGTTGGATAGGAACGGCTGGCGACTGCAGATTCATGTGTTTTTGTTTTGTTTTACCGTGGAGGGGAAAATGCATTACTACATTCGTCCCCCAGCCGAAGTGCAATGGCTGGGAGGATGTGTGGTGCTATCCACTCGGCTGCTGCACACCCACTAAAAATAAAACAACCTCCATGTAACAACACGTAGATTGTTGAGGCTGTTGAAGTGTAACGCGGTCCCGCATAGCACCCGCGTTAGTATAACGTAACCTGGACTGCTGCCGCTCATTGTGCGGGAGCGGGTGAAAGGTTGCTGCTAGGCTACAGCCATGAAACCTGCCTGCAGCCGAGGCAAATAAAAGGAGGTATTAGATGTAGGTTGGAGTAGGTCGTGTAGGATTTGTCGTACCTTTGAATCAGCAATGAATCTGGCGGCTCAGAAGCTCTTGGCAGAAGCTTAACCTCCCCACCCTGGCGGTCGTTCGTCGTTGGACAGGAGGGTCCCGTAGATCTGTGTTGTGTGCGTGCCCATCAGCCTGAGGAGCGGTGTTGAGTTGGCTCTTAAAGAGAAAGAACTCGGCGGAGTAGGCAGCTTGCTGCAGGAGAACCTGCTCTCTCTCCGGGAGGATAGTTCAGCCTCAGTTGACTGAAGTGTGGCGACGGTTGTGGTGGTGGAAGCTTGCTGTTCCTGAAGCTTCTGGGTGAAGACGCTATTGTGCGCCTCTTCCAGGGCAACTAAACGGGTGCCGACGTTCAGAAAATATAATTTGTATAATAGAAAAAATTGTAATGCTTGCTTTTGGAAATAAATTTAAAGTTTTAATGTATGTCCCGGTAAAGTTAACTAGATAACTATTCGGATTTTATTTATATATTTGCTTATTTATTTATTTATTTATTTATTTATTTATTAGTCTGCGGAAACATCTGTTGATATAGAATAGTGCCTCCGTTCTGCTTACCCATATACTAACAGCATGTCTAAATATACTCTATTCAAAAACATTGTTCCACACGAACGGCTGGAACTCGTATCGATAGGCAAATCTACTTTCTGTGCATTCGGAAAGAAATTATGATTTATCAGAACATTCTCAGAAAGAAATTATGATTTATCGGAACGTCCTCGAAATATGAATTGAAATGCATTTATTCGCAGGCGTGGTTTGAACTTCCGATCTTCCCCATGACTTCCAGTATGTCAGCCATTGCGCTTTTGGAGCACATTAACAACGTGCACCACCGTAGCCCTAAACAGAGAACCGGTGAAAGCGGTATTAGCATCTGCATTTCGCATCGTCTGTAAAATGAATGGTTGCCTGGGTACCTATCCGCAAGATGAGAGGACTCGCGTAGATATTTGAATCAATATCGTTTGAGCTTTTTTGAGAAAGCCGAACTTTGGAGAAAAATTGCACGTAAAAGTGATTTAAGACGAGAGAATTTCGTTGAAAATCTTTGTGTCGCATCTTTCGAATACCAATTTTGGTATTTACATGGATTTTCATTTTTGAATTAAGTTGCTCACAGACGCACACACGAGACACACATTCACTCACACAACACACACAGATACACAGACACACATAGGATGATAGGCCTGCATTTTATTACCATTACTACTTATCTATTTGTGAATGGTATTACTGACGTAACGCTAGCAGAAACTATGTAAGCAGCAGTAGTGACAGATTTGCAGATTCCAGTCCTTTTATACGCGAATGACTTAGTGTTGTGTTCTACGACAATTAACGGACTGGTGCGAGGCATGGACAAACACAGTTAATGTGAATAAGACTAAAGCAATGCCTTTAAAATGGTCCTGTTTATAGCAGGGAGGAGTCCTGGACAAATGCAGGACAGACAGAATGTTAAATCTTTTTTGTACTAAGGACTCGAATTTACGATGAACGAAACAAGTACAAAACATACGAAACACAAGGCATGTGTCAAAACAGCGGAAGCTCTTCGGATACGCAGCAGAATTCCAGATATATCCGAGACCTTACTGGAAACTGTATACGGTGCGACATTTAGATCCGCGATAACATATGGGAAGAAAGGGAATCTAGATCAAGTGAAGCCCCAATTTTTGAAAGAAATTCTGGGAGGAGGGATGATAATCGTTTTCGGAGACTAATCTCTAATTAGGGTGATATGTTACCATGGCAGCTGAGAATGAATGGTAATTCGACGTGAGCATCAACATTAAAAAAATTTGGAAACCATTGGGATGGAATACATTTGGATGGCCGGGCAGGGAAACAGGCAGAGTGCTTAGAGAAAGATTAAGAACCCCCTCTGTGATATTGATAGGCAGCAAATAAGTGCGCAATGCATGGAGAAAGTTTCGTTGGGAGTACAGTCTGGGAAAAAATCGGAGTGGGATTTGGAGCAATACATCAAAACAGGTACTAAACTCCTTAGATTGGGACTCGCGTGGATTAGATTAGAGCATGACGGATGATAAAAACTACTAATGAAAACGGAATGAGAATCTACCCCTTTTGCGTGGAGGAAGAAGCATGGGTGCGTATATTGCCAAGATGTAGGAAAATGGAGAATGGAGAAAAAATATTTGCTCCTATTCTTTACCACTTCGAATGAAGAGTTAGGGGCATGTTGGACACTACTGGCAGGTATGGAAGATTTGGAGGGGATAGGTAAAATTTTTGCTAAAGGTGAGACAGCTGAGGTCTGAGAAGGTTGGGAGTATGGAAGGGAGGGCAGTAAGAAGTGCTAAAAAGTTATGATAGTGCTTTATACACTTTTGTCATGTTTTGTTAGTGTTGTGTTATATATTTGTTTGGCACAACAGGGCGCACCAATGCATCGTAATACGATTTAGCGTTTATTGTGTGTTGTAAATTTAAGATGCTATATTTGAATATATTTGTCTTTTTATTTTTCGTGTTCACTCTTCTTATCCTTTTAATATTGCTTATTATTTTGTGTTACAAAAGCACGCACGGTCTGCCGACCTGTCTGCTCTGTCGTCCGGGGACTCGTGGCTCTCTTGGTTAGACGCTACTTTCTGACCGCAAGGTCACGGGTTCAAACCCGGCCTAAACCAATGGTTTTTAAGTGTGTTTAAAAGCCACAACTTACTTTGATTTATCAAAATATTGCATTTATTATTAACTATTTTAGCAGTAGAAACAGTATTAGAATCCTATTCACTCCTCGAGGAAACAAAGGGTCTTAATGAAGACACACCATCGAATTCTGTTTTTCGCCTATAATATTCATATCATTCCATCTCTGCTGCAGCTTGCACCGTGTTACATCAAAATCATCCTAAGTGTGCCTGTTAGTTCTGCCTGCGTACTGGGGATTCTATTCCCAGTTCTTGTAATATTACCACTTTCTCTTCCCATCTCCACATTCTGAACTTCTATTCTTTGCTGATTTCTTTCTGATCTGCTTTATTTTATAAATCAGCATCTGAGATCTTCGATACCTCCACTCTCCCACAATATTCGCAGACGTCTATTTATAAAACACTTACGGATTGTTTTCAATTTTTTTTTTGGTCGCTTTCCATGTTTCACATCCATACAACAGTATCGGTTTTATGTAGAATAATCTGGATTTAAAATTTGAGAAAATTGTTCTGGATCGCCAAAAAGATTTCATTTGTATGAAGGGACAAATGTTGAAACAATAACGAAATAGCCGCCTGGGTAGTGTGGTGGTAGTGTGTCTGCCTCATGTTCAACAGGTCGTGAGTTCGAATCTCGTTTAGGGTGAGTTGCTCGGATAAGACTTTTTTTCGGGGTTTTCCCTTATCCTGTGAAGACAAATGTCAGGTAACTTTAAGCTCCATGGACCCCGAGATCATTTGAGTATAATTTCACCAATTCCATTCATCGTCCGATATGACCAACCAGGTTAAAGGGCATTAAGCTACCAAAAAAACAACAAAAAACAAAAACAAAAAAACAACAACGAAGCAGTGGAATGTTTAACAGATAAATATTTATATAAGTTACTGAATAATTTTAAAAGCAAAATTATTAATATACTTAAATGTTTTATGCATTCCTGTGCCTTTTGAAATTTTAAATTGCTTTTGAAATGTCTAAAATACAGGAAAGAAAATGTTCTTGTTCATGTGCAAAGACAAAGCTATCTAAACTTTAATACTGTCTCATTATGGCAAAGCATCACAGACATGAAAGCATAGTAAGCATTTGGCTGGAAGCTTCATTTAGACTTTAGATATACAACTCTCCTTATAACGTTGGTATAACTAAATAAACTAAATAAAATAATAAGAAGAAAATTTTTTTTTTCAAGATGAGTACAAGTTAATACAAAATCGAGTTATCGGTGTAGTATACAAGTGTTTCAATACAATGGCATTGAAAAGAAAACTTATTCGTTAAATCTTATATTTTATAAATTTCATTTAACTTACAATCACAGACAAGAAATGCGATTTTCAGTACCTGAAAGAACTGTATAAACGCTAAACACATTGAATAGTTATTGTCAAACATGTTTATTTCCCTTTTGTTTCTTCTCTTGAAAAATGTTCTCTTCATTACTGGTAGCTCTAAGGATAATTTGCAAGAATGCATGTGTTCTCTAAATTCTAAGTAAAAAACTCGACCTGATAACGGTTAATTCACATTATATAACATCATGCTGCATCACCCAAGCGATTTCTCGAAGAAATGTGTATAGATGGTTGTTGCTGATAAGAAACGTAAGAATACATATATTAAAGTTCGCTGTTGTATCGTCTCTCTGTAGCACTGTGATACCGTTACTATATGTGTTGCGAGGGACATAACGATAAATATTTGATGAGGAAAAGGTAAGCACTGCATGTAGGCTTCCGGCTCTTTTTGATTCTACCGTGACCGCTGGGACGGAGGGATAAGGGAGAGACCGGAAGGGTGACGGTCGCAAGCATGGACGGCGTCCCTAAGGTTTCCAGATAGAACTCTTTCACGTCGCCCGTCACACTACTCCTTCATGCCCCTAAATCCCCAATGGCACTTGGAAGGGGCGTCGCACCCAAAGGATGCCGGAAGCTGATTCTAATTCCGCAGCGACGCCAGGAAACGTTTACACAGCGCAAGCCACCGCCGAGCCGCAACCTGCCGAACACCATCGCCCAGTCCTGCACTCCGGTAACAGGTGACAAGAAGGTGATGATTACAGGAAATGAAGGAAGGTCGTGGAAGAAGATAAACCACACCAACCTGAGGACCTGGAGAAACCACAAAAAGCCATGGGCAGAGTGGGTGGTCGCCGGGGATCGAACCCGGGACCTCCGAGTGGGCCACAAATGTTACCACCTGAGCCATCCCGCTCGATGCTCCTCTTCCACTAGCGTGACTGATTAGATTACGGACCTAGCACCTCAACTTCAATAGATATGTTGTGCATACACCCCCCCCCCCGGCGAAACGAATGATATGATGAACCGCAGGAGACGTATGGGACCGGGCAGGCCGACAGAGACGCGCAGGGATCTCTAATAGTTACTCGCCTGACCACCCGCCTATGGTGGCTCGAAGCTGCTCAAGGCTGCCTCTAGCGGTACGGGGGAAACACGAGGGTGGAGGGAAGACGTGAAAGGCTTAGGCCGAGAAGAAGTTTCAAAGCGCAAGGCTCTGCTCCATTTGTCCGACAGAAGACAGAAGACAGAAACGAAAATAGAGGAAAATTGGGGGGGGGGGGGGTAATAATACTTGTAGTATATAGAATCCCAGTAGTCACTTTACCAATCAGGGAAAATCGCGAAAAACCTAGAGTGGGCAGCTATCGGATATCAAACGGGGACAACCCGAATGCGAGCTGTTCATGTTACCAAGGAGCCGCATTGCTCATTTCTCCCACTACCGTTCCTGCCCTTTGAAGTTCTGTGTGGACAGAAGCAGATGAAGCAGCGGTAGTGCGATAAAAACGTTCTCATAACGGGTGATATTCATGGAGCTTATGTTTCCTTTTAATGTATAACAAGGGTTTATTGTAACTAACTTGGGATTCAAGTATATTGTTCTGTGTGAAACTACACTCCTCTTTTGTCATATGAATAATATGTGCCTATTATGTGTTGCGTTCGTAAGAAAGAGGTAAAGCGCTTGCTTATCATCAAAGGCGGATCTAGTGGGGGGGGGGGCAAAAATGAATAAAAGAATATAGGCTACAATATTAATCGCATATACAGGATTAGGAACTGGACACAATACTAGAAAAATATAAAATTAACTATCCATAATTTATGTTTGGTAAATTTATACTCCAGAGTCTACATGCCTAACCTGTTACATCTAACTTATGTTTGCTGGCTTACTCGGGTCTGCTGAGCCGTAAGAGAAGTTATACGAATGCGCAGTAGCGAGGTCAATAGTTAAAACAATATTGAAAAGGTAGAGTCAGACTAAAAAAGGCCATAGCATTTGAACCACGCATCTTCTGGTCCAGATGCTCTAACCACTCAGCGACAAAACAATATGCCGATACGACATTAAATTCCCCATCTGAAATTATTTTGAGTGGACATACCCAAATGGCGACTTATAAAGTCGTACTTGCGGTACGTTCATAGTTTAACCAAATATTATGTCACTCATTGTCAACTATTTCTTCTACACTATATGAAGGGCAGGAGTTGGATAAGTAGAGTCAGGCCGGGATATCCGCGGTTCAAATAGTATACCATTGAATTCTTCAGTATGACTCTACTTTTCCAACTCCCGTCCTACATACGGCTAGAGTGGAAGAAACAATTGATAGTTAAAGTTATGATTCTGACGATTGTGCTATTCTGCCATTACGTGACGATTATATCTGCTTTTTACTTCTCCTTCGTACATAGTAAAGGTGAAGAACATATTATATATTCCAGCTATAAATTCGATACCGAGATGCCACTAGAGATCACTTTTATGGTATCCTAAATCCATAAAAAGCAAAGGAAAGTGAGTTTTATTTATGGACGCTCTGTTACTCCTTTGGGTCTCAGCGTCCCATTCTACATTGGGGGTGAAAAACTACTTAACTTTGCTCAGAGGCATCTTTATCAGGTTTAAGGTTTTCATACGCGCCCTAAATCTACGACATGGGACCAGCGGCTTTATTTCCCTTCCAAGGAAGCCGTGATATGAATTTTTATGCCCGAAAAAATCACCCTCTGTCGGGTTTGAACCCGAGGCCTTGGGAACCAGAGGTCAGCCATGGAGGGTAGTATAAAAAGCATTTCTGGAAAACGATATAAGTGTATGTGTGTGTGTGTGTGTGTGTGTGTGTGAACACACAAAAGACTTTAAAAAGTAGAAATCAGTTAAATATCAAATTTGATATTTAAGTATTTAAGAAACTTTTAAGGTTACTTTGTCAAGGCGATTTCGTAAAGTTTAATGAATAATTCCATAAATAATAATTACAGTTATCAACTCAATATATTTTTATTTAATGTTAGAATGTATGGCAAGTTTTTCACTGCCTGGAGCATAACCAATCATATAATGTCATGGATTATGGAAAGAAGTTTACACACTATCTACTCGAGGACTCTAAAATAGTATCTAAAAATCTGATGTGTTACAGTTGTATGAAATTGTCTACAAAGTATTGTTAGAGGATTATTCCTTTGTCTACATGGTGGTAATCGAGAGAAATATTAGCAGAAATGGTTGTATTAAATCCTTTTAAGTAGAACGGAAATTAGGTAATTCACTAGGCTAAAGCGATAGTCAAATCGTTTAGAAAGCTAGTCGCTATGCGAAACAATTAAACTTCGGTTTCCTTACACGTTCAGAAGTAAACAAAAGAGAGATGAAACGAAAGATAACACCCGTTTGAGAAAAGTTTAAGTAGCTTAACATTGAAACAAATAACACAGAATGTAACTTTATAAACATGTAGATGACATAAATCGTGTGTTTTAACGAGAACTAGGTGCATTTTTTATGTTATTCTGCATTTTTGTCTATATCTTGCAGTTTAGCAGTTATGCAAAAAATCATCCAGAGTGAAGAGGTCTTCAGAGGCTATTCCCAGAAAATTCAAGGTATACCTTTTATTTGTCCTGCAAGTACCTTTAATATAATAATTTAATCAAAATTGTTAGAGGTATTCTTGAGAATAACATTTTCAAATAAATTTCCATGTAAAGGGTAGGTTGGTGAAGAGGAATTTTTTGAAAAATCTATGTGTCACATCCTTGGAAGACATTAAACTTAAATGCCAAATTTGGTATTTAACGGACTTTTCGTTTTTGAGCTCTGCTTTCTATATACACACACATACATGAACAGTTTTATAAAATTGCTTTTTTGGACTCAGGGGACCTCAAAATCTATATTTATCGTGAAATTTCAACATCGAATGGAATACTACCTACTACATGCATAGTACATGTGGAGAAAGTAAAATTAGCGCATGTAGTTGAACAAAAGCTGAGCTAATAATGAAGGGTGTTGTTGGATTTTCTATAGTGGAGTCAATCTCGGTTTGTACTGATTCGGCGATAAAAGAAAACAAAAAGTTTCATCAGGCTTGTGTACAGTGTTTTACTCGAGAAAAAATGTCTATGTGAAAGTCTTAGATTTTATGGAAGAATCCCATGAAACTGCACAAGCTATATCTGATTATGTTAAACTATTGTCATTAGCTAAGCACGATCTATCGTTTTGTAAGATTCCCGCATTTTGTGCGGCTAATTTTGGGAGGAAACTCCTGTCTTTACATTTCTCAAGAAAAATAATGAAAAATTAATTAAATTAGTATATCCAGAACGTCTTGCAAACACTGTTTTTCGTCATTCTATAGATTGTTTAGATGTCAAAAGCATTATCCTGAAGATACATTAATATTTTTCTAATTCAGCTGTTTGCTGTTCGCAGAGAAGAGTTCATGGAAATATTTTCATTTGTTATCAAGTGGCAACAACTTATCAAACAGCTAATAACAAAAAGTTAGATTTAGGTTTTGCTTTATGTAGGCTAATTGATTTATGGGTAGCTATTGTTTCATATTTCCACGTTTCAAGTCCAAAGGCAATTCGTACGGTTTGCGAATCAATAACATCTATGCTACTTACATAAAAGACCACGAGTGTGCGATATTTATCAAACTGAAATTTCTTAAAAACCCACATTAAGTTTTGAAGCGTCAGTAACTACAAAACAAATTGTATTACCGATGCCCGCTCAATGTGGTGTTAAAGATAAGTTTTTAATTTTTTTTCCACCATAGCCATTTTCTATAATACCGTCAAAACCAAAGACAAAACTCGCTGAGATTTTGTTATTTGTGGAACACACAATTCTGAGAAATGCTTTGATTTTTCAGACGAAAATGCTTTCTTCAGAATGGAATTTGGGATTTATAAATATCTCACACGTTTGATGTAACAATTAAATTAATGTCCAGTATACGTCTAAGTGCTAAAATTAAGATTGATATTGAGGGTATGCTGAGTTCTTAATTCTGAAAGATTCATTACCCACTGAGTGACAATGAAAAACAGGTTTCTTTTCTAAACATGGCAGTTAATAGTGTTGCCCTACCAACATTTCTTAAATTGCTCACCTTTTATTTGAACATGCCAGTTCGAATAGTTTTATGGAGAGTGCTCTTGAAGTGGGCTGATGTGAGAAATAGGTGTGTGCCTAACTTAATAAGAGCTGAACTGATAATTTCTGTAGTTATTCACAGTGCCATGTACCTACAGAGTTTTACGAAGGGAAAAATAACAAAAATTCTACCTAATAAAAACAGTTAGTACTCGTACCAACGAAAAATACATGGCACGTTGATTTCATACCTGTAGAATACGACTAGAAACTTTGCAAAGAAAATACTGTCAGAGAAAACATGTAGCCAATAGCCTATTCGAATCACTTTGTGTGTCCACAAAACCTCACATCTACGTCAAAAAGCACGAGGAGAATGCCTGCCGTAGTTATTTGCAGGTTAGGTTACGCAGTGTAACGCTTGCTCGACCTATTTAGAGAATGTGTTATATTTCATGCATTATTGACTCTTTGTATTGCACGCTCGAGTAATGAGATTAATATTTCAAGGTGGAGCACGATGACAACAGAGGCACGAGTTCGTTTCCTTCCTCGATCCTTATCATTCCTCCCAGGTGTAATCACTCTCAATGCCATCTGCTTTTATTGGAAGACAACAATGCAGGCGATGACGCTCCCTGTTCGCTATAACGTCGCTTGTCGAGTTCTTGGCGCGCTTAGTCATTTCCTTCTGGGTTTGCCAAAACCTTTGTTACTATCGGGTTTTACCGTATCTTTCCTGGAATACTGATACTTAAAGATCAATAAATTTAACATGTGTGAAGTAGAGACAGCGTCTTTTTTGATGACTCAGAAGCAATAAAACTGAATGTAAACATCATGGAAATGTTTACTTCACAATTACAGCCTTTATATAGCCGATTAACACTTGGAAGCTAAGAAATGAGCCTTGAGTTTTCTTTTTCAGCCAATTCGTTATACTTGTATTACCATTCCCTGCTCGCAATATTTTGCGTGTTATTCGTTTTAGTTATTCATTTTTTTATTTTTTCTGAGATTTCTAGTGCTTCTTTGGTTTCAATTTTAAGCAATCTCGAGTAAATTGTCAATATTCATACTTCTATGGAGATCCTGATGAAAGGTGTTGGAGAAGTTGGTAGAAAGCGAGAGTTGGAAAAACCTTACACTCAGAAGAGAGGAGGCCACAGTAAGCTAAAGAATGAGCTAAGACGGGTAAATAACAAAAGCGAAAAGAAATGTATGAAGCAAAATATGAGAAAATAGAGGTTGCAAGATAAAAGAAAGCTACGAATTAATGTGCCCTGAAATCAACTTCAAAGCGAAAAACAAAAACAAAAGAAGTAAATTGAAATTCAAGTCCACATATGAAATACGAAAAGTGCAATTATATACCTACTACAAAAATGAATGCTAAAAAGTTGGAATAAATATATATAGAAATTATTATTTCAGTAGATCTTATATCAATAGATAGAAAGTATTTTCAACTTTGGTGTAAGAAGAAGGAAAGTGTTCGGTAAATCATAGGGAGCTGAGAAAATCACCAAGCGGGCAGTAAAATGTTTGGAAAAGAAATAAGAAGTGCCCTTTTTTAAGCAGTAACATAAAAGTTGGGAAGGGTATAGATACCCACAACCTAATCGGTAATTTTAAACACTAGGTGGTTCAATAGCGCCATATTTTACATGTGCGGATATCCCTATGAGTACTGAAAGAGATGCAGCAGAACTCAAAGGGTAATTCCAAAGAAACAAGATCAGCAGGGAGTAGCGCGGGCGACCTTCGCTCTACTCCTCTTGGTTATCAGCAGAGGCGTTGAGCGGATTGCCCTCAGTGAGAGATAGTTCTCAGGCTTCCATTAAAGTGTTTTGTCCTTGATAATATCAAGAACACTATAAACAGATAGAAAAGGTTATTAGATTTTTCTTCCATTTCATTTATCCAAATGAAATTTATCCATTATCAATCCAAATTTGGATCGACAAAAATAAAAAGTCTTTATTTGATTTGTCGAGATCCGCCTGAGGGATTTTTGTAATTGCGTATACGTTGTTCTAATCTAACATTACAGACAATATCCTCCGTAAGGTGAAACACGGAATGTTGAGTAATACGGTAGGTATCACCAACTAGATACGTAGTAAACTTCCGTGCTGATGACGTCAGCTAGTGTAGCGGTCGCTAGCCGGCTAGGTGGTTGCTCTCACTACAATGGCAGTGTTTATGAGGATTTTGATTGTTCAAGCTTCTTGTGAGTGTTGTACGTGATGTAGAAGTTATGTAGAAGGGATGATCGCTTCTCTTCAGATAATTCCCGCATTCGTTCCATATATTTTGACGAGGAAGGTTATGAACGAGATTTAAAAGCGGAACTCCTCAAACTTGCTCTTAAAAATATTAAAAAGCACTACTGTATTACATTTAAATTTAAAGTTGTCTAATGACTTGTATCAGAAAGTTAGCAGTCCTAAGAAAAGAAGACAAAATGGCTTCTAAACAGAGATGCAAAACAATAGTAAATACTGTGTTAGAAGAAACAAATAGCAATTCTGAAGTAAAAATCTCCGAAAATCTTGTTACCTGTCCTTCGTCATTTAACATAGCACCTACAAATATGGAGGACATTAAACCTGAAGTTTAAGTACTTAGACGTTACAATTTAAGATTAGAGAAGAAAGTAACACGCTTAGAAAATGAATTGCAAAAAGTAAAATCCGAAATGTATAAGTTTTTTTTTAATTTATTTATTCTTTTTGTTAATTACAAAAGGTATAAGTTTTATTATAAATACAGTATATCAGGTCACAATTTTTATATATATATATATATATATATATATATAGTTATGAACAATGTTGTCTGTGCGTTTAAATTAAACATGTGCAGGAAGATGGTAACAAAATAAGAAGGTGTTGTAAGCGCTATAGAATGAGCAAGGCAAAAGCTGTTGCCGACTGCCGTGAAAGACGCTTATGTTTTTGCAGATCTTCTCTTGCTGCTGTAAGATGACAGCGTAAACCGTCGACGCTGGGATGCGTTTCAGACAGCATATAATGCTGAAAGCCAAGTGCGAGCCACACCTGTGCGAAGCGGTCGGTAGTACTTCGAGTCTCTAGTTGTAGTAATGTGCGAGCATAATCGTTGGGATTTTGCGAAGCAGCAAGACGGTGCAATTGCGAAACAACCCAGTGCCAAATCTGTCGTGCTGTTGTGCAGGTAACAAAACGATGGCGTAGAGTATCCCGCACACCGCAAATGTTGCATGTGGGGGTCCTCACCATGTTGTATCGGAATTTTTTATCCTCTGTAGCCACAACATCATTGATGACCAAATATGCGCATGTGGATGTTCCGCCATACCTGACACCAGGGTCTGTTGGGCATCCTATCCTCCACATGAATTGGTGCAAGCAGCCGCTGTAGGAAAAGCTTGTATAGCTCAGTTGATAGTCCTCTAGGTTGCTGAGGTAGGACATCGACATCAATGCCATCCAAAACATGGAGTGCTCTCTTAAAACCCGCAGGAGCAGCCCGAACTGGAGTTCCAAGAGAATTCTTGAAGGGTTCCCAAAATGCTATTTCTTGTTCCTCTCCATATCCCCTAGTGGCAAGTATAATAGATTTAACAAGAAGCGCTTTACTCTTAGATCCCACTGCAATTAAACCTAAGCCGCCTTCGTTACGTTTTCGCCACAATTGGGTTTTAGCTATACGAAAGGGCTGTGCTCTCCATAAATAGTATCCAATAAGTCGCTCAATTCGGGAGACGTGTTTTTCAGGCATTGGTAGTATCGGCGCCATATACCATAATTTTGCCAAAACAAACTGATTGATGTGCCACACTTTCTGTAGAAGATTCAAGTTCCGGCCAAGATGTGCAGTGGTATTCAGCCTAATCAAATTTATTTTGTGATCCCAGTTGCGAGCAATCATCGATGTAAACGGTTTGGAGAAGAAGATGCCGAGAATCTTGACACTATATTGTATCGGGATATCGAGCAATGTGTGATCAGTCGGCCACGATCCAAGAGGGAGCAGTTGCGATTTCGCGGTGTTCATTTTGGCATTAGAAGCTTCCTCATAAAGTGTGATGGCGGTATGTACCAAGGGTAAGGCCTCGCGCCTACGGAGTTAAGAAGCGTTGAACGTGCATTCCAGCAAATGTTCTCATTTTGCCAGCAGCAAGGTTTACTTACAGATAATATACAACTGGGACTCGGATGACTTTTCAAAGGAAATCATTTTGAGATGCTTGTCTAAGAAGGTATACGATTATGTGAGAGAATGCCTTAAATATCTTCTACCAAGTTCTATAACCATCAAAAGAGGTTTGACCCAATTCATCATATCACAGGAATAATTAAATTAAATGTACATATTACAACAGAAAACAAGTTCTGTTAGTGAGTAAGAGAAGGATCTTGTTCTGAGCTTGACGAGATGAAAGTGAAATCCGATTTTAATATGTCAGTACAGAAGACATAAGTTGCGGTCTGCAGCTTAGCAGGAAAGTGGAAACCACCAATATACTACAATGTTGATGAGACAGCAATAAAAGATCACTAACAGACATTGTTCAAATGGTGGAAAGACAGGTTTCAAAATCCCTTCCTTAGTTTGTGATATGAGAGGATCAAATAGGAAATTACTCTCTAACCTTAGAATTATAAGAGAGAAATCCTACATCTCGCATCTCGCTATAGAAGCTGAAAATCGCCGCTTTGGGCTTTCTGTGACATTCCTCACGTGTTGAAATTATTCAGAAACCATTTATTCGACGAATGTTTTACATAATGGTAAGGAAGTCACAAAAGAGGTCTTTGAAAAGCACGTTTATGCTATGACTTACGCCACAATCCCATGTTACTTACAGGCGCAGAAAGCCAAAAAGTTCGTCCTGCCATTTATTAGACTGAAGAATATGAACAAGAGAAAACCAGAAAAAAGGGAAAATTCCCGGAAACAAACACAGTGCTTTGGCGAGAAAGAAAATGAGAAAAGTGTCCTACAACTGAATAAATAATTGCATATGTACATGAAGCAGGAAACTCTACATCGGGTAATATATTTTATTGTATACCTACTGTTTTTTTCCGCAATACTTACTAATGTGTTGAGTTGCTTATTAATCTAGCTTTAAAATCTGTTAGGCTGCAGTTATCAAGCAGAAGAATTCCAGCAAGATACCTAAACAACTGGGCGCAACATTTAGCTAGGGTGAGACATAGGGGCATATGGTGAGCCTTTATATTTAATATTTTAAACAATTGCTCCTTTAGCTTTAATAATTTAAATCTAATTGTTAGAGCTGAACAAGTTATCGTTACACAGTACCATAGCTTTTAATTTGTTAACAATGACCACAGCAGCGCCGTGACAGTATATACACCAGAAGACGTCACGGCCAGCGTGTGCGAGAGAGAAACATGCGCGTGATACCTACCGTATACTCAACTTACCGTGGGGTGAAATAAGAACAAACAAGCACGTAGTATTTCTCTGTATTATTAAGCACCATATACAAAGCGGCATTGTTAAAAAAAAAAAAAAACCGTAACAAACACCACGCATTCACGATTGCACGTATTGGTCTACATTATTATTATTATTTTATTGTTATATTATTATTATTATTATTATTATTATTATTATTATTATTATTATTATTATTATTATTATAATTACGCACTATACGCATAACTGAGTTATTAAACTGCTGTAACAAAAACCACGGAAACACAAAATCACGTAGTGTTTCGCTGTATTATGATTACACGCTATGCACATAGCCTAGTTAATAAAGCACTACCGTGACGAAAACCACGCAAGAAAAGAGCAAGTAGTATTACTTTTATTATTACTACGCATTATAGATAGAAAAGAGTTTTTGAAGTACCTTAACGTACCTATATCACGCAACGACGAGAACAGGTAGTTTCTCCTCCTCTCACTCATCTTCTATTTATTATTGTTATTATTTTTCTATTGACACCCAACCTTTAACTGTATTGGTCTTAAAGGGGTCCTTTTCCTTGGAACCAGTGCTGAACTTATATGGCAGTGAATAGTGCTTGCTCAAACTTGCATGGTTAGGGCGATTTGATATTTAGTTTCCTCCACTGTGACTACGGTAAACAACAACAACAATAATAATAATGAAATAGTACATGTTTTCTGGTTTGCACGGTGTACGCTATGGCGCTTTAAACCCCTCTTTGTGTAAAGAGTGTAATAATAAGTGAAATCCTAAAGGCTCTCAAATCTGCGTATTTTTCTTTGCGGCTCTTTATTAACTGGGCTCTACGTTAATATTTAATAATAATAATAATAATAATAATAATAATAATAAATAATAACAATACAACTTAACTCTGTCTTGCATGGTTTTATTAATATTATTAACCTGCTCTACGTTTAATCATAATGATAAGTTCAGTGAAAAGCTATTTGCACTACATTTTGGTGGCTTACATTACGGCGCATTAATAACTCTGTTATGAGTATGGTGCATAATAATAATACATAACTCCTGTTCTGTTGAACTTGCGTGGTTTTACCAATGTTATTAACCTTGTGATTATTAATTTATTTATTTCATACAGATCGAGAAACGTGAGGAGAGCAAGGTGAAACATAGCGTAATTGTGGAAATCTTAAAGAATTACGATCGAGGGTTAAAGGCCACCTTTTGTATCCAAGGTACTTGCTGCGAAAGCTGTTTTGTGTTATGTTGATTATATTGAAAAATATCGTCTTCTCCTTTTTGGAGGCCTTTTCATAAACATTTAGAGATGTTTTAAATTCTAAAAGTTCTCTTCAGGGCTCTATATCTTACCGAGCGTGATGGTGCAGGTGCAGGTGCTTTCGTTGTGGCTCATATTCGGGAGGTCCAGGTTCGCCACCAGCCTACCTGACTCATGAGTTTTACGGGAGCTTCCCCGGGTCACCAGACGAATCCTAGGTAGGTTTTTTCGCCCCCCCCTCTGAATTTCCTGTTCCTCCTTGACGTTTCCACTGTCATTTCCGTCATCCTTAATCCCGTTGGCTTCTTTCAGGGTTGAAAGTGTCGGCTCGGTGCGACGTGGCAGGAAAAAAGGATTCTATGAGTTAATGTCTCTATCCCCAGATTTCGGCTGTTTGACGGGATGCCGCTAATGAAAGCAACTTATATTTTCAAATTCGTCAAGTTCTAGGGCAGTTGCGTAGAGAACAGTATCAATTGGTTATCTGTTAGGCGAGTTCTAATGAAAATATATTTCACAATAGAAATAGAATCATATTACAATAACTATCAAGTCGTCGACCACGCTAAAAAATAAGTTTTATTTCGCGAGTGCTTCGACAATCTTGTTTTAGAAACAGCCTGATGCTTTAAAACGCAGTTGTGTTAAATATAGATTATGCATACTAAAGAACATTTCCAGCTTTCTAGCTCCAAACATCTGTCCAGACCCAACCAATGTCGAAATTTGCTTGTTTCCAAACTGAGAAATATATACAAAATGCACTTTTAACATCGATAGTGGCTACATATTTACCTACGTATGTGCCCAATTGGTTTATTAAACATAACTACATTTATTAGTACTCAGGGAATGGAAACAAAGAGTACTAGAATCTCCAACAACTACAGTACAAATTTTATCAGGTTTCTCATCCTGCACATTATTGTCATTGTAGTTATAGTTTAAGTATCCTTAATACAGCATGTTCCCAAATGAATATAGGGGTTTTAACGTTTTGTAGTACTTACATTTTTAACGTAGTTTTTTTTTTTTAAACAAATGTTCAATGTGTGCACCATTCACCACGCGATCTACATCGATACTATAAGCAAGTTCTTCTCAAACCTTGATTAGTGTGTCTTGAGTAATTGTTGCAACAACTCTTACAATTCTCTGTCTTAAGCCTTGGAGGTCAGCCAGTATCGGAGGGACGTACACTTGATCCTTTACGAATCCCCAAAGGTAGAAATCGCACGGTGAATTGTCTGGGGAACGTGGAGGACATGCGAAACAAGATGTCATTCGGTCCCTTTCGGCTAATCCAGCGGTCGGATATACTGTTGTTCAATCTAGGGGAGTCACTTTGCAACTGTATAAACTCCTTTGGTACTTGTGACCCCCAGATCCGAACATTATGAACGTTCACATAGCCAATTATGTGGAATGTTGATTCATCACTAAAAATTTGTCATTGTCTTGCAGCAATATTGTAGTTGCAAAGTTGGTACATAAGCCGCAGTCTGTAGGTTTTAGAGCTCTAAGCAACTGCAAATGATAAGGAAGTAGTTGTAAGCGTTTCCTTAAAATTTTCCATTCAGACATATATGCAATTCCTAATTCCCAACTAGCCTTTCGAACAGATTTCTTGGGACTACGGGAGAAAGTTTCTCTCACCCGTTCAACACGTTCTGTAGTCAATCTTAGTCGTCCCGTACTTTTTCCTTTACACACACTGCCTGTGGTTTTAAGCTGAACATATCTTCTATGGATGTTATTATAATTTGGAGGATAGCAATTGAACTCTCCACGGAAAGCTCATTGCACTGTAATAGCTGATTTAGTCATATGAATCTCTAAAACACGGAATGTCTTTTGCTTCATAGTCGCCATTTTGACACTACCTCTTTGTGACAGCAGACAGTCGAAACAAATGAAAACAACCATTGCATGCGTTTTCAAAACTGTTTGAGTTGCTCTTTCATTTGATATATCATGCATAACTGTGAGTTACAAACTGTAGGCACTGCAAGCCATTAAAATCCCTATATTAATTTGGGAACACCCTGTATATTACAAAACATTTTACGTTTGTTACAAAACTTGGCCTCCAGGAGTATTGCTAACTGACCTTCAATGTATTTCTCTTCGCGCAACCGTTATATCGTCACGCGTGCATCAGTCTCACTTCTGTTCTAGTAAAAAAAATGGCGTGTTATTTATGGACGCTCTTTAACTACAGTGGTTCTCAGCGTCCCATTCTATATTGGGCGTGAAAGATCGCTTAATTTTGCTCAGAGGCCTCTCTACAAAGCTTGAGGTTCTTTTACGTGCCGTAAATCTACGACACGGGACCAATGGCTTTACTTCCCTTCCGAAGGAAGCCATGCGGGGGTTTGAACCCGCGACGTTGGGTATACGAAGTTAGCATGGTAACCATTACACCAAGGTGGGCGACTCTCTGTACTCGTCCAGTTTACACGTGAATAACTGTAGGGTTGTTTATAAGTACTTAATTTTGCTTGAAGTTCTTTCAAAATGCAGTATACATTACCACAAAGAGTGTTTATGAGTGTGCTTATATCATCTTGTAGGGAAGTTGTAAAACAATTTGAAACTAAAAGCTGAGTCTTTGTTTTCTACATGCGATGTTTTACCTTAAACACTGACCAGCAGTGTGTGCAATTAGAAATAAACTGGAAGGAAGGAACAAAGCGGCTTGAAATAAACCAAACACCAATTAGCTGGAAATTCCAGAAGGGGTTGCTATCCAAACATTTCTACACGAATAATAAGGGGCATTGGTACAATCTTCCACTAATGTAAATGAATCTTGGGCTAATTTCAAAACATTTATCTCGGAAGCAATTATTTAACATGTACTCTATCAAGTTTTGAAAAATTACACGACTCAGAATTTTATAAAAAAAAAACATATTAGGTTACTTAAAAAGAAGACTAGACACGCGTAGAATAAAAGTAGGAAATCACAATAGCATTTTAATAAATTTAAAGGACTAACCAAGCAATTACAAGATGAAAATTTAAAAACATAGAAATGGTTCTTAGAGCAAATCCTTAACGGGCAAAATAATTGTTGGAAAGTTGTTTACAATTACATGAGAAGACACAGGGGTAATAAAGAGGGCATACCAGAATTTAAAGTTAATGGAATTGAAGTAGTAAATGATTAGGACAAAGCCAACATATTAAATTCACATTTATTATCGGGTTTTCATAAATTGAATGATGGTTCTGAACAGGAAATTGAAGAAGGTGGAGAATCGCTTATTCAAATAATGGCATTCAAATTACGCAAAATGATCAAGGTGCTGCAGAATAGAAAATCGAGAAGTTTGGATAACATATGTACCTCTGGGAATTTTAAATATAAGGGGAGAACCATAATTTCCTATCTAATGCTCTTGATTGACATGTCAATTAACAACTGTGCTATACCGGAAGACTGGAAAACCGCTATTGTAATTCTAATATATAAAGGTAATAGAACAGAAATGAAAAATTATCGACCTGTTAGCCTAACTTCAGTGGTGTGCCAAGTAATGGAACATTCAATTACAGAATACATACGAGAGGAGTTAGAAAATAAGAAATGGTTCAAAGAAGTGTAACATGGGTTTAAATCTGAGTATTCGTGTGAAAGTCAAATAACCTCAGTATTTCACAATTTGGCAGATGAGATGGATGCAGGGGGAAGGACTGATGCAATGATCATAGACCTTTCTAAAGCTTTTGTCATAGTGCCGCATAATGTACTCATCCGAAAGCTAGCAAGAAAAGGAATCGATAACCGCGTAGCCTCGTGAATAGAAGATTTTTTTGAAAGGGAGGACACAAGAATAAGAGTAGGGAAAGAACTGTCTGAAAGAGGTTTTGTAAGTTCGGGCGTACCCCAAGTCTCAGTATTGGGTCCATTACTTGTTCTTATCTTTGTTAATGATATAACGATAAATATTAAATACCAGCTAAGATTCTTCGCCGACGATTGTATTATCTACAATAAGATGCATGAGATCGCTCTTCAGGATGACCTAAATGAAATAAGTAGGTGGGCCGTCGCAAACAAAATGGGAATTAATGCTGGAAAAAGTAAAGTCCATTGTTTTTAGAATAACTAAGAGAAAAATTCCTCATAGTTATCATATGGGTGGGGAACAAATTCCACAGGTGGACAGCTGCAAATATTTGGGAGTGTGCTTGTCAAATAAAGCCGGACGGGAGGATCAAATAAATTCTACGTCCAGGAAAACGTGGAAGACATTGCACTTTGTAATGAGAATAGTGAAAAGCGGGAGCGCAAAGTCCAGAAAGTCGCCCTCCTTGCTGTAGTGGTTACCATGGTAGCCTCATATATGCAAGATCGCAGGTTCAAACCCGGCGGAGGACAATATATTTTGCATGCCTTCCTTCAAAAGCGAAGTTAAGGCGTTGATCTTATGTCGTAGATTTGCGGCAAGCCTAATAAAGTGGCCTCTGAGCAAACTTAAGCAGTCTTTCAAGCCCAATATAAAATGGAACGATGAGAATCACAGTAGTTAAAGAGCGTCCATAAATTAAAGAAAAATAAATAAAAAATTTTTCAAAAGGCCAGGAAAATTGCTTACAAGTCCTTAGTGCGGTCGGTTATGGAATATGGAGCTGCATTCTGGGGCCCATATAGGTTTAACCAAACTGGTTCTCTGGAAAAGATAGGGCTAAGGACAAACAATTACTTATATAAAGTTAAGTGTAGAATGTACAGAACCGACGTAGGAACATTTTCTTTTGTTGATAGGACCATAGTTGAATGGAATAAATTGCCTGTAGCAGCCTTTTTGGGCTGTCCTCAGACCTTCAAGAAGTTTAGAGATAATTTAAAGAGAATAAATGTTAGATGATTAATTAAAGTAAATATTCTGAAGTAATTAAGGATCTCAAAAACTATTGTGTAACTATTAATTTTGAGGTTGCATAGTTACTGTTTATATACATGTTGGTATTTGACAAAAGTATTGCTATACTGAATAATAAGTAGCCCTCTGACCTTAATGAAGTTTAGGAATAATTTAAAGAGAATAAATATTAGATAATTAATTAAAGTAAATATTGTGAAGTAATTAACGATCTGTATCTATTAATATTGAGGCATCGTAGTAACAGTTAATAAACATGGTGGTAATTGACTTAACTGTTGCTATACTGAATAATAAGTAGCTAGGTATTTCAAAGACCATGTATAAATAGTAAATCGTATTACTGTCATTAATTTATGTTTTTACTAATATTAATTTATATTAATAGTATTAACTGTAAAATTATTATTGTAATAAATTTTGTAAATATAACTCTACCACTTCCTCATTGACGAGCTCTCTTCAATGGAGAGTAGATTTCTATTGAGCGTAATCTGATAGGTGGGCTATGTTCACTATTTGGTTGATTGCCTGGTGCGCGATACGTACTCACGACATGAGGATGTCACATTAGAGCCTCGATAGCGCTTCGTCGAGCTCGCCTTGCTTTGCAATGATGTGGAGAATTTTTGCCTGCAGGTCCTCCAGATACTAAAGCACCACAGGGGAAGCTTTGCACTGTGGCTCTCGGTAGCTGCAGGCCGACCCTATTTTATTTCAACAGACTGCTCTTGTTGACTGACAGGTTCTGCTATACGCGGCCTCGTAGGAAATGAGACTGGTGCTGAGATGATATTGTCGATAATAGTATCCTCTACGGCTTGGTGGACCTACACCCACACAGATATAGCGGAAGCAGGACCGCCCGTTAAAGTGATCCTGTCTGCAGCAGGTTACGCAAAAGCGATGGAGAGGAGCGAGATTGTGCTGCTGGTAGATAGTCGTAAAATGGTGCTTACATTAGTGGCAGGAAGGCGGCGCATACATTCTTCTGTTGTGCGGTCGTAGAGGCAGCAGCCAGTAGGACAGAGTCCATATGGAACTGCTTGGCTCTATCTTTAGGTTCTGTCCTAAAGTTTTCAGACCTGTAATCAGAACGACGTCTTGCCCGAAAGTTAAGGTGTGTCAGCGGTATCGACCCGTTCCGTGATTGATTTCTGGTCACAGAGAGCCAGAATTGCTCAGCATAGCCCAGGAGAAACTGTGAGGGCAGCTGTTGGTGGACTCCCACTACAACGGCCGGTCTGGTCATCCATCAGAGCAGCAGCGGCGGCAGAGATTCCTTTGTCGACATGCGTCGGTGACGTGTTCGGTGGCGAGGAAGGCAGGCGACGACTGAAAGAATCAGCTGCGGCCTCTTCGCCGGCGTTCCGTCGGGTTTGGTGGTACTGCTTACTATTCTGAGGTCCGAAGCAGATATCCTTATATGTCCCTCACATATGCAGCAGGAAGTTCCGCACCTTTAGGCGTGTTTTTATTTTCTCCTGGGACCACTATTGCCGTATTAATTTGCTAAATTTGTGAAAATGCAGGGGCTGTAAAGCGGCCGTCAGCGCAAATGTTCATCTCTCTAAGAATACTGGCTACGTAAGAATTCTTCTGGAACACCTGTAGCAATCCTTAGAGATAAGGCCCGAGCCACTCATGCATTTGGACATGTGGTCACAATAACATCATCACTGCAACTAGGAGAAGAATTTATGATTTATAAGTTCAAATAGCTTAAGAATGCTAACTGCATTGACGTCGGTCGAGCTTTTTTCTGCAATGGCCAATTAGGATTAATTGTCAGCTGCTGCTCATTGTTCTTGGAAAATAAGGTCAATTTGAGCTTGCTGAGGAATGTCAATCACAGTTTCCAACAAAGAAAAACACCTGACAATAACTTGTACTCATTCAACAAATAAGTTATAGGAGCTAATACTTGGAAAAACTGCTTACGCACTCTTCGTGTATATAAAATGTTTCCATCAATTGACAGGAACCGAGTATCTGAATCGTTTCCCCAAAAATCCAAGGAAATAAATCCCTATACCTGCAAGAATGCTTTTCATTGAAAACTGATTCGATGTTCCATAAATATAGGAATAATAATAACAATAATGATAATGTAATAAATATATGTAATAATAATAATAATGTGATGATGATGATAATATCAAATATCTAAACTTATTATATAATTTACGTATTATATAATTTACGATATACGAGTAACTATTTTTGACTAGGAATGATTTAAAGCTAAGCAATATGTACTAACTTGCGGAAGCGGCACTCAAAATTTAACTGTGGTGACTGGAAGAACTATGGATAGAAGGAAAACAATCATATAATACTTTCGCATACTCCGTCTCTGCTGGCGTTTATTTCTATATAGCTAGTGCAAACTATTCTTGCAAATGCTTAATATTTTCTCTTCATGTACTAAGTACATAGTGTATACAGAAGGTATTGCATTCCACCCAAAAATTCTATACCGAGATTTCAACGGAAATACGCGTTTTAGGACCCCCTGTATCCAAAGAAAATCATTTTTAGAAAATGGTCCATGTGTGTGTGTGTGTGTCTGTGTATCTGTAAACTGTACTCAAAAACGAAAAGTCAGTAAAATATCAAACTTGATATTTAAGTTTAGTGTCTTCCAAGTATGTGACACGAACCTTTTGAAGAAAATCCCCCTACCCGAAACTACCCTTTAAATGCACAACATTTCGAAAATGTTTATCTTTTCAAAAATGGATCTAACGAGTTTTATTAAAATACTATATGCTTAATATATTTTTATTATAAAGAAATGTATATCTTGAAATTTCTTTATTCTGGATGACTTTTGTACTTTTCATATAAGAGATAGACAAAACGTTACTACACAAATATATAGATTTCGTTAAAATACACAGCCCATGTCATATACATTTTGTCGACCATTTCCAAGATATTCGTTGTTATTGGTTTCAGTTCCGAAATACTTAAAACTTGTTATATATTAATGGGAATTTGTAAACTTCTGGCCATGCAAAGAAAGGGATTTCAACCTCATGACAACTAGCTTTAAAGGATTTGACTATCGCTTTAGCACAGTGTATTCTCATATTTCCCTTCTACTTAACAAGGAAGCAAGTAATAAGAGCATTTCTACCAATTTTTATCTCGATTATCATGAAGTAGATAGAAGAATAACATTTTAAACTTTTTTTTCTAACCGAGATGTAGAGAAAGGTATGTGAATGGAACACATCCGATCTTGTTCTGTCTACTTCATTTTAATGGAAATAAACGTTTGCCGAAACATTTTTATTTTACATTTCTAGTAAGTACTACGGGGATATAGGAAACATGTCAACGGTTTTTATGTGCTGGACTTTCCAGAATATTGCGAGAAAAAAATCCAATATTGACATCCCTTCAAAGAACGAAAAACTTATGCAACATTCAAACCTGTAATAACAAATACTTCGGAAGTGACTATAGTTACTTGAAATCAATGGGGTACCAGCAGTAATGAACTACCACAATATTAATTAACAAATTTCCACAGAAATAAATATAAAAATATTTTTATGGATTTTACGTATTAGAACGAAAATAAAGATTACCTCCTTCATCTATACATCAACAGAGCCCTTCTCTCTTCTTTCTGGGCAAAATTCTCTATAACATGTTCATGAAAGTGACCTTGCTTTCACTGGATTTGTAGTTATATTTTTAAACATTCTGCAGAAATCTGGGCGTATTGCTATTGTTTACACTATATATGCACCTGGAGGGTATGCATAATATATATATATATATATATATATATATATATATATATATATATATATATATATGCGGTACTCTGATTCATTTTCTTTTCTTTCTGTTTTTCATTTTATTAAGGTTAACACACTTTAAGTGTTAGGGTAGATCACATTAGAAGGTGAACCAACGAAATGGTTGAAATGTAGCTCAACTGGGCCCAGAGCCTCTTGAACTCGAACGCTGAGTGGGCACGCTGAGCTTTTTTATGTTTTGCATGAGAATGTCAATGTCATTATTCTTTATTTTTGCAGTAATTGAAACTGTAAAAGATTACAATAAATTCAAAACTTTCCGCTTCAAACAATTCTCGTAGACAAATTAACAATTAAGTCTTCATTTTAATATGCGGAAACAAAAAAACGATATTACAGTTTACATGTCCTAGCACCTTTCAACTCGTTTTTTATTTTATTGGTTTTATAGGTTTCAATTTTACATGCTAGAGTAAGTAGAGGAAGTATTGTAATTCGACAAAAAATTCTAAGTCGAGATTTAACTGGAAATATCTTTTATGAGGATCCCTGAATTCAAAAATATGTTTAGAAAACGTCTAGGTGTGCGTGTATGTGTGCATGTGTGTTTCTGTCGTCTGTGTACAGCAACTCAAAAACGAAAAATGGAAATTTCGTAAGATTTGGAAGAGAATGCCTTTACCTAAACTATACTTTATACAGAAAAGTGTTCACTATTTTTTTTAAAAAATGTCTCTAAGGGTTTTCATTAATGTGGTATATGTTTAAATTATGTTCAAGACAAATAAAATGCATATGTTGAGATTTATGGGAATAACCTCTGAAGACTTTTTTTATTCTGATTGACTTTTGTATAAATTGTAAATCGTAAGTGATAGACAAACTCTTACTGCACATAAATGTAGATATCGCTAAAGAAAACAATTTGTCATGCATCTTTCATGATTTAAATACTTTAAATACTTAATTAAATACTTAAATACTTTTTAAATACTTATACTTTTTCAATAGGAAGTATTTATTTCTTTTTAGTTTCTCCATCGCATACCAACATAGCAGGTACAGAAGACGGTATTGCATTCCATAAAAACAAACGCCACACCGAGATTTCACCGGAAATACATGTTCTGAGCCTCAGAATCCAAAAGAAGCATTTAGGAAGACATTTCGAGTGTGTGTGTGTGTGAGTATGTGTGTGTGTCTGGATAGTATAACAGCTTTACTTTGCCCACCTCAACTACCCTTTATATGGAACATTTTTCGAAAAATTTTATTTTCTCAAAAATGGCTCTAACGATCTTTATTAAACTGTCATAGGTTTAAGATATTTTGATGACAAATGAAATGCGACGGTGCTATACTCGTTTGATCTGGTCTTTTCCGCGGGCCCATGCCACTTTCTCTTCGCGCAAGAAGATGGTGCTGTCTGGCTGCTTTTTCAATATTTGTACTCGGGCGTTATATAGCCAGCCTTCTAGGTCTCATGCTTTATTACACCATACTCAGGGTATTGTTCGGGCTATCTATATACCTATAGGTGACGGCATAATCACAATTACTATTTTTCAGTTTTACTGTTGTGAAACTTTGGGTCGTGTATCCGATTTGGAACTTAACACGACGACTGTGGGAAACCACGAAAAAAACTCAGTCAGATTGGTCGGTCCGCGGGATTTGAACCACAGTCCTTACTTCCTGAGCCGTCCCGCTCGGTTCCATTGATATAATTTTCAAGGAACTTTATAGATAGGCTGTTCCATTCATCCATTACAGAGGATTGCAGTGACATCTGCCTAAAACATATATACAATGAAAATGTACAAGCATTGTCCGTTTTTACTGTGTACATAGCGTGTAGAGAAGGTATTGCATTCCACTCAAAAATTCGATACCGAGATTTTACTGGAAATACACGTTTTAAGGTTCCCTGTATCCAAAAAAATGAGTTTTGGAAAAAGGTCCTTATGTCTGTGATAACTCAAAAAACTCAAAAACTTGGTATTTAATTTTAGTATATTTCAGGAATGCAACCGAAGGTTTTGAGAAAAATCTCCCCTCTCATAACTACCCTTTACATGGAAAACAATTGAAAAGTTTGATTTTATTAAAAATAGCTCTAATGATTTTGATTAAAATACTGTATATTAAATATATTTATATGCAACATAAAATGTATATTTTGAATTTTCTTGAAATAGCTCCTAAAACCTCTTTATTCTGAATTAACTTCGCCGAATTTTGCGTAACCAGTAAACCGTATGAGTTTGGCAGAATTTTTTTACACAAAACATTTAATGACCTTAAACACACAATTTATGTTACATTCGTTTTTCGTGGAATTGGTCATTTCTGAGACATTCCTTGTTATTTGTTTCAGATTTAAAATACTTAAACTTTCCTCACATGGAAAGTTGTCCTGGTTCTGCATAGAAACGGATTTCAACCACATGACAACCAGCTTTTAAAAGATTTGACTACGTTTTGCCTAGTATAGTACCTTATTTAACTTTCTACTTACAAGGAAGCAAGTAATTGAGAACATTTCTGCTAATGTTTATCTCGATTATATAAAATAGATAGAAGAATATGATTTTTAACAATAATTTGTTACAACAATGTAGAGAAAGTCATGTGAATGGAACACATCAGAATTTTTGTAAAGCAGAGCTTTGATTCTGTGCATAAGATTACAATATAAACCATGGGTTATTATTTCTTTAATAAACCAGACATCCAAATTTCGCAAAATGAAGACAGCATGACCATTGTGAACTGAAGCTACTTAATAAAAATATAATTTATATTTAGATATTAGTTTAAGCGGCATTAGTTGTAGTAAAATATTGTTCGAGAAAATTGCTAAATTGGCAACAGTGAAGGTGAATGAAGAAATGTGCAGTGGACTATTTCAGACCGGTTGGTCCCGTTCTGTCAACAGGAATTGGACCTCACAATAGACTGTATACGCTGTTTAAAACCGTATCTTTGTATTACTCCGTTCCATTAAATGTCAAGAAAAGACAAAACTATTTTTCTATCCTCATGATGAGCGCTTCCGTTAGAAACCAATAAGAGCGTTCAAAGCGTTCGGTGAATTCCCTTCCCTTTTGTCTACAAAAGTGCGGCTATTATTTCAGAGGGAGTATAGCTTCCTGTGACTGCATTGACAAACAGAATATTATAGATAGCGGTAAAAAAGTATACCGGCAAAAGTATCGTTATGGGATCTTTTATAATTGGTAAGAACTCGTTAACAACATGGATGATGTCAGAATTTCCTGAGTTATTATTCTTTGGGGAAGAGACTTAGAGGGCTCCGAGAAAGTTTTGGTGATAGAGGACAAGCGATAGGGTATAATCCGTAAAGTACATTCGTATTCCTTGAGTTAAGTAAACTCCGTTTCTTCCTTTGTTTACGTAAGAGCTAAGCAACATGCGTTTCGAGCCATCATTAAGGACAGTAAGCGGAGCATCAATGCGTTAGCAAAGGATAGTATCTCCAGAAGGGATGGACTCTGAACGAAAGGTATATACATAACACAATGATGAAGTTCGTTGCCATGGGAATGGGATACACCTACCACAACCTACCACAACTCATGAGTGAAATTCTCTTTGTTTTGAGAGAAAGCACAGGAAGAAACCGTGTGGGTGCAAAACCTTGCTTGGCAAGTCGCGACATTCCACAGCTGAGTCAGTGACAAATGTAGGACATCGTGTCAAGGACTCTGGGATTAACTTTTTGTCAGCTGTTTGCAACTGATTGCCCTTACCCTCCGTAATTTTGGAAATTATTGATGTATTTGAATAAGTTTTACTCAGTTTAGCTGTCCTCTCAAGGTTTTCTGACATACTAAGGAATAAAGGCAAAACTGTGGCTGAAACTCAGATAATTCACAATCTATAGCTGTGGTTATGACACTGCGGTTGAGTGCAGTTTCAGCTGTACTTATTTGATATAAATCTCAGTGATTACGAAATGAATGGTTATTATAAATATGAAAGCGGATTACTTACATTTAGAAAGGGAAATACAATATTACTTTCAAAAATTATAATACATCAAAGCAAGATTTATACCTATTGTAGTTGAATCTACCTCTGCTAATGATTTTATCAACTGAATTTATAGTAAACAGGAAGAATAAGTTTATTTTATATATTTAAATTGAATAAATTTATGTTTTTGTAGAATGAATTGATAAAATTACAAATCTTTAGGTAACATCTTTGCCATTTCCAGTCAGAGGAAGTCCGCTGTTTCATGCATAACATCTAGTTATATAAACACAACACAAAATTTTAAAATTACTATTAAAATTGTTTTATATGTACTACGTTGAGTGGTAGCTTAAACCAGAATGTAACATTTATATTTCCACGTCTCATTTAGAAACTATTTTATATTGTGATGCCTTTCCTTAGCTTCTTAATATTTGCGAGAGACGTTATCATAGGTATAAAATATATATTTTGAGATTTGATAGATAAAAACGTTAAATTTGGCGCCAAAGTGTTTGTTTTTCGGAATTGTTTTACACGAACATTCGTAAGTTAAAATATACACGATTTTTTTTTTCACTGTTTAGGTGTCTTTCACTGCTAACGTAATTTTAAAAGCTGAACAGCATTAATCCACTAAACGATTAATATCAGTTAATGGTCTTCTTTAGGGAAGATTTTTCTTTTTCTTTTGTACTTGAATAGAGTTCATCGTTCCATTTCATTATTTAAAGTCCCTTTTAACAGTAAGTCTGCAGAGAAAGTGCATGAAGTGAATGAAGCAAGTCCCATAAGGCTGGAAGTAACTCACATTTTCTTTTAAGGTAAGTGAAAGCCCAGGAAAGAAAGGAAAAATAACCATTTCAACTGGGGGAAAAAAAAACATGGTGTGTTATATCAGATGATTTTTCCACCCACCATCGTTAATTTTTATATAGCTTCTACAAATTATTTTGCGAAAAATTATTTTTCAACTTACTCCATCTTAATAAAAACAAACCCTTGCAGAAATAATTTTCCTGACTTACAAGGGCTACATATAAAGCATAATTATATGTTTCTAAAAGCTGACCTTCAAAGCTCATGTAGTCAAGATATTTTAATAAATAATAGAACAGATGTAAAACTTTTAAAAAGGACAAAATCACTGAAAATTCCAAAAACTAATATATATCTCGGAAATGACTAATGCCACAAAAAAAGGCTATTTCAATTAAACAACTAAGATTATTAAGATTAGTTTCCATGTATATTATAGTTCACTTGTTACATTAAAACATATAATATAGGTACCTCCCAAATAAAGAGTTCATTGGCTATTCAGAAATTTCAGGGTGTAAAATGTGTTTGCCTTGTATTTGATTTTAATCAAAATCCTTAGAGCCATTTTTCATAAAATAACAAATTTCGTAAAACGTTCAATGTAAAGCTTAGTTTGGCATGGGTCATGTTCCGTATTTTTGGAAGATTATGACTTAAATACCACCCAAAATTTGTTTTTGAGTTAAGATGTTCACACATTCACACAAACGAACCTTTTTTTCTAAAAATTAATTTGGGGGGGGGTCGAGGGGATTCAGGGTGTCTTGAGGAATGATTTAATGAAATCAAGACATTTAATTTTTGGGTGCAATGGAATACTTTCTCTACTTACTGTATTACAAATAAAGTAAAAACAAATCTGTTATATTACATTCACATGACTTTCTCTACCCTCTATCTTTTATTAGTGGGTATACAATTAATTCTTATGAAGGTTTGATTTCTGTCTAGTTCATTTAATCGAGAAAAACCTTTGTAGAAAAGCTACATTATACATTTTGTTCTATACACGAGAGGCGTTTAATAAGACCTAAGAGAAAGATGGAAAAACAAATTATTTTTGGTAATCCTTTTTATTTTTCAAATAATTTCTTTTAGCTCGATATACTTTTCCAGCGTTTCTCCAACTGTTTTTAGTCTTCCAAGAAGTAGGATTTCGGAATGTCCCCAAAATAGGCATCTGAGTGAGTCCCTTTTTGCCGAGCCACTTTTTCAAGTTTGGAATTAAAAAAAGGTCACTAGGTGCCGAATCTGCTGAATACGGTAGATTTTGAAGTAATTCGAACCTGAATTCTACAATTTTCGCCATCGAAACTGCGCAGGTGTACACCTTTGCATTGTCTTGTTAGAAGAGAATATTTTTCTTTGCCAGATAAGGGCGTTTTTCCTTGAATTCCCCGTTCAACCGGAGATAACGAAACATAATATTCTACATTTACCGTTCTTCCTTTCTGCAAGTAATCAATGTAGGTGACTCCGCGTGCATCACAAAAAGCCGAATCCATCACCTTGTCTGCAAATTCCACTACCTCTGCCTTCTTTGGAGCCGGTTCGCCTTTAAAATCCCACTTTTTCGACTGTACTTTCGTCTCTGGTGTCATAGTGAATCCATGTTTTAACCATAGTAGTGTATCGACGCAGAAAGTCACCAGTATTGCGGCGGAAAAGGGTTATATCAGCTTCCGAATCGATTGTACAATTGCGTTTATTCTCCATTGAGAGCAAACGTGGCACCCATCTGGTGCAAAATTGATAACACTGTACCTTATGATACGCCTGTGGCTTTTACTATTTGGTGAACTTTAATTCGTCGATCACTCAAAACCATATCCTGAATTTTTAATAATTTCGGAGGAAATCACTTCCACTGGACATTCATAAGAATGTTCATCATTTGTGGATGTACGGCCAGTTTAAACTCATTTATCAAATTGCAAATTGTTGCAAACGCAGAAGCAAGTGTTCCATGAGCTTTATCTAGCTCGACTTTTATCTCTGTCGCTGTTAAGCCTTTTAAATAGAAGTGTTTAATCACGCAATTTTTTCCATCTTTCTAAAGAAGCATAAGATTGTCGATTCAATCACCTATGGCAATGAAACCATGTGAGGGATATAGCTGAAACTTTAATGCCATCCAGTAAGAGACGAAAGTTACTAAATACAAACTTTTTTCGATGCTACAAGTGTAAGTTCTTGAATTTTGTAAAGAATTATTGAACGCCCTTACTACAAAGGAAATAGCGGTAGTCAAATATTTAAGAACTGAACTGACCTTAAAATTCCACACGTTTTCATTAAATTGAGAGAAAAACATCTGAAAATCGAAAGGACCTAAAAACAATGACCAAATATTAAGCACAACTTGACCACAATAATTAATATCTCAAATATGGCTAATGCTACATAAAAACTTGAGATAAACTTTGTTTTTTAAAAATCTATTTTTTTACAATATTTTCTTCTTCCCTCGCTTAAGGTTTAACATTTATACAGGAATAGAGAGAATGTCTTCAATGTGAAGAAGACACCACAAGTTAATCCCAGAAAATTCAACATGTATATATTGTATTTTCCATGTAAATATCTTTAATATGAGCATTTTAATCATAAATCGTTATCATCATTTTTCGAGCATTAAAATGTTTGAAAAACTTCCCATGTATGGGGCATTTTGGGCTTTTCTTGAGAAACTTCATATCGCATCTTTGGAAGGAACTGATCCTAAACACCAAGTTTCGCATTTATCCGACATTTCGTTTTTGTTTTCTCTAGCACGATACCCAGTTTACATATTAAGTAGAACTTTTTGATTACGAGATTTCACCGGAAATACATGTTCTCTGAATCCAAATTTTTAGAAAAAAAAAATCTGTGTGTATGCAATTGTGGACAGCACAACTCTCTGTGGTGTTTAGTTCAGTATCTACCAAGGATGGAACACAAAGATTTTCAGAAACATCCCCCCATTCTGAACTACCCTTTACATGGAACATATTTTGATATTTTCGGTTTTATAAAAACTTACTAATGATTTTTATTAAAATACTATATATTGAAGATATTTACATGACAAATAAAATTATCTTGTAAATATCCCCTGAAGTCCTCTTTATTCTGAATGACTTTTGCGTTAGCTATTAAGCCGTAAAAGATAAACAATAGCGTAGTACACAAAAATGTCGTTCTCGTTGAAACAAATCATGTCATATACAGGTTTCTTTAGAAGTACCCATTTTCGAGATATTCCCTATTATTGGTTTCAATTTTTAAACACTTACACTTTTCTTAAACGGGAAGTCCTCGTTATTTCATCTCTCCTTTGTTCTTCTTCTGGCCTTGGAAAGATAATCTAATTTCAATAACAAACGCAAACGACAGCTTTTAAAACATTTGACTGTCGGTTTAGTCTAGTGTATTCCCTTATTTCCCTTCTACTTATAGTATTTCTGGTAATTGTCTTGATAAATAAGATGTAAATAAAAAATAACCTTTTGTAAGAACAGTTTGTTTGCAAAAGAGATAGAGAAAGTTATGTGACTGGAAAATATCGGATGTGTTATTTATGCTTTCGCAGACCACACAAAAACACGTGCGCGTAGAACTTTTTCTAAAAGTCTTCCTTTTCTTTTTTGGATTCAAATAATCTAAAAGCATTTATTTACGGAAAATGTCGGTATCGAATTTTTGGGTGAAATATAATGCCTTTTCTACCTATTGTGCTTGGTAGAGAAAATTAAAGAACAGAAAGATAATAACATATGGATTGGGAAGTAAGTGTCTTTTAAACATCTTCCTGGACACTACCTAGAGTATCTTAACAAATATTGCTTCTGGAGAAGTATCTGTTTAAAATGCGCTATTTTACGGTATTTTCTTTGCATCGTATAAAAGTTTATCACTATTTTTCTTAGAGTTAATTCTTTGACCCTGGAATAGTGTTTTATCTTTTATAAAATAAACTTATTTTGTCCGTTTCATAAGAAGAAGAGGACTGTGAAGGTTGTATTTGAATGTTTTCTTGGAATAAATGGAGCTTCAGCTACCAAGAAATGGTTGACAATTTGATTGATACCTACGGAAACATGGGGTTTAACATGTTGCTAGGTATTTATTATCCCCATAATCATTTAGATGTTTCTCTAGAACACTCAGGACAAACATGTTGAGAGTTTTCAACATGAAGCGTGCTTCCAAGAGACTACAGAACACACTGGTAATTACACAATAAAGGCATATGCAGATACGTATATACGAGCTCTTTGAATGACAGGAATGACAGTTTATCTGGCAACGCTCCAGTAAATCTCTATCTATCCTTGAAAATAGTTCCGCTCATTACCACTGTATTTTGCTACTTGGCAGAAGAAGATGTAACAAACTAGGTAGGTAATATTTATACCTTAAACGCTTATGTTGTTTTCGTATATTAAGTGTAAGACTATGAAAATTGCTTGTCGGTGCATACTTTTACACGATTAATGCATAATACATCGCATATGGTTTAAAGCAGGGGTGGCAGGTTATCTTAAGCTTGGGCTAGTAAATTGAAAGTATTTTCTGAAGGGCCGCGAATTAATAACTAGATAATAAATATTCTTAAATTTGAACTAAATATTATATAAGTATTTGTAAAGTATTCAGGTAAGTGTAGTTGTAAGTAGACAGTACTTTAAAAGTGATTTTGTTGTTATTATTATTATTATTATCATCATCATCATTATTATTATATTATTATTATAATTATTATTATTTACCTTTTTAATTTTAATACATTTATAAATTATCATGAAATAATCATATTGAACTATATTAAAATACTCTTTATTAACCCATTTAATAAGAACATTCAAATGAATTTTGAAGCCCCATGATGTTAATGTCACATTTGAATTTGTTTTTCATTAATCAGTATTTCAATATTACTGTAATTTTTATGTGCGCGGATTAAAGCATTAACAAGGTGTGCAGTAATTTAACGTAATTCATTCTTAATTATGTTAATGACAGAAAAACTTTCCATGAAAATTTTGAAACAAACTCTACACTTGAGCATTACAGCAAGATCTGAATTTTAGGAAACTACTCTGACGGATTCATTTCCAAAATTCAGTCAAGTTAGGAGAAGTGAGTGATGCGGTTTAAATTTAGCACAACGCCGTGGAGTATTGATGTGGAGTATTTATGGGTAAATCCATGTTGCTCTTTTCATTTTTGAAAGAGAAGAGTTTGAAATGATAAACAGATTCACATCGGAATTTGAGCTATTGGGGGTCATTCAAAAGTCTTAACGGAGCCTAGGATCACTCCTAGTGTAAACACAAGCTAAACACCTGACCTCTTTCTATTATCTCATCGCTCATTTTCGAATTCCTCAAGACCATATCGCCTTAAGATATCAATGCTCCTACGATTTTTTCTATCGCTGGCTCGGGAGTGTCCACAGACTTTTTGCATGACCACAAAGAGAGAAATTGACCAGAAAGCGGCGGCAAGCAACAGGAACTCCTTCTCCAATCCATCTATTGCGAAAATAATACCGACCGCATATTTACATACAGCAAAGTTGAAGTGAAAGGAAACAGAGCTTTTCACGTGAAAAGGTGGGACTTTTCCAAACCTCAGGTGAAACCTGCCAAAATCAGGAATTTAGAGAGACAGACAGACTGACAAACAGTTAGGTAGATAGGTAGATTGGATGGATGGATGGATGGATGGATGGATGGATGGATGGACGGCGACGGATGGATGGACGGACGATGGATGGATGGATGGATGGATGGATGGATGGATGGTTGGATGGATGGATGGATTTTTAAACAGTTATTGGCAGTGCTAGTGGCATCTCATAGTCATAAACTCACTCGAACATACTGTATATGTAAGAAAACTCAGTTTAAAAGAATATTAATTACTAGTATTGGTAATGCAATTATACACATGTACGTTTCCTGCTGCCTGATATAAGATTTTAATATTTTCAAAGTATGTTAAGGCATAATGCATTTAATTATAGTACAGTCAATATTGGTATATTATTGTGAATGGCAACCGTATTACAAGTGATTGTATTTGTGGTTGAGACTCGCGTTCTGGCTTCTCAACCAAGAGTTGATCCCCGCCTTCTCGGGTTTGATCCCCTTCTGGAGCGGGAAGTTTTCACTAGCAAGAATCATTTCCTGCTTTCCGTGGATCGTGGGAATATAAAGGCGGTAATAAATGTGAACGTGCTTCTGAATAGTTCAACGACTTACTAACACAACCATTCTTAGTTTAACCAATAATGCTACTAGCATATTTCCTTCAGAGCAGCAAGGATGCACCTTCATTTGTCCTCAAATAGAATCAAAATATCCCGGCCCTGTGTCCTATCTCTTCAGATAATCATTCAACTGGACGTTGGTTTATCTACCCTAATATCTTACATTTTCTCGTGAGTGCATCTACATGATGCAGCTCGAAAACTCCTGGAATTGATCTACTATGGATCATTCCAAGTTACTTCCCTTGCTGAGAAGCATTTTGCAATTCAAACATATCAAGATGAACAGATTGTTTCAATTAATAAATTCAAGCCACCTTTATTTTGGATAATAACGGATGCAATTTTAGTGCCACTAACACCACATCATTTCTTTAATCAGGGAATTCTGTACTGTTTAGAATGAACTGTTTGTTTTCCAGCTAAGTACCTCGGCGTTGTCACTGAGGAGAGAGTCCGTAGTCCGTGATATATTTTATATCCTTGGTATATTAAAAACTTGTGTATCGCATATAACAGAATAAAGAATTACTACAATTTCAAGGCTATTTGAGTAAACTCCAAGGTATCCATATTATTTATCAAACAAGTTTCTTAAGCATATGAGTTGTTAATAAAAACCTTAAGCCATTACAAGAAAACCATTTTAAACAAATGAAACACTGGTATGTGAATTGTAGATTAGGGTAGACTTCTTCGAGAGACATCCCTGAAGGATGCTGAATTTAAATACTGTTATGTCGTTATACTGATCATACTTATACACCGAGATATTTATAAAAATGTTTTATTTTATTCCTGAGGCCTGAAGTAGTGTTTTCAGTGACCTTTCTACACAGAATTTCTGGATGAAAGCCATACTTCATCTACTACATCTACTATATAGTTAAGTGTTAGAGAAGGTAAACAAATATTAAAAACCGAACAAATTCTAAGTCTCAGAAATTTTACAAAATACTTAAGTTTCAGAGTAGGGGTCTTAGTTTTACATCAACGGATTGTTTCTTTGCTGTAATTATTATTTGTAGGAATATTTCTTCATCTGTAAGCATTTTACTTTTTGTATAAGAACAGATGTACATCTCAGAAGTTAAAAATATATTTTTATTTTATTTTTGGGAATATTAATTATTTAACACAAGTGTGACAAATCAATGTTTAAAATTAAAAGAATATTAGATAAAAGAATGTAAACTCCGTTGTGATCATAGTGTGTAATAACTGCATATTTATCAACAAAAAAACAACAAAAAAGTTGAAAATTGTAGAACGTTTAGACGTATATTTTGTCACTCATAGCTATCCATTTCAGAGTATCGAAATAAAATGTTTGTATTTTGCTTCGTTTTTACAAAGATAGAAAATATGTGTGCATGTTTTAGTGTGTAGGAGCCGGGGTAGCAACCACCAAACCAAGTAATTATTATTTCACCATTGAAATGTGCTGTTTTTCGTGACGGGCATCAGGCATACGACACCTAGTTTCAGTTCGTAAATGATTAAAAGACTAAAGAGTATTTACAAGCCTGTATAGCAGAATATGAATGTGTTGATGTTATAACGAAATTTCTGCGAATGTAATGAGGTATAAAATAGTTGTCATTCTACGGAAAATTCGTGTAAAAGTAAAACAAATGACGTGATTATATCAATCCCAGCAACATACATTTACCACATTCCCATGGGGAATTAAAATCTATTTGAGTACACATTCGTGCTGAGAACTGCACGAAAACACGGCTTCACGATCCTCTTAGTAAGTGGATCGGATTGCAATATGCTGTATGAAAACACCCCCATATTCAAATTATATTGAATACACCAAAGATATTTTATTTTATTGTACTCTTTGTTTTCTTAAATAAACTGCCAAGAACTGATACACCAAAACACACAACAGAGTCATTTTTATGGTTTCCATAATCTCACAGTTTATTCTCTCAAAAGCATTTGCTAACCTCAACATCTACTTATAATACAACAGTTTTGCCAATATAAATCCAAGTCGAAGGACATAGAAAGCTTTAACTATTTATTCTTGAACCTTGCTTATACAAAACTATCTAAGTTCATGCTGAATTTAACACGTGAAAGGTGGATCGTATTCAGATGGAATTGGACTTTTCTTAGTATATATAAATGATTTACGGGAAGGGATAACATCTCAGATTCGCCTATTTGCAGATGATTGTATAATATATAGAAATATTAGCGGTAAATGTGACACAATAGATCTACAAGAAAATTTAAACAAAATTCAACTCTGGGCAAAATATAATAAAATGGAGATAAATCCAAACAAATGTAAAACAATTATATTTTCAAGGGCAAGAATAGTAGAAAACGTAATCGTATATAAATTAGACAATAAGAAAATAGTCAGAGTAAATAGGGGTAATACTAAATCAAAGGTTGGATTGGGGGAACATGTAAACTCGATCACTGGGAAGGCGTGGAAAGCGTTGTATTTCGTAATGAGGATTTTAAAACGCAGCAATGAAAAGTCGCGAAATTTGGCATACACTTCTTTAGTTCGACCAATATTAGAATAGTGCTGCATGCTGGAATCCGTAATGGGTGGGGCAAAACTGGCACTAGAGAGAGTTCAAAACGATTCGAATAGAATACCAGCACTGCTACTTCCTGGGAAACACTAGAAAAACGTAGGAGACGAGCAAGGCTATGTGCAATTTTTAGAGCCTATAAGGGGGAACCTGCATGGAAAGACATACCCAAACAATTATTAAAGCCATTATACTGTGGGAGGAATGATCACTCGGAAAAAATAAGAAATAGGGAACAAAAAACAGACATAGGTAAATTTTCGTTCGCAAATAGAACAATAAATGAATGGAACAAAATATCTGCAGATTTACTGGAGACTGTGCCTCAAAGTGTAAATAGTTTTAAAAAGAGGCTAAGGAAGAGTGATTTATAGTCAGGATAGTAAATAAAAATAGTTTTGCAATTATGTATATATTAGTAGACCATGATGTCATTGGCATTTTAACAGGGTATTACATTATTGTTTATTTAACTCAATTGTATTGTACATTGTATTATTACATTGGCAGCACTGCCACCGGGCCACGCCCTAAGCAGTGAAATAAAGTATCTATCTAAAAAGTTCTGAATAAGTTCCTGAGGGGTTTCCCTCCACGCAGTTTGTATTAGAACCCACAAATCCGTGACACTGGTTACTGGATGATCGTGACGCACCAGGTGGCGACCAACCATATTCCAGATATGCTCGATTGACGATATGTGGTGAACGTGCAGGTCAGGAAAGCAATGGTACCCGTCGCTTTTCGAAGAAGGATTGTACATTCCTAGCAATATATGGCTGGGCATTGTCCTGCTGAAATATGACCTGTGAAATTGGGATGCCTGAAGCAGGGGGACTACCTCGGGCTCTAAACCCACGTATTGCTGTTCTAAGTGCCCTAATTTCGTAGGATACGAGGACGATTGTTGTAACCAATGGCGCCAGAAACCATCACACCTAGTGTGTGTCCGCTGTGTCGCTCAACATAGCAGCCCTCCACGTTGCGCTTACCACGTTACCGCCGGTCACGTATGAGGTCATCACTGTAGGACACGCTGAAGCAGGACTCGCCCGATAAGACTTCATTTTGCCACTCAGCATCCCAGTGATGGTGTCCATGTGCCCATTGTAGTCTGAGAAGTTGTGGTTTTTAGATAATAGAAGCCGATGTAATGGTGTGTGCGCAACTACTCCACCTGCAGCAGACGGCGACAAACCGTTGGTGCAAACAAGTTCAGACCTGTTACAGCGATGATCAACAAGTGGATGAAGCTGTACGGTCTGTTATGGCGATGCGGACAATATGGCTGTCTTTCCGTGCTGTGGTCATCTTCCATGTTCCAGTACTCGCTGTTCCACTGCCTCCACACACGCATCACTGTCGTAGCAGTATGCCCTGCACAGGCCGAAATGTCACGGTATGACAAACCCGCTTTCCGGAAACCTATCATTCTGCCCCGTTCGAACTCATTCATATGCCAATATGGCTCTCTTTGACGTCAACGAGGCATACTGGCAGTCACTTTGTTATTTTCACCTTATGTGACAGCTCTGCATTGACTGCACTTGGTGCAACACTGCCCTTGTGGGTTCTGCTCGTGTACCCACTTATTGCTTGTACACTCCTGTACACTTCCACAAAGTTTTGAGCTATTCGGGAAATTCTTTCTTGGTGTTGCAAATTTTCACAAACGGCAGTATACACACACACACACATATATATATATATTTATTTATTTATTTATTTATATATGTGTGTGAGAGGGCGGATCGAAAATAACGCACAATATTTTTTTTTTACAAAATAATGTAATAGTTAAAAGAACAAAACAAAAAACAAAATCCATACAAATGAACTTACTCCTTTTACAATCTTTTCGACATAGACACCATCTTTCTCAACACATTTGTCCCATCGTGATACCAGTTAAGTCAGTTTCCCTGAAGCAAAGCCATATGTGGACTGCTGATTTCACTTCTGAATCTATCGCAAAGCGTTGGACGGCCAGGAATTTCTTCATGGGACCAAACAGATGAAAGTCCGACGGTGCAAGGTCTGGACTGTATGATGGATGCTGGTGCACCTCCTAACCAAATTTGGTGATTTTCTGACGAATAGCAGCAGCAACATGGGCAAGCATTTTCATGAAATTTGACATCGTGAGCATTAATGTTGTGGCGTTTATCATGAAGGGTACGACGCAGCTTCAAAGCTTTAATGCAGACTACAGCATTTGCAGTGTTCCGTGCTCAGTAAAGTCCACCAATAAAACACCATGCACATCCCAGAACACTGTCAGAAGCACTTTCCTAGTAGATTAAGTCACTTTGAATTTTTCCTTTACTCGGGAACCAGCAAGTTTCCACTCTATACTTGCCTGCTATGTTTCGCCACCAGTGACGATTCATTTCAGCAAGTCGTGTCCTGCGGTGTATTGCGTTAAGTGATCCAAGATTGTCATCATTCGCTGGTCCTTGTGGTTGTCTGTCGATTCTTAGGCACCCAGCGAACTCTAACGTTGAGCTATTGAGATAAGGTTCGCAGCTGCACACGCCGGTTGCTCAAAATTGAAGCCTCAATGCCTTTGACATTCTGCGAGGTAGCAGCTGTTACCGGCCTCGCGGGCGTGGCGAACCACTAAGGTTCACACGGCCCTCTTGGAGGAATGCACACCACCTGGAGACATTGCTACTGTCCATACCATCATCCCCCCATACACGCCACGCATATCCCTGTGAGCACTCAGTTTATGCTCTTTGGTCCACAAATATCTAACTACAACTCCCTGCTCTTCACACGTGGACGTCAGTAGCGGGCGCGCCCTTCTTTGTTACGTAGTTCACGCTTCTCTCGCTAGAGCTGCACATGAAACAAAAAATACCCTCTGTAGTGAAAACTTCAAACTGTATCTGTGCAATATTCCAGCTGCAAAACCAAGTAATAAAAAAGTATTGCGCGGTACTTTTCGATCCACCCTCGTGTGTGTGCGTGCGTGCGTGTGTGCGTGCGTGCGTGTGTGTGTGTGTGTGAGTTAAATTGTATGTTTTAAACATATCACATTTGTTTGTGGCACACTTTCATCTACACTTTAAGGTTTCCAGTATAAAATCTGATGTGTACTATTCACGTCATTTTCTGCATACACACTATTCTTACAAAAGATTATTATTCTATCTATTTCATGCTAATCAAGGCAAGCAATGGGTAGTTGCTTATGAGTAGAAGAAAAATAAGGGAATATACTAGGCTAAAGCGATAGTCAAATCTTTTAAAAAGTGTCACTATGCGATTGACTTTATTATTCGGTTCCCTTTTTATGGCCAGAAGCAAACAAATGAAATACTAATGACTACTTTCTGTATGAGAAAAGTTCAGTGTTTTAAAATTTAAACCCAAATGCAAAAACTATCTCGGAAATAGCTAACAAAATAAATAAAATAAAACTGTATGTGCTCCATTCACATGACTTTCTCTACCTCTCTGTAACAAATTATTGTTAATAACTTATTCTTCTATCTACTTCACGCTAATCGAGATAAACATAAGTAGAAACGGTTTTACTACTTAGTTTCTTATAGGTAGTAGGGGAATAAGGGTATACACTAGGCTAAGCCGACAGCAAAATGCTTTAAAATGTGGTTGCTATGGTATAGAAATCCGATTCTTTGCGTGGTCAGGTGTTGACAAGTTCCCTATGAGAAAACTAATAAGTATTTTAAAACTGTAATCAATAACAAGGAATATCTTAAAAAAGGTAAACTCCAGGAAAAAATGCGTATAACATGATTTGTGTTTTAACGAGCTCTATATTTTTTGTGTAGTAAGTTTTTGTCTATCTCTTACGGTTTACCAGTTATGCAAAATTCCACAACATTCATTTAAAATAAAGGTGTCTTCAGAAGCTATTCCTAGAACATTCAGGATATAATTTTATTTGTCATGAATATATCCTTAATATAGGGTATTTTAACCAAAATCGTTAGTCTTTTTGAGAAAATCAAAATTTTCGAAAAATTTCCCATGTAGGGTAGTTGGGGGTGGGGGATTTTCTTGAAAATCTTCGTGTCGTATGCTTGGAAAATACCAAACCTAAATATCAGTTTGGTAATTACCTGTATTTCCTTTTTGAACTATGCTGTCCTCAGACAGACAGACACGGACCTTTTTCTAAAAATGCTCTGTCGGACTCAGTGGACCCCACAACATATATTTCCGGTGAAATTTCCACATCGAATTTTTGGGTAGATACGGGGCTAGAGAAAGTAAAAAGCTTTATAGCATAGATTGTGGTTTTTTTTTAACGAGATCTACATTTTTGTTTAGAAGTTTTTGTCTATCTCTTACGGTTTAGCAGTTACGCATGAATTATTCAGAATGAAGTAATCTTCAGAAGCTATTCCCAGAAAATTCAAGTTTTACATTTTATTTGCTGTTAAATGTCTTTAATTCTTTTAAGCAAAATCGTTAGAGCCGTTTTTGAAAAAAAATTCCAATGTTTTCCCATGTAAAGGGTAGTTTGGGGTAGGAAGAACCTGAACGTATATGTCAGTCAATTTTGGCATTTAATGGACTTTTTATTTTTGATTTATGCTATTCATTCACACACACAAACACACACACACACACACACACACACACAAACGCATACACACCAACGGACAGACACATCGCACTGACTTTTTTTTTTAAAAAAAAACTTTTGGGTGAAAAGAAGAAGAAAAAGTAGTCATGGGGCCTCAAAACATAACATACATTTCCAGTGAAATTTCAACGTCGAAATTTTGGGTGGAATAGAATATTTTCCCTACTGTATGTAGTAGGGAAAGTAAAAATAATATATAAATGGGAAATAAAGAACTGGTAACAGGTGCTTCTCCCTCTGCTTAAATCATTCACACTGCCTAAGATATTACTCTACAAAACCAAGATAAGACCACTCCAGCGAGATTATTAGAATTCTAAATATGTGGGAGCGGAGAAAATTAAGGAGAATATATGAAGCTGTGAATGATCAAAGAATGTGGAGAGCAAGAGCTAACCAGGAATTAATGAGGCTACATCTAAAACCTGGGCTGGTCTCAGAAATTAAATTAGGAGGTCGCCATGGTTAGCTCATGTACATGTAACGGATGAAAGCAGAGGTGTCAAGAAACTATTTGAGGGTCAGCCAGGAGGACAGAGACGTAGGGGTCATTCACAAACAAGATGCTTATATGACATTGAAAAGGATACCAAAGAGCTTGGAGTGCGAAGATGGAGGAAATTTACAGATGACTAAAGCTGTCAAGAATTGTGGTACCACGGAGTAAATAGTAAGTAGTAAGTATTGTAAATAGTAGCATGCAGTGTGATCAAACACTTGCAAGCGTTGCATCTTGGCCTTAAACCACTTCCAGAGACATAGACATACATATCTACATGTGTATTTGTACTTCCTCAGTCATTCAAATACTTTTTTACTCCGGTCTTTAATAAGTTGAGAGGAAGTTGAGTGAGTGGACACGTCTGAAAGACTACAGAGTCGTTGACCTTGCGCCTTTATAGGTAAACAAGACCTTCCACTAGATTAGCTTTAGATTGTTATATAGTGAAAAACTGTAGCAAGGATGTTGTGAATTCCAGACATTTATTCTTCTCAAGTATAGAAAATCTCAATTCGTCCTCGCTCACTACTGTGGTGCGCTCGATTATGCATCATGCAGCCAATGATTCATTTACCTACGAAGGAACGTATCCGTATGTCAGACCGCCATACTGCGATTATTGCCTTGAGGTAGATGCAGTGTTCCACGTTTGGTTACTATTGTGGCTCCTATACGTGCCAAACTAATGACCATTCTCTCTGAGATCGATCCCAGGATATGCAGTTGGTTTCCCCAAATCATTTACTGTGCCTGTAAGTATTGCCCTTCTATGGACGTAGTTCATGCTGTGAATTACGCTGTTACGGGCTAAGATCAGATTACTTTAAACATGTGAAATGTTTACATGGTGAGAGAAATCGTTTTATTTCCTATGACAAAAAAAAAAAAAACGGTGGTTCTAGTGCATTTCTCTCTTTTAGGCTTTAACAAGACATGCAATAACAATAATAATAATAATAATAATAATAAACAAGTATATACCCAATGTACTACTTAAAACCATCTAGATAGATAAGAGCAAGACAACAACGGAGGAAAATTTCCTCCTCTAAATAAATATTTTGTGACCGTTTTATGTAGACGGAAAAGCAAAATTCCTGAGTAAGAAATATTTGTTTGTGCATGTAAAATGTAATCCAGTGTAATTAGAAATAAATGCCTATTATAAAAATATTAATACCAATTTGTCCAATTAAGAGACAAGTACTAAAGAAAAACTAAATAAATAAACAAATAAACATCACATGTGACTTTAGACTCTGCTTCAGTATAGATCAGTTCTATGGCTATGGTGACAGGGGCGCTTGATTTTCCATAGAGCATTGCTGATTGAAGTCCCGCCTTGGTCATATTTTTTATTTTGTTGTTGTTGTTTTTTTTTTTTTTTTTTTTGCTGTTTTCTTCCGATACACATTTCACAAACATATAAACACCCATGTCCAAGGCCGGCCTTGAACCCACGATCCCCGCACCAGAAAGCACCAAAGCGAGACACGCTAGCGAGCGCCGCAGTATTTGTATTCTAGTAGAGAAAAAACAGCAACACAAAGAACCAACAATCACCAACTGTACAAACGGAGCCGACTTCATTCATATATTGCGAAATGCTAAATCAACTGAACTACTACCTCTAGCTAGTTCTGGACACTCCCATGGAGTAGTAGTAGTAATAGTAGTAGTAGTAGTAGTAGTAATAATAATAATAATAATAATAATAATAATAATAATAATAATAATAATAATAATAATAATAATAATAATTCAAATAAGCAGAACATCATCATTTTAGTTTGCTATGATAGGTACAAACAGCATCTACCGCGTTCCGCCCAAAAATATGGTACCAACATTTCATTGAAAATTTTCATTTTAAGTTCCTCTGAATTCAGAAAATGCAATACAAAACTTTCGTAAAATTCCCCCACCTCCAAATTGCCATTTATATTGATAAACTTTATTTATTGATATCATAAATATTCTTCTAACGATTTCGATTAAATTAACATATGTTTAACATAGAATAAAATGTATATATTTAATTTTCGTCGAAAATATGTGAGTTTTTTTTATTCAGAATGAATTTTATATCATTGATAAACTTAAGAAACACAAAAAGTTACTATACTAAGTATGTAGAGCTCATTAAAATACAAGTCTATGTGAAGTATTTTTGTAGTATTGACCACTTTCGAAATATTGGTACAATTTTGCAATAGCTTATTTTGCGTTTCCTCAACAACTCTGTAACCATTTATTTCTCGTACTATCACGTAAAAATTGGAATTTCAAATCCAGCTTAATATGCTATAAATAAATGACTTCCTCGGCTTACTGTATAAAAATTACACTTAGAACGAAATGTGCAATGAATCAATTCCATAAACGCTTTATCTCTATTCACATCAAGTAGAGATAGAAAAAAAATCTGATGTGTTTCATTCACATGATTTTCCCTACTTTTGTGTAACAAATTATTGTTAGTAAGCTTATTCTTCTATTTACTTCATGCTAATCGAGAAAAAAAATAGCAGAAATAGTCCTATCACTTTCTTCCTTGTAAGTAGAAGCGAAATATGGGAGTATCATCGGTTAAAGTGAAGTCAAAAGCTGGTTATAAGGTGATTGAAATTGCTTTGTTTGTATGGCCACGAGTTGACAAATTCCTGTATGAGAAAAGTACACGTTTTTCAAAGCTGAAACCAAAAACAAGGAATATCTAAAAAAAACAACCAACTCCTCAAAAACGTTTATATAACATAAATTGTGTGTTTTAATGTGCTCTATGTTTTTTGTGTGGTAAGTTTTTGTCCATTTCTTACGGTTTAGCAGTTACGCAAAATTCGTAAAATTCATCCAGAATAAAGTAGTCTTCAGAGGCTATTCGCAGAAAATTCAAGATATACATATTATGTGTCTGGTAAATACTAGGTTATTCGCAGAAAATTCAAGATATACATATTATGTGTCAGGTAAATACTCGTATCTTTAATATACAACATTTTAATCAAAATCGTTAGAGCCATTTTTGAGAAAATCAGAATTTTCGAAAAAAGTTCCATGTAAAGGGTAGTTGGGGGTGGAGGGATTTTCTTGAAAATCTTCTTGTTGCATCGTTGGAAGATACCTAACTTAAATACCAAGTTTGGTACTTAATGGTCTTTTCGTTTTTGAGCTATGCTGTCCACAGACACACACACGGACCTTTTTCCAAAAATGCTTTTTTTTTGGGTTCAGGGGGACCCAAAACATGTATTTCTGTTGAAATATCGGTATCAAATTTTTGGGTGCAATACGATAGGTTCTCTATACACTATGTACATAGTACGTGTAGAGAAAGTAAACGTGTGTTTCATTCACATGTTTACTTTCTGTGCATCTCTGTAACCAATTATCTTCAAAAAGCTTATTCTATCTAGTTCATATTAATCTAAGTAACGGGTTCAATCCCAAGCGACCGCATGTAAGATTTGTGGTGGACAAAGCGGCCCAGGGGCGGGTTTTCTCTGGGTTCTCTGGTTTCCCCCGCCATCTCATTCCACCGGTGCTCCATCTTCATTCCATGTATAACCAGTGTCATCGTCTGCGGTGTCATGGTAATAAAAGCGGAAGTTAAACACTATCAAAAAATCTAGATAAACATTCTTGACGTATTACTTGCTTTCTTGTAAGTAGAAGCGAAATAAGGGAATACACTACGCTAAAGCGATAGTGAAATCTTTTAAAAGCTCGTTGCCATGTGGTTGAAATTCATTTCTTTGCATTACCAGTAGTTGCTCTTATGAGAAGAGTTTAAAAATCTGAAACCACTAACAAGAAATATCTAAAAATAGTCAACTCCACGAAAAAATGTATATGACATAAATTGTATGTTTCAACAATATCCAAATGTTTTGTGCAGTAATTTTTTGTCTAGCTTTTACTAGTTCAGCAAAATTCTCCCAGAATAAAGAAGTCTTTAGCGGATATTTCTATAAAATTCGAAATATAGATTTTACTTTTGATGGAAATATCTTTAATATATGGTACTCCAATAAAAATCATTAGAGCCATTTTTGAGTAAATCAACATTTTTAAAACTTTTCTTGTAAAGGGTAGTTTGGTGTGAGGGATTCTTCTCAAAATCTTCGTGTCGCATTCTTGGAAGACACTAAACTTAAATACCAAGTTTTGTAGTTAACCGACTTTGTTTTTGAGTTATCGTTTTCACAAACACACGGACACACACATACATGTGCCACGCTCGGAGCTTTTTCTAAAAATAATATTGATATAGGGGACCCTAAAACGTGTACTTCCGGTGAAATTTCGGTATCAAATTTCTGGGTTAAGTGCAATACCTTCTTTACCTGCGTATCATGTACTATATAGAGAACGTGATAAATGTTTTTATAATAGTTTGCAATAGAAATATAAAAATCTGATGTGTTCTATTCTCACAACTTTCTCTACATATTGGTAATGACTTATTATTAAACCCCTTATTGTTCTATCTACTTCATGCTATTGGAGATAAAATTAGCAGAAATGGTCTTATCACTTGCTTACTTGTTAAGTAGAAGGGAAATGTGAGAATACTCTAGGCTAAAGCAATAAACCCTCTCAAAGCTGATTGGCATATGGTTGAAATCCGTTTCTTTGCATGGCCAGTAGTTTACAAATTCCCAAAGGTATATGACAAGTTTTAAGTATTTTAAAACTGAAGCCAATAACAAAGAATATCAGAAATGTTCAACTCCATGAAAATAAAAATGTATATGACCTCGTAAATTGTGTCTTAATTAGATTTACATTTCTATGTAGTAGGTTTTCGTCTATCTTTTACGGTTTTCCAGTTATATGAAAGCTATACAAAAGTCATCCGGAATAAAGAGGTTTTAGAGGATATTTCCAAAAAATTCAAGATATACTTACATTTTATTTTTAATGTAAATATCTTATACGGCATTTTAATCAAAACCATGAGAGTCATTTTTGAGAAAATGAAAATTTTCGAAAATTTTTCCATGTAAAGGGTATTTTTGGGTGGGGGATTTTCCTGAAAATCTTCGTGTTGCATCCTTAGAAGATAGTAAACTTACATACCAGTTTGTTATTTTAGCAACTTGACGCTTTGTAGTTATCGTGTTCGCAGACACATGGACGCACATACGGACGTTTTTCTAAAAATGTTTTTTTAATATAGGAGGACCTAAAATATCTCGGTATCGAGTTCTTGGGTGAATGCAACATCTTCGCTATTCACTATGCATATAGTGCGTGTAGAAAAAATAAAAAGCGAATTATAGCGATAAGAGAAAGTCGTGTGAATGGAGGTGTATATATTTGTAATACTTTTGTTATAGTGTTAGGAAAATATTTGGAATAAGCTGCTAAAACACAGTTATACATTCGTTAAAACATGTATTCGTACTCTAAGTCAGTGGTTTCATTATAGGGAACACAATAAACCGTCAGTATCTATATGTATCGCGGGCGAAGCCACAGTTTGAGACAGGAACAATAACTCACAAGCATGCCTGTTCACCTTATTAATTTCTGTACAAAATATTTTAGAAACTAACTTCTACACTTACATATTAATAATTATGTAGTTATAAATTACAAGTGTTTCATTCACAATCTAATGGCAATGTAATTCATGGACAATATACATTAATACATTTTGCATAAAGTAATAGCAGTTCATATGTCATTGAGAAGAGGGTAATTGACTTTTCTATTCTATAACTATAGATATATTATGCTGTCTATCATCAAAAGGAGTTCTAAATATTAACCAGTCATACAGTCATATATTTCGGTTTGACGCATTATCTCACTTTTGAAAATGCCTTGAGAGAAATATGTATTAGTTCTGGTGTAAAGTGTTTCAAACGAGGAAAGTACTAAATCGCAGATAGCTATAAAAAGCAATCAAATTAACTTCCATTTTTCAGATATTTCTAAGAGCGTTTAACTTTATATAATCGTTTGAAATTAGTAAATACTTTAATCTAAAACAGCTGCTTTCGTTTCTTTTATTTGACATTTTTTAAAAGTTTGTAGGCGAGCCAACGACAAGCAGCTCGCGAGCCGGGTTCGGCCCCCAGGCCATAGTTTCGCAAACCTTACTGTAAACAATTCTGTGGCAGCGACTCTATAATGCTGTTGATTCCTAAGCCATTCAAACTCTCGTAGATTGAAAATAAGATCTGAAAATTGCAAAATTCGTTAGTTGACATTACACTCCATTATGTTCACTATCCAAATAATAAGGTATTCTAATGAGAATTCAGATTCAGTATTAAAGCGCCAATGAAAGCCGAGATTAGGCAATTTCAACCAATCGCGGTCATCTGACTGGAGCGATATTGTCGAAAAATCTTATCGCAGCTGATATTTATTTCTTTAAAATCTTGTCACACCTGACGTTCGTATGTTTAATCTCCTGTCTTGGTATCCAAGCAGCCAACCTTCACTTTTAATAGCTGTCAGTTCCACAATTGTACTTTAAATTAATTCAGTTACAATGTTTATTTAAAGTTTTATCCAGCTTATAATGTATTTAGTTAAAAAAAGGAGTGAAAATAATCATTATTTTGTATTTCTTATGTATGAGATGAGTGCAATAACCACAAATAAAATAACTCCATTTCATGTATTACTTATTAAAAGCTGAAGTAAAAGAAGTGTTCCCTATTTCTATTGTTGCTATCGATATTTGTGCATTGGGTGCAGACACGGTCAGCCATATCATAATTCAGGAGGCAGTGAAGAAAGAAAAAACAATTCGGTAAATAAGGATGGTCAAATGCGTCATCTAACATTTGAGAACTAATGTAAGATTACAATCATAACCTGGTAAAATCTCCATTCCTATATATAGTCTATTTCACTGAATTGTCTTATCAATACAACTCGTGTTTTCATCTTTTAGGACAATTGAGTCTAATCGCTTCGCTCCGGTAGTGAATTGTCAACAAGATGAAAACACTTGTGGTATCACTTATGACAATAAAACGGAACAAATAGCTACCGCTTGCGAATTATAGTTGATTAATTTCAAACGTTGTCAAAAAGAAAATATGTCGTTGGCGCTGGAAAAAGGCAGAAAAGAATAAACACGTGATAATAGCGATTCTGGCATGTTTTTTGGGAACTATTATCACATTGTTCGGCGTGGCTTCCCAATTCGCAACATTTTGAATCCGTAACAGGGTATGGTTGACAGTTGCTCGCCGATATCTTGTGAAATCAGAACGATACGTCTTTATATGCTAGCCTTTATTGTCCCTAATGAACACGATGTTTCAATATCCTCACATATAAGTCCGGATATCGAACATCTGGAAATGACCTAAAGATGATTCGTCGTTAATGAAGGTTTCTAGCAGCAAAACGTTCACTGTCGAGTAATATATGGTGTTACTCTATCTTGCATGAATAATAATGTGTGATCACAACCGCGTTGTTGCTGCTTATAGCACAGTATTTTCACTTGACAAGATTTGGAACTATTTGTTTTTGGCATAACTCGCGAGCGCAATGTTTAATTAGCATATCAACGAGGTTTCCTGTGCCACGCTGAACGCAACGCTTTAATTACCAGGTCCCCAACTGCTCCTTATTTGGCGTGTGCAGATATGCGTTAAAAGCGATGCAGAACTAACTGGCAATGAGCGCGACTCACTCACAGTTTCAGCTGTTAGCAAGGCGGTAAAGCAAAAATCATTCTCGCCGTAGCCCACTGACAAGTTTAAAGTTGAAATGACCCCATCGAGTTCTGCAACTCTTTTAACGTACCAAAGGAAATCTGCCCTCAGTAGGGCCACTTGACATAATATGCTACTATATCCTTTAATTGTAAATGAATCATATGTACCGGTATCTGTGAAACCCTGTTGTTTTTCATTACGTATATTGTATTAGAAATATTTAAATATAGTGATTAGGGATATGTATTTATTACACTAACAGATGACCTGCAGTGTCCTACACCAGCATACATTTCTAATGTTACAATGTTATTTTCTATATTATTTGTGCGGTTTTATAAGATCGCACCTGGCTTTATGTTCCATTACGCTAGGCATTTAGTAATCTTAGAATCGCCATTCTATAACACCAAAAGATACTGGAATGTTAACGTTAAAACATCCGCTGATTCATTTTTAACAATCTATAAATGTTTTGCAATTACATTATGCAAAATTTTATCCTGCAGACCTATCCATAGTACAATACAGTGTAGACTGTTGTATATTAAGAAAAGTAATTTCGTTTCTGTCGAGAGTATGTTTTTGAGGCTCTTTGCATAAAAATCTGATGTGTTCCATTCATGTAATGTTCTTTTCTACTCTGCAACAATTATTCTTAAAAAAGCTAATCCTTCTCGCTACTTCCTGCTAATCAAGATAAACAGAAGGCAGTAGAAATGGTAGTATTAATTACGTTTTATAAGGAGGGAATAGAAGGCTAGGCGATAGTCAAATATTTTAAAAGTTGTTGCTGTGTGCTTGAAATTCGTTTCTTTGCATGGTCAGGAGTTGACAAATACCCGTATAAGAAAATTTTTAAGTATTTTAAATCAATAACAAAGAACATATCAGAAATGATATTCCCACGAAAAAAATGTACTTGGCATAAATTGTGTGTTTTAACCAGATCTACATTTTTTTGTTTGTTAAGTTTTTGTCTATTTCTTAGGTTTATCAATTATGCAAAAGTCATCCAGAATGAAGAGGACTTCAGAGGCTATTCCCAGAAAATTCAAGGTATACATTTTATTTGCAAGTAAATATCTTTAACAAAGTATTTTAATCAAAATCGTTAGAGCTATTTGCATAAAATAAAAATTATCAACATCTTTTTATATAAAGGGTAGTTTGGGGTGGAGGACCTTGGAGAATACTAAACTTAAATACCAAGTTTGGTATTTTACCGACTTTTCGTTTTTGAGTTATGCTGTTCACATGCACAATTGTGCTCACACACACACACATACACACACACACACACGGGCCTATTTCTAAAAATGCTTTTCTTTATTCAGGGATTCTCAAAACATGCATTTCCAGTGTTTCTCGATGTCGTTTTTGGGTGGAATAACCTTCTCTACCTATTATGCACTTTAGATACACATTACATGGTAGAGAAAGTGGTAAACCATTGTGAGCAGAGAAAATAATAATGATGTAACATATCAGAATTACTGTTTTTTTCTTTTTATCGGTTTTGGGTTTCAAAGCGCACATAGTTACGAATACTTCGATCAGTCAACGGTGTAAAGAAAGGGTATTGGGGAGGGCTTTGTACGGTAAACATGCACGTTGAGGTATAATATATTCCAAAAGTAGCTCATTACATGTATTGACATTATATACATCGTTCTAATTCATAAAGTGACACAATAAAACAATTACTTCATTATATGTTTAGTAAATAAAACGCCTTATATCTTTTCAAATTAAAGTAAAAAGCTTGATAGTAAAAATCAGCATAATATGAGCAGAGCTTTGTAAAGACAATGAACATAAATCAACCAAACTCACTCAGAATTCATTGCAGTGAATTACAATATACATCTTTACCGTATCGAGAGAAAAGGCTCTCCTACTGTCACTCAAACTATGTTTGAAACATTCACAAGTTTGTTCAGTGTGAAACGCCTACCCTTTCGGATTTTTGCGAATTTCAATCTGCGCTCTCTTTCAGCGTTTACTGGTTTATCTACTAGCAGAAGCTGAACGAGGCCAGGTAGTGAGCAATGCTAGGTAAGATAACACGTTTCGAAACGGGCTGTAGAGACCACGCCTACTCCATCACGTCATACTTATACTCTGTATGCACCGAACCTCAATCCGGCAATTTCTTGACCCCGGACCAACTCTAGTTATCACGAATAAATATTTCTATACTGTTCGCAGATATCGCATCAGATGTTACTTTCTCTACCGCTCGCTTATAGTAAGTAGAGAAAGTATTGCATTCCACCCAAAAATTGTATACCTAGAGTTCCCTGGAAATGCATATTGTCAAGTCCCCTGTATAAAAACAGCTGTTTAAAAAAAAGGATGTGTGTGTAAACATGTAGATTGTGATCAAAATGTATGGAATATTGGCTAACATTTTTAAATGGATCAATAAATGTAATGGTTGACCATTTTTTTTTATTCTCGTTGGAGGCAGGGGCCTCTAGACAGCATAAGGAGCAGCGTCCCAGTGGGCCTCAGGTGTGATGAGGGGAATGAGCTTCAGAATTAAATAAAACCATGGGATAACTTTGAGATATTCTGATATCCTTAATAAATTAAGAAACTTTTGTTTAATTTTTTTTCTATAATGAAAGCTAGAGAAATTTAAACAGTATTGAAATTTTATTGAGCATATCTGCTTAATCACTTTTAATATCTAAGCTTGAAACTATTTATGAATAAATAATGCCTAGCAACTAGACAGTAATGGGTTTATTTATTTGTAAGCAATACGAGTAGTAAGAAGACCTAAGAAGAGGTGTGTGGTTTATTTAATGAGCTGGATCCAAACAAAAATATAACCTCACTGAGCGGGATAGCTCAGACGGGTAACGTCCGTGGCCCACACTCGGGAGGCTCTGGATTCAAATGCCTTGGGCCGACCAATCGGTTTTCGCTGTTTTCCTAATTCGCTAAGGTAAATATCATCACCACGGCCACAACCCAAAGTTCCATCTTCAGTCTGAAACGATAATAATGGAAGTATGTGGTAATTGTCGTTGCGCTGTTATCTATTCATATATTGTAAAATCAGTACACTGGATGGCATTTGCTTCTCGGAGCTAAGTAGAATGGTGTAAGGGGATGAGACCTCGAAGGCTAGCTGCTCTTCACCATCTGACTACGGATGGCTGATAATGATTATAGATGGTAGAGCATCAGGACTAGATGCCACTGTGGAGCTGTCTGGCGCAAAGGGAAATTAATATGCTACGCGGATGAGACCTCGAAAGCTAGCTGCACTTCGCTATTTGACTACGGATGGCTGATAATGACTATAGATGGTAGAGCATCTAGACTGGATGGCACTCTGGCGCTGTTTGGCGCAAAGCGAAAGTAATAGGTTACGGGGATGAGACCTTGAAGTCTAGTTGTTACCATATACCGTCAACGAGGTAATTTACCAATGTCGCGATATGACCAAGTTGTTAAAATGACGGAAAATAAAATGCAATTAAAAAAAATCAATCCACGGTGTCAAAAAATTATCAAGAAATACAGCGATATGGAAAATGTGAAAAGTAAGGCTAAAACCGAAAGACCAACATCTGCTACCAGTGAAGGAGATTCCTTTAATTTCTTGTAGTGCTTCAACCTCATGTAATTAAGAAGTGTTGCGAATCACCATCTCTCATTTTCCTCAAGAGCTTATGCTAGTCTGCTTGCTAAATCATCCTTTGATTTAATGGATATACCCACCGTCTGCATTTAGATTTCTTGACTCTCACAAATCTTAAGGCGCAAAGAGATAATACACATTGCAATTATTGAGCAGCTTTATCAGTCTACTTGCTTGCATTATTTTCAATACTTTGGTAAAGCATTCATTGTGATGTCACTGTTGCGAGCGTCCCTTGTGCATATGTAATTTTTATACCCGCTTTTGTAAGATATGAGTCTCTCTGGTCTACAATATTCTCTTATTCTCCGAGTGCCTATATGGAAATATTTAAAACCTTAAACAAATTTTATCTCGATCATCGCGAAGAATATAATAATAATAATAATAATAATAATAATGTTTAGAAAGAGATTTCGTAGAAAACAAACTTTCTTTCGTCTCTTCTTCTCCAATCTAATAAACTACAATTGTATTGCCATACCGTAAACGATAATACTATTTCCTGCCTATTGATTCCCAATTTTGTGCAGCGATTTACGAAGGAGCTATTAGTAAATAAATCACAATTGCTAAATATTGTGACTTCAGCAAGTAGTAGGCTAACAGCTCACATAAAACTATCGAATTAAAATAACATTTATAAAAGTTGTATTTCAACCCAGAGTAACACTTAGGTGCAAATAATCACTCATGAACTTATACGACATATCACCGAGAAGTTCAGGCAGTTTCGCCTCTGGCCCGCATTCGGGAGATCAGAGGTTTGATCTCCGTCGCCGGCTATCTCACTCATGGGTTTTTTTCAGGGACCTTCCCGGGTTGCCAGGCGAATCCTGGGTTTATTTTATCCCCCAAATGTTCCACCATTTCTTGTTCCCATCATTTTCTAATTTTTAGTAAGAAAAAAAAATACTGTTCTGGAGTCTTGTCTTCATATAGCCAAAATCGCAGGTTCAAACCCGGCGGAGAACGATGCATTTTTTTCGGGCGTAAAAATCCTTAGCATGGCTTCCTTCGGAAGGGAAGTAAAGCCGTTGGTCTCGTGTCGTAGATTTACGGCACGTAAAAGAATCTGAAGCCTGATAAACAGGCCTCTGAGCAAAATTAAACGGTCTTTCACGCCCAATATAGAATATAGAATGGGACCCAATATAGAATGGGACCCTGAGAATCACAGCAGTTAAAGAACGTTCATAAATAAAATATCATTTCATTTCACAAACACCCACGTACAAGGTGGGACTCGAACCTGCAATCCCCTGCGCCACGAAGCACGCGAGTGCAGCCACGGGGACCGGCTTGCTGGTAATCATAAGTTGAAAGACCAGTAGACTGTGTTTGGTGGGTTGATGATTTGCGCATTGTAAAAGGTTAATCTTCCATCGTCAAGGGAAAACTCTGTTGGGGGCTGACTACGGTTTCAAAGACTCGCCGGGGACTCGAAGCTTAAGAGCAGGGCCTAGAGCGGCATGGGAAACATTCCAATTGCAACCGATAGGGACACAATCCATACTTGCGCCCATCATGATCCGGATCTGGTCACCCTTCGTGCCTCATCCCTCCCTCCTTGGGGTCATGTAAGTGGCAAAGGGCCTACGACCAGTGCTCTGCCCCAGAGTCCTCGGGAGTTTCATCCGTGACAAAGCTAATCCTACACGAAATATTTTAAGCAAACGCATATTTTGAAAAATAAAATTATATTTAAATTGCATGTGAGCACAGGAAGCAAACATATGCAGTCACAGCTAAATGTGGAGTGCTGTGCATTTTTTAATCAAATGCAGGATTGACGAGCAGTATATATATAATTCCAGAACTGCTCCATTTGGCGTAAATAGGTCACTATCTGAGGAATGTTCTTCCAAACCATGACCTTTTCTCACACTGCGCCAGAAAACGAAAGTTATAGCTCGGCGATAAAAGTTATAGTAAACATCTGATTGAGAAATTCAAGTACATTTTGAAGGTCGGATAAGCACAAGGCTTCAGTGTGGGCGATACAGCGGCAATGTGTGAACATGATTGATCTAAACACTTTACTCACTTCTAGGTAATATAACATGCTGTAATTAGTATTGAGTAATGCATCTCAGTAGCTGAAGGTCACTGCTGCTGGTAAAGTTAAGAAGAATTATGATGCAGTTGCTAAAATGGCCATAAGAAAGGATATTGCATTCGCAAAAGTAGTTGAGGATTCAAGATTCATTTCTAACTAACATTTTTTCCCACTTTATAAACCTTAGTTTTTTTTTTCTGTAAAATCTTTAGAGTTGTGTTCAATAGAAAACTGATCTAGTAATATGAAGCGTAATTTATCTGTTTATGTTCCATAGGCAACGTAATTCATGACTTCATCCCACGTTTGCAATATTACTTCATATTCTTAAAATACAAAATTTTAGCACCTACGTACAAAGTTTCGAATTCTAACACATGGTATGAATTGCACTCAAAAATCCTTTTCTGTTCACTTTTATATAAATTATTCTCACAAAAGCTTATTATTTAATCCACGTATCTCTTTTTAACCCGGATAAACCTTCATCTCAAATTTATCCAGTAGGTAAAGCGATACCCTAAAAAGTAGAGAAGGTATCGCATTTCACCCAAAACCCGATACCGAGAGTTCACTGAAAATACAGTTTTAGGTTCCCCTGAATTAAAAAAGAAGCATTTTTAAAACCAGGTGCGCGCACACCTTTTAAGCACACTTAAAAACCATCGGTCTGGACCGGGTTTGAATCCGCGACCTTGGGATTAATCAACTGAGCCACCCAGACCTACCGTGTGTATGTGTGTGTGCAACATGGAATAATTAAAAAACGGGTGTCTATAAAGCATATCTGATGTATTCAATTCACATGATTTTCTTTACATCTCTGTAACAAGTTAAAAAAAAACTTGTTTTTCTATCTATTTCAAGCTAATTGAGATAAACATTATCAGAAATGGTCTTATTACTTAGTTCCTTACACGTAGAAGGGAAATACCAGAATACACTAGGCTAAAACGATAGTCAAGTCTTCTAAAATCTAGTTGCTATATAGTTGAAATGCGTTTCTTTGCGTGGCGAGAGGTTAATACATTCCCGCATGAGAAAAGTATTACAAAAGTACTAAGTATTTTACAAATGAAACTAATAATAAGAAATACCTTGGATACGATTAAGTTAACAAAACTGTATATGACATTAATTAAACATTATAACGAGATCTATATTTATTTTTGGTAAGTTTTTCTTCATCTCATACGGTTTACGGATTATGCAAACTTCAGCAAAATGAATCCAGAATGAACAGGCTCTAAGAGGCTCTTCTTAGAAAATTCAAGATATGCATTTTATTTGCTATGTAAACATCTTTAGTTTATGATACTTTAACAGAACTCTTTAGAGACATTATTAAGAAAAACAAAATTTTCAAAAGTTTCCATGTAAAGGATACTTTGAAGTGAGAGGATTTTCTTGCACATACACAAAAAGATAGCCACACACACACTGACGTTTTTCTAAAAATACTTTTTTGGATTCAGGGGGTCTCAAAACATGTATTTCCGTTGACATTTTGGTATCGAATTTTTGGATGGAATAAAATACTCTGTCTATACACTATGTTCGTAGTACGCGTAGAGAAGGCAATTATTTGAAGTTAAGTGTGTATTTTAGTGAGCGCTGAAATTTTGCTTTAGTAAGCTATTATCCCCAGTGATTTACAGATTATAAAAGCATAAATTACAAAAGCATAAATATAGAAAACTTAGGGAAAATACAATATGCTTTAAAAGCTGGCTATTTTTTAGGTTTGAGGATACTCGTGAACTCGAAAAGTGGATACACTGCGATTGCTATAAATGAATTTAAAACATAAAAAATAAATTCCATTTTACAACACAGCTTACATTGAAAACTGATCGCAGATATTACAGCCACGAAATATTTATTCTAAATCAGGGAATAGTATTCGTGTGCTGCGATTCTAATCAGAAGTTAATGAAAACCTTTATGAATAAAAGTAATCTTTCGCTATTCCAATTGGTCTATTTAAACAAATGTTAAGTGATTTTTAATGAGGGATAGATCTTTGAAATTTTGAATGCGTTAAAATGTTGATCTTTGAAATGCCTTTCAGTGAAATAATTGGAGGGGCAATGCCTCTGGCTTTATAAATTTGAGAACAAAAAGTGCCCTACCCGCTTTTTTAAATCACTACCTATGCCAATAGGTATTGCCAATTCAGAGAAGGACATTCCTACAAATAATTTAGTTAGAAATCTACTTCTCCTTATGAAAGGAGCATGTATATTTAATTGTAACTATAAAGGTAGGAGAATAGCATAAAAAACCTCTAAAGGTTTCGGTGTTGAGAAAAATTTACCCGCTCCATCATCATGCAAATCAAATCAAATCAAATCTGCAATGATATTTTCTTAAAAATCTTTTATCGCTTCTTTGGAATATGCAGATGTAGACACTGATCTAAATTTGGTTTTGCACATGCACGGATAAACATACCAAATTTTTATTCCAAAACACGTATTTCCAGGGACATTTTATATAGACCTTTTGGATGTTACAGTACTTCCTCTACTTTGTATAGGTAGTCGTAGATAAAGAAATAGACTGGAGGCCCAATATTGAAGAGAAGTGGAATATTCAACAACCAGTACTACGCCCGCCATTTCCACAGTCAAAGTCACCATATTTAGTCCCAGTGATCCCATTTCTCACAAAATTTAATATGACTCACCACTTTTCTGATTCTGCTGCCCTACTGTAGGCAGCATAGCGGACTCAAATCAACACTACACCACTCACCCTCAGCAGTTGGTAGCACAGATTTCCTCACATAGGATTTCGTAACCAAAATTATCACGTCAACGATGAGTATTTCACTTTCTAAAGTGAACATGTCCGAAAAGTTAGAAAAATAACTGATCACTGCCACAGGTGTTTTCAAAAGCAATTGCTTTGCATGAGGTTCTAGAGCTGTGACTAAACGGTGCAGTGGGAGATGCAATCCTGCTGTACGACTCAGCAAACCATAAACAGCATAGTGCTGTAGGCCAAGGGCCATGAACAAGAATGCTTACCTTGCAAACATCAAGAAAACAAGCATCTGACCCATCGAGGATTTTCCAACAATCCCAAGCACTGACAACAACGGTCACAGGCGTACCGATTAAACAAGACGAAAAAATGATATGCTAAATTTCATGTATGATATTCACTCGACTTTCTCTCCCCACAAAGACTTATTTTATATAGCCCCTAGAAACTATTTTATTTTTCCGGCTACCATGTCTATCATTTCCGTTTAAACCTTTACGTTACTTCTTTGTAGATACAATGATAATAAAGACAACCGAAATATCCGGTATTAATAATTCAAATTTTTAAATACTTAGTCATTCCTTTAGAACATTCTTTTAGTGTTCTGTTTTCAGTTGTTTCTCGCGATGTCACGTAAAACATATGGAGGTTTTTGGCAGCATATAGCCAGTTCTACAATATTTCGTTGTGCTATTCTTTTTATATATGATGAAATGTGTACAGATATTTCCCGAAAAGTTTATCTCGATTAACATTAAACAGATAAGAAAGTAAACTTGCGTAAGAATTATTTATATACCCATTAATACGATACAGGTAGAGAAATCATGTGAATGTTAGAATTAATTTTCTCTTAGTTTTCTCTGTCAAATGTGAAACACACTTTACTCTGTAATACCCATCTATTCAACAATTTCGGATACCGTCATTCGGCGATACTGCAGAGCAAGAGCCTATTTCACGAAATGGTTCAAACTCGGCACTAAACTTGCAAATTATTAAAAATAATTCTCTAATGAGGTATGAGAATAACCCTGGCTAAAGAAAAACTCCCACCCTTCGGTCCGAGATCGAACCCGAGATCTCTGGATTTGGAGATTAATCACTCTTTAGTCATGCAGTAATCAAAACTATTTAAACATATTTGAATAGTTTATCATTTTCCCTATCATTTGAACCAAACTTTTTATGTAGGAATTTAATCGAAAATAATTGTATTGTAAAAGCAATATACTATCTTACTCTAATCTCTTTTATTAGAGCGGCATATAAATTAATTTGTATCTGTGTATGTTTGTGTGTGTGTGTAAATGTGAGTACAGCAAAACAGACACAAACTCGAGTAAACTCATTTCAAACAGGTTTGGATGCAAGACAAAACGATTCAACAGTTCCTACCACCTAAAACAGAACTGACATGAAAAAAGAAATTTAATGTTTACTTAGCCATTAATGATTATAACAATGTTTACTATATATCGCGTGTCAACTTACTATCTCAAATTATAAAACATAGATATTAAGGTTTTTTTTTCAATAGCCTCGGAAGTCCTTCTCACTGAATTTTATATTCCTTAGAAACCACAAGAGATATAAAACCCACTAAGAAGATACACCAATTTGTCAAATAATTATGTTTTCGTAATATTATCTGTTTACGAAACATTCGTAATTGTTGCTTTATATTTCCCAAGTTGAAGTTTACATTGCCGCTTCCATGAGCTAATTAATAACAGAAGCTAGATTTAAAACATACGCTTAAGTTTATAGTTAACAGCATATAATTATTTCTGTATTGATTATAATTTGGAACTATTTATGGTGATTAAATAAACTATTGAGAAAAAATTATATGAATTATACAACATAAAAGGGATATATGAATTGGTAGTGAGTATAAAGTTATGTGCCATTTATGCCTGATTTTACATACTTTAACTTACATTGTATTTGCTCGTTTCCTTTTGGCATTAAAAGCAAATTGTGAAAACTCTTAAAGCACAGATGCCGAAAAATATATGCAAATTTCATGAAGTTCGTTCATAATGAACGGGCAATTTTTCCTTTTAACTTCATTTGTGATTGACAATCAGATCTCCATAACATATACGTATCCATGAAAATGAACCAACTGTTGCTACCGAAGCTACATTCACTATGGCAGTTGGATTAAAAGACAATAGACCATAATGAAAGTGTTCATTCTTTGTTTTTCATGCCACGGGGGAATCATCTTATAAGTTGGGTTTAAACGTTTTTGAAACGAGCTCATGTGCAGGGTGCGAAGGTTGTAGATTATCTTCAACTGCAGTTGAAGAGGATGTAATAAAATATAGTTACAAGTCTCGTTGGCATATAGGTGTGGAACATGTGATCATACTTTATTTACATACCAATCAATGAACCTAGCAGAACAAATTGTAGACTCCGCGAAAAGCAGTGGATGTCACATTCATGGATGAGTTGTTTACCAATTGAAGTGCATAAGCTGTTACATGATGCACAGAAATGCTTCACCATACCTAACGGTAGTGTTTATGGCATTCTACTATTTAGTAGTTTCAAAATTTATAGAATTCATTTGTATGGCTGTCATCAGGTGGAATAGACATGGCGACCTTGTACGATACACAAACGCTGAGTACATCGAGATGCTTCTCATTATGGAGAAACCTAAAGAAATGCGGAGCTACATCAACAACGTAACGCCAACAAGCGTCACTCACCCACACCACGTTTACAAGAATAGAGAGGCATTGAAGTTTTCGTCTGAGAGCGGAATTATTTCGTATAAATTATTAATCCTTTACAAAGAGGGAAAATAAATAATTACCATAAATAATATAATATATTATAATGAATGAATAATGCTAAAACAGTCAAAGTTAGAATCCTGAAGCAAATAGGTAGAAAGTTACAGCAATCCAGGTAATTAGGTGCAGGGAACTGAGTATGCAAGAACTCCATGAAGTTTAAATCTCAGTTCATGGAAATTCAATACGCTCTGTAAATCGAAGGCTGTTGAAGCACACACTGCCCAATTCTGGGAGTTATAGAACATTAGCAAGTAAAAGAATGAACGTTGTGTCAGAAAGTTTAATAAAAGGCGTAAGATTCGGCGACAGAACGTGGCAATTTTGGTGGATTCTATAAGGTAGGTGGGACTTAGGTTCATAAAAAAGTGTGCATTGCTAAACTTTAGTTACCCTTGCTATAGTTTTACAAGTTACGCAAGGTCACTACAATCGGTAGCGCTAGACACACAGCCGTTTAGCGGTGATAAGTAAGGCATTTTCAGTATAGCAATTTAACGAGTCACAGTAACTTAAACTCGTTACTTTACTACAGAAACAAATTTTGCCTAGAACGTAAAATTCTTATTGCTCTGGGATTAGCACATTTAAAATGACGCAATTCCTCAAGTATAGACTCAAGTACATTTGATTATTCATCATAAAACAACTGGCAACTTTTTCAAAACAGATCAGTTATTAGACTTCATTAGTTTCATTCCCGGTAAATTTAACTTGTGTACATCACGCCCTGGCAAACACCGGAATGATCGCCCTCAAACAGCTGTACACCAGAACTTGAACCCTGTCTATAGAATTCGACATCGCATAACCAGGCGAAGTTGGCGGCAGCGGTTTTCATAAGCTTTGGTACTTGATTAAAATGGTATATAGCATCTCAGATTTGTTACTTTCTCTACATAGTACATAGTGCATATCTATACACAGATAAGTTATTGCACTCCACTAAAAAGTTCTATATCGAGATATCACCAGAAATACAGGTTTAAAATCTCCTGTATCCAAAAAAAAAAAAAACATTTTTAGAAAAAATCTATCTATGTATGTTTATGTGTGTGTCCGTATGAACATAACTCAAAAACGAAAAGTGGGTAAAATACCAAACTGGTATTTAAATTTACTGTCTTCCAAGGCTACGAAGATTTTGGGGAAAATCCCCGTCTCCCATTATAACTACCCTTTACACGAAAAAAAATTATAAAATTTTAAAATAGCTCTAACTATTTTGATTAAAATGCATTATATTAAATCTACTTACAAGACAAATAAAGTGCATATTTGAGTTTTCTGGGAATAGCATCTGAAGACCTTCTAAAACTGGATGGATTTTGCTGAATTTTGCATAACTAGTAAACCCTAGCAGATAGGCAACAATTTACAAAAAATTAACATCTCATTAAAACACAAATTTATGTTATATACATTTTTTTCCTGGAACTGACCATTTCCGAGATATTCCTGGTTATTGGTTTCAGTTTTAAAATGCTTAAGTTTTCCTCATGTGGGCATTTGTCATTTCCTGATCATACAAAGAAACGGATTACAAGCACATGGCAACCAGAGTTTAAAAGATTTGACTATCCCTTTAGCCTTGTGCCACCCCTTATTTCCTTTCTACTTATAAGGAAGCGAGTAATAAGATCATTTTGCTAATATCTCGATTAATATGAATAGATAGAAGAATAAGCTTTTAAACAATAATTTGTTATAGAGATGTGGAGAAATTCATGTGAGTGGGAAACATCAGATTCTCCTATTATTTCGTTCCTATCTTTTGTGATACCATTGCCTGCATTCTCCTCTATATTTAAGAGTCCCTTTCATGTAAAAAAGGTTTCTAGAGAGTTTTATTAAGAAAATATGATTTCATAGTACCCAACTGCTTACCATGGAGTTTTGTAACATATTTAATTACACTGTGTGTTTGAATTACGAACTAGAAAGGCAGACCTCAAGAGGAATCAGAATAAATCACTTCATTGATAGCCAAATATTATCAAAGTAAACTGAAGATGAGCTGGAAACAAAATTACATCATTTAAATGTATTATATAAGGAAAGTACCAATAAGAAAAGGCATGACATTTTAAAGAAATCTAGGGGGGTTAAATAATTTAGATGAAAATAACTATAGAACAGTTACACGTATTATTATTTAGGATATTATATTAGCTATGATAGGGATAACGAACTTGGCAGTGAAAACACAAAGAAGACATTTGCGGTTATTGATGGAATCAATCAATATAGACAAGATTGGAATGTCAAACGAGACAACTCAGGCAAGTAAAATATGTGACTCTAATTCGGGAGGGCTCAAATTCAAATTCCGTGGGCCAGCCAATCTGACTGTCTTTTTTTTTTTTTTTACATGGTTTCCTTTAGTTGCCGAGATAAATCCCGAATTGGATATTTAAAACCACAACCCAAAGTTACACCTTAAGTCTAAAACAATAGTAAAAATCTGAAAACTTGCTCATCTCTTTACTGCACTCTGTTCAATATTTCCTTCTTAGAGGAAATAATGAATACACTAGGCTAAAGTGATAGTTATATCTTTTAAAAGCTGATCGCTAGGTGCGTGATGAAATTAAACTTCCTTGCATGTCCTTGTATGTCCAGGAGGACGAAAAAAGCGAGTGACGGTCTCCTCTTAAGTATTAGAAATTTTAAAATCAATGACGAAGAATATCTTTGAAATTGGTTAACTCCACCAAAAATGTATATAACATAAATAACGAGATCAGCAATGTTTGTACAGTAAGGTTTTGTTTATCTCTTACACTAGTTATGTAAAGGTCAATTAGAATGAACAGGACTTCAGAGGCTATTCCTAGAAAATTCAAGATATACGTTTTTTTGTGTTTAAAATATCTTAAAAATACGGTATTTTAATCAGAATCTTGAAAACTATTTGTGAGCAACTAAAACATTCCATGTAAAGGTTAGTTGAATGGGGATTTTCCTGAACATCTTCGTATCGCATTCTTAAAAATGCTGAATTTATATACCAAATTTGGTATTGAACGGATATTTAATGTTTGGGTTATGCTGTTTACAGATATACGGGCACACCACCCACCAACGTTTTTCTAAAAAATACATTTTTGAGTTAATGGGACCTCAAAACATGTATTTCAAAACAGTAAACAGGGCGGCACCCTAATACCAAATGTCCAGCACGTGAAGATGCAGAGTTACAGTTGCCTTGCACTAAGGTGTCAGACTGCCATCTGACCGCCAATATATAAACATATGTACAGCTACCTGGTACTAAGAACTATGTGACGAAAGCAAGATAGTATGGTACGGGAATAAGACCTAGAAGGCTCTCTGCCACACACAAGCCGCCAGCTACCTCCTAATAGTTTTGTCAAGATATGATCACATAGTTAAAATGAGTAAAATAGACAGTAATAATAAAAATATTTTATGTGCTCCACACGACTTTCTCTGCCTCGTCTGCAAACAAACCATTCTTACAAAACTTATTCTTCTATCTACTCCATGCTAATTGAAGTAATCATTAGCAGAAATGGTTTTATTGCTTAGTTCGTTATAGGTAAAGGGGAAGTAAGAGAATATACTAGACTAAGGCGATAGGCAATTTTTTTAAAAGCTGTCACTATGCGACTGAATTTGAATTTCGGTTCTCTTTGCATGGTCAGGAGAAAAACAAAAGATATCCGGATGACGACTTAATGTTTGAGAAAAATATAAATGTTTTAAAATTGACACTAATAACAAGAAATGCATAAATTATAGGTTTATCTATACTTTTTGTAGTAAATTTTTGTCTGTCCCTTACAGCTTACAAGTTATACAAAAATCATTAATAATGAATATGACTTCAAAGACTATCCCCAGAGGATTCAAGATATACCTTTTATTTCTCATGAGATATCTTTAATATGCTTACGGCATTTTAAGCAAAAGCATTAGAGCTATATTTTGAGAAAATCATTTTTTTTTTTTTAATTTTTCCATATAAGTTACCAAGGTTGGTATTTAACCGCTTTTCGCTTTTGAGTTATCCTTTTCACCAACGCACGTGTATTTCAGTGAAATCTCGATATCGAATGCTTAATAGAATGCAATTTCTTCTCTACATACGAGGTAGAAAAAGTATGAAGTTGGACAATAATTAACGTTATATAATCGTGAGGAAGCCGAGACGTGGGTCAACCAATAGGTGGAACAGGCAATGGCATAAGAGAAGCAGAACAATAAGGAAAAAGTAAACTAAATTACCTTAGGAGCTCATTCTAGCCGTCTTCTTTTTAATGCGCGTTAACAATCCTTCACTTTTGAGCCCAGTTACTTATTGCAAGTTCAAATGCTGAACGTAATAAAAAGGCTAACACTGTATGACACATTACACACATAGATCAGTAAAACATCCACACTAAACTGGAACTGAGTTGCATTGTTGGCTTGTATGCAATGCATTTAGTTGTAACATTTTCCGCTTTCCGTGCCTCGGTTATCAAGTTAGAGTTTGAAACACTGCCGTAAAAACAATACAAGAAGCCACAATTTCAAGCTGATAAGAACATTGCTGTCACTTTCATACTCGTTCAGTTACATGCGATTTATCTAGCTTTTAATGACGACTTTATACAGACTGTGACTACTGGAATCCTCTGTTGTGAACAAGCGTATAGGCAGAACATCTTTCTTTTTATTTTCGTAGGAGGGATCATCAGCATGAGAGATCAGATTTGAGCAATGTCGTGAGGGCGTGCGCGTTTTTTTTCCTTCTCTAGCACGTATGTACAATATACGTAAGACGTAGAGAAAGTATTGCATTCCAACAAAAAATTTGATACAGAAACTTCACTAAAAATATACTTTTTAGGGTCTCCTGCATAAAAATAGCATTTTATGGTGAAGGTCCAAGCGCACGAGTGCGTGTATGTCCTTGTGTTTGTGAATACGATAATTCAAAAAACGAAAAGTCGGTAAAATACCAAACTTGGTATTTAAGTTAAGGATGCGACACGAAGATTTTGAGGAAAATCCCCTACCCCAAAATACCCTTTACATGGAAAAAACTTGAAAAAGTTTTATTTCCTAAACAATTTTGAGTAAAATACCGTATATTAAAGCTACTTACATGCCAAATAAAATGTATGTGTTGAATGTTTCGTAGACCTCTTCATTTTGGATGACTTTTGCATAAGTGGTAAACCGTAAGAGATAAACAGACACACACACACAAAAAATGTAGATCTCGTTAAAACCACAATTTATGACATACCTATCCATTTAACTTCGTGGAGTTCACCATTTCCGAAATACTCCTTGTTATTGGATTCAGTTTTAAAACACTTAAACTGTTCTCATAGGGAATTTGCCAACTACTGCCCATCAAAGAAAGGAATTTAAGCATAGGGCAACCAGATTTAAAAGACCTAAGAATTGTTTTACCTAGTGAATTCCCTTCTAATTACAAGGAAACAAGTAACAAGACCATTCTTGTTCATGTTTATTTTGATTAGCATGAAGCAAATAGGTAGAAGAATAAGCTTTTTAACAATAATTTGTTACAGAGATGTAGAGAAAGTCATATGAATGGAATACATCCAATTTTTTAAAATGACGAGTTGTAATTATTAACACCACCATTTTAGTTATTGTGATCAATCAATCAAGCAGAAGTTAGAACTGTATCTGATTTTGAAAATAGGGCTCTGACATTTTTAAAAAAATCTGTATGACTAAAATATAAGTATTTTAAAGCTGAATCCAATAACAAGGAATATTCAAAAACGAAAAAACTCCAGGAAAAAATGCATATAACATAAATTGTGTGTTTTAACGAGCTCTACATTTTCTGTTAAGCTAGCTTTTGTCTATCTATTACGCTTTACCAATTAATCAAAATTCCGTAAAGTCATCCAGAATAAAGAAGTCTTCAGAGGTTATTCCCAGAAAATTCGAGGTATACATTTTATTTGTCAGGTAAATATCTTTAATATACGACATTTTAATAAAATTGATTAGAGCCATTTTTGAGAAATTAAAAATTTTAGAAAAAAAAGTTCAGTGTAAAGGGTAGTTGGGGTGTGGTGTTTTTCATGAAAATCTTCGTATCACAATATTGGAAGATACCAAACTTAACTATTAAGTTTGGTATTTAACGGTCTTTTAGTTTTTGAGCTATGCTGTCCACAGACACACACACACACACACACATACACACACACACACGCTCACACGCGCGCGCACACACACACGGCCACTTGGTAGTTCCCCGCTTTAGGCTCTTTGCTTTAAGGGATACTGTGAGTGACATTTTTATTACAATTGATCAAAAAATCGAAGTATTTTTATAGTAAATCATTTTTAGAACATTTGGCATGCATAAAGAACCAACATTTAGCTGCCTTCCCCTTGCTTTGGGTACTACAGCCAAAGATTCGCAGAATTCACCTGTTTCCTAGCAAACTCATAAAACAGCGTTTTTCTCAAAACTATGTTTTCACACTTTCAAAATGTCCCACGTGTCTCAGTTTTTGTTTAAATACAATAAAAATTCTTCAGAATGTTTAGAGGTATATGCTGAAATGTTAAAAACGACAAAGTTATGCTAACATCAATAGTAATTCTGCTATAAAAGTATATTTGATGAAAAAGTTATTAATTTTTAAAGATTAAAATTCTAACCTTTTTAAAAAAGTTATAATAATTTAGTAATAGTTCAAATCTCCAATTCAAAAAATGCCAACCAATTTTCTGAAGTTTTGAGGTGCGTAGAAAAATTTGTGTATGTAATATTACATGAAATAATATCTTACAATCTAATTTGAATAACATTTGGTATACATATCACCATAACATCAATGCAATCACAGTAATATTTTCAGAAATTTGTTCCTTAAGTCGAAAGCGGCGTTTGAGGCTGAGTGGTTATCCGCTCGTCTCTCACCAAGGGTTTAATCGCAGGGACCACTAATGGGATTTGGTGGGAAAAGTTGCATCTAGATGATGAAGACGATTGGGGGTTAAGGGCACTTGACTGCATGATTATTAGCGCCCTTAAAACAAATTGAACCGACATATAAAAAAATTATAAAAATAAATCAAGAACAAAATATGGCCAACGTCAGATTCCCGTAAATAAAACAATCTATGACAATGGCGATAGATGGATCTAAAACCGAATCAAAGAAACGAAACAAATGTAAAGATAACTAAAAGTAATACTCTTTGCTAAAATGGCCACGCCGTGGCCGAGTGGTTAGACCACTCGCCTCTCACTAAGCCTGGATTCCATCCCAAGCGATTGTATGTGAGATTTGCGTGGACAAAGCGGCGCAGGGGCGGATTTACCCGAGTTCTCCGGCTTCCCCCACCATCTCATTCCATGGTTCATCAGTGCCTTCGCTTGCTGTGTTACAAGCGGGTGTTAAACAGTATAAAAATCTTCACTAAAAGTCACAAGATAAAGATAAAAGCTTAGAAAAACGGTTCGAGCGCTTGAATATCATCCGCTAGGATAAATAAAAGTAACTAAAACCTTATTGAGACAGCCACTTTGGAAAAAAAGCTAAAATCCCTATCTACATCCCCGAAGACCTCAGCAAGGGAGCTCTAAAGTGCAGAGTTGCTCGAAGAGCTGCTAGAGCAATACAGTCTTCTAGCACATTGCATACAGACAATCTTGCTCTAAAAGTGGATGGATAGGAACAGGATTTTTGTTAAGTTGGTAGCTGTGTGTAAAAAACCGTAACCAATACGCAAACGAGCCAAAAATCACTTCCTGACGACGAGATTCACGAGTGCATTGCAAGACCCTACACTACCCTTAGCTTGTTGCCGCGGAAAGCTGACCACTCTCATGCCAGCACGAAAGAAGCAGCGACTAGGCGGGTTTTCTCCGGGTTCTTCGGTTTTCCCCGCTATTGTTTCCACCAACTGCGTCATCATCACTTTCCTATCATACATTTCTTCTTCATTTCATAGCATCTTTTAAGTGTCTGGCCTCAGGCCAATCCCTCGTTCCAGGTTCTTCATTCTAAGATTATATGCTTGGCTTCTGACGCTAGGCACCCACGTGTAAGTCCTAGATGGTGTAAGTCCTCCATACAAGACGGAAAGTCGAAGCACTTCAGTTAAGCCTTATGTTGTAGTTCCTAACTTTTATTTTTACTGTTTTCCATTATTTCCTCCGCATTGTGTGTTATTTGTAATTAGTTTTCCTTAATTTGCTGCTTTATTTCTGGGTTTGAAAAAGTGACTTCTTGTATGCACATTCCAGGTGATCACGTTTACCATACATCTGAGAATCGCGCTCTAGTTCCGAGTTTGGTCATTCATTTTTAAATGAATAGTTATTAATACCCGCTATTGCTATGAAGGTTATACAGTAAACAACCATCATTTGCGCATTCCTGCTTCGCAGATCGTTACAGACGTTCGTCTTCACGTTAGAAACATTTCCGCAACACATTATTTTCTTTTTCTTTGTTATTATTATTTATTTATTGTAGTTTAACATCCATTAACCTGGTTGATCACATCGAAAAATGAATGAAATATGTAAAATTATGCCAATGAGCCCGGGGCCCATGGAACTGTGCATTCTCTACATTCGTCTTCTCAGAATAAGGAAAACTTCCGGAAGAAATCTTATCCGGTAACTCACTCTAATCGAAATTCGAATTCGGGACTGCTTGAATTGGAGACATACTACCACCATATCCACCGTATGTGAGTATGCCAGGCGAAACAATTATTGTGCATCTGTGATTATTGAAAAAGAACTAAGTGGTGTAAAGCTGTGAGATGAGAGATATTCGATTTTTGAAAGCTCCAAAATTGAAACTTGTAGAAATGTACCACCAATTAAAGGCAGTATATGGTGATACAGTAATATAGGAGGGTCAGTCAATATGTAATGCCTCCTATCCCCCCCCTCCCCCCTGAACTAAAAGTAAGTTATGTGAACAATTTGAATTTGCACAAGGAGGGTCAGCCAGTAAGTAATGCCTCCTATTCCCCCTGAACAAAGTAAGTTGTGTGAATAATTTGAATTTGGCGCAACGAGGGTCAGTCAATAAGTAATGCCTCCTATTTCTCCCCCTGAACTAAGTAAGTTATGTGAACAATTGAACTTGGCGCAATTCCTCAAACCTTCTTCCTCACTGCTCAACAATATCGACTTCAAACGATGGCAGCACTGCTTCCTGTTGCAAAATGGCTAACATTGATGTTCATGTTAGACAGCATTCTGTAACTGAATTCTTGAATGCGGAAGATGAAACGCCCATTCGCATTCATGAAAGGCTCACAAAGGTATATGGTAATGAAACAGTGGATTCCAGTACAGTTAGAAAATGGATTCGTCGATGTAATGAAGCTGAAGGGCTAACACCGTTAGCTAATGAACAGCGGAGCGGCAGACCCTTGATGCAGTGACTCCACGCAGCATTGAGCGAGTGGATGAGATCATTCGAGCTGACCCCGGATAACAGCGAATGAATTGTGTCGCATTACTTCCTCAGTAAAGACAGTGTAGTGACGATTATTCAAGAACTGGGGTAAAAAAAATGTGTTCACGGTGAGTACCCCAAATGTTAATAGACCGGAATAAGGAGGCACGAAAAACAATAGCCTCGGAACATTTGCAACGCTTCAGTTTGGAGGAAAATGAGTTGCTGGAGACAAAATTTTCGTTAATTTTTTTAACCAAAATCAAAGGGACAGTCCATGTAATGGCATCGCACAACCTCACTGAGGAAGAACAAACTCAAAACATGCCATCGGCAGTGAAAGTAATGGCGACTGTCTTTTGGGACGCAGAGGATGTGATTCTGATCGAGTTTTGAAGCAGGGATGCACAATAAATACTATGCAATATGTCAGCACCCTCAAAAAAAAAAACCATGGCGGATGTTCTACTTTTGCATGATAATACAAAACCACACACGACTGAAGAGACTGTGAAAATTGGACTGGAAGTACTACCTCATCCCCCACACAGCCCTGAGTTAACACCATCTGTTTGAACCGCTGAAGAAGCTCATCGCGCAATTCACTTTCCAGTTGCAGAGGCCGTAAAAAATCTGTTTGTCAATGGTTTCAGAAGCAAGACCGTGCTTTTTACACACACAAAAAAAAAAAAAAAAAATACACGCCCTAGTTAAAAGCTGGACTAAAACTGTGGAAAAAGATGAGGATTACATTGAAAAGTGACAATTTGATCCTCAGCGTTGTGGCTTTGATGCCGTATAATCGATGTTTAATTTTCTTGCAAATTAAAAAAGAAGAAAAAATTTGTACTTTTTCTACACTCTTCTGCTGTTTTTCTATTACGGCTGTGGAAAACCCCTTCTTTCGTTCCTTTGGAAGGTAGGCTTGTACCGACTTCAGGCTGTTGCACTGGGAGTTCAGTTTTGGAATTTTTTTAGAGTGTATAGAGAAAAGCCCTGTTTATGTTGCGAGAACAAAACCTGAACGGATCCACTCTGGAAACAGCAGATAAAAACCCTTCCAGCCAAAATCAATTCCACTCGGGATACAAGAAAATAACTGTTGTTATATACCAAATATATTTATGTCCTTGTAAGTTATCCACCAGCATTTATTCCTCAGGTTGTGTGTGTCAAGATGCGACAAAGCTAATGCCAAATGTACGCCCATTGCAGTGCAGCTTCTAAATGTGTCTGTGGCACAAATGGTTACTGGAGGAAATGTTTAACAATTCCCTCCTCTGGCATAAACACTAGCTGAACAAGCTCTGGTGCCTGTTACGGTGGAATTAAAACATGTGCTAATGATGTGTTGAGCACGATGTAATTACTTCTTGATGTGTAATTAAAATTCACTAGTTGTGTTTTTATCTGTACATGATCGCCCGAGATGTAACTACAGTTCGCACATTGCTCGGCCTCAACATTAACACGATTACCGCCGCACTGCTGTATAATGCATTTTCTTACATCATGGATTGCAAACAACAAGAAAATTCATTAATAGCATTAATGAACATTACAAACCTGTGTTGTATAATCACCAATAATAGCATACATTATCAGTGTATGACAATTCATTCTATAATTTTAGAGTTGGAGCAACCCATGGTCTAGAATTACCAAACCCGCTGTGAAATCCACAGACTGGCATGCCAATTTGTGTTATGTTACACAAACTCACAGTTGAAAAAATTTTCAACAATAATTGTTGCGAAACAATTCGAAATTTCTGCAGTGAAAGCCAATTGCACGAGAAAAATATAGAAGAAGCGAATCACCTTTTTATTTTCCTTTCTATACTTCATATGGTAAATAGGGAAGGTATTGTATTCCGCTAAAATTCAGTAGCTCACTCTTTTTGCTGATCTCGCATATATAGGGCAAAAGAGCGCCATTTTAAGCGTAACGTAGCCAACGTAGTCAAAAATCGCTAATGAAAAGGCCGTGGTTTGCTCTTCATAGATCCTCCGTTACACCTTGTGATCCCTTCGCCGCGACTACTCCACTCTTTTCTTAAAAAGAAATCCCTCAGCTGCGCTTTGGGGCTTAGGGCTCTTAAATCCTCGGCTACACTTTGTGGCTTAGGGCCTGCAAATGTTGCCAACATAAGGACAGCAGAAGTAATACTCCCATAATGCCTCGGGTGGAACGCCAGATATGTGGTTGTGTATGAAGAACAGAAGTGAAAAATGTGAAAATTTCATAAATGCATTAAAACATGCAATGTATTGGTGGATGGGTGCTATAGTGAGTACCCCCCACATTTTGACAATAAAATATTACTGCATATGCGTATGTTATGCATCCGAGCATACCTTACATCCGGAGTTTTATCCACCATATTTTCCTTTCCATCACTTCCCTTTCGTTCCATTTCTTTCTCTCTCTCATGTTGCAGGCTGGATTTCGTGTCTATGACAGTGCAGAAGAGATAACGCGAATACTTACTCCAAGGAAAGAATATTCCCCGTGCACACTAGAAGGGCGCATATTGACGGGTGTTCCTAGCCTTTTCTGTATAGATCAAGTAGTGGGACAGGTCTTCGAGCCATAAACTGTCAGGAACAGACGCTTAGATTCTGCCTGTTGTTCCTCCACTTCATCCCTTCCTATAGGGAGGGGGCGTAGCAGCAGTATATTGTAGCATGTGAGGTGTCTATCCCCCTTGTGCACAAAATGAAGCAATGGAGTGTTTATTATAATCTGTAGCACTCCGAAGTGCTTGAACTACTAGTGTCATTAAAGTGAGAACGATTTACAACCCATTGGAATGGAACGTTCAATTATTTATTAGCTACACGTCTCTGCTTACAATATGTTTCTTGAAAACTACAGGGATACATTTAATGATTTAATATTTAAAGCTTTCTCAGCCTAAAAGTTCATAACTGTCTCACGAAAAGCTAAAGTGTAGTCCAGATAGTAAAGTGACAGAACCATAATGTTTAAATGCTTCATTATTTCCATTTTCATGGAGATAAGTAGTACATAATGCAAATGGGTAAACTGCACGATAAGCTCATGAAATACACTGTAATAAGTATTCCAACTCCTTTAAGTTTAAATACAAGCAAGAAGAAGTTTATTGTTGTATACTTTGAGTTTTATACCTCAAGAAATCATCCAAAGTGGCTAAATTGCTAAAATTATACCATAAAGTTTAGTTTCTTTATTACCACTTTTATGGAGACTATTTCATACATGTTAATTTATAATATAAAATTTACTTCCTGCCATTCTTTTGTTTTGTCCATTTATTATTAAGCCATTCTTTTGTATCGTGAATGTCACTAATTATTGCTTTCTCTAGCCCGTATGTACAGTGTACATAGTGGATAGAGAAGGTATTGTATTCCACCCAAAAATTCAATACCGGGTTTTCACCGAAAAGATATGTTTTGAGGCCCACTGACAAGGAAACCTTCAACCAGCTCAGGTAGAAACGTGCCTTTAAATTTTGTAAATTTGTTAACATAGGACGTGTGAAATCAATGCGTAATAAATTGTCAGCTGAAGCTTAATAGGAAGCGTAAAATTGCAAGTTGAATGTGAGAAATGTTGAGAATTATGTAGCTTGCTGCTTCGTCTGACACACGGGGCAGTGGAAGAGGGCAGCATAGGGTTGATTACGTCACTACCGCTCGGAATCCAGTCATTTAATATCGTGTTTCTTTCTTTTAACGGCAAACGAAACAGTTCAATTTTCATACCAAATAGTTAATTATGTGCTCTGAAACAGTTAAATCCTATAAATGTACTCTTACTGGCAAACAACTATTTTTGCGAGAGCGTAATATTTGCGGAACTAATCATTTAACTACACAAGAGAAAAGTATGGTAGAATGAATATATGGTGAAAGTTTTAGAATACCATCCTTTAGGTACGGATTTGTCTACCGAAGTCACTTTGGACATACAAGAGGATTCATAATTAAGATGAAGAAAGCAACACTGCTGCTACATCTACATGCAGGCCCCACATTCTCCCCCAGGCAGAAACCGAACCTGTTAGTCACCGAAAAAAGAAAAAGTGTGTGTAAGACCACGTTACAAAAGGAAAGCAGTGCAAATCTGGCTTAATGAAAGTGGTAAAAAAATGCTAAAGCTGGTAACAGTCAGAAGAGGTTTCGAGCAGTCACATCAGAACGGCAGCTTTATTTTTGGAAATCACAAATGAAAGTTATAAAACCAAATTCTACTGATTTCAGAAAAATAATGTATAAGAATGATTTTCACGGTTTCTGAATACAGTAAAAAAACGTACACAGTGTATGTGATGAAGATTTAAAACTGTGAGCTCTATGCCAATAAATGGAAGATTTGAAGCTTCCGGATCATGGATTCTTTATTTTAAAAAATACCACAGTATCAAAACAAGGAAGATCGCTAAATTTGTTTCCCGTTCCAATGCTACAGATGTAGTACAAATTCAACAATTGGCAGATAGCTTTTTGACTGTTACAAAATGTAGGCTGGTTGAGTATTCACCCTCTGATGTTTATAAAACAGACTAAAATGGTTTTGAAAAATAAATGAGAACAAAGTGCACACTACCTTTGTGGAGGGGGGCGTGGGGAGGAAAGTATGGCACAGTCAGTTAGTACTCTCAGCTACTCCTACACAATCATTCCTACTATAAATATGGAAGAAGTGTTGTTTCCTAAATTAATCATTGATCTCCAAGAACCAACAGGAAAATTTAGATCCTTAGTTTATAGCAGAATGTTTAAGGCTGAAAACATAACTGTGAAACCTTCAAAATAAAGCAAAATGGTGGAAAAGGAGCTAAAATAGTGGTATACAGAAGCATTTTTTCCAAACATAGGAAATGAGTTTGCCCTGATATTAGATTCCTGGACTGCCTACAAAGATACTGACTGTTTACAAAGTATTTTCCTAATAAAACAATTGAACTTTTCCATATTCCTGCTGGGACTTCAGACAGGCTTCAACCAATAACATGAATGTTGAACTTTTTCAAAGAGATGATATTTTAAAACAATCGTTCATCCATTTTCAGTTTTTATCCCAAAGATTCCACAATGTGATAAAATATTCATGGTTTGCTACATATAATATATTAGAGCTACCACCAGAGTTCCTGACAACAAAACAGGTTTGCTTGGACCATAAAAACAGGACATGTGAGCAAGATTACTACAAATTATGTGTATTAATTCAGTGTGCAAAGCATAAAACACACTTATGTTTCAATCACTGTATTGAGCGCAGCCACCTATGTCATATGTTAGTAAAATAAATGAATAATAACTTTCTGTGCATTAAATGCTCTTTACTTTCCAACTTTTGAAAAAACGGGAAGAGACACTGTGCTTCTATTAATCAATGTGCTTGCATTGTGGTCACTGATCAGGTTGCGTTGCGGGTCGAGGAAGAGATTGGAATAGGGTAGAGTGTCAGTCTGCCGGTCGGTAGAGGGCTAGTCAAACACCACATCCCATATATGGCCAGTACATTTCACCAACATATTCAAAGTTAATTTAAACGATCTTCCCGTTTTTATCAGCAGCTGAGTTTCTGCATTTTTTTATATGCGTTATTTTTATGTGCGAAATTTAAAGGCACCTTTCGTCCTGAGCACTTTCAGAAGCTCCGCCCGCGCACGTGTGTGTGTGTGTGTGTGTGTGTGTGTGTGTGTGTGTGTGTGTGTGGACAGCATAACTCAAACACAAAAAGTCCGTTTAATATTAAAACTGGCATTTAAGTTCAGTATCTTCCAAGGATGCAACATGAAGATTTTTAAGAAAATCCTCCACCCTAATGGAATATTTTTCGAAAATGTTGCTTTTCGCAAAAATGGCTCTAACGATTTTGATTAAAATACAGCATATTAAAGATTTCACATCACCAATAAAATGTATATTTTGAATTTTCTAGAAATAGCCTCTGAAATGCTGTTTATTCTGTTTGAGTTTTACGGAATTTCGTATAACGGTTAAACCGTAAGAGATAGACAAAAACTTATTACACAAATTGTAGATCTCGGTTAAAACACATAAAAAATATCATATACGTTTTCTAGTAGAGTTGGCCGTTTTCGAGATATTCATTGTTATTGGTTTCAATTGTAAACTAATTAAACGTTCTCAACTGGGACCATGCAAAGCGAACCGAAACTCATTTGTTTTACATAGCGACCAGTTTTTAAAAGATTTGTCTATCGCCTTAGCCTAATGCATTCCCTTATTTTTCTTGTACTTACAAGGAAACATGTAATATTCTGCTAATGTTTATCTATATTAGAATGACGTGGATAACAAAATGATCTGTCGTAAGAAAATGGAGTTTCTAGAACATCTAGAGAAAGTTATGTGAATGGAACATATAGATTTATTAACATAGACTTTAACATTTTCAGGTCAAATCTTTGCGATATAGTGTTGTTATACTGGACCCTAATGGTCATGATATTTTGTGGAAATGCACATTCAAGAGAAAACCCTAGATATGGATCTGTACAAAGGCAAAGACAGGATTAAGGTGAACCTTTAGGTTAAAAGAATCCAAAGCAAACATCACCAATTTACTAGACAGTAAGACAATTTTACAAAATACACAAAAATCATTAACAAAGCTCTTGCTTGCCACGACTTTAAAGGAAGGAATTAGACTGCCTCAGGCTGTCAAAATAACCTACCGTGAAATAGGTGCGATCAGGTTGAAAAAATTAGGCCAAGCTAAAGCCGAAAAGAATCCATAATTAATTAATATTAAATTTTGACATACCGAAAGGCTCGCTCCACTGTCATTCAGCACGGCGCAGCTGGTCTGGAATTGTAGCGCCTCCGGCAAGTCATGAAATCCAACTAACTTCTTGTTTATGGATGGCGAGTACACATGCGCTGTGAGGCGTAGATCCACTCGCTGACAGTGAAGAAAGTCGACGAAGGCGCTGCGAGTGGAGTGATGAAATGAACAGGTCCAGCAGCACATACAGTGTAACGGAGAGCACATACAGTGTAACGGAGAGCACATACAGTGTATTTTATTTATGAAATAGCCCAATTAAATATTATTCGATGGTCTGACCTTTCCTGATAAATGTTTTCGCTCGCTAGCGAATTTATCGATTAGCCAGTTTCTGTGCTAAAGTGATTCACTCGACATTTGACAGTTTGCGGCTGCACGCTATCCATGGCTCGCACACCACTATGCGCTAACATTCCAGTCACTCACAGCTCAGTACAGTTCACAACACACCTTGCACTGCACTCTTTTCTCCTTTTTATAGATAGAAAATCACGTCACAAACTTTCTAGAAACTCTTCGAAGGTACCAGAAACTGAAGCTTGGAGAACACTCAAAAGTGGCGTTCCCGAAGACTCCTGTTACATCCTCTTCCGTGTTGTTTACGCTGACTCACATTCCAATTCCCTCCGCATACCAGAGCGAATATGAGAGGTTGCACACACGGACGGCGTCACAGATTACTTGTAATAAGTTAGGACGTAATGGAAATGCGTAAATTATAAGATAGCTTAACGAAAAGCTTCAAGTTTAATAATTGGCCTAATAGTTGGTTAAACTATGAAGGTCGGGATTTGAAACAAAATTCCCAGAATTGCAGGTACATTAAATTATAGAGCATTTTAAAACAAAAATAGACTCTTTTTAAGGGAACCCACCCAATTTATACCTCAATTCTCTCTTTCGACATTTGGGGTGCGTTCTCTCAAAATGATTTTGAGATCTCCTTGTGGTTTACTAGGAAAAACATGAAACAGTTTGGGAATTCAGTGCCCAATTGTTAGAGTAACTAGACGAAAACCGTGAGATACATAATTCAAATCCCGGCTATGACAATTAATTTTTCAGTCTGACTCTACCATTCATTGTGAAGCTTAAATTCAAGAAAGAGGAGTCGTATGCTGTATTTAAAGTCATAAGTTACAATAGAATAAAAAAAAATCCAAACTATTATAATATCTTGAAACGCAATTATCGTATTAGATTGAAATTTTACCCTTCTATTACTGCTATCATTACATTTTAAATAATTTCAAAATAACAGAAGCTATTAATTTGAGTCCCAGGGCTCCGCAATGTCTTGTACGGATTGCCGAGCTGTTGAAGCCATGGGGCCATTAATTTATTTCCCAGCTGAAGAAGGAAAACTTGTGTTTGGGGGAAGTAGGATCCAAAATTTTGAGGCTGCGACTAAGTTATATATATATATATATATATATATATATATATATATATATATATATATATTCTTGTTTTCTAAAAAAAAGTGCGCAATATCCCTGTAAAATGAACGTTTGGATCAACTTCCTTTGTCCTGTTGAAAGGCTTAGGTGAAGGAAGGTCGGAGTGTCTGCACTTCCGCAACTCACAGCTTTAGGCGCTTCGTGTCCTAGATAAACGCTTTAATTCTAGACAAATGATCAAGGCTTTCTTGGCAGAGCACCCGTAAACTGGAAAAGGAAAATTGTTACAAGCAAAGAATAGTTTTAAGTGACGCAGAATATGCTATATTGAGTAACTCGATGGCCTTATACATGAAAACACAATCATATGAGTAGTAATAGCAGGTATTCAGCATTTTGTGGTTCTAATCTAAAGTAGGTGAAACTTTTGACTGTTAGTTACTTAATTTTTTCTGCAAATTTCGCATATTCTGCATATTTTGAATTAATTTTACATTTACAGCATTTATTTGTATTTCTGTTTGTATTTTTGCTATCTTGGGAAATAAATAACTACTATATTTTCATAATTATCTTTGTAATATATAAATGCATTTAACTGGATATTTCTGTATATTTCTGTTTGTATTTTTGCTATCTTGGGAAATTAACAACTATTATATTTTCATAATTATCTTTGTAATATATAAATATATATTCTCTAAAAAGTAAAACAAAATATTTTTTGGAGCATAAACACGTTATTATTTTCAAAAATGCGCATAAGTCATTCTGCAAAAAAGCAAAAATACAAACAAAAATATCCAGTTAAATACTAAAATGTAAAAATGCCAACAATATCTGCAGAAAAAGACTAAGTAATTAAGAGTCAAAATTTTCACCTGCTTCAGATTAGAACCACAAAATGCTGAATATCTGCTATTACTACTATTATGGTTGCACTGAACTATTACTCCACCTGTGGCAAACATCTCTGGAACAACAAACTCTAAGCTATTGCTCACTAACTTGTTAGTTGGGAGTCATTTGAAAACAACAGAAGCCTTTCTTCCAGATTCTTATTTCACCATTTACGTGACCATAGGCCTTTTTTATGCTGGACTATAGTAATAGAGATGGTAGTCAAGTAATTGTACATTTTTACGTTATTTAGAAAGAATAAGTTGTAAGATTCACCTGATTTTCCTACCCTTTAGCATTTCATAGTCCTCTGAAGATTGTAAATTGTTTTACTTTGTCTACTATGTATAATAGGTAAGGGAATTATTATACTCCAGTCAAAAATTTGCCGTCGGGAGTTCACCAGAAATATATATTTTGTGAGCATCTGAATAAATAAACAATTTTAGAAAAAAAATGTGTTTGTAGAGTGTGTGTGTGTGTGTGTGTGTGCGCGCACGCGTGTGTGTGTATGTGTGTGTGGGGCTGTGGGTATGAACAGCTTATCTCAAAGATGAAAAGTCAGTTACATACCAAACATGATAATTAAGTTCATCATCCGGTATATTGTCGTATAAATTTTACGCATCTATTGCCACTAGCATTCTATTCTCTATAACTTAGCATTGCAAAAACTATTAATTTTATTCCCATGGGTCCTTAATGCCTTGAAGGGGTTTGTTGCCTTGAACCATTATATAATTTTATTTCTTAGCTATGGAAGGAAAACTTGCTTTTGGTGGAAATGTGATCCGAGATGTTGATGTGACAAAGGTAACTGTATACTCGTATATTCCGTGTTTTCTAAATTATCAAGGCTTTCTTGGCAGAGTATCCGTAAAAAGCTTTATTGAATAACTCGATATCCTTACGAAAGGAAAGATATATTACCATGGCTGCACTGATTTATGACTCCGCCCGCAGCGACCATCTCTAGAACAACAACCTGTAAGCTTTTGCTTACTATAATTGTGAGTGTGGTTTGAAAAGCAGATAACTTTTCTATCAAATTCTTATTTCAATATTCACGTGATTATAGTTCTTCTTTTGTGTTGAATATAGTACTAGAATATTGATATATTGAATGAAATATTGTATGACCTGTGAAAAGTATACATTTTTACTTCTCTACATAGTGTATAGAGTAGGTATTGTAATGCACGCAATAATTTGACACCGAGATTTCACCTGAAATAAATGTTTTGAGACCCTCTGAATAAAAAAATCTTGATATTTAAGTTTAGTATCTTCCAAGGATGAGACATGAAGATTTTCAAGAAAATCCCCCCATCCTCAATTGCCATTTACATGGACAAAATTTCGAAAAATGTTTGGTTTTCCCGAAAATTGCTCTAATGAGCTTGATTAAAATCTCTTATATTTAAGATGTTTGAATGACAAATAAAATGTATATCTTGAATTTTCTGGGAATAGCATCTGAAGACCTCTTAATCCTGGGAGGCTTTTCTGAATGTTGCATAACTGTTAAACGGTAAGAGATCTTATGTCATATACATTTTTCTTGGAATTGACCGTTTTTGAGATATTCCTTGTTATTGGTTTCAGTTTTAAAATAATTATACTTTTCTCATACGGGAACACATCAACTTTTGGCCACGCAAAGAAACGGATTTCAATCCCAAAGCAACCAAAATTTAAAACATTTGATTGTCAATTTAGCCCAGTGTTTTCCCTTATTTCCCTTCTGCTTATAAGGAACTAAGTAATAAGACCATTTCTGCTAATATCTATCTCAATTGGTACGAAGTTGATAGAAAAATAAGCTTTTTAACAATAATTTGTTACAGAAATGTAGAGAAAGTCATGTGAATGGAACACATAAGATTTTACAGTATAATCTGTAAGAATTACCTGACTTTTCCTATCCACTAGCATTTCATAGGAGTTTTAAGTTTATTAATTTCTCTATTACGTATAATAGGGAAAGGAAATACAAGTTTTGATGTTACCTGAACCCAAAAGAAGGGTTTTTAGAAAACGGTCCATTTGTGTATGTGCGCGCGTGTGTGTGGCTGTGAACAGCATAGTTCAAAAACGAAAAGTCAGTCCTTCCAATAAAAAAAAAAAAAAAAAAAACATTTCAAACTAGCTTCAACATTTTATATATTCTAAGTTTAGATTCTCACAAATGGATCTGACGATTTCGATTAACAGACCGTATATTAAAGATGTGTACATGACACTTGAAATGCATGTCTTGAATCTCTTGGGAATAGTCTCTGAAGTGCTCTTCATACTGAATGAGTTTTGCACAACTGGCAAAGTTTAAGAGACAGACAGAAACGTGCACTGAAGCGTAGATCTCGTTAAACATAATTTATAAATATACAGGTTTTGTAGAGCTACCATTTCCGAGATGTTCCCTGTTATTGGCTTCAATTTTAAGATACCAACTTTTTTTTCTGACGGAAAGTCCTCGTTCGTATCATAGCTCTTTTGTTTTGCTCCTGGCCATGGGAAGAGAGCCAAAATTCAATGACAAGCGCAGAGTGACAGCTTTAAAAATATTTAACTATCCCTTATCTAGTGTATTCCCTTGTTTCTCTTCTACTTATACGAAAGCAAACAATAAAACCATTTCTGATAATATTTATCTCGATTAGAATGAAGAAATATATTATAAAAATACGTTTGTCAGAACGGATAGAGAAAGTAATGTGCATGGAACCCATCAGATATTTAAAAAGCTTTTTTCGAAGTTTTTTCTTTCTTTTAGTAAGTAAACAGTAGTATTAAATAATCACTGCAGTACTTGCATAGCTATCATTTATAGTTTTTCCAGCCATATAAAGTTCAATGTAATTGAAAGCAAGCTCACATGCTATTTGTAGAAAGGTCACGGCAAAATTATTATTTACTATGTTACTAATAAAATATAGTTTAGTCAGACTCCTTGGGATTTTAGAGAATACTCCAGGGGAATTCTTGTTCTTACATCCGTAAGATATATTTTTATTTAATGTCTACTTTCCTTAAATAAATAGACATTGAATTAAAACATATTGAAAACAGAAAGATATAAAGATAGACGAAATCCAAAGTAGTTTAGAGGAATTTCAGCCATGTAGGTACTTTATGACTGACACTGAAGGACACAGTGGAGCACACCTCCAGTAATTATATGGTCTATTGCAGTGTATCTTATTAGCATAGAGGCCATACCTCGCTTATTGCTAGATCTTCATAAGAAAATAGCTCCTCACTACTGGCCTCTTACAATCATTTTTTTTTCTTTACCACTTTTAATTCTTTTAACTTATTTATTTTTCTTTCTTTGATCCACTCGGTTTTTCCACATCTAACTGTACAAAGTTATAAGAACCTGAGTTAATGTTCAGATGTTCATAGTTTTATTTCACTGTGGATATTCGCTGCGTGCCAAATAAATGTTGTTGCAGTTTTTGCTTTATCTACACGTACTATGTACATAGTGTATAAAGAGGGTATTGTATTGCACCCAAAAATTCATTTCACTGGAATTCGATGTTTTGAGACCCCTAAATAAAAAAAAAATTATAGAAAAACTTGGTGTGTCTGTCTGTGTACGTGTGTGTGTGTGTGTGTGTGTGTGTGTGTGTGTGTGTGTGTGTGTGTGTGTGTGTGTAAACAGCATAGCTCAAAAACCAAAAGACGCTAAAAACCAAAGTTGGTATTAATGTTTAGTATCTTCCCAGGATGCGACGAAATTTTCATGAATATCCTCCACCCTAAAAAACCCTATACCTTGAAAAGCTTTTGAAAATTTGGTTTTTCTCAAAAATAGCTCTAACGATTTTAATTACAACACTGTGTATTAAAGGTATTTAGATCAGAAATAAAATGTATATCTTAAATTTTCTGGAAATAGCCTCTGAAGACCTCTTTATTCTGGATGGATTTTGCTGATTTTGCATAACTGGTAAACCATAAGAGATAGACAAAAGTTACTAAACAAACAATGGATATTTTGTTAAAACACATAATCTATGCTTTTTTCTTGTAGAGTGGAACGTTTTCGAAATATTCCTCATGATTTGTTTCAATCTTAAACCCTGTAACTTTTCTCAAGTGGGAAAACGCCTTTCGTTTCGTTGTGTTTTTTTTTTTGTTTATTTTTTGTTTTACCGCTGGTCATGTAAACCGAACCAGCTTTTAAAATATTTGACTATCGCTTTGGCCTAGTGTGTGCCCTTATTTCCCTTCTATTTTCGAAACAGATGTATTAAGACCAATTCTGCTCATAAGAATAATCGTTTGTAAGAATAGTTTATATGTGAAACAGTTACAGAAAGTCATGTGAATGGAATGCATATTTTTAATGTTATAAAATAATGATCACGAATTCGAATAATTAATATAAAATTAAAACAAATAGATTAACAAGTTTATTGTTTCAACGATATTGACGGTACTGGCCCAATTTCGAACGATAGCTCATTTGAAAGTTCATCATATGATGTAGATATATAGGGATACACTTTTTTGCATTGCCACAACTAAATTACTGTGTCTCACTATAATCACAAGTGTAGTGGTTTTCTCTGAGCTACTTTGATTTGTTTCAGACAAACGCCTTGATTTATCAGAGCTTAGTTACACTGTTACACTATAGCGCAATTATGTTCCTTCTTTATTTATTCTTTGGTCAGTCTTTTGAAACAATGGAAGGGGCAAACGCGGTTGCTTGCCCAGGTCGGTTACATGTGTCGATATCTTGTGGTAAACACTGAGCAGCCATGTGATGTCCCTATCTTCTCTTCCCAGTGTCTCTAAAGACTCTGACCAAAGAATAAATGTATCTTCACATAGTGAATATAGTCGCCATTTGTTTCCGATTATGTGAAATCCAAAAGAATATGGCAGCTTTAAGATCTTAGCGTAACACATTTAATTAGTTTGTTGTAAAAATAAATGTTGCTCTTCCAGTGTTTTGCAGTTTAATTACGTTCTCTACTATTTACCTATTGTAAATGTATACCATAATAAAATTTCAGAGGTATACATTTAAAGCGTTTACAGACAATGGTTCGCGCGCTCATGTGTTTTTGCTATTTCTCTCCCTCCCTCTTCTCTCTCTTTCTCTCTTAGATCTGAATCTCTAAGTGCGTGTATAGTGTGTGCCTTTACGTCTGTCTCCACATTGTCTCTATAATAACTTAAGTGAAAAACAAAAACTATTACAGCCAGATGTTATTTAGGCTTACCAAGCGAAGATTTTCAAAAAAGTTCCTTCACTTCAAACTACCAGTTACGCGGGAAAAAATCCGTATTTGTCATTCTCTAAAAATAGTTCTACAGATTTGTTTTTATTAAAACCAAATTGTTTATGAAAGTTGCATGAGTAATAAAATGTTTATCTTGAATTTTCTGAGCTTTACGTGTGAAGTTCTCTCATTCTGAAGGACTTCTGTAAAGGCATTCTATTATGCAGACTTAAAACATAGAGGTGATTGAAACATGACATTTGTAGTAAATACAATTTTTGTAACATTAACTAGTTTTTTAAAAAAGTCTCCTATATCTTAAGCGATTCTGCGATCCCCCTGCTTGGTTCGTTCATTGTTACCAACATTTGATTAACTGTACATGCCAACAGTTGTATTTTTCTCCACATCGTACATGCAACCGAGTCTATATTAATTAATTTGAGATGATTTGAAATGCTATAGTGGGATTGCATCAGTTAAGACTTCCGTTAATGTAACATTTTTATTTACTTTTGAGAATACGAATTGTTTCATAGCTGAGAGGAGACATTAACTGCAATGTGCTGATTTAATTTTTATGAGATTATAATATTGTATATTATATTCTGTTTAATAACAGTGTAAAAAGTAAAATACGATATTTATATAACTTTTCTTCGTGAAAGTTACTCGAATCTTAGAGTTTAATTAAGGAGCTATTAAAAGCCTATCCTGCCAATGGTAGATTTCCTAATTTCACGACCCTTTATTCCAGAAACTATTTAATATATCTTAGTAGATTTTTTGTAGGATATAGATACATATATTACAAGCTGACTTAAGTAGAATCATACGATTATGTTTTAATTAAGGGAGATAAAAATGTTTTCTTGATGACAATTTTGAGAAATTTATCAACTTAATGATTTAAAAAATAACCAAATATTTTACTTATAACAATTTAATTCTACAAATGCGTCAAGAGGTATTTATTATCTAAAATTTTAATGAGCTATTCTCAATGGTTTCTGAGAACACTGGTAATTTATATTAGAAAATGTTAATTTGAGAAAAGTCGGTTTAAAGGAAAAATCTTAGAAACAAACTCTCATACATATGAAGAAACAAAGAAATTACATGGCTTATAAAAGCGAAAGATGATATGTTCAAGAAGGTACCATTTGTAGAGACATTTTTCATCTAAAAGATGAGGGAAACTTTACTTCAATACTGCAGAGAGTATAGGAGTTTTGAATATTTCTCTAAAGTAGTGCAGAAGTACAGAGTGTAAACAGGCAGATGTAGACTAATTTTTTAAAATGTTATTTAAAATGTAAATAATTTGCATAAACAATAATGTATGTAACAACTTAAAGACGAAATTCCAAATTATAAGATAGCACCAACATTTAAAATAGTGATTTTTGGCAATTTTCACTTTTTAATTACCCCTTTAAAATTCTAAAGAGCTGGTACTCACTTGTGAACTCATTTATGTCCCAAAACATCTTCTAATATTACCAATGATAACAGTTTCTGCAATTTACTACCTCACAAATGCTCGAGCCTGAATAATAGTGAGAATTTTTACCTACTAAACTGCACGACATCTGTAAGGAGCACATTAGTTCTTGTTATTGTATGATAATTTAGAACTCTGGCCTTGCGCGTAAAGCCTACTGGAGCAAGCATTAGGTCAGGAGAAGAATTTTCGTATAATTTATTTTTTTCTTTCACTTCCTTGGAGGCATAAAACCTAGAGCTCATATTGGTGCAGGTCTGAAGATGATTTTAGAACCATATATGTTGCAAGTGATGTGTATTGTCCTAAGTAGGAAAATATTTTCATCAATAATGAGTATTCACCGGTTTCTCATGCCTAGCATTCGACAACAATAAACAGCATTTCAAGGGTGACAAGATTCAATTGTTTTGAACATTTTTAAATGGGGACAAAGAGTCGATGATTTCAAAATTTCTTTTCAGATTGTCCGTTTGGAACGAAAAAGGTAGCAAGAGCATGTGCAACGCAGATTTTATAAACCAGTTTGTATAAAATACGGCAACAGCCTTGAAAAAATGGCACCAGTTCTTTTTATACAACAAGAATAGCTTACTATATGGTTTACAGAAATAGGATCGGAGTTTGATTCCGGGAAGGACGGGGAATTTTGTTACTCTAATTACTAAATTAGCAATTATTTTTAAATATTTTTTTCCGATACTCATTATATAAAAATGTCCAAGTACAATATATTTTCAATGAATTATTATGGTATCACTTTTAGTATTCGGAGTATAAATCATTATAACCAATTTTGCATTATACGTATAATAATTCGGTACTCTGCTGTACTGCACTTTCCAACTGTAAGCTTCCTTTTTCCATTTTAAATAAGTAAGAGATTTTAGAGTATATTATATCTCTTACTATCAAAGATGGTGGTTATGACGAGAATAATAATAATAATAACAATAACAATAATATCAAGAAATATCCAGATATTCTATTTCTAGAATAAAAGAAATAAAAGTTTATTTTTTTATCCTCTGTGTAAATGTATTCTGAAGTATATGCCTTACACTATTTTAACTAATAAGCTACCGCTGAAGCTATTGGACGGTGTTACCAAAGTCCATCTATTTGTTATCGTCATAAATTGTATTTGTGCATAGCGCACCAATAATGTTGATTAATGTTGTAGGGATATCACGGGGTTACAAATTTTAATCACTTTTGAGTTGTGGCTCTGTACTTACATGTATAGGTAAAGTAAGTTATTCGTTGCATATATAAAACTCTGGGGGTGAAGTTCGAACCAAGAACCTCTTCATTGGAAACTGCTGTCGTATTCAGTGGTAGACAGTTACTGTTGGACAAAGCCGCAAACTGGTGATCCTCAGATATCTACTCTAATCATAATTATCAACAATAATTACATTAGTATTCATAACAAACATTGTAATATTAGAGGGAGTACACAATTAATAATACTCAAATAGCATGTCAGAGCGATGAGACAATCAAAGCTAAATGTTAGTGCACCAAATACTTATGTCATTCGCGGAGACAGTGTTAGCAATAACAGAACGCGTTTAACGGTTTACCAGTTATGCAAAAGTCATAAAGACTGAAGAGGTCTTCATGGCCTATTCCCAGGAAATTCAATCTATACGTTTTATTTGTCTTGTAAATATCTTTAATTTACGATATTTTAATCAGCAGTTTTGAGAAAATAAAACTTTTCGAAACATTTTCCATTTACGGGTAGTTTGGGGAGGAGAAATTTTCTTGAAAATCTTCGTGTTGCATCCTTGGGAATTACTAAATGTAAATACCAAGTTTGATATTTAACGGACATTTCGTTTTCGTGCTATGTTATCCAACACACCCACACCCACACACACGCGCACTGACCTTTTTTTTTAATATGGTTTTCGGATCAAGGGGTCTTAAAACATGTATTTTCGGTGTAATCTTGGTATCAAGTCCTTCTCTGACTACTATGTAGGTTGTACATATGCGCTAGAAAAGAGAGTAACAAATAGTAACTTACCGCTGAAAACAAGGTATAACTGTTGAACAGTTCGAATCAATAACAATGAATATCTCGGAAAAGATTACAGCAACAATTTTTGACATAAATTGTGTCCTTTTACACCGGTAGTAAGATTTTCTCTATTTTCTACGGGTTACCAATTACACCACAGGATTTGACGGGCTATTTCCAGAAAATTCAACATATAAATGTAATGCACAAAGACATGCGAAATTTTAATAACATTGTTAAGAATATCAAGTTGGGTAGTTTCCAGGTTTATCAGGAATACACAATTACGCCGAGAACTTAATATTCCGATCATTGATAGATTTCTTCCACAAATACTTGTAGATTCGTCCGCAATTTATACAAAGGTTAGGCGTGGTTTTCCTTTCTCTGAGCAATTACAGCCTCCTACTGGAATCCGCAGTTGGATAACTCAGGATATCTTGCTCCATCCCTCATCTCCCAACAAAAAGAAGCAGAGCAACAGAGCTTGATTAAGCTTTCTTACAGAAGAACCTGCTGAAGGCGACCTCACTATGTTATGCTCTTTTTTTCTTTCTTCTTTCTTTCTTTTTTGGTTTTGTTTTATAGCCTAACGTCCTTGGGTTGGTCATATCGGACGACGAATGAAAAATTGGTGAAATCATGCTCAAATGATATCGGGGTCCATGCAGCTTAAAGTTATTCTACATTCACCTTATCCAAGCAACTCATCCTAAGCGAAATTCGAACTCGCGACCTGTTAATGTGAGGCACACACGCTACCCCCACACTAACCAGCGGACAATTATGCTTTCTGTTATAATGTTTGTCCTGAATGCCTGTCTATGTTTTTATAACGGTATATATGCGCTGAACGATAAAATGATTTAAAAAAAAATGTTTCTATATGTCCAGGCATACAGACCAGCGCGCGCGCCCACACACACACACACACACACACACACACACACACACACACACACACACACACACATGGGTGACTTTTTGATTCAAAACTTGTATTTCCGGAAAAATATTGGTACCAACTTTTTGGTTAAAATGCAACACTTAAGCAGCAGAGAAAGCAAAAGTAGCATAACAGTTATTCAGTTCTTCATTCTAGGATCTATTTCTTTGTTTTATATAATGTTGCATATCTAAATTATGCTACCAAATTACCTAAGGTCATGTTTAAAACACGAAACGGTTTACCTCAAATAAATCATTGTACTCAGAGCAGTTTCTGCATTGTCATGGTTGCGTGCAGTAATGTTGATATTTACGTCACCATTCTTACCGCAGAACACACATTTATCTCACGGCCTTCCTGCTTCTCCAATTCCATTTCAAGTTCAAGATGAATACTCGGTACCGGATCTCTGAGACTGAAAATTATTTTATTTATTGAACGTTATGATTCAAAAAGCCTTACAGGAACAATCGCTGTTTCGCACGGGTAGCGACCACCATCTCCGGGAGGGTGCGGGACATCCTTGTAAGGGGACTGTAGTGATGGATGACCTGTTGACCTTCTGTTATCTCAAGGTGATGAAGTTGGAACCTGTAACCGAGCTACGTTCACGTGCAACGTGTCTGAGACATCCTTCACAACCATCTGAAGGTTAGGACAAACTCTGCCTACCCTTCGTTACGTTTTCTGACGTAATAAGAACCTACATAACGGAACCAATGTGTTGTCAATATATTGCATTTTTGCGCAGCTTTGATGGATGTGATCACTCTTTGTAGAGGAAGTGTTACTATAAGACACACGTCATACCATCATTTAATTCAGTATTAACATACCGCAGTCACACATTAAAACAGAGTCATTATATTTTGAGCAATGGTATCTTAAATTATCTATAGGAGTGGCCTGAAAGGGGAGTTAGTAACGGCTACAAACTATTGGTTACGGTTACAAAATAACGAGAGTAGCAAGTGTGTAGCTAAGGATGGCGTAAAATCTCATATCGCGATCGTGTGTTGTTCAGAAGCTGGCAATACAGGAAAAAGAAATTCAGTTCTTCGTCTTTTCGCCCAATGCAAGCATACATTTTGGAATTCACAAACTCTTGCATCACTTAAGTAACAATTATGTCATAGCCCCGCGAAGGGACTGCAATCACACAGTAGTAAACACATTGTTGACATGAGAAATTAAACTTATTTAATGTTTGTTTTTAACGCAAAGGTGTAGCACTTAACAACTCAGCATTCTGAAATAATAACAGACATCAGTAGATAAACTCCCCTTGTTCCTCACGCTGAGATAGCATTTTCTCACTGCTCCTCAAGATAGCGCAGAACCACCGTTCTATTACACTCTCACTGGCGATAGAAAAGTTCAATAGACACTTTGTATTAAAAGAACAACGCTATGTGACATCACTGCATATTTTAGGATAAGAAACTGCACTATATTCACAGAAGTTCTGTGTATTTGCCTTAATTGTTTGTTATCTTGCAGCATTGGATTACAATACAGGAATTTCACTGAGTGAAATTGCTACCTCTTCAGAAATTGTCCATATTATCCTCTTTTAGTAATGTTGCTGTATTTTCCTTAGAATACGTTTACGTTCCATGCAATATTAAATATTATAATTTGTTATTACTTATCTTCCACTTCCGTTCCATTCCAACCGTTCAGTCTCTACTCAAGAACTACAAAACACAAAAAGGTTGTTTAAACTTGGAGCTATTTAACACAAAACGTGATGTACACGAAAACAAAATATATTGATACAGTGGTGCGTCAGTGCGCAGCTACGAAAAATGGTATTGAATGGGCCTAGGTAAATATAGCATTCTAAGGACGATGCAAAACCCTGAAGTCATTTCTCCATCTGTTGCCGACGATTTGATCCAGTTGTAGGCTCTAAGCCTATCTCAAAAGTGTGGGTGAGATGCGAGAATGGGCATCACCAGTTAGATTGATTTTTGAAGCAGTTGCTGAGTGTTTTAAGATGAATTATAACTGTCGATCTTGATCTGGTAACTTCCACAAGTTAAAGAATTTTATGTTGTTGGCAAAACTTGTTTCCGTAATAAAGTAACAGGTTTAAGTTCTCGTAACTCGCTAAGTTGCTATACAATAAACCCTAACATGATCACCCGCTAAGCTGGTGATGGACCGCGCGGTATTTATGGCTACCGATTATCGATGACACTTTGTATCTTTTGTCGCTTGTAACGCGGAGAAACAGAAAACATATTTTCAAAATACACCCCCTTTCACCTTCCATTAACCTAAGTCCCGCCTACATCAATGATTCCTCACCAAAGTTCTTATGCTATACTTTGCAAAATCTTACACTTCGTATTAGCCTCCAACACTGTATTTCACGCTTTGTCCGACATATTCCTCTTATTCTAGGATTCCAAAATTTGGCCTACCTAATTTTTCACGCGCCTTTTCTGAACATAATACTCTCAAGAATTGAGACTAAACGTAATGAATTTCTTGATTACCGAGTTCTTCCGGATCTAATTACCCCTTCCCCGAAATTCTGACCTTTCTAATTATTTCTCTAATTTGTCTGTTAATGACTTTCACCTGCTAATAGAATTGTTGAAACCATGCTCTTTACATTAGCATGGTTATTAATATATAATATTATTTATTGCAATTAGCTCTCTATTTTCCTCCTACTTCTTTATAAAATAATTATACATTTAATACGATATCAACTCTGCAGATATTAAGTGGCGTGAGATATTTTAGTTTTATTGGTTTACAAAAAATGAGGGAAATAAATAATACATATATAGTCAAATATTCGTACTTTAAGAATCAACAAACGGTTTTAGTACTTGAATAGAACGACAAACACAAAATGTTCAATATTTCCTGGCCATTTCATTTTTATTTTCTCTACACGTGCAATGTACATAGTAGGTAGAGAAGGTATTGTACTCAACATAAGCATTTGATATCGAGATATCACCGGAAATATATGCTTTGAAGTCCCCTGAATCAAAAAAGCTATTTAGGAAAAGATTTGCGTCTATATCTGTGAACAACATAACTCAAGAACAAAATGGCGGTTAGGTACTATACTTGGTATTTAGTTTGTTATCCACGTGGATGCAATCCAAAGATTTGCAAGATAATCTCCATCCCATAATAATCTTTACATGGAAAATTTATTGAAGTTTTCGATTTAAATTCATATGCAGAAAATGGCTCTAACGATTTTTATTAAAATGTCGTATATTAACGAGTTTTAAATGATAAAGAAAGTATGTTTAATTTTTTAGAATAGTCCTTGGAGCCCTCTTCATTCTGTAGGACTTTTGCACAGCGGTAAATCGTAAGAGACAGACAAGATCCTACTGCACAAAAGTGTAGATCTCTTTATTCATACAAATTATGCCACACATATTTTGTATAATTAACGTTTTGAAGATATTCCTCGTTATTCTTAAACTTTTCTCGAATGAAAAGTCATCATTCCGGCTTGCACAGAGAACGGGATTTCAGTTTTATTCATCTCTTACGGTTTACCAGTTATACCTATACAAAAGTCATGCAAAATGAAGAGGTCTTCGTAGGCTATCCCTGGAAATTTCAAGATATAACATTTATTTTTCATATACACATCTTTAATATACGGTATTTTAATCAAAATCCTTTGAGCAATTTTTGAGAACAAAATTTTCAAAAATGTTCTCTGTAAAGGCTTGTCTGAGGTGGGGAAATTTTCTTCAAAAATCTCCGAGTCTTATCCTTGGAAGATACTAAACTTAATTTGATATTTAAAAGACTTTTCAATTTTGATTATGCTGCCCACAGGAACACACGCACACTCAGACACACCCACTAGTCTTTCTCTAAACATGTTTTTTTTTTTTTTTTTTTTTGATCCAGGGTTCACAAACATTTATTTCCGGAAATATCCATATCGAATTTTTGGGTGGAATAAAATACCTACTATGTAAATTATACATATGCACTAGAACAAGTAAAAAGGCAAATCTTGGAAAATAATACATGGTGGCCCATATAACGAACAGAAAACACCAAATGCCAAGAATTTCAAATCTTATAGGAGCAAGAAGTCTTCCAAATTGTGGTATGGGAAATATTTTCAGGAGACCCCTTAGGGCTGTTTGTACTACCACCTAGAGACACGTTTAACAAAGTAATAAAACACGTGCTGAAAAAGAAAAACTACTTTTGAGAGGTTGGGTGTTTGGAAAACGTTCTACAAAGGAATTACAAACATTACTATAGCTATTGTCATGTTTCTAGCATGTTTGGAAAATAAATACATACTGTTCTGTAGTTATACTATAAAGTTTGAAGAGACAGAGCACGAAATGGTTCACTGTGCATGATGGAAACATCTACTCTGAAAGTCACATGGGTTATGTGAATACTCCGTGCATTGAAATACCAGATGTGTTTTTGTGCACATCGACATAAGAAACACCATATATTATGTATATGTTTTAAGAGTTTAATACGATTGAAAACAAGTGAAATGGTGCATTATTGCTGCTGCTTTGGCTGTAATGAGAGATACATGAGAGGAGGTGGGATAACTTTTCATTTGTAAGAATTACATGAAACATTCATTTGAGTTTGCTTCCGGCTACTTTTAGTTACTACAGATTTAAAAATAGAGTGATTCAACTCTGAGCTGAAAAAGGAGTTTAAGTATGAATTCATAAGCAAATTAGAGATACACATTAAAAGTGCTAATAAGTGATATTTAATAGATAAAGGTTTCTTACCTTAAATTACTGCGCAACTTCAGTCGGCTTTGAGGTTGAAGAATGGAGCAAACGCTTACGAAATGAGTCCCTCACAACATTTTCATAAGTGATGCAGCTGTGCTACTATCTGACTTACAAAATCCAATTTTAAACTTTAGTTGCAATGCAAAGTAATGGAGGATTTATATGTGTACATTTTTTTGACAGATTTACAAGGTTTTGATGCTACAGTCATAATGATTACCGAAATACATGGCAAAACTGTTTCAGACGATCCAGATTTGAAAGTGTTGAAAATATTAACATGTCTGGATTAGAAATCCACTACCTTACCATGGTTTTAACTTTGACAGAATAAGAAATTTAACAAATCCGGATCACACATGGAAGTGAGTGAAATTATGTTTTACTTTCTCTAAGACATCGGTGGTAATTATAGAAACTACTACATTCAATCCAAAATTGAATTGAGATGCACTTTTTAAGGTCCCCGCACTCAACAAAGCATTATGTATGCTTGAGAGAGTAGTCTAGCCAAATTCGAAAAAGAGAGAGGCTGGATAAAGCAGAAACTCCGTGCAACGTTCTTGCTCATTTAAATAGACAATGTGATTATGACGGCGCACCTAAATTTTTTCGGCCATTTACAACATGGAAGAAAGAGTATTTAAAAGGATGAGGTTATTTAAATTTGTTAGAGCACTACAAATGATTGCTCACTGTAAAATACGTGAGAACAACTCATTAGGAGTGCCTCAGTGAGATAATAGTGATTTCCGTCTAAAAGAGAGAATATCTGCAACTAAATGTGTGAATCTGATGCCGTCGTTAATAAAAATGTAAGCTTAGCTTTTAGCACAGATAAGCAAGTGGGTAAGTAATAATCTATTTCCTAATCATTTTCAATTACATGAGCATAAAATTCATGATCATAACATTGCATTGTTAGAAATCAGTTAGGACTTATTAATTATTATCAGGAGTAATGTATTAAACAACATTACTATATCATTTTGAGTTTATAGGAAGAGAGTGTAAGTTATTTTAAATTGGATCTAAATAGAATCCCTAAATAGAATCTTAAGCTTGTATCAATACCTTATACAAACTGCGAAGTATTTTCTCTTTTTTACTTTCTCTACACTTACTATGTACATAGTTCATAGAGAAGGTATTGTAATGCACCCAAAAATTCGATACCGAGATTTCACCAGAAATACATGTTTTGGGTCCCCATAAATCCAAAAAGGGTCCGTGTGTGCGTGCGAGTGTGTGTGTCTGTGTCTGTGTGTGTGGACAGCATAGCTCAAAAACGAAAATACTGTTAAATACCAAACTTGGTATTTAAACTTGGTCTTGCAAGGATGCGACATGGAGGTTTCAAGAAAATTTCCCCACTTTACTTGGAACTTTTTTCGAAAATTTTGATTTTCTCAAAAATGGCTGTAACGATTTTTATTAAAATATCGTATTCTAAAGATATTTACCTGACAAATAAAATGTATGTCCTGAATTTTCTGGAAATAACTTCTGAAGACTACTTTATTCTGGATGAATTTTACGGAATTTTGATAACTGCTAAACCATAAGAGATAGACAAAAACCTACCAGAAATAAAATGTAGAGCATATTAAAACACTCAATTTATGTTATATAATTTTTTTTTCGTGGAATTGATCGTTTTTGAGATATTCCTTGTTTTTAGTTTCAGCTTTAAAAAACATACGTTTCTCATACAGGAATTTGTCAGCTGCCCGTACAAAGGATCTTCAGTCACTTAGCAACCAGCTTTTGACTATCCCTTTAACCTATGGTACTCCCTTATTTCGTCTCTACTTACAAGGAAGTAAATAATAAGACTATTGCTGCTAATGTTTTCTCGATTAGCATAAAGTAAATAGAATCATAAGCTTTCTAACAATAATACAATAACATTTTTGCAGAGATATAGAGAAAGTCATGTGAATGGAACATATCAGATCTTTAAAGCATGAATTACGTTTTAAGATGTGACTTTGATCATACTGACTGGTATAACGCTTTATATAACTTTTCTTTGGCCATTTTATAATGTACTTCTTTTAAAATTTTTGAAATACTGCTCGATATACTCACAAGTCACATGGTTACGGGCCGCCTCATTGTTGTCCTCACTCAATAATGCTCTGCGCATCAACGTTAGCTGTCGATATTATAACTCTATGGTGTTAACTGTCTTATGTGTGTTACGCACGTCGATTTCACAACTGACTACCGCTACGCTGAGCAAAACATAAGTCGAAGGATTGCTAGTGACAACTGACTTGTGGCCCATTCCGAATATACACTATAACAATTATAATAATTCTTATATTCTGATACTTCGATTAATGCTATAAGTAAGAAGTATTAGAACGAACACGAAAGAATATGATAAATAAAATTCTTTTTCTCTCTTTCTTTAATACGCGAAGCAGACACCAAATCTAACTTCGTAGTTTACTCTTACATTGTTATTTGGGCTGTTCTTTCTCTTTTGCCCTTTTTATTGTGAAACATTTAGAGACAATTTTGGGCAATTTCAGCGGACTCCTTAGATCAGGGATGTACAAATGTAAATTCCTTAAAAACCTTTGTCATGCATCCTTAAAGTAAGCCTGATTTAAATGAAATTTGTTATCTATATATCCTTGACTTGGTGCCATGAAATACATCTTTTAAAAATGTCTTTGTTTATTTGTATTCAGCGAAATCTCAGAATGAAATTTTGCAGTTAAATACATATCAGTAAAGGCTTGTGGAACATATACAATTTAATTAAAATCAATGCTTATTGTTGAAAAAATATAAAAAATTTGGATAGTTATAGCTAACAGATTTGCTATTTACATAGATTTCCCTTTCATTTTTGAGGTACACGTATGCACGCACCCTTAACATTCATGCAGAATTTTCAAAACTATATTTTCGGTAAAATCTCTAAGTCAAATTTTGAAATATTTTGAAAAATATTACGCCACATTTGACGCATGTCATGTATTTTAACGATCTCTACATTTTTCTGCCGTAAGTTTTGTCCATCTTTTATGACTTACAAGTTATCCAAAAGTTACTAAAGTCGAGCAGAGTGAAGAGGTCTCATAGCTTTTTGCAAGAAAATGTAAATAGATATTTTATTATTTTCTCTACTCAATAGACAGTGCATAAGTAGAGAAGGTATTGCATTTCATCCAAAAATTCGATATTGGAACCTTGCTGGAAATACACGTTTTAAGATCCCCTTTATAGTTTTAGAAACATTTCCATATGGTGTGCATGTAGGTGTGTCCGTGTATCTGTGTATACGATAACTTAAAAACGAAAAGTCGGTTAAATACCAAACTTGATAACTGAGTTCAGTATCTTCCAAGGATGCAACATGAAGTTTTCAAGAAAATCATCCCTAAAATACCATTACATGATAACATTTTCGAAAATGTTGATTTTCTTAAAAATATCTCTAATGATTTTGATTGAACTAACGTATATTACCGACATTTACGTGACAAATATCTCTAATGATTTTGATTGAACTAACGTATATTACCGACATTAACGTGACAAATATCTCTAATGATTTTGATTGAACTAACGTATATTACCGACATTTACGTGACAAATATCTCTAATGATTTTGATTGAACTAACGTATATTACCAACATTTACGTGACAAATATCTCTAATGATTTTGATTGAACTAACGTATATTACCGACATTTACGTGACAAATAAAATGTTTATATTGCATTTTTTAGGAATAGCCTCTGAAGACACACAATTTATGTCTTATACATTTTTGTGGAGTTAACTATTTCAGAGATCTCACTTTTATTTGTTTCAATTTTAAAATGGTTAAAGGTTTTCTCAAACGGAAATGTGGCATTCCTTTTTTCTTTTGTTTTACTTCTGGCTATGCAAAGAGAACTAAATTTCATTCACATAGCAAATATAATTTAAAATTGGATTATCGTCTATCGTTTTTATGTCATTGTCTAAAATAAATGTATTCAAAATCGTAAAGTAATTTTTACAAAACAATAAAATGATTTTTAAGTGCAAAGGGTAGTTTGGGAAGAATAAATTGGGTGAATATGTGTATCTTTGAAATTTGTCATTCCTACCATTTTCAGGTTTAGAGGCACGCATGTAAGGACCTTTTTCCGAAAGTGTTTTGGGGGAAAGGGATCTCAAAACATATTTCTGGTAAGTGTGCCTATATTCTACCCACCGTAACTAAGAACGAAGTATACTTTAAACATGTGCAGTGCAGTCTGTAAGGAAGCATCTAGAAGTAGGTGCATTTAATGAAATAAGCCTAAGTGTTGTTTGTTTGACCTCGTGTATAGATTCAAGGTCCTAATGGATTGCAGAATTATGAAAGGCACAGTTGCATAAAGCATGAACGTCATGTGGAATTAAAAACAGCCTTTTGTACGCACTGTTATTTTCTTCTGTTACATGACAAAAGAACGCAGAAGCTTGTTTGTAGCTCACGATGAACAGTAAAGAAAAACATGGTAGAATTTGTGATAAAAATGTAGCAATTGGTACTAACAAGAAGAAGCTTGGGAGAATCAATGAAGGATAAACGATATTTAGCCCCGCGACCCCACTGATTGCTTCTTTGAAACCATTCTGTGCACCTAAACCAAATATTTACCTTATATTCTCCATAGAATATGTTGAAAAAGATTTCCAGTGTTTCTAATGCGCTAATCAGAAACCTTGCCTAAGGCATCAGGTAATATATAATACCAAGGAGATATCGCCACACTATTTGTTATTAGCTATGCTCTAAGAATGTAGAAGCTATGTTTCCTTATGGTGTGTTGAAACTCCAATTAAGGTGACATTTACGTCAAATCGAGAGGGTAAAGAAAGATGGAGATGAATCATCCAAAATCATTCTCAACACAGAGCTTTTAGTGCAGATCGGCTTGGCTTTTAATATCGTAAAAATACAGTTGTAGGCTGCTATGAACTTTTTACTTAATAATACATATTTGTATTAGAGTTTACAATTATTTTATGTTAAGCACAATTTTGATCATCACTTCAAAGTTTAGAACTATAAGGAAAAAGATAAGTTATTTTAATATTTAGGACGATAATGTCTTTTGTGTGTATATCAACCCAATGTTGACCAAAAAAATGGTTTTGGAAATTCATCAAGATAATTTGAAACTTTGCCTACAATATAGTACAAATAACTTTGATATTGATTCCCATAGATACAAAACAAACCGGTACCCTCTATTTAGAAAATATTTGTTTTTATTTTATTTAAGTCTCTCGAACTTAAAAAACATATTGCATTGGGTTTCTAGATAGATTTGTACATCATGAGATATTTTACATGTTTACATAAAATTACACACTTTTGAAATGCAGCACTGCTGTAGATTTTTATAGCATGATGTGCAGAAGAACGGAATTGTCGGCTCGTGTATGCTCTTTTCTCGTTATCCACTTGCGCTTTTTGTCTGTAGGATATAAACTCTCAGTTGAATTTATTCCTGATGATAGCAATTACGTCGGTTAGATTACTGATTCTATAACAGTAGCTCTTTACTCACTAGTTTAAACGTAATATTTTATTTGCTTTGTTGTGTGTGCCGATTAGAATTGAGTACTATTTAAAGTACTTCGAATGCATTAGAAACTTCCATTCCATCCCGAGCTACATTTTACGTGGAAAACAATTGTGATATTTTTGATTTTCATAAAAATGGAATTATTCTCATTTAGATATTTAATATATTTATATGGAAATAAAATGCATATCTTGAATATCAGAACACAATCTACGGACTTAATAATGATGATATGTAGAACCTAAAAGTGTTTGAAAGTAAACTGGTATATCAATTTATAAAGACATGCCTTAGCAAGGATTTAATATCTGTGGTGCAAGATTTGTTAAATTAACTATTTTGGATGTTAATCGGCTGCAAAATGGAACTAATACATAATGATAGAGCTTCCGACAAACTTTTAAGCTATCGTGTACGGTATAAAATGTTTCTCTACCTGATCGCTCGTAGGTTCACTTCTAAGAAAAATTCGAAGTATTCCCCTTAGATATAAGACAGTGAAAACAGTGGCAAATACGAGACTATTTCCAAGCATGCTGTTTCAAAAATTAGCAGAAATGAATGCTAACAGATCAACTGTTGAAGAATCTAACAGAAATAATGATGATAAATAATGAAGTTTTCGATCAATATTGTGCTCTTAGCAAATGTGTATAAACACGTATTTGTCGAATCTCTAGTATAAAGCAAACTTCAATGACATGTAAGCTCTCAAGAGACTCAGCGGTAAATCAGCCCATGCGAATTACAATATAAAATGTAAATAGCATCTTTTCAACTAAAGCATTATGAAATAATGTAACTTTAGAAAATGCGCCGTATTAACACAGTAATATGAAGATTGATTGTTTTCCATCCCATTATTGACCTGTATAACACAATATGTCTATTACCAAACTGTATAACAAGCTTTTCATAAAACACTGAAATGTTATGCCCAATCTGAAGTGCTATTATTTTGAATTTTTCTAGTAATGTACATAGTAGATAGAGATGGTATTGTATTCCACCCAAAAATGGATACCGAGATTTCACCGGAAATACATGCTTTCAGACTCTCTGTCTCCTAAAGGAGCGTTTTTAAAAATATATCCGTGTGTACGTATGTGTGTGGGGGCGGCAGCATAGCTCAAAAAACGAAAAGTCGGTTAAACACCAAACTTGCTTTATAAGTGCAGTATCTTCGAAGGACACGAAGACTTTAAGAATATCCCTCACCCCAATTACCTTTTACATGGAACATGATTCTAAAATTTGATTGTTTTATAAAATGGCTTAAACAATTTTTATTAAAATACCATTTTTATGAAAAACAAAATTTATTTCTTGAATTTTCAGCAACATTTCTGGAGACTTCTTCATTCTAGATGGCACATGTAACTTTTATATATCTGTTAAACTATAAAGGATACACAAAAATTTACTACAAAAATATTAGATCTGGTTAAGACAATTTATGTCGTATACTTTTTTTTTTTTTCCCCCCGCAGAGTCAACCGCTTCGGAAATATTCCGTGTTATTGGTTTCAATTTTAAGCTACTTAAACTTTTCTCAAACGGGGAGTCATCTTTCTTTTCGTCTCTGGTTTGGTTACTCCTGGCTCGCAGAGAGGGGACTTTCAATTGTTTCAATGGATTTCATTATCGCTTTAGCGTAGTGTATTCCCTTATTTCCGTCTGCTTTCAAAAAGCAATAAGATAAGACTCTAAGACAATTTTGCTAATGTTTATCTTGATTAGCATGATATAGATAAGAGAATAACCTTTTGTAATAAACTTTTGTTTTCGGAACGTCGCCTCTCTTTTATTTGCAGCTGGCAAGCAAAGAGAGCAGACTTTCAATTGTTTCAAAGGATTTGACTATCGCTTTAGCTTAGTGTATTCCGTTACCTCCTTTCGCTTACAAAGAAGCAAGTAATGAGAGAATTCTGCTAATGTTTATCTAGATTAGCATGATGTAGATGAAAATAAACTTTTGTAGCTCGCCTGGCAGTGTGGTAGTAGCGTGTCTGCCTCCCATTCAAAAGGTCGTGAGTTCGAATCTCGCTTAGGATGAGTTACCCGGATAAGGTTTTTTCGGGCTTTTCCCTTGTCCTGAGAAGAAAAATGTCGAGTAAATTTAAGCTCCATAGACCCCGAGATCATTTGAGCATCATTTCACCAATTTATTTATCGTCCGATATGACCAACTAGGTTAAAAGGACGTTAAGTTACAAAAAAATACTTTTGTAAGACAATTTTGTTTGCGGAACAACTAGAGAAGTCTTGTAAATAGAATACATAAGATTTTACCTTCTCTAGCACGTATGTACAAAGCACATAGTAGCCAGAGTAGGTTTTGCATTTCACCCAAAAATTCGATGCCCAGATTTCACCAGAAAGATAAGTTTTAGGCTCTCCTGTACAAAAAGCACTTTTACTTTCTCTATCACTGTACATACATGTACATAGGAGCTAGAGAAGGTATTGAATACCACGCAAAAAATAGATGTTGATATTTCACTGGAAATACATGTTTTGAGGTCCCATGAACCAGAACATAGAATGTGTGTGACGGGGGGTACTGTGTGTGTGTGGACAGCATAGTTAAAACGAATATACCGTTAAAAAATAAACTTGATATTAATCGCGCCACCAGAAACTACCCTTTACATGGATAAATGTTGTTTTTCTCAGAAATTACTAACGATTTTGATTAAAATACCGTACATTAAAAATATTTACATCAGAAATAAAATGTATTTTCTGAAATTTCTGGGAATAGCCTCTGAAATTCTTTTTATTGTGGATGAGTTTTCAGAATTTTGCATAACGGTTAAACCGTAAGAGATAGACAAAAACTTAATACAGAACAACTGCAGATCTTGTCAAGCACATCATTTATGTCATGTTTTTCTTGTAATGCTAATGTTTATCTCGGTTAGCATGATGTAGATAAAAGAATAATCTTTTGTAACAATAGTTTATATTTGGAAAAGCTAGAGAAAGTTATTTGAATGGAAACATCAGATTTTTATAAAAAGTCGGTATTTAAGTTTAGTATCTTCCAGGGCGGCGAACGAAGATTTTGAAGAAAATCCCTCTACCGCAATACCTTTATATGGGAAAGATTACGAAAAGTTTAATTTTTTAAAAATGATTCTAAGGATGATTAAAATACCATATATCAAAATATTTACATGAAAAATAAGATGTATATCTAGAATGCTATTGGGATAGCCTCTGAAGACCTCTTCCTTCAGGATGACTTTTGCAAAACTGGTAAACCGTAAGAGATAGACTAAAACTTACTACGGGATATATGTAGATCTCGATAAAACGCACAAATTATGTCATATACGCTTTTTTCGTGGAATAAACTTTCTCATACGGGAATTTATCAATATCTGGCCATGCAAAGAAACGAAATTCAATCACATAGCATCCAACTTTTAAAATACTGATTATTGATTTGGCCTGGTGTAGTCCCTTATTACCCATTTATTTGTAAGGAAGCAAGTAATAAGACCTTTTCTGCTAATGTTTATTATTATTATTATCATAAATCAGATTGAAGAATAAGCTTTTTAATAGGTTATAGAGCTGCAGAAATTCACGTGAATATAATACATCAGATTTTTTATTTTTGTTTTGAGAGAGGTTTCGTTTTGTATGTGTTTGCAATTTCATTTATTCTTATGTTTTTAAAGTAGTATATATATGTATATTAAGAAACATGCCTGTGCTTTCAATAATTAGCATTGCATAAAATAACTCATACAATTTTGCTTATACACGAATTATTCGAACTTCAAATTTCTTGATTATAATTTTCAAATTAAAAAAATAATTATATATTCGTTAACGCTTTACGCTAAAAAGTGATTTAACGATTGTATAATTAGGCAATGCAACTTTGAAATTTGAATTTACAATATTTCAAATTAATCGTTATCTAGCTTCAATATCCCTTTTAAAAATAAACACAGTATAATTTAATACCTAGGGTAACTACTCGTATTTCAATAAACTAGTTCTGAAAATATTTTTTTCTCCATCAATTCTTTTCAGCGGAACCAAAGATTTAGTCGATAATAACTAGAATTTTGATATACATCAAACTCCAAAAGTTATTGAATCTAACATCGGTTTATGCATTTTTCCTTGTAGTTCGTAACCTTGACGTTCAAACTGCATGAGTTGTTAGAATAAGTGAAAAACCAGACAAATTTCTGGAAATGATAGACGTTCTTCTTAACAGTAGATTATCATATATGTACATACATATGTTTTATCTGCTGACGTACTCAACGTTTGCTGATGACTCACAAATCATTTAAAAAAAGGAAACTTTCCACTCCAATAAAACATGTTTATCACGTAAATTCAAGGCGTCCTTGAGGTTAAATTGAAGGGCTCTCCTCTTCTATTTGAAATAACAACGCAATTCTCAAAACACTGCAGATATACAACTACACAGAAGAAACTGCCGAGACTTACAATCACAAGCTTTTTGCATTTTGGTACATTATAGAAGCATTATACACTGTATCTATGATGTAAATAAATCTGAGTAATACACTCAGAAAGCTCTCTATACCCATTAGCATTTTATATGTATCCAAATAAATTCAGTAGTCATATACAAAGTTAGGATAATTACGGTAGTAAAATTTCCCCAGAAATTATTCCTCAAATGTTTTTTTTTATTCCTCCATTGTTACATTCAGAAAAGTGAAACGACTGAATTGAATACAAGCCATGTGTTGATATTACGTCATATAACAAAAGAAAAAACAAAACAAAAAAAAATCTGATGTGTTCCATTCACATGACATTCTCTACATCTCTGCAACAAATTATTGTTAGAAAGCTTATGCTTCTATTTAGTTCATACTAATCGAGAAAAAATCAGTAGAAATAGTCTTATTACTTGTTTCTTTGTAAGTAGAAGCGAAATAAAGGAGTACTATAGGTTAAGGTGACATCAAAAGCTGGTTGCTATGTGACTGAAGTTCCTTTGTTAGTATGGACAGCTATTGACAAATTCATGTGAGAGAAACATGTACGTTTTTGAAAACTGAAACCAATAACAAGGAACATCTCAAAACGATTAACTCTACGAAAAAATGTATATAGCATACATTCTGTGTTTTAACGTGCTCTACATTTTTTGTATGGTAAGTGTTTGTTCATCTCTTCCGGTTTAGCAGGTATGCAAAATTCCGTAAAATTCATCCAAAATAAAATAGTCTCCAGAAAATTTAAGATATACATTTTATTTGGGATGTAAATATATTTAATATACGCTATTTTAATCAAAATCTTTAGAGCCATTTTTGGGAAATTCAAAATTTACGAAAAAAGTTCCATGTAAGGGTTAGTTGGAGGTGGAGGGATTTTCTTGAAAATCTTCGTGGCGCATCCTTGGCAGATACCAAGTTAAATACCAAGTTTGGTATTCAACGGTCTTTTCGTTTTTGAGCTACACGGACCTTTTTCTAAAAATGCTTTTTTGGATTCAGGGGGACCAAAACATTTATTTCCTGTGAAATCTGGGTATCGAGTTTTTATGTGGAAAGCAATACCTTCTCTATCCACTATGCACATATTACATGTAGAGAAAGTAACAAATATATCACTTATATTATAAGATTAATATATGGGGACTAATCTAAATTTCAATCTTCTAATGAAAAGTGAACATTTTGAAGAGGACGTTGGGAACGAAATATTATTTGAGCAATCTGCAATATTCTTATGGGTTATATTTTGCCATGCTTATTATGTAGTACATCCCTGTTTCCAGTAACACAAAACTATACAATCTTCAATAATAATGAGGTGGTCTTCACAAACTACTCACATAATGTTCAGAGTAAACGTTTTATTTGCCTTGAACTTAACTCAAACTTGCGAAATTTTAATCGAAATCCTCTAAGCTATTTTGAGACAATAACAAATAACAATTTTTCGTATGTTGTTTGCGGCAAAGGAATTGAATTAAACTCTTTGATTTTTATACTTTAAGGTTGCTGGATTTAACTGTGAAGTTTCTTGTTTATTCATCATTTTGTTTTGCGTTATGTTTTGCAGTTTAATCACGATATATAAATATGCTTACAAACGTGTTTTTAAAGAAGCTTTTCTTGGTTCAGCGCATCTGAAAACGCACATTTGGGGTTAAATTTTAATAACTAAACTTTGGATTGAACTGATTAAGATAATCGACCGTTTAAGTGCTGGTTTGTTATTGTTGAATCAAGGCTTTCAAAACAGTTTTAATGCAAATATGCTCTTACAAAAATTCCTGAAGACTCCTTATCTCCAAGAAAAGAAGGAAAATGAAAATACTTCTGTTTCAACGCACAAATAAGCAAAAGTTTTCGCCTTTAAGATTAAGCTTTTATGTTGTAGGAGACATAATTTTGGGAATCCCTAGTCTGTGCCTTAACTGGAGTTGTGGTATATATTATTTTCAGTTTTATTCCACTATTATTATTTACCAGGCTGTTCTTATTGTATGGTGACTGAATGAAATAGATCCGAGATGAGCCTGCTTACAATATTTGATGTGTTAATGACTAAGAGAAAACTTTGAATATAAAACTGATTTAGATAGCTTAGATTCAAAGCTTGCCTCGCTACGTGGAAGATATGTGCTCTTTTATTCCTGACCAGAAACTAGACGTGCCTCGGAAAATATAATAAATTCTTAGATATTCATTATATATATTGTAATTAACATACGGAATAATTAAGAAAAATCGTAATGAAATATGTTAGAGAACAATTACCATTCTACACTTTAATTTGTTTTTGCTTTCTCTACACGTACTATGTGCATAGTGTATAGAGATATTATAATGCACCAAACATCTTGGAGTCGATCCCAAGCGAGATTTGACGTGTACAAAGCGGCGAAGGGCGGGTTTTCTCTGGGTTCTCCAGTTTACCCCGCCATCGCATTCCACCGGTGCTCCATATTCATCCCATGTATCTCCAGTGTCATCGTCTGATACCGAGAATTCACCGGAAATACATTTTTTGAGATCCACTGAATCCAAAAAAGCATTTTTAGAAACATATCCGTGTGTCTATGGTGTGTGTGTGTGTCTGTCTGTCTGTGGGCAGCATAGTTAAAAACGGATAGATACCAAACTTGGTATTTAAGTTTGCTATCTTTCAAGGAAGCGACATAAATACTTTCATGAAAATCCCCTCTCTCCAACTACCATTTATATGAAAAAATTTCAAACATTTTGATTAAAATAACTCTAATGATTTTGATTAAAATCGCTTACATTTAAGATATCTACATGACAAATAAAATGCGTATCTTCAATTTTCAGGGAACAGTCTCTGAAGACATGTTCATTCTGAATGAATTTTGCGGTATTTTGCATAATTGGTAAACCGTAAGAGATAGACAAAAGCTTACCACACAGAAATGTAGAGATCATTAAAACATACAATTTATGTTATACACATTATTTTCGTGAAGTTGACCGTTTTTGAGTTATTTCTTGTTATTAGTTTCAGCTTTAAAATACTTGCACTTTTCTCATACGGGAATTTGACAACTATTGTCCATACAAAAAAAAAAGGTACTTCAATCACAGCTTTTAAAAGGTTTGACTATCGATTTAGCCCATGGTACTCCTTACAAGGAAGCAAGCAATAGAGACCTTTTCTGCTAATTTTTTCTTTTTTAACATTAAGTTTATAGAGGAATAAGTCTTTTAACAATTGTTCATTGTAGAGATGTAGAGAAACTCATGTGAATGGAACACATCATTTATTTATTATTATTATTTTTATATAATTTTTGTTTTGCACAAATCGTCACTTAAGCTACAATATAACGTTGCAACAACAACGTATAGCGGACCACACACACGTCTCACCAGAATGTGACTGTCGCCTGTTCGTAGCAGATATTTACATTTTAGATATAAATATCGATGCCAAACATGAATAATTAAAGTAAATAATTTCTTTGTTATTCTCAACTTCTTTAAATGTTAAAATAAGATACCAATCTCCCCCGCTACTTTTTAAAGCGAAATAGATAAGCACCCAAACTATTTATTATGTACTAGCGATAGGACAATACCACTGTTTCACAGTACTCGGTGCTGATACTTATTTTTGTGTACTGGTACTCACTTCATAATAAAAACTGTAAAGGCGATAGCTATTTTGCGAATTATGTTCTTATTAGTAGTTTTGGTGTATAAACGCATGTAAAAAATGTTGGTGAGTACCTTGTACATTTTATTTGATGTGATGCCACATATATCGTCGCTTTACTCATCATTTTCAACTTTCGCGGTATCATGTTCTGACTGACGGGAGGCGTATACAATGACTTTTACTTTATCTACCTTCGTACATTGTTCACAGGTAGAGAAGGTATTGCTTTGGACCCAACGGTGCTTTTTCATGAAATAGTTTTAGGGTCCCCCGGATAAAAAAAAATTAAACACCGTGCATGTGTATAAACAACGTAGCTCAAAAACGAAAAGTGTGTTAAATAACAAAAATGATTTTCATTTTTAGCAACTCCCAAGGACGTGACACGAACATTTACAAGAAAATTCCCCACCCACAAAAATGGAAAAAAATTATAAACTTTTAATTTACTCAAGAATGACTCTAATACATTTTGATTAAAATACTATATATTAAAGACATTTTCATGGCAAATAACATGTAAATATTGAATTCCTGGGAGTAGCTTCTGAAGTTCTCCATATTATGAGTGACTTTTGCATAACTCGTAAACAAAAAGAGACGAACAAAACCATATAAAATGTGGTCCCGTTAAAACACACAATGCATGTCAAATACATTTTTGTTGTACAGTTAAGTTATCTTTGCGAGATATTAATACTTCACTGAAAGGGAAATCGTAATTCATATTTTTTCATCCTGGTCAATCAAAGACAACGGCATTTCATTCCATCACAAGGTGATCGGCTTTTAAAAAACTTGACTATCGTAGCCTATTGCATTTCCTTATTCCTCTTGTACAAGGAAATAAATTCATAGTTTATCTCGATAAGCTTGAAATAGATATAAGAATACGATTTTGTAAGATTAGAATGTTGCAGCATAAGTAAAGAAAGTTATGTGTGTGTAGCACATTAGTTTTTTTCTTTCTTTCAATAGAGGTTCTGTAACCTTCCCTCAGTGTATAAATGTAATATATTTCTTTAAATTTCTTATACCTATTGTGTAACTTACCACCAGGGAAATAATTTGTGTATGTATTACACACTGTTGTAATGTTTTAGTACTGCATACTTAAAAAATGGTCCACATTACACTTATGTTTTTACAGTATCCGAAATTTACATATGCGAAATAAAATATTTATGGAAATTAGACTATGGTATGCCTGTAAGCAATTCAACGAATGGTACAACAAATATTAATAAACCTGGACAAAGTACTCATCGGAGTCTAACTCTGAATCACAGGATTCAATAGCAAATGAAACTGTTATTGTAATGAAGAACTTTAGGTAACGTTAAAAAGCCTGCATATTTATTCTGTTACCATATACTCGTTAAGAAAATTACTTCTGTTTAATCTCGATTTTATATTAAATACGTAAAAAGAGTATTATTAGTAGAACATGCACATAAGGTTTTCATAACCTCCATCTAAAATAAAGAGACCGACATTTTAGATTGTGTATAAAAATTGTTTGCAACATAGTTACTGATTTAAGCCACAATGCTTTACTTTTCTTTGACTTCTATTTTATAGCGCAGAACTTTTTAAGCATTTCAGTATTTCTGAAGCTTTAAAACGGATTTTTTTAAAGCTTACCACTCGAGTTGCTGAAGAATTTCCATATAATCAGTAGATCAAAATATTTGTGATGTTGTGAACCTCAAGAGTGTTACCAAATCTTTGTCAGATAATTTAGACAGCTATGCAGGAGACTTTATTCCATAAAGTTAGCACAATATTAGATCTGAAATATAACACAGTCTTAAGATAAACCAGTGATGTTGAAGAATGACTGACTTTTAAAAGCAAGTTCCCTCCCTGCTTTTGATAAAATGTCCTGGCAGGTATTCTGCAAAGGCGACAGAAAAACCTAGAACTGATTAATAAAGGTTAATGGTAACGATATCAATAGGCGCAAAAGAAATTTGGGAGATTTTTTCAGTTATTTGTAGAAAACAACTCTTCTTGAGAGATGGTACGAGTGAGGTCAATGAAATGACTATTGTAAGGACGAAGTGATGGCCTGAATAGTGAGTAATGATCTCTGCTAGGAAATCAGTCTAATTGTGTTGGGTGTTAATGTCACTGCGATCACCTTGCTCTCTCACGAACAAGGCCAACAGCGGGTAAACAACCTTGCACACAGCTCCCCTCAATGTCGCAGTCTTTGTCGTGCAGCACGCAGGAAGCCATCACCCTGCTGTCATTGGGAGATCGCTATTTCAGGGTGACTTCTTGAACGAATGTAGGAAGCAAACACTAAGTCGTTTTCTCTTTATGGGAATTTCCTCATTGTACATTGCTCTTCCAATCTTCTCTCTGTTCCACTTTTCTTTTTATGTTGCATATGAAATGAACCATATACAGTGTTGATTATCTGTAACCTTCTATTACCCCAGCCCTTTTTTACTTTCTCTACACGTACTATATACATAGTGTATAGAGAAAGTATTGCATTCCACCCAAAAATTTGATACCGAGATTTCACCGGAAATAAACGTTTTAGGGATCTCTGTAACCAAAAAAGGATTTTTAGAAAAATGTCCGTGTGTGTGACCGTGTGTCCGTGTGTCTGTCAATAACGAAAAATTGGTAAAACACCATACTTGGTATATAAGTTTAGATATATGACAGGAAGATTTTGAGAAAAATCCACCACCCCAAACTACCTTTTACATGGAAACTACCCTTTTCTCAAAAATGACTGACGATTTTGATTAAAATACCATATAATAAAGATATTTCTATAGCAAATAAATTGTATATGTTGAATTTTCTGGGAATAGACTCTAAAAACCTCATTATTCTGAGTGAATTTTGCTGAAATTTGCGCAACTGGTTAACTGTAAGAAATAGAAAAAACTCACTAAAACAAAAAATGTAGATCAGTTAAAACACACAATTTATATAATATACGTTTTTTATTCGTGGAATTTGGCATTTCTGAGCTATACCTTGTTATTTGTTTCTCTCTCACAGATTTTAAAAGATTTGACTATCGTTTTACTATAGGGTAATCCTTTATTTCCCTTCTACCTACAAGGAAACAAGTAAGACAATTTTTGCTAATGATTATCTCGCTTATCATAAAGGATATATAAGAATATGCTTTTTAACAATAATTTGTTACAGCTATGTAAAGAATCATGTAGATGGAACATATAATTTTTTTTTCGTAAAGATAATATTATTATACACTAGGTTTAGCATCTAACACTTTTAGTTTTTGAGCTATGCTGTCCACAGACACACACACAAAGACACACACCTGGAACTTTTATAAACATTCTTTCGTTTTACTTTCTCTTTACGTACTGTGTACATAGTGTACAGAGAAGGTATTGTATTGCACAAAAAATTCGATACCGAAATTTCACCGGAAATATATGTTTTGAGACCACTTGAATCCAAAACAAAGCTTTTTATTAGGAAAATGTCCGTGTGAGTTTGTGTGTGTGTGTGTGTGTGTGTGGAGGGGGGCAGCATAGCTCAAAAACGAAAAGACCGTTCAATACCAAACTTGCATTTAAGTTTGGTATCTTTAAAGGAATCGACACAAAGATTTTAAAGAAAATCCCCCACCCCAACTACCCTTTACACGGAACATTTTTCAAAATTTTTATTTTCTCAAAAGTGGCTCTAACGATTCTGATTAAAACACCGCATGTTTAAGATATTTTTATGACAAACGAAATGTATATCTTGGATTTTATGAGAATAGCCTCTGAAGACACCTCCATTCTGGGTGACCTTTGTAACTGGCAAACCGATGTAAAAAAACTTACTACACAAAAAATGGGAGATCTCATTAAATCATATTTCATATGTCCCCCGGCCGGTTAATGCGGTCCTCATGACCTGCAGCCGCTACTTCTCCATCAAGTAGCTCCTCAATTGGCCCCCCAGGCTCCTCACGAGGCTGAGTGCACCCCGGGCCAGGTCTCCCAGCGGGAGAAAAATCCCCACGCCGGTACTGGGGATCGAACCCAGGTCTCCCGCTTGGTAAGCAGCAACGCTACCACCACGCTAAGGAGACGTCCATATTTTACGTTATATACATTATTTGTAGAGTTAACCGTTTTTTGAGATATCCCGATTATTAGTTCCAATTTTAGCCACTTAAACTTTTCTCAAACGGGAAGACATCTTTCTTCTCGTTTCTAGTTTGTTGACTCCTGGAAAGCAAAGATATTGGAATTTCAATTGTTTCACATAGCGCCGGATTTTAAAGCATGAGACTATCACTTTAGCCTGCGCATTTTCTTATTTACCTTCTACTTACTTGTTCTGCTTTTGTTTGTCTTGATGTAGATAACAGATTAATCTTTTGAATAAAAGATTTGTGTGCTGAACAGCTAGAGGATATCATGTGAATGAAACACATTATATTTCTTCCCTTCTTATTACAACTGACCAAGTAATAAGGTCAATTTCTGCTAATGTTTATATCGATTAGCATGATGTAGAGAGAAGAATAAGCTTTTTGAAACTAAATAATTAAATAATTTCCTCACTTCGTCCTAATCTCCTGTAGATATGCCGCACAAAGTAAATCCACAAATGTCTTTCAGAATCATTGCACAAAGCAACCCAAAATATATTTATTATTTTCTCTAGTACGTATGTACAACGTATATAGTAGGTGGAGAATATATTGTATTCCATCCAAAAATTCGATACCGAAATTTCACTGGAAATATATGTTTACAATAAGCGTTTTTTTTTTTCAAAAAGATCCCTCCCCCTCACCATCTCTCTCTGTGGTTATGTTTTTGTGTGGACAGCATAACTCAAATCCGAAAAGTCGGTTAACCCGCCCCTGCGCCACTTTGTCCACACAAATCTTACATGCGGTCGCTTGGGATCGAACCCGGGCCGTTAAGTTCAGTAATCTTCCAAGCATGCGACACGTAGATTTTCAGGAAAACCGCCAACTCAGTTTCCTTTTACATGGAACATTTTTCTCAAAATGGCTCTAACGAACTTAATTAAAATACCTTATGTTTAAGGTATTTTAGAGACAAACAAAATATATAGCTTGAATTTTCTGGGAGCACCCTCTGAAGACTTCTTCGTTCTGGATGACTTTTGTAAAACTGGTAAACCGTAAGAGATAGCCAAATACTACACGAAAAAATATACATAACTTCAAAACACGAAATTTATATCATATACATTTTTAATTGAGTTAACCGTTTCCAGACATTTCTTGTTATTGGTTTCAGTTTTAAACTACTTAAACTTTTCCTAATCGGGAAGTCATTTTTCCCTTCATTTTTCTTTTGTTTTACTCCTAGTCATACAAAGAACCCAATTTCAATTGTTTCACATAACGACTAGCTTTTAAAGGATTTGACTATCGATTTAGCCTATGGTAATCCCTTATTTAGAAGGAAGCAAATACTTTTTTTTTTAAGAATATATATATAATATTCGTATATAAAGTCATGTGAATGGAACCCATCATATTTTTCCTACTGAAAATTAGCTTGCTATTACTATTTCTTTGTTTGACTTTTTGACAACAGCTCACGTTACTGTTTGTGGTACATTCCAAGTTTACAACATAAAGGTATTCACTCCAAATTCTCAAGTACAGCTTCTTTTTTTGCTTTTTTCCAAATTTTCTTCTTGCACTTGTCTTTATCTCAAACTTTCCGAAGTTTACATTTATTTCCATAAGCATATATCTTGAAATCTCATCGTTCTCAGCAATTGGTGCCACATTATCTACCGTAATCTATATGTTCTCCTCCTATCACCACTCTTCCTTTGATCCGAGAACAATTTCTTCCTAAATTTCCTCAATGCGATGTTGAATAGTGATAAAGGATATTATTCTCACTATCTTCCTGTTCTATTTTTCTTGTATATTTTATCCTATTTTGGGTATACCGTATGCTTTCGCTAGATATACCAGATTGCTCATCCTTTCTTTCTTTCTTTTTTAAATTTGGATCTGTTTGGTTCTTAGTGGTGAAAAATCCAGTATCCTACTATTAAAATATAATATAATATCGACTTTCACTAACACAAATGTATAATGTACATGGTACATAGATAAAGTATTGTATTCCACCCAACATTCTATACTGAGATTTCCCTGGAAATACATGTTTGAGAACCCCTGAATCCAAAAAGCATTTTTTTGGAAATAGGTCCATCCGTGTGTGTATGTGTGTATATCTATCTGCCTGAGTGTGTCTCTGACAGCAAAATGCCAAATTTCGTATTTAGGTTCAGAATCTTCCAAAGATGCGACATGAAAGTTTTTAGGAATGTCGCCCCGTTCCAAACTACCTTTTGTAAGGAATATTTTCCGAAATTTTCGATTTTCTAAACAATGGCTCTAATGATTTTAATTAAGATACTGTATATAAAAGATATTTGCACGGCAAATAAATGTATATCCAGAAATTCTTGAGAATCATTCTTGGGAATAGTCCCTGAAGTGTTTTTCATTCTGTACTACTTTTGTATTACTAGTAAATCGCAGAGAAATACATAAGAAGTTACTACAAAAAATGTAGATCTCGTTAAAATACACAAATTATATCATGCACATATTTCTGTGAATATAGCCATTTTCGAGATACTCCTTGTTATTGGTTTCAATTTTAATAAACTTAAAATGTACTAACCGGATCTCTCATCCATTTCATATTTTTTGTTTTATGTCTGGCCACGGGAAGAATACAGCGTTTAAATAACAAACGCATAGCGAATGTTTTAAAAGATTTGTCTATCGCTTTAGCCTAGTATATTGTCTTATTTTCTTTCTACTTACAAGGACCTAAGTAGTAAGGCCGTTTCTGATAATGTTTATCTTGATTAGCATGATGTAGATAAAATAATACTATTTTATAACAATAGTTTGTTTTCAGAAGATATAGAGAAAATCATGTGAATGGAACGCATCAGATATTTCTACCAGGGTCATATTCCATCTAAGGTTGTTAAATTTATTACTTTCACTTCCTGTTTCACGAAAATGTAGATTAACCAGTGTTTCAACCCATTCTTCCGGGAACTCCCTTCTTACTTTCTCTATACGTACCTACTATGTACATAGTGTATAGAGAAGGTACTGCATTCCACCCAAGAATTCAATACCCATGTTTCACCAGAAATATGCATTTTAGGATCCCTTGTATCCAAAAGAAGCATTTTTAGGAATAGATTTATGCGTGTGTGTGTATGTGTGTGAGTCTGTGAATGTGTGTGAGTGTGTGTGAATGTGTGTGAGTCTGTGAGTGTGTGTGTGTGTGTGTGTCCGCGTGTCTGTAAACTCAAAAATGAAAAGTCAGTAAAATACCAAACTTGGTATTTAAGTTTAGTATCTTCCAGGGATGCGACACGAAACTTTTGAGAAAAATCTGATGTGTTCCATTCACATGACTCTCTCTACAGCTCTACATTAAGTTATTGTTAAAAAGCTTAATATTGTATTTACTTAACGCTAATCGAGAAAATTTAGGCAGGTCTTACTTACGTCCTTGTAAGTAGAAGGGAAATAAGGAGTACCATATACTAAATCGATAGTTAAAGCTTGTTGCTATGTGATTGAAGTTCCTTTGTTTGTATGGACAGGAGTTCAGAAATTCCCGTATGAGAAAAGTTTGTGTTTTAAAGCTGAAACTAATAACTAGGAATGTTTCAAAAACGATCAACCTCACGGAAAAAATGTATATAACACAAATTGTGTGTTTTAACGAGCTCTACATTTTTTGTGGGTTAAGTTTTTGCCTATCTCTTACCGTTTACCAGTTTTGCAAAATTCCGTAAAATTCATTCAGAATAAACATGCCTTCAGAGGCTATTCCCAGAAAATTCAAGATATAAATTTTATTTGTCAGGTAAATATCTTATATATAAGATATTTTAATCAAAATGGTTACAGCAATTTTTGAGAAAATAAAACATTTTAAACTTTTTTCCATGTAAGGGATAGGCTGGGGTGAGAGGATTTTCTTGAAAATCTTTGTTTCGCATCCTTGGAAGATACCAAACTTAAATACCAGGCTTGGTATTTAAACGGCCTTTTCGTTTTTGAGCTATGTTGTTCACAGACACACAGACATACACACACGCGCGGACCTTTTTCCAATTTTTTTTTTTGGGGGGATTCAGAAGGACCCAAAACACGTATTTCCGGTGAAATCTCGGTATCGAATTTTTAGGTGCAGTACAATACCTTCTCTATACACTATGTATACACTATGTACTTTCTCTACATGTACTTCTCTACCTTTGTCCCCAAATCTCAATCTACCCTTTACATGGAAAATTTTTCGAAAATTATGATTTTCTCATAAATGGCTCTAACGATTTTGATTAAAATACCGTATATTAAAGATATTTTCATGAACAATAAAATATATATCTAGAATTTTCTGGAAATAGCTGCTAAAGATCTCTTTATTTTTAATGAATTTTGCTGAATTATGCATAACTGGTAAACCGTAAGAGGTAGACAAAAATTTACTACATAAATAATGTAGATCTCGCTAAAACACATAATTTATATCATATACATTTTTTTGCGTGGAATTCGCCATTTCTGAGAAACTTCAATTTATTTGTTTTAGATTTAAAATATTTAAACTTTTCCCACACTTTTCTCCTGACCATGCATTGGAACGGATTTCACCACATGGCACCTAGCTTTTAAAAGATTTGGCTATCACATTAGCCTAGTGTATTCCCTTATTTTCCTTTCACTTACAAGGAAGCAAGTAACTAAGACAATTTCTGCTAATTTCAATCTCTATTATGATATTTTTTTGTTACGAAAGTGTAATAATTGAAGTTTTATTGTTGAACAGTGTTTTTTTGTCGTAAATTATATTTTCACACGACTGACAAAATACCATGGCAAGTTACATAGGTACCGATTGAGCCTATTGTAATGGATGTTGTAAACAGTTCAAACTAGCATGGGTCAAGTGGCTTGTGTATACATAGATCTCTGTAGTTTCAAATAAACAAATATCACCTAAGTAATATCATTGTATCTACAAAACTGTCTAGTTCTTTACTTAAAATTCAGATCCCCAATTTCCATGAAATTCAAAAGACAGTGAATGAAGTACTAAACAAGAAACTGAAAACACATTGGAGTACTAAATATTAAGAAAACTTTCTGTGAACCGGAGCGGTATAAAGCATACTGAGACTATTCAATATATCAGAACATAGAGGAAGCAAGCGGTTGATGATAGCAATGGGATCAAGCAAGAAATGGTATACCATTTGCGGATAAAAGCCATTAGGAGTTTTCTCCTAAACATAATAACTGGATCGATTTTCTTCAGCACAGACAAACAATTTTTGTAAAGAAATGACAGTGTGTTTTACATCTAAGACTTTGCATTACATTAATACCAGAGATAACGTATGGTATCTAACCCCTTTCACAAAATGTTATTTGATGCTACCATAAAGACCGCTGGTGGTTGGTTTTGATGGTTTCGAAGTCAATTTCCTGTGAACATGTATATGCTGAATGTGTAATGTTACCTACTTACAACATACATTCAAGGACTGAACGAACAGTCTTTAATGAAAAAGTCTGTTTCTTGTTTTGGCACTAACTATTTCCTTTGATAAACAATGCAGATTCTAGGTTAGCTGTGCAAATATACCAGTGTTTAAGCATCAAAACCCAGAACGGACTGTAGTTGAACTACATGGATGCTATTTATTTCCACACAGAACACACGAAGCCTTCGTGCGCTCCTAGGAACCTCTGGAGGCTCAGTAATACCAATTTTCCAGTATTGGAAAAATCCCCATGTCGGTGCAGAAATGGAATTCAGATCCATTCGTACCTCAGAGAGCAATGCTAGCCGACCTAAAAGAGACATTTTAACTGTGTATTGTACTACAATATCGGAGAATAACTCACACATTTTTAACATATGCTTCCGTAATCCCTAAGGCCAAAAAAATATTTTATGATGCAGAAATGAATATTGCTACAAGCATAATGATACGTCAATTTTACATGCTCTTTATCCTTCATTATTCTAGAACTGTACTGAGAACGTCTCTATTTCTTGGAAGGAACATTTCCAACATTTAGTTACGATCGCGAGAGATCGTTTCGTCAATCAAACGCACCTGCACAATTTTATATACAAATGGTTTTATACGTCAGCTATCACGAGATGCCGTAAATAATAGGAACAAATGCTTGGCAGTGCCATTCTCTCGTATTCTGGGACTATCCTGGCCCTGACTTTCCCATGATTTAGTGTGTTGCATGGTCTTGCAGGTGAAAGGAAGTACCAATTTAAAAAAAAAAAATCTACAGAACACCTGAAGAAATTTGTAACTTCGTTATGCCAAACAGATTTCCTATTGTTCAATATTAATTTTATCATTCATTTCTTTATTCTGAATAAAAAGTTACACAACGTTTTTACATCGGCGATTGCCAAAAGTTGCCAAATAGTAATATGCTTCAGTGAGCAAAAAGTGAAAATTGTTGATAATATCTGTAGGAAAGCAATATTTGGTAAATTCGTGCTATGAAATAACAGTCTAAGCAAAGAATAAAAAATATCGCAAAAATTTGAGAAATATGAGATTTTGTTTTCAATAAAATACTTAAAATTGAATTCAAAACAGCTTTTAAACGCAATATGGTTGGTATTATTGATATAAAGAAACACGTGTTTTACCCAATTATTTATCAGATATTGCAATACAATATTAATACAACAAAATTATAAAACATAAAAGAAATTCTTAACAACAGGCAAACATATTGAAAGTCTGAAAACGGAATTTAACTAAATAGAATTGAAAAAACAAGCATGTTTTTTGTGAAACAATAAATGATCCATACCAGTTAAGTAAATTCTAGGTAGAATGTAACTGTAAATATTTACATTCGAAGCTACATCTTTAGCGGATACTGCTGATATATTGTAAATATCTTATAATGTCCATAATAATGAGGGAAAAAAACTCTTCTAAAAACAATTTTCAATGGTGTATATCAAACACCTTTTAAAAGCCATCCCCGTTCAAAACCTTGTGAGAATGCTTGGCACGTATTTACATATATATTTTAATATTTTATATGCAATAGTCATACAATTTTTCCTCTATTTATCTGTACACTCATTTAATAAATTACTCTCATGTAAAATACTATTTTTTATTTAATTTATTTTGATCCTTAAAATATTGTGTAATAGATATTTTCATTTACTTAATACTGCAGTAATACCTGTTTTCTAGGCTGAGACAAGATCTTGTATTAGATCAGTTTCTACCTTTGGTTTATGCTTTAAAGACTAATTTTTGTGCTGTGCATCTAAAAAGGTGAAATTGAAGTAATACATCTATGTTGTGAGTTATTTCCTTAAGATTGTTCTTATTATTCGTACTGTTCTTGTCTTATTATTAGTCCACGAAAATGCCTACCCACAAACCCACACTTGAGCAACAAATTTTATATGCGATACACAAGTAAAAACTGAATAATGCAGGCAGGTGTGTAGACAATTTTAGGAGAAAATTTTGGGTATTCTGATTCCAGGTAGAGACTTATTAAGGCCCTGATTAATAGGTTTAGGACAACAGGATTGCTAAACCCAAATTCTTGCAGCAATGCCGCCACGCGCAGACGTTATTACAACAGGCGGAGAAATATTGACACAATAACACATGCAATAGCCAACAATTTACAAACAGACAAATACCACTGCATAAAAGTGTCCACAGTCTGTCTGTTTGTAAATTGTTGTCTATTACATATATAATGCAAAATGTTCAAAAGTTTTCAAACAGTAAAAATTGGTGCATTCAAAAATTCTCCAAAGAAGCTTCTAAGACGTGCTGCACAAGTGCAGTTGTTCATAGAGCTGCTTATCTTTTAAAATTGAAACCTTTCAACACTACTTATAACAAGGTTAGTTCTCATTATAGCGTATGTTATTATTACTCGCGAATTAGACACGCGCGAGATTCAGAATGTGTAACAACATCGTATAAGCGCGATCCGCGGCACCATAATATAATAAAGCCACTGTATATTATTAACTATTACGTTGCAAGGAAGCGTACTCATCACGATCAGAGGCTTCTTTTAGTAGTGGCTACTGAAAAGGTTTCAATGTTCATATCAGGGCAATGTTGGATGAATATTAGGTTGGTAATGTATAACTGGATCTGTGGTCAATAGTTTAAAACGTTTCCTTTACAGTAACCGATTCAAAATTGGCTCCTCCCTATCTCTAGTCACAGGTTCGCCATTCCTAGACCTACCTACACAATTCTTTACCTGCCCCTGAATAGTTATGCTATCGTTATTTTAACATTTTTTTTCAGCGCTACCTTCACTCACCGGAAAGAAATATGTCCAACTCAGTATACCCAAACAAATTCAAGAAGCAAGCAAGGACAGTATACCAATGTTAACCTATTGCAGCAATGTGTTTTTTTCCAGTGATGAAATCGGTGTTCTTGTAATTTAGCATTTAGAGTTGTCACATTTTATTGGGCAATCTTGTGCACTCTTTTTATCGCTTTGGTAGTGAAATACTTGGTTAAGCAATGTCATTTGGAAAGTGATCGAGAAAATGGATCATTGACATCCAATACCTTTACAAAACTAAAAGAAACCATTATTTGCATTATAGGAGGTTTATTAATGCCGTATGAGAAAGACACGCTGATTAACACCTTATAGCTTTCTCTATCATATGATATTCTGAAAAACAGTTGTAAGGTTATAGTATGGTTATGCATAAACTCATTCCCAGACTGTCTCTAAAGGATCTGCTTTGACTTCTCCGCTTAGAGGCTCCGGTTTTACTTCCCTGACGAGGGGAGCTTTTTCTTTAATCAGAATGGTGCTGTATATACACATGCATATGAATAATAAAGGTTAAAAAGCTATAGTAAATGAAATATTAGAATAGAAGTAAATATCCTGAAGTGGCCCCCGAAACCAGGAAGAGCATCGCAAGAGATCAGTGGCTTTTTCTGCTTTTAACGTGACCCCTTGGGCGGAGGGATGAGGAAACCAGATCCGGTTGACGATGTGTATCGCGTAAAAATTATTTGATTCAATTTATTGGAGAAAAAGCAAGAGAATTATTACTGAAGTTGCAAGCATGGGCGAAATCCTAACCGTTCCGGATGGAACGCATCTGGACTCAGATGCCTAGAAACACCGAGCCGCTCAGAGATGCCCCCAGAAAGCGGGTCCGCCACCAGTCTACCCAACGCCGCCGGGGAGAAACATTTCCAAAATACATATCCTGCCTAGCTGTAGCACACCGAACGACGTTCCTTAGTCCTTCCACCCTGAAACAGGGAATTGGAGGTAAAGGAGGAGCTATCCCAGCATTTGCCAGTCGAAGTGGCCGCTATGAGCATTGAAACAGGTACCTAGCAGATGCAAGATTAGATATGGTCCAGTCAACTCGCTTTGTAACAAGTCAGTAACATAGTTATTTGTTTCTAAAATAAAACTTCCCGATATGACCATAGCACATTAGCTAACCGCACAGTACAAATGAAGAAATATGGTGTGTTGCATTCACATGACTTTCTCTACATCTCTGTAATAAATATTATTAAAATGTTTATGCTTCTGCCTACTTCATATTAATTTAGATGAACATTAGCGGAAGTGGTCGTATTACTTGCTTTCTTGTAAGTAGAAGATAAATAAGGATATACACTAGGTAAAAGTGATATTCAAATCTTTTAAACGCTGGCTGCTATTCGTTGAAATTCGTTTCTTTGCATTGCCAGGAGTTGATAAATATCCTATGAGTAAAGTTTATGTATTTGAAAACTGAAACCGTAATAAGTAATACTTCTGAAATGATCAACTCCGCGATACAACTATAGGATATAAATTATGTATTTTAAAGAGAGAGCTACGTGTTGTGTTCAAAAAGTTTTTTCTACCTCTTAAGGTTTACCAATTCTGCAAAAGCTATCCGGGATGAGAGGCCTTCAGAGGCTATTCCCTAAAATTCAAGATATAGTTTTTATTTATCATGTAAATATCTTTAATATACGGTATTTAATAAAAATCATTAGAGCCATTTTTGAGAAAATCGAAACTTTCTAAACATTTTCCATGAAAAGGGTAGTTGTGGGTGAAGGGATTTTCCTCCAATTATTCGTGTCGCATCCTTGGAAGATATAAACTTAAATGTCACGTTTGATATTTCACCAACTTTTCGTTTTTGAGATATCGTGTTCGTAGACACACGGACACACACGTGCTTTTTTCTAAAATTTTGTTGGATACACGGGATCCTAAAATGTGTAATTCCGGGGAACTCTCGATATCAAATTTTTGGGTGGAGTACAGTACCTTCTCTACTTATGTAGTATGCACTAAGTGGAAATAGTAAAACTACCACAAACATCTGATGTTTTCCAGTCATGTGGACTTTCTCTACATCACTGTAACAAATTATTGTTAAAATTCATTTTTCTACCTACTGTTTGCTAATCCAGATAAAGAATAGCAAACATTGTCTTATTACTTGCTTTCTTGTAAGCAGAAGGGAAATAAGGAAAAACACTAGGCTAAAATATTGTCAAACTTTTTAAAAGCTGTGATTGAAATCCTTATGTATAACAAGTAATTGATAAATTAATTTATTTGAAAGGCTTTAAGTATTCTAAAATTGAAATAAATAACAAAGAATATCTCGGAAATGGTCAATTTCACAACATGAATTGTGTGTTTTAATGAGATCTATATCTTCTTATGCAGCAAGTTTTTATGAATCTGTTACGGCCAATTATGCAAAATTCAACAAAATGCATGCAGAATGAAGAGATCTTCAGAGACCCTTCCCAGAAAATTTAAAATATACAGTTTATTTTTCATATAAATAGCTTTAATTTACGGTATTTTAATCAAAACGTTAGAGCCAGTTTTGAGAAAATCAAAATTTTCTAATTTTTCTTCCATTAAAAGTTTAGTTTGGAGTGGGTAGATTTTTCTCAAAATCATGTCGCATTGTGGGAAGATGTACTAAATACCAACTTAAAAATCCAAGTTTGGTATTTTACCGACTTTTCATTTTTGAGTTATCATATTCACAGACACTCGGACGCACTGACACACGGACGCGCGGCGCGCGCGCACACACACACACACACACACACACACACACACACACACACACAGGGAGCCCTGAAGTATAGGTATATTTCCGGTGAAATTTCGACATCGAATTTTGGCTGGAATACAATACCTTCTCTATCTACTATGAGAAAGTAAAAATCTGATATGCTCCATTTACATGACTTTCTCTACATCTCTGTAACAAATTATTGTTAAAAAGCTTATTCTTCAATCTACTTCATACTAATCGAGATAAACCTTAATAAAAATGGTCTTATTACTTGCTTTCTTGTAAGTAGAAGGGCAATAAGGGGAAACAAGTTTACACTAATAGTTAAATCTTTGAAAAGATGGTTGATATGTGGTCGAAATCCATTTTCTTTGCATGACCAGGAGGTGAAAAATTCCCGCATGAGAAAAGTTTTAAGCATTTTAAAACTGAAACAAAAAACAAGAAATATTTCAGAAATGCTAAATTCCTCGATAAAGTTTTCCTAAATTGTGTGTTTTAGTTTAAGCCTACACTTCTACATTACTTAAGCTTTTGCCCCTCTATTACGGTTTGCCAGTTATGTCAAATTCATCCAGAATGAAGAGTTTTTCAGAGGTTATTCCCTTCAAATTAAAAAATATACATTATTTGTGATGTAAATATCTTGAATATGCGGTATTTTAATCAAAATTGTTACAGCTATTTTTTTAGAAATTCAAAATTGTCGAAATTTTCCCCATGTAAAGAGTAATTAAGCGAGGGGATTTTTTCCTGAAAAACCTTCTCGTCACATCCTTTGAACATACTTAACTTAAAAACTAAGGTTAATTCATTTTTGAGTTATTGTGTTCTCAGCCTTACACATGCACACACAGACACGCACACACATACAGACGGAGTTTTTCCTAAAAATGTGTTTTACTTTCTCTACACGTACTATCTGCATAGTGTATAGAGAAGGTATTGTAATGCACCCAAAATTCGATACCGAGATTTCACCGGAAATACACATTTTGAGACTCCTGACTCCAAAATTTTTTACAAACATGTGTGTGTGTGTGTGTGTGTGTGTTTGTGTGCAGAATAGCTCAAAAATGAAAAGTCGGTTAAGTACTAAACTTGGCATTTAAGTTGCGCATCTTCCAAGGATGCGACACGAAGATTAAAAAAAAAAAAAAAAAAAAAATCCCAACTACTCTTTACATGGAATATTTTACGAAAATTTTTATTTTCTCAAGAATGGCTCTAACGATTTTGATTATAATATCTTCTCTTTAAGATATTTTTTAACAAATAAAATGTATATCTTGAGTTTTCTGGGAATAGCCTCTGAAGGCATCATTCTGGATGACTTTTGTGTAACCGGCAAACATAAGAGATTGACAAAAGATGTAGGGCTCATTAAAGCACACAACTAATCTTAGATACATTTTTTGTAGAACTAACGTTTTCAAGATATTCCGAATTATCTGATCAATTTTAAGACACTTAAGCTTTTCTGAAATGGGAACATATTTTTCTTCTCGTTTCTCGTTTGTTTACTCCTGGTAAGAAAAGCGAATGGATTGTTTCACATAGCAAATGCTTTTTAAAAGACTTGACTATCATTTTAGACTGTGCATGCCCTTATTTCCCTTCTTCTTATAAGGAAACAAGTAATAAAACTAATTATGCTTATGTTTATCTTGATTAGCATGTAGCTAAAAGAGTAATCTTTTGAATAAAATATTTGTTTACGGAACAACTAGAGAAAGTCATGTGAGTGGAACACATCAGATTTTCTGTACACAGTGGACCCTAAAACGTCTACTTCCGATGAAATCTGGTATCGAATTTTTGGGTGGAGTGCAATACCTGTACTATGTAGAGAAAGTAAAAATAACGGTATATTTACATGACCTTCAGTGAACGCTACCAATTATTTTTACTGCATCACGTTTGGTTAGAAAAACCAAAACTTGACAATTGGTGCGTTCAAACTGTGCCTGAGATAGCGAACATTTTACTTACCGTTTGCACCTCTTTCAGCAACATTTTCCCTCTTACTTCGGGCTGCTTGGAAGAATACTCCGATAGTTTACATTAGTTTTAAGTAGATACTTCAAAGTAACTATGGACATTCCGTCAAGATAGCCTTGCCTTTCTAAGTGCTTTGTATGTTAAACTGGTAACCAATGGTTTTTACTTTCGCTATCATCTACATAGAAAGAACATGGTAGTAAATAAGGTATTGTATTCCACCAAAAATGTTATACCCGAAGTACATGTACATGTTTTGAGGTCCCTTGAACAAAACTAGCCTTTTTATTAAAAAAAATACCATTGTGTGAGCAGCATAGCTCACAAACGAAAAGTCGGTTAAATACAAAACTTGATATTTAAGTTAGGCATTTTACTAGAATGTGACACAAAGATTATCAAGAAAATTCCCCACCCTAAAGTGTGCTTTAAATTTTTATAAAATGTTGATTTTTCAATTATGGTTCCTAACGATTTTGATTAAAATACCAGTTTAAGATATTTTTATGCTAAATCAATGTATAAAATACATTTTTGTGAATAGCCCCTGAAATTCAAATTATTCTGCATCACTGATACATCATAAGAGACAGAAACATATCTTAATACCTAAAAAGGTATATTTCGTTGAAACACACAACTTATGTCAAATAGCTTTTCCTTGTGGAGTTAACTTTTCCGAGATATTCCTATTTATTGGTTTCACTTTTAAAATAATTATAAATTTCTGAAATAAAATTGTTGTTCATTTTTTCTTTGTTCTGGTTAAGCAAAGAGAACGGAATGTCAATGCATCACAGAGCAACCAGCTTTTGAAAGACTTGGCTATCGGTTATGTATCCCCGCAATCCCGCGTATCTTTAAGGAAGTATGTAATAAAACCATTTCTACAAATGTCATGTATCGACATACATGAAGTAGTTAGAAAAATAGAAGGATTAATAAGAACGGTTTGTTTCAAACGAGCATAATGTGAATATAACACGTGAAGTCTTTAAATGTTGTAATAGGGAATCTCTTAATTGTTTATACTTGCGAATTAGTTGCATTTGTTTTCGTGTTTCATGTTATAGATAGCTGCAGAGCAGTACTTTAATAGAGCTAATTTTAAGTTTGATTTCGCGTTGTACTAATAGAATTAATTCAATATAATGTGTTTGGATGCCGAAAATAGAATTGATCCTTGAAGTGCTTTAAGCACTAATCTGGAACATTTATACTGGCAAGATATTCACAGATGTCACCTACCATAATACCTAGTGGATATATGAACATTCGGCAATTTAGTTCTGAAATACATGTACTTGTCAGATAATTAATCTAAAACCAGCGGATGATATCCACATAGGTTTTGAATAAGCATTACGGAATTCTTGAGGATATAACAGCCACTCTTAAATACACAGTGATGCCATTTGCCTATTTTAAATGGAAATTACCATACTACTTCTTCAAATTCGAGAATGTCAACAAGTTTTGATAACAGTTCTGCATACTGAGGATACCAGATGCAACTGAGGAATGGCACTAGATGTGCCGCTTTGTTAAAATCAAAAAGATTATTAGCTGTAATGCCTAACCAAACAAACATTTGCAAATTTGTTTATTTCTTCTAACATTAAACATATTTTTCGATTCTATAAATTAAAAAAAGCTAATATTACTAGTACATAGCGGTCCAATATATGTTCATGAATGATAAAATGCAGTTAAGCAAAGTTCTTAGAATGAAAGCATATTCCTCCTGCTAAAACATAACTTTACACTGCAAAATAACTTTTTCGAAATTTCCGAACCACTAAAAAGAACTACATTTTTACAGAGTTAACTAAAACAGATTGTTATCTTTCAAACAGCGTTGAATTCAGTCCATGAATTGATTGATCCATTGCCTCGTCTGGACGTTTCAGAATTCCGGAAGATGTTTACATTAACTCGATACTCAGAATCTTGTATTAATCGTATATGATTCACAATAAATTGCCGGTTACCTCACGTGAGAGTGGTATTATTTTTTGTTATTTTGTTATTTACAATTTAACGTCCTTTAGCTTAGTAGATCATATCAGATGATGAATTAACGAAATAAAAGAAATGATGCTCAAATTAGCCTGAGGACCATAGAGCTCAAATTTAGAATGTTTGAGCGTATCATAGCACACACACTATCTATGTCTATGTGTTCTTTCTTACATATTTGTAATAAATTATTGTTAAAAAACTTACTATTTTGTATACTTATGCCAATCGAGATAAACATTAGCAGAAATACTCTTATTATTTGCTTCCTTAAGTAGAAGGGAAGTAAAAGAATCGCTAGGCTAAAGCGACAGTCAAGTATTTTAAAAGCTGGTTACCATTTAATTGAAATTTGTAACTTTGCATAGCCAGGAGTTGACAAATTCCCGTATGAGAAAAGGTTTAAGTATTTTAAAAATGTAAATAATAAAAGGAATATCTCGTAAAATGGTCAACTCCACGAAAAAAGTGTGTATCACATAAATTGTGTTTTACCGAAATTTACTTTTTTTGTATGTAGAATATTTTGTCTATCTCTCACGGTTTACCAATTATGTAAAATTCATCCACAATGAAGAGATCTTCAGAGAATTCCCAGAAATTTCAAGATATACATTTTATTTGTCATGTACGCATCATTAATGTACGATATTTTAATCAAAATCGTTAGAGCCATTCTTGATAAAATCAAAATTTTCCAGATTTTCCTCTGAAAACACAAACTTAAATACCAAGTTTGGTATTTTACTGACTTTTTTTTTGAGTTATCGTGCTCAAGACACACGAACACACACACAGGGACCTTTTTCTATTCATGGGAGACTAAAACTGTATTTCCGGTGAAATGTCGGTATCAAATTTTTGGATGGAGTGCAATACCTTCTCTACCTATGTACTATGTACTAAGCAGAGAAAGTAAAAATGCTTTTCGAATTCACGAAATTTGAAAACACGTTTTTCTGGTGAAATCTGCACACCAATTTTTGGTTGGAATACAGTACTTCTCCTACCTATTAAACATAGTAGAGAAAGTAAACACTCTATATGTAAGTATACACCACAAGAACCTTCTAGATAGTTCTTAAGGCAAATACTTGATTCACATTTTCCCCGCTATAATGCAGTGAGATGGATAAGACAGAAATTGATAATCATTTGTTGCTATTATTAAAACAGATTTTCTATATCACATATTTAAAATACTCTTAGTATTACTGATTTTAAGTATATTCTACAATTTACACTGCAAGACAATTTTAGATGAAAAAGTATCTTTTTTAATATTAACATTAAAATGAATGTTCTTTTTATACAAAAAGTCATATTGCAATAAAAATAATTATTTATGACTCAAGCTAATGGATGTGACGAATTTAACTTCTACTATGTCGTGACGGGATGAATATTATACGATTCTAAATCATGAGTGATTATTCTCTCTTGAACACACTAATATTTTAAACGTCTAATAAAGTAGTACGGGTTTCTGGTAAAATGCTGTTCTAGTTGTTATTTTAAACCACTTAACCATATTAGTGTTCATCAAATTTATCCAGTAAGTTACTCTTACTTGTACGTGATGGCGATTGCGTAAGCGTAAACTACACGTAACTCTTCCCCGTTCACGACGACCGTGTGAATCCACTCGGCTATGTCCGCTTCCGCTAACTACAATGCTTAGTGCCTCCTTACTGATTGGTTGCGATGATAAGTATCTCCAGAATAAAGAAATGCTATATTTTTTTGCTCTACTGTCTTAAACAATATAGCTAATACTCAATTAAAATCTTGGTATTAATGATGCATCGAAGAAATTTGACCAAATTTGTGAACAATTATAACAGTTTTTATTTTCTTAATAGAATGTTACAGATTCTAAACTTTAAGATAATGTTTGTTTTTTTTCCCCCCACTTCGCGAACTTTAACTGACAATTAACTGAAGCTATAAAGGGGTAGGCGCAATCTTTAAAATAGGCACTTCCAAGTCTAAACCTTATTTTCTCGCAAACTTTTTTCCAACACTTTTCCATACTCAAAATGTTCCTCACAATGAAATTGTTCATTAACTTGTTTCAATATTTTTATACTATCTCTCAATAGTACATTAGAAAAAATGGTCATATTATTTCGAAATAATGCTCAATTTTGATAAATAAATGTTGCATTTTTTAAAAAAAATAAAATTTTTGGAGATTACAAAAAGTAATAATATTTCTACACCAATCAAGATTAATATAAAAAAATAATATGGAAAATTTATTTGTTATTTTCTGTAAAACAGGGTTTTTATGTAAATATTTTTAGCAATGCATCACGTGGCTCATTGTTATTAGAACAATACATTTAAACGATGAAAAGTTATATTTAAATAACCATGGCAGCTAGAATTTTGATAAATGGCAAAAATATCAGTATCATTGTGTAGAATAACTGGTATAATTTCAATAAAATATCGTATATACTGTAGAGTTTCCACATTTCACAGATACACCACCCTAATTATAACTATGTATGTAAATTCAACCGTAAATGAAATAGCACTAGGTAATATTCAAATGCATATTAAACCCGAAGTATAATATTAGTTAACTTCTCGTAAAGGTTTCAATACATACATCAATAACAATAACATGCGTTATCTATAGATTATGACATTAAAAGGCCTCTGATGAAATAAGTTTTCTTACATTTTATCTGAAAGATTCCTATGCCTATTTATATATTATTTTTTGTTCATGTTTTGTATTTTGTTTCTTGAAGCTACGAAAATTAAATATTTACCTGGTATCCATTCTAATCTTCTCTTTGCTACCTTCTTGAAGAAAACAGTGAACCAGTGATGCTGCATTGGTCCCTCTATGCTGAACACTTTCTGTAAAGTTTAAGATATGTTTTATGTTAATGGTTTCCATTACATCTTACGGTGAGCTCCTGGCTTTGCTGAAAAATGACATGAGTTCTATAGCTTTTAGGTGAATCCGAGAAAGTAAAACAAAAAATGCGTATAAATACCTGAATAAAAATAGGTTAATTTATTGGGTATACAGGAACCCAAATATGGTATTCATATCCACAATAAAAGAAATACCTTCCCTACTTTTGTACTATGTATGAAGTAAAGAAAGTAAAACTGGAGTTATCCGCCGGTAGGTTTTAACTTGAAATAGACTCTGAGTTGTGCAACTGTTTTATTGCAGAAAGGGATATCTTCACACGTCAAATACGGGGCAGTTGTGCCAACTGGTATAAAGCCCAGAAAACTCAAGATGTGCATTTTATTTGTTTTGAAAACAGCAGAGATGTGTTTTAAAAAATAAAGAATAACGAACACTTCTCCTGTAAAGGTTTAGGATGAACGCATATTCTTCAAAATCGTCGTGTCACAATATTGGAAGGTCTGAGCTTAAAAACCAAGTTTCATATTTAGCCGGCTTTTTATTTTTCAGTTTGTTGTACATAGATAGATGACAGATAAAATACACACATGCACACAATCACCTGGACTTTTTTAAACATATACTTGGATTCAAGGGTCCTCAAATAAAGTATTTCCAGAGAAATCTTGACAATGACTTTTTTTGGATCGATTACATTGCTTCGTCTACTAACCCTAGCATGTAGAAGTAAAACTTAAAAACCAATAAAATAAGAAAAGAGTTGAACATTGCTAAGATACGTAAACCGTAATTCTTTAAAGACCCGGTGAGAATAACTGCATATGAGGAAATTCTAAACTTCCAGTCTCTTCAATTAGAGGTTTGTAGCACCGGAGAAAAACGGCGAAACGTTCCCTGCACATCCTAGTATTTGAAAGATTTTACACTTTCAGTTACTGCAAAGATAAAAAATAGTGACATATATGAAACAATTAACTGTTTTCTGTATGTCTCATGTAAGACATACTGAAAATCAGTGCACGGTTAGCGTGTCTATCTCACATTTCGAGTTCTAATATTGATTAGGGATACCTGGATAAAGTTTTCCCGCTCTTTTCCCTTATCGTGAGAAGTCTTATTTCGAGTGATTCTAAGTTCAAATGCCCCTGGGCCCAGTTGAGATACATTTCAACCATTTCGTTAATATATCTTCTAATATGATCTGCCCGGTTGAAGACGTTGAACTTTAGAAAAAGAAGAAGAAGAAGGATCAGAGTGCCGCAGATATTTTCAAAAGGCCAACAGGTACCCACAGCCACTTCACCATACAAGTTTTCAGTAGCCGTTACGCAAAAGCCACTATGATTAAGGTGCGTTAAGTCTTGTAACTGGTGACGCATATCGTTTCCGTTATATCAGACCAGTTCTCAGCTGTTTCATCGGGAGTCTTGACTTTCTCCGTTACAGAAAGCACCGTCACGGTCTGGCCACCAAGAGCTTGGGCCACTTCGTCATGGTCAGGTCTGTGCTTGCGGTCACCTTGTCGCACTGATACTGAGATCAACAACCGAAACTTTCCCATTGTTTCTTAGGAAGGAGTCGGAAATCCCGCTCTGTTTGGGAAACATGTCCTCCTGTTTCTGTCGACGTTATCGCAAGATGTAACGCTTGGCGACATAAGGATTCGCACAGAACAAGAAGCCGAGAACCATCCCGATATGAGGTCACAATTGTGGCGTTACTCCAGAATAGTGTTGCCAACAAAAAACATTGAATCTCACTACATGTCGAATAAAATTCCGCTATATTCAGCTACAAAACAAAACATAATGATTATTAAAAACAATTATTATAATATAATTTTTTCTAGAGGACCCAGATGACCGTGGCGACGGATTGGTGGCAGTGGTGATTGTGGTGATGGTGGTGGAGAGGCTATACTTAAGTAAAGTAAAGAGGATGAATAAGCACACGTTAAAAGAAATATCACGGCAAATCACTGAAGGGCTATATGGGTAGGTCATCTACACTATTCTACTGGTCATTTGTACTTTTTCGATCAAGATTTGACCCCGGTCATTTCGAAATTTTACCGCATTCAATCCGAATTTTGATGAATCGATGATGATCAAGGATGGTAGTTGACTGTGGTCAACATTGAGTGCGGGTGCTGGACCGATTAATTTAGTTGATTGCGGTCAAGTTGTCAAAATGGCTGCACATTTCGATTTTCTTGAAGGTAATATAACTGGTTTACTTTAATCGGAACCATCATTGTAGAAGCATACGATTATTTTGAAGAGTACGGATATAGGTCATCTGGAGAGCAATTCTGGGTATCAATGGATACAATGTAGTGGCTAGTAAGTCATAAGTTACAAAAGGGCACTTGACCTAGAGCTCTACCCAGTGACTGGGCGTCCAATTCTAATTCTAAATATTCAAAATGTTCCAAAGGCATTTTAAATACATTTCAATATTTTAGTAATTTATGAAATGAAATTAGACAGTGATTAATGGTTATCTGTCAGAAAGAATCGGACTTTTCAGTGGTGAAAGAACTGTCAAAAGTGTTGAGATTGCCTTACAGACATATATACACAAATGTGATCTCTTTATAATATTTATAGGTAGATGAAACGAAAGCATAGCAACAATTTGAACCATTTGTTCAGCGGTGGATATCGAAAGCCTTGTGAACAACATAGGATGTGATTGCATCTGTGCTCTGGTGATGAGCATGCTAGCTTCCAAATCTAGAAGTCCCGGAGTCAATTCCAGCATGGAAGATGTACATTTTTCTTTAACCTGGATTATTCCTCATTGTTCATGAGTGAGAGAGCGAATGTGTGTGTGTGTGTATATATATATATATATATATATATATATATATATAAACTTAACAGGGCATGCTGGCTAAAGAGCCCTTGTCGACGGAAGCCCCACTCCAAAAGAAAAAAACCTAGATGTTTTTAAAATGTACTTGTGTTTAAAAAAAGAAAAAATATATTAATATATTTTAAAATCATACCATCTGGATATCAGTTCTGAATGCTCAGGATCACATGGCCGCATTAACTATGGAGAGTGGAAATGATATTGAGTGTTGTTCATGGACTCTCACTTTAACTACTGTGGTTCCCACAACCCATTCTATATTGGGCGTGAATGATCACTTTGTTAGGTTAGAGCTTCTTTGACGTGCCATAAATCTATTCGCGGGATCATGGTAAGGGTTTTTACTCCCGAAAAAAACATCACCCTCCACCAGGTTTGAACCCGCACCTTGGGAACCAGAGGCTAGCATGCTAGCCCTAGACCATGGATAACGACTCTGGAGAGTGGCGTAGAGTATTTACTGATCCCAGTGTTTTCTACTGTTCTTTCTTTATCTTTCGCTGCATTTCTTGGTCTTTGTTACGGATCCAATGGAGAACACAAGAGCACATTCCTAAAAAATCTGATGTGTTCCATTCACAACATTATTTTCTAGTTCTCTGTAACAGATTATGTTAAAAAACTTTTTCTTCTAACCATTATCACAAACACTCTTACTAACTACTTACTTATAAAGAGAAGGGCTGTAAGGGAATACCCTAGGATAAAGTGTTAATCAAATGCTTTAAAAGCTGTTGCTATGTAATTGAAATTCATTTCTTTGCATGGCCAGGAGTTGACATATTCCCTTATGATAAAAACTTAAGTATTTTAAAACTGAAATAAATAATAAGAGATATCTCGGAAATGGTTAACTCCACAAAAAATTGTATATTACATACATTGTGTCTTCTAACGAGATCTACAATTTTGTTTAGTAAATTTCTATGTCGTATGGTTTATCAGTTATACAAAAGCCAAGAGTCTTCGGTGGCTATTCCCAGAAAATCCAATATGTACGTTTTATTTACTATGCAAGGATATTTACTATATTGTATTTTAATTATAATCGTTGTTTTTTTAACTTTTTAATCTTTCTTTTTAATGTTGTGTTGGTTTTTTGTTTTTTTTTTGTTTTTTTTTGTTTTTTTTAATTATTTTATTTTTGTGTCTATTGGCTGAAGGGAAACGATGCAGGAAACAGAGAAAGAATGACACAGGACATGAGTTTTTCTTGTTTTTTTGATTTGGGGAGGAGCGGAGGGTAATTGCAGGCCCTGTCACATTTTAGCACCTAGAGACTCTTTAAATGCGGGAGATCCAAAGATAGAAATAGTGGCAGTACTAGTTTTTATTGCACTGTTATTTCTATTCCATTTTCTTAAACTTCTAGTTTATTATATATTACGTTTTAAAATAGACTAGTGAAACGTATTTTTCCCATCGTTAAAATAACACTTTCAGCTGAGTGTACAGAATAAACTGAAATATTCATCAAATGCTCGTTAAAGTTTTAATATCTTAATGACTACTATATCTGAATGATACTTTCTTTGATACTTCTGCATCATACCTCAAAACACCTGTATATACACATATATATATATATATATATATATATATATATGTGTGTGTGTGTGTGCGTGCGTGTATGTCATGCTATTTAAAAGATTATACATGCATGGTCATTGATAGTTCATTTGTGCTACATCGTCTTACGCACTACATTAACGGGCAACTTACGTATGAATAAAGTCGGTAGAGAGTAAAATGCATAGTCATTAATAAAATATTTACTTATTTTCTATGTATTAGAACTTAGAGAAGTGCTACATATTCCGTATATTAAATTGCTGCCAACGTAGTTTAGCACATAGATTTGTATTTTGTGATTTGTGGACATACATAGCGTACAGAAAAAGTCCTTCATTTTAAAAAGTATTTTATTTCAATTTCCAAATTTACTTAACTCTAGTCTCAAAACAGCTCCTACTGCTTCTATCACTTGCTTGGATCACATTCCGAGAAACGAAAATGAACCAGTGGGAGATGTTATATTCGGTATGAAATGGATGCATTGTGCTTAGTGTAAACACTAAAAGATAGACTTGCTCAATGTAATGTGACTAGAGACTCTACCTTATGGAGTAAATGGCTAGAAATGGTTTATCTATTGTATCTGTAAACTTTTGCCTGAAGTGGACGAGTCTAAAGTTATAGCTGCCACTTAATAGAGGTGTATAACGCTACAATCAATGCAGAACTGTGTGTCATCTCAAAGCAAATAATTCAACTACTTAAAATTTTTCAAGACAGGAACAGTTGAACAGAGTAAAAAATTGTGATGCATTTTGTATCAATTTCAGGAACTCACTTAGCTCCACTAACAATTAGATACTCTATACGTAGGAATAATAAAGTTTTATCTATTATTGTTGAACAGCACTCCTAGAAAGAAACACATTCATTCACAGTTTTACAGAGGATCCAAAAATAAAGGTAGTATTTATTTTTGATTTATATAAGTGACTGTATGTTAATTAGTAGAAATTGTTTGATTTTTCTATCAATCTAAACTTTTTTTAATTAATATTAATTTTCTAGAATATTTTATGTTAAAGTGATTAACTTAAAATATAATAAATTATCACAGTTCAGTTCGAATTCTGTTGCAATTCATGTTTAACTACTGAATCACGTCAGATATGATAGATTATAAGGAATTCACGCAATATCACGTAGTGCCGCCAATGCTTTTAGAGAATCCACCTTGCAGTATATCATAGATTTTACAATTCTATGCTTTTGAATTGCAGCGAATTTGAGGAAACAGTGTATTTTAATGTTTATTGCATTGGGATATCTTAAAAGAAAAATTATGAAAAATTAAATTCAGCTGAATAAGTAAAAAAAAACTATGTAGCCACTCTTTCTTTGTACCATTCTTTTGTAGAGAGTGCTCTTTCATTCCCTGCATATCTTCAGTGCAGTGGAGTGCTAGTTGTTTTTATTACTGTTTCTTGGCTCTAGGCTCTCAAGCGATGGAGCCACATTTCTCTGCCTATTTCCTACTTAACACAAAAAGGCAAAGACTAAAAGAAAACTGCTAAAGAAAGTGGATTTCTGAGCTTCGGTAAGTTCAACCTCACTTTTTGGTATTTCGTTTTATATTATTTATATTCGTGTGATATAATATCTATCAAAATAAATGGATCAGTGTTGGTTTCAACCTATAAAACAAACGTGCGTACAAAGTCTGAAACAAATACTAATGGTTCCACATGACTGTCCCTTCTTATGAATCCAAGGATTCCTTGAAATCTCTATCCAAAACAAATAAAAATTTCTCAAAGAAGAAGAGAATAAATCAAGTCAGAAACAAACTTATTTTTTTTTACTGTGTTAGAATGAGAAAATGCTGCAAAATACACCCTCCACCCGTCTCATAAAGGATAGATATTTACACATCTCCAAGTAAAACAGACAGACAAAAGTCTATTTCAGAAAGAAAAAAAAAAGTTTTTAAAATTCCGAGTATGAGTAAAATTTATTTCCATACCGTCAGTCGTTTCCGGAATATTCCCTATTATACATTTACTTCTTCCCCAAAAGAAGTGCTCCATTTGGAGAAACACGTTTAAAAATTTGCGAGTCATGTTATCTTGATTAGCATGAGCTATATAGACGAATAAGCTTCTGTAGAAGTAGTTTGTCCTTTCACTATACGTACTGTGTGCATAGTGTACAGAGAAGATATTGTGTCACACACAAAAATTCGATACCGAAATTTCACCGGAAATACATGTTTCGGGTCCCTTTAAATAAATAAATAAATAAAAATAAACATTTTTGTAAAAAGGTCCGTGTGTGTGCGTGTGTGTATGTGTGTGTGTGTGTGAACAGCATAGCTCAAAAACGAAAAGACCGCTAAATACCAAACTTGGTATTTAATTTTATCTTCCAAGGATGCGACACAAAGATTTTCAAGAAAATCCCCCACCCCCAACTACCCTTTACATGACATTTTTTTCGAAAATTTTGATTTTCTTAAAAATGGCTCTAACGATTTTGATTAAAATATCGTATATTAAATATATTTACCTGACAAATAAAATGTGTATCTTGAATTTTCTGGAAATATCCTCTGAAAACACTTTATTCTGGATTAATTTTACGAAAATTTTCATAATTGCTAAACCGTAAGAGATCGACACACATAAAATTTATATCATATATATTTGTTTCGTAGATTTTACCGTTTTTAGATATTCCCTGTTTTCGATTTAAGCTTTGAAAAACTTATACTTTTCTCATACAGGGATTTATCAACTCCTGTCTATACAAACAAAGGAACTTCAGTCACATAGCAACCAGTTTTTGACTATCACTTTAACCTATGGTACTCCCTTATTTCGCTTCTACTTACAAGGAAGCAAGAAATAAGACTATTTCTGCTATTTTTTTCTCGATTAGAATGAAATAAATAGAGGTATAAACTTTTTAACAATAATTTTGTACAGAGATGTAAAGAAAGTCATGTGAATGGAACACATCAGAATTTTTACTATATAATAGGAAAATGATATGCAAGACAGCCTTACAGCATTGTGTAAACTTTTCTAAGATACTTTATCATGAAGCAATCAAAGCCTGTCTATTGCTAATAATGAATAAACATAAGTTGTTCTTATGTTGCTCTCCTTTTCAACCAATGGCGTGTATGTCAGTGTTAAGACGTCTTAAGCTCCACGTGTATTGGAGATGTAATTTCCTCAAGGCCGACTACATTTATTTCAGTCAACATAGTCTGCAACTCATTGTTTGTTCTTTGCTTTTGACTGAAAAACTGGAAACATTTTGCAAATGTATTTAGAAAGGACCGAAACAAGTCTAATAAGAATTAAGTGTTCTGAAATGAAATGTCTAAGAATAACCTGAAATAACCGTATTAGAAACAAAACCATAGACAGTAATTGGATGTAGAAGGAATAATTGCTAGGACTGATAAATGCTGTACTAATTGGATACAGAACACAAACAGAATTAATAATATAAAATTTCCTAATATGACCTTTTAATATTATCTAATAGAAAAGAGCAAATTAGGAAGACCACTAAACAAATGGAAAGAACTATTGTGAAGATGAAATCGGCGAAAGCATAAAACCTGAAGTGCAGAAGAAGGAGAAGAACTGATAAAGCACCTGTTTCCCAAATGGAGGGCAAAAATTGTTAAACTATTCACGGAATGTGTATCTTACAACAAAGGAACGGATCGAAACAAGATACTTGAGATATAATCTCAAACATTATTTGCCAAAGTTTTTGCGAGAGGAAAAAATTGAAAATGACTAATTTATTACATTTACATAGCTTTCTCCAATAATTCTTCAGTAAAATATTCTTACCAAAGCTTTTTCTATCTGCTTCTTGTTAATCAAGATAAGCATTTTTATAAATGGTTTATTGCACATTTTCGTACAATCAGAATAGGGAAATGTAGTCAAATTCTTTAAGAGTTGCTCAGTATGTATTGGCTGTGAAATCAACTCCATTACATGGTTAAGAGAAGAAAACGCGAATAGTAAGTTTTCTCCATTTGAGAAAAGTGCATTTGAAAAGTTACACATAAACAAGGAATCTCGGAAATAAATAACTCTATAATTGTTATAATTTTAATTCTTTTCTCACAGAAACCGTGTATAGGACAGGAGTTGGATAGGTAGAGTCTGACTGAAAAATTTAATGCCATAGCCGGAATTTCAACCACGGATATCCTGGTCTCTATCCGTGCTACCATTTTTTTTTTTTTTTTTTTAAAACAGTAACGGAGTCTGATCAGGACTCCGTTACTGTATCCCTATTTACATTTCCCCCCGTAGGTTTTACTGATTACTGGTTTACTGTTTCTTTTACAAACATATACACATTGCACAAACATATAACATCCATGCCCAAGGCGGGACTCGAACCCACGATCCCCTGCCCACGAAGCACCAAAGCGAGACGCTTTAGCGAGCGCGGCCATGGGGACCGGCACCATTGAGCTACCATAGAAACAAGCTGGCATAGCATTGAATTTCTCAACTGACTGGCATTTTTCCCGGTAAACCACAAGGTGATATAACATTATTTTGAGATGACAACCCCAATGGCGACTTACAATGTTGTAAGTACTTTAAGTCCAGGATTCATAGTATAGCCAACTATTGTGCACAGTTGTGATAATTTGAATAATTTAATTTTCAGTTGAGAAATTCAATGTTATACCGCCATTTTGCAATGGTAGCTCAGTGGTAGAGCAACCGGCTAGAGACCGGGAGATCCATGCTTCAAATCCCGACTATGATATTGAATTTTTCAGTCTGACTCTACCAATCCAACTCCATAGATGTTTTTAATTGTTCAATTTGTACACCGCCTTTAACAGCTGTGTTTATATCGGCAGCCGTTCACAGTTGGAACATGTTTCTTTTGGCAAAGGTGGATCTCTTGGGTTTATGCATTAGAACAGACTCATATGCGCTCTCATTCATACTTCCGGTCCATGGAGAGGATAGAGGAAAAGATGTACCAGGTGACCCAACAGCGAGCGCCGTATTTGCAGATAACTCTTCGTGCGATAAAAGTGTTGCAGCATCATACGGGGCAATTGGAAGCAAACACTGATAAGTGGCGGATGAGCACATCAGCGAAAACGGTGAAGGAATCGCCTTCATCGGGAGACTGACTTGATGAGACGTTAACAATTTTCCACTTCAGTTACAGAGCCTTTATTTTTACTTTCTCAAGCCGGTATGCCAAATGTACATAGTGGATAGAGAAGGTATTGTATTCCACCCAAAATTTGATGTCGAGATTTCATCGGAAATTTTAAGGTCACTTGAGTCCAGTGTATTCCCTTATGTCTCTTCTGCTTACAAGGGAGCAAGTAATAAGACAATTTCTGCTAATGTGAACTTTGATTAGAATATTGTAAGTGTGCATACACTGTTCTTATTTAACATTAGAACTAGATCCACTGAGGTTAAATAAAAGTATTAAGGCACCGTATCAAAGGTCATGTACGATAGCACGCAGTGTTTCACTGTTTTTATTATTATTATTATTATTATTATTATTATTATTACTGTTATTATTATTGTTATTATTATTATTATTATTATTATCATCATCACCAAAACGCGTTATACCTTATAAGAGTAAATCAAAGCGTTAAAGCGTTATAACGAAAAACATGAAAGCAGGTAAATTTCACTGTACTTCGTATCTTGTGTTTGCATTATGTTTATTATGTTGTTTTGGTTCATTCAGCAAAGTGCAATTATAATAAATAATAATAATGATAATAATAGTAACAATAAAACAACAAAACACTACGCGAATACGTGTTTGTGTATTTTTCGTTACGTTATCTTTATATATTGATTATTTCGTTAAGGACATGTATGACTGAAAGTTTGAAATTCCAAACTAATAATGAAAGCTTTTAGAAGTTTATACCACAGATGCAACTAAGCACAGTGCAAAATTAATTCACTTTGCTCTAATGGTTTGGAATTTATGGTCAATTTTGTTTATGTTTTGTCACATCACTAAAAAATCTGATGTGTTCCATTCACATGACTTTCTCTACAACTCTGTAGTAAATTATTGTTAAAAAGCTTATTCTTGTATTTACTTAATGCTAATTGAGAAAAAATAAGCAAAATGAGTCCAATTACTTCCTTCCTTGTAATTAAAAGGAAATAAAATGTGATGTGTTCTATTCACATGACTTTCTCTACATCTCTGTAATAAATTATTGTTAAAAAATAATAAACATATGCAAACACAAGATACGAAGTACAGTGAAATTTACCTGCTTTCATGTTTTTCGTTATAACGCTTTAACGCTTTGATTTACTCTTATAAGGTATAACGCGTTTTAGTGATGATGATAATAATAATAATAACAATAATAATAATAACAGTAATAATAATAATAAGAGGAAGAAGAAGAAGAAGAAGAAAGTGAAACACTGCGTGTCTGTCGTTTAACCAGATTTTTCGATACAACGTTTTGAGTGTTCTCTGTAAGTAATAATACAGCGGAAAACTTCGTGCATTCGTGATTGCATACGCCACTTTTATGTTTTGACTTTTTCTACTATCGTATAGTACTTAAAAATAACAACATTAATAATAGTAATAACACCAATAATAATAATAATAATAATAATAATAATAATAAAGCGAACCCCTGCGTGTCTGTCGTTTATCCAGATTTTTCATTACAATGTTTTCATGTTTCTCTGCTACGTAGGTAGTGAAAAACTACGTGCCTTCGTGATTGTATATACCACTTTTATGTTTTGACTTTTTCTACTACGTACAGAGCCGCGCTGTGGCCGAGTGGTTAGACCGCTCGCCTCTCACCTAGACGCCTCGGGTTCGATCCCAAGCGACCGCATGTGAGATTTGTGGTGGACAAAACGGCTCTGGGGCGGGTTTTCTCCGGGTTTCCGGTTTCCCCGCCATCACATTCTACCGGTGCTCCATCTTCATTCATGTATTATCAGTGTCACCGCCTGCGGTGCCATAAGTAGTTAAAGCGGGCGTTAAACACTGCCAAAAAAAATACTACGTAATAATAATAATAGTAATAACATCAATGTTATTATTACTATTATTATTATATACACTACGTGCTCTCATGTATGATTTTTGTCACGGTGCCTTAATTTTTTATTTAACCTACAGTGCATCCAGTCTCTAATGTTAAATAAGAACAGCGTATGCACATTTAGAAAACTAACCTTTGGTGGATACTGATAGGTGAATTTATTCTCTAAAAATAAAGGCTCTGTAACTGAAGTGGAAAACAGTTAACAACGTGTATGTTGTCTTCTATATCATCCTGGACTCTGGTGTAAATCTGCCTCTTGATGAGCACGATCCTTCATCGTTTTCGCTGATATACAATATCTGTGCAATAGCTAGCTGTTGGAAATTTGGAGAAACCTTGATAATCTGTTCTGTCACTAATTATCAAAATAAACAACATGTGATGCTTTTAGTCACAAATATGTAAATGTAAAATATACTGTGAATTACATGATATAACCTGGATATATACGTCACTTTCATTAATATAGAGGAAATTTTGTTAAACTATGGGGTACAATAAAAAGTCAAAGCTTCTCACATCACTTAATGCAAACTTTATAAAACATATTTCACATTTCTAAGATAATAATAATAAACACCGGAGAAAAAGACAAGACATTTTAATCAATAATGGTATTAGGAAAGAGTGTAACATTTCACCTACTCTCACTCTCTCTTACACAAATACAGATACTTATAGATACAGATATTTTGATAAATCTACCTTTATGTGTATCACTGTAACGGTAATTTCCGTTACGGCACCAGGGATGCATCGGCTGTCACTGCTAAGTGCAATCAGTTATTGCTACGGCCGTCAGAGGAGTATCAACTGCCTCCGCCGTTCGCTCTGCCTGCGACATGCTTCGTAGAAGTTGGCAAATCTGCTTGTTATGGCCCTCTCCGCTATTTTCTTCACCCCGCAGCCTGTTTAATTGAGCCAGAGCATTCTCCACCGGCAGCAGTGTTCCACCGTTTTCCCCAGTTGTGTCGTCCAGCAAACTATCTTCAAGCGAAACTACCGGTGAAGGCGAGGTCTGCAAGTAGCAGCCGTGTTTGAAGAAGGAAATGTATCGCGGCATCATCGCTTGCAAGACCATCGAGATCGATAGCAAGAACTTCCCTGGCGATTGCAAATGGAATGTAGAGAAGAATCAAGGCACCACATGGAAGGGGGTCATTTTCCAAGCTACACTTCTTTAAAATAAAAGTGAGACTGTTCTGGTTTCACCGGTTTCGGCCCTCGAAAACATATTCCTTTTGAAGGAAACTTGCATTTACTTCAAACTAAATGATTCACTTTCACCTAAAGTTTGAAAAAAATTACTGTATGGCAAGGTAGCTAGGCTTGGCTGAGAAGCCTGAGTAATTTCTCGTGGAGAAGCCTGGTTATTGGTTGCGGGGTTGCAACAGAAAGTTGTCTCTGATCCAGGTAAAACCTGTAGCTTGAAAGCACTTGCCTTTGAATTGCTATTTTGTGAATCATTCCACGTTAAAACAGTACTTTTGAACGTTCATACATTCATTTTACATTTTTATTAGTCTTTTTAAACCAGAACAAAATAACATAGAGTGAACTTTTCTTAATTGCTACAGTTTGTTTCCGAAGTCAAATTCACGAGCTTTATAATTAAACCTCTATATATACATTTATATATAGGATTATATATCACGTTCAAGGAAGTCAGTAATATGTGTTACACACATTTTCAAGTTTTTCCCGACGTTCCTCGTCCTCTCCTGGGTACAAGTTTCCACAAATAAAAAGGGAGAACCACTTATTCATTTAAGCAGGTGAATGGAAATTAAATGATAGTAATAGTGAATAAAACCCTTCGGATCAGCGGAAGGATAGCTGTAAAGGAAAGTGTCCGCTGATAAGACTACTTGAGAGGGGAGGGGTGTGTCACTACGTTAGTGTATTAGATGTTTTTTCTCTTCGTGTAATACTTTTCACAGAAACCAATCACAAAATGTACTACCTAATGTGTTTTGTAACGACCTAAGAGCGCAGCGAAATGAACAAGGCCGTATAGACTATCCGTTTTGCTTTCACGCCTCTATATTGGCTCACGCTGGCTTATAGTGTAGGGTCATTGCCCTTGCAACAAGAATCAAGCTTAGTTGCGCTACAACATTCGTTAGAGCCAGGACTGTTCACTTAAGGTTGTGCCTTCCGACCCGCAGTCTGAGAGACAATGAACAAGTACCTATATCTGGCATGTACCACGCCTACTTGAAGGCACTAACCAACCTGAAAACATATTACTCTTAATAAATAAAAGTCGGAAAATGTAACACATGTTAATGTATGCTGTTTATTATACTGTTCTTAATTAGCAATACAAATTTCTGCATGTACACTCCATACCAGCCTGTATTATAATTACATTATTCAAAACTGGATAAAATTTTAATAAGGAAATTAAATAATGCTTATGAGAATTCACATTTTACTCTATGCTGAAGACGCTGTGATAAATCGAACAAGAGAATAATATTTGGAAAACTCTCTACACCACCTGAATGAAATATGTAAACAGTTTGATTTTAAAATATAGAGAAAAAACTACACTAATAAATAGTGAAAAAGAATAATAAAGTAAAATAGAAAGTAAAAAAATAATACGGTCAAAAATCATTTTAGAAGAAAAAACTATTGAACAAATACCATGTTTTAAATGTCTAGTATGCGAATTCACTACAAGATCAGAACCCATAGAGATGCCTACACAAAATTTCAACACATGCGGCACAAATCACAAAACACTTAAACGAAAAACAAGTAAGGAGACAAAAACATTGTTTTAAAAGCAATGGCTGTCCCTTTACTTCTGCATTGTAGATAATCTAGATCATGGCTGATAAATAGGATAATACATAACAAAATTCAAAGTGATGAATTATTATAATCAAGATAATTCATAACAGAATTCAGAGATTCATATATACTCCATACATGAATAAATTTAACTATACAGAGAGACCGGAAATAACATTTGCAACGGACGGACCCAACAATACTTCCTATATTGGCATATTAGTATAGATCATCATCACGACAGGCCGTACAAGACCCAAGAAAAGATGGACGAAACAGACAACTCACCTGTAGAAAATAAGTAGTTGTAGAGATAATTGTATTTCCCTAGAAATACTTGTTTTGAAGCCCCTGAAAAAATTGGGACAAGGTCCGTGTGTGTGTGTGTGTGTGTGTGTGTGTGTGTGTGTGTGTGTGTGTCTTTGAACAACATAACTCAAAAACTAGAAGTCGGCAAATAGAAAACTTGATACCTAAGTACAGCGTCTTCCAAGGATATAACACAAAAATGTCCAAGAAAATTACTCCACCCCAAACTACACTTACATGGAATAATTCTCAAAATGTTTGTTTTTCTCAAAAATAGATCTAACAATTTTGATACTTTTAGATATTATAGCATATTAAATGTATACCATGAATTGTCTAGGAATAGCCTATGAAGTACTCCTCATTATGGATGGAGTTTGTGTAACTGGGAAACCGGTAAACCGAAAGAGACAGACAAATCTTGCTGCACAAAAAATGTAGATATCGTTAAAACACATAATCTACGTCAAATATTTGTTTTAAGTAAATCGTTTCCAAGATGTTCCATGTTATTAGTTTCAAATTTAAAATATGTATTTTTTTTCAAACAGGAAGTCGTGCTTTCATTTTTTAATTTTTTTATTCCTTTTTTTTTTTTTGGTTTGGTTTTACTGAAGAACTCCAAATTTCAATCACATAGTAACCTATTTTTAAAACATTTGACTATCGCTTTAACTTGAAGTACTCCTTTATTTCACTCCCACTTCACTTACAAAAAACTAAGTGATAGGATCATTAGTTCTGGTAATGCTTGTCTCGATTAGTATGTAGCAGGTAGAAGAAATATTTGACGTAGAATAGGTAGAGAAGGCATGTGAATGGAAAACATCAGATTCATAATGTAGTTCATACAAATTCATTAAGACACCAGAAATCATACAAATTCATTGACAAATTATGTATCAGTGTCAAATTCATTGTGATAAATTGTTTTACACAATATTTTTCCTAAAGAATGAGCATTAATTGGGCTAAAAACAGACTTAATGTTTTAGTTTCCTCTCATTTTCCCCTTATGTGTAATTTATATGTTGGTGCCTATATGTGTACACTATATCGCATAGAATTACTATACACAATAACGTGTAGTTATACCTATGTTCTCTGAAGCTTTGTTTATTTCTTCCCTAATTGTCTACTTCTGGGTTCCTAGACCATCGATGGAATTCCAATGCACGAGTCATTTGTTGGCCATTGACGTAGCATGTTTAATGGGTAGCATTGTAGAATTATGGAGATCAGGAAGAAGTGAAGTGAAGCAGGAGAGGGTATTGAAATATTGGTACAGCTGTATAAAAAGCGAAGATTGAATCCGCTAAAAACTTGTATGAAACTGTTCAGAATAATTAAGGAACAGAAGTGCTGATAGGGGCAATTTGAGGAAGTCTTGACGAAAATAGGAATGGAAGACATATGAAGGAAGCGATAAGAAAATGGAAAAGACTTCTTGAAGTCAGTGACAAATAGAATAGAAGACATAGATAAACAGGAAATTTGGGGTGAACTAGACAGTAAAAGCAAAGACAGAAAATTAAGCGAGAAGTATGTATGCATTAATTTAAAAAGGAATAAGAGACAAATAATCAGAATTTCATATACCCAAAGTCGCGGGTTCAAACACGGCGGAAGTGAAGTAAAGCCGTTGGTCCCTCAAGCCTGATAGAGAGGCCTCTCAACAAAATTAAGCGGTGTTTCACGCCCAGTATAGAATGGGGCGCTGAGAACCACAGCAGTTGAAGAGCGTCCATAAATAACACGCCCTTTACATTTAAATCAGAACGGCGTGTTTTATAACGGGAGCAGGGCAATATTGTTCACTGCTTAATTAAATGTAAAGAGGTAAGAAATTGTATGAAAGACATTTGGGAACACAAAGGATAGTATACCAGGAAAGATGGTAGCAATTAAAATATTCAATGTCAAAGGAAAGAGAAGAATTAAAGAAATACTGAATATTTGGAAAAGTAAAAGAAAAGTGGATAAGGAAAAAAAGGGGAGGGAGGGAGAGAAAGAGAGCAGTAGATAAAACACAGAGAATGGGATGGAATAGGTAGCACAAACAAAAGAGGGCTATACTTGCTAATAGCCAGGGAGCTAAGCGGATGTAGCTTCTTAGCCAGGCTGTTCCAGTATTGCTGCACGGAGAAGGGCATCTATTAACTCGTGACAGGGATTTAGTTGCAACATGCAATACAGCGCAGCATTGAGAGCAAGGTATAGTCATGGTTGAATCAAGTGTTGTAAGTGAAGTGGCAGGACACAAGTATTGTGATATGACCTTTGCCTAGTGACGTATTAGCTACCATGCTCCCCCTTCAACTATACTCCCAGTATTGTGGCTGAGTACGCGCGTGCACTCTAGCTCAAACAAGTTGAGTTGGAACAGCTTGGCTTAGCTGGAACAGATTGCCCTCAAACCTAATCGTTATACATTACAATAAGCAATATAGTTTAAAGTTTAAATAACAGCACGTGATTTTGTAAAAAAAATTAAATTGTAACCTAAGTACAATGTATTATTGTTATTATTATGATGATGATGATTATTATTATTATTATTATTATTTCCTCTGGCCGCATCGTAGCCGAGTGGTTAGACGGCCTGGGTTCGATACCAAGTCACCACATGTGAGATTTGTGTTGGACAAAGCGGCGCAGGGGTGGGTTTTCTCCGGGTTCTCTGGTTTCCCCCGCCATCGCATTCCACCGGTACTCATCATCATTCCAAGTATCATCAGTGGCATTGCCTGCGATGCCCGATAAGAAAAAGTGGGCGTTAAGCTATAACAAATATATTTTATCTGCCAACTCATCTATTTCCATTACAGATACCATATCATTTGTATCTGACTATATTACCTACGAATTTTGATTATAAAGAGACATCAATATACACCCGTTGAGATATAATCACTGAATTCCAAGGCAAAAAAAAAGCTTTTTGCATTACAGTTACAAAGTTTTGTAGATTTCCTTACTTTGGCTACTAAGCCAAACAAAATATGAGCACGTAGAATTCAAACTGTCAATGTTACTTTTCAATTTATTATACAACAACAAAAAATCGCTATCTATTCTGCAACAAATTATTCTTACAAAATCGTATTATTTTTTCTAATGCTAATCGAGATATATGTTAGCAGAAATGGTTTTATTACCTACTTAGTTCCTTATAAGTAGAAGAGAAATATGGAAATGTATTAGGCTAAAGCGATAGTAAAATCTTTTAAAAGCTGGTCGCTATATAGCAATTGAAATTACTTTACCTTTGCAAGGCCAGGATGAAAAAAATGAATAACGACCTATTTGAGAAAATCTTAGTATTTTGGAAATTTTAAAACCAATAACACAGAATATATCAGAATTGGTCATCTTTGCAAACAAAATGTATATGACATAAATGGTGTCTTTTACAGAGATATACATTTTTGTGAAGTAACTTACGGTGTACCAGTTGTGCAAGTCACCCAGAATGAGTCAAGATATACGAGTACATTTTATGACTATGGAAATCATCTTTAAAAAAACTCAAAATTTTCACAAATGTTGCCATGTAAAGAGAAATTTGGGTTGGCATTTTCTTGAAAATATTCGTGTTGCATCCTTGGAAGTTGCCGAACTTAATATAAAGTTTGGTGTTAAGCCGACTTTTCGTTTTTGGTTTATGTTATTCACGAACATATGGACACATGGACACATGGAGATTTTCCAGAAAAAGAGTTTTTGATCTAGGGATCTCAAAACATGCTTTTCCGGTAAAATGTCGGCATGAAATTGTTACGTGGACTACAATGTCTTCTCTATTTGCTATACACGTATTACCTAATATTTGGTACAAAAAGTAAAAATGAGTTATAATTTCTATAATAACTTGGCTCTGTATGTTTACAACTATTTAGCCATTTCCATTCGAATTCTTCAAAACAACCACAAAATAAGAGTTTAACAAACGGTTATTATGCAACCTCGCAGTATATTGCGTCATATCCAATATACATCAGTACAGTGTCTTTTCATTAGACCATAAGTATAAGTGTAGTAAATGAATAATATTTATCACATTTTAATGCTACAATTGCTTACAATTATGTAATATGTACTTGATATGTTCGTTATGAACGTTAGGGAAAATTGGTGCATACTCTTACGCTCACTCGTACCATCACAAATACCAGGATTATGCACTATATATAAGCATCTATTAAAAAGAGAATTTATTGTGTTCATAGGAATAATGAAACTCTAGTTCCGAGATTGTGGCTTGTAGGTACGCAACTAACAAAATGGTCTACTCAGTAATGGGCTTAGTTTAAAAGATTGCAATCGTTTACGTATACACGATACTATTTGCAAGTACAATAGGAAAATCCTGTAATATTTTTCTGACGTAATAGTGCGAGAAAAAAGAAACGAGCTCTTCCTGCAGACATAACGTTAATGATCATCCAAGCCAAGATGGAAAGCGTGCGTGAGGTAAGGTCTTGGCCACCGGGCGGGCAGGCCTTGAATCAATGTCAGGCACAGCGACGGGCGGTTGCCTTACGTATCTAGGAAAAGAAAAATATTGTTATACAATATTCTGTAATGTGTGGCTCTGCAAAGTAAGCACGTGAATGCATTTGTCTGCGCTCATTTTTGTTTGCACTGCAACCTTGGCCATCGGTACAAAGGGGACTATTTCTCTCAACAACGTACACGAAGGGGATCATGCAGAATTACACCTAATGTTAAAAACTGAATTAAAACTTGTATTGCATTCCTATGACTTTCGCTAAAATTATTTTTAAAAAATATTATTATCTGCTACTTGTTGATCGAGATAGCCTTTTATAATTTTTACTTTCTCTATCCCCGTATGTAGAATGTACATAGCGAACAGAGAAGGTCCCTTTGTATTCTACCCAAAAATTCGATGTCGAGATTTCACAGGAGTCTGTGTCTGTGTGAGTGGCTGTAGACAGCATATCTCAAAAACGAAAAGACCATTAAATACAAACTTGGTATGTAGGTTAGGTATCTTCCAAGGAGGCGACAGGAAATTGTTCAAGAAAATCCCCCACCAACAACTACACTTTACGTGCAAAAAATTTCGAAAATGTTGATTTTCTCGAAAATGGCTCTAACGATTTTGACTAAAATCCCGTATATTAAAGATATTTACATCCAAAATAAAATACATCTTGAATTTAATGGGAATAGCCTCTGAAGACCTCTTTATTCTGGACGAATTTTGCCGAATTTTTCTTAACTGCTAAATCGTAAAAGATAGACAAAAACGTACTGCACAGATAATGCAGATCTCGGCAAAACAAACAGTTTATGACATTTACGTTTTTGTTGTAGAGATAACCGTTTCCGACACATTCCTTATTATTGGTTTCAATTGTAAAGTACTTTAACTTTTCTCAGGAACTTAGTCCTACTCCTGGCCGAGCAAAGAAGTGATTTGCAACGACAATCGTGTAACGACAGCTTTTAAAACTTTTGTCTATCACTTTAATGCATAGCGTATTCCTTTAGTTCCCTTCTAATTATAAGGAACTAAGTAATAAAAACATTCTGTTAATGTTTATCTCGATTAGCATGCTGTAGAGAGAAGAATTATATTTCCTAAGAACTTTGTAGAGCAGCTAGAGAAGGTCAAGTGAGTGTAATAATCAGATTTTTTGTTATAAAATTTACACGTTTCACTGTAGGTATTATAAGGATAAAGTTGGCTAAACCGATATTCAGATTTTTAAAAAGCGGCTCGTTGGCCACTGTGTGATGGCTTTGAAATTAAATGTTCCTTGCGTAACCGCGAAAGAGAAGAATAGTGAACTACCGTTTAAACCGACGTGTTAAATATTTGAAATTTCAAACGGATCCCTAAGAATAACTTAGAAATAGATAGCGCATCAGAAAAGATTTATTTTGCACAAATCGTGTGTTTTAAAGGCATCTTCCTATGTAGTAAGAATTTTTCTAATACGATAATTCAGAATAAACAGAATTTCAGAGAATTTTCTTATAAAATGCAATATATACTTTCATTTGGACGCGAATATATAAACTTATACCATTTTGTTAAAAATTCTAAGAATATTTTTGATAAAATAAAATATAACGAAAAATGTTCTGTTTAAAGGGTAGTTAAGAGTGCCAAGTATTTCTTTAAAATAAGCTTCGTATCCTCCATCCTTGGAATACGCTGAACTTAAATGCCAAGTTCTATATTTCACCGAGCTTTCATTTTGCTCTATGCTATTCACACACACATACACACACACACACACACACACACTAGCACGAACCTTTTTTCTAAGCATTATTTTTGGGGAATTCGGGGAGTCTCAAAACATGCATCTTTCAAGAAATCTCGGTATCAAATTAAATAAATAATACACTAAGTTAGTACCTAGAAAAAGTAAACACATATATATATATAGGTACATATATATGTATATAAAACAGTGTCATTTATGTTGACATTAAATGGCTCAGCGCTATATTCTGGACATCCGTAATATGGATTAAAAAGACAGAAATATATTAAATTAACATATATATTCTTGATATTTGATATTTTCACGTGTGTCACTGGCGATAGTTTAACTTATATTGTTAGTAATATTTTATTAAATAGGAATTACTTAATTAATCTGAATTAATTGGAATTTCATTCTTACATATTTGTTATAAGCCGCTTAAGTAACAGGATGGAAGTGACTAGCCTCTTCCTATGGTACTCCTTGTGGACTTTTCGATGACACCAACTTCCGTTGGACTACATGCACATTCGCACTTTGACGTCACACCGAACATTCTAGAACGTTTAAACATTCGAACATTGTTAATTGGCTAAGACTACCCACTATCTCCATATTAGGAGTACGGCCACCATGTTGGAATGCCCTTACGGGATGCCGCTAAATCTATTTAAGGGACTGTAGACCCGACCACCAGATCTTGACCATCGGGAAACCTCCACTGGGTTTGTGCGTCTTGGGGCGTCGCTCCGGGCTCAAACGCTCAACCACCTCAACCATTTCATCTCTCACCTCTCCCAGACACACCATGACACATCTCTTAGGGTAAGGCTTTGTATTGGTAACCCCAGTAACCATACTGATATTGGCCAGTGTTGATGGCATATATTGCAATCCCTCATCTTTGTAAATCAAGCATACGCAAGGAACAAATTATTTAATCTTTCTCAATATATGAGCTTAATTAAAGTCCCGTTGTTATCATTGCTCTACCATCTGCCTCCCTTTCACCACCCTCAAATAGCTATCCTCCATGTCGCAGAACCTTGTTCGCGACAATATTGCAAGTTATTCCACAGATTGCTTATTAAAACTCATAGAAAGTCGAAGTAGATAGAATATATTATTTTCAAGAGCTTATACAAATAGTTAACTTAACTCCATGGCACACAGCCCGCAAGGGACCAAGGCCTATCGTCCGGCCGCTGCATCCCCCCTCTCGGCCCGAAGCCGTCATGATAGGGGTGCAGTGCTGGAGGGTGAGACAGTGATTAGCGCCTCGAGTCCGTTCCTACACAAATAGTTATGCAAACCAAATTTCATTTATTGATTACTTTCTCTAGTATGTATATAATGTACATATTAGATAGAGAAGGTATGGTATTCCACCCAAAATCTCAATACCGGAAATTTCACCGGTAATTATACAAAAGTCAGTGTTTTTGTGTATGTGTGTGTCTGTGGACAGGATAACTCAAAAAGAAAGTCAGTTAAATACCAAACTTGCTGTTTAAGTTCAGTATGTTACAGGAATTTTAGATACATGAAGTTTTTAAGAAAAATCTCGCACCCTTTAAATGGAAAAAAATCCAAAATTTTGCTTTTCTCGAAAATGTCTCTAACAATGTTGATTAAAATACAGCACATTAATGAAAGTCACATAAAAAACCTCATGTGTTCCATCATATGACTTTCTCTACATTTCTGTAACAAATTAGTGTTAAAAAACTTATTCTTCTATCTACGTCATGATATTCGAGATAAATATTAGCAAAATTTGTCCTTATTACTTATTTCCTTGTACGTAGAATGGAAAAAAATCTTATGTGCTCCATTCAATGACTTTCTGCACATCTCTGTAACAAATTATTGTTAATGTGCTTATTCTTCTAACTATTTAATGCTAAAACATTAGCAGAAACGCCTTATTACTTAGTTCCTTATAAGTAGAAGGGAAATAAGGGAATACACTAGGCTAAACCAACAATCACATGTTTTAAAATGAGGTTGCTAAGGGTTTGAAATCCGTTACTTTGCGTGGCCAACCGTTGATAAGTTTCCGTATGAGAAAAATTTTAATTATTTTAAAACTGAAACCAATAACCAATAACAACGAATATCTCGAAAAAAATGTATGTAACATAAGTTGTGTGTTTTATCGTGGTCTACATTTTTTATGTATCAAGTTTTTTGTCTACTCTTACGGTTTACCAGTTATGCATAATTCAATAAAAAGCATCCAGAATAAACAGGCTTTTACAGGCTATTCACAGAAAATTCAGGATATACATTTTATTTGGTATATAAATATCTTAAATATAAGAGATTTTATTCAAAATCGTTTGAGCTATTTTTGAGAAAATCAAAATTTTCGAAAATATTTCCATGTAAAAGTCAGTTTGGGGTGAGGATTTTTCATGAAAATCTTTCTGTCGCATCCTTGGAAGATACCAAAACTTAAATACCAAGTTTGGTATTTAACGGTCCTTTCGATTTTGAGCTATACTGTCCACAGAAACACACGGACCTTTTTCCAATTTTGGGGGGATTCAGGGGGACCCAACATGTATTTCCGGTGAATTCTCGGTAATGAACTTTTGGGTACAGTACAATACCTTCTCTATACACTATGTACATAGTACGTGTAGAGAAAGAAAAATCTAATGAGTTTCATTCACATGGTGTTATCTAGCTGTTCGGTAAACAAACCTTTTATTCAAAACTTTAATCTGTTATCTATATCATACTAATCAAGATTAACATAAGCAGAATTAGTCTTATTACTAGCTTCTTTGTAAGTAGAAGGGAGATAACCAGGAGTCAACAAACGATAAACGAGAAGAAAGATGTCTTCGCATTTGAGAAAAGTTTAAGTGGCTAAAATTGAAACCAATAACCCAGAATATTTCGAAAACGGTTAGCTCTACAAAAACAAATGTATATAACAAAAAATGTGTGTTTTAATATGATCTACTTTTTTGTGTAGTAAGTTTTTGTATACCTCTTACGGTTTGCCAGTTATACAAAAGTTATCCAGAATGAAGAAGTCTTCAGAGGCAATTCCCAGAAAATTCAAAATATACATTTCGTTTGTCATAAAAATGTTTTAAACATAAGGTATGTTAATCAAAATCGTTAGAGCTATTTTTGAGAACATCAAAATTTTCTAAAAATGTTCCATGTAAAGGGAAGTTGAAGGTGGGGGATTTTCTTGAAAATCTTTGTGTTGCATACTCGGAAGATACCAAACTTAAATACCAAGTCTTTTCGTTTTTGAGGTATCTGATCACATTCACATACACACACATACCGACACACGCGACATTTTTCTAAAAATGCTTTTTTGGATTCAGGGTTCTCAAAACAAGTATTCCCGGTAAAATCTCGATATCGAATTTTTGTGTCAATAGGTACAATACCTTCTCTATACACTATGTACATAGTACGTGTAAAGAAAGTAATAAAATGTATAATTTGAATTTTCTAAGAATAACCTCTGAAGTTCTCTTCATTGTGAATAACTTTTGCATAACTGGTAATCCATAAAGGATAAACAAAAACTTACTACACCAAAAATGTAGAGCTCATTAGAACAAATTATGTGATATAAAATTTTATCGTGGAATTGACCATCTCCTTGTTATTGGTTTCAGTTATAAAACGCTTAAACTTTTCTCATTTGGGAATTTGTTAACTTCTGGCCATACAAAGAAATGAATTTCAATTACAGAGAAACTAGATTCACACTGTTTGACTATTGCTTTAGCCTAGTGTATTACTTTATTTTTCTTTTACTTAAAAGAAACTAAGAAATAAGACCATTTCTGTGATGTTTATCTCGATTAACATGAAGTAGATAGAAGAATAAGCTTTTCTTACAATAATTTTATACAGAGGTGTAGAGCAAGTCATGTGAATGGAATACATCAGATTTTTTTTGAATGTTATGAAACTGGATTTTAGTTGTTTCACAACACCAAGTTGGAAAGTTATGTAATGCAAGAGGAGAATTTGAAAAGCACGTGCGATCTGCAGCACGTGCTAGTTCTCCAAGAACAGGATTCCACCCGTTATAAGAAAAACGTTGTCAAGAGCGTATCCATGTGACGTGCCAAAATTGACCTACTGTATAAACATAAATTGTCCTGTTAAGCCTGGTGTATGTAATATGCATAGATATTTATAAGACGTGTTTAGGACATCCTCATGACAAACAATACCTATATCTTGAATTTTCCGTTAACAACCTGCCAAATGCCCTTCATTCTGATTGACTTTTGCGTAGCTTTTATAACTGGAAAACTATAAATGATAAAGCTTATACCGCGTTAAGGAATAATATTTAGAAAAAAATACAATATTTTAAGCTTTAACAGAATAGTCATTGCTACATGATAAGCATTACGGATAGAGTTTCTATTCAAGTTTCTAAAGCCATCTTCTTTTTCCCATGGATTCATCTGTAACAAAAAGGGAGTGGCGATAAAATCAATATCTTTTGTTACATGAACCAAGGATCGGCTTGGTTTAAAACCGCTTCTAGCAAAAATAAAAGACAAACAAAATAAAACACTATCGCAAGTAACATAAATAGAAGAATCACTTGTTACAATAACGGTATGTATGAATAATAATGCAATGGATCTGATTTTCTATACTGCACATTCCTTAACTTTTGCTAAAATATAAACATTTTAAACGAAAATGTATAGTTACATGGTGTATTCAGGACGGCTGGTTCTTCTTGCAAATGCTTACGTAACACTTCTTTGTTTCCGATCTTGGGTAAAAAGTTCAGAATCATAATTAAGAGACAGACGTAGCATACGTTTCTGATACAAAAAACCTGTTAAACGTGTTTTGGAAAAGTTGCATCCTATTTTTGTCCATTTTCTTAGTGAACACCGTTGACTACCGACGTAATAAAGGTCGCTCTAGAACGTCCTGGAATAAAACCTGTTCAACATATAGACAGCCTTTGTTTTTATTTATTTATTTGTCTGCTTCTGCAAATGCATTAGTCTTTCTGGTCGTAAGAAACGATTAAACAGTATGAAATTGTTCTTAGACTAAATACATATTCGATATAATATTCTTTCATGTTCAGTAAAGATGGTAACGAATCTCGAACAATAAAAGTGACTGTGAAATAAAAGAAACGTTTTATCCTTTAAAGAACAAAATTGGTAAAAACATGTATAGTATTTATTTGAGAAAACCGTTGAGTAATATATATATATATATATATATATAGTGGTGCGATATGTTTCCCTCCATAGTGCCAACCTATACCTATTAACAATTTCACACATCCAAGGTCGTGGGTTCAAACCCGGCGGAGGACGATGGATTTTTTCGGGTGTAAAATCCTTAGCATGGCTTTCTTCTGAAGGGAAGTAAAGCCGTTGGTCTCGTGTCGTAGATTTACGGCACCAACAATCCAGAATAGAGAGGCCTCTGAGCAAAATTAGGCGGTCTTTCATGTCCAATATGAATGGGACGCTGAGAACCATAGCAGTTAAAGAACTTCCATAAATGAAACTTAATTTTGCTCAGAGGCCTTTTTATCAGGCTTGAGGTTCTTTTAGGTGCCGTAAAACTACGGCAAGGGACCAACGGCTTTACTTCCTTCCGAAGCCATGCTAAGGATTTTACGCCCGAAAAAAACCATCGTTCTCCGCCGGGTTTGAACCTGCGACCTTGGGTATATGAAGTTAGCGTGGTAACCATTACACCACGGAGGATGACATCGAATTTCATAAACCATCTTTATGAATGTATCAGGTAATTACTTTCTTACTTGGTTATTTGGATGCTTATTTCTGTTTGATATGCTTGAGGGTGGCAGGTATATGTGTATTCCTTTGTCTATACTATATCTGTTGTGTTTATTTGGAGAGGGATATCTACTGTCTGTCGTATTTGGTTTTATCTTTAGTCAATGCGAGGTCTATTGTTCAGGTAATCTAGGTCTTTTTTCTCCAAAAAGATGGTACTTTCCTGCCACTGTTGTGATATGGTCTCTTGTTAAATAATGCCATGATTAAGTGCAACATCAAACTCGACATTCTTTAAATATTCCGTCTTAATCTTATTCTTTAGTTATTTTTCTTATTCTTTAGTTATTTTATTGCTTTCTGTACTTCACCTTTCAGAATGAGTGGGATATTCTTCTACTTGACCTATTTGGGTTAATAGTGTATGCAGAAAAAATTAAGGGGTGGAGTTATGTATAGCGATCCCTTTCTAAACAATTTGTATAAAGTCAAATATAAGTTGATATAATGAGTTGAAATATTTGTAAAACTCGATTTTGTACTCATAGATTAAGAGGCAACAATTGAAATTAAGATTAAGCTTTGTTATTACTTTAAACTTTTTTTTTAGTAAGGAAGAGGATTCAATCTCCCAACCTCCCCCCCTAGCTACTTCTGGTGTAATGCTGAGTATGTCTTTTCTCGCCGTTAGGCATTCTAATACTCGGTTCTTAGAATTTCTGACCAGTGTTTGCTGTCGTGGAATTGCTTCTTTGCTTTTCTCACAGATTTTTTTAATCAAATTGAATTTTTAGTTAGAATACAGTACATCCCCCTCTTACTATACGTAGAAAGATCCTGTACTGATGGTAAACCAGACAATGAAACAAAGAGAGAAAAATCTGTAGACTAATTTAATATTTATATACTTAAGAAAAACTTTTAACAGGGTAAATAGATACATTCTTTGGGAAATTCAGAAAATAAATACCTCCCTATCCAGAAATAGAAACTGCTAAGAGCTTAAATTATGAAACAAATATTTCTATTTACTCTCAAATGATCAGAAGTAATAAAATGTTTTATTAATAAATCAAGGAATTAGACAAATGTGTTCACAATACATATATTATCGGATCGGCTGATAAGTCCCGGGCCTCATACAGATATGGCGCCACTAGGCCAGCTAGACGGTAGTATCGTATAGTTTAACTCTAGACTAGCTTGTATTCACAGTTACATGTCAATAGCTCGGTTAGTTTTCGAATGACAGCATTTTAAAGAAGAAAACTTTGGAGAGTTTTCACGAAAATGAAGGACTTGGAAAATCGAGCTTGATTAAATATTTCCATTTGAAAGGCTTAACGTCTAAAGAAATCAAGGAGAAACTGGACAGTAGGTTGAAAGACTCAGGCCATTCATATTCAATGATTAAAAGGTGGGTTGCAGAGTCTCGCTCTGGACGCTCTGTAGAAATGACAGTTCCAGAGATTATTGAAAAAATGTATTGTTTACTACTGGAAGACTGCAGATTAAGGTTGTTTGAGATAGCAGAGGCTGCAAACATATCAAAAGAACGTTCAGGTAATATTTTAAGTAATTTTTGGGGCTTTCACAAGGTCTGTGCAAGATGTGTGCCGCGTTTGTTGACACCTGCTCAAAAGTTGCAAAGAAAACTGTTTCTGTTAAGATTGTGGAGCTCTACTGTAAAAATACAGCTTTTTACTATGGATGAAACTTTGATACATCACTACACTCCAGAAAGTAAATCACAGTCAAAACAGTGGATTGCGCCAGGTGAACCAACTCCAAAAAAGGCAAATTTCGTCAGCTAACAAGGTTATGGCGAGTGTTTTCTGGGATGCACAGGCAATTATTTGTATTGATTACTTGGAAAAGAGTAAAAGTATCACTGGTGACTATACGCAAGCTTACTGCAATGTTTGAGTGATGAGGTGAATAGGAAAAAACCTCATTTGGCAAAACAAAACAAAAAAATTGTTTCATCACGACAATGCTCCGGCCTGTAGTTCAATCATTACAGTGGGAAAAATGTGCGAATTAAAGTAGGAATTGCTTGAACATCCACTCTATTCACCAGATATAGCACAGTGATCACCACCTATTCCCAAACCTCAATTAATTTCTTGGAGGACGAAGATTTCACAGTAACGAGGAGGTCATTTATGCGGTATATTCAAGACCTTGATAAATCGCTACAGAGATGGTTTAATGAAATTAGAACCCGATATGACAAATGTATTAGTCTTTCTGGAGATTATGTCGAGAAATAAAGCAAAAAAGAACATTTTTAAATGCTGTTTTCATTGAGAGCCCGGGACTTACAGCCGACCCTAGTATAGACAGCGTTCTAATAGAATGGAAGAACGTTTTAAACAATGCAGGAATTTTAATTGGTCATAAAGAAAGGATAAATATATTTCTGTTTGCAGATGACGTAATATTTCTTGCAGAAGCCATATAAGTTTCAAAGTTTCAAATTATAGCCTATATATATATATATATAACTGCAATTCACTAAATAAATAAAAATGGAATTTAGTAGCAAATATGAAACAAGATCTAAAATTATCATAGAAACATAATAATAGAACAGATCCCACATTTTAGGTACTTAGGATATGGTAAACTACTAATCAAATATAGATATAGAAAACAAAATAACTATTCAGATTATATGTATGTGCAACCAGTAAAAGAATTTTCGGACTGAAAACAAAAAATCTGATGTGTTCCATTCACATGACTTTCTCTACATCTCTGTAACAGATTATTGTTAAAAAGCTTATGCTTCTATTTACTTCATGCTAATAGAGAAGAAAATAGCAGGAATAGTCTTATTACTTGCTTCCTTGTAAGTAGAAGCGAAATAAGGGAATACCATAGGTTAAAGAGATAGCCAAAAGCTGGTTGCTACGTGAATGAAGTTCCTTTGTTTGTAAGGAAAGGAGTTGACAAATTCCTGTATGAGAAAAGCTGAAACCAAGAACAAGGAGTATCTCAAAAACGATCAACTCCACGAAAAATATGTAAACAACATAAATTGTGTGTTTTAATTTGCTCTACATTTTTGTGTAGCAAGTTTTTGTCCATTTCTTACGGTTTAGCAGTTATGCAAAATGCCGTAAAATTCACTCAGAATAAAGTAGTCTTCAGAATCTATTCCTAGAAAATTCAAAATATACATTTTATTTGTCAGGTAAATATCTTTAATATATGATATTTTAAACAAAATTGTTAGAGCCATTTTTATAAAATCAATATTTTCGAAAAAAGTTGCATGTAAAGGGTAGTTTGGGGTGGGGGGATTTTTCTCAAAATCTTCGTGTCGCATCCCTGGAAGATACTAAGCTTAAATTCCAAGTTTGGTATTTTAGAGACCTTTTTTTTTTTTTTTTTTTTGAGTTTTTGTGTTCATAGACACACGGACACATGGTCACACGGACACACATGGACCTTTTTCTGAAAATACTTTTTTTTGGATACAGGGGACCCTAAAACATATATTTCCGGTGAAATCTGGGTATCGAAATTTTTGGTGGAGTGCAGTACCTTCTCTATACACTATGTACATAGTACGTGTAGAGAAAGTAAAAATATAGAAAACTTAATCTCTGTAAAACAATAGCTTTACCTTACTATTATGTGGAGGCGAGAGTTGAATAATCAAATCATAAGATGTGGGAAAATACAAACAGTAGGGATGCTATTTCCCCGAAACGTTAAACAATGCACAAGAGCAGACAGGATTAGAATTGAAACAATCAGATAATATATAAGATAAATTTAACACATGGAAAGGAAATGCACATTCTAATGAGAATGGGAATGGGCAAGGATCACACTAGAACGCCTAGAGAACCCCGACCTAGAGGACTGCACTTATAACTTAGCCGGGCTGAGTTATTTAGTCTAAACTTAGTAGAAGAAGAAGATAACTATACCTAGTTGAGGAAATACAAAGAAAAGAAATCAAAGCCAATAGAAGTGGAGAGAATGCAGAGCAAGCTTTGACGCAGTTCTTGAATTCACATTGTTTGAACTTTTATTCCAAAATGTTTACTGTTGTATAGTTTGGACCTGTTTATTAGAATCACCACAGCTGTGTGATACAGATATAGACGTTAAGTTTATGTCTATTTTTTCCTACTTATAATTTTAAAGCTAAGGGTATGTATGTGAATATTCGACAGTGATGTAGGCCTCAGACCTCAGATATAAGTGACGTAAATGGTAGAACGCATTATCGTAATCTTCCACTTGTACAACTCATTATGTACAATATCATGCATCTAATAGCTTGCAATTCGCCATTGGTATTACCGTTTAGAGTCACTCAAGAAACAAGTCTGTTACACAAGCCATTCCTTTAACTGGGACTCTTGATAATTCCTGCACCTATATTGGAAAATGGAAATGTGGTATCTAATAGGTATAATATTCCATATATTTTCATCTGTAGGATTAATAACTGTGATAATCACTGGATTTTATTTTAACTGAGCGGAAAACTGCGAAAATTAAATAATTATACACAGCGTTCTTAAACCCTATATGAACTTAAGAGGTTGATTACAATATAACAAAGAACAATAAAAGTATTTTGAAAACATGTAGGAAATATACCACAAATTCACCATAAGAATGTTGAACATCTTTACCATTGCAACAGAAGTTTGAAGTCAAAACAATGACTGGCATGGTAAGCGCTGCAGAGTCAAAACATGGACCTGCGAACCCTCTCATAAATCCATGGATAGCATTCAGATTACGGAGCTTCAAAATTCACACATCAGAAAGTGCTAAGAATGCAGCAGGCTCTTCAAAGAAGAATTTAGGTCGAGTGTCCATGCAGAGTATACTACGGGTTCATTTTTCTAGACCATTCCATGTTGCAGGTAAGCTTCGGTTGAGATATAATCTATATGGATAGTGAAGTGGGGCTTGTAATGGAAAAACAATGTCTTACCCATTTCAATAAGTCTGTTGCATTAAAGACAAGCTAATATGTTATACAAGGTGCAAAAGACGATTTCGCTAGGTTTACCAGAGTGCAAAGCCTCACCTCTGGTTCTTGTGCAACCTCTCTGTTTGCTACGCTTGTCTCGCTGGACATCTATCATCCCCTTCCTCACCTTCTTCACTGTTTCTTCGTCACTGCGAAATGTCCGAGCCGAACCGAGGCGGGGCGATGCACACCACCGCTGGTTGCACACTGCGAGTTTACGCGGTTGACAGGTTATGCTCTAGTTGAATACAAAGCAAGCTCATATCCAAAAGTCCCATCCCGCTGATCATTAGTGCAGCAATCGCTTCTTCTGCCCGCAGATACTTATCGACTGAATCCATCCGTACTTTCTACCTATTTCTTTTGATCCTTTTTTGCGTGTGTCTTCTCTTAAAAATAAATTATTATAGCATGTTAACTATTTCCCTTAAATATTGGGGCTTGAATCAGGAACTATAAGTACTCCGCTTATCCGTTTGTAATAAAAAATTCAATAACATAGTTTATAAACCAATTTTTGCTGATAAGTTTTATTAAATAGATATGTTTACGGAAAATAAGCTAAGAAGTTACCTGTAACAGATTTCACCTTCTCTATAGTAAATATTAAATCCAAAAATTCATATTGAGATGTAAATGTAAATACAAATTGGTGGTCCCATAAATTAAAAGCATATTGTCTTTATGTGAGTGTGTCTGTCAACAGTTTAATTCAAAAACCAAAAGTTGTAGAAGCACCAAATTTGGCTTAGACTCAACATATTGCGAAGATGCGACACGAATATTTTAACATAATTACCCCTACTCCAAAATATCCTCCACGTGGGAGCTTTTTGGTTTATATAATTTTATAAAAAGTGATTCAAATGGTTTTGTTTAACATACCAACATTTGAAAATTTTGTTTTTCTCAAAAATGGCTGTTTCGATTTTGATTAAAATACCGTATATTAACGATAGCTACACCACAAATAAATTGGACAGCTTGAATTTTCTGGGAATAGCATCTGAAATCCTGTTCATTTGAATGAATTTTGCATAGCTGGTAAACCGCAAGAGATACACAAAAAGTTGCTGTACAAGAAATGTAGATCTCGTTAAAACACACTATTTATGTTATATTCGTTTTTGTTGTTGAGTTGATCGTTTCCGAGATATTCCTTGTTATTGGTTTCAGTTTTAAATTATGCATCTGCTCAAACGGGGTGTCTTTGTTTTTGTCTCTCTTTAATGGAAACGAAGCGAACCGAACTTTAATTGTTCACATATTGATCGGCTTTTAAAAGTTTTTATTATCGCTATCGCCTGGTATATTCCCCTATTTCTTTTCTGCTTATAAGAAACTAAGTGGTTAGACCAATTGTGTTAATATTTATCTCGTTTATCATGATGTAGATAGAAGAATGATTTTTTAAAGAATAGTTTGTTTGCATAATAGGTAGAGAAAGTCATGTGAATGCAACACATAATATTTTCTTTATTTATCCCTCTGTCTTTTTCAAATAAGTTATACATAGGGAAAACTCTCTAGTTGTTAGCATTAATGGAAAACGGCAGCCAAAGACATTGAAGGGGCTTTTCATATTTTCTTTCATTCCAAGATTGCTGTTACTACATCTAATATATAATCACCATTGTTTAGCTGTTCAACAATGTCACAAGGTTCTTTGCAAATCAGAATTAATACAACTACTTTTAAATGCATTTAATTGATTAAATGCTGTCATTACAGTACTTAAATCTGCGATACCAGATTTAGTGACTGGCCTTGAAGGCTCAAATAAATGCTCTAAAGCTTTTATAGTTTCATTTGCTATAATGGAGTCCAAGTTAGACCACGACATACAGCAACAAACTTTTACATTTAAATTGGCTGGCCCTGTAGCTCAATCGGCAGAGCACCTGCTTGCGTGCGATGGGTATGTGTGTGTGTGTGATCTAATGTTAAAATAAAATATTTATAAAACCCAATGAAATCAGTAGGTAGACGAGTTAACACCATTACAGATAGGCAATATATTCCACACGAAAATGGCGCCGAAAGGACTATGCAGTTAAACCTTGAGTATAAATCGAAAACAAAAAGATTAAATTGTCTTCTACTGTATAACTAACATTGGAATTCCTATGCATTGCGCTAACTCGACTTTCAAAGTAACCGCTCTCTAATATTTCACATTTGTGTCTCAGGGAATTAATTCGGATAAAACAAGGTTTTTCTTTAGATTGAAATTCTAATATTCGATCTGTTCTCCACCTGCACTTTTCAGAAACACTTTTTCTTGCTTAGTAGCTTATTTTAGTATATTGTAAGTAATATATCTGCAACATTCTTTTTGATTATATTGCAAATATTGTTTCACGAGTTTTAGTTGCATGATTTGAAAACGTAAATGTTAAGTTAAAGCTTACTTTTTAACCAAAAATAAACGCAAATTTTTCTCTGTATCATAAAAAATAATATTCCTCATTTATCGCTAAAACATATTATCCCGAAAACATTAAAACGATCTAAAAACATTGCAAAAAATAAGCCAAAATTATGTCAAATGTGCAAAAAACATTTTGTTTTTTAATTCAACAATTTTCTCCGTTATCGTTGTCTATCATGCTTTGGAATCAAATTTAGAAAGAAAAAAAAAACTGAATTTAGGCTTGTTGCTTAAAGGTTCACACGTTTCATCTTTTATAAATGCATAATGTATACTGTACAGGCAGAGGAATGCCATTTCAAATGCAATATCATGGTTTACCTTGAAAAATTCTTTGTAGTGTTCTAAGTACACATTTATTGACCTTTAAGTAATTGGCGATGAAAACGCCGTTTATAATGACTAAACAGCACGTTATGACGAAATAGGAAAGTGCACGTGCAAGTTTTTCTAGCTGTAAGTTTCTTGTGGTTAGGCTTGAGGAGTTTTCTTTCAAATGATTAGGTTTTAGTATACATTTCTAAGACGCCATGATTAAGCATATCTCCTGATTTTATTGTAAACTTTTAATATCACCTAGTTAATTTGTGCACAGATATAGTAGATTATTTTCTGTGAGCAATAGACACAAACACAAAATAATATAAACCACGCATAGGTAATCGCACTTATGCTACATTCATAATGAAATGTAAGTGCAGACGCAACGTAAGCGCAAAAATTTGGACTCATATTATTTTATGTAAGCATTCACATAGAAACAAGCAAGACGCAACGCAAGAGTTTGCAAACTCCAAAACTTTATCCTTGCATTGCATGCAAAGAGGAAGAATTCTGCTTCTTTTCTCTATGCATTGCCTATGAATTCAATATCAAATGATCGCACTGAGAGACTTTGCAGGTCTGCTGTACATGATTTTTGAGAAAATCAACATTTTCGAAAAAAGTTCCATGTAAAGGGTAGTTTGGGTTGGGGGATTCTTTTCAAAATCTTCGTGTCGCATCTCTGGAAGATACCAAACTTAAATACCAGCTTTGGTATTTTACCGACTTTTCGTTTTTGAACTACCGTGTTCACAGACACACGGATACACGCGGACCTTTTTCTGAAATGCTTTTTTTGGATACAGGGGACCTTAAAACATATATTTCCGGTGAAATCTCAGTATCGAAATTTTGGGTGGAGTGTAATACCTTCTCTATACACCATGTACATAGTACGTATAAGAGAAAGTAAAAAACGAAAGTTCATTTAAATATCAAATTTGGCATTTCCAGGAAAATTTCTCCACCTTAAATTGCCGTTTACACGGAAGATTTTTCGAAGTTTTCGATTTTCTCAAATATTAACGATTTTATTAAGATATAATATATTTAGGATATTCACATGATAAATAAAACGTATATCTTGAATTTTCTATGAAACGCTCTTCATTCTGGATGATTTCTATATAGCTGGCAAACTGTAAGAGATAATAAAAGCATACCACTCAAAAGATATCTCTCGTCAAAACACAATCATATACTAGCTGCCCGCCCCGGCTTCACTTGGATGGTTTAGTCGCCCTCCGTGGTGTAATGGTTACCATGCTAACTTCATATACCCAAGGTTGCGGGTTCAAACCCGGCGATGGATTTTTTTCGGGCGTAAAAATCTTAAGCATGGCTTCCTTCGAAAGGGAAGTACAGCCGTTGGTCCCGTGTCGTAGATTTATGACACGTAAAAGAACCTCAAACCTGATAGAGAGGCCTCTGAGCAAAATTAAGTGGTCTTTCACGCCTAATATAGAATGGGACGCTGAGAACCACAGTAGTTAAAGAGCGTCCACAAATAAAATTCCATTTACATTTTTTTATTTCACACAATGGTGTATCAAATGAAAAAACTAAGACATAATCTTACGTTTACAGTACTACCATACAATGAAATAAAATTGCAATTAAATAATTTGACAATACTTTATTGTAATGCCTTACAATTTACAATTTTCCTTCCGGGGAGAAAACAAATAGCGCCGATGGTTTTCCGACTCTCGAGCACGCAACGTGCAACTGCCCATGCGAAAAACACGACAGCTTAAGGTATGTTCCACACACTTCTAACGCTTGACCTTGGGATTTATCGCCATTGCGAATGCAAAGCGCGCCGGAAATTAAACACGCTTAAATTCAAAAGTAAGTCGGTTGATATTAATAGTATTCTTGGAATAAGTATATCCTCGCCTTTGAACTTTCCTATGTTATAGTAGCATAAAGCGATTTTTTCATAACTTTTTTAACAGCGAGTTTTGTTACACAGCATAATTTTGGCTTATTGAGATTGCGTAGCATAATTATCACCGAGTCAACCTTGAGCCGTAAATTTGTTAGGCGGCGATCCTGGAAAATCCAATGACTTTAGGAATTCAGTTGGATAATTAACGACTTCATTTGGATTGGTTTGTAATGTATAATTTTCCTTCCGGAGAGAAAGCAAATAGCGCCAATAGTTTACCGACTCTCGAGCATGCAATGTACAACTGCCCATGCTAAAAACACGACAATTCAACACACTTCTAACGATTGACCTTGGGATTTATTATCATTGCGAATGAAAGGCGCTCCTGAAACTGAACAGGCTTAAATTCAAAAGGATAGACGGTTGACATTAGTGGTATTCTTGGAATAAGTATATCCTCGCCTTTGAAATTTCGTATGTTATAGTAGCATAAATTAAATTTTTCTTAAACTTTTAACAGCGAGTTTTGTTCCGCTGCATAATTTCAGCTGACATTGCGTAGTATAATTATCACCGGGTCAACCTTGAGCTGTAAATTGTGTGGTGGTAATTCTTGCAAATCCAATGAATTTAGGAATTCAATTAGACGACTTTATTTGGATTGGTAATGGAATCGATCGACTTAAATAAATGTATTTATCTATCAATCTTACTCTTAATTTTTATATTCAAATAATCTACATTCTCATTAGTTGCTGCTAAAATGGCTCGTTGCTCAATCAATTATAGTTTTTGTAATTTGCACCAATATTTGGAAACACTTTCCATATTAATTCTTCCTTTGACGTTGTAAAGTGATAAGCATTTGATGGAAACGAAATGAGGCCAGTAGAAGTGTCAACAAGAATTTTCCCATTGTCAATGTCTATTAATGCCTTTGTAACTGAAAAGCGCAAAGATCTGCATAATGTACCATATATAGTTGGTATTGCAAAAAGGAGGAAGTCAGCGCACCCATAAGGTAGTGTGGAAAGGATGACATATGCAGTTAACAGTGTGCTTCAGCAAGGATACCGTTGGCATAATAACAGTAATGGCAGCGCTTCCATAGTATGGCGGGTAAACGCTGAAATAGGTAATGAATTACATTAAGGAGAAAGTCACAAAGTAATATTCATGTTTCTTCCGAATCTCCTTCTTTCCTTTACTCCTAATGTTTTCCACCTCTTTCTTTATTTTCTCTTATGTCAAAACAGCCATTTTTAAGGCCTACAATGACATAACTAAAGAGCAAGTAGATCTGGTTGGGTAACCGATAACTTTTATTTGATGATTACTTGATCAAATGTATTAAGAGCACCTTAATTGCAGTGTGATGGTGACGCGGGTATCTTCCTGTGTTTTCTCTAGCCTATGTACCACATAACGTCAAATAACCAACATCTGCAACAGGAAGTTAACCTAAAATGGATCCCGTCATTTCTCTGCCCTTTTTACATTCCAAGAAGGATTGATAGTTATGTGCATAGTTTATATTTTGTTAATTTTAAAGTATACAAAAAATATACTTATTTCTTTATTTAAACGATGTGATCAAGAGAACGATAGTTAATATATAAGAATAAGAAATATATTTCATTTTCACAGTTATCTTGCGTCATTCTCTCCATAACCAGGTGCATTCCCTTGGCACTGAATGGGGAAGAAAAATAGGGCAGTAGGTACCACGGGCATCTGGTGGCACATAAATAACTACGTATTTTAGGTGTTCGTCGCAAAGAAAACTTCCTTGGTTCTTTATTTTAAATTATAGGAGTAAGGAAAGAACAGTTAATACAAAAAAATCAATTTGGATGTCACTATTGAGTTATGTGATCTCAATAAGCTGTTGCGTTATCTTAACATTGGAATGGGAGGGAAAATATTACTACGGCCATCTAGCGGTAAATAAATAAGTACTTATTCTAGATGTTCGTTGCAAGGAAAGCTTCTTTGCTTCTTTATTTTAAACGATAGGAGCAAGGAAAGGACAGTTAATAAATAAAAATGTATTTGAATTTCACTGCTGCCTTGTATCATTATCTCGATAAACTGTTGCGTTACCTTAGCATTGAATGAGGAGGAAAAATACTACTTCGGTCATCTAGCGGCAAATAAATAAATACCTGCTCTAGGTGTTCGTCGCAAGGAAAGTATTTTTGCTTCTTTATTTTAAACAATAGGAGTAAGGAAAGGACAGTTAATATACAAAAATGTATTTGAATTTCACTGCTGCATTGCGTCATTGTGTCGATAAGCTGGTGCGTTACCTTAACATTGAATTGGGAGGGAAAATATAGCAGTACTACGACCATTCAGCAACAATTAACCGTGATACCACTGCCATCTGGCGGCTATTAACCGAAATGCGTTCCCTTGGCACTGTTTATATTCATATTATGGTTTTTTAAAAACTATTATTAAACACTTTTTTTTCACAAACCTTGTCGTGACAATAACGAACACAACAAAAAAATAATTGTTCAATTTGGTGCAGTCGTTTGGAGTGATGCGTGTACATACATTTCGGCGATATATGTAAATCTTACCATTTCCAAGATATTCGTTGTTATTGGGTTTAAATGTACTAATATTTAGACTTGTATTAAATGTGAATTCGTCATTCACTTTTTTCATGTTGGTCATGCAATTAGAAGAAATATAAATCGCGTCACATAGCAACCACTTTTAAAAGATTTGGGTGTCGCTTTAGCCTAGTGTAATTCCTGAGTACCCTTCCTCTTAGAAGAAACTAAGTAAAAAGCTCTGTCAATATTTATTAAGATTAGCATGAAATAGAGAGAATAGAAAGCGTTTATAAGAATAATGTGCCAGAGAATAGCTAGAGAGAGTCATTTGAATGGAAAAATAACACTTTTTTTTTTAGTTAACCATTTCTTAGATACTCATAGTCATTTTCCATTTCTTATACTTTTCTCAAATGGGAAATTATTAGTGGTGTTTTTTTAAAGTCCCGGCTGTGTAAAAAATCAAAATTTCAATGTCATAGTGACCAGCAGAAATGTTTTGACTATAACCCTAACCTAGTGCATTACCTTATTTTCCTTGAACTTATAGCAAAATATATAACAAAACCATTTCTGCTAATCCTTATTGCTTTATCTAATGCAAGAGCGAATTAGATAGAAGAATAAAATTTTTGAGAATAGTTTGTTGCAGAACGGGCAGAGAAGGTTACATACGAATGTTATACATCAAATGTGTTGTATAATACTTTATTTATCACTTAACATATACCAGCAAAATTCCTTCCGAATGAAGAGAATTTCACAGCCTATTCCGGAGATTTTAAGATATACATTTTATTTATCAAGCAAATGCCTTTAATATATATGTGATATTTTATTCAAAACCACTACACCCATTGTTAAGGGAATCGAAAACTTCAAGCGCTTCCATGAAAGGGACAATTTGGTGTGTGGGGATGCTATTGAAAATCGTGTCGCAGTTTTGTAAGATTTTGAACTTAAATACCAAGTGTTATTTAAGAGATCTTTTGTTTTTGAGTTATGCAGTTCTTAGACATACACTGACACTCAAAACACGGCCCCCCCACACACACACACCTTTTTCCAAAAATGACTTTTTTATTCAAAAACGTATATTTCTGGTGAAATCTTGGCTTAAGCTTTAGACGATAATTGATTGTTTTAAGAGTAGCCCGTTATGTGATGCTTGAAATACCGCTTTTTTGTTCATGACCAGGTGGAAAAAAATGAATGGCATCCCACTTGAAAAATGTTTGAAAATGTAAAGCATTAACAACGTATATCTCGGAAATGATTAACTCCACCATGAAAAATAATTGTTTACAAACTGTATGCTTTAACGAGATCTTCATTTTTTGTGTAGTAGGATTAGGATTATCACGGACGGGCTCTTTGCGACTTAGATGACCACTACAAAGGAGGGATGAGGTGACAGACCCAAAGGGCGACAAGATGGGGTGACCTTTCCATAGGTATAGCACGTATCGGGCATCCCCCGGCGCACTTCCATAAACTCTTGAACCTGTTCCCCCTGTGGCACTAGGAAGGATGCTGCACTTGGAAAATCCCGGAGGCAGGACCTCACTTGAGAGCCATCGCAGCATGCTGGAACAAAATTTTAGAGATCGTCACAACCACCGCCCAGCTGCACCCGATAAATACTTTATATATTTTTTTTATAATAAATAAATGTCCGCTTTTACTACCATGGTACCGTTGGCGATGTCGCCTCCGTGGTGTTATGGTTACGATGTTAACTTCATATACCCAAGGGCGCTGGTTCAAACCCGGGGGAAGAATATGGATTTTTTCGGGCGTAAAAAACCTTAGCATGACTTCCTTCGGAAGGGAAGTAAAGCCGTTGGTCCCGTGTCGTAGAATTACGGCATCTAAAAAAACCTCAAGTCTGATAAAAGAGGCCTCTGAGCAAAATCAAGTGGTCTTTCACACCCAATATACAATGCGATGCTGAGAACCACAGTAGTTAAAGAACGTCCATAACTAAAACCCCATTTAATTTTTTGACCGCTGGCGATGACACTACTTATAAATGGAATGAAGATGGAGCACCGGTGGAATGCAATGGCGGGAGAAACCGGAGCACCCGGAGAAAATCCGCCCCTGCGCCGCTTTGTCCATCACAAATCTCAAACGCGGTCGCTTGGGATTGAACCCGGGCCGTTTAGATGAGAGGCGAGTGGTCTAACGGCGCGGCTGTTCATGATCCTTCAACCCTAAAAACAGATGACAAGGAGGTGATATGTACAGGTAATATTGGTCAAGAATTCGTGGTAGAAGATGAACCACATTGCATTTTTTTTTTTTGGTAGTGTTTAACGCCCGCTTTAACTACTAATGGCATCGCAGGCGGTCACATTGCATTTACCTGCTGGTCCGGAGAAACCACGAAATACCAATGGATCAGAGTGGACAGTGGCATCGTAACCGGGACCCCCAGAATGCGGGCTACAAACGTTACCACTCCAGCTTTTCTCCTCGGTTTTTTGAGCAGTCAGATTTTGTCTATCTTTTATGATTTATAGTCATTCAGATTGAAAACAACTTCAAAGGTTTTATCCAGAAAATACAACATATGCATTTCATTTGTCATTAAAACACCTTAAACATACTGCATTTTAATTAAAACCATTAGAAACATTTTTAGAAAAAACAAACAATTCAAAACATTTCTCTGTGAATGTACTTTGTGTGGAGGGATTCTCTTGAAAAATCTTCGTATCTCATTCTTGGAGTTTAGTAGTTAACTGAATTTTCAGTTTTTAGATATGATGTTTACATTCACACACCTTCACACACACACACACACACACACACACTCTCTCTCTCTCTCTCTCTCTCTCTCTCTAACTCATAAACACGCACACGCGCGCTCGCGCACACGTGAACCTTTTTCTAAAAAATGCATTTTGGATTTAGCAAGCGGCAAAACATGTATTTTAGATGTAATCTGGGTTACGACTTTTTTAGTGGAACGCAGTACGTTCTCTATTTACTATTGAAGGTAAGGTGTAGAGAAGGTAAAAAGATTCTAGCAATAAAATTAAACTAGAGAAAATTCTAAATGTCAATATGTACAATAATAAACAATATTACCGTTTATGTCTCGCGTTTTCGTGGATTTTTCAACTATTTCATGTTTGAGGTTTATTTTAAATGCAATTATTACACCATTTTATATAGGCTGAATGGTGAGCTATCCTTTTAAATTGTGAAAGAGCACGTTGTTTTGAGTGTTGTCCTTAATAACATGTTTCCATAAATATTTCCGTTCATGAGATAGTCACTATTTTATTTTGCACAATATTGCAACGTAGCAAATTCAACAGATTAACTTCTAATTCTTCGGGCTATGTTGCCACGGCAAGGAACATATAAATACTTCCTGTATGCAAATAAACAGAAAACCACACATGGTTTTAACCTTGTTGAATAACATGGAATGTGGACCTGAAGAAGCACTTACAATATTACGCACATTATTAATAGGAACAATTGCTCATAAAAGTATATAAAAGCATTAGAAATCTAAGTTAACAATGAATCTTCCTTTCTTCATTAATTTAAAGCTTTTGAATATGTAATTAAGTCAAGACAAGAACAAAAAATCAATAATAAATAACTCATTTTAATATTCTCAAAACAGTCTAATGAGACATTCTGATAGTGTGACGCATACCCGATTGCTGCTTCCGGATCTTCTTCCACCAATCGTAGGATTTCTTATTGTTGTTGTCCAAAATTTCTTTGGCCAACTTTTTCAACATTAGGAGATACGCTTCCTTTATCTAGAACTCTTGAAAAGAGTTGAAAAAAGCGTTCTAAGATAATGATGCTCTTCTATTTGATAAATTTTTCTCAACAAATTTTGCTACACCTGACGCATTACAATGCGTTTCCCCGTAAATAAGCAGCACTTAAAGTTCTTCCGGATTAGTAAAGTAAGCCATTTTGTAACTGATAACCCGCTGTTTCGAAAACAAGCCATAAGTGCAATAAACAAACAATTGAACTGCATCTCTTTCTATTTTAACGGTGTTGTCAGGTTGTGTAATCATGTTGTGGTTGACATAGACTTCGAGACAAATTACGAAAGCTACCAAGTGACTCAACAGCGCCGTATTTTGCGTGTGCAGATAACCCTTCGTGCGTAAAAAAAAAATGCAGAACTCCAGGGGGTAAACCCAAGCTTATGCCGGTCAGTGAGAGCAACCTTTGCATATTAGCGTAAACGGCAAAAAAGTCGTGCTTATTGACAGGCGGTTGGTTCCCAAGCTAGTACTAGTCAGTGGTCATATGCAAGAATACTGTAAACACACGGAGAAAGTTAACATGAATTTCACTTCAATTACAGAGCCTTTTACTTTTTTGGAGGTTAAAGTTACATTTTAGATTCACAAGCAGTTAAAAGTATATTTCAAATATTAACATCCACCAATATCTTGTTTAGTAATTATTTAATACAATTCACTGCGTCGCTTATTATTATTATTATTATTATTATTATTATTATTATTATTATTATTATTATTATCATTATCATCATCATCATCATCGTCGTCGTCATCAATGTTATCATTGTTAAGTTGCTTATTGAATAAAAATAAAACAAGAAATATTCATAACGAAGAGCATGCAACAATAAGAGCACGTAGTACCTACAGTGAAGTGTTGCGTGCCTTAATGTTTGTACGTTATCGTTACAAGACTGTGATGCTTTTATTTTCTGCTAGGGTATAATGCGTAGTAATAATATTAATAATAATAATAACAATAATAATAATAAAAATAGTACTACAGCGAAACAATATGTGCTGTCATTTTTCAGATTTTTCGTTATGACGCTTTCCTATTTTGATTCACTCTAAGCGCATACTGCGTAATAATATTAATGATGATAATACAGTAAAACACTACGTGCTCTCGGGTTGGATGTTTTGCTTTATGACCATTTTAAGTTTTGATCTACTCTGCTAGCGTAGCGTTCTTTCGTGTTTGCATGTAATTGTTTTCATGTTTTGACTTATTCTGCTATTGTATATTATTAGCTACTCTGTGCTACGATAGAACTGTATTCATAATAATAGTAATAATAATAATAATAACACTACGTGCTCTTATGCATGGTTTTTCATACTTAATATTGTGATTTAACCCTACAGTGGGTTTAGTTTCCAATATTAAATAAGAACCATGTATTACACAATTACATAACTAGTTACTGGCGGATATTGATAGGTGAAATAGATTCTTTTAATTACTTGTGAACCTAAAAGGTGACTTTATTCCCTAAAAAATAAAGGATCTGTAATTGAAATGGAAAACATGTTAACTGTCTCTATCTGTTTACACTGTTCTTGTACATCATCACGGGCTCTAGTACAAGTCTGGGAACCTGTAATTGAAATGCAAAGAATGTTAATTTCTGCGTCTGTTTACACTTCTTATACTTCATCACGGACTCTAGTACAAGCCTGAGAATGAATCACCTCTCAATGAGCGCGACTCCGTCATCGTTTAAGTTGACAAAGGAACTTCAGTCTTATAGCAACCAGTTTTTGACTATCACTTTAACCTATGGTACTCCCTTATTTCGCTTCTACTAACAAGGAAGCAAGTAGCTTTTTAACAATAATTTATTGCGGAGATGTAGAGAAAGTCGTGTGAATGGAACACATCATATTTTTTAATGATATGAATATAGCCTCTGAATACCTCTATTCTGGACAAAATTTGCAGAATTTTGCATAACTGGTAATCCATAAAACATAGACGAAAAATTACTTCACAAAAATTTATATATCATTAAAATACCCAATTTATGTAATATCTTTTTTTCATGGAATTGACAATTTTGGAGATATTCCTTGTTTTAAATACTTAAAGCGTTTCTCATATGGGAATTTGTCAACTCCTTGCAATACAACCAATGTTTAAAAGATTTGACTATCACTTTACCTTAGTATATTCACTTATTTCCCTTATTCTTGCAGGAAGAAAGTAATAAGACAGTGTCTGCTAATTTTTACCTCGATTAGCTAGATATAGATATAGGAATAAGCGTTTTAACAATCATTTGATACAGAAATTTAGAGAAAGTCCTGTGAATATAGCACATCAGAGTTTTGCTTTCTCTACACGCACTATATACATAGTGTATAGAGAGTGTATTGCACTTTACCAAAGTTTTGATAACGAAATTTCACCGAAAATACATGATTTTGTACCCAAAAAAGCATTTTACTTGCTCTACACGTACTATATACATAGCGTATAAAGAAGGTACAGTATTGCACCCATAAATTCGATACCAAGAGTTTACCAAAAATAGTTTTGAGAACCCCTGAATCCAAAAAGCATTTTAGAAACATTTCCGTGTGTGTGAGTGTGTCTGTTTGTGGGCAGCATAGCTCAAAAACGAAGATTCCTTTAAATATCAAACTTGGTTGAAGGTTCAGTATCTTCCAACAATGCCACAAGAAGATTTTCAAGAAATTCCTCACCCTTCAGCTACTCCTAACATGGAAAGAATATCGAAAATCTTGTTTTCTTAAAAATAGCTCTAATGATTTAGATTAAAGTCAGATACATTTAAGATATTTACATGGCAAATGAAATGTAAATTTTGAATCTTCCGGGAATAACCTCTAAAGATCTCTTTATTTTGAATGACTTTTTCAGAATTTTGAATAACTGGTTATACCATAAGAGATAGACACAAATTTTCTGCACAAAAAATGTAGATCTCCTTAAAAGATACAATTTGTACTATATACAGTTTTATCGTGGAATTGATCATTTTCGAGATATTCCTTGTTATTGCTTTCAGTTTTTTAAATACTTCAACTTTTCACATACGGGAACTTGTCAACTCCTGACCACGCAAAGAAACGGATTTCAATACCAAAGCAACCATGTTTAAAAATATGTATTCGCTTATTTCCCTTCTACTTACAAGGAAGCGCGTAATAAGACCATTTCTGCTAATGTTTATCTCGATTAGCATGAAGCAGATAGAAGAAAAAAAGGTCATTAACAATAATTTGTTACAGAGATGTAGAGAAAGTTATATGAATGGAATACATCAGATTTTTAGAAAAAGGCCCGTGTGTGGGTGAGTGCATGTGTCCGTGTGTCTGTGAACACCATAATACAAAAAAATGTCGGTAAAATACCAAACTTGGTATTTAAATTTAGTATCTTCCAAGGACGCGACAGGAAGATTTTGAGAAAAGTCCCTTATCCCAAACTACCTTATGTGGAACAAATTTCCAAACTTTGGATTTTCTCAAAAATGCGCGTAAAGATTTTGATTAAAACACCGTATATTAAAGATAGTTACTGGGAATAGCCTCTAAAGACTTCTTTATTCTAGATGAATTTTGCAAAACTTTACCAACTGCTAAGCCGTAAGAGATAGACAAAGATTTACTACACAAAACATTGATCGGTTCCATTCACATGACTTTCTCTACATCTGTGTCACAAATTGTAATTAATAAGTTTATTCTTCCATTTTATTCTAAAACATTAGCAGAAAGGGTCTTATTGTTTAGTTGCTTATAAGTACGAGAGAAAGGAAATCAGGAAATACACAAGGCTAAACAAACAGTCAAATGTTTTAAAATGTGGTTGCTATGGGATATTTTCAAACTGAAATCAATAATAAGGAATATATAGAAAACGCCAACTCCACGAAAAAAAATGTAAACGACATAAATTGTGTAGTTTAGCGAGATCTACATTTTTTCTGGAGTAAGTTTTAGTCTATCTTTTAGGGTTTACCAGTTATGCAAAGTTAAAAAAATGCATCCAGATAAAAGAGGTCTTTAGAGATTATTCCCAGAAAATTCATTATATATGTGTGTGTGTGTGTGTGTGTGTGTGTGTGTGTGTTTTATTTGCCATGTAAAATATCTTAAATATAAGAGATTTTAATTAAAATCGTTAGCTTTTTGAGAAAACCAAATTTTTCGAAAATTTTCAATGTAAAGGGTAGCTTGGGGTGGGGGGATTTTCTTGAAAATCTTTGTGTTGCATCCTTGGAAGTTACCAAACTTACATGCCAAGATCGGTATTTGACGGTCTGTTAGCCTTTGAACTATACTGCACACAGACACATACATACATACATGCATACATACATACATACATACATACATACATACGTACATACACACATACATGCATACAGACAGACAGACATAATACATACACACAGACATTTTTTCTAAATATGTTTTTGTTTTTTTTTTTGATTCAGGGGGTCTCAAAACCTCCGGTGAAATCTCGGTATAGAATTTTTGGGTGTATCACAATACCTTTCCTATACATTATGTACATAGAACGTGTAGAGAAAGTAAAAATTAAGATATCGTAAAAACACACAATTATTCATATACGTTTTTCATAGAATTGATCATTTCTGAGATAGTCCCTGCTTTTTGTTTCAGATTTGAAATACTTAAACATTTCTCACAGAGGAATTTTACGGAACTGGTAAACCGTAAAAGATAGACCAAAACCTTACTTCACAATAAATGTAGATTTCGTTACAACACACACTTTATGTCATGCATATGTTTACTTTCTCTACACGTACTATGTACATAGTGGACAGAGAAGGTATTGTATTGCACCCAAAAATTTGATTCCAAGTCTTCACTGAAAATACCTGTTTTGCGACACCCTAAATCTAAAATAGCATTTTTAGAGAAATGTCCATGTGTGTGTGTGTGTGTGTGTGTGTGTGTGTGTGTGTGTGTCTGTCTGTGGGCAGCATAGCTCAAATATCCGTTAAATACCAGGCTTTATATTTCAGTTCAGTAACTCTCTAGGATGCGACACGATGATTTTCAAGAAAATCTTCCCACCCCCAACTTTACACAGAAAAAAATTCGAAAATTTTTCGTTTTCTCAAAAATGGCTCCAACAATTTTGATTAAAATCCCTTATATTTAAAGTATTCACATGACGAATAAGATGTAGGCATATCTGGAACTTTCTAGAAATAGTCTCGGAAAGCCCCTTTATTCTGGATGGGTTTTTTTCTTCTGAACTTTGCATAACTGGTAAACGTAAGAGATAGACTAAACCTTACTACACAAAAAATGTAGACCTGATTAAAACACAGATTTTGGTGTAGTTGGTACTTTAAGAGATATTCCTTGTTAATGGTTTCATTTTTAAAATACACTTTTCTCATAAGGGAATTTGCCAACTTCTGGCATACAAGCAAAGGAACTTCAATCACATACCAACCAGCTTTTAAAAGATTTTACTATCCTTTTAGCCTATGGTACTTCCTTATTTCCGTTCTATTTACACGGAAGCAAGTAATTAGACCATTTCTGCTAATTTTTCTCGATTAGCTTGGAGTAAATAGAAGAATAAGCGTTTTAACAATAAATTGTTGGCGCGATGCTGAGAAAGTCATGTGAATGGAGCACATCAGATCTTTTCCATGGAGTCCTCCGTTTCCGAGATATTCCTTGTTTTTGGTTGCAGTTTTAAAATACCTATACTTTTCTCGTATGGGAACTTGTCAACTCCTGCTCATGCAAAGAAACGGATTTCAATCCCATAGGTATAAAGTTTAAAAGATTGATTTTCTTTTTAGCCTAATGAACTTCCTTATTTCCCTCACGACAGATTCCTAAGCAGCCGGTCCCCATGGCCGCGCTCGCCAAGGCGTCCCGCTTTGGTGCTTCGTAGCGCTGGGGATCGTGGGTTCGAGTTCCGCCTTGGGCATGGGTGTTATATGTTTGTGTTTATGTGTGTGTGTTGTAAAAGTAAGAAAATAGCAATCCAGTAATAATAGTAAACAAGGTAAAAAAAAAAAAAAAGGTAAATAAAAAGTAGGGTAGACAGTTCCGGAGTCCTGATCAGACTCCGGTACCGTATTTTTTAAAAAATAAGATAAAAAAATAAAAAAAAGCAAATTTATCCTCATAGCGCTTACACCGATAACCTCTTTCTGATATGATTTTGGCAATTGATAGCGTTGTTTACAAACAAAAACCGAATAGGTCGCTCACCAACCACCACCGCCCTACTCCACTAAACTACATTTAAAAAGGAAGCGAAATAAAAGGAAAGGAGGGCATGAAATCTCGTGGCAATATAAATACAATGCTAGCATTCGCCTACCAACCTAGAAAAATACAAACTTCAGGGTGGCTGGTTTACGGGAATCAAACTCGCGAATGCAAGAAGGAATGTAATATATGCAACATATATTTAAAAATCAAGAATATGCGATAAACAGCAACATACAAGTCAATATGTGTTCATTGTCAATGATATTAACATTTAGAAAATATTTTAAGTCATTTATTAATGATTCTAATTAGTAAATTTCTTATTAAATATTAGAAAATTGTATCATAAGAACATTCTGAGTACTCGTTGAAATTTTGTTTAAACAATCATCAAATATAACATTTTATAGCATATAAACATGTGTAATTTATGTAAAAAAAATAGATTTATATACATATATATAATCTCAAAAAATAAAAAAATGGTTCTATAAGAACTATATACCTGTTTGCCTACACGTGTTTGCCAAATAACTACGCCTAACTACTAAAGAAAGTTTCCAGCATAGTTATAATTATAGAAAATATGGCGTATCAGTCATAAATGCATATTGCTTTTGAGAAACCGATAACAGCTTTGCATTGAATCTGACACATTGATATCTGACACATTATTACGTGTATTGTTGGATTATGTAACTATGCATGGAATAGTCCTACTAACCTGGTCAAACGCACCAAACATTGTTTTCGATTTGGGTTATCTACACTGAATTAAAAATAACGTCGCATTTATATTCGTAGTAAACGCAGTAAATGTAAACGTTCTTCAGGCTCAACTGGGAGGGGGCGACTTAAGAATAACTAAATTATTTCTTATCCTGTATTTAATAGCAGCATATTCAAAACATCTTCTCTTACTTCTCTTGCGAAATAAATATTAAACGACTGTCATAATTACAGTTTATACCAGCCAGTGAAGCTTATGCCGAGAGGTTCTTCGTGTTGACTCTTTTGTTCAAGTTATATAATACTGTGCTGTAATTGAAACTTAAAACAAAAACGTATCCCGTGATATAAGGGTTACATAAGAGCAAAACTTGCTTACCTTTAATACTTCACTTTCAGTAAAGCAGCTGGGTTAAAGGTTTATCATCGGTCAGCGGCGGTTCTTGCTGCATCCTACGTTCTAATTATGCTGTTGTTTTCAACCACGTATGAAACCAGTGCCAAGGAAACGGTTTCAGAAGGATAATAGGTGTTCACAAATTCTTGGGATGTAAACACCTTATGATGCAGTCACATACGCTTAAATAATTATGTAAATTATTCTGGTAGTGTTTGGCAAAACTGCCACGCCTCATAATCCTTGAGTGTCAACCATCTACACAAAAATATATTTTAGTAAAAAAAGGGTTTTTCTGAAGCAACTATATAACTGTTATTATTGTATTATTTACAACGCTTGATTTCAGGAGTTGATTCTTGTCAGGCCGGCCGCTCTGATCATGTTTTTTTTTTGTTTTTTTTTTTTCGTAATTTACCCGAGTTGTTAGGCCTATGCCTATCCATAATTCCCTTCCCATCATTTCCTTTCATCTATTTCGCCTGACCTGCTTCAAGGTTATAGGACTGGGCGACGGCGGTTGATATGTTGCGACAAGACGGTAAATTTGTGCTACGGATAGTTGTCCATCTGACGCATGGCAGGACTACTTGGAGAATCTGGTCTATTCCCGTACCCTAAGGCAAGCCAGACAGTGTCAGAATTGATATCATGTGGAATATAGGAACTCCGGCTTGCTATTGCACATAGTGATCCGGATATGGTCGTCTTTCGGGCCTGCCATTCCTCACAAGGATCTCGTAGGAAACAATATGGTCTCCATGCGATGCTGTATCCAGTTACTGAAGGCCCCTCCCCCTTGTTTTAAGATCTTAGTTTCGCTTCCGGTACTTACTGTAATACCGTTCGTCGACAATGTGGCTAGATTAGAACTATGGCCATGAAGAGCTAAATACAAATGAAGGCATTGATAATATCCGAGTATAATCAATAACCTGAAAGTTCACGGACTATGTGAATCTTTTAGAAACTACAGTTATGCTCAGGAACAAGAATATAAAAGAAGGCAAAATGTGGTGCCGTTAAAATTCGATCTATAACTTGACGTTCGCGAACAATCTAGTCTTTTTTAGAAATAAAATTATGGTCTGGAATAAATGAGTGGCAAAGCAGAATCATTAGCCTATCACTGGTTTCTCAACTGAGAGCATCCGCGTTCGTTTCTAAATTGCTCAGGGAATGTTTCTTTAATTAGAATCTTCGTGTGTCCTCCACAGAGTCTAAAAGTGCACATATGGGAGTAAACTTTAGTGTATTTCAAATTAGAATTGATTAAATCCCAACGTTAAAAAAACCTACACTCAAGATTGCTTAAGTCGAAGACTCCTATATAGGTATAGAAGTTAAAGAGCGCTATAACATAAAGAAATAAAAAAAAAAGAAAATGAAAGAAATAAAAAAAGAAACTCTAAAGAAAGACAAAAACATCTGTGTGTTTTATTTCACGAGTAATGTTCTTAAAATCTAGAATTACGTTCTCTACGTAATCTAGGAATAGGTGTGTTGACAAAGAAGACATCAATTTGACATAGTGGTAAAAGTCACCCTATTAACTGAGTATATTGTCCTTTAAGATCGTACTAAATAGAAACAACTAAACAGCACTAAGCCATCACCTTCTATTCCATCTTCGTTTTAACTCAATCCACCGTAAAATCAAATGTTGCTTCTTTTCTCATGTGTTACCTTCATGTGTACAATAAATCTAATCGTCCTTCACTGCAAAAGCACACGATTTAGATACTAATGTTGATAACGTTAGCACAGGAATGCTACATTTTCCAATTGGATTCCTTCAAAAATATTATCTCGTAGTTAAGTCTCGTTTTACAGTCCTGAGGACTGGCAATGGAAATTGCTTAGTTTTCGATATAAAATATATGTGCACTACTCTGTATATTATTTCGAATCATTATCATACAGTCAGAAACATAATTCTGTTGTCTGTGTACCACCAGAAAATCTCGTTGAAGTGTTATAATTCTGTCCATATTTTACCTTGTTTTATGCAAAAGGGGAACTTATTTAAGTTTAAATATCATGTTTTAAACTCCAAAAATACAATATGACTGTATCTGTGATCGAGCTATCAGCGAACTGACTTATCACTCCGAGGTCCTGAGTTCGACTACCGGCCGGAGGGAGGGAATTTTGCCTTAGTTAAAATTTTTCCTTAATCTCCATTGAGTTTAGACTTTACGAGAGTCAATGTACGTATAACAGAGATGGCTAAAAAAGCATGCAAGAAGTAGGAGAGAACTGGATAGTTGTCGGTGAGGGATGTAGTGGCAAAAGATCAAGCATATTTAGTACTGTGAGTGGTGGCCATTTCTCAGCACCCAAAATGTAACGTTACTGCGGCCATTTGCTTCTGTAGACATTCAATAAAACAAGAAAAAAGGATTTGTGACTTAGTCCAGTTTTCACCGTAACTTCTCTTACTTCGCGACGTAATGCGTAATGAAATACACACTATGCAGCCTCTTCGTCAAATACCTCACTCGCTGCGTGAGAGTCGAACACAGGACTTCTCTAATCTCGAGAAGTAATATACTTAATGTATGTCACAACAGTCGTTACAAACTCACTCAGAGAGCGTACTGAATAGCTAACATATTGCCACACGAAAAACTCACTAACTCGCAAGAGCGGTCACCTAGGTAAGTGTTAAAATGTTTACATAGTTCCAGAACATTCGAGACGCGGAGGGAAGAAAAACTTTGAGAACATTTTGCTTATCTGTTGATAGTGTTTTTCTGGCGAAAGGTACTTATCTCTATTTGGTTATCCAACGCCCGGCACCGATTTCCCAACGCTTAGGCAATTGTGACTGCGTCGCACAGCTCTCTCCTTAGAGCTCCGCAATATACAGTTTGGCTATCAAGATAATTCACCATCAGGTTCTCCTGGGGTTTACGCGAATGGATTATGCGACATGTTCATGCGAATGATTAATTTATATGAGTCATTACAGGACTGTTATAGCTCTGATTTGTCCTCTTGGGAGAATAAAGCATCTTCCAAGAATCCGGCACTGGTCGCTAGATGGTCACAGCAAGCCTCCATCCGTTCATATTCTGATTCAGGTGGTATTAGTTGCCTCCCAGATTGTCCATTGGCGCTCAGATTTACCCTTGCTCTCAGCCCGACTGTGTGAAGGGACCCAAGATCTGCCGTGCAGATGTCCCATTGCTAGAATCATCTCTCTCTGTCTGTCTCTCTCTCTCTCTCTCTCTGGGTCGCTTCGAAGAATACCAATGGAACCGGCAACGTAGATTCTTCATGTTTTGTAGATCGAATTTTGGTGGCATGACTGACGTAATCGTGCCTTCGGCACGGATCTTGCTTTCAGATTGCGATACAGGTCTTCCACCGCGGTGTCCATACTTCATTTACTTTCCTTCACCTGCTGGACCAGACGCTCGTCCATATCGACTTCTATCAGTCCCATGTTCCCTGTCGTCTTCCCTCTAGCCGTTTTCCTTGCTGATCTAGACTCTCTTTCACCGCATTAATTTTACTTCCATGTCAGACTTAATTCCTTCTAACATTTTTGCGATGGCGTTCCTCATGTGCTTCATCGCAGCGTTTAGCTCTGATTATTCAAACTCGTTGTCAGAACCGAATTTGGATTTCATGTTCTCCATTTCGTTCTGAACACCATAGCCAAATTATAATTTAAGTTTCTTTATTTCGTTCTTTATTTCTTCCTTAACACTAATTATTTCTGTTCTCATATTCTCCATTTTGGAAGTTAGTCTTCATTTTGCTCTCTATTTTTCTCCATTGCAGTCAAAAATATCTCCACCATATTGATGACTCCAGACATCAGTGTGACTTTGTTCAGCTTTTAGCTACCAATTTGGATTACAACGTTATCACGTCTCTTCACTAACATGATATAATTCAAATGTCCAGTATCACTTCAATTAATTCTCATTGTCGCTTCATTTTATTCGCGACATAGCGGTGTAATGGAGTTCTGCATGACGCAGCTTTTTCTTTGGAGGATTCTCTCGGTGAAGAGCCCTAATCATCTGCAGTAGCAGCACACACTGATCATCACAACAGGCATTACAAACTCACTAGGAGAAGCCAATGAATAGCCATCACCTTGTCACATAGCAACTCATTCGCGAGAGCAATAGCCTTTGCAAGTGTCCACAACATTCCAGAATGATCGAGAAGTGCAGAGAAGGTAAACTTCTAGACTGTTCTGGTTTCTATCGATTTGGGGGGGGGGGGGGGTAGTGTTTAACGCTTTTACTGCTCTGGCACTGTTTCTATCGATGGCTCGTTCGATGTTTACGGTGGGCGAGAGCGTTACTTGTCTATATTTATCTCTTCAACTACTTAGAGCCGACTTCCCGAGAATTGGACCTCAGTGTTACTAATTTTAAAATTGTTTATGACTAAAGGAATATTCCAGAATCTTTTATAAGAGATAATTCAGTTTGCAATCTTGGTTACAAATGTTCTAAAATATCGTGTTTCGATAACCCAACCGCATGAAATACTATTACTAAAGAAAGCATGATGCCACAAATATTCACTTCTGCAAACTCAAGGAACGTTAGTATCCCTATTGTATTATTTTGGTTTAAAATAACTATTTGATATGTTTACTGCTTTAAAATTCCTTTTGTTTTATTTCTTTTATCTTCTCTAGGACATAGGTATAATGTGCATAGTAGGTAGAGAAGGTATTGCAATCCAGCCAATGTGACACCGAGATTTCACCGGAAACACAAGTTTGAGAACCCCTGAATCCGAAAAACATGTGTCCGTGTCCGTGTGTGTGTGTACTCCAAAAGGAAATGTCGGTTAAATACCAAGCATAGTATTTAAATTCAGTATCTTTCAAGGATGCGTCGCTCCAAACTATTATAATATATTTCGACATTTTCGATTTCTAAAGAATTGCATTAAAGATTTTAACCTATATTAAATATATTTACATAGAAAATAACATTTATGAATTTCTTGGCAATAGTCCCTGAAATCCTCTTCATTCTGAATGAATGCTGTATAACAGGTGAACCATAAGAGACAGAGAAAACTTACTATACAAAAATTGTACACCATGTTAAAACACACAATTTATGTCATACAGATTTTTCTTCTTTGGTAGAGCTAATAGTTTCCGAGATATTCCACATTAATGGTTTAAATTTTAAAATAGTTAATTTTTTTTCAAACGGGAAGTGCTCAACCTTTCACATGTACTTTGTTTTACCCCTAGCTATGGAAAAGGAACCGCAATGACATCATGATGATCACGAGTTCAATGATAATCGCACAGCGATACGTTTTAAAATATCTGATTGTCAGTTTAGCCTAGAGAATTCCCTATTTTCCCTTCTACTTATAAGGAACTAAATAATAAAATATTTCTTATAACTCTTACCTTGATAGCATGGCGTAATAGAATACCAATCTTTTGTAATAATAGTTTGCAGAACAGAAAGAGAAAGTAATATGAATGAAATACGTCCGATTTTTAATATATTGATATTAGTGAAACATAAGGTCTATAAACAACTCACTGAATGGCATGATAAAGAATGATAGAATGAAAATTAATAGACGTTTGCCGTATCAGGATAATGTAAAGCATCAAGATCTTATTCAAATAGCTCGGCCCCATCGAGATTAGAACTAGAACACCCCGGACTTCTTCGAAGATGTTACACTTTACACTACGCAGTTACTCTACCGACTGAGTTACGGGGCCATTGTGGTTCGATTTATGTATTATGTCATTTAGCACAAATCCTGTCGATTTTCTGATGTTTTTGTCAGTACATGACGTCAACCGTGGCTATGGAATTTTAAGGCCGGCATACAACATATATATTTAAACATCGGACTAAGTATGTCTCCTAACGAAATTTTAATGCAACTATTTCTGCAAAGGTATATCTTGATTAAGATGAAGTATATCCACTAACAAAAGATAGAAGGCAGAGAAAATCAGTGAATGTAACACATCAATTACTTTTTTAATGATAATGAAATCTCTTATATAACCACAAATAATGATTCAGTCCATGACGATGTCCAAACAGGATTTCCCTTCTGTTCCCAATACGATTAAAGTCTCGGAAATTAGACGGCCATTTCATGACGTTCGCTCACTTGCAATGATGGCATTCACTTCTAGGCCTGGCATTGAACGTTGTTGCATTGTCTTGCTGTAATAGCCAGTGCACTCTGTGATTAGTAGCGGCGATATCAAGCAGTGTTAGGGAATCCCTGGTCTTAACCTCCAATAAAGCACAGCGTACCTTGATGGGGGCCATTGCTCAAAAGTGGAGTAGAAGCGGGGTTGGCAAGGTCATTGACTCTTTACGTAATGTACTAGTTCATGTACTTGACATAGAAAACCTACCTTTTACACGAATTTTCCAGAATTATTTCACAATGAACAGGTTATATAATAGGAATTGTATTTTTATTTAATTAAATTATTTTGCTTTCTGTGTGTTTACTGATACACTGATTAATATGTTTAAATGTTATTTAAAAAGAAAAGCGATAAGGGGGGTCTAAATTGATTATTTTAGTGACCTTTTTATTTTCCAACACTTGAATTCATATGAGTATTAAAATATTGCGTTTATTATCTTTAGTTTATTGTCCATCGTTAGCCTAATATGCTTTAATTACTCAACATCTGTCTTCACAGAATAAGGGAGAACCTGAAAAGAAACTTATCCCTGTAACTCACCCCCAAATTTCGAACTCGGTAGCTCTTGGATGTGAGGCAGAGACGCTTCCCCCACATTAAAGAGGCGGGCCTGCGCTAAAATTGTTGTAAATTTAGCTTTTATGTTCTTGTGTTAATTGCAAATAGTTTAAAAAATTACTTTGAATTAATTTGGCTTTTGTTTATTTATTTCCAGATTTTTTATGTTTGTTAAAATAACAATAACTCAGTAAGTACTGGTGCTTGAGTACAGATTTTCTTGGAGTGGGGTGGGGAAATACCACCGCACTTTTTTGGCAGTACTAAGCAAATGTCACGACTAGAACCAAGGGAATTCTGAAAAATTACCTTTTCTACCAATTTCTAAAAGGCTTTATTTTCGTATAAAAATCCACATATCTTAAAAAATAATCGTATAAAGTGCTGAAACTTCCACCGTTTCGATAGAAAATTGTACATGTGTAATGTGGTAATTTTTTTTTAATTTTAAACACATATTGCAATAGCGCTGTATGTATTATAAAAATGAAGGCATTTCCTATATTTCAGATTATTCCGTTTTATCGACCTATATTAATTTTTATTAGAATAGCTGCTTATTTACTATCTGTTCTTAGCAGAACATCAGTAAACGCGTTACAAGTAAGAACTAGAATATTAACGTTAGCTAAAGCGGAATGGTTGGTCCAAAACCTTGCAGCGTTGTAGGCGGTCAATAATAGTATTGCTGTTTAGTAGATTCGTGGCAGGGGAATTCGAATGCTTGCACAATTTCTATTGATTTCGAAGACTATAGGATGTGATTTATTCCTTTATTGTTGGGATACGTAGATTGTTATGTAAGGTGTCGTTAGAGACGTATGTGGAGCGTTGGCCAGACAACGAAGAGATTTGGATTCAAATCTTCGTAGGATGTCGATATTAGAGTTACTGGCAGTTCCCCAAAGTTGCATACCAAACATCTATACAGATCTAATGATGGTCTTCTAATATTAATATTTTGTTTTAAAGGGGCACATGAAAATGTCTATGTAGTAACCAATATACTTGCTGGAATTTTATTTTTTCTTCTTTTTCTTTTCTTCAGAATGTGGTATTTCCATGTTAGACACTCATCTAAATGCAATCCAAGTATTTTACACTTGACGCTACTGGAACTTCTGTTTGATTTAAATACACTTTAGAGGAAGGTGCACGACATAAAGAAACTTGATCTGTTGAGCTATACTGCTATTTGCCTGTTTCTCCAATTATTTAACCAATATTGTAACATGTCTAGATTTTCATTTTTGTATTTGAGACATATCTGCATATCTGCAATATAGAAAGGATTGAAACAGAATACAATTAGAATGAGAAAGTAGCAATTTTGGGGGTAGTTTAACGTAATTTTTATTTTATTTTTTTTTTTATTTATTTATGTTTTTTTTTTTTTTGTCATATCGGTCGATGAATGTAATTGGTGAAATGATACTCAAATGATCTCTGGGTTCATGGAGCTTAAAGTTACTCGACATTCGTCTTGTCAGGATATGGGAAAAAAACCCAAAAAACCTTACCCGGGTTACTCACCCTAAGCGAGATTCGAACTCACGACCTTTGGAAGGAGAGGCAGATATGCTACCACCACACTACCCAGGAGGGATTTAACAATTTTATTTTGTGAAGAAGATCTATAGCCATACCTTGTCCAGGGCATGTTGCATATCAAGAAAGGCTGTATTGCAGTACCGGCAATTGAAAAGAATGTTATAATGTTTACTATTCGATTGGCCCTTTCAATTGTATGAGTATTTTTCTCGTAATCTAAATTGCTGGTATTATTTCAGAAAACGAGGGCTTCAATCGTTGAAGAAGTAGTTTCTCAAATACCTTGGATAAAACAGGCAAGAGACTAATTGCCCGGTACGTTGCTGCTTCAGATGCTTAAAGATGTTAATTATTTGAGCCACTTTCCCCTGACAAAGTAAATGTTCACAACGAAGAATGGCATTAAACAGAAATGTAAAGAATGCGTAAACTTTTTTAGGAGAATCTTGTAAATTTACCTTTAACAAGGCCGTAATCCGGGCCTTTGGTACAATTAATGAGCATATTTATGGGAGTTTTGAATTCAGCAGAGGAAATAGGTAGCGATAGTTGAAGAGGAGCAGACAATTAAGCCATGCTTTCTTCTTCAGAAGCGTTCCTTCCAGTAATCGGTTCATAGACAAATGTCACATTTTCTGCAAATCGTTCACCTTTATCTTTACCACTTTGAGCCCAAGTATTGTCCTTTCAGATTGGTGAAATGTGTTATATTGGTTGTTGCAATATTTTTGTTGTTCTCCAAAGTGAGGGCATACAATTTGAGTTATAGTTGGGGTCAGTGTCTGAACATAGTGTTCAATGTATTATAATTTGTACAATTGTAACTGTTTTCGTAAACGGTAGCAAGCTCTATTAAAGCACTTTTGTTTTCAGGTTTTCTGGAATATTGCCATACGTTGCAGCCATCTTTTTCCTTATACTTCTGCTATAAAGTCACGTGAATATTGCTTGACTGAATTATGCATTGGAGGCATAGACTCCCATGCAGCTTCCTGTAAAGCACTTTTGTTGGTTACATGAGATAAATTAAGTGATACAATTTTCTGGACTCTCAGACGGAAATGTTCACAGTTAGTTTGTTATAAAGGTTTGGTGGTGAGCAATATTTAATCATGGAAGAGCTCATAGTCATTAACACAGGAGAGTGATCTGAGGATAAGCAAACATTGTTGTTTCATGATGAAAAAGTCCAAAAGATCTGGAATTTTTCATGTGTCAGTTGGCCAATGAGTTGGCTCCGCAGTGGAAGCTGATAATAAGGTTAAGCTCGTATACATATTCAGAAAGTTCAGAACCTCATGGTTTATTGATATGAGAACCTCAATATTGATGTTTTGCATTACAATCCCCACTTTCAATAAATACTGTACTAATAGATTTAAAGAAGGCAGAAAACAAATGATTTTTTTTTTTTTGTGTGTTTCGGTGAACAATAAACAATTGAAAGTGCTAGCAGACCAAATGTCTGTTAGCATAATAGATGTGGCTTGGATATGTTCTGTTTTGAATTCAGCACAATGGTGATGTTTAATTTTGTTACCTATAATGACTGCACTCCCTCCATGAGCAGTATCATCTGCGTGTTGAGTCTTATAAATAGTGTAGTCTGGTAAGGAACTTCTTTTTGTAAAATGGGCGTCTGAAATCAACATTGCAGCTATATTATGAATATGATAAATAATATTAGTTCTTGCCTATTCTGCACTTAAACTCCATTATTTAGACACGATGGCCGAGAGAATATTAAATAATGAAGCCATCGGCACTGCACTGTTTCAGTGTTCTCAGTTATAAGAAAGGAGTCCTTAACAATGTGGCTGATATCAGATCCATTGCGTTGGGTTGCTTGGGCATAGTTAGAAGTGAACATATTAAGAGGTAGAGAAGGGTGTAACATGGTACAGATGGAGATAGTAAAGTTCTAGCAGTAGCAGAAAGATACCAGCTCACAAGGTTGCGATACACTACCCATACCTTGTAGTTGCCTGGGTGGTTCCCGGTGCAAAGGTCACAGGTTGCTGGAGTTACACTGTTCTTACCACAGATTTCGGAAAGATAGTTGTCCCCGAATTTCACATTTAGGTGACTGTCTCCAATATTGCCTTGTATGGTCGTACACAGTGTACCATTTCTTTTTTTACTTTCTCTCACGTACTATGTGCATAGAGTATAGAGAAGATATTGCATTGCACCCACAAATTCGATACCTAGATTTCACCGGAAATAGGCGTTTTAGGGTCCCCTGTATCCAAAAATAGTATTTTCAGAAAAAGGCCGGTGTGTGTCTGTGAACACGATACTGAAAAACGAAAGGTTGGTAAGATACAAAACTTGGTTTTTATGTTTAGTATTAGTATCTTCCAGGGTGCGGCACGAAGATTTTGATAAAAATCCCTCCACTCCAAACTATCTTTCACATGGAAAATTTTCAAAAAAATGTTTTTCTCAAAAATGGCTCTAGTAATCTTGATTAAGATACCGTATATTAAAGATATTTTACGGCAAATAAAGTGCACACCTTTAATTTTCTGGGAACAGTCTCTAAAGACCCCTTTATTCTGGACACATTTTACAGAATTTTGTGCAACTGGCAAATCGTAAGAGATAGACAACACTTGCTATACAAAAATATAGATCACGTTAAAACACACAATTTATGTCATATAGTTTTTTCGTTGAATTGACCATTTCTGAGATATTCCTTGTTATTTGTTTCAGATTTAAAATACTTAAACTTTGTTCACAGAGAAAGTTTTAAACTCCTGGCCCTGTATAGAAACGGATTTCATCCATATGGCAACCGGCTTTTAAAAGATTTGACTTTCATTTAGCCTAGTGTATTCCCTTATTTTCCTTCTACTTACATGGAAGCAAATGATTACGACACTTTCTGCTAATGTTTATCTCGATTATCATAAAGTAGATAGAAGAATGTGCTTTTCAGCAATAATTCGTTACGATGTAGAAAAAGCCATGTGAAAGGAACACATGAGATTCTTTTATAAAGAGATACAAAGTTTATATTTTCATGTAACAATTTTATTGATATCGTTATTATTAGTTTGAGGTTCAAGGTCTACATAGAAAAGGGGTAGTGGATCTTAAGTTACTCTGTAAAGAATATTATGCATTTTAGGTACTCTATGACCCTGATTTCGTAATTCTGCAATCATGTTTTCTTTGTCTATCGAATGATGGATGTTGCGGAGAACTACTCTAAAAGCTTTTTCCCGTTTTATTTTTTAGGTGTGATACATTGCATTTTTATCATTAACTTACCAGTTTTCTATATGCGATATTGTTTGGTAGCAGTTTGACTTCATCTTTATACATTTTATATGAAAGGTCTTGTCCAGATGTGGTTAGTATATTCTGCATATGGTTAGAATCGGAGACAAAGATGGGAGGCGATTTTTACTTTCTCCATACGCACTATGTACATAGTGTATAGAGAAAGTATTGCACTCCACCAAAAATTCGATACCGAGATTTCACCGGAAATATATGTTTTAGGGTCCCCAATATCCAAAAAAAAAAGCATTTTCACAAAAAGGTCCGTGTGTGTGTGTGTGTGTGTGTGTGTGTGTCCGTGTGTGTGTGTGTCCGTGTGTGTGTGTGTCCGTGTGTCCGTGTGTCTGTGAACACGATAACTCAAAAACGAAAATTCGGTAAAATACCAAACTTGGTATTTAAGTTTAGTATCTTCCAGGGATGCGACACGAAGCTTTTGAGAAAAATCCCCCACCCCCAACTACCCTTTATATGGAACTTTTTTCGAAAATTTTGATTTTCTCAAAAATGGCTCTAACGATTTTGATTAAAATTTCGGATATTAAACATATTTACCTGACAAATTAAATGTATATCTTGAATTTTCTGGGAATAGCCTCTGAAGAGTGGTTTATTGTGGATGAATTTTACTAAATTTTAAATGACTGCTAAACCGTAAGAGATGGACAAAACGTACTACACAAAAAATGTAGAGCACTTTAAAACACACAATTTATGTCATATACATTTTTGTCGTGGAGTTCGTCGTTTTTGTGACATTCCTTATTTTTGGTTTCTGCTATGAAAAACGTATAACTTTCTCATACAGGAACTTGTCAACTCCTATCCATACAAACAAAGGAACTTCATTGACATAGCAACCAGCTTTTGACTATCACTTTAACCTACGGTTGTCCCTTATTTCGCTTCTATTTACAAGGAAGCGAGTAATAAGACTATTTCTGCTATTTTTTTTTTTTGATTAGCATAAAGTAAATAGAAGTATAAGCTTTTTAAGAAGTATTTGTTGCGGGGATATGGAGAAACTCATGTGAATGGTACACATCAGATTTTTGTGTTACAAGTTCCTTGGAGGATGATTGGGTAGGAATGAGGTCTTCCACAATGTTCTTTAAAAGTTGGAACTGATTTTAAGTCAATTGTGGCTGTGTAGTATCTACCGCAGTTTGGACTGCAGAGTGCGTGTGGTTTAATTTACACCTCTTCCAGCGAGCACATCCAGCCATGTGCATCATTAGGCATGCCTTCATTCGCAATATTGGAATTTATCAGGCACGCGTTTGCATTCAGGTTAAGGTTAGAACCAGCCCTTGTTGAAGACATAATTGTGTTACTATTTAACACATTATTAATCACAGTTTGGTGATACAGACTTTAGAAGTCCCATTGGTTCTTCCATTGAAATTTGTATGTGATGATTCAGCGTCTGAGGATATGTCTTTCATTGGTTTGTTATTTAACTCCTATTTTTGCGATACCAACTCCCTTGGACATATAGCAAAGGATTCGGGTAGGCATATAACACGAAGTTCACGCAACACAGTTAAATAGTTTGAGAACGCTAACACTCACAAACAAATAACGTTAAAGTTCTAGTACTTTGATACAGTTTATGCACTTGAAATGCACAGAAGAATATAGTATAATTTTACTACTTCCAATATTCTCAAAATTATAGTAAAATATACCTTGACAAACTTACCAAGTTGCCTTCATTACCTTATATCGTGCTTAGACTCCCTTAAGATAATGATAATAAGAATAAAGTACCATCTGTTTTTGTCATCAATCTCACAGAAAGCTAGACAATGCCTACAGTGTACACCGGAGGTAAACTGAGGCAGGTAGCTCAGGCGTTTCGTCTGAGACTGGCATTCGGGAGATCGTGGGACCTCTCTTATTTGGGTTTTTTTGGGGGTTTTCCCGGGTCACTAGACAAATGCTGGGGAGGTTTCTTTATTGCCTCGAAATCCTGTCCCTTCATTTCATCTCCATTTCATCTAACTGGTCTATTTCAGGATTGTTAAGTGTCGACCCTTTCGAGGTGGTGACTGCGCTTTGGAAATACAACTCTATCCGGCGGGATGGCTTTGGAAGTCACCTGTAGACAGTTTGGTCAGACTTGGGGCGCGGGCTCCTAGCGCTCCCTGCGTCGAGATGAAGAGCTGCTTGGAAACTATAACGGACCCTCTACGGTGGCTCCCTCCCCGCCGTACGGTTTCGGCCACCCGTTGTAATTACTTTCATATCATCCTATCCTCCTGGGGTCTGACGTACAATAAACCAATGGCTGCAGTGCGGAATTTCCTCCGGCACCACACACAGACACACACACGCACACAAACACAGTTCGGAGGTAAATCAAATGTATATCTGAATGTTTTAATACGCACTGACAGTTGCCACGTAAATGTCTTACTGCAATGAATGAATGAACGTCTTTATAAACCATAATACTGTATGTACATATATTCTTACATTATTTTATATCTTTCCTAAACTTGCAATTTTTATTTTTCCCTTAGTCCACTTTACGCCTTAACACCACGGTTATATATGCCCTATATCATGCGACTATTCCTTCCTCTTTACTCATTTACTAATCTCTTTCCTCTTCCATCTTCTTGTTACACATTCTTATCCATATCTCTCTAACCTTGCTTAAGAAGTTTCATATACCTTTATATGTTTCTTCTTTAGCGGGCAGAACCCTTCTGATTTCTATTTCTCCATCCAATTTATCCCATTTTTATTGTCAAATTTGATCTCTCCATATCTTACTTTGATTACAACATAGTATATAATGGAAATCTTTGGCAATTTCTCGGTACAATGGCCATTTTTTACATCTTCATCATGTCTTATGCCTTTCAAATGTTTAACCCCTGTTCTCGTCCTTGCAAATCCTTCTCTCCCTAGTTTATTGCATATCTCTATGTACTTTTCTCTCTCCCAGACTATTTTTATTCCTCTTTATATATTCAAGGATATTTTCTATCTTTTACTGCTAAACATATCTTGTCTAATTTATTGCTAAATTTTCTTCTCCTAAAAAATTACTCAGACACCAAATTTTTGTTCACCAACATTAAAAAACCGTACTTTTCTCTCCTCCACCAGCTATAGCAGAGGAAATACCTATACAATTTCCCATCACGCGCCTAAGAACATCACAACATAAAAACCAAAACTCAAATAGGTATATATATATATATATATATATGTATATATATATATGTATATATAATATTTCATATTTTACCTAGGCAAAATTTAAGCAAGCTCTGTGACGATTTTCAAGAAAATCTCTAGACCGGTACCCAAACTATTGTATATATGATTTTTTCTTATTTTTCATTTTCTCGAAAATGCTTGTAACCGTTTTGATTAGAGTATCACATATTCAGGACATTTGCATCAAATGATTTACAATTTGAATATTTTGAATTCTCTATGCATAGACTAAGAAGACTTCTTAGTTCTGAATGATATTTTAACTGTTTCACTTTCTCTACATAACACATAATATGCAGGTATTGCATTCTACACAAAGATGTTATACCAAGATTTCAATGAAATACAAGATTTAGGCTCCCCTGATCCTCCCCAAAACATTTTAATAAAAAGTTCCGTGAGTGTTTCCGTGTGTTCCTGTGTCTGTGAACAGTATAACTCAATAACGAAGGGTGGGTTAAATAGCAAACACATATATATATATATATATATATATATATATATATATATAAATATAAGTTCAGCATCTTCCAAGGATGCAACATGAAGATTTAAACACATTCCACATATTTTGTTCAAATCTGGACATGTATTTCCAACACGAGCTCCACTTGGTCATGGTGTAGATGGAGTTACCCTGGACGCGCGTTTCAACAACCTCCGTTGTCATCCTCTTGCAGGTTAGCAGAAGTCTGAGGAAGCTGGGCAGCAACGACATCTAATATAGGCGTCTGACCGATAGTAGTGACATCAGGTGGTAGAAGCCGGACATCATTGACATCTGTCTTCTTTTTTGAGTCCTTGGTGATCTCTGGTGGGACATCTCGGAACTGTTTGCGAGTTTTGAGTCTATAGTTTGACTTCAATTGTTTGTACAAATTTTAAAATGACGTCTGCTGGTGGTATTTCAAAATTACCCATATTGCTGTGATTACTATGAATGAAGATTTTTTCCCAAATATCCAACTCTGAAGGAGTATTAATGGGTTTCAATAATTTGATTTCCTGTCCAATTTCATGGTTGGAACTCCAGAAATGATTGGCTACTGCTGATTTATCTAACTGTTTTAATTTGATATTTCTCTGATGTTCCTTAAGACGAACTTTTAAGTTTCTCTTTGTTCTACCAATGTAAACTTTTTCACAATCATTGCAGTTTATTTGATAGATACCAGATTTATTTAACATATTCACTATTCTATCAATAGTTCTAGATCCAGCATCCTAGTAATTTCTAGTATACAGCATCCAACTCGTAAAAATTTGACTGCCCCTATTTCTTTTGTAACTTTTAACAAAATGTGCAATGTACCAATTTCTTCAAAGATTTATTACGATTGAAATGTAGTCGATAGAATTAACTTTCGACTATATTTCAACCGAGATAAACCTTTGAAGAAATTGGTACATTGCAAATAGAATTAACTTTCAACAATTAACTTCGTAAAAATATTTTGTAGACTCACAAATAAACGATAGAGGGCAGAGGAAAGGGAAAGTCATGTGAATGCAATTCACTCGACTTTTTTCTTTTAATTCAGGCTCCATCATAATCCTCCTTTAGTGGATGCTTAAGATACTTATTCTCTAAATGGGACCTAATATAATCCAAAATTCACTATAGAGAGTCCATTATGCACATGTACGATTATTTATTTTTCCCAAAATCAAATCTCTCACAAACATTATGTTTATAGTTTGTTTATATTCATGGTTTCTTGGTTGTATTCCGTTTTCAAATACAAACGCTCGCTCACGATTTGCAAGGAACGCATAGCATGATTTGCAAATTTCTCACCGCCAAAGCCTTTCACTTTTAGTTGGAACACGAGGGTATTTCCTCTTATCCTTCGCACATCTACTCTAAGGTTACGTGGGAACAATATGAAATTTGCGTTCATTGAAGTTTGGGGATTCAGTGAATTATGTGGATTTTACCCATCGACCACAGAACATCGTGAGGAGGATTATCGTGATAAGCTTAAAGAATTGCTATTAAGAAAATTTCCCGATCCTGGGGCCCCTCCCACTGACTCAGCTAGAACTCATATGCCGTAAACTTCACCTAGGTTTTCCTTAAGCTTGAGGTGTTAACACGATGACTATTAGTTTTATTTCATTCATGTGCTAATAAAGCCCTAAGCAAATTCTTTATATATTGTGTGTGTGTGTTAATTCATTTTAATTTCACCAGGACAGGTTAAATTAACACCCTGAATCACTTATTTTGAACTTCATAGCTCGTAATCACATTATCTCTTTATATCAAGGATTTCCTTGAATAGCTTTACTGCAACATTTCTCCAAGTAATCTCCATAAACGTAAATCAAATCGGACACAGTTGACATTTAGATAAGATTCTACGAAATACCAACGACCATAAACCGATTGAGAATGTTTTATATTCCGGTATATGCTGACATTGCTTAAGTCATTAGGAAATGAAAATGTAAATATAATAGTTTTGTAATGTCGCTAAACTAATACTTCATAATAATATATTAACTACACAAGATTCCAAGAAGTTAGATGGTACATATTTTAAGAACCTTTGGAAATCATTTGGGAGAATAAATATTTTGTTATAAATGTATTTGTATTTTTCGAGCTATTGTTTATTGCATATAAGGGATGAGCTCAAAATCTAAGAATCCAATAACTGATATAGCTCAAATTATACCATAATTTCCAAATTTTTCCTTTTTGTCTCCTTCATGTGATATTTTATAATACCAATTTCAATTCAAATGGGATCTTTGAAATTTCGGTTCGTGAGATCAGCGTATGTTGCAAGATGGGATTCCTCCCCGTCACAGATCCACGCTAATAGAGCAACATTTTCACTTTTGAAAAACGGTGTGTCGTGGGTACGTAACATAACATTTGTCAACTAAAGAAACAATAAAACTCATTGTGAAAAATCTATATTTAGGTAAAACCCATTCATCAGAGGTTTAAAAAATAGAAAATATAAATTAAGTGATACAGAAGTTACATTAAAATACATTAATGTTTAACATGTAATAACATAAACTAACCTCATTTGTCTCGCAAATGTCGTCGATAACCGCACTGTAGAAGTCTCGGCGTGTGTTACAACACAACACAGCTCTTTCTCAATTGACATGAGCTAAATGTGAAAGCCAATTTTGAAGTGAGAATTTCTAAGAATATATTTCTTCATATGCGATAAACTTCGTTTACTTGAATTGATAGTAACAATTGACATAGTCGTTATACTGATATACTTATAGTGATAGTAACAACTTAGTTATTCACAATGCACATTCTGAAGATTTTATGAACACAAGAAACTCACTAACAATTTTGTCACTGAGTTCTTCTGAAGTGTATAGTTATATCTTAAGGATACAAAGTCAAAATTGTTTCCATAAGAAATAATCTTTCAGAATCGGAATCCAAATTCAGAGAACAATTCGTTGGATCTATATATATATTAAAAGCATTTCTGCAAATGTTTGTCATGAATAACGTGGGTCTAGGTAGAAGAATATGCTTTTTTAAAAATTATTTATTAAAAATCTGATATGTTCCATTCACATGACTTTCTCTACATCTCTGCAACAAATTATTGTTAAAAAGCTTATGCTTCTATTTACGTCATGCTAATTTAAAAAAATTAGCAGAAATTATCTTATTACTTGCTTCCTTGTAAGAAGAAGCGAAATGAGGGAGTACCATAGGTTAAAGCTGCTATGTGACTGAAGTTCTTTGTGTGTATGGACAGGAGTTGACAAATTCTTGTATGAGAAAAGTATAAGTTTTTCAAAGCTGAAACCAAAAACAAGGAATATCTCAAAAACAATCAACTCCACGAAAAAATGTATAAATTGTGTGTTTCATCGTGATCTACAATTTTATGAAGGAAGTTTTTGTCTATCTCTTACGGTTTAGCAGTTATGAAAAATTCCGTAAAATTATCCAGAATAAAGTCTCTTACGGTTTACCAGTAATGCAAAATTCCGCAAAGTGCATCTAGAATAAAGATGTCTTCAGAGGCTATTCCCAAAAAATTCAAGATATACATTTTATTTGTCGGGTAAATATATTTAATATGCGATATTTTAATCAAAATCGTTAGTCATTTTTGAGAAAATCAAAATTTTCTAAAAATGTTCCATGTAAAGGGTAGTTTGGGGTGGGGGGATTTTTTTCAAAATCTTCGGACCTTTTCCTAAAAATGTTTTTTTTAGATAGAGGGGAGCTGTGCTGTTCACAGACAGACACACACAGGCACACACTCACGGACATTTTTCTAGAAATGATTTTTTTTTAATTAGGAGGTCTCAAAATATATATTTCCGGCGAAATCTCGGTATCGATTTTTGGGTGGAGTGCAATACCTTCTCTATTCACTATGTACATAGTACGTGCAGAGAAAGTAAAAAAGGGTAGATTAAATATGTGAATGTAACGCATAACATTTGTAAATATCTAAATCCTTCAGACCTTTTCTGCTGGTTCACATCACTACAGTTGTAATCTTTTCTTAAATTGTAAAATATTCTTCGCGTTTTCCTTTGACGAAGTCTTGAAATTCGTTCACTTTTAAAGTACAATAGCCTATAACATTAATTTTAGAATATCATTATAATTGTAGAATATCAAATAATGCAGAGGAAAATTCTGCAAGCACATTTGTAAGAACATTTGAATTCTTGCAATGACCTACACTAAAATCCGTATTATCTGGTTTTGTTTCCCATTTTTCTTATAATGTGGAAAATGTTCACATTCAGTGATGTGTAGATTGTCATTACGGAACTTCCTTAGTGCTGTTGGACTTTATTTTTACTTTCTCTACATGTGCAATGTACATAGTGTATAGAAGGTATTGTATTGCACCCAAAAATTCGATACCGAAATTTCTACGCAAATACATATTTTGAGACCTCCTAATTCCAAAAAAAATCATTTATAGAAAAATGTCCGTGTGTGTATGTGTGTATGTGTGTGTGTGTTTGGTTGTGTCTGTAAACAGCACAGCTCAAAAACTAAAAGTCTGTTAAATATCAGACTTGGAATTTAAGCTCAGTATCTTCCAAAGAAGCGACACGAAAATCTCCCCCCACCCCAACTACCCTTTACATGGAAAAGTTTTCGAAAATTTTGATTTTTCAATATTTTGATTAAAAAATGTATATCTTGAATCTTCTGGGAATAACCTCTGAAGACATCTTTATTCTAGGTGAATTTTGCGGAATTTTGCATTACTGGTAAACCGTAAGAGATAGACAAAAACTTACTACACAATAAATGTAGATCTCGTTAAAACACAAAATTTATGTTATATGCATTTTTCCTGAAGTTGGCCGTTTTTAAGATGGTCCTTGTTATTGATTTCACTTTTAAAATAATTAATGCGTTTCTCATACAGGAACTTGTCAACACCTGACCACGCAAAGAAATGGATTTCAGTTCCTAAGCAGCCACATTTTAAAGCATTTACTATCACTTTAGCCTTGTGTATCCCCTTATTTCCCTTCTACTTATAAGGTACTAAGCAATGCTATGTTTCTGCTATGCTTATCTCGATTAGCATGAAGTAGATAGATAAGCTTATTCACTTGTTAACAATAATTTGTTACAGAGAGGTAGAGAAATCATGTGAATGGAGCACATCCGATTATTTTTTACATAGTTCAACATGTAGTCGATCACACATTGATCATGGATAAGCGTATAGTCTTGACTCGGTGTGTGGTAGCTTTTTGCCTGGTAAATCCTATGTTAGAACCCATGCACTGCAAAACAAGTTACCAATCGGTGATTTTCTGGAGCAATGTCACAAACTGTTTCTGTATACATGCACTATTTCCACTAAATGATGCAACATTTGGAAAAAGCTGAACTTCTTCAAATAATTGACTCGTTTTGTAATTTTTTTAGAAAAAGCAACCAACCCATTCAATATCGAAGAGAAATCACGGCAAGCTAAAATAGCTAAAAGAGCTTGAGTTAATGCTAATGTAACCTGTGATTATACAATGCTTGAAAGTCACGCTTGAGAAATTTTCTTGTTATTTTTCCTGAAGACTATTTAAATGACCTGAAAATGCGCAGCACCGCATAGCATCTGCCACAATTTTATCTTCACGGCTGAATTCACGAACAAATTGTACAGCAATGTGATATAGCTCAGTAGGTACAGAACCTGCCTACGGTGCGAGGAGTCACGAACACGATTTCCGGCTGGGGTGTGAATTTTTCTCATATGGGATTTCCTATCCTCCCCGAGTCTGCAAATTATGAATGAGAGTACAAATGTTTTCCAGAAGTACCCAACCTAACAAAGAAAGGAAAAAAAATGGGGGAAAACATCTTTATTTCTCTATATAGTATCCTTTCAGATCGATGCACTTTTCCCAGCGATGTTCAATTGCTTCGATACCCTGTTATAGTGAGAACTATTGAGGTCTGCAAAATAGTCAGCCATCAACTACAGACTCCAGCTCTTCATTGTTGGCAAATCATCTACCACCAAGCCATCTACACGTTTGGAAACAGACAATAATCAGAGGGGGCCAAATCTGGTGAATAGGGTGCATGAGGAAGTAATTCGAACTTTAACTCATTCATTTTGGCCATAACGATAATGGACGTGTGAATGGTGCATTGTCTTGATGAAATAAAACTTTCCTTTTCGCTAAATTCAGCCGTTTTTGCTCGTTTTCATCACTCAAACGCTGCAACAAGTTTGTATAATATTCGCCATTGAGTACCTTTCCTTTTTTGAGATAATCAATGAAAATTAGCCCGTGTGCGTCCCAGATAACTGACGCCATGGCCTTGCATGTAGATGGAACTGCCTTCGCCTTCTTTGGAGCCGATTCTCCCCTTCCAATCCATTGTTTTGATTGTTCCTTCGTCTCAGTTGTGAAGTGATGGGCCCAGGTTTCAGCCATTGTTATGAATTGACGTAAAAACTCAGCTTTATTGCTGCGAAATATTGCCAAACACTCGATTGAAACATCCTCACGATGCTATCTTTGTTGTATTGTGGGCAAACGCGGCACCCACCTTGCACACAACTTTCTCATATCCAAATTTTCAGTATGCAATTTACAGAACTTTTTGAAATGCGCACTTTCAGTCGATGGTCATCCAATACCATTTTCTGGATTTTCTTTACAATTTCTGGACTGGTAACCTCATTTGGTGGATCACTGCGATGTTCCTGTTGGCAGCCCGTACGGCCACGCTTAAACTCTGCCACCCAATATTTCACTGTTGTAAACAAGGAGCAGACCCCCCCCCCAAAGTAGAATCTAGCTCAGCTTTAATATTGGTTGGACTAAGATCTTTCAAATGAAAGTATTGTATCACATAACGATGACCAGTTTTATCCATGTTTACAAATTTGCTGAGAGCATTCACTAATGATGAATGCTAAACAATGTAAAATCGTCCAAATTCAAACTTAAGCTTACTAAGGTTGGTATCTTTTACCATTGTTGTGTGAAACAACAACCGTTATCTATACGTCAGGCCGGGTACTTCTGGGACAGCCACTGTAACATATAAAAAGCAAACAAAAGAAATAAAGCAGATATCCAATGATGCATATTAAAGGACATAAAAGGTTGCCGATATAGCCTTTGCAGTTAAAGGCGTTGTCTGTTGAACAATAAAATTCTGATGTGTTCCATTCACACGACTTTCTCCATGCTCTGCAAACAAACTATTCTTACAAAAAGTTATTCTTTTAGCTATATCATGCTAAACGTGATAAACACCTGTAAACTGGATAGTCCAGATATAACTCATTACTAATCTCCAGAAATTCGGTTTATCGTTTATTATATTCAAGGAGACGCCAAGTAAGCTCACGAGCCACAGTCTTCGTTGAATATTATCGTATTATAAATATTATTATATTTATCGTGTGTAAAATGGTAACAAGTGATACATATTTTAAAGGTATGCTGTAATCACGCATTATACTTTCATTAATTTTATGCGTGTCAATGATTGACAAACACATGAAAGAGATTTTTGCTTATCTTTCATGGTCACATATTATACAACTCAATGTGAAGAAGGAAGGTGAATGCAGATTATCACAACCCATGACAACATTTCTGAAACTCCTTATATTGGGCATTTCATGGTCACTTAAGTCAACAAATGACATGAGAACTATGTAACATGCCAGCATCAAAGTAAGTTTTGTAAGTAAACAACTGCCTTACACGGGATTTTATGGTGACTTTTAATTCGCATTTAAATTCCATTTACCCTCTGCCGTATTCTGTGAACTTATGTTGTAATTCACTATGATATCCGTAATAATAGATCAAAATATTATGATACTCAGGGCAGTGGGATAGATATACACATTTTTGAACTTCTTAGCCTCTTCGAACATATTCCATTTCTGAGAATGAGTGGAATGGTTCAGGAAATTTCGTCTGTGGTCCGTATTTGGAGGTCACGGGTTCGACCCCCTTGGCCGGTCTACTTGACTCATAGATTTTTTTTCGGAGGCATGCCCACTTCGCCAGGCGAATGCTGTGTAGGTTCATTTCATTCCCGGAATTTTCCGTTCTCCATTTCCTGTTCCCATCATTTCCTATCTCTTTCAGGTTGTAGGACCAGGCGACGATGTTCGGCGGGTTGCAGTTTGATGTTGAATCACGCATTATAAAAGGATATCGTGCGGTCTTCAGAAACACTTGATCGAGACCTGCTCTACGATTCCAGGACTCCCTCTAGGGGCTCGCCGCGAGGTTTGAGGCCCGAGGATGGCATCGGAAGCGTTCCAACTATAACCAATACGGACTCCATCCTGTTTGCGCCCGTCGGTATCCGACGTCGTCATTTGGTCCTCCTTCGGGTTCCGTCCCTCCCTGGGGTTACATAAGTGGCAAAGGGCCACAGGGGTCTAACTCCGGCGATCTGCCCCAGAGTCCTGGGGTCCCAGTCCGTCACTATTGCTAATAACTGATTATTTATCGGTGAACAGAATTATCAAAATGACGCTAATAAAAAAAACTGATGTGTTCCTTTCACATGACTTTCTCTATATCACTGTAACAAATTATTCTATTTACTTCATCTAATGGAGCAAACATTAGCAGAAATTGTCTTATTACTTGCTTCCTTATTAGAAGAAGCGAAATAAGGAGGTACCATAAGTTAAAGTGATATTCAAAAGCTGGTTGCTATGTGACTGAAGTTCCTTTGTATGGACACGAGTTCACAAAGTCCTGTATGAGAAAAGTAAGTTTAATAGCTGAAACCAAAAACAAGGAATATCTCAAAAACAATCAACTCCACGAAAAAAATGTATATAACAAAAATTGTGTGTTTTGAGGTGCTCTACATTTGTTGTGCCGTAAGCTTTTGTCCATCTCTTACGGTTTAGCAGTTATTCAAAATTCCGTAAAATTGACCCAGAATAAAGTAGTCTTCAGAGACTATTCCCAGAAAATTCAAAATATACATTTTATTTATCAGGTAAATGTCTTTAATGTACGATATTTTAATCAAAATCGTTAGAGCCATTTTTTAGAAAATCAAAATTTTCGAAAAAAGCTCCATGTAAAGGGTAGTTTAGGGTGGGGGGATTTTCTCAAAATCTTCGTGTCGCATTCCTGGAAGATACTAAACTTAAATACCAAGTATGGTATTTTACCCAATTTTCGTTTTTGAGTTATCGTGTTCACAGACACACGGACAAACGGACACACTGACACACGGACACACGGACACATACACACAGACCTTTTTGTGAAAATGCTTCTTTTGGATATTGGGGACCCTAAAACATATACTTCCGGTGAAATCTCGGTATCGAATTTTTTGGTGGAGTGCAATACCTTCTCTATACACTATGTACATAGCACGTATAGAGAAAAAGTACATAGCACGTATAGAGAAAGTAAAAAATCTGATGTGTACCATTCACATGACTTTCTCTATATCCCTGCAACAAATTATTCTTAAAAAGCTTATACTTCTATTTACTTTCTGCTAATAAGAAAAAATCTGATGTGTTACACTCACATGGCTTTCTCTATATCTCTGTAAATTATTATTGTTAATGAGCTTATCTTTTATTTATTTCATGCTAATCGAGAAAAATTAGCAGAAATAATCTTATTTCTTGCTTTATAGTAAGTAGAACCGAAATAAGGGAGTACCATAGGTTAAAGTGAAAGCCAAAAGCTGGTTGCTATGTGACTGATGTTCCTTTGTTTGTATTGACAGGAGTTGACAAATTCCTGTATGAGAAAAGTGTAAGTTTTTCAAAGCTGAAACCAACAAAAGGAATATCTCAAACACGATCAACTCCACGAAAAAAATGTATGTAACATAAATTGTGTGTTTTAACGTGCTCTACATTTTTTATGGGTTAAGTTTTTGTCCATCTCTTACGGTTTAGTAGTTATGAAAAATTCATCCAGAATAAAGTAGTCTTCAGAGGCTATAACCAGAAATTTCAGAATATGCATTTTATTTTTCAGGTAAATAACTTTAATATACGAAATTTTAATCAAAATCGTTAGAGCCATTTTTTAGAAAATCAAAATTTTCGAAAAAAGTTCCATGTAAAGGGTAGTTTGGGGTGGGGGTATTTTTCTCAAAATCTTCGTGTCGCATCCCTGGAAGATACTAAACTTAAATACCAAGTTTGGTATTTTACCGACTTTTTGTTTTTGAGTTATCGTGTTCACAGACACACGGACACACACACACACACACGGACCTTTTTTTGAAAATACTTTTTTTGGCTACAGGGGACCCTAAAACATATATTTCCGGTGAAATCCCGGTATCGAATTTTTTGGTGGAGTGCAATACATTCTCTATTCACTATGTACATAGTGAGTATAGAGAAAGTAAAAATGAGCAGAAGTAGTCTTATTACTTGCTTCCTTGTAAGTAGAAGCGAAATAAGGGACTACCATAGGTTAAAATGATAGTTAAAAGCTGGTTGCTATGTCAATGAAGTTCCTTTGTTTATATGGATAGGAGTTGACAAGTTCCTGTATGAGAAAAGTATAAGTTTTTCATAGCAGAAACCAAAAATAAGGAATTTCTCAAAAACAACGAACTTACGAAAAAATGTACATAACATAAATTGTGTGTTTTAACGTGCTCTACATTCTTTGTGTAGTAAGTTTTTGTCCATCTCTTACGGTTTAGCAGTTAATCAAAATTCAGTAAAATTCATCCAGAATAAACTGCTTTTCAGAGGTATTCCAAAAAATTCAAGATATCCATTTTATTTGTCAGGTAAATATCTTTAATATATGTAATTTTAATCAAAATCGTTAGAGCCATTTTTGAGAAAATCAAAATTTTCGAAAAAAGTTCCATGTAAAGGGTAGTTGGGGGGGATTTTTCTCAAGATCTTCGTGTCGCATCCCTGGAAGATACTAAACCTAAATACCAAGTTTGGTATTTTACCGACTTTTCGTTTTTGAGTTATCGTGTCCACAGACACACGAACACACGGACACACTGACACACGGACACACGGACACACACACACACACACACACACACACACACACACACACGGACCTTTTTGTGAATATGCTTCTTTTGGATATTGGGGACCCTAAAACATATATTTCCGGTGAAATCTCAGTATCGAACTTTCGGGTGGAGTGCAATACCTTCTCTATACTCTATGTACATAGTGCATATAGAGAAAGTAAAAAGCTGTTCGGGTTAGGACAATGCGTTTTATTAGCGAAGCCTCTAGCGTTAAATTCATATGTTTTTACTTTTCATAAGATATGGCCTTCCACCAAAACTTCGGTATTTCACCATAAATACGTGTTTTGAGGATCCCTGAATCCAAAACAAGGTGTTTTTAGAAAAATGTGTGTTTATGTGTAGTTATGTGTCCATAAACCATCATCGAAAAGTTTGTTAAGTACCAAACTTGGTATTTAAATTCAATATCTTCTAATCAAGCGAAATGAACACCATTAGGACCTCCTCCCCACCCCACCGTACAACGGGGACATGGTTCAAAATCTTCCATGTTCTAAAAAATGGCACTGATGATTTCCTCAAAATACTACATATATATAAACCGTAAGAGATATGTTTATCTTATCGAATCACATAGTTTGTGTCCACATTTTTTATGGGGTTAACAATTCTAAGCTATTCCATATTATTATTTTAAATTCTCCAAAATTTATACTTTTTTCATATGGGAAGCCCTCGTCAGTTTTTCTTTTCTTTTTCATCCTGGTCATGCAAATAGAACACAGCAACAAACGCAGTGATTTGACCACTGTTTTAAGCTGATTATTCCCTTATTCCCCTTGAAGCTATAAGAAAACTATAACCATTTTAGATTTTATTTATTATAAACATTTTAGATTTTCATAATTTATAACCTTCGATAAAATAATATTGTAAGGTGTTAATTCTAAACACTATCGATTGAGCGATTTCAGATGGTATACTGGATACTGTTGTCTTCTTTAATTGGTTATGAGATTGATTACAGCTTAATCAGAAAATTCAGCAACATTTCTTACGTAAGTTTTTCAAAGGATTCTGGCGCACAAAGAAAATACAACTTGCAACCAGCTGAAGGCCGGGGAACGGAAAAATTTCCACGCAGAGCAACCTTTTTCCCTTAGGCACTGCACCGAACACCATCGCCTACATTTCCAATCCTGAAAAGACCAAACGGAAAGAAGAATGAATAAAAGTATTAATGGAACCATATGGATAAAAGGAAATTGGGGTGAAAGGAACCAACTCCAGCATTTGCCTAAAGACCTGGAAAAACTCCATGGGTCAGAGAGAGAGGTCGCGGCATCTCGCTCGGTAGGGATTAGCAATATTCAAATGTTTCAAAACAATCTTTATTTTCGGGGTGGGGGTCCATTTACATGCCGCCTTTGCTTATACTACCTTTACTTTCTCTATATAGTACGTAGTACGATAGTAGAAAATGTATTGCAGTCCATCCAAAAATTCAATCAGAAATTTCATCGGAAATTCACGTTTCCAAAAAAGCAAGTTTAGAAAAAAGTCCGTGTGTGCCGTGTGTCTATGAACACGATAACTCAAAAAACGAAATACCAAACTCGGTATTTAGGTTTAGTACCTTCCAAGGATGCGACAGGAAGATTTTGAGGAAAATCCCTGTACTCCAAAATAACCTTTACATGTAAAAATTTTTCGAAAACTTGATTTTCTCAAAAGTGCCACAAACGACATTAAAGACATTTACTTGACAAATAAAATATGCATCTTCTGTTTTCTGGAAACAGATTTAAAAACTTATTTTTTCTGGATGAACTTTGTTGAATTTTACATAATTGCTGCACAAAAAATGTAGATATCGTTAAAATACACAATCTGTCATGTACATTCTTTCGTGTAGTAAATATTTTTGAGATATTCTTTGTTATTGGTTAAGTTTTAAATACTAATTTCCCCTCTACTTATAAAGAAGCAAGTAATAAGACCATATTTACTAATGTTTATTTCGATCATCATGAAGTAGATAGAAGAATAAGATTTTTAACAAAAAGTTGTTATCGAGATGTAGAGAAAGTCATGTGAATCTGATTTTTTATAATACTGACGTGTTAATTTCTCCACTTAGTACTTACTACATAGGTAGAGAAGGAACTGCATTACACTCAAAAATTCTATACCGAGATTTCAACGGAAATTCACGTTTTATGGACCCCTAAATCCAAAAGAGGGCATTTTCAGAAAACGGTCCCCTTTTGTGTATGCGTGTGTATATATGTGTGTGCCCTTGTATCTGTGAACATGATAACTCTAAAATAACAAGTCTGTTAAATACCAAATTGATATTTAAGTTCAGCATCTTCCTAGTATACGACAGGAAGATTGTCAAGAAACCCTCCCCCAACACCAAATTACCCTTTACATTGAAATATTTTGGTTTTCTCAATAATGGCTCTAACGAATTTTATTAAAATACCGTATATTAAAAGGACTTTGAAAAATAAAATTTATATCCTGAATTTCCTGGGAATAGCCTTTGAAGTATTATTCATGTAGAATGATTTTTGCATACCTGGTAAACGTAGGATATTGAAAAAGGTTACTACACAAAAAACTGATGTGTTCCATTCACATAAATTTCTTAAGCTGTTCCATATAAAAACTATTCTTACAAAAGGCTATTCTTATATCTACATCATGCTAATTGAAATAAACATTATTATTAGAATGTCATATTACTTATTTCCATGTAAGCAAAGGGAAATAACGGAATACACCAGGTTAAAGAGACAGTCAAAATTTTTGAACACTTGCTATGTGAAACAATTGAGATTCGGTTCGCTTTGCATGGCCCCGTTTGAGAAAAGTTAGGTAGTTTAAAATTGAAGCCAATCACAAGGAATGTCTTTGGAGCGGTTACCTCTACAAGGAAAACCTTTCTGGCATGTTGTATTAAAGGGATCTAAATTTTTATGTAGTAGATTTTTGTCTATATACGAGGTACGTCCAGAAAGTAAGTTCCGTTTCAATTTATCTCCCCTGCATCGCTGCAATCGCAATTCCGCACATGCGCGGTAGACGTTCTGTATCAAGGAGAAGAAACGTGCGCCATTTTGAGATCGCTGTCAGCCACATACGGTTTGTTGTACTTGTTTACAATGTCGGTGTTGATTGAAAATCCCGCCGCTTGTGAAATCAGATCTGTGATTCGTTTTCTGAATGCTAGGAAAGTGAAACCAATTGAAATTTATCGGCAAATTTGCTAAGTTTACGGACAAAATGCGATGAGTGATTCAATGGTGAGAAGATGGGTCCGACAGTTCAATGAAGGACGTAGTGAAATGCACGATGAAGAACGAAGTGGGCGTCCATCTTTGGTTACAGAAGAACTGGTTCAACGATTGATGACAAGTTTACAATTAGTGCTCTTGCTATGGAATTTCCCCAAAGCTCTCGATCACTAATTCATGAAATTGTTACCGAAAAACTGAAATTTCGTAAACTTTGCTCACGTTAGGTACCAAAGATTCTCACTGAGCAACACAAAACAAAACGGATGGGTAGTGTACTTTAGTTTTTAACCCGTTATGATGACGACGGCGAAGAATTTCTGACACAGATAGTCACAGGAGATGAGACTTTGGTTTCTTACGACACACCTGAAAGTAAGCGGCAATCAATGGAATGGAGATACACTTCATCCCCAGCAAAGGTTAAGCCGAAACAAATCTTGACACCTCGAAAAATGATGTGCACAGTGTTCTGGGACTGGAAAGACATCTTACTCATTGATTTCTTACCGCGTGGTCAAACAATCAAAGCAGATGTTTATTGCGAGGCACTTAGGAAATTGCGCCGCGCAATACAGAATAAGCGGCGAGGATTGCTGTCAAAAGGTATTTGACCATCCTCCGTACAGCCCTGACCTCGCTCCTGGCGACTTTCATCTGTTCTTACATCTCAAGTCTTTCCTTGGCGGTCAACACTTCAACAATGACGAAGAGCTGAAAGAAAATGTTTCCAACTTTTTGAAGACACAGGTGGCAAACTTCTATGAAGAAAGTATACAAAAACTTGTGCCACGCTATGACAAATGCCTGCAAAACTTCGGCAGTTATGTGGAAAAGTAGTTTAAGAGTTGTAGAATTTTGTGCAATAAATAATTATTGTGTATCTGTACACAATTTAATTTTATTACCAAACAGAACTTACTTTCTGGATGTACCTCGTATTAGGTTAATCTTTTTGGAAAATTCTGCAAAAAATCATCCAAAATAAAGAGGTCTTCAGAGAATATTCCCATATAATTCAAAACATTTATTTTTATTGTGAAATAAATATCTTTAATATTTTAATCAAAGTCGTTGTAGTCATGTTTTAAAAAAAAACAACAATACTTTTCACAGTTTTTTCCGTGTAGTTTGTGTGGGAAAATTTTCTTTAAAATCTTCGTGTCACATTCTTGGAAGATACTAAACATAAATACCAAGTTTGGTATTTAATGGTATTTTCGTTTTAAGCTGTGCTGTCCACAGACATACACACACGGACATTTTTCTAAAAATGCCTTCTTTTTTTTTTTTGGATTCAAGTCTCAAAACATATATTGCCGTGAAATCTCGGTATTGAATTTTTGGGTGCATTACAAAACTTTCTCTATATATTATGTACATAGTACGTGTAGGGAAAGTAAAACGTAAGTATTTTAAATCGGAAATAAATAACAAGGAATATCTAGAAATGTTCATGTCAACGAAAAAAAGCTGACGTGTTTCATTCACATGACTTTCTCTACATCTCTGTAACAAATTATTGTTAAAAAGCTTATGCTTCTATTTGTTTCATGCTAATCGAGAAAAAATTAGCAGAAATAGTTTTATTACTTGCTACCTTGTAAGTAGAAGCAAAATAAGGGAGTACCATAGGTTAAAGTGACAGTCAAAAGCTGGTTGCTATGTGACTGAAGTTAATCTTTGGTTTTTCTCTTGACATTCACACGCACAATCACTTTCCGTTTCATATTTCCAGGCTCTAGGGAAGATATGGAATAATTCTTACTCTTCAGAATCCAGGACTTCTGGATTTTGAAATTAGCATGTGAACCACTAGTCCATAGAGCCAGCCTGTTTTAAGATCCATCCTATTATACTGTGTTTACAGTTCCATTCTGTTTCCATGATATCGAGAGAAAACAACTGAATAACGACGACTGTTTAAAAGGCGAAAGTATTGAACAAATCAAACAATAATAAATCACATCTTGGAGGTGACTTATATCAAAAAAGCTTTATATCAAAATATAAAGTGTGCCCTAATTAGATCTACATTTTTTTAGCAATAAGTTATTTTTGTATCTTATGCGAGGGTGACGCTGAAAACTTTTTAAAAACCAAACAAGAATTAGACATGAAAATTTAAATAATTTGATTATTTTTCAAAAAACTCCAGTTTAACATCAATACATTTTTTCATTCAATGAAGCATAACATAAATCAGTGATTTCACTCGTCAAAATCCAGATTTGTGTTATTAACATTGTATTATGTTTCAATCTTCATCTTAAGACGAAAAAGTTATTCCACCCATTTTATCTTTGTTTTTGAAACAAGAAAGAAATCACAAGATGCTGGGTGAACTGTTTGTTAGAGGACCCATAAGCACTTAGATACTCGATTGTTAGTTTTGTTGTAAAGATGCGCTTTCAGAATGTGAAATTGTTTTTGCTTGAGGACTTTCTCAAGAACTTTTTCGACTGCCTCCTTGGTCAAGAGGTCAGCGAGCTGACTTCTCGTCCGGCTGGGGCGGGGAATTTTTCTTTAACCAGAATTAATCTCTATCCCCCACAGAGTCTGGAAGTATGCATATGAGAGTGAATATGGGTGTGTTATAATGATATAAATGATGAACCTACTGTAATCAAACAAGTTGTTTCACAAGACGAAGCACCGATATGACCATAGAAGTCAAAGGGGGCTATACAAATGAAACAATTAAAAAAAAAAGAACTTTTTTCGACATTTTATTGGTAAACAGACATTTGTGTGCCAATTGCAGTAACGGTATGTCTATCTTTGCTATAGTAGCAATATGATCCATCATAGGAAAAAAAAAAAAAAAAAGAAAGAATACTGTAACCATCTTCTTACCAGCACAACGAACTCGTCAGATTTTTGAAGGCTTAGGATCTATTCAAAATGCACATTCAGTCAGTCGTCTGACATTATTTTCAGTATCATAACAATAAATTCAAGATGCATCACGAGTAACGCTATTCCAAACCAGATTTGAAACCCTATCTTGGAATTTTCCCAGAGTTTTTCTGCAGCAATCAATGTGTTTGATCAAGAAACTATTTATATGGAATCCGTAAGCAACAAACTTTTCTCAGGTCTGTGTTGAATTTCATTCATACCTATGCCCAATGTCATCCAAACACATTCATAAGATCTTCTTCAAGCAGTGCCAGAACAGCGGCAATATTTTCGTTAGAAACAGCGATTCTTGGACATCCTTCACGAAATGCATCACTAAAAAAAGGCCCATCTCTTTTGAAATCGCTTTACCAATTGTAAATTGTTACCATAAATGGGGGCTTCTTCGCTAATGCATTTCCAAACCGATATTTGCATTATTTAGGTACTAATGATGATTTAAAATCATAGACTATCATAGCCTGAAATGTTCTTAATCAATTTAATTTTTGAGCGAACCAAAATCTTTAAGCGGTGATTATTAACTATCAAAATCGGACAAAGCACACAGCAATCAACCCCAAAACTTTGTAAGGTATTTGTCATAAATTAACAATTAACAATTTATTAACATAAATTGTTTCTAGAAACATAACATTCTAAGCAATCTCAGTGCCGCCCTTGTAGTTTACCATGTATAACAATTATTAACAATTCCTTCCGAATTAAGGGGGAGGCGCTTCCAAAAAATTCAGGATATACATTTTATTCACAGGTAAATATTTTAAATATGAATATCTTAATCAAAATTGTTAAAACCATTTTTATTAAAGCACAACTTCTTTAAAATTCCCCATTTAAACGGTAGTATGGTCTGAGATTTCTAGAAAATATTTGTGTGGCATCTTCGAAAGATGCAAAAGCTAAATACTAAGTATGGTATTATCCTTTTTTCGATTTTGAGTTAATTTGTTCACAGACCAGAACACACACAAACTGACATACCTACCTACCTACCTACAGACAAACAGGCAGACAGACATACATACATACATACATACATACATACATACATACATACATACATACATACATACATACATACATACATACATACATACATACATACATACATACATACATACATACATACATACATACATACATACATACATACATACATACATACATACATACATACATACATACATACATACATACATACATACATACATACATACATACATACATACATACATACATATATACATACATACATACATACACACATACAACATACACACATACATACAACATACATACATACATACATGCATATAGTAAGAATTGTCGGTTTTTATAGAAGTTACTTAGAAATGAAAGAGCTGAATGGTCCTTACACAAAGGATTTATTTTATCTGAAATGCGAATGTAGAATATTTTTCATAATTTTCATAATACACTAGCATATTTATTTCCATTCTAATACATATTTAAAACAAATTATTTCAATAACATAACAGTCCCACAAGACAGAATCCAAGATGGCTAAAAAGCTATCGCCCTTGTTACTAGTTTTATCGTCAAATTATTGATCGAGATCTCAATATAATATAACGTATTTACAAATCCATGCACTAACTGCCCATTGTAGTGACAAACCTAAAACACAGCGCTTTTATGACATCAACAGGTAAAAATGACTCAGTACTAAAATACGTGGCTCGCCTAAGGCTGGGATAATTTAAATTGAACAAATTAGTTTATCCTTTTGCATTCGTCTTTTTGTATTCTTTGTATGTTGTAGGAATTATGCAATTAGCGTAACACGTCATATCAAAGATAACCAACGAGAAATGGCCAAGCATTGCCACTGGTGCTAGCAAACCAGTTGAGGTTTAATTGCTGCTCTGAAATACAGTACCTACCTTAAGGTCAATGAGAGTGTCTATGTTACAGTAGAAACGTGACCTTCAACCGGTTCGCCAATCTGGGTACAAACAGCAGCAGCTGGAAGTGTCTTGCGTATGTATCTTTATCAGTGAAGAATATAACATTGTGATCTTTGCCAACAACTTCATATTGCTGATTTTGCAAAATACGAAAACTTGTCCACAATAAACTAAACCACAATGATAAAACTAAACCTGATGTGTGTATTTTTTTTCTCTTTCTTTCTTGTTGTGGGCCCGTCTGCTGAATCTCCCGTTATACTGCAGCCTAAACGGCTTCTAGTAAACTCTAGTTCTCTAGTCCTGTGTCGTTAAGGTTACACAGGCTCAAAAGTGTAATGGAGTATTACTCCTCTGGTTCCATGAAGAATTTACCAAAGAAACTTGAAGTGTTACATTCACATACTTTTCTCTATCACCTGTGGTTTATTTTATGTAGTTTCTACAAAGGATACATGTATGTGTGTATATACATATACTATATGTATATATGCGTATATTTATACATATTTATAAATGAGAGCCCAGGGCCAACGGAGATTAAGTTATTGGACATTCGTCCTCCCAAGATAAGCGAAGACTTTGGCAAAACATTTTATACGGATAACTCGCCCTAATCGAGGTTCAAATTCGGGGCCTTACCAATGAGAGTCAGACACGCTACCTACAGTTTTCCGCAATGTTTTATCTATCTCATACGGTTTACTAATTATACAAAAACCGTTCAGAATGTAGGGGACTTCACATGACATATTTTCATAAATATAAATAAAAAGAATATAATGCATGTTTAAGATATTTTCTATGCAAGATTGCCACATAAACGGTAGATTGGGGTGGGGAGATTTTCTTGAATCAATGGATGTCGCATCCTTTGAAGATACAAGTTTGGTATTTAATCGAGTTTTCGTTTTCTAGTCATGTGGTTCACAACTACACGCACGCGCGCACAATGTTTTTTTTTTTGGATTCAGGTGGCGTATATTTCCGATGAAATCTTTGTATAGCATGTTTGGATAGAATGCAAAATCTGCTTACTCTATTTACTATAGTTAATGCTATAGAAAGTAATATATATGAAACAACTGAAATGTTTTGCTTTTTATAAGTTTTTATTTAATGTAAAACAAAAATTGTCTGTTCCATTCACATAAGTTTCTCTACATCTCTGCAAAAAAAGAGTACTATTAAAAAGTTTATACTTCTATTTGCTTCATGCTAATCGAGAAACAAATAGCAGAAATAGTGTTATTACTTGCTTCCTTGTAAGTAGAAGCGAAATATGGGAGTACCATAGGTTAAAGTGATAGTCAAAAGCTGGTTGCTATGACACTGAAGTTCCTTTGTTTGTATGTACAGGAGTTGACAAATTCCTGTATGAGAAAAGTATGTTTTTCAAAGCTGAAACCAATAAGAAGGAATATATCAAAAACAATCAACTCCACGAAAAAAAATGTATATTACATAAATTGTGTGTTTTAATGTGCTCTACATTTTTCTGTGGTAACTTTTTGTCCATCTCTTACGGTTTAGCAGTTATGCAAAGTTCCGTAAAATTCATCCATAATAAAGTAGTCTTCAGAGGCTACTCTCAGAAAATTCAAGATATAAATTTTATTTGTGAGGTAAATATCTTTAATAATGCATATTTTAATCAAAATCGTTAGAGCCATTTTTGAGAAAATCAAAAATTTCGAAAAAATTCCGAGCAAATGTAGTTGGGGGGGGGGGATTTTCTTGAAAATCTTCGTGTCGCATCCTTGGAATATATCAAACCTAAATACCAAGTTTAGTTTTAACGGACTTTTCGTTTTTGAGCTATGCTGGCCACAGACACACACACATACAGACCCACACACAGACAGACAGATAGACAGACACACACACGAACATCTTTCTAAAAGTGTTTTTTTTTTTTGGATTAAGGGGGTTTCAGAGCATGTATTTCCATTGAAATCTCGGTATCGAAATTTTGGGTGCAACACAATACCTTCTCTATACACTATGTACATAGTACGTGTAGAGAAAGTAATACTGTATAAACATGTCACATGTCTTTAAGTCTGAAACTTTGTAACTGCGCATTCGATTAAAATATATTTCAGTGCACATACTATGTAAACTTAACTTTAAAAAATCTGATGTGTACCATTTATATGACTTTCTCCATATCCCTGCAACAAATAATTCTTAAAAAGCTTATACTTCTATTTACTTTAAGCTAATCAGAACAAAATAGCAGAAACAGTCTAATTACTCGCTTCCTTGTAAGTAGAAGCGAAATAAGGGACAACCGTAGGTTAAAGTGATAGTCAAAAGCTAGTTTCTATGTCAATGAAGTTCCTTTGTTTGTATGGATAGGAGTTGACAAGTTCCTGTATGAGAAAATTATACGTTTTTCATAGCAGAAGCCAAAAATAAGGAATGTCACAAAAACGACGAACTTCACGAAAAAAATGTATACAACATAAATTGTGTGTTTTGATGTGCTCTACATTTTTGGTTAGTAAGTTTTTGTCCATCTCTTACAGTTTAGCAGTTATTCAAAATTTAGTAAAATTCATCCAGAATAAACTACTCTTCAGAGGCTATTCTCAGAAAATTCAATATATACATTTTATTTGTCAGGTAAATATGTTTAATAAACGAAATTTTAATCAAAATCGTTAGAGCCATTTTTGAGAAAATCAAAATTTTCGAAAAAAGTTTCATATAAACGGTAGTTTGGGGTGGGGGGATTTTTCTCAAAATCTTCGTGTCGCACCCCTGGAAGATACTAAACTTAAATACCAAGTTTGGTATTTTACCGACTTTTCGTTTTTGGGTTATCGTGTTCACAGACACACGGACACACGGATACACACACACACACACACACACGGACCTTTTTGTGAAAATTCTTTTTTTGGATATTAGGGACCCTAAAACATATATTTCCGGTAAAATCTCGGTATCGAATTTTTGGGTGGAGTGCAATACTTTCTCTATACACTATGTACATTGTGCGTATGGAGAAAGTAAAAATGTAAATAAAAGCATAAAACGTAACTTAAAAGTGAAAACTTATATCAATAACAATGGTTGCAGAGTTTTTAAGAATGTAAGTCAAATAATGGAATTTACTTCAACTACAAACGGAAATGTTCTATGACTCTAACGATTTATTTTAAAATTCAAGTCAACTTGAGCAAATTTAAGTGAACTTTCACGCCCAACATAGAATGGGACGGCGAGAACCACAGCATTCCATAAATAACATTCATTTTAATTTACAAGAGGTGCAAAAGAAAGTGGATCTCGTCAAAGCACAAGACTGCAAAATACTTAAGTTTTTTTGAATCATTGGCTATTGTATGTTTTAATTTTCCTCAAATTTATTTTGATACTTCATCTATTAAGATGTTTTAAAGTGTGAATTTCTTCCTTCTTCCTTATCAGCTATATAAATAAATCGATTTGGATCATAGAAATATTTGAGTTGCATCAGAGTAAAAAGCTTAATTTTAAAGCATGCCAGATAAATATTAATCACAATTAATCATTATACAGAGGGAAGAAGAGTCATTTTTATGAGATGTATTATATTGTAAGATGATGTGACTTTAGCTCTGTGAGCAAATATCAGCATATTATATTATTTCAAATAGGAAGGAAACTTAATAAAAGTATATGTTGCATTCATGTAACTTTCTCTACCCAGTTTAACCCAGTTTATTCTTCTAGCTAGTTCAGCCGGTCCCCGTAGCCGCGCTCGCTAAAGTGTCTCGCTTGGTGCTTCGCGGCGCACGGGATCGTGGGTTTGAGTCCCGCCTTGGGCATGGGTGTTTCTGTGTTTGTAAATGTGTATGTGTTTGTGTACGTATATGTGAAAAGGAAAAACGAATAGGTCAACTAAGGAAATTTAGAAACTAGAAAAAAGAGGTAAAAAGGAATACAGCACCGGAGTCCTGACAAGCCTCTGGGGGCTGTATTTTTATATAAAAAATGTTCATGTAAACAAGTTTAAACATTTGTACAAATGGTTTTTATTACATGTTGCTTTGTAGGTATAATGGAAATAGAAAAATACAGTGGCTAAACGGTAGTCAAAACTTTTCAGCTGCTCTCTATGTGAATGCTTGGAAATCCCTTTTCTTTGCATGACCAGGAGAGTAAACTCAATTACTTATTTGAGAAAAAGTACACGTATTTAAATATTCAAATAAATAACAAGGAGCATTTTGAAAGCGGTCAACTCATCAAAAACAAAACGAAAGAGCATTACATATATTGTTTATTTTAACGAGATATGCATTTTTGTGTGGTAAGATTTTGTCTATCTCTTGCCGTTTACCGGATATGTAAGTCTTTGAGAATGAAGAGAGTTTCAGAGGTTATTCCCAGAAAATCCAAGATATACATTTATTTATGGTACTCTAGTGAAACTCTGTATAACTATTTTTGTTAAAATCAAAATTTTCAAACAAATTCCCATGTAAAGCATAGTGGGTGGATTTTCTCGGAAAGCTTTGTGATCTTGTATACCAAGTTTGATATTTAACTTGTGTTTTGTTTTAGAATTATGCTGTTCATACACACACATAATATATATCTTTTCTAAAAATAATTTATCTTTGAACTCAGTCCTCAAAACATATACTTCCGGTGAAATTTCGAAATAAAGTTTTGGAATACAGTACATTGCCTACTTATAAACATAGTAGGGAAAGCAAAAAACATGCGTAAGCTTTAAAGTAAATGTATGATAACATTATGTTCAAAATGTTATTGTTTTATTATTATTATTATTATTATTATTATTATTATTATTATTATCATAATCATCATCATCATCATCATCATCTGAGTACCTACTAAGTTCCATACGATGGTGGCAATCTCTTGTGACCCAGGCCATTATCTGGATATGCCACCAACCTCCATTGATATATGAATATATGTTGTATACTTAATCACTAGTTATTAATAGCAGATAGAACAAGCATCTATCTTGTTAATTAATACATTTTTATAGTTTCAACAGTGGTATTTTTACTTTTAAATCCACTATCTTTAGACAACAAAGAGAATAATTTATATTCATAAAGAATGTGCCCTGTAATGTGTCAATCCTGCTTGAGCTGTCATTCAGGGAATTAAAATATAATTAAAAGTGCTCACAAAAAATTTGACTCGCTCTAAGATATTAAGTATTATAATAGAAATGTTCTATTAGTGCAATTAACTTATCTAAGAATACATAAACTCCTGTTGGCGTTATCTGCCTCGTTTATTTTCCGCGTTATCATAAGAAACGGAGTGCCGCCAAAAGATATAGAAAAATGCCAAACAAATATAAACGTCAAAAAAGACACCTGGTTTATATAACCACAGTTAAAAATAATTGTATTTACTTTAGCATGCAAAAATTGCATACTAAATAGCTTGTGAGTAACCACAGAGCGAAGCAAAATTTGTAGCACAAAATGAATAATTAGTTATTAAAGAAAGCGTGCTGCTTACTCAGGCTATAGAATTCTGATATAATATCTTGTGATTATACAAAGGTAATTAACTCAGGAGTTATCTATTGGAGTGAATATGCGAGCCCGAAATTCATAGTTGAAGCTCCTTAGCAAGTATGCACACCCGCCAAGCGAAATTTGCCCTCACGACCAAGGCGTCCCTTTGACTTATCCTTTACTAGCGAATAGCAAGCAGACTATGTCTGTTTACAGTGGAATGAAACATAAAGCATATTAATAAATTCTGAAAGCGAAAACTAAATGCCGATGCTGAACATACTGTTAAAAAATGATGATGTGACTTTCTCTAGTTTTCTGTAACAGATTACTCTTACAAAAGCTGATCCTTCTCTCTACTTCGTACTAGCAGAAAGTATCTCATTAATTTCTTCCTTAAAATTAGAAGGGAAGAATGGAGTACCATAGCTTAAAACGATAGTCAAATATTTTAAAAGCTGGTCGTTATGTGATTGAAATTCGTTTCTTTGCATGGCCAAGACTTGACAAATTTCCGTATGAGAAAAGTTTTTGGAATTTTAAAACTGAGACCAATAACAAGGAATATCTCTGAAATGGCCAACTCCATGAAAAACGTAAATATAACATAAATTGTGAGCTTTAACGAGACCTACATTTTTGTGTAGTTAGGTTTTGTCTATCTCATATGTTTATCAATTATGGAACATTCAGCAAAATTCAGAATAAAGAGGCATTTAGTACGGAACCTATAAATAATAAAGATATTTAATCTAATAATAAAGTTATAACAATACTCATAGATGAAGATCTTAATCTAATCACTATTCCCAGAAAATTAAAAATATAGATTTTATTTGCCATGTAAATGTCTTTAATATGTGATATTTTAATAAAAATCGTTAGATCCATTTTTGAGAAAATCAAAATATTCGAAATTTTTTCCGTGTAAAGGGTAGTTTGCTGTGGGATATTTTACTCAAAATCTTCGTGTTGCAGCTCTGGAGGATACTAATATTAAATATCAAGATTGGTATTTAACGGACTTTTCGCACGGACACACACGGACGTTTTTCTTAAAAGGCTGTTTTTGGATACAAGGGACCCTAAAACGTGCATTTCTAGAGAAACCTCTGTATCTAATTTGCGGATGGATTACAATATATTTTCTAATTACTATGTACGTTATAGTACGTGCTAGAGAAAGTAAAATGGTGATGGCACAAGCTAAGCAGTTAGTTTCACATCTGATCTGAACTGCATTTTAATCCTACGATACAGCTCTTCATTCCTTTATTCTTATCGTGTTTCAATATATACGAAAGAAGCAAACCTATAATTACTTATTCTATACAGTAAATAGAATGTCGTATTATTTCTTTGTAGGTTTGGGTGGCTCAGTTGGTTAGGTGCAGGCCAACTTTGGTTACGACAGCAGTTTATTTATTGATTCGGTTTAGTTAAGTTTTTCCTAGATGATTATTAAAATATTATTTTCTGATCGTAATGTCGCGGGTTGAAACCCATTCCAGACCGATGGTTTTTAAATTTGCTTAAACGCGACGGCCCCATACTAGTAGATTTATTTCCATGTACTGCGAGACGAAAATCCGGCAAACCGACGGCGCTGATATAATCTCTGCAATTGACAGCGTCATTAACAAAAACAATATTATTTGATTCTTTTTTGTCAAATTATCTTGTGCCAAATGTAATCTGTTTTTTTAGTTTATCTATGTATATTAGGGGAAGTACTGTATTCCACCCAAAATCGATTGGAGAATGCATTAAGAATATATGTTTTAAGGTCCCATGAATCCAAAAATTATTTTCAGAAAAAGATCCTGGGTATATATGTGTGTGTATCTGTGAAGAGCATAACTCAAAAACAAAAATTCAGTTAAATACCAGCCTTAGAATTTAACAGTATCTTCCAAGAATGCATTATGAAGATTTTCAGAAACCCCAATTATCATTTATATGGAACATTTTTCTAAATGTTTCATTTTCTCAAAATTTCCTCTAACGGTTTTGATTAAATTACATGTTAAAGATATTTCATGACAAATGAAATCTACATCTTGAAAATAGCCTCTGAAGAGATCTTCATTCTGGATGATCTTAGTGTGGTTGGTACTACACAAAAATGTAAAGCTTGTCAAAACACAATTTGTGTCAAATACATATCCGAGATATTCCGTGATATAGGTTTCAATTTTCCAATATTAATACTTTTCTCAAATGAAAAAATGTTATCCGTTTCTGTTTCTGCTGGTCAATAAAACAAGCTAACTTTCAAAGTCTCATATAGCGACCGTCCTTCTGCAGATTTTATTTATTTTTTTTTGTTTTGTTTTTTAATATAATACGCTCCCATGTTCTCATTTTATTATTTTTGTTTATTTTTTTGTTTATTTATTTATTTTTTGCCTTGCGTTTCTGTTGTTTTCCTAGATGTTTTGCGTTTTACCTGCTGATACAAATACACACATTTACAAGCACACAGATACCCATGGCCGAGGCGAAACTCGAACACGTGATCCTAAGCGAGAGCGGAAATGGGAACCGGCATCTCTCGCTTAGGCATAAAGTATTCCCCTAATCACTTTGGAAACATGTAATAAAATTATTTTCGTAGTTGTTTATATCGATTGACGAGAAGTAGACCGAAGGATAAGGCTTTGAAAGTAATATTTTACTGAAGAACGGAGAGAAAAGTTTATAGGATTATCATATTACATTTTATTACTTTCTCTATACGCACTATGTACATAGTGTATAGAGAAGGTATTGCACTCCACCCAAAATTCGATACCGAGATTTCACCGGAAATATATGTTTTAGGGTCCCCTTTATCTAAAAAAAAGCATTTTTGGAAAAAGGTCCGCGTGTGTGTGTGTCCGTGTGTCTGTGAACACGATAACTCAAAAACGAAAAGTCGGTAAAATACCAAACTTGGTATTTAAGTTTAGTATCTCCCACAAAGATTTTGAGAAAAGTCCCCCCACCCCAACTACCCTTTACATGGAACATCTTTCAAAAATGTTGATTTTCTCAAAAATGGCTCTAACGATTTTGATTAAAATTTCGTATATTAAACATATTTACCTGACAAATAAAATGTATATCTTGAATTTTCTGGGAATAGCCTCTGAAGAGTACTTTATTCTGGATGAATTTTACAGAATTTTGCATAACTGCTAAACCGTAAGAGACAGACAAAAACTTACTATAGGAAAATCTATACCACGTTAAAATACATAATTTATGCTATATACATTTTTTTCTTGGAGTTCATCGGTTTTCAGACATTCCTTGTTTTTGGTTTCTGCTTTGAAAGACATACTTTTTTCATACAAGAATTTGTCAACTGATGTCCATATAAACAAAGGAACTTCAGTGACATAGGAACTAGCTTTTGACTATCACTTTAACCTATAGTACTCCCTTATTTCGCTTCTACTTACAAGGAAGCAAGTAATAAGACTATTTCTGCTATTTTTTTCTGATTAGCATGAAGTAAATAGAAATATATGCTTTTTAAGAACAATTTGTTGCGGAGATGTAGAGAAAGTCATGTGAATGATACACATCAGATTTTTCTTCTGAATTTTGAATTATTCAGAAGAAGAAATGGAACATAAACTGGCAAGTAAAAGTAAGAATAAAATAATAATAATAATAATAGTAATAATAAATTATTTCCAAATAAAGCTCATAATGCACCTATTATGGAATTCGCAACATATTCATCTCTTTAGTCGCATTAAAAATGAAAATTATTTCTATTACACACAGATTCATGCACAGAATGTTCAGTAGATATACAGGTATCCAGAAAATAAGTATCTATTTTGTAGAAATGAATACGTTATGACCACGTTGTATATGGTAGATCATTGCTGGTAGGTGTAATGGGTTGCCTGATATCATGCATTAATCGCATGCTACCAATTAAACATGTGTTTCATTGTTTACAGGGTGAATGCGCAGGATGTTTTCCGTAGAAGAGAAGGTGGCTGTTGTGACTTGAAGGCTACGATGACATTCGCATGGGATTTAACCGCAGATTCCATCACACTGGTCCCACCGATAAAACAATCCGCACATTGGTAAACAAGTTCAAGTGCACTGGACCGCTGGTAGCGGAGTCTGGACGAGGACGTCTGTCGAATTTCAGCAAGATGGTGCACCATGTCATTATGCCTTAGCTGTACGCACGTTCCTAAATTCAAATTTCCCTGGGAGGTGGATTGGACGCGTAGGCACCTTGTCGTGGGCAGCACGTTCCCCTGAACTCACGCCGATGGACTTCTTTGTGTGGGGATTTATCAAAGGGTGTGTGTTCACTCGACGCATTACCACACTACAGGAACTCAGTGGCCGCATTATAGAAGCTGCTACTGCCATAACCGTAATGCTTCAGAATGTATTTCATGCCACTGCTGAAAAATGGGAACTGTGTCGTGATGTTGATGGTGACCATGTTGAAAATAACCACTAATAAACCGATACCATAGCAAACATTGCAGGTACCATCACTATTTCTATGCAAGAGATACTTAATTTCTGGACACTCTGTATATTATTTTATTTGCGTACTCCGTGTTAAAAAAGAATAAATACCTAACTTTACGCAATTTACCAGCAAAACTGTGTTAAAATTAGTAAATGCCTGCCCGGTAGCGTGGTTGCTTCACATTCAAGAGGTCGCGAGATAGATTGAGTTACCCGGATAAGGTTTTTTTCGGGGTTTTCACTTATCCTGAGAAGACGAATTTCGAGTAACTTTAAGCTTCATGAACCTCGAGATCATTTGAGCATCACGTTATCAATTTCATTCATCGTCCTATATGACAAAACAGGTTAAAGGTGATTCAAAATCTTCTCGGGCTTCTAGCCAGGTAAAAACTTGGCTTGACACCAACGTTTCGAAGAAGTGCATCTTCGTCGTCTTCAGGGTGAACTGATGGTTTGAGCTTGCGGAGACTGGTATTATATAAATACCAGTGTCTCATGTTTTGAGACCCTTGAATAAAAACCATTTTTAGAAAAACGTCTGTGTGTATACGTGTGTGTCTGTAGGCAGCAGAAATACCAAACTTGGTATTTAAGTTTGGTATCTTCCAAGGATACGAAGATTTTCAAGAAAATTCCCCCACCCCAAACTACCCTTTACATGGAAAAAATTTAGAACATTTTGATTTTCTCAAAAATGGCTCTTGCAATTTTCATTAAAATGTCGTATATTAAAGATATTTACCTGAAAAATAAAATGTGTATCTTGAATTTTCTGGAAATAGCCACTGGATGAATTTTACGGAATTTTGCACAACTGCTAAACCGTAAGAGATGGACAAAAACTTACAATACAAAAAATGTAGAGCACGTTAAAATACACAAATTATGTTATATACCTACATTTTTTTCGTGGAGTTGATAGTTTTTAGATATTCCTTGTAATTGATTTCAACTTTGAAAAATATACTTTTCTCATACAATAATTTGTCAACTTCTGTCCATACAAACAAAGGAACTTCAGTCACATAGCAACCAGTTTTTGGCTATCACTTTAACCTATGGTACTCCCTTATTTCGCTTGTACTTACAAGGAAGCAAGTAATACGGCTATTTCTGTTAATTGTTTCTCGATTAGCATGAAGTAAACAGAAGCATAAGCTTTTTAATACTAATTTGCTGCAGAGATGTAGAGAAAGTCATGTGCATGGAACACACAAGATTTTTCTCAAAAAGGGTAAACTGCAAGAGATAGACAAACTCTTACCACATAAAAATGTAGTTCTTGTTAAGGCACAAACATTTTGTGTATTATAATATTCTTTTATGAAGTTAACCATTATTATTTTTTGCAGTTACCAACTTCCCAGATATTACTTTATTGTGGCGTCAATTTGGTATGCTTTTCTCAAACGGGAAGTCATTACTTTTCTCGTCCTGATCATGTAAGAACGATTTTTCAAAGCCATCATATAGAGATACACTCCTAAAGTATCTGACTCGCTTAAAGCTTACTCTAATCCTGTAATCTCTAATAGAAATAATACGGTTTCTACAAATGTTTAATGAAGTAAATAGAAGAATATAATGAGTTTATTTAGTGAAACATATCGATTTTTCAACATGCCTGACTGTGAAATGCACTGTATGTTTGTGAAGTGCGATTTGCAATGAGTGATATTAATGTCCTTATTTTCTATTATACATTTTGATCAACCTGCATTAAATAGTGTAATTATTTATTTCATAAGTTCCCTGTAGACATTCATTTCTGGGCACAAAGAATAAAATAATCACTAGTACATTAACAACTAGCCAGTAATGTCAAGAAATTCGATGCGTTTGATATAAGGAGGCAACCATATGGGTTTAACAAAACAGAAACGTTATTCACTGGAAGAAGTAAAATTCTTGTGCCTTAGTCGGAAAATATACTCGTTTGACGAGATATCATAATGAGTTCAGTTAAACTTGAAACACTATCGACCAACCTATAGATTGCGTCACGCTACAACTAACGAGAAGTGTCAGTAAATCATGAGTAGGTACTGTTGCAATAATTTTTAGGTGTTTCCCTTTATTGAGTTTGCTTGAGAGACACGTATATCGCATTTGAGGATATAGTTCGCTCTGTTTAGTTCATTCATCGGAATTGGAACATATACTAGTAGAAACAGCGTCCTTATTTTCAGTTTTTTCTCATTGTTCGCATAAGGTAGCAGAGGCTCGGATGAATTGAGCTACACGTTTAAATGTCAATTGCACTAATATGATAGATTTTCCATTTGTCTTAAGAGTTGTATTAGTTATTGTACGAGCATTTTGAGGTGGAGGAATCCTAACATTTTCCGACCTCAAATGAGTCGTCCAAATCTTGTATTTACGATCTAATAAATAAACTGTTGATTAATGAAACCAGAGCTATGTGATACGTATGGGTAAACGTGTTGTCGGACGACCACTCGGGTGCCAAGATTTGCTATGGTGCTTTTGTGGGTTATCCAACATGACTCTACAGCCCAGAGCTCAGGGATGTCATTTTTAGGACACGTGCTTGAACCAACAAAGCGGCTCTGTAAAGGCAGTATCTTGCCCATGTATTTAATACTCTTTACTTATCTATGTGTTATATTTTCTGAAACAATTTATCATAAAATCGTATTACTCTAATTTATGATAAAATCGTACAAAATCTTGTATTTTTATATATTCTTCTGCGTCATGATATGGCAAATGTTCAGTTTGTAGCACATGTTATAATAGTATGTTATAATAGCACATAGAGTCTTAAAGGACATTGAACCGTTTTGTAGATTCCTGTTCGGATATTATATGATCTGTATAATTATACAAGAAAGAAAAAATGGCACTTGGATATTAAAGGGACACTCCAGTATTTGATTTAGGGTATAAGCACCTTTTTGGAAATTAATACCTTGGTGTATTTAGAATTTATTCATGCATTGCTTTTGTCTAAATTCCTACTAAAAGGTAGCTAATTTTTTTGCTACTCAAACCTTATACTGAAAAAGTTACACCTTTCATTATATTTTTCACCACAAACAATTCCGACTCATTATTATATGCTAAAATATAAGTTGCTTTATTATAAAATCAGAATAAAAATGTTATTTTGAATATAATTGCCATTGACTTTCTTTGTAAATTTTCAAAGAATATTGTATGATAATTTAATTCCTTTTTTCACATAAGCCGCGAGTAGCATGATAAACCACAATTTTGGTTATTTACAATAAACCAATTGTAATTTCCAAACTAATCTGGTACAATTTTAGTGAATAAACAATAATTTTAACACTATAAATGTTAACGAAACAAAAAAAGTTTTGCCTCGTCTATAACAAAGCTGCCCGTCAAATTTTCAAAATTTTAAAATTATGTTAGATGTGGAAAATAAACCAAACACTCTGGAAAAATTTTCCCCAATGTATTTTCTTCCAAATAAAAATGACAGAAAAATATTGTAGGAGTGGTTAAAATAGTTTAAGAAACTAAAAAAACCGGGAAGCTGTTCTCATGGTGCAGGATCACCAAATGGTGGCCAGAAAGATTATTTAAAATGTAAATTTCAATTGGATTTTCCCACAAAATACAAAGTTTGCAGTTCAGGGTATACGTTTTCAAATCAATTTATAACTGGATGAAATTTTACCATGAATGTAGTCAGACATGCTAAAACACACTGTGGATCAGTTTTTTTTTTTCGTTGACTAAGTTATTTTTTCTGTGTAATTTTGGGACAAATTCACTTTATTTTTCTTAAAGTGTATAAAAATTAATAATTCCACAAAAATACATTTTCCAAACTCATGCAGAGATTTATAACAAGTTACCTACATTCTGAGTATGTATATTCTCGATGACTTAGTTTAAATTTTAACTGTAACCAGTATACCCCAAATTTGCGCCAAATTAAAAAAAAATCTGATGTGTTCTATTCACATGACTTTCTCTATATCTCTGCAACAAATTATTGTTAATAAGCTTATCTTTTATTTATTTCATGCTAATCGAGAAAAATTAGCAGAAATAATCTTATTTCTTGCTTTATTGTAAGTAGAAGCGAAATAAGGGAGTATCATAGGTTAAAGTGAAAGCCAAAAGCTGGTTGCTATGTGACTGGTGTTCCTTTGTTTGTATGGACAGAAGTTGACAACTTCCGGTATGAGAAAAGTATAAATTTTTCAAAGCTGAAACCAAGAAAAAGGAATATCTCGAAAACAATCAACTCCACGAAAAAAATGTATATATCATAAATTGTGTGTTTTAACGTGCTCTACATTTTTTGTGTGTTTAGTTTTTGTCCATCTCTTACGGTTTAGTAGTTATGCAAAATTCATCCAGAATAAAGTAGTCTTCAGAGGCTATTCCCAGAAAGTTCAAAATATACATTTTATTTGTGAGGTAAATATCTTTAATGTATGATATTTTAATCAAAATTGTTAGAGCCATTTTTTAGAAAATCAAAATTTTCGAAACAATTTCTATGTAAAGGATAGTTTGGGGTGGGGGGATTTTTCTCAAAATCTTTGTGTCGCATCCCTGGAAGATACTAAACTTAAATACCAAGTTTGCTATTTTACCGACTTTTCGTTTTTGAGTTATCATGTTCACAGACACACGGACACACACACACGGACCTTTTTCTGAAAATACTTTTTTTGGACACAGGGGACCCTAAAACATATATTTCCGGTGAAATCTCGGTATCGAATTTTTTGGTGGAGTGCAATACCTTCTCTATACACTATGTACATAGTACGTATAGAGAAAGTACACTATGTACATAGTACATATAGAGAAAGCATTAAACATTTATATTTGAAAATTATGTGTTAAAGATTTGAATGTGTTTCCTGTAATGCTTAGTACTCCGTATTTCACATTTGCTGATATCCCTTCTTGCGATAAAGGAGTTGCAGGACTCAACGGGCTGCTTCAACTTAAAATAGACCCATGGAAAACTGTCGACAGTGACCTTCGTTTTAATCCTCTCAATGAGAGCGACCCGTTCACCGTATCCACTGATAATCAAGAGGCAAGGTTACTCAGACAACTCTCCTCTTTTCGGTTTTAACTTGAAATAGCCCCATTGGGTTCTGCAACTCTTTTAACGCACAAAGCAACAACTGTATACATCAAATTCGGGACAGTTTAGGACTTAGTAGAATGGAAGTTCCATATGTTACCTGAATATCCCCTTAGCAGCTTTGCCTAGTACTGCTTAATATAAATAGAAAAAAATATGATACGAAGAAGAACACTATAAAAAAATGAACCAGCTGTAAAACGTGCTTCAATACGTATCTCTCATGGTTTCAGAGTTATACGACATTAAAGAGAATGAGGAAAGCTTCAAAGTTTAAGACGTTATGTTTCTTTTGACATTCTTTTCTTTTTCTCTCTAGCACGTATGTACATAAAATGCATCTACATAATATCTAGAGAAGGTATTGTATTCCATCCAAAAATTTCATGTCGAGATTTCACCGGTAATATATTTTCGAGGTCTCCTGAGTCCAAGAAAACCATTTTTACAAAAAGGCCCGTCTGAGTTTGTCTGTGCCTGTGGACAGCATAGCCCAAAAACGAAAAGACCGTTAAGTATCAGACTTGGTATTTATGTTAAGTATATTTTATGGACGTGACACGAAGATTTTTAAGACAATCCCCCCTCCACAAACTACCATTTACATGGAAAATTGTTTTAATTTTTGTTCATCTCAAAACTGGTTCTAAAGATTTTTGATTAAAATACGCATATTAAAGATATTTGTATCATAAATAAAGTGCATCTATAGCTTTAATTTTCTGAAAATAGCCTCTGAAGATTTTTGGATGAATTTTGTTTAATTGGTAAACCGTAACTTATTACACAAAAATGCATGCCATGCAAAGCGAACCGAGCTTCGATTGTTTCATATAACGACCAGTTCTTTAAGGATTGGTCTATCGCGTTAGCCTAGTTTAATCTCTTATTTCGCTTCTACTTACAAGAAAGCAAGTAAAAAAACGTTTTTTGCTAATTTTTATCTCGATTAACAGGATGTAGATAAAATAATAATCTTTTGTAAGAATTGTTTGTTTATGAAACAGCTAGAGAAAGGCATGTAAATGGAACATATCATATATTTTTTATTTTAAAAGGTAATTTTTCTCAAAATGGTCTACTTGGTAGATTAGAAGTTGCATACGTTACCTGAATATCCCCTTAAGAGGCATTGCTTAGCGCTGCTAAATACAAACTAAAAATAAATAATAATGCGAAAAGGTTTATCAGAAGCAAATTTAATTAGCTTTAAAACTTCCTTCGGTGCGTTTTATATATCATTTTTATTTCCGAGTTATAGGACATTATACTTCATAACTTAAGATGTTATATTTCATTTGACATGTTTTTATTCTCAATATATTATGTATACTCAAAATCATTTGAGCCATTCTAGAGAAATTAAAAATAAGGGAAAATGCTCCACGTAAATGGAGTTCAGAACAGGATAATTATCTTGAAAACCTTTTTCTAATATATTTAAACATTTTCTGACGCAAAATGCTTTTGTTTTGATTAAGCAGCCTTTTGTGAACTCTCCATTTCATATATCTGAATAGAATCAAATACTTTGTTAACTAATGGAACACCTTTTACTCTGCGGAACTCGGTGAAATCTCAATAATGTATATATGTTACCGTATTAGCTTCAATGAATTCATTTCTACTCAAATAAAATTCTTTCAAGTATTATCCCTTTGCCATTCATTTTATGCTAATTTATTTCATTTTAATAATTCTATAAAGCTTTGAAAAGATAGAAAATAGATTAACTGATTTTTTAGTAATATGCAATACATTCCCTACCAATGTTAGAGAAAATAAAAATACTAAGACATTCTGCAATTCTGACATATTTGAGTTGCTTCTGTACGTTTCTTTTTTCATCTTTATATGCCATAAGTGTTATAATTCTTTATTCAATACCAGTTTTTACGATTGGGTTCTGAAACTTCGTATATAGAATGTCATAGGCCCTATTTATAGCATATGCTGTATGACATCTTTACTTCTCACATAGTGGCACCCCAATAGATGGTTGTTGTAATTCACGAAGTCCAAAGCTCTAAGGTCTAATTTGTTATTAAGTTTTGTGACGACTATTACGTAACAAATGCTTTAGAGAGACACACAAACTAGTTGTTTAATGATTTCTGTTGTTTTCCGGTTACCATGGGAAATAGAATAGTTCCCACCGTCTAGAAGAGACAACATTGTTACCTCTCACGCTGCTGACGCGAGTACAAATCTTTGTTGGGTCAAGTCTAATTGCTGAAATTTTATTCTAGTTTTTCTGACTCCTTAGAATAAAAATCTCATAACGCTAGCACTCTAGACCTCATTTCACATTTACTCCTCAGTCCGAAATTATCCATTTTGTGAGTTTTCTCTTGTTTGGCAAGCTTGAAAGTGAAATGTGTATAATATTACGCAATAAATTAACTATATCTTCAAATAATTCTTAAACTAAATAGTTATATTAATTAATGAATAAATGTTATATTATTAAAACACAGAAAATAGTTTAGGAAGGCAACGCTCGAAGGCAAAGACGGGGTCCCTAACGATTCCAGATTGAGTTTATCTTGCCACCGGTGCTAAACCAGAGGAGAAATCCTTATCACAGACCAATTCCGCTCCCCCGCAAAATGCCAACTGTTGTCACCTGGTCCGATAACCCTGAAATAGAGTGGTACTGAAATAAAAGGGAGAGGAAACACCATGGGGAATATTACTCATCATTCGCCTACCAATCTGGGAAGAACACGAACGTTCCACGTTACGATGTGTAATCCAAATCGAATTCGGCTCCCACCAATGCGAGTCTGAACCATCCTGCACTGTGAATACGATAAGAGTCTATTTTCACTATAGCTGAATTACTCTTAGGAAGGAAAACACTTTTTAACACAACTTCCCTATTGTTTCGCAGTCTTTCCGGGTTTTGCTTATCATTCAGACGAATTATAAATAGTATGTTGCACCTTAAGGTTTCGACTAGTCCTAGTACATAAAGGCCAATTTACTATTAATGTACTTAGGATATAATGAAAACCCTTAATATTTAACTAATAAAATCTTACTTTTATTACAGAAAACATGCATTTCCACGATAAATGTTCTTGTCTTTAATTCTTACTCCCTTTAGGCTTTACGTCCTTTAACCTGGTTGGTCATATTGGACGATGAATGAAATCTGTGAAATGATGCCCAAATTATATTGGAGTTCATGGATCTTAAAGTTACTCGACATTCGTCTTCTCAGGATAAGGGAAAACTCCGGAAAATAAAAGAGAACCTTATCTAAATTACTCACTAAACGAGATTCCAATTCGTGAATTCTTATACAGGCACTGAAATTTTTGTAGAAGAGTGTATTGCATATTGGTATACAAAAAAGGGGACACCTTATAAAGTGCGACCTCGGGAGATACATTACTTTAGTGTCCTGCAAGAGGAAGAAACAAAGTGAAGGAACCACAGGAGACTACAGGTTGGGAGTAAAGAGGACCAAAGAGTTTTGCGCGTACTTCCCTAACAGTTCCGGCTCGAATACCCTGCTACTAATGGAGATGCCCAGAGAAGACAAAGAACGACCCGTTCAACCTACAACCCTCTACTGTCCACGCCATCTGTTCGCCACCGCCACACGCCACCAAACCCAGAAGCAACCTGAACGATGAGTAGCAATCAGCAAGAAATGGAAATGAGGGAAAGATAATCACAATAGATAAGAAATTAGCCCAGCGTTCGCATACAACCAGCGAAAATCATAAAAATCTGATGTGTTCCATTCACATGACCTTCTCTATATCTCTGTAAAAGATTATTGTTAATAAGCTTATTTTTTATTTATTTCATGCTAATCAAGAAAAATTAGCAGAAATAATCTTATTTCTTGCTTTATTGTAAGTAGAAGCGAAATAAGGGAGTGCCATAGGTTAAAGTGAAAGCCAAGAGCTTGTTGCTATGTGACTGATGTTCCTTTGTTTGTATGGACAGGAGTTGACAAATTCCTGTATGAGAAAAGTATAAGTTTTTCTAAGCTGAAACCAAGAAAAAGGAATATCTCAAAAACGATCAACTCCAGGAAAAAAAATTATATACATAAATTGTGTGTTTTAACGTGCTCTACATTTTTTGTGTGTTAAGTTTTTGTCCATCTCTTACGGTTTAGTAGTTATGCAAAATTCATCCAGAATAAAGTAGTCTTCAGAGGCTATTCCCAGAAAATTCAAAATATACATTTTATTTGTCAGGTAAATATCTTTAATATATGATATTTTAATCAAAATCGTTAGGCGCCATTTTTTAGAAAATAAAAATGTTCGAAAAAAGTTCCATGTAAAGGGTAGTTTGGGGTGGGGGATTTTTCTTAGAATCTTCGTGTCGCATCTCTGGAAGATTCTAAACTTAAATACCAATATATTGACACACGGAAACACACTCGGATCTTTTTCTGAAAATACCTTTTTTGGATACAGAGGACTTTAAACATATATTTCCGGTGAAATTTCGGTATCGAATTTTAGGTAGAGTGCAATACCTTCTCTATACGCTATGTACATAGTTCGAATGGAGAAAGTAATAAAAAAAATCTGATGTGTTACACTCACATGACTTTCTCTAGCTGTTCTACAAACTTCTTACATAGCATTATTCTTCTTTCTGCACCTTGCTAAACGAGGTACTCATTAGTATAATGTTCTTATTAATTAGTTCCTTATAAGTAGGAAGAAAATAAGGGAATACACTAGGCTAAACCGATAGTCAAATGTTTTAAAAGCTGTCGTTATATGATTGTCATTACAAACCGCTTCTTTTCTTGGCCAGGAGTAGAGCAAAAGAAAAACGGACCCTCCCGTCTCAGAAAGCATAAGTACTTCACAACTGAAACTAATAACAATGAATACCTAGAGAACGGTAAGCTACACGAAAAAAAATATATATGACGTAAGTTGTGTATTTTAACAAGACCTACATTTTTTGTAGAGTAAGTTTTTGTCTATCTCTTACGGTTTAGTAGTTATGCCAAATTAAGCAAAATTCATCCAGAATAAACATATCTTTAGAAGCTATTCCCAGAAAATTCAAGATATACATTTTATTTGTCAGGTAAATATCTTTAATATACGATATTTTAACCAAAATCGCTAGAGCCATTTTTAAGAAAAACAAAATGTTCGAAAAAAGTTCTATGTAAAGGGTAATTTGGGGTGGGGGTATTTTCCTCAAAATCTTCGTGTCATATTCCTGGAAGATACTAAACTTAAATACCAAGTTTGGTATTTTAGCTACTTTTCGTTTTTGAGTTATCGTGTTCACAGACACACGGACACACACACGGACCTTTTTCTCAAAATGCTTTTTTTTGGATACAGGGGGTCCTAAAACATGTATTTCCGGTGAAATATCGGTATCGAATTTTTGGGTGGAATACAATACTTCTCTATCTCTATGTACATTGTACATACCGGACTAGAGAAAGTAAAAAGTCAGAGTGTGTGGCAGGGACCTCTAGAAAGCGAGCCTGACACGGTATTGCGGAACTAGCCCGCTTGGTGTATATAACAGGGTAAATTTGAATCTGATCAATTCGCCCCTCTAACCTATTAACCCGAACCTAATCAGATACGGGAGGAAAACCATATTTAATTATAGTTATTTTGCCCCACTACCCCTAATATTATGTTATGTTGACAATGATTCATTGATGACTAGTACGCACTGTACTGCAATAGCTGGTTTGATAAAGTAGGTCAAGAATAGGAGAACTACAGGAAACAATGAGGGCAGAGTCAAGTTCTAGTGTTATTTTCGCACTTAGGGATAGTTTTTACAGATACCAGACGTGGTGGAAAATAGGGAATCTCACACTGCTATAGGTGATCAAAGGGTGGAGCTGGGAATTGTTTTGCAGGCAAATAAATTGAGAATTCTTATAAGTGGAAACAAATTGGGTACGTTTCGATTCCATTTCGAGTCGCACTAGAAAGAGAAAAAAAACAGAAGTTCAAAAAGTTCAATCTGGCGTTTAGTGGTGAAGTAACTGTATGGAAATATGCGTGTTCCAAGAAAAACGAATTAACGTTATTTGATAAATCTAAAACCTGGCTAAAGAATTATATACATATATAGGCGCGAAGAAGAGAAATTCGAAGATAATGAGGTTAATGTGGATTATAGACTAGTCCAAGTCAGTAAACAATATTGATCAAGTGTAATATTGTATGAAAATATAGGAGCTGAAAGATATAAGAAAACTTATTAAATACTTCAGGATTAATTTGGACCCGTTTTGAACAGGATTTTAGGAATAAATACAAAAATGTAAACATTGTAGAAACATTACATATCATTTAAATTTTAATTATAAAGGTGTCTACTAAATAAAATGGACACAACTAAATTTCAGTACACCACCTAACTGTAAATTTTCTCAGTGCTTAATAAATCATTCATTCGGTGGTTATTGAGCTAGTTCCTGATGAAATAAGAGGACTGAGAGTTGAGAGCTGATTACCTCACAACGCTTTCAGCCAGGCACTGTACATGGGCCCATCCTACCGTAGATAAACTGCAAATAGTACAGAGGCATTATTAACCACCAGAGAAAAGCATACACAATTGGGTGGAAGGTGCAAAAACCAAAATACATATAAATAGAGGAGAAGGCCAATTTCCGGAGGAGAGTGATATTGACTTTTATGTGATGGAGTGCTGCTATCGTATCCTTCCGGCTTAACCCCATCTGACTTTCGTATATTAGAGCTTGGAGAAAATTATATACGCAGACTTTATTTTACCATTTTTGAACATGTGGAAGAAGTTGTCCAATGATGGGTACAGCTATTCTTAATAAAGCTACTCTACGGAGCAGTGGCGATTCATGGTCAGTAATTTAGGTACACCGTTCCCTTTGTCATCGTTTTTCTTAGTCTATAAAATAAAGTCATCCCTCGTTATGCGCGATAAAAATGCTGATTTTAACGCTGTACAAGTGACAAATAAATGCATCTGCTTAAAACTCATTTTTTTCATGTTTGCCATGAAATAGCCCATTCACTTTACGCGTTTTTTTTTTTTTTTTTTTTTTTTGTGCTGCGTGATAATTCATGAGAACCAATTACTTGCATATTGCGAGGGACACCTGTATTCGTAAATTATTGTTAATTTTAGTAGTAGTACTTATTAGTTTACTGGAATGTTAGCTCCAATCGACGAGATTTCTTCAGAAATAGTTCCATTACAGCTTGCGTGAAATTCTCATGAACTTCCTTCCGAAGCGTACAAAGTAACTGTTTTTCTATGGACATCATTGACAGAGATTATAATCTTTCTTGGCCCTTTGTAGACCTACAGTGAGATTTTACTCGATTTAAAGTGGAAAATAGCCGCTCAACACAAGCTGTAGTTGCTGGTACAGTTAGAATTAGACAATCTAATTTGTAAACTCACACCAGATCTCCTTCGTTCATAATTTTCACTATTTCTCCAACTGATTTTCCTTCAAAATCTTTATCACTAGAAGCGTACACAACACTAAGTTCATTTGTCAGACGTACGGAATCAAAATTTGAGCCATAGGTGTCCAACAGTTTTGAGCAATGGTGATCAGGAAAAGACGTTCTGTAATTCTTGAATTTTGAGGAATCAAGGAGAGCAAAGAAATTAAAACTTTCGTTGTCGGAAAACTTATTTTGTATTTGATAGAACACATTATCCAAAATGTCACAGAATATCCTCCTGAACATAACTTCAGTAACTTCACTTGGTTCATTGTTCTTCCTTTTCTTTTGTACATGTTTATTTATCCTTCAGTAGAAATGCTTCGCCAAATATTTTGGAACCCTTCTCTTCTTAGTTCTTCTAAAGTGTTTTTAGTCTGGATTACTTTTGAATGGCAATGTGCAATATCCATAGACTTGTCTTGTAATATGTTGAAGAGAATGTCGGTATGAGCAAATATTGCCAAAACTGTTTTAAGGAGGAAGACAGTATCCAACTGAGTCAAAAAATAAAGAAAACTTTGTGCTTTAACCAATGTATCAGGTTCCCAATCAACATTGTTTTCTGGTTCTGTCAGGAATTCAAAGAATAAAACCAGGTTATCTTGCTGCTCTTATACGGTGTTGACAAGGCATGAATTGAAATTCCAGCGTGTTGGAGCTGCTTTTGGTAACCTTTTATTCATAAAAGCACGCAAAGTTTCCGTTCTTTTAGTGGAATGAGTAAAGAAATTAGAGAGCCCTGATAGAGTTTGAAAAAGCATTCTGCAGTTATCAATATACATCACTGCCTGTTGCAGAATCAAATTCAGAATGTGACATCAGCAGTGAACAAATAATGCCTGTGGAAATGCCACTTTTACTTTAGATTGCAGACCACCTAATTGGCCAGACATTACGGCCGCACCATCATATGTCTTAGCGACAAGTTTCTTACAAATATTAAATTTTTTAACTGTTATAAGTACATGGTTGTAAAGTGCCTCAGCAGATCTGTCGGCACTGACGTCTGTAAAGCCCATGAACCTTTCTTGAACTTCCCCCGATTTGTCCACATAGCGTAAAATGGTAGAGAGTTGGGATTTGCTCACTTTATCTGAGCACTCGTATAGAAGAATAGGCGCGATATTAGCGGATGCAAGTTCTATTGTTACACAGTAATAAGACTATAAGACTGCTATTTTTTTCTCGATTAGCATGAAGTAAATAGAAGCATTGGCTTTTTAACAATAATTTGTTGAGAGATGGAGAAAGTGCGGTACACATCAGATCTTTTCCCCTTGGTATGGCCACCGTCGGGCGATGAACCTTTCATCCCCTTTTGTTCGAGTCCCTCTAATAACGGTGCATACCTACCTGGGTCACCTGACAACTCGTGTACTGGGCACATTCGCACCTTAGTAAAACCCATCCTTACACTTTTTGACGTGTTTCACAGCGTTTCTTCAGTCATTTCAAATGTAAATTTGTCCCTTTTAATGTAATTTATATCTCTCTTATAAACACCTTCTGATTCCGTTATACATGTATTGTCTCAAACTATAGGCAAAGTAGGTTGACGTATGATCCGTGGTATAAACTGGTTACGTAATAACTAGAGCTCAGATCTTTAGGTTTGAACCTATTTTTTCCATTCAAAGTAAGTTAGAAAACTTCAAAATACTTTATGTTTATGCTGTTTGGACTCTAATGTGTGAATCTCATTCAACATAGAAAATAAAAGGCTAAATGGGACATTAAGACACCTAAAACTCACTTAAACTTAGATTTTTTTTAAAACTCAGTAGAAAAGTAATCATTTTCTTTTCAATTAATTTGAATTACAATTTTTGTTTAGCAAATCGTTTAGTACTGCTTTGAGTCTAAATGTTTGCCAGGAAAGAATTTATACCGAAATGTCACTGGAAATATTTGTTTTAAGCACACCTGAATAAGACACCCCATTATTAGAAAAAGGTCCGTGTATGTCTGTGCACTTCACATGAGGCTAGAAGTATTATCTAAACTAAAACATGTGATGTATTCTATTCATATAACGTTCTCTGCTTGCTCTGCAAAGAAACTATTCTTACAACAAACTATTCTATCCACATCATGTTAATCCAGATCAACTAGTCTTATTATTTAATTCCTTAAAAGTAGAAGGGAAATAAGGGAATATGGGTAAAGCCATAGCCAAATGTTTTGAAAGCTGACGCTATGTGACTGTCATTGAAATTAGGTTCCCTTTGGCCAGGAGTAAAACAAAAGAAACACGGATGACTTCTGTTTCTATACGTACTATATACATAGTATACAGAGAACGTATGGTATTGCACCCAAAAATTCGTTATCGAGATTTCTCCGGAAATGCATGTTTTCTGGCCCTTTTAATCCAAAAAAGTATTTTAATAAAAAGTTCAGGGTGAGCGTGTCTGTCTGTTTGTCTATCTTCAAAACGAAAAGTACGTTAAAATGCCAAAATTGGTATTTAAGTTTAGTATCTTCCAATCTTCCAATTTTCTTCAAGGAAATCCCCCCTCTCTCCAACTACCCTTTACATAAAAAAAAAAAACTCCCAAAAATGGCTCTAAGTATTTTCATTAAAATATCGTATATTAAATATATTTACATAACAAATAAAATGCATATCTTGACTTTTCTGGGAATAGCCTCTGAAGAACTCTTTATTCTGGACGATTTTTTTTAATGTTGTATAAACAAACTGTAAGAGATAGCCATAAACATACTTGACAAAAAAAAATGTAGATCTCGTTAAAATACACAATTTATGTCATATAAATTTTTCTTGTAGAGCTGGCCGTTTCTGAAATATTCCTTGTTATTGGTTTCAGCTTTAAAATATGATACTTTTCTCGTATGTGAATTTGTCAACCCTTAACCACACAAAAAACAAAAAACAAAAAAAGGAATTTCAATCACATAGCAAACAGCTTTTAAAATATTTGACTATAGCTTAAACCTATGGTGCTCCCTTATTTCCCTTCTACTTACAAGAAAGTAAGTAATAAGACAAGTTCTACTAATGTTTATCTCAATTAGCAAGAAGTAGAAAGAAGAATAAGCTTTTTAATAATAATTTGTAACAGAGGTGTAGAGAAAGTCGTGTGAATGGAACACATCTGATTTGTGTGTAGTAAGTTAGTGTCTATCTCTTACGGTTTACAAGTTATGCAATATTCATGCAGCGAACTGACTTCTCGCCCGGAGGTCCCGGGTTCGATTCTCGGCTGGGGCGGGGAATCTTTCTTTAGCCAGAATTATTCCCTATCCCCCACAGAGTTTGGAAGTATGTATATGAGGGTGAATATGTGTTTGTTTTTGAGGAAAATAAAAGGATCCTACAGACAACGAGCTGTTCCAAGTGCAAAAGCCCTTGGATGTTAAAGGGGATTATATAAATGAAACAATAAAAAAATACTCATCCAGAATATAGAGGACCTCAGAGGCTATTTCTAACAATCTGAAAATATACATATTTGCCAGTGAATATACCTACGGTATTTTAATAAAACCGTTAGAGCCAGCCTTGAGAAAAACGAACATTTCAAAACACCTTCCATATAAAGGATAGTTTGGGTAGAGGACATTTTTCAGAAAATCTTCTTGTCGCATCCTTGGAAGATACTGAACTTAAATATTAATTTTCGAATTTTTGTGAGGAATGTAATACCTTGTCTATCTACTATGTACTTGCATAGTACGTGTAGAGAAAGTAAAACTGACTACCGATTTAGGCTACCATAACTAATAGTTATTTAATTCCATACACAAGTACTACATGGGTATAAAAGTAGCAAGTCAGAGCATATTTAAACTCTTCCGTTTCCCATTAAATGTTTGTGGCACGCGAGGTTTAGAATAAACACGTCTTAGCCTTGATCTTGACAATGCTCTTCCCAAAGGCTTGTTATATAAACCTTCTTTCTGGCGTTCCGATCAAGGAGTCAGATGCACTTCTCAGTTTCTTCCTACATAACCGCTCACGTAATAAGGGAATGTTGCCACCAGCAGCATAATATTGAAAAAGTGACCTCTAAGTGACGTCACAAAGTTGCAAGCAACGCTCATGTGGTCTCATAACACACAGGTTTTTGGTGCTGCTACGTAGATATTTTCCTAAATTGCTCACATGCCACCTACTCATAATTATTATTTCGAAATAACTTCAATTGCATTCTTTGTTTACTTGAAGGCTACTAAATATTGTAGAGGCCCTGAAAACTGAGAACAGGTTTTCCTTTCACTTGCTCACTCACCCCTAGGGTACAGGAAACATTGCATTCTATCCGAAAATTTAATTTTACGACATTTTCGAGGTCTCATGACAAATTATTAATATTGGTATTTTATAAGCTGCATTTGGAAGGTTAATTCACGTGTGAAAACTGTCATGCCACGTTGAAACATGAAGCAAGAGTCATCTCAGATGCCAAGCATGTGACAGAAATGTGTGTTGTGGTTATTCCACATTTAATATCTAAGGTCATATCATCTTGACTTTGTAGTAATAATTTGGTATCATCGGTAATGACGTTCACTCTATTTTTTTCTTTTTTATTTTAGTAGGCATATCGGGCGATGGATGAGTGAAATTAACGAGGTATATATTATGGTTCATACAAAATAATGCAATCTTAAACCGATTTCTTACATTCCATTTTGTCCTACCATTTATTGTTACCACCACAGATTTAATTCATTTATTTTTATTTTATGAAACTGGTCCTAATAATCCTTTAGGCGTAGTAAGTATAGATATTGATAAAATTCCGGGGCTCACATTGCTTAGAATTATCCGATATTTGTCTTCTCAGGCTATGGGAAACCTCCTAAAAATCCTTTCGTATACGGATAACTCAGTCAAAGCGAGATTCGAATTGGGGACCTCTTGAATGTGTGGCAAACGCGCTAACACCACACTACGGAGGCGTCCTCGGTTATTATTATTTTTTTTTTTTTTTTTTTTTTTTTTTTTTTTTTTTTAGTTTAACGTCCTTTAACCTGCTTGGTCAAATTGGACGATGAATGAAACTGGTGAAATGATACTCAAATGATCTCGGGGTCCATGGAGCTCAAAGTTACTCGAAATTCGTCTTCTCAGGATAGGGAAAACACCAAGAAAAAAAAAAACCTTATACCTGTAACTCACCCTCAGCAAGATTCGAACTCACGACCTGTTAAATATGAGGCAGATACGCTACCACCACACTACCCAGGCGGGCTAGGTTTACTATTGCATTCACCTTTGAGTTCACCCGAGTTCTCTTTATAAACATCGTGGTACTTTGAGAGTGAATTTTGGACTACAATAGGTATATATATTAAAAAAAAAGAAAAGAAAAGAAAAAAAAACACGAAAGTCCTATTTTATACATATAATTTTTGTAACTATTGTATTTTACTTAAACTAACGCAATTTATTATTATTATTATTATTATTATTATTATTATTATAAATAAGAAAAACAAATTAAAATGTACTCCAATGAATTAAACTTTTCTTTTAAAAAAGCGATAATTGTTCTAATATTTAAATAAAAATATATGAAGTCATTTATATAAACTAAAAAAAAATTAATAATTAAAATTATTACATAAATTCCATAGAGAATCAATACGTAGCTACTTTGAGCTCTGCAGCTATTACAGTTCGTACAGTACACCTGTTTTCTAGCATTCTATTCTATAATTTAAAAACCAACATTTTCACACATTCTAAATGTCCAACACGTTTTAGTTTTTGTTTAAATACATTTCCCACTAAGGTTCTCAGCTTCCCCTTCTATGTTGGGCGTGAATGGGCGCTTAATTTTGGACAGAGATCTCTTTATCAGGCGTGAGATAATGTTACATGCGTAAATCTACGACATGAGACCGACGGCTTAACTTCCCTTCCGAAGGATATTTACACCCACTGTCTGGTTTGAACCTGGGATCTTGGATACAAGAACAGGTTCCAAAATGTGCAGCAGTATCTATTGTAATAATACTGGCTACAAAATTATCGTAACATCAATAGCAATTTTTTAAAAAAATTAATTGTAGACATTAAAAGTGCTAGCCTTTTTAACAAAAAGTATCATAATTCAGCAATTACTATTATTGAAATATCATCCCGTAAAGCTTTTGTGCGTGGACATTTAAAAAAATGCCGACCAATTTTCTCAAATTTTGAGGTTCGTTGAAAATATTTATTATATAATATATTTATATGATAAATTTTTTAATAATGTATATCTTTCAAACCATCCAACCAATTTGAATGAAATTTGGTATTCCTGTCCTACAATTACAGTAACATTTTCAGAAAAACCTATAAAAAATATAGACATTTGAATTTTCACTCCAGTGTCCCTTAAGTTTCCAAACGCGCGCGCGCAGACACACACACACACCAGTAATTTTCCATCCATACTTGCAGATTCTAGGAAAGAAGTGGAAGGATGTGGCTAAATACACAAGGAAACTGTGATAAAAACAGTCGAGTGTGTTACATTTACATAACCTTCTCTACCACTTATACAACAAACTGTAGTTGCAGTTACTTTTCTCCTTTAAGTGTGCTTAAAAGCGAGTAGATTTACTGCCATGTAAAAGAAATCCTGTAAGATGAAATACGTGGGACCACGAATACTTGTGTAATACAACTTGGTTCATATTTGTGAGAGTGCTATTGCTAATAATGGTCTACACATTTTATAATAAAATATACAAATCGACGTGTATTACCTAGATTCTAGATCTTCGTACGCTATGCTATTCACACATTCCCATAAAAAAACTGAGACAAGGCGTATGAAAAACATTGATCGTTAAACGAATTGAAGTCACTTTAGTATACACAAATAGATTTATATTAATTGTTTCGGTATATTGACTTAACCTGAAGCCCTATTCAGGATTTACAGTTCCGTTTTTATTTTCTCTACGCGTACTATGTATATAGAATATAGAGAAGGTATTGCACTCCACCCAAAAATTCGATACCGAGATTTCAGCGTCCTCTTCTCTAAACTTCACCGCCCTTGCAAAAGGCGGGCAGAGGTAACACTGAGTTATCATTAAGTTAATGTCATCATGACAATATTAATAAATATAGAGACTTGTTTAAATCCGATGTTTGACCAGCAAGGTTACCGTTATATTACGTTGTTATCTAAATGCTTATGAATCAAAGAAGTATTGAAATTTGATAAATACATCGAAATGATATCATCTTTCTTGATAATTTTTCCACCAACGAGATGCCGTTAGATCACTCGCCTCTCATCCAGATTCGATCCCAGGGGACAGCATATGGCATTTGGACGGACAAAACGAGGTCTGGGCGGGTTTTCCGGTTTCCCTCGTCTGCTCCATAATGTCCTTTCCTTTAATCTATTTCACCGTCATTTCATATCATCTTCTTCACTCTCATACTCTAGATTCATCCTGGGTAACCTCTCGGATCAGAATCGTCCGCTCCTCAATGGGCATCTGACCCCAGGCGCAGCTTGTAAGTCCTGGGGCTGTTAGTCCTCCATACGAGTCCTTCAACAGAGAAAGAAGAAGAAAAAGAGATTCGATTCCTCTTGGTATATTGTTTAAAGAAAATTTTAATTCATTGGAAGGTTTTAATTTTACAAATATGTTATATTTAAATTAGGCTGTTATGAGTAAAAATTGCATTATCTTGGAGCCCCTGTAGCGCTACAGCTCTATTCGATGATAGCAACAATGTTATACTTATTTTTTATATATTCTTCATAAAAAACAATAGGAATACATTCTAATAGCTTTTGTGGATTTTAACGCCACAATTTACAAATCTCTTACCCACCCTCTCTTTACAAGTTGATGGGCTAAAAATATCACCTTCAGTCGATCATTAGTTTATTTTTATTTCTTGTATTTGCTACAGGTCATAGGTAAAAATGACAAGTGGAGTCAAGTGCTAGGCATATTTAGACACCTTAAAGAAAAAACGTTACTTCTACAATGGGGTCACTTTTTCTGCACACAAGTATACATACTGCCTAGTAATGTAACACGTACGACCAACTTGGTTATAAAAATATAGCGTTTCGACCTCCGACAGATTCATTACCTGGCAGTAGGTAGGTATATTATAACTAGGATGGAGCATTATGCAGTGTGTGTTATGAGGTGAAGCAAGCGATGTTCCACTTCTATAACCCAAATAGTATAATTTTGAATTTCAAACAATATCAACAAAAGTTAAATAGAAGTAAACAGATCTAAATAGGTGTCTCAGACAGTAGAGTGAAGAAATAGTATATTGGATTCATTATAGGGCTCAACAGGACAGGTATGATTTTTGAGGCAATGTCACGCTATAGTCGTAAAGGAATAGGGATTGTAGGTTTCTCAGTTATGAACGGATGCTGGTTATGAACTTGAATTAGCTAAGGAAAAATGTTGTCCCTATAGAATGTGTAAAAGATAGGTGAGGACTACTTTTCCAGGTGATAAGAAAATGTTAGGTATAAAGTGACGTTCTTTATCGTGTTTATAGTAATAAACACTTAAGTGCACTTATAGGATTGGGTTAGTATTTTCCGACATGTGTCTGTACCATTCATTTCGCTACATTAAGCTGTAAGCTACAAGAAGCTATAAAGAATATATAGCAAACCGGTTTTACCAGACATTTAGTTTTATTTTCTAAATGTGAGTGTAAGGTAGTATAACTTTTTCCTGCTGTCCTTTAAAATAATTGAAGAATGAAAGACCAATAGCAGCATTTAAACTTTGACATAAGATTAGGAAGCAAATAAAACATCTGATTTCCATTTACAGATTTTCTCTACATCTCTGTAACATATTAGTGTTAAAACGCCTATTCTTCTCCCTATTTCATGATACTCGAGACAAACGTTACCAGAAATTCTCCTTATTACTTGGTAGAAGGGAAAAAATCTAATGATGTCCTCTAGCTGTTTGACAAACAAACCATTTATTCAAAACATTAATACATTATCTACATCAGGCTAATCAAAATAAACATAAGCAGAATTGCTCTTATTACTGGTTTCGTTGAAAATAGAAGGGAAATAAGAAAACCACAGACTAAAGTGATACTCTCGTCCTTTAAAAGCCGGTCGTTATTTGAAACAAATGAGGTTCGGTAAACAAACCAGAAACGAGGAAAAAGATGTCTTCCCGTTGGAGAAAAGTTTAAGTGACTAAAGATGAAACTAATAATCCGAAATATCTCGAAAACGGTTAACTGTATATAACAACGTATATAACTTAAATTGTGTGTTTTAATAAGATCTACATTTTTTGTGGAGTAAGTTTTTTTATATATCTCTTACGGTTTGCCAATTATACAAAAATCATCGTTTGTCATAAAAATATCTTAAACATATGGTATTTTAATCAAGATTTTCGAAAAATGTTTCATGTAAAGGGTAGTTGGGGGTGGGGGAATTTTTTTGAAAGTTTCGTTTTAGACTTATGGTATCCACAGGCACACACACGAACATTTTTCTAAAAAAGTTTATTCAGAGGATCTCACAACATGCATTTCTAGTGAAATCTCGATATCGAACATTTGGGTGCGATATAATACTTTCTCTCTATACTATGTACATGAAACGTGTAGAAAAAGTAAAAATAGATTTCAATTTATTTTTGTGTCTCATGTAAAAGATGTTGCTGTTAGCAGAGAGATTATAATTCATAAAATAAATTCATTAGTGTTAGAAATGGGAATAGGAAAATAATCTTAGATAATAAATATTAATTATAAAGTGCAACCATCAACATGCGGTGGTTATCGGTATTTGTAGTTCTACGAACCTACTTTTACTGCTTCACCTAATATTTTGCTCACCGCGTTCGATCAGCACTACTCTTTGATTACGCTTATGTTTAAATCAGTTGAAATGAAAGCACCATACTGACCCACACCACCCGACCCAAAACTCCATAAACGTTTTGATGGATGTTTATATCCATATAATCGCTGCATTTTAGCATAAATGGTCAGTCTCCCTTATAGTTCAGGAAAAAGAGCTCAATGATTTATTTGTAGCTTAAAATATGCAGCAGCTACAACATATTTTATGCCTAATGTTTCTTCTAAAGTAGATGTGGAAAATAAGTCTAAAGTTGTTGCCACCATCGAATACGGCGCTAGCTCGCAAGGCTGCAGAATTCTGTAACACACCTCGAAGAAGCGAATTTCGTTGGTGAAAAATGTATCCAGGAAGAGGTTATTATTTGGGTGTATTTGTAAATGTCAATAGATACTTTGATTAATAAATATGTAATAATAATAATAAGAAGAAGAAGAAGAAGAAGAATGCATCTGTATACATTAGGGTGTTAAAATGAGCTTAACGGCTCATCTAGCTAGAATATAAATAATTCATTGGCAGTGACTTCGCCCATCACTGGGAATGAAAAAATCATCGCTAAATTAAATAACTAGATATGTGCAAGAGAGCTGGGAAAGTGATGTATGAGGGGGCGGATATACGGTTTTATTATCTAATTCAACTCAACTACCCCGTTCCTATTAAAAGCCAGTTTGTTTTTTGTATTTTTTCACGAGTGTATCAATTCCTTAACCAATATACTTATGTGTTAACCAAAGGAACTACATAACTTAAATAATTTATGGTATCATCACCTGCACTACTCCAAGGTGGGCCGCGTCGGTTCCGTCGTGGTCGACCAATACTTCGTTTTCCTTTTGGCTGTATTCATAAAGACATGAATATATCCTGGAATACCTTTTATATATCTAGAAGATCTTGGTTGGAACAGTTTTTGTTTGTTTTCATGAATCATGCTATTTATGGCTAAGTTGCTTTTACATAAACTGTCTCGTATAACATTATTCCGGACTTGGTCTCTTACAGTAGGAGTATATCTAACTGCTACAGGAATTGATAAACGCGTAGTTCTATGGGTTAAAAAATTTTTGGAAGGAAGATCGCAAAGGGTAAAAGTAGGCAAGGAGCTATCTGAAAGGGGTATGGTAAGCTCGGGCGTACCCCAAGGCTCAGTACTGGGGCCGTTACTTTTTCTTATTTTTGTAAATGACATAACTGTTAATATAAAATGCCAGATAAGGTTGTTTGCAGACGATTGTATTATTTACAATAAAATTAGAAATGTTGAAGATGAGACTGCTCTTCAGGGTATTTAAATGAAATTAGTGATTGGGCTGCTGCAAATAAAATGAAAATTAGCGCTGGCAAAAGTAAGTCAATTGCATTTAATAGATCTAGGGAAAAAAATCTGCAAAACTATCACATGGGTGGGGAAAAAATTCCACAGGTGGACAGCTGCAAATACTTGGGAGTTTACTTGGCGAGTAACCCTGGATGGGACGAGCAGGTAAATTCTGTATCTAAGAAAGCGTGGAAAACACTGCACTTCTTAATGAGGATTTTAAAAAAGGGGAGTGCAAAGTCCAGGGAAATCGCATACAAGTCCTTAGTGCGGCCGGTCATGGAATTTGGAGTAACTTGTTGGGACCCGTATAGAGTAAATCAAATTGATTCGTTAGAAAAGATCCAGAAAAGGGCTATAAAATTCATAAAAAGGGGTAAATATTTTGGGCCCCCAAACGCTGAGGAGATAAAATGGGAGCCGTTGAAAGTTAGGCGTGAGAAACAGAGGTTGTGCGCTTTATTTAAAGCTTACGCTGGCTTAAACGCATGGGAGGACGTTATTGACAAACTGGAAAACCCAACTTACTATGCACGAAATCCGTTCAAAATTAAGGGTAGAAGACAGAACTGACGTGGGAAAGTTCTCCTTTGTAAATAGAACCATAAAAGACTGGAATGAATTGCCTGGAGCAGCCTTTCGGGGTTGTCCCCTGTCTCTGAAGAAATTTAGGAAAAATCTTGATTTTAATGTTGGATAATTTTTGTAAATATTTCCTTAAATGAAATGCTTGTGATTTCATATTGTTGTAAATACAAATGTTAAATTGGTTGGTGATTCTAATTATGAAATTAATTAATCTGAATTGAGAGAAAAATTAATGTTTTCATATTTGTGTAAATAACTATTATATCTAGCTTACAAAGCCATAAATTGGCAGCTGTGATTTATTGTTTATATATCTTGTATACATATATAACTCTGCCACCGGGTGATACCCACTTGCAGAGAAATAAATACATACATACGTACGTACATACATACATACATACATACATACATACATACATACATACATACATACATACATACATACATACATACATACATACATACATACATACATACATACATACATACATACATACATACATACATACATACATACATACATACATACATACATACATACATACATACATACATACATACATACATACATACATACATATCCACCCATAAAGGGTAAGAATTTCATTCCAGTTGTTTCAATTATTCTGTGTTTTAGTATTCATTGCCTAGTTTTCGAATCCACATACCAATCCCGGTAAAGCTATTATGTTGCAAAATTTAAGAATTATTTCCTTTGTAACTCTGTTTTTTTCAATGTTCTTTTGCTCTTTTAATCTTTCCAGAAGGTCTGAAAATTGTAGCATTGTTTTCAATATCTTCGGGAATCTACATCCTAAGTAAATAAAACTTCAACTTTTTCTAATGGTCGTTGTCATATATTATTATTTATTTACTTTTATCGACTGATTTCCTAAATTATACTCTTAACCTGCTTTTATTACCTTATAAGCTTACAATTGCAGATAGTCTTCAGTTTCACAAAAGTGCTCATGAGCAAATAAAACTGTATCTATAATCAGTTTATATACTTTAAAATTATGTCTTAGTTAAGTTTGCCATTCTGTTATAGCAGCATCTTATATTAAGAGCCAGCGGGCAGCCCTATATAATTCCTAAGTTAACTGTTTCAGTTCAGCAACCCTTATACCTTCCTCTATCAATGGTGAGTCGTTATAAGTACATTATCTCTATCCTGACCATTAGATAATGAAGGGAGTTCGCGTAATCTGCAATAATTTATCCCGGAGTATCTTATCAAAGGCCTTAAAGCAATCTATAAACAACAGGTCTCTAAATTGAACTCTCTTTTCTTTTGTATAATCGATTGAACAACAAAAAAGATCACTCAGAACAACTTCTTCTTCGTCTTATAAATCCACGCTGTGATTCTAATAACACTCGTTCAGATTACATTTATCCGCCTAATAAAAATGTTGGGCAACATTTTATATCTGTATTTAATAACTAATTCCTCTGTAGTTATTACAATCGCTTCTGTCACCCTTTTTTAAAAATTAATACTGTTATAACTCGTATTTTAACAGTATGCGGGCATATATTTAGTAATCTATAACTTCAGCCTAAATTATGTTCATGCAATTTTTAAAATATTCATTCCATCACTATCAGGGGATTTTCTGTTCTCAACTGATCTAGTATAGTATTTAATTATTCAGCAATAATTGGGTCTGCATCAGTATACTCACGATTTTCTTGTGCTTTAGTTGTTTCAGAATTGGCGCTCATCTCCTTAAAAATTTGAGCCTCAATTTTCTTCAATTTCCTGCGAAATTAAATTAATATCTACACTATCCTTCTCATTCTGGTTTATATGATTCATTATTTTATAAGCAAATGCTTGTGGTCCATAGATGTCGTTCTCTATCCTACTTGTGTGTCTATCTAGGCCTGTTGCTGTAATTTTCTTCTTTTTTTTTTTTTCATTTCACTAAAACACATTTCAGTTTCTAAACTCTATCGACATTATTTGATAGTAAGGAAACTCTCTTTCTTTTCCTTAATTGAACTGGGCTATATTTTCATTCTATATTTAGAGAACGTTTTTCTATTTCCATTTCTTTCTCTTACCCAAAATTTCAATAGCTACTCTTCGGAGGGTATTTTAATTTTTTTTTTTTTATCTGACTCGATGCTCGTTGACTTTTAATCATGTGTAGTCGTTGTAATAGAGACGTTGTATGCTGTCCTCGTTTTATAAGAACCTGTGCATCTTCTCTTTCTCTCTGGTTATTTCGGCCTAGTTTTATTTTATGAGTAGTATATAATGATCAGTCCATTACAGTTTTCTGACCTCTGCCAGAAGAATGAGTTTGTTATTCTAAGCGTATTAAAAGAAGAGACATTTCTTAGCGTTTTAACATTCTCGCTTATAACTACACTTTTTATGGCTATGCCACCAATTCTAACATTTAAACCTTCTCCAAATAGCGGATAATCGTTCTTATTTATTATGTCTAAGTGGTTTTGTAAGCCTTTGTAGAACTCTTTGTCTTCCTCTTTCTTATCTTCCTCTGGAGCAACCAGGGTTTCTCTGACCTTGTTACAAACTTTCAGGGATGGTTTAGGGTGTTGAGATAGGAAACCCTGACCCGGAAACGCGTCCGTTATAAATTAATACACCAATATTTTTTATAAAATATGTTCAAAATGATCCCCTAAGCGTCGATCACATCCAATCGAAGAAGACCTCTGGAGTCATGCTAGCGGCAATATCTCAAGCAGCTTGGATTCTTGCAACGGCATCCTCTACATGCCTAAAGTGTCTCACATGTCAGAGATTTCACGATCCCCATAAGTAAAATTTAAGTAGGGACACACCAGGCGAGCGAACTGGCCAAGAAACAGTACCGCCTCTTCCTATTCACTTTGCTGGTAAGGTTAAGCATTAAGGTGGCCACGTGGCCATGTTCAAAGTGAGGAGGAGCACCAACATGTTGGAAACACATGTGTTGCCGGCTAATCATGTACATCTCTATTTTCACGAAATGGCTGAGGAAGTGAACTGACTCGCATGTTTCCCGGTAAACCACAAGGTGATCTCAAATTATTTTGAGATGACAACCCCAATGACTACTAACAATGTTGTAAGTACTTTAAGTCCGAGGATTCATAATATAGCCAACTAATAACTCCATGGCACGACAGCTCACGGGAAACCTTGGCCTACCGCCCGGCCGCTGCATCCCCCATCTCGGTCCATTACAGACGTCATGGATGGGGTGCAGTATTAGAGGGTGAGATGTGGTCAGCGCCTCGAGTCCCCCCAGCCGGTTAATGTGGTCCTCAAGACCTGGAGCCGCAACTTCTCCATCAAGTAGCTCCTCAATTGGCCCCCCCAGGGACCTTACGAGGCTGAGTGCACCCCGGGCCAGGTCTCCCAGCGGGGGAAAAATCCCCACGCCGGTACTGGGGATCGAACCCAGGTCTCCCGCTTGGAGTATAGCCAACTATTATGGATAATTGGGATAGGCGTCATAGTGTCTGATTTTAAGTAGAGCTTTCACCACACGGTCCTGTTTCTTACCACTTATGTTGTGTCGTATAACTGTAAACCCCAATACCTTAAGCTACGCCCATCCATAAGCATACCATCCCGCAGTCCAGTATTGTGGTATACTCGGACGCCAATGTTTAATAGTAAAGTCGTGCTTAAGGCAATACTGTTGCAATGGTTACTATATAGAAAACCTACAGTGATATATTTGAGGCGCCTAGTTTGGTATTCGTTCGACACATCATTATTAAGATATACTGTTCACACAAGCGCTCCACTTATTTCCGGTGAAACGTCAATATTGATTTTTGGGACCTAATAACCTACCTTAATAACTACATTGTACATACGGGGCTAGAGAAATTAATGATAAATGCTATCAAGATACCAAGCAAGAAAGCTTTTGTTTTTTAAAATTGCAGTTAGGTAACAGATCCAATATTAGAATTTCAACATAAATTAAAATTTGTAAATCACCTTCTTTTATTCCAAATTAGCTCATTGAGAGCCAAATGTGAAATATTGAGTGGTCACTCTGGAAGAAGAGTTATATAAGGTATCGGTAAGAAACAGGACCGTGTGGTGAAAGGCATCTCTACTTAAAATCAGAAGCTATGACAGAGGTAACTCTAGGTACTAATCAGAACATTTAGGAATGCGCTTGATGGTAGAGCACTCTGTTAGACAGAGTATAAGGCAGTTAAATGTTGGCTAATGTATGACTTTTCAGCTAAATTGAACCCATTAGCCAAAATAAACTGATTATATAATAACAATAAAATGTTAACACATTTGTTTGAGCCTTGAAGCCTATTTGCTAAATCAAGTATCGATGATATAAAAATTGTAATGACAGCATATAAACAACTAAATGCATTTAGTATTAATTACGATTTGCTTTTTAGTAAAAAGAACTCTGTGCCATTGTTGAACAGCTAAGCCATCGTGGTAACGGTAACAATTTAAATGTTCATGAAGGTGTTCTGTAATAGGACTCAGTCAACGCAAGAGATATTTCTTTACGAATAATTTAGTTGCAACAGACAGAAAGACAACTATGAAAACAAAATGTTACAACCTGTTGTATGTTACAGTCTAGTGATATCCGAACTGTGATAATTAATGTTATCCTTCATATTGATTTGAAATAAAAGATTATGAATTTAGAAGTAGGGGTATTAATATTACTTTAGTTAACTGTTAATTTTCATTTCATGACATTGCTCATAAAATTAGCACGAAATTAATGAGAATTTGTGGTAAAATAGTCAACATAAAACACATCTAACTAAACTTATGGATGTAAATTTTTAAAGTACTTGTCAACAAAAAATATTGTCTCTCTCTTCATAAGTATTCGATCTTAGAGGATTTCTGTAAATTAACTTCACAACCGCTGCTACACAAAGGACAGGTTTTGGTAATAATAACTTTCTTGTGGAAATGTCTTCACAGCTTTCCTCTTATGTCAACAGATTTTCGTGTTAGTTTCCAGGAAACAGTTTATGTTTTTGTATGCACCACTGCAACACCACATTTTCGTGCTTATATAACTACTTACATGCTTCTCTCACAATTCCATAGCTCAAGTTCATTCAAAGGGCATTTAAACTGGCAATCTAGAACATGTTAAATGTCCTAAATACATCAATTTCTTTTCAGCGACTTTCACGATCATATTTTCTTGATCTTGCTAAGTATGGACGAACACACACATACACACATTGATAATTAATTGTAGGTACATGTTCTGAAGAAAGTCTAGTTTTTCCAACTTGCATTATTCAAAGTAAAAGCTAAAATCTAATGTTCCATTTACCTGACTTCCTCTATATACAAGTTATTCTTACCAAAGCTTATTCGTCCATCTACTTCATACTAATCAAGATAAATGTTAACAAAAATAATCGTATTACTTATTCCTTAGTAGCTACAAGAGAAATAAGGGAGTATACTGTGCTAAAGTAATAGTCAGATCTTCTAAGTGATGGCATTGAAATTCCGTTCTCCATGCATGGTCAGGAGTTAAAGAAAAATAATATACGTAAACAATATAAACACCAATAACGCAGAATTTATCCAAAATGGTTAACTCCATAAAAGTATGTGTTTGATAAAAAGTTTGTGTTCCAATTGGATCTACATTTTTGTGTAGTGAGAGATTCTCTATCTCTTATGGCTTATTGTGACGCAAAAGTCCTCCAGAAAGAAGAGGAGTTCAGAAGTTATTCCTAGAAAATTAGAGATATATATTTTATTTGTGAATATATATACACTATTTTATTTTGTGTTATCTTAATCAAAATTGTTTGAGCCATTTTTGAGAAAAACGGAATGTCCGAATCTTCCATCTAAAGGGTGCTTTGGAGGGTCGGTTCCGGAAAATCTTCTTCACACATTTTTGAAATTTATTGAACTTAAATATCAAGTTTGGTATTTAAGCGACTACTCTTTTTAAGTTACGCTGTTATCAGTTACACAGAAAAACGAGCGTTTTTGTAAAAATCTTATGTGTTACATTCACATTACTTTCTCTGTCTATCTGCAACAAAATATTCTTATTTAAGCTTATTCTCCTATCTGTTCATACTGATCGAGAAAAACATTAGCAGAAAAATGGTTTTATTACACATTTTCTTTACAGCTGCAGGGGAATAAGGAATACTTCGGGAAAAAGCCGTCCTTATTGCATGACTTTGATGAGAAAAAGAAAAACGAATGACGACTTCTATTTTGAGAAAAGGTATAAATCTTGGGAATCTAAGCAAAAAACAAGGAATATCTCGGAAGGAACACTCTGCAATATATATTTATAAGTATACTATACATACATAATGTGTGCGTTTAAAGAGATCTACAGGTTTTGTTTTTTTAAGATTTTGTCTATCTCTTTCGCTTACCGGTTATGCAAACGTCATCCAGAATGAAGAGGGCTTCAGAGGCTATTCCCAGAAAATTCAACATACACATGTTATTACTTTCTCTACACGTACTATGAATATAGTGTATATAGTGTATATAGAAGATATTGTATTCAACCCTGGTGATGATGGATGCCCTGTAGAAGTGACAACTCCAGAGATCATTGAAAAAATTCATCGTTTAGTACTGGAAGATCACAGATTAAAGTTGTTTGAGATAGCAGAGGCTGTAAACATATCAAAACAACGTGCAGGTTATATTTTAAGTAATGTTTTAGGTTTTATAAGGTCTGTGCAAGATGGCTGCCGCGTTTGTTGACACCTGATCAAAAGTTGCAAAGAAAAACTGTTCCTCTTAAGAATGTGGAGCTCTACTCTAAAAATCCCAGAGCATTTTTGATACGGCTTATTATTATGGATGAAACTTGGATACATTACTAGACTCCAGAAAGTAAATCACAATCAAAACAATGGATTACGCCAAGTGAACAACTCCAAAAAAGGCAACGTCAATTTTGTCATCTAACAAGGTTATGACGAGTGTTTTGTGGGATACACAGGGAATTATTTTTATTGATTACTTGGAAAAGGGTAAAAGCATCACTAGTGACTACAACGCAAGCTTACTGCAACGTTTAAGTGATGAGATGAAAAGAAAAAGACCTCATTTCGAAAAAAAAAACAAAAAAAACGTGTTTCATCACAACAATGCTCCGGTCCATAGTTCAGTCATTGCAATGGGATCAATGTGCGAATTCAAGTTGGAATTGCTTGAACATCCTCCCTATTCGCCAGATCTAGCACCCAGTGACTACCACCTGTTTCCAAATGTCAAAAAATGTCTTGGAGGACAAAGATTTCACAGCAACGAGGAGGTCATTGATGCGGTAAACAGCTATTTTGAGGGCCGTGAAAAATCGCACTACAGAGATGGTTTAATTAAATTAGAACACCAATATGACATATGTATTAGCCTTTCTGGAGATTATGTTGAGAAATAAACCAAAAAAATGTTTTTTAAATGCTGTTTTCACTGAGAGGCCCGGGACTTATCATCCGACCCTAGTAGCTTTCAAGGATGCAACACGAAGATTTAGAAGAAAATCTCCCTACCCTAAACTACCGTTTACATGGAAAAAGCGATAAAAATGTTGTTTTTCTCAAAAATATCTCTTAACGATTTTAATCAAAATAATGTATATTAAAGACATTTACATCATCAACAATATGCATATCATGACTTTTCTGGGAGTAGCTTTTGAAGACCTGTTTATTCTGGATAATTTTGCATAATTGGTGAACCCTTAGAAGTAGATAACTTGCTGCACAGAAAATGTAGATCTCGATAAAACGCCCAGTTTATACAAATATATTTATACACTAGTATAGCAAGTAATAAGAGAGTTTCTTATAATGTTTATGTCAATTAGTATGATTTAGATAAAAGAATAATCTTTTGTAAGAATGTTTTGTTTGCAGAACAGGTGGAGAAAGCCATGAGAATGGAACTCATCAGATTTTTTCATGTAAATATATTTGATACATAGTATTTTAGTCAAAATTATTAGAGATATTCTTTAGATTATCGAAGATTTCGAGAAAAAAATTCCGTTTAAAGGGTAGTTTGGAACGGATTGGAATTTTTCTAAAAAGCATGGTTGTGCATCCTTAGAAGATACTGTACTTAAATACCAAATTTGAACTGATATGATATGATATTCAGCATCTCATTCTATATTGAACGTTAAAGACCACTTAAGTTTGCCCAAAGGCCTCTTTATCAGGCTTGAGGTTATTTTAAGTGCCGTAAATCTACGACACGGGACCAACGGCTTTACTTCGTTCCGAAGGACGCCAAGCTTAGGATTTTTACGTCCGAAAATATCCATCGCCATCCGCTGGTTTGAACTCGTGACCTTTGGAACCAGAGGCTAGCCTATTATTCCCTAGACCACCCAAAATTCCAGTCGAGTGTGCATCAAAAATATGCGTCTGAGGTCCCCTGAGTCAAACATTAATTTTTAGAACTGTCCGTTTTGTGTCAGTGGCCACCATAACTCAAAACGAAAACTCGGTTAAATATTAAACGTGGTATTTAAAATCAGTATCTTCCAAGGATCGGAACAACGATTTGTAGGAATATCTTTTCCTCTCACACACCTCCCCATCTAAAACTTACATGGAAGTTTTTTCCTAAATTTTCGATTTTCTCAAAAATGGTTAAAATATCATACATTAAAGATATTCACATGGAAAATTAAATATATATCCTGAATTTTCTAGGAATAGCCCCCGAATAGTCCTCTTCATTCTTGAAGACTTTTGCATAACTGATAAACCATAAAAGATATAGAAAACTTACTTAAAAATTTAGGTATGGCCAAAACACACAATTTATATCCTATACATTTATGGTTTGGAGCTAACCGTTTCCAAAATTCCTTTTTATTGATTTCAATTTTAAAATACTTATACTTTTCTCAAACATGTGTGTTTCTTTTTCTTTACTGTTGACCACACAACAAGAACAGAATTTCAATGACATCCGCATAGCGATAGCTTTTATACCATTTAACTATCGCTTTAGCTTAGTATTATTCCCTTAGTTCCCTTCTATTTATAAGAAACTAAGTAATAAAGCCATTCTGCTAATGTTTATGTCGATTAGAATGAATTAGATGGAATAATAAAATGTTATAGTGTGCAGAATAGGCAGGGAAAAGCATATGGGTACCCAAAAATTCGATACCGAGATTTCACCGGTAATATATATTTTAAGACTCCCTGAATCCTAAAACAAAAGGATTTTTAGAAAAATGTCCGTGTGTCTGTCTGTCTGTCTGTATGTATGTATGTATGTGTGTGTCTGTCTGTGAGCAGCATAGCTCAAAAACGAAAAGCCCGTTGAATACCAAACTTGGTATTTAAGTTTGATATCTTCCGAGGATGCGACACGAAGATTTTCAAGAAAATCCCCCCACCCTAACTAACCTTTATATGGAACTTTTTTCGAAATGTTTTATTTTCTCAAAAATGGCTCTAACGATTTTGATTAAAATATCACATATTAAAAATATTTGTCTGATAAATAAAATGTATATCTTGAACTTTCTGGGAATAGCCTCTGAAGAGTACTTTATTCTGGATGAATTTTGCGGAATTTTGCATAACTGCTAAACCGTAACAGATGGAGAAAAACTTACTGCATAGAAAATGTAGAGCACATTAAAACACACAATTTATGTTATATACATTTTTTTCGTGGAGTTGATCGTTTTTAAGATATTCTTTGTTTTTGGTTTCAGCTTTCGAAAACATGCTTTTCTCATACAGGAGTTTGTCAACTCGTGCTGGAACTTCAGTCACATTGCAACCAGCTTTTGACTATCATTTTAACCTATGGCATTCCCTTATTTCGCTTCTACTTACAAAGAAGCAAGTAATAAGACTATTTCTGCTAATTAGCATGAAGTAAATAGAAGCATAAGGTTTTTAACAATAATTTATTGCAGAGATGTAGAGAAAGTCATGTGAATGGAACACATAAATTTTTTTTAGTTATGCTGTTTACAGACGCACAGACAAGCCCACAGAGGCTATTCCCAGAAAATTCAAGACACGTTTCATTTGCCATGCAGATGTACCTTTAATACGTAACATTTTAGTTAATATTGTTACAGTCATTTTTGAGCAAATCGAACGAAAATTGTACATCAATTTTTCATGTAAAGGGTATATTAGGTTGGAGGATTGTTCTGAAAATCACCGTGCCGCATCCTTGGAAGATGCTGAGCTTAAATACCAGGTTTGATTTTTAACCGTCGTTTCTTTTTGAGTTATGCTGTTTAAACCCACACAAACACACACACACACACACACAGATAGACAGACACACGAACCATTTTCTAAATATGCTTTACTGGGATCCAGGTGGTCCTGAAAATATGTTATTCCGGAGAAACCTCGCTGTCGAATTTTTGGGTGGAATGCAATATCTTATCTTTCTATACCGTACATTATATGTGGAAGAGAAAGTAACAATACAATTGCAAACATTCCGGCAATCAAAACGAAAATAATATTGCATTATACTTTTTAAATCACTGTTTTTAAAGTTTCTGTACGCTTACCTTTGCTAGATATAGAAAATATTGTATTTCACCTAAAGTGGGAACATGAGGTCCCTTGCTAACCAACAAAGTCAGTGCGATGTGTGTCCGTGCGTGCGTGTGTGTGTGTGTATGTGTGTGTGAGAGAGAGAGGGGGGGGAAAGAGAGGGGGAGAGAGAGGGAGAGAGAACATCTTAACTCAAAAACGAAAAGTCAAATAGAAATAAACTTGGTATTTAAATTTTAAATCTTAACATGAAATTCCCTATACTGTAAACTACACCCCCCTCCAAATGAAAATTTGTCGTTTGTTTATGTTTCTCAGAAACAACTCCAAAGAATCTGATTAAAATACTGTGTATTGAATGAAGAATTAAGCGTGTACTTATGCATTTTTGCGAATAGCCTATGAAGACCTCCTCAAATGAATGTTGTATTTCTACGATAAATAGCAAAAAAAAAAAAAGTTACTCCAAACTGTAGAGCTTATTAAAATATACAATTTATATTAAATATACATTTTTCATGAGAAATTCCATGTTGTGGTGCAAATTTTGCGGTATATTCAGACAAGTTTCTAAAACACATTATTATTTTAATCCTCAACCAGCCATGCAAACATTATTTAAAATATGAAACCTAGGCAGCGAGTCTAAGCTTGATATAACTGTATACTTGTACTTCTATGTAACTTCAACAAAACGTGTAATTGAAATCAATTCGGAAAGCATCCATATAATTAATGAGAAGTAGGAAAAGGTTCTTTATTAATAAGTTGTACAATATTTGTTGTATAGTGGTAAGAGCAAGGCAAGTAGCTGTGACGTATTAGATATTTATTTAGGTATGTATTTATTTACTGTTTGTTGTTTATTATTACTTAGCGCTACCTTGTTTAAGAAGTCATATCGTGAGGACCTCTACAATTCCTTTAGTATATATGATGCAGTGTGTGGAAGAATCTTACTTGCGTAATCTTCCTGTACCATCTGCTTCAGTAACTTACCGTTGGGTGGCCTCAGCCGCGTCCTATGCTATATTGCAGAAAGTGAACTCCCGGAATTACAAGCTGTTCTCTAGAAGTGCTCAGATAGTTTATTTGCATAATCACCTTCCTACACTAACTACTTTAATCCTATTTTTTTTATTTTGTGGGTGGAATTTTCCTCTTACTGAAATATCCATTTCGATAATTACCTGCGGTTGAGTTAAAACACATCTGCCTTGACATTGTGCTCATTAGCAGTTGTGAAGGGGAAAGGGGAGATAATTTTAACGTCGGTTAACCAAGTAGTTCATATGGAATTGCGAATAAGCGAAATAGTTGAAATGATGCTCAAATGAACCTGGAACACTTACAGCTTAGAGTTACCTACCATTGTCTTTTTCAGGATATAGGAACCCGCCGGAAATAACCTTATTTCATCCTAAGAGAGATTCAAACTCGAGGCCCTTTGACGTGAGGCAGACACACTATCACTGCACCGGAAAGGTGGGCATGGAATAAAAGGATGTGGAGAAAGGTATATTTCTAGTTTTAAAACATTGCACGTTTGTGTTCATGCATAGATTTCAATAGTTGAGCAAATTCGTAGACTTGCATATTTGCTCGTCACATCGTGGAAATGGCTGCACTTATTTATTCACCAGCCGACATTTTGTCAGTGTAAATAGAATCATAAGTTCCCTTGAATGTTGCAGTCCGCATCATTCTATGATGCAAATTAACTCTATCTGAAAGTGCTGAATTCTTCTGCGCTTGCGCATAGCATGACCACAAAATTACTTGTGTCCGAGAAATGCGGCCGGTCATTATTTCCAGCAGTCATCTTCCCTACAACTGTGTAGTGCTCAGAGAATTCATAGTAGATTTAAATGTATACAATGTGCGCTATTGTTTATATCATTTTACCTGATAATATAATGAAGAAATTATTGTCTGAAATTTTTGTAGGGAGGGCACGTGCCCCTGTACCCCTTAAGACCGTCCGCCACAGCACAAGAATAGTTTTGTTGCATTTCTTATTGGGATTTAAATGTTCTGTTGTCAATTATGCAAGATGATTCTCCAAAGGTTATGGCAGGACGGTCATTATGGGGCCACACAGCCACTGTCAGGAATTGGCTACTTATAAGAATACACTTCACGTTAACTTACTGTGATTAACAGCATTCGTATAGATCGCAAAGTTATTCGATTTGATTCAGTATGCAACACAGAGTAGCGTGGTTTCTGTATTGGTTCAGAAAGGTTCTATGTCCGTTGCATCTGTAAAACTTTTTTGCTGAAAGTCTCAGGTTGCACTACTGAAGAAATTATCACTTTCAGGCTTAGAATTATGTAGCGCACTACTTCTTGCCCGTCTACTGAGGGTCGAAAGGACACTAGCCCATATTTCGAACTTAAATAACCCTCTTAGACGTTTAATTCATAATCGCATGATTTGTTATAAACTGAAGGCTATGTAGCAAAACGGCTAATTAAACAGCATGTGAACGAAAGGAAAAAGCTATGCCAGCCTTGAATTGTGGCATAGATTACATAGGACCATTTTACACATAGTGTATCACTCATAGAACGAACGTAGGGGTAAAATGGAAAAGGCGTAAAATAGGTGCAAGAGGCATCTGAAGGAATTGAAAACGCTTATCAGACGTGAGCAAGAAAAAAGGTCAATGCAAACCATAAAGTCAGCTTAGCTTCATATCACCCAGGGCACGTAAAAGAACCTCAAGCCTGATAGAGGGACCTCTAAGCAAAATTAAGCGGTCTTTCACGCCCAGTTTAGAATGGACGCTTAGAACCACAGTAGTTAAAGAGCGTCCATAAATAACACGCCCTTCCCATTTACCCAGGGCACCACATTTTGGCGGTATTTGGGAGGCAGAGTTGAACAATTTTAACAATCCTTAGACGTGCCATGTGTACATCATTCCTAGTGTTATACACTAACCTGTCAGTTTGTAGCTTCTTTAAATCCCAGAACCCTAATTTCCATCCCATCTGATTCCAATGATCTCAATGTCCTTACTCCTGGTCATTTTCAATTGGCACTGCTCTAAACAGACTGCTTCAACCACATATGCTAAAGTTAGCCTTGTAACTAGGTGGGAGAGATTGCAGCAGCAACTCGAGGATTGCTCCAGGAAGCGATTGCTTAGTACGAGTTGCAACAATTCGCACTGCAAATGTATCGTTCAGGAAATCTATTGTTAAACTGTGTCCTCTTCCTCAAAAGACTGGTTTGAAATTTACGTTGTGTGCGTTGATTTAATTATGTTTCATTGATAAAACGTATTCTATAAATTTACTTAATTTAAATATTCTAATTATAAATAATTGTATTAATCGATGGGAATGGAATTGGGCTATTAGAACTTTATTTTCTGGAAAAATAAAAATAAATACTACTGCAGCAATAAAGGAAATATAGATCCTATTGGTAATAAAATATTTCATTGCGTATATGTATCCGAAAAATACGTATACTTTGTAGGTATTGTGAAGAATTGGCAGCAGTATTATGAAGAATAGAAATAAGAGTCGATATGTTTAGTAACTGTTGGTCATACTAAACCAGAGAGGGCTGGTTCTCCACAAAGAAGAATAAAATGCAGAGTCCTGCCAGGGCCGTCCTCCCTGACTGCGTTATCACTTCATGTATAATAAATTATTACTACCTAGATGCAATAAACGTGGGCGTTAAACACTATCGAAAATAAACTAAGAAATTGTACAACTAGCCATAATTATACCTACATAGCATAACATTATAAATTGTTCAAGCAATATTTAACAACTCAAACTGGATTGAAGACTATGTGCATTTGCAAAACCTTGTTTTGCTGACTGGGGGAGTGGGGAATCATAATTTTCATCAGTTTTGTCCCTATTTCGTGGCACATTTGAATCAGAAGTTTCCGTATTATGTGAAAACTATCTAGTCTTTAAATTATATATTGCAGGACAAAAGATAAGGTATAAAGGTTTAAAATATGATATACTGGTATTATCTAAATATTAAGCGAGTTAATGACTTATGTTTCACCGTCCAAAGCTTCCTATGTACATTTACAGAAGTTGGAAGATTCTGGATACACGTTAATTAGACTTACAGTCCGCCGAATTTCATACTAATGTAACCATTTTCCTGAATATCAGGGTAGTTGTAATTCGGAATATCACGGGGTTGCACGAGATTACTTAAATTTTTAGGGATAATGGCGATATTTCACCATAAAATTTTCCTAAATCACTGTACAATATCTCCATAAAAATATGAGTTAATGTAAATGTCTAAATCCACCCATGGAACTTCTGGTAAGCCATCTAGTATTTTATGAGCTGGAAAAGTTTTTAAGGCAAATCTCTCTTGAAGTAGGATCACTGCCATAAATGGTATTCCTAACTTTGAAAATGCAGTCTCATAGGCTCGTAAAAAGGTGCATTCTTTGTAGAAAACGCAACATTTAGGAATATCATTTATGACAGTGATTCTACTCCAAGAGAGATTTGAGCCAGAGGAATAACTTCTAGTTGAAAGGTGGATGTTGCCTTAAGATACCGATTAATTTAAGATAAAGTAAGAACTAAAGCTTTCCTGAGGACGTATTAACTCTAAATTTCCCGGACTCATCTTCGAAGCGTTGGAGTCAATCCATTTACTTACCTGCTGTAAGTCTGAGAACATTTATAGTTAACTTGAGATATTTTGCCCTAAATATATCGATGTTTAGTTTACATTTGTGAATACTATCCAATAAATGCCATAGTAAACAAGTTCAAACGAATTTCAAAATAAATTGTGGCAGCTATAAAATAACATTAATAAAACTACATTATTTTACCATCAGTATAAGACGCACCACTCATTTGGGCTTGTGATTCCAAGAATTTAGGAATGGATGCTGTCAACATTCTTCAAAGATTTTCAGATATTTGATCGATTCGAACTGGAACTGCATGTAATTTGTCGCCCCATTCTTATTCATTAACAATACCCCTGTTTAGCAGGAAGCTGGTAGAGCCCACACCCAATAACTGGAAGCTATTAAGCACGATCCAATCAGACAGAAAAGAGAGTTTTATGTTCCGCAAGAATGTTTTTTTTTTTTTTTTTTTGTGCTTGTTATTTGTATGTTTTTTTTTAAGCAAGCCAACATTTCTTTAATAGTGAGGGAAAGTTTTGAAATTTTAATGGCCGTGAGCTATTGTTTGGCCACTTTCAAAGTTGTATTAGAATCCGCAGCAAGAGTTTTAATACGTTAGCATAACAACCGTGTTGCCATTACGCGTCTATTCCATTTACTTGCTGTGAACAACTATGATAATATGGGTAAAGAAAAGAAGATTCGCATCTTAAATCATCACCATAATTATTAGCATCGTTTGTGATGGAATCTGGCTTGGGAAAATTAAATGCAAACGGCCTAACCATCAAGGCTACAGGTTGCAGTATACTAAGCTAATACATTATGACAAAAGAGTTAACATAATCTCTACGCCGAGAGAAATTACCGGTAAGCGTGCAGTGAAGGGAATAGTGCCACCATTAAGATCGTTCACATATTCAGAATCATTTCAGTAATACTGCAACTACGATAACATGTATTTACAAGCATCTACACTAAAAATATCAGAAGGTCTTGAACAGTTTTCAGAAACGTTGAGTAAAGTATAAGCTGCACTGTTAAAGTAAGCGTGAAAAAACAAATAATAAGTGCTCTAGATAAGAAACTTTGTAAAACGAGGGACGCGTTACTGAGGCAGGGAATCTCAAGAAAGTCTGATATTACGTTTATTATTATTATTATTATTATTATTATTATTATTATTATTATTATTATTATTATTTCATCCTATTACGTCGGGTACGTGGAACGTAGTTTTCTTCTTCTTAATAGTCACTACAACTTCATTGACTGAATGTTTGGCCGTCTTTACAATTTCCTTCCATTCAATTCGGTTTTTAAACAGCTCTATCAATTTCTTATTCTCATATTTTTACTTTCTCTATACGCACTATGTACATAGTGAATAGAGAATGTATTGCACTCCACCAAAAAAATTCGATACCGAGATTTCACCGGAAATGTATGTTTTAGGGTCCCCTTTATCTAAAAAAAGCATTTTCAGAAAAAGACCCGTGTGTGTGTGTGTCCGTATGTCAGTGTGTCCGTGTGTCTGTGAACACGATAACTCAAAAACGAAAAGTCGGTAAAATACCAAACTTGGTGTTTAAGTTTAGTATCTTCCAGGGATGCGACACGAACATTTTGAGAAAAATTCCCCCACCCCAAACTACCCTTTACATGGAACTTTTTTCGAAAATTTTGATTTTCTAAAAAATGGCTCTAACGATTTTGATTAAAATATCATATATTAAAGATATTTACCTGACAAATAAAATGTATATTTTCAATTTTCTGGGAATAGCCTCTGAAGACTACTTTATTCTGGATGAATATTGCATAACTACTAAACCGTAAGAGATGGATAAAAACTTAACACACAAAAAATGTAGAACACGTTAAAACACACAATTTGTTATATACATGTTTTGCGTGGAGTTGATCGGTTTTGAGATATTCCTTTTTCTTGGTTTCAGCTTTGAAAAACATACTTTTCTCATACAGGAATTTGTCAACTCCTGTCCACACAAACTAAGGAACATCAGTCACATAGCAACCAGCTTTTGGCTTTCACTTTAACCTATGGTACTCGTTTATTTCGCTTGTATATACAATAAAGCAAGGAATAAGACTATTTCTGCTAATTTTCCTCGATTAACATGAAATAAATAAAAGATAAGCTTATTAACAATAATTTGTTAGAGAGAGATAGAGAAGGTCATGTGAATGGAACACATCAGATTTTTTAAGTTTTGAATTGTATCATCTCTCCATCTGTTTGTTTATCTTGATTCGAGACTTCATGTGTATACCTATTTTCTTAGCTGCTCTCTCATCTGACATACTATATAAATGTCCAAACCTCCTAAGTCTCTGTGCTACTATACATTAATACTGGTTTGTTTTTTGCTCTTTTATATGATTTCTCATTTCTCAGGGTTCTCCGCCGACCGCTATCTTTGATTGGACCAAAATTCTTCTTAGGACCTTTCTTTCAAATATTAGTAACTATTGCTTTTGTGATTCTTTCAGTAACCATATTTCGGAGACATATGTAATTATAGCTCTTAAAATTAAACTATACATTGTTAATTTTGCAGTTATAGAAATAAGCTTACTTTTAAATTGATTATTGCGCATAAAATAAGCTTTATTTCCAACGGCCACCCTCTCTTTCACTTCTTCCTCTATAGAATTATTTCTATTTACTACAGACCCAAGGTATTTAAATGATTTTACAGCTTTTACTGTATGGCTATTTGCTATTTAAGTCTTCCATATTATTCGATCCTTTTGTACATTTGAGAATTTTTTTTTTTAATATTTACCAGGATTCCGAACGATATGCCAGGCTCATCTTTTAACTTTTGGAATGTTTCTATTTCTGCCTTTTTCGTCTGTGAATATCATTGTGTAGGCAATACATTGTTTTAACCTGCATATATTATAACCTCTCAAACAGAGCTAACTTAAACTTTATGTATTACAATATTAAATAGTAAGGCAGATAAGATGTCTGCTTGTTTCACTCTTGCTTCAACATTAAATTGTTCACTCAAGTGACTATTTATTTTCACCATTGCTAGATTGCTATCTAGGGTCATTGCAATTAATCAAACTTCTCAGGCACACAGTACGTCTTTAAACAGTCTAATACTACTTCTGCAAGCCTTGTCGAATGCTGTTAAATAGGGTAATGTTATATTCGTAACATTTTTTCAAATAATTGCCTCACCATGAATATATTGTCAATTTTGAACGCCCGGTCTGAAACCTGCCTGGGAGTAGTTTAGTTTATTTTCAATAATCTCCGTCACTCTATTGTTCAATACACTGCAAAAATGTTATACCCTATATTCAAAAATATAATAAGTCTGTAATTACTACATTCTAGTCTATCTCCTTTTTCACTTTCTCTATACGTATTTTGTACAAAGTGTATAGAGAAGGTATTGCACTCCACCCAAAAATTCAATACCCAGATTTCACCGGAAATGTATGTTTTAGGATCCTCTGAATAAAAAAAAAAAGCATTTTCAGAAAAAGGTCCTCGCGCGCGTGTGTGTCCATGTGTCCGTGTGTCCGTGTTTCTGTGAACACGATAACTCAAAATCGATAAGTCGGTAAAATACCAAACTTGGTATTTAAGTTTAGTATCTTCCAGGGATGCGACATGAAATTTTTGAGAAAAATCCCCCACCCCAAACTACCCTTTACGTGGAACTTTTTTCGAACATTTTGATTTTCTTAAAAATGGCTCTAACGATTTTGGTTAAAATATCGTACATTAAAGATATTTACTTGACAAATAAAATGTATATCTTCAACTTTCTGGGAATAGCCTCTGAAGCTTACTTTATTCTGGATGAAATTTACGGAATTTTTCATAACTACTAAACCGTAAGAGATAGATAAAAACTTACTACACAAAAAATGTAGAGCATGTTAAAACACACTCACGCAACTTATGTTATATGCATTTTTTCATGGAGTTGATCGTTTTTTAGATATTCCTTGTTTTTGATTTTAGCTTTAAAAAACTTGTACTTTTCTCATACAGGAATTTGTCAACTCCTTTCCATACAAACAAAGGAACTTCAGTCACATAGCAACTAGCTTTTAACTATCACTTTAACCTATGGTACTCCCTTATTTCGCTACTACTTACAAGGTAGCAAGTAATAAGACTATTTCTACTAATTTTTCTCGATTAGCATGAAGTAAATAGAAGCATAAGTCTTCTATCATTAATTTGTTGCAGAGATGTAGAGAAAGTCATGTGAATGGAAGACATCAGATTTTTGTACATTGGATATATTATTCCTTCGTTCCATTTACTTGGTATTTCTTCATTGTTCCATATGTTAACCATAAGTTTATGTAAGATCTTCTTTAGATTTCAACCACCATATTGTATAGTTCAGGTGGTATGTTATCAGAGTCTGTAGCTTTATACACTTTTAGATTGCTAATTATATAGGTTATCTCATTTAAATCTGGGGAGTGTAACCCATCAACATCATTTGTGGTTTTTGATTCTCTGGTGTGTTCGGTAATTTCTTTTGCTTTAACTGTTATACTAAAATGATTTCCCCATATGCACAACTTTTCATCTTTACATATGTTGGGAAGTATTGACGCTTTATTAAGAATTTTCAGTTCTTTAAACATTTTTCTAATTTAATTTTTCTTAAAACTATTTTTCATTTAGTTTATTTTTTGATTCTACCATCTTTAGTTTTCTTATTACAAACCTGTTTTGCTTCTTTCCTTATTTTTTTATAGATTTCATAACAAGATTTAGTTTTTAATTGCAAGACTTGCTTTCTAGCTTCATTTTTTTCCTTAATTATATTACATTCTTCATTCCACCATTCATTTCTGAGAGTTTTTTCCTGCTTGCTTATTGTTTTCATTGCTGCATCGATTATTGACTTTTCGATTTTCATCCAGTCGAGAATGGCATCGTTTCAGTCATGTCTATTAATTTTTTACTCAATGGTTCTTTATATTTTTTGTCTTTTTAAGGTTTGTGTAGATTATTTTATCCTATTTAGTGCACTGAATATTTCTGTTGCTATAGTTCTTAGGAACTGCTTGCTGTAATTGAACTATAATAACAAAATGATCCAAATTAATAGTTTCTCTCATAGATCTAACACCACTTATTAATTTTAAGTTACTTTGAGGTACCAGTACATGATCTAATAGTGAGCCTATCAGGATAGATCCATGTGCCTCTGTGGATATTTTTATGCTGGAACTTTGTGCTCACAACAAATAAACTATTAGCTATTGCAAACTAGCATGTTATCCACCATTCTTGTTAGACTCTTCATGAAAAACATTTTCATCCGCTTCATTTTTATAAATTTCTTCGTTGCCAATCTTGGCATTAAAATATCCTAGTACTATTACCATGTCACTTTTGGGTATATCATCTATTTGCCTTTGTAAATCCTTCCTCATAGAATAATTCTTTATCTTCGTCTTCTTTTTCTTTGGAGGGGCATACCAGCTTATAAGTATCATGTTATTCTTAGTCTATCATTAAATGCCGAGAAGCCTATTATGTGGTTTTTCATCTTTTTGTTTATAAGGAAGCCAATAGCAGCCTGCTTGTTTTATCTTTATGGCCACTATAATAAACTGAATAATCTTTTTTCGATTATGCCATTTCGTTTCCATCTTATTTTTTGTATAGCTGCAAGGTCAATCTTCATATTTACAACTTGCTCAGCTAATTATTCCTCTTTACCATATGAGGTGTATATTCCATGTGCCAATTGATATTTTGTTCTTAATTCTTTTAACGTATCTTAGTCCTCTTCCAATCATACTTCCTTCATCCCTTTGGAGAGAGTCTTTAGCAATAACATTTTTACTGGCCTGATGCCCAACCCCAACCTGGGGAACCTGCCTCCCAGGAGGTAGGGTGGTCCGGCTATACCCCCGGATGGCTCGGGTACGTTGGGGTCACCACTTCTCATTCACAACTAGAGTCCTGCGGGTGGAACGTGGTTTTGCAAAATATAAAAATTGTCACGTGTTATCGCATGCATTTAAAGTAAGTTCATTTATTTTGAAAATGCATTATTTTACATGTAAAGCTTATGATGTAAAATAAAGGTCAATATAACTCAAATTTCTGTGCCTAATAACTTGAAATAACGGAATAACTTTACTGACACTACCAATAATAAATATACATATTTTATTTTCTTCCTATACTCCTTAATAATGATCAAGTACTTCTTAGATGCAAGATGTACTTGATCATATTTGTTAACAGAGAACACTGCTATGCCACAGCCCTTCCCTTGCCACTACCTCTCGGTGAATTTCTAACTTGATGCTTTACTTACCAAATCCCTTTTGCTTGACAATCAATGAATAAATTGCAGCTAAGTAAGAGTATCTTATTTAAAAGGGGGCTTGGCAGATATATGCTCAAGAAAGTCGATTGCACAGTTTATTTATTTGTGAATTTATCTTCTCCCTTTCAACAGGACCTAATTCCCAATTATAGAAAGATGAGAAATATAAATACATTAACAACACTCAAACACAAATAAATAGACATGCATACACACAAATATACATATATACACAAAAGCCCACAAATTTAACTCTTGTTTCTATTCCTTGCGTATATGTTGTAACTATTAGTTTATAATAATTTAACATTTTAAGTATGTAAAGGCACTAATGGTATATCTTCGTTATTATAGTATCTATGCATATTTAAGTTACAACTACTTTCTAATAACACAATATAATCTAAATAACATATCATTTAACTTACAACAATTTTATAATAAACTTATAATGTGTATAACATTTCATCTGTACTGAAAGCTTAGTCGTTACAAGTCCCCATTCCTCCATATTACTTAGCTTTAATGTGGGTAAACTTTACAAGTGTTGTGAAGCACAGCCAGCAGCAGTTCTGTAAAGTTTCACGCTTTGTCTGTTCTTTCATTCGTCAACCCACATTCATAGCGTTCCAGCAGGGATATGACACATCAATTTGCTCAATTATAGCTAGCATGGATTGCTATATTAAAAAAATTCTTTAGCACATAAACACAAACCTTCATTTTCATGAAGAATGAACTAATTGTCTGTAGAAAAAGCACTGCTTTAATACAATGTTACAGTCTACTGAGCGATACAAAACTAATTAAAATAATTATTCAAAGATATGAAGCGTTAGCAGATCGAAAGTACGCGTGCAAGCTATTTTGGAATATTGCTGCGTCTTATGCAAAAATAAATTAAAATTAAACCTGCTAATATCAACATAAATAATCACTAGCATTTACAATCTATAATTAATCATCATATTTATAAACAATATACTGTTTTAATCACAAGGGTCATGTCACTAAACCGATTAGACATAGCTAAGCATATTCTAGCTTAAATTGTTTGGGTAGTTTATTTTCTGAATAGCCAATTATTATTGAACTATGCTTATGAATAAACTATAAAACACAACTTTCCAGTCATTAACTTTATTTTCTCTAGCGCATATATACAACGTGCATAGCAGACAGAGAAGGTATTGTTTTCGCCCAAAAATTCGAGAACGTGTGAACTAAATAACTAAAAACGAAAGTCCATTAAATACCACACTCGGTATTTAAATGTACTGTCTCCCAAGAATGCTGCATGAAGATTTCAAGAAAATCCGCCCACACAAAACTACTCTTTAGGTGGAAAAATTTTCGAAAATTTTGATTTTCTCAAAAATGGGCTATAACGATTTTGATTGAAGATATTTACGTGACTAATAAAATATATATCTTGAATTTCCTGGAAATAGCCTCTGAAGTCCTCTTCTTTCTGAATGACTTCCATAACTGGTAAACCATAAGATATAGACAAAATGTAAGTTTTTTGTCTATCTCTCACAAAAAATGCAGATATGGTCAAAACACAATTTATGTCCTTTACATTTTTGTTGTAGAGCTAACCGTTTCCTAGATATTCACTGTTATGATTTAATTTTAAAATACTTTTCTCAAAGAGAAAGTCATCTGTATTTCTTTTGTTTAACTCTTGGCCATGGGAAGAAGCGAATTTTAATGACTATCGCATAGCGACAGCTGTTAAAACATTTGATTATAGCTTCAACATAATTTCCTTCCTACATATAAGGAACTAAGTGATAAGACCATTTTGCTAATGCTTATCTCAGTTAGCATAGAATAGAAAGAAAAATAATCTTTTGTAAGAAATTTGTTTGTAAAACAGACACAGAAAGTCATGTGAATGAAATACATCAGATTTTTTGTTTTCAGCTCACAAACTGGATACTATATTCACCACTTGCGGTTTTATCTATTTTTAATTACTAAAACTCTCATAAATTTGTTTTTACTTGCCACCATTTACCACTTGGAAACTTTGTTGATTTTAGAAGTTACGAATAACAGAAAACCTAATCTTAACGTGTTTCTAAATATAATAACGTAAATATCCGTACATTTCATTAATCTGCGTTTAACAGAACACTAAAACACTATGCCTTATCCAGACATTAGTCTTCTTGGCTTAGTTTCCTTAATCCTCTGGCTCTAACTAGCGACAAAGTTGCGATCTGCTCTCTGAAAGCTCTGCTCTGAAGAATCGTGTTATTTATTTTAATGCATACCAACTTATTTATCTTAATGAAAACTGTATACGGAGCAACAGTTAGATCCATGATGACACATAGAGAAGGAATATGGGGTTGGGAACAAACAAGGAATCTGGACCATATGAGGACTCAATTTTTAAAGGAATTCTGGCAGAAGGGAAGGGTACAGCCAACAGCGGAATAATGAAGGAATTTGGGACGCTTAGTGAAACAATAGAATGCAAAATCGAAGCAGTTAAATATTGAATGAGAATAATCGTTCACGGAAACCAATCTGTAATTATGGCAGTCTACTACCTGAACATTGAGAATGTACGGTAATTCGAGGTGGGCATCAAAATTAAAGAAATGGTTGGAAACCATTGGGATGGGATATATTTGGACAGAGGGGCAGGGAAATAAACGGAGTATTTGGAGAAATATTAAGAACCCGTCTTGATATTGACAGACAGCAAATAATTGCGCAATGCACGAGGAAGGTTTGGTTGGAAATACACTCTGGGCTAAAATCGGAGTGGAGTATGGAGCAACAGGTATCAGAGTCATTAGGCAGGGGCTCGCCTATTGACTGGATTAGACTAGGAGCATGGCGAATGATAAAACTTCCTGACGAGAATGGTATGAGAGGCTGCCCCATTTGCGAGGAAGAAGAGTCGTGGACTCATATCAGAGGAAAGTATGGAGGGAAAAGTATATACCCTGATCCTTTACCACCGCGAATGGAGAGTGAGGAGTATGTTGGAAGCTACTGACAGGCAGACGCGGACGGGATAGGTAAATGTCCCCGTAAGGCGAGAAAGTTGATAGAAGGGAAGAGGGGGGGGGCAAGAAGAGCTAAAAAGTAATTATAATGTTTTATATATATATATATATATATATATATATATATATATATATATTATGTCATCCTTTTCGGTCATTGTTTTGTTGCGGTGTCAGTATTGTGTGTATGTGTATGTGTGTGCGTGTGTTAAGTGTATTTGTCTTCTTTAATAGGGTACATTAATATATCTGAATATGGTTTTTTGTGTGTTGCAAATTGAAGCTGCTGTATTTGAATATGTTATATATGGTTTTACTTTAGTGTTCACTCTTTTCATTTTTGTTTTTAATAGTAGTTTGTGCATTGCAAAATCAGGTACGGCCTGTGGACCCGTGCGATTGATGAAGATCAGTGTATGTATACTGATAAAAAAATAAATAAAAAGTAGCATTGCAGATGTTTCCAGACCTTTTAACAAACGCATGCAGAATTCCTAACTAAATTGAATGCACCACGTATTTCAGTATCATGCAAGTGGAATGTACCCATTATTATGAAGAAGTTGCGTCATATTAGTAGAAGAAACATTAATTATTGAACGTTGATGTAACATTTCGTGCAGAGTGGAAAACCACGCGAGACAATTACGGGTAAGTCCAGAGCTAAGTGAGTAGAAAGTATCTATATACATGTTCATGATCCGCGTTGTGGTGATGAACAGTTAAAAGATGCGAGTCGCTCTTATTATATAACACGTATAAAAACTTAGTCTAGAATGTTCTAAAAGAAAGATTGCATAAACGAGAAACATACGTAATATTTTCTGGCCATGAATCCAACTTCAAGCGGAAAGAATACTTATGAACTGGGATGGAAATTACAAAATATTAAAACCAGAACGGAAGGAAATACATTTTAATTGTCACTAGACCATAGGTAGGTATATCATATTACTCGTAGAGTCTAATGTCGTTTTCAGACAGCATTCAAACCAGTTTTTATCAGTTTATCACTAACCCTTGACCGCTTAATCCGCGTTATTTTTAGTGATTCCTAATGGTTTGAATGTTGCTAACTTGAAGCCAACTGCTTAAAAATCGCTATGCCTCTTAACGACGTATTTCTGGTTACCTCCCTTTGTCTAAGAAACTAAATCTCAAAAAGAGCACAATATGCAGGTGTTTCTTTGTTTTTAGCTATACATTATTCTGATACAGATTTAAACATCTCTGCTTGTGAAATAAATATTATTTTTGAGCATCTGAAGACTTGTAGTTTTCCATTATAAAGGATAAAAACACAGATTTAAGATTCTTCAATCATAATCCAGCTAATAATGTTATAAAATGTTCGTTTATACGTACTAGTAATATATATAAAATAAATGCACATGTCAATTTTGACAGTGCTAATATCAGCCTCTGCACAAGTCTGTCTCCTTGGCTAAATATTCCATTGCTTTTGAACAGAAGTTTGTGCTATTATTCGAGACATACATGTAAATATGCTACATTTGTAAAAGATCCTTACATTTTCGGACAGCTAGGACGAACCTGTTGCTCTAGAAAGTCATAAAATAACATCAGGTATGCTCTTAAATTGCTCTAAACAGAATTTAGTTAAGCTCATCTGAGGACCAATTCATATGGCACTCAACCTCGTGAAGTCCCTGGGGGGGGGGGGGGGCCAATTGAGGAGCTACTTGAGAAATAGCGGCTCCAGGTCATGAGGACCGCATTAACTGGCCTGGGGGTTCGAGGCGCTGACCACGTCTCACCCTCCACTACTGCACCCCATCAACGAAGTCTGTCATGCACCGAGATACGGGAGGCAGCGGCCGGGTGGTAGGCCAAGGTTCCTTGTGAGCTGTCGTGCCATGGAGTTAGTTATCTATATCTTACATTCTCGATCTTACTTCCCTCCAAAAACCTATTCCAATACTCTCCTGTTTTAATCCAGATGTCTCCTAACCCATTTTTACTTTCTCTACACGTACTATGTACATAGTGTATAGAGAAGGTATTGCACTCCATCCAAAAATTCGATACCGAGATTTTATCGGTAATATATGTTTTAAGGTCCCCTGAATCCAAAAAAAGCATTTTTAGAAAAAGGTCCGTGTGTGTGTCCGTGCGCTAGTGTGTCCATGTGTCTGTGAACACGATAACTCAAAAACGAGAAGTGGGTAAAATACGAAATTTGGTATTTAAGTTCAGTATCTTCCATGGATGCGACACGAAGATTTTGAGAAAAATCTCCCCACCCCAAACTACCCCTTACATGAAACTTTTTTCGAAAATTTTGATTTTCTCAAAAATGTCTCTAACGATTTGATTAAAATATTGTATATTAAAGATATTTACGTGATAAAAAAAATGTATATCTTGAATTTTCTGAGAATAGCCTCTGAAGACTACTTTATTCTGAATGAATTTTACGAAATTATGTATATCTGCTAAACCGTAAGAGACGGACACAGAAAATGTCGAGCACATTAAAACACACAATTTATGTTATATACAGATTTTTCGTGGATTTTATCGTTTTTGAGATATTTCTTGTTTATAGTTTCAGTGTTAAAATACTTATACTTTTCTCATGCAGGAATTTGTCAACTCCTGTCCATACAAACAAAGGAACTTCAGTCATATCGCAACCAGCTTTTGAGTATTACTTTAACCTATGCGACTCCCTTATTTCGCTTCTACTTACAAGGAAGCAAGTAATAAGATTATTTCTGCTAATTTTCTCTCAATTAGCATGAAGTAAATAAAAGCATAAGTATCTTTAACAAAAAGTTGTAGCAGAGATGTAGAGAAAGTCATGTGAATGGGACACATCAGATTTTTAATTATCTGTTCCCTGATTTTCCTCAACCACCCATCAGACATAGTATCCAAACGTTTCTCTTAATATATCAGACATTCTTTCACTAATTTTGTATCAGATAACTCTTGGAATCAAAATAAATATTTCAGGATTTTCTCCGTCATTAACCCTTTCCTAACTCTAATAAAGCTTCTGCATTTGCAGTATTAATGGGAACTCCCAGAGTTAATTTATAGAAGCTTCTTAATATTATGTTATTACACCAACCCTCATCTATTCCCCAAGTGTCTCCTCCATAAGTCCATCGAGATTCAACAAAGGCAGAATAAAGCCTTTCAAACCACTTAACATTCATTACTGGCATCATACATAAACATTTTTGTATTGCTTTTATAGTCATTCTCCCCTTAACCATTGCATTTATTTTCAGTTTCTCCATTACTGTTCGGCTTGATATCCAGTAATGAGAACTCGTTGACAACTTGAATGTCTTTGTCTGCCGTGAACCAATTTTCATTTCTCTTTTTGTAACTATTTAGCATATCTACACCGGCAATGATAGCCTTTGCGACCTGCTAGTTGGCATTAGAGCCTTCATATCCATAGGACCCGAGCTTGATTCCCGGGTGGAGAACGGGAATTCTTCGTTAGCCCAGTTTGTTTCCTTCCTCTCTAGAGTCTGGAAGTATGAATGAGAATTTGGAAATATACCTACAGATCTCAAGGTCACGGACATAAACCTGGTCTGGACCGATGCTTGTAAGTAAAGCGGTAGCTCCATGTCAGTGGATACATTCACTGGAACGTAAAAGCGCTCCTACGGGACGAAATTCCGAAACACTAATGGCACTGGTATGATTCTGACAATTGATAGCGTTAACTAAATAATTAAAATATAAGGTCGCCCAGCCAGTTACCCACTTACTGGTTTTAACTTGAAATAGCTCCGTTGAGTTATCAATTCTTTAACGCGCGCACACACGCGCGCACGCACGCACACACACACACACATACATACAGAGTGGGAGGTGAATAAGTGAATTTTTTTATCAGCGTTTTAGGACGATGAGATCCAGTATTTGCATTTTCTCACTATTTTCTAAAGTTATGTTCACGATGTTTCTAGGATGGCAATTATTCCCTGTCTCAGTCGTTTAGTTGTTTACGTAACAGGTTATACGGTTGATCTTGTTCTGTCCTCTGCCCTGCCCTGACTCTAGGTGATGTGAAGTATGTAAACACAACAGAAACATAGCTCATGGCCGTTTTAAAAACGCATTGGACGCTGAAATTTGAGGTTCATATATAACAGCGCGTTTAGTTAGCGGACAAAATAAAATACACTATACGCGTTGTTCTCTACTAAATATCAAATTATTTACACTTATTCCCTTCTCCTGTGTTAATGATTCCTAAAAAAAAGTATTGCTACATAAAGAGTATACAGCAAAACTTTCTTATACAAGCGTTATTAAAAGCTTGTGGCATCCAACGTTTGCTAAATCATAATTTAAATAAAATGTAATGTGTTACTTTCTATAAATATTCTGTAATAAACAATTTTTACGGATTCATTATTATATTTATTATTTTATCTCTATTATCTCTAAAGGAACCTTGCGTGTCCACGAGCATTAACGCATTCTTCAACTAGTTTCAGCAGCAGTTTACTTATTGATCCGATTTAGTCAAGTTTTTCCTACACGAGGAAAGTTTATTATTCTAATTCATACTAATTGACATAAACATAAGCGTAAATCCCCTTGTAGGTATAAGGTGAATAAGGGAATACTATACTAAAGAAATAGTCAGATCTTTAAAAGGCGTCACTATGAGATTGCATTAAAATTCCTCTCTTTGCGTGACTAGGATGATAAAAAATAATGACTTACCATTTGAGAATGGTAAAACACCGGGAAATTTAAACCAATACCAGACATATTTTGGAAGTGGTTAATTCACAAAAAAAAAAAAAAAACTAATGCGTTATATTCACATAGCCTTCTCTGTCTATTCCGTGAACAAACTATACTCTAAAAAGATAATTTTTATTTACATCATGCGACGCATGCTAATTAAAATAAACATTACCGGAAATTGCCTTATTACTTAGCTTCTTAAGAATAGAAGGGAAGTAAGGGAATAAAGTAGTCTAAAGCGACAGTCAAATCTTTTAAAAGCTGTCGCTCTGCGATCGGAATTGAAAGTAGGTTCTCTTTCCCTGGCCAGGGGTAAAACAAAAGAGTTATGAAACAGATGAGGTTTCCCATTTGAGAAAATTTAGCATTTTAAGTTTAAACCAATAACAGGAAATATCTCAGAAATTAATTCAAAATCTTCTCGGGCTTCTAGCCAGGTTTTTACCTGGCTAGAAGCCCGAGAAGATTTTGAATTAACACGTCGCCAGGAAAGCTTCAGTTCTTATTTTATCTCAGAAATTGTTAATTCTATAAAAAGAAACTGTATAGAGCATGTAGCGTGTTTTAACGAGATCTACATTTATGTGAATACGTTTTTGTCCATTCCTTACGGTTTACCAGCTAAGCAAACGTCAGGTTTTCATGCAGAGCCTATTTACAAGAAATTCAGGGCATACATTTTATTTCCCATGTAAATATCTTTAATATACTACGCCTTAATCAAAATCGTTATAGCCATTTTTTAGAAACTCAAACATTTCGAAAAATGTTCCATGTCATGGATATTTTGTGGTGGGGGAATTTTCCTGAAAAGCTTCGTGCCATCCATGGAAGTCGCTGAACTTAAATACTGACCTTTTGTTTTTATTTTCTCTACATCATATGTAGTACATAGGTAGAGAAGACATTGCATTCCACCCAAACATTTAATACCGAGATTTCACGATTTTTACCGGACATATACGTTTAGGGGTCCCCTAAAAAGCACCATGTGTTTGTATGTGTGTGTATGTGTTGGAACACAATAACTCAAAATGAAAAGTCCGTTAAATACCAAACTTGGTATTTAAGTTCAGTATCTTCCAAGGATGCGACACAACTACCCTTTACTATACATAGAAAAGTAAGTAATCAGTATCGAACTATTATGAGCAAGATTTGAGGTATGTTATTTTGCTAAGACCTGAGTTTTCTTGGTTGCTAAATTATCTATATAAAATAACTCAAGAAACTGTTCGTCTATAATTTAAAAATTTCTAGCAGAGAAATGCAGAGAAGCATTCCACTTTTTAATAGAAAAAACAGAAAACCACGCAGTTGGTCTGTTCTGATGTTTTCCGTAATTTTCATGTCATTAGCTTTATAATTGTTTGGTAAATTCCGATTTTCAATGTTTTTATGAAATATGTTTACTAAATTAAATGTGCTGTATTAGGAACCTTGTGGTGCACTTAGAAAATCCTTTAAACTACAGTATTGCATAGCTGACATTTAAAACCCTCAATAAGGTCATTTTAAATTCCAAGATGCTCAGCTGGAAAATCCAATAACCGTTTTAGCCACAAGCTGGTAGTTTTAGACACAAGATGGTGTTGTTCTCAGCTCCTCATTTAACACGTACGTAAATTTTCATTGCCAGCCATGCATTCACATAAATGTTCCTTCTGTTTTTAATTCTCCTGTGAGCTCTCTTTCGTGACTGATGTTACATATCCAGTATTTTAATCTCTTCAAAGAATTCTATCAACCAAAGTAACTTAGAAAGTATTATACTTATAAATAAGAAAACACATACCATATTACAGGTTGCGTTTTCAAGAGTTTTTCAAATATTTTCTCTTGATTAGTTTTATATTTTTATTTTAAATTTGTACAGATTTGTCCACGTTTCTTATTGTTGGTGTTCACAAAACTATGTTATATGCATTTAATGGAGCAATCGTTTCGATATAATATCTGTTAATGTCAACGACATATTATTTAAAGTAAGATAACGATACAAAATCTACAAAAATAGGATTTCTGATCAATTGTAATATTTTAATATGTGTATATGCAACAAAAATGTATTGTCAAACGTTAATTAAAAGATATTAATATTTGCATGTTAGTGCTATACGGTTTTTGGAAGAAACTCTCCTTTCAACAGACTTCCTTTTATGTTTATTTTTCTTTAACTGCAAAAGAGAAGTAATTGAATTCAATTGAAGAGGAATCACAAGATAACCAAGGAAGACGGTGAGAATCCTGGTCATAGAGGACTCTTCTATATAAGTGAACGATAATATTTTAAATGCAATATTTAAGCCTGCTTTTCACATATTTAATAAGGTTTGGTATTAGGTATTGTAACAAATGATTTTATTGACTCAAAATTGTTTACAAATTAACACTACAATAATTCATGACTCAGGACAATTGTAATAATCCACAACACAGCCTGACTTGCAATGCTTTCTCACTGTATAGCTAGAAAATGACGTCACAGAACCTGAAAATTTTTGGAAGCTTCTGGAGGAATCTCGAATGTATCGAAGTATCCTGATTCCATTGCGCCGTACATTTTTGTTCTCCAAATTCCAGCTCCAATTGCGAGGACTCACATACCAAGGTGAACATGAGAACCATTACAGGAAACGGCACTGTCACAGTATTAAAAGGATGTTGTGCATATTTATTATGAATATTACTTTGATTATCGTTAAATATATTAATTTTATAAATTATTAGTGCACTGACGAGGCTACAAGCCCCAAATATTTATTGCTTATTAATATCGTGCTAGCAAGTTAAACTATGAATGGGTTTGCTTGATTACAAACATATTCATTTTTAAAATAAAATATAATTATAAATATTTTCCGTTTTACAGCGAATCTCGGATTCGAATTTTTGGGTGAACTACAATAGGTACTTCTCTACGACTACCAATATGATAAGTAATATTCATATATTTATATACCCATTTCTAATTCATTTATGTGTTGCGCTCACCAACTCAAAGGTGGTTTTGCTGTGCATCTTACGTTAATCATGATATATCTTTGCCTAGAATGTTTCCAAATCAGACGCCATGGTTTAGATTGCTTGCAAAATGTGAAAACAACTTACATGTATACATCACAATTCTATCTTTATTATTAATGAATTCTTCGGAAAAGGAATTATCCCGCATTACAAAGTCTGTTACATTATGGCGCATAAAATTAAACTTTGTCTTTGAAAATTGTATACAGTAATGGCAAATATTTCCAAAATAGTTGCTGCCTAACAACATTACATATCTTAAACCGGATTTATTTTATTAAGTTATGCATTTTTCTTACAGTAGGCTTATGTGATTTCTCAGAAAATCCAGATACACAATTTATTCGCCATCTAATAGTTAAACCTATGATAGGCAGGATGGTGATATATCACAAATCCGATATAAGGTGACATATTAATAATTGCACTTTAATTGTTCAAGATTTTTAAACTACGTTTAATGTGTTCTAAATATGAGATAAAATGCCAAATTGACTCAATATTTGAAAATCATATTAACATGCTATATAAATGCGAAGTGTGTTGCAATTCACGAAATATGTTTAAAATTAAAATATATATTTGCATTATTTACGAACTGTAAGCCACTGTTCTGAAAACGCATTAAATGTAAACTTTACTTAAAATACGAAAATTATGCTAAAATATTGTATAACTGCGAAATGTGTTGCAACACATGGAACCTTTTTAAAATAAAAATGTAAAAAGCAAAATGAAAGCATGTTTATGGAACGTTTGATTAAGTGCAACATAATTTAAGTAGTTGCAGGAAAGAAAACGCAGAAAAAAAGGAAAACTGTCTTCAAATGGGGTGTCATCTTTCGTTTTTCTTGATCTTGATCAAGCAAAGAGAAAGAATTTTAAAATCATCACTTAGAGACAAGCTTTTAAAAGATTTGACTACCACGTAAGCCTTGTGTATTCCTTTGTTCCTCTGTATCTACTATTAAATATGTAATAAAAGTATTTATGCAAATGTTTATCTGATTAACGCGAAAGAATAAGATTTTAGGAATAGTTTCTGAAGAATGGTCAGTGAGTCTTGTGTGTGTACCATTTAACATTTTTGTAATTATGACGTCAGTTTTTAAGAGTTTTAGAGTAATTTTGGAAGTCATTTTTATAATGTTTTAGATCGTTTAATTCCAAACCTGATAGTAATACAAGAAGGAAAGAAAAAATAGTGCACACAATGTTTATGATAGTTAACATGAATTCCTAGATTCGAGCACATTCTAAATCGGAATATTGAGCACAAACGCTTTGAAGACTGGAAAGGTAGAGTCAGACTGAAAAATTCGATTCAATAGCCAGGATTTGAACCACAGATCTCCTGGTCTCGGTCCAGTTGTCCTAACCGCTGAACTACTGTGTAAAACGCGAGTCATTTGGGGAGTTTAATGCTGTGTGGACATGTAGAGGTAATTCAGTGGTTAGAGCAACTGGGCGGAGACCAGCAGATCCGTGGTTCAAATCTAGACTATGGCATTGCATTTTTCATTGTCTCAATCTTTCCAACACACAGTAGTGTGGAAGAAACAATTAATTGGTCTTATGAGTGTTTTTATACGAATTTCCGAATTGGTGTGGTTTCCTAGCAGATAACTAAGATGCGCCCTGAGGACAATATTGTATAAGTTTACTATGAATTACCATATTCCAATGAAATGATAGAAGGAACATGAACATAGCCTTGAAGACTTCATTATGAATTCTCAGATACGCGCAGATTTCTAGCATCGCTCCAAAGTAACGTCTTGAAGACAATATTTATATAAACGTATTGCGAATTTCCATATGTTATGAATGTTGAAGCGGTACCTTAAAGTAATCCTTTAAGACAAAATCTGTGAAGGTTAAAAAACGAATTCCCAAATCTGCTACATGACACGGCGGAAACATAGTACCACGATGGCAATATTTGCAGCAGTTTATTATGAGCTAGATGACATGAGCGAGTAATTCATCACTCTTCAACTCGTATTAAACATACTAAAAATTGTCATTAACCCATGGTTAAAAATTGCACCCGCCTGACTAACAATAGTGAAATATTACAATCATATGTACAGTTTATTGTAAAGTAAAACTAAATAGTATATTTAATAAAATCACTTACGAAAATTTTTATGTGTTTTTCATATGATTTTCTACCTGTTTTGCAAAGAAACAGTTTTTAAAATCTATTCTTTTATCTATATCATGCTAATCAAGCTAAACGTTAGCAGATTTTGCCTTCTTACTTGTTTCCTTATAAGCAGAAGGGAAATAAAGGGAAAACATTAGAATAAAGCAATAGTCATTTGCGATAGCCGTTCACAATAAAGCGATAGCCCCCGTTATTAAAATTCGCTTCTTTGACCAGGAGTAGAAACATAAAATTCATGGACAACTTCCTGTCTGTGTAAAGCATAAGTATTTTAAAACTGAAGCCAATAATAAGGAGTATCTCGGTTAAGTCCCTAAAAAGTATATATGACATAAATTGTGAATTTTAAAAAATTCTATACTTTTAGTGTTGCAAGTTTTTGCCTATCTCTTACGAATTACCAGTTATACAAAAGTCATCCAGAATGAACAGGTCTTCCGAGGCTATCAAGTGATTGATTTGGAAGCTAGTTTAGCAATTCTCCGTCGCAATCCTGACGAACTTCTGCGTCAATACATAATTGTGGATGAAATATGGATACACTACTACACTTCAGAGACAAAAGAACAGTCGATACAGTAGATTTTTAAAGTGCTGGTGGTGAAACCCGCAGACAAGGCCATGGCTTCGGTTTTTTTGGATGCACGCGGAATCATCTACATAAAAGTGGAGTATTATGCATCGTTATTGCACAGGTTGAACGAAGAAATCAAGAAAAAGTATCTTCATCTGGCAAAGATAAGGATTCTCTGCCATCAAGACAATGCACACCTGCGCAGTTTCGATGGCGAAAATTGTAGAATTAAGGTTCTAATTACTACAACATCCACCGTATTCACCATATTTGGCCCCCAGTGACCTTTTTTATTTCCAAACGTCTAACAAAGAAGTTATTTCCCAAACAGATGACTATTTTGAGGAGCTTCCGAAATCCTACCTTTGGAAGGCTTAAAACAGTTGGAGAAACGCTGGGAAAAGTGTGTCGAGCTAAAAGGAAAAAGAACTACCAAAAATAATTGATACTTCTGTCTTTTTCTAAGGACTTGGTGGACGCCCCTCGTACCTCTGTGCGTGAGAGGATTCATTGAAAATCTATGTGATTCTTCAATATTTAGTTTGCGGTGGTTTGTTTGTGTTGGCAGTAATAATAATAATAATAATAATAATAATAATAATAGATATCTGGGCTTAGATGGGCTTACCCAGCTTACCTGGCTTAGTAGAAATCTCTGGTTCACCCCAACAATCCCTATACAAATGTGCTCGTTCAGTAACTTAGAGTTATGTTAAATGTTGGGTTGTTTCGGCTCGCATTTAAATGGTTGTGAGAATTTATGTATATTTATTCAAGCAGGATTCTTCTCGGGGTCGTTTAATGCAAGGAGATCTAGCTACTGAATGATAATTGGTAAGTTTCTGCTTAGGTATTTTAATTGTGTTTACCTTAAAAAAAACGTAAACGAAACACATCAAATCAAATTTTAACAATATTTGCTTTATGTATGCTCAATTAACCCAGACATCTACTAACACTTTACAAATATTAAAATACTCCCCTTCACAAAGACAATTTTTTACACAATTGATTGATATGCTAAATCATATGCGTCTGTTACAATCGCGCGTGTTGTACAAGGATCGTCTATTTGCACTTCCTCCTTGCACTTTTAATTATTATTGTACATTACATTCAACTTTAAGTATCACGTATTACTTGAATGGTATACAATATAGTTAGAAATATCGAGGTTTATAATACTCTATCCAAAATGTATTAACATATTAACGTAAGGTATTAAGAGTGAAATTTTTTTCAACAATGTTTGTTTGGTAACCGTAGAACAAAATCTCATCTACATACACTAAATTACCATTTTTTTGTCATCTGCATAGATGTTACTGCCGTATTGATACCAATGCAATTACGTCAGAATGCATAGTGACATATAACCTACTGTCACAAGTTATGTTATTGTGTTATTTGTTGATATTAACGATATCTGTATTATGTTATTTATCGATATTGATAATTGTGAATATTAATGTTATCTATGCTGTTCATTCGATATTAAATTTAAGTTAAAGAACAATTTTATAAGATTGTAATACCTATGAAATCTACATATTTGTTCAAGTAATCGTCTTTATATTGAAAATTGTAACTCTTAAAACGGATGATAAATAATTATATGACATTAGAAGAGGCAATATGTTAGCTCAGAAAGCTTGAACACGCAATATAAAATGTATAATTTATTTTATCTATCGTCCCGAATGTGGCTTGTTTTAAGAACACCATGATATAAATAAATTTTCATAAGATGACGAAAACATTAAAACAGAAGGTCATTCTTGGCAAATAAATATTACTTTGTTTGTTACCGTATAACCACAGTAAATAAGAATAGTTATTTCAGTTCATAACTCGATCCCGAACACTAGTAACTTGACTTCACTGTTCCGAATTGGGCTCACTTCGCTAATTACGTCGCGTATATAAGCCATGGTGCTTTCGTATAATTCTGAATGAACACATCTAAATTATCTATCGAACATCAAGAGTATTACGCAATTATTATCGGAGAAATTATTATATTACCCTCAGAATGGACACTCATTGTTAGCGAACCCCCCCTTGTTAACGAACTTTAATTCTTGGCCCGTGTAAAAGGCTATAACATGTATTAGTAATTGAGCTCTCTACATAAAACGGACGTGGACAAAAAAAAAAAAAAAACAACAACAACTTTAATAATTCTAAGACAACCTCGCTTAGCGACACTTTATATGCAATATATCACGCTAATGTGAACTTACTAGCCAGGAGCAGGAACTAGTCGCCCGAGTGTACTCGGGCGGGGGCAAATCACCACGGTATCTGTCCGCTTTTCTCGCGGATTTACCCATGAGATATAAAAGATGTAGTCTTATGCAAGCGTTTATGTCTGTTTGATGCAGTCTATCCTTTCTAGAAAGCGGGACTACCAATCTCTCACCCCTCCAATGTCCGAAAAACATAGCAGTACCGTTCATATTGTTGAGTGTTGGAATTCAATTGTTTCACTTCCAGGTCAGTTTTATCGTTTTCTTGGACCTGTGCATTTAGCAAGCTGATGTGTTAAAAGTTTCAGGAAGCGAGTGTATGCGCAATGGCTCTTAATTTTAATCTCTTAGAATAGAGAGTGTAGAGTTTACTCAAGAAGCTTAACTACAATATTAATTGTTCTACTCTTCAATAAACTTCATCAGCTGCAAACTTGTATGTTTTTATGTAAGTTCAAAATGCATATACTCTATTGTAATGTAATAGACTGTTTTTTTATTTGTTTACATTTATGTCGCACTTAGTGTGCAGTAATTTGAAGTACACTGATTTATTGCAATTTATCGAAACCCCTCTTTACCGGACAATTGTTTTGGTCCTAGCAGTGTCCGTTCAAGAGAGGTTTCACTGTATTATTATATGGAAATATTAACCACAAATATGTACTTAAGATTTGTCCACTGAGCAGCTATGTATAGTAAATGACGTAAATTGTCGTCTTGGTACTCATTTCTTGCAATTGGTTTTCCAGAAAATCTCGACGCTCGAGATATTTAAAAAATTTCATACTAATCAAACGAAAATTTAACTTAATTTTAAATTTAATACACATGACTGCAATATACGTTTAAAGAATTTAGTCATTATTGAGTCAGGCTACTAAACCGATGAGTACAAATTCTCATCCATGTTCAACACAGAAGAAGGAGATCGAAACCTTCGTCGCTCTTATAAAAACTCTTAATAACATACAAAAACCCAACCGAATAACGTACAGTGTATAGGGCCATAACAATTTAAATTCTTCTTCAAATTGCCACCCAACGTTAGAGCAATAACCAAATTCCTATTTCAAATTGGCGTCCCAACGTTAAGGCTCAAGCAGTAAAATAAACTCCATTTTTCAAATTGCCGCTCCAACGTCGAAGCGGTAACAAACACTACTTCAAATTATATCTGTTTCAATAGAATGGCTTAAATTAAAATTTAAGTAGTCTCTCTGTATTTATTAATAGCCATATTATATTCTTTATACCATTTTATATATTTTTTTTTTATAATAGTTTAAAGATTTACATCTAAAATTCCATTAATGGCAGTAGTTAATAGCAACATCATATGTAAATAAATACATTTCAAGGCACTCCTCTTAAAGGTACTCGGGAAGGTCAAATAATGTAAACAATAAATAAAACAATTGTCCAAATGCAGATACTTATGGGACAACATGCTTCACTAGTTTCATTATCGACTGCGGAAATTTACAAAAACAGATTTATGTCTATGCTAGGTTTGTTATTAAAATCATGAAATTGGAATTTCTGTACAAGTATCTCATGATATATGGTTTCAAAGGCTTTAGAGAAATCAAAAAGCTGACTATGGACAATATTACTCCTTTCCAGGTGATTAAAACTTCTTTTCCCGAATGAAATTACAGTATTAATCGTGCTGCGATCGGCAGGCAGTTTTGCTCAATACTGGGCAGATCAAGAAAAACCTGGCTTATACAAACATCCGGCAGGAGCGATGGTTTTAAAGCGGTGATATTGGAAAACCTTGTTTCTCAAAATGTTTAATGTCAGTGGTAAACAAGCTAAGCATTATTTTATGCATAGTCTTACGATATAATATAACGCTTATTACTGTTAAAGTTGTTTACCATAATTGTATGCTCCAAAATGACATAATTAAACCTCACTGCTTTGGAAATGTACGGGAGATTTTAATTGAGATTATTTTTATCATTGCACTGAAAATGTTTTAAATATAGTTTGAGCGTTTTGAATATCTTCTCAGCTTTACAATTTTAAATTTTATGTATTATTATTGTTGATGTTAACAGTGTAGCCCTTCAAAACGTATACTATTAACAAAGAACACAAAGGACCTCAAGAGTTATTTTAGTACCTCATATTCATTTATTCCCCAATTTCTTTCCACTTTTAATTGTCATTGATTTGATAATGTACGAACCCCCATACAAGTTAATCTTCCTTCCGATCTTCATTATTCCAAAGAAATCCTTTGAAACGTAATGCAATCTAAAAGAAATCCAACATTTGTAAGAATGTAAATCTGTTAAAGGTCGACACATTTAAATAGAAGCAAGGTTAAAACATCTAACATTATCTTAAATGTTTAAAGATGTCAGAAAATACACAAAATTTGGGAATCACAGAGACGTGTAAAAGGTTAAAGGTTATCAAATTTAGAAAACCGTTTTAAAAGCACCGAAAATCCGTCCAAAAATATAACGGAAAAAATAATATTCCTACTAAAGAGTCTCCACAAAATATCATATCCTTATGTCATGTTATTAAGCTAGATAGAAATTATAGCATGAACGTGTGCGTTTCACCTTAGTGCATCTCCAAAATAAGGATTGTTTTATTCGAGCCTTACATTTAATAAGATTTCAGCTCCTACAGCTCCAACAACTTTTACGTCCTCGCTTTTGAGTATGTAGCAGAGGGTTAAAAAAAATAAAACAAAAACTACTAACACCCCTCATGAGGAGAAGATCTTGTGCGTGCTCCCTAAGCCAACAGACGAAGACATGAGTAGATCGAAAATTGTACACATCTATTAGTATATAAAAGCTTAAAATTCATAGTGGATAGCGTAAATATTCCCCTGGTGGATGAAATTTAGTTTAATGCAGTTGTATTACATATCAAGTCAATTTATTACACTATTAAATTGTTAAATCTGCCATGTCTTGTGCCCTAAGGAATAAATAGTCATTTATGTTATTCCGTTATGACTTTCTTTAATATTTGTTCCAAACTGCCTGTAATATTTGGTGAAATAGCAGAAAGGAGGTTCCCTGAAATAGCCTAGGAATGCTAGGCGAAAAATTGAGCACAGTATCTTTAACACCATATTTGTATCAGTTTGTTATAATTACAAGAAGCGGGGATTGCCAGAGCGAAAGCTTGAGTGCGGTGTCTTGAAGACAAACATTATAGTAGTTTATTATGATGCCCGCAGATTGTTAGATGGGAAAGATGACTATACATATTACGAATACCTACGTGTGAACTGTTAGAGTGGAAAACCCTACACAGCATGACAGAAGACGCGTGCGGTCGTTTTATGGCGAGGCCGCGGATCCCGCACATGCATGCTCCGCAAATTGTCTGTTATGCTGGGAGGCTTTGGTTGTTTAACGTGCGCGAGTGATAGTAACTTGCTATAATGAATACCTACTAACCTTGTTATAAGTGATGTTCACCATGTTATTCGGATAATACATTACTAAAAGTGTGTATATTTTGCGGCGATACCGTAAATTCTGATAGGTATAGCAAAGAAATTCTTGCACCATTTTTTCAACTGCTGTCAGTTATGAGAAAATGTGGATATTTTGAGCAAAATTCTGCCACAGCTGACTCTGCTCAAAATACCTTGGAAGACAAAGACAGTGTTTGATGGTAGAGTAATCTTTTAAGGATCATGCTCCATGTTGTTCTCGGATCATACTGTCTGCAACTTCTATTTGTGGGGAAGTATAAACACTTAAAGCTTACAGGAACAGTCCCCACCCCATAACTATATCTAAGGACAATCTAAGAATATTAATGAATATTACGCAAAAAGAAATGTGTGTCTAGATAGCTCGGTTGATTAGGTGCTGACTTTCTGACTTCAAGTACGTGGGTTCAAACCCGGTCCAAACCAATGGTTTTTAAGCGTGTGCTTAAAAGCGACAGCCTCATATCAGTGGATTTACTGGCAAGTCGGCGCTGATACGATCCTGGAAATTCACAGTGTCGTTAAAGAAAATCATCCGAAGATGCCAGGAATATCTTCACGAGAGACGCCACTTACAAAGTTAGTGTTCACTATAGCATATGATACTATCACTCGGTAATAACATGGGAGTTACGGAACGGAAAATGCTCCAGTGTAATAGAGTGCGTAGCACGTACGCGCACGATCAGCAGTGTCACCATAAAACTACCGCACTGTGGTTTATTATGAAATCCAACGTTTTACACGGTGTAATACAAAATTATACTTCTTAGATCTAATCCAGTTTAGCAGTTTGTTATGAGTAGAAAACATAGAAGAGGGATTGTAAGTTAACAGCGCTATGGGGATTGATGACGTCATAGACGAGGGCGGGGGAGGAGTTGATACACTCGCTGTTAGACTAGTGAGACTACCACTCTTCTCTATTCAAAAGTCGTTAGGAGAGCACATGCTGCTTGCGTCTACAGATAAATGTGCAGTGAACTTAGGTCTTTGGATACCCCATATGCGTTCCTTAATTATGAGTTCATAGGACCGCGAGAATTACCTATAGAGAGGAAACTTGAACAAAGCATCTTAGCAGCAGAGCAATACGCTGCCGAAATATCTGTTGGTTGTTGGCTGAAAGTAAATATTCCTCCGCGTTCAGTACTAAGATGCCGCTCCCGCAAGCTATTCGTTTAGTTTACGCGAACACTTAGTACGCTCAGCAAAAATGAGAATAACAATAATGTCGCCGTCGCTTCCTCATTCAGATAAACGGTCGAAACTGATTACAATTAATTTGCTTCTTACTTAATTTCAACTAAATAAGGAAGATTGATAATTCAATAGTTGGAATTTAGTTGGCACTTTTTGTTGTTAAAGAGCTAGTCATTGCATTGTGGTCGTATCTGAAAGATGATCTGATTTGCAACATCACATGCAACTAATAAGAAATAAGCATCATTTTTATAATGTTAAAAGCATAGTTACGAAATATATAGAATTCTTTGCCAGTTACAACATAGATACTATCACCCTTTTTATATTGCAGTTAATGAACTCAAATGCAATTTCCTTCAAAAGCGAGTTGAAGCTACTTCTTTTAACGTTAGGTAAATCACTACCAGTGTTCACTGCATGCAGCAATTTGTTAATTGTTGCTGGTTTATTTTTTGGAGGGAAAAAAGTCGTGCACTTTACGTCGCATAGCTGCTTTTATAAATTCATCACATTTCCCTAACACCGTCCGCTCACATTTCTTCTTTTTCGCTGGTGTTGTCACTTTTTCTCATTTAAGTCGCTATTTTCGCGCCCTGCTGATGATTCCTATGTTAACTCTGCAACATCGTTAACGAGCACGATAGGAATCTTCTCCAAAAATATATTGAATGCCTGTAATTCCACAATCTTTTTTTCCAGTCCTTAATGGCTTTCCTCGCACGTGTTTTAACAATGTCACCCCATCTCAAACTTGCTGCCATGGTGCATGTTGCAAGTATAACAAAGATAGCGGGAAGGCAAGCTCGGCAGCTAATCACGCCAAGATGTTTCTCATTGTTAAGATAAACGAACAGCGTAACGTTGTAGTAATATTACAAACTGTACTACGACAACTTGAATGTTTTACAGAATTAAAGGAAAGTAGGACATGTAATAAAGTGTGGAGCTATGCTGTGAAAGAATAACGAAGCGCTAAGAGCCTCCAGCCAATGAAGTTCATTTCCGCCACATGCTTCTGTTTTTATCTATGTACCTACTTTCAGTTAACAGCGAACACAGAATAGTAATATGTTATGAATTAACAGAAACGCGGAAACGATGGACCTGAAACTGGAACAACATCTAGAAGAGGGCATGTGTATCAGTTTGTCACAATCCCTGGATCTCGCGTACTAATAGGAAGCAAAGTGGGCATGCCGTTTTGAAGATAAGATTTGTAGAAGTTTATTATGAATTCCGGGAACCGCGCGGACTGCTAGAGCGGGAGTTATTGTAGCGCCGTGACGATACAAACTTAATATGGCGCCGTGAAACTATTTGTAGCATTTTATTCTGAGTTTCCCAGTTTCACGCGAACTGCTGAGAGAAAGTTACTGGTATCTATCTAGGTAATACAAACCTAAAGATTAGTTGTAGCACCTTTTTTATAAATTACTAGTTTCGCGCGGGCTGCTAGAACGGAAGCTTCTGGAGCCTTGTGATGTATCCGGCTGATACAAACCTAAACATAGCGCCGTGAAGGCAGCAACCGGTTACCTCAAGCATGAAAAATAAGCACCCGCAAGATGTAACACGGAATTAACGTTACGTAAGGAAATTGCAGCATAAGGAATGTGGTGAATCAGACACATGCGGATCTTGTAAATAAACCTTGCTGCTGTAAATCAGCTGAAGTTGGAATTATTATTCATAACTCACGTGTGTACACAATTTATCTGCGGTTCAACTGTCACGTAACTACCTCTGTTATATCACTATTACGCCACGCATTAGATGAGTTAACCTTTGTGCATATTGGACGTGAGTAGCGTGAAACAACTTTTCAGTTTTATGGTTTTTTGCTCTAATAGAAAAGGTCAAATATTTCATCACGTTATATACTACTAATTTATAAATGTAAATAAATTTACATTTAATGAAAAAATGGGGTTACCCCATCACATTTCAAAAGTCATTAAAACTAATTTTATTGCTATAATATAATAATAATAATATAGATAAACATTAAATGCGTGGAAACTATGAATAAATTAAGGCACAAGATACAACTGTAGCATAATCTTCCATTATTTTTAAGAATGTATAGCTAACTTCAGGAAAAACGTTAAAATATATAGCTCCACCTAGTTATACCTTTTTATATGTACAGATATGATACGTTTAACCATTCAAAATAGTGGAGAAAGGCTTTAACTTTCGGATGAATAAATGTTTGGAACAACAAGTTAATTGTAACAATTTAATCTGGGACATAAGATTCCACAAGGATAGAACCGTATAAAAAGTTTGATTGCTACATCTTTACCCTCTATGGTTTATTAGTGGCTATAAATACAACTCCTGCGCCATGACACAGTGGGCTAGAGCGTGGTGCTTTAATTCCGGCCACGGAATGCTCTCGGGTTCGATCCGACCCATGGCGGTGCAGATTTTAAGTCCCTGACAGGTACCCACTCAGCTTCGTAATGAAAGTGAAGCCATGATAGCCAATATGGCCACATCACTTCCCCGTATCGGTTGGATGATCGCCCACCTCTGCCGTGCGTAAAAGTAGTCGTGAGACCAGCAGATTCGAAAAAATTAATATAAACAGAACAATCTTTTGTCTTGATAATAAAATGTAACAATTTATTATTGAGTCCTTCTACATTGCCCATTACGTTATAGATACAAAGGAAATAATGATACTCAAGTGTTTAAGAATTTAACACGGCATGCTGGCCTTAAAATTCCATGTTCTTTCCAAGCAATAGCGAAAAGCAACTGAAAATCGAGCACTATGCCACAGAGCTGATGGACCTCTGGTTGGACTTTGGGGTCTGGCCTGTTTCGTGGGCTGATATAGACTTAATTTGAAAACTTGTTTGTCAGTCTCGGCCTTTATGTGAACTCGTAAATAAAGACAAAAAAAAAACAACATCACATACAACATGTGCATTTTGTTTGTAATATAAATATCCTAAACAAGTGGCATTTTCTAAAAAATACAGTGCACTATTTTATAAAATAAGAATAACGAAATATCATCATATAAAGAGAAAATAAAGACGAAAAATCTTGGTGCGTGATGTTGAGATATTCGGAACAGAAAAGTCATCGCAACATACATACAACTATCGTAGTAGTAACAATAGCAACAAATAAAATCCACTTCAGTCAAATACGGATAACGAAACAGCAAACTCTGTCTCCTTACCACACGCAGGACATTCTTGAAAGAGTCGAGTAAGAGGGGTGACAAGTGATCAACATGCGCTTGCCGCTTACAAGATTATACCAGGACCTCAGACATCACTATTTCCATAAAGTGGATCCTCAGTCACTGATCTCAAGGACATAAGCGCGCTCTTGTCCCATACCAGTAGCGTGCCAACCTCACACCAAGAGGTCCTGGGTTCGTATCGCGGGTAGGATGAGTTATTTGGGTAAGGGGTTTTCCCTTATCCTGAAAAGAAGAATGTGAGCTAACTGACTATAAACTCTATGGATTCTGTGTACATCACTGCTGAGGAGCATCATTCCACCAATTTCATTCATCGTCCGATATAGTCTAGCAGGTTAAATGACTTTAAACAAAACAACAAACAAACAAAATTAATGCAAGGAGACCTAAGCAAATAAAATAAATGAATGCATTGTTTAAATATCGGGGAACTAACTTGGCAACGAATCTGAAGTTTCAACGAAAAGCTGGAAAAAAACCTGTTTGTTTCAATAACTCTTTCTCCTGTGTACGGCAACAAATGTTTACATTAATAATTTCAATTATTATATAAATTGCATGTTCTTTTAGTGAACGTAAAAGACGTAGAGACGATAGTCTCTCTCACAATTTAAATTTATTTATCTCCGTTTACAAATATGTTCTGAAACTTATGCGTATTTCCGAATCTCCGTCCATTCTTGAAATTATATATTTTGGTTGTACATGACGCACCTGTTATATTGGTTGTATATTGCAGACGTTTCAGGGGTGGTATAAGTTTTGATCAGTTATGAATTGTGGCTTTGTACACACACATATATATGCACAAAGACGGGAGTGCGATTCAAACGTATTACTTTCACCACACGTACTATGTACATCGTTTATAGAGAAGCTATTGTAATGCACTCAAAAATGCGATACCGGAGAGTCAGGGAAGCTGAATTGTAAAAAATCATTTTTCGAAAAAGGTCCTTGTGTGTGTATTTAAGTGCGTGCGTGTGTGATTGAGAACAGCATAGCTAATAAACGAAAAAACCGTTAAATACCAAACTTGATATTTAAGTTTGATATCTTCCAAGGATGCGGCACGAAGATTTTCAAGAAATTCCCCCCTAACTACCCTTTACATGGAACTTTTTTTGAAAATTGTGATTTTCAAAAAAATGGCTGTAACCATTTTGATTAAAATAACGCATATTAAAGACATTTACACCACAAATAAAATTTATATCTTGAATTTTCTTGGAATAGCCTCTGAATACTACTTATTCTGGATGAATTTTACGTAATTTTGCAAAACTGCTAAACCGTAAGAGATGTACAAAAACTTACCACACAAAACATGTAGATCACGATAAAACATACAATTTATGTTATATGCAGTTTTTTTTCGTGGAGTTGATCGTTTTTGAGATATTCCTTGTTTTTTGTTTCAGCTTTTAAAAATTTACTTTTCTCATACAGTGATTTGTCAACTCCTGTCCATATAAACAAAGGAACTTTAGTCATCACATAGCAACCAGCTTTTGACTGTTACTTTAACCTTGGTACTCTCTTATTTTGCTTCTACTTACAAGGAAGCAAGTAGTAAGACCCTTTCTGCTAATTTTTTATCGATTAGCATGAAATAACAATAATTTGTTGTAGAGATGTAGTGAAAGTCATATGAATGGAACACATGATTCCCCCCCCCCTTTATTAGCCAATAACACAAGAAAAAAAATGAACACAAAACTAATATTTGTAGTAGCATTGTTTGCTTTTTCTGTTTCTGTTTCCCAAAAGACACCAAACAGTAATAAATAAAGTATGTGAAGCATCTATTTTAAGGATCATTAAAAATCTCCAAAGATCCGTCAAAAATTGCTCCCAGCGCTAATCTTCGCATGTAGTCTAAATACTGCAAAGAAACCACACCAGTGAAAAAATGCGACAATATAATCTACAGTATACGTCATTAATAATTGCAAGCTGTTCTGCCTCTAAAGTGGATGTTGAAAACCCAAATGAAGAAAGGTTCGTGGAGTGCAACTGGTAACAAATACTTGTTATAGGCAGTTGAATGCGACTGCAGACAGTAACAAACGGCAGTGCGATGGGTTAGTCCAGAGGTTATCCTTTGAGTAAAGCAAAGAGAGCAAATTTGCTTGAAGCTCCCGTGAATCGCTTACTCAGCAATAAGCGACCAACTGCGCCGAAATAAACATCAGATAAATGCTTCAGTGCTGTGGCAACATGCAACATTTTGCGTTTGAAATACGTAATCCACCTATTATAGGTTCATGCTTGGTAGAACAATAGCTCTATTATATCTCTTGCATTAGTATTTATATCTCGGTTATGAACATATACAAATTTTCCATACAATGTTGTATAAATCTTCTGGTTTTTCCATACAATTTTGTATCAATCTACTGGTTATCAAAAACTTAAATCCATTTTATAATGCAATTTTTTCCGGAGCAATTTCAAGGATGATACATTTTATAACAATCCATTACCGCATGGTGGATTTTTCCTCCTGTTGTTCATTATTTTAATGTTTCTAGATATGTCTGCTACCCCATTAAAATATCTAATAAGTGGAGTTTTGAGGAAATGGTTTTATTTAATATCATGCTAGTTTGGAAATTTGAAGAGCTAAAACAGTCAAAGGTTTTACCCGTGAAGAGCTAAATCTCCTCTAGTAACTGCTTGATTTTTATAAGTGTAGCCATAGTCTTTCCTACGGAATGTCTCAATAACTGCATAGCAAAGCACACTCTCATTGGTATGAATGGGACAGATCCAACCACTTACACTTTATCTTTGGGAAAGTTCTTGGTGTCAAGTCTTTGTCAATCTGGTAAATTTTCTCTAGATATTCCTATTTAATGTAATTGTCAAATAGCCTGAAGCATGTCATTCCAGGTTATTTCTTACATCAAATGTGATGTATCGCGAAACAAATAGGTATACAGTTTCGCCCTTGTACTCCAAATAAGGTTTGCCTCACTGTGTCATAACAATTTTCTGAATTTTATGCTGTTTGATCCTTGATCCAAAATAATCGCTTTCGATAGTCTTTGATTTCTATCTGTTACCTCAAGCACATGAGATTTTAAGGTTAGCATTTTTTGAAAGAATATAACCTACAGTTTGCTTCAAGTACTAGCACATTCCTTGGTTTGCAAGAGTAATTCCTTTATCTTTTAGATCATATGACCAATTCTAGATACACAAACCTTGTTGAACCAAACCCTCTATAATATCAATATTTATATATTCCTTCAAAGACATTTTATTCTAACAAAATAGATACAATCTTTACATGGAGCAGTAGTATTTCGGATTTTAGCTTCAATAATTTCTACATTGTACTACTTATACCATCCATGAAGCCAATTTCGGAGAGATTTTACATATTTTTTTCAGAAATCTGTTAGCTTGGGATGAGTAATAATGCGGAGTTGTCGCATAGCTTTTATCTAAACTGAAATAATTCTTTCCTAATTTGTTTCATTCTTTGTAACCATAGTTGACACATAATGAATTCGTTATTCTGAATCACTCTAAGTAATTTAGGGCTTGAAATTTCTGTCTTCTGCTCACAGACATGATTTGATTTTTCGAGTTTTAGAAGTCATTTCTGAGCATTATTTAATTTCTTAGAAAGCTCCTTTACTTGAAGCTCCAGAAAAATCCTGGATATTTTAGGGGTTCTGACATCTAAAAATCTTATGTGCTCCATTCACATTATTTTCTCTACATCTCTGTAACAAATTATTTTAATAAGCTTATTCTCCTATCTATTTCACTCTAATCGAGTTCCTTATAAGTAGAAGGGAAATAAAGAATACACTAGGCTAAACCGACAGTCAAATGTTTTAAAATGTGTTTGTTATGGGATTAAAATCCGTTTCTTTACGTGGCCAGGTGTTGAGAAGTTTCCGTATGAGAAAATTTTAAGTATTTTAAAACTTAAAACCAATAACAAGGAATATTTCTAAAATGGTCATCTCCACGAAAAATATGTATATATCTAACATAAATTACGTGTTTTAAGAAAATCTTCATTTTCTGTATAGTAATTTTTTATCTATCTCTTATGGTTTACAGTTATGCAACATTCAGCAAAATTCGTCCAGAATGAACATGCCTTCAGAAGCGATTCCCGGAAAATTCAAGATATATATTTTATTTATGATGTAAATAGTTTTAATGTTAGGTATTTTAATAAAAATCGTTAGAACCATTTTTGAGAAAATCAAAATTTTCAAAAAATGTTCCATGTAAAGGGTAGAATTGAGCATATACTGAACTTAAATACCAAGTTTGGATTTGAACGACTTTTCGTTTTTGAGCTATGCTGTCCACAGACACACGGACCGACACACACACGCACCTTTTTTCTAAAAATGTTTTTTTCGAACTCAGGGGATCTCAAAACATACATTTCCGGTGAAAGCTCAGTATCGAATTTTTGGGTGGAATACAATGCTTCCTCTATACACTATGTAAATAGTACGTGTAGAGAAAGTAATAAAGGAAATAAAGCAAAGAGCAGCAGTTTTTAATAAATATGTGTGAAAAGCCTTTCTCTTTTAAAGTACAGTAACATCTTGTGACTCCTTAAATAACAAACTTGGTATTTAAGTTTAGTATCTGCCAAGAAATAAATTTCAAGAAAATACCCCACCCAAACTACCCTTTATATGTAAATTTTTTTGAAAATTTTGTTTTTCTCAAAAATGCTTTGATGATTTTGATTAAAATACCGTGTGTTATAGGCATATCACAAACAATATTATATCTTGAATTTTCTGGGAATAGCTTCTGAATACCTGTTGATTTTGGATGAATTTTGCTGAATTTTAATAATTAGTAAGCCGTAAGAAATACACACACACATATATATACATATTTGTTGACCGTTTTCAAGATATCCCTTGTTATAGGTTTCAATTTTAAACTACGTAACTTTTTCCAAACGGGGTCACCTTTCCTTTTATCACTCTTACGTTTACTGCAGGCCTTGCAAAGTGAACCAAACTTCAATTGTTCATAGAGCGAATGACTTTTAGTCTATGCCATAGTCTCCAAACGACTGCCTCCAATGTCAACAATCCGGCCCGCGACAGCTAATGGCTTATTGTGATGAATTGCATAAAAAAACAGAATAATAATTCGATTTTGTTTACTTGCTAGGTAAAGCTTAATGACAAGTATAATACGCAGAAAATTTAATTTAACTATAATAACAAATAAATAATTGAAATGAATGCCATTAACATTATAAACTAGTGAACATCCCGCTGTTTCTCACTCGGTTATGTTAGGGTAAAAGATATGGTATATGTATGTATACCGATGTTTCAAATGTGTATATTATAAATCACACATATAATTTTTATCTTGAAAATCCTTCAGGAGCGGAAAAGCCAAATTAGCCGAATGAAACCGCGGGGTGTCCACTTGTAGAAAATCTGACGTGTTACACTCGCATGACTTTCTCTAGCTGCTCTACAAACAAACTTCTTACAAAGGATTATTCTTCTTTCTACACCATGCTAATGTAGATAAACATTAGCAGAATGTTCTTATTACTTGGTTCCTTATAAGTAGAAGGGAACTAAAGGAATGCACTATACTAAAGCGATAGTCAAATGTTTTAAAAGTTGTCGTTGCAAATCTCTTCTTTGCTTGGCCAGGAGTAGAACAAAAGAAAAACGGACACTTCCTGTCTGAGAAAAGTATAAATACTTTACAATTGAAACCAATAACAAGGAATAACTCGGAAACGGTTAACTCAACAACAAAAAAGGTACAGAACAAAAAGTGTGTGTTTTGACGAGATCTAAATTTGTTGTGCAGTACCTAAGTTTGTTTTTTTCTGTCTCTTACGGTTTAACACTTAAGCAAAATTGGAAAAAATTCATTCAGAATAAAGAGATCTTCAGAGGTTAGTCCCAGAAAATCCAAGATATACATTTTATTTGGAATGTAAATATCTTCAACATACGGTATTTTAATCAAAATCGTTAGAGCCATTTTTTTAGAAAATAAAAATGTTCAAAAATGTTTCCATGTAAAGGGTAGTTTGTTAGTTTGTGGTGGGGGAATTTTCTTGAAAGTCTTCGTGTGGCATCCTTGGAAGATACCAAAATCTAAAAACCAAGTTTGGTATTTAACGGTCTTATCGTTTTTGAAGTATGCTGTCCACAGACACACGGACCCATTTCTAAAAATCTGATGTATTCCATTCACATGACTTTCTCTACATCTCTGCAACAACTTATTGTTAAAAAACTTATACTTCTATCTATTTCATGCTAATCGACAAAAAATGAGCAAGTTTGATATTTTCGTTTTTAGCTATGCTGTCCACAGACACACGGACCTTTTTTCAAAAATCTTATGCGTTCCATTCACATGACTTTCTCTACATCTCTGCAACAAAATGTTAAAAAAAACTATTTACTTCATGCTAATTGAGAAAAAATAGCAGAAATAGTTTTATTATTTGCTTTATTGTAAGTAGAAACGAAATAAGAGAGTACCATAGGTTAAAGTGATAGCCAAAAGCTGGTTGCTATGTGACTGAAGTTCCTTTGTTTGTGAGGACAGGAGTTGACAAATTCTTGTATGAGAAAAATATAAGTTTTTTAAAGTGTAACCAATAACAAGGAATATCTCAAAAGCGACCAACTCCACGAAAAAAAAGGTATGTGACATAAATTGTGCGTTTTATTGTGATCTATATTTTTTGTATAGTAAGTTTTTGTCTTTCTCTTACGGTTTACCAGTTATGCAAAATTCAATAAAAATCACCCAGAATAAAGAAGCCTTTAGAGACTATTCCCAAAAAATTCAAGATATACATTTTATTTGGCATGTAAATAGCTTAAATATAACAGATTTTAATCAAAACGGTGAGAGCCATTTTTGAGAAAATGAACATTTTCGAAAAAAATTCCACATTAAGGGTAGTTGGGGAGAGGGGGATGTTCTTGAGAATCTTCGTGTCGTATCGTTGGAGGATACCAAAGTTAAATACCAAGCTTCTCTATACACTATGTACAAAGTACGTGTAGAGAAAGTAAAAATGCTTTTTTTTTTATTCAGGGGGACACAAAACACCTATTTCCGGTGAAATCTCGGTATCGAATTTTTGGGTGTAATACAATACCTTCTCTATGCACTATGTACATAGTATGTGTAGAGAAAGTAATGATGCGCCCGCGTTATTTCTTGAGATGACTGATAGAGAAAAGGTTAAACAAGCAATGCGGGTCTTCGGAATCTTTGGGTGGCCCATATGTAAAACATTTGAGAGCAAGTTCTGTAAAGTATGCAAATAACAACGTAAGTACCTTGGTCTTGCTGTTCCTGACTGCAGGGTATTCCAGCTCTGCTCTTCTCCATCACTCTGCACTATTTATTTAGGATTCAATATTGGGTGCAACGTTAACACAACTCGCATGCCGGTGTAGCAGCTGACTGAGATATCTTGTATGCTGACCCATATGATAAACTGCTGTTTTGATATACCTCCGTGTTTTTGTACCATTACATGAGAACTTTCACCGGCAAACTTGCTTTTCTTCATTCATAGTCTTGCAGGAATAAAAAACGCTCTCTACCGTACCTAACTTAAGACTACAGATTGAAAAGAAAATTCTGACAGTATAACATGAGGTCCTTAATCCTCACTACAAAGAACTCATCAAACCTTCTATAATTAAAGGTAATTTCTAAATTTATCAATCCACTATATGTATATCTTAACTAATCTATAAATTACTCGTGCAAAAGCCTAAAATGAACTATTTTACTCCTCTTAAACATGATATTCGTTTGTTATATATATCATAGATAACTATAAACGAAATATATATTATTTGTTGAAACAATAACAAATTGCCATATTTAGGGCTGCCAACAACGACAAAGTAAAGCAGATAAATTATAAATTAATTGTCTAAACAAAATAAAAAAAAACTTGAAACTCTTCTATAAAGATAATGAAATATCCACAGTTTTCATTATATAGCAATCAAAAAGGACACTAAAAGCAGCAAAAGGATTATTAAACATAGTTAATGTAAAATTAACATACAATAAATAATCTATTTCAAAGAAATATAGGCCGTGGAAATACTAAAAATGGTTATTATACAAATGATTTCGAAGAAGAGAAATTGAACCTCTTATTGCAGATATAGCAATTTATTTTATTTTTGCCTTCTTCAGTCCAAACTTCTTCCAGGTATTGAAAAATCTAAACATTTATTTTGTGACTATAGCAGTCGAATGTTAATCGATAAATATGCATTAGATATGATACTCAGTACTCTTTTTATGAACTAATTAAAAACAAAAGAATATCTACACACATCTTATTTCAAGAGCTTAAAAATCTGTGTTGCATTCACATGACTTTCACTACAAACCTGTAACAAATCATTGTTAAAAAGCATATGATTCTATCTACTTTATGATAATCGAGATAAACATTAGCATAAATTGTGTTAATTACCTGCTTCCTTGTAAGCAGAAGTGAAGTAATGGAATACACTAGGCTAAAACGATTGTCAAATATTTTAAAAGCTGGTACCATGTGGTTGAAATCTGTTTCTATGCAGAGCGAGGAGTTTACAGCTTTCCGTGTGAAAAAAAGTTTAAGTGTTTTGAATCTGAAACAAACAAGAAGGAATATCTCAGAAATGGTCAATTCAATGAAAAAAATGTACATGACATAAATTGTGTGTTTTAACGTGATCTACAATTTGTGTGTAGTAAGTTTTTGTCTCTGTTACAGTTTGCCAGTTACGCAAAATTCAGCAAAATTCATTCAGAATAAAGAGGTATTTAGAGGCTATTCCCAGAAAATTCAAGATATATAGTTTATTTGCCATATAAATATCTTTAATATACGGCATTTTAATCAAAATCGTTAGAGCCATATTTGAGCAAATCAAAAATTTCAATCCTTTTCCGAAGTAAAGGGTAGTTTGAGGTGGGGGGATTTTTCTCAAAATCTTCTTGTCGCATCCTAGGAAGATACTTAACTTAAGTACCAAGTTTGGTATTTTACCGACTTTTTGTTTTTGAGTTATCATGCTTACAGACACACGGACATATTAACACACACATGGACACTTTTCTGAAAATGCTTTTATGTACAAAGTGTTTAGAGGAAGTATTGTAATGCACCCAAAAATTCGATACCGAGATTTTACTGGAAATACATGTTTTGGGTCCCCCTGAATCCAAAAAAAAAAGCATTTCTGGAAAAAGGTCCGTGTGTGTGACTGTGGGTGTATGTGTCTGTGGACAGCATAACTCATAAACGAAAAGACCGTTAAATGCTAAACTTGGTATTTAAGTTTCGTATCTTGCAAGGATGCGACACGAACATGTTCAAGAAGACCCCCTCACTCCCAACTACTCTTTATATGGAACTTTTCGAAAATTTTGATTTTCTCAAAAATGGCTCTAACGATTTTGATTAAAATATTGTGTATTAAAGATATTTACCTGACAAATAATACTTATATCTTGAATTTTCTGGGAATAGCCTCTGAAGACTACTTTATTCTGGATGAATTTTACGGAATTTTGCATAACTGCTAAACCGTAAGAATTATACAAAAACTTACCATGTAAAAAATGTAGAGCTCATTAAAACATACACTTCATGTTACTTTTTTTTTTTTTTTTGTGGAGTTGAACGTTTTTGACATATTTCTTGCTTTTGGTTTCAGATTTAAAAAACACACCTTTCTCATACGGGAATTTGTCAACTCCTGTCCATACAAACAATGGAACTTCAGTGACATGGCTACCAGCTTTTGACTTTAACTTCTGATACTCCCTTATTTCGCTTCTACTTACAAGGAAGCAAGTAATAAGACTATTTGTACTAATTTTTTCTCGGTTAGCATGAAGTAAATAGAAGCATTAGTTTTTTAACAATAATTTGTCGCAGAGATGTAGAGAAAGTCATGCGAATGGATCTCGTCAGATTTTTTTGGATACAGGAGGCCCTAAAACGCCTATTTCCGAAGAAATATCGGTATCGAATTTTGGGTGGAATGTAACACCTTCTCTATACACTATGTACATAGTACGTGTAGAGAAAGTAAAAATGTGCGGAAATTTCAAGAAATTAATTTGCAAACGGTTAATACCACAAACATTTTTGTTCGACATAAGTGGATATATTATAGAAAACTGTTTTTGCAGCCTATCTCTTAAGCTTTTGCAATTCTATATAACATTTACCAACAAAACAGAAGTTTTTATACAAAATTCAAGATATACGTACACATTAAATATTCCAATATTTCAAACATCCTGCGGAAAAGAAATGGCAACAGCATCCTGAACCCGAACTCGGGTTGTGGTTTCTCCCACAGTTCCGTTCCGGCCATTGACCGACCTTCGGGTTAAATAATCATCATCTTCTTCATATCCAACATTATATTTTAAACAATTTTTTCAGAAAACAAAATAAAGAAAACGGTTCACCTAAAGAGTTATTTGAGGTAGATATTTTCCTTGTCAATTATGTTGTTTCTTCAAACATGTTCTAACTCTAGTAGGAAATTTAACATGTGTTTGTCTTTTTGCTTTTGATGTTTTCTCCTCTAATAAAAACAGACACATCACACACAGATTAAAAGCTTCATTTATTTATTACGGTATTTTTTTATTCCTGAGATCCCAAAAAATTACTTCCATTGATTTTTCATGTTAAATCAAATCGGACGACAACCGGGAAATATTTTCCATCCCATGAATTCACCCCTTCTTTTAACGATTTAGTGAGTGACACGAGGCGTGGAGAAAAAGTGTTCAAAGTAAAATAATTATAAATTAAATCGTTGCAGTAGTTTTCAAACAAGTGTAATCTAAGTAATGTTTATAATTAAATTAACTATTACTCCTTCACTTCCTGTTCTTATAAATATGTACATAGCAAAAACGAAAATAGCTAACGAGTTTTGACTATATTTCGAGTTGTCAGATATCCAATCATCCGGTTATACATATTGTCCCGTGTTATATTTTATTAGCTGCCTCTCCTGGTTTCGCACGGGGGGTGTACCTAATGAAAAAACTAAGACAAAATCTTCCGTTTACAATATGATCATGCAATAAAATAAAATTACAATCAAATAATTTTACAACATTTTATTGTAATGCATTGTAATGTACAATATTTTTCGTTTTTTCTTTAGGAGAGAAAACAAATTGCACCGAAGGTTTGCGGACTCTCGAGCACGCAACGTACAACTGCCATGTGAAAAACAGGAAATTCAAGGTTTATTCCACACACTTCTAACGATTGACCTTGGGATTTATTGTCTTTGCAAGCGCATGGCGTATTGGAAACTAAACACGCTTAAAATAAAAAGGAAAGTCGGTTGACATTAGTGGCACTCTTGGAATAGGGAGATCCTCGCCTTTGAACTTTCCTATGATTATAGTTGGATAATTGACTAGGTACTTCATTTGGATCGGTAATGGAATCGATAGACTTAAATGAATGCATTTGTCCATCAATTTTTCTCTGATTTTTATATTCAAATCATTATATTCTTATTGCTGCAAAAATGGCTCGTAGACTCAACCAAATGTGGTTTTTGTAATTGGCACCAGTATTTGGGAACACCTTCGATGTTAATTCTTCCTTTGACGTTGTGAAGTGACAAAAATTTGGTGGAAACGAAATGAGGCCAGTAGAAGTGTCAACAGGAATTTTCCCATTGCCAATGTACCTTTGCAACTGAAAAGCGCAATGATTTGCATAATGTAGCAAATAGGTATAGTTGGTATTGCGAAAAGAAGGAAGTCAGCGCACCCATAAGGTAGTGTGGAAATAGTGACATGTGCAGTTAACAGTGTGCTTAAGTAAGGATGCCGTTGGCATAATAACAGTAATGGCAGCAGCTCCCATAGTGTGACAGTAAACGCTGAAACAGGTAATGAGTTACATTAAGGAGAAAGTCACAAAGTAACATTCATGCTTCTTCCGAATCTCTTCCTTTCCTTTACTCCCATTGTTTTCCAACTCCTTCATTTTATTTTATGTAAAAAGTTATTTTTAAGGCTAACAATGACATAACTAAAGAGTAGTTAGATCTGGTTGGGCAAGTGACAAGTTTTTATTTGATGACAGATTTGTGTATTAAATTTATCCATTTAACCCAAAATAGTACTTAATCAAATGTATTAAGAGCACCACAATTGCAGTGTGATGGTGACGGGGGTATCTTCATATTCTAATGAAATCACCGTTAACTAGCTCAAATAACATCTGCAATAGGAAGTTAACCTAAAACGATTTACTATTGGGTCCCGTCATTTCTCCACCATTTACAGATTCCAAGAAGGATTATTGGTTATGTGCATATTTTATAACTTGTTCACTTTAAAGAATTACAACAAAAATATACTGTTCACGTGAAACAAGTACGTATTTGTTACTTTATTTAAGCAATGTGACCAAGGGGACGATAATTAATACATAGGAAATATATCTGACTTTCACTGTTATCTTGCGTCATTGGCTCCATAACCGAGGCATTCCCTTAGCATTGAATGGGGAAGAAGCATGGAGCAGTACTACGGCCATCTAGCGGCAAATAAATAAGTAGGTACTACTCTAGGTGTTAGTCGCCAGGAAAGCTTCTTCGCTTCTTTATTTTAAACATAGAAGTAAGGAAAGGACAGCTAATACATAAAACTGTATTTGAATGTCACTATTGACTTGCGTCATTGTCTCGATAAACTGATGCGTTACCCTAACATTGAATGGGGAGGAAAAATATAGTACTACTACTGCCATTTAGCAACAAATAACCGTGGTATCACTGCCATTTGGAGGCTATTAACCGAAGGCGTTTCTTGGCATTGTATGCTGATTCATATTATGAGACTTTAAAAACTTTCCTTTAGGATTTTTAAACATTTCCTTTTACACAAACCTTGTCGTGACAATAACGACAAAAAAAATGTTTAATTTGGTGCGGTCGTTTGGAAGTGATGCGCGGACACACATTTCGGCGATATTATCGATGTATTTTTTAATGTATTTATTTTATTCGAAAAGAACTCTTATTCTCAATGTTATACTAGATAATATTGAATGTAGTAGCTTCATAAAAGCAAAATGAGAAACTTCAGAAGAAAATCCATTCTTCAGGAAAATATGTCGCTATGTCGAGTAAGTCCATACTTTCTGAGTTAATAAAACAGTTTAATTGTTGTTTATATTTCTAGTAATTGTGTCATCATATGTTGTACACTGTAATAAGATTGACTTTAATGTAATCTTGTGTTAAGTATACTAATAACGGTACTTCATGTTTTTAGATTTGCACATTGTATTAAATTACAGTCTTGAGACTAATTTTAAAACTTCAGTTAAGAAGCATCCTTTTTTTACTTCAGAAAAAACTGTAATTAAAACTGGTAATAGATGCGTGGAATTTAGAATGTTTTTTTTTTTTTTTTTTAAATACCCTTCTTATAGGTCAAATCGGACGATGAATGAAGTTGGTGAAATGATTCTCAAATGATGTCAGCGTCCATGGAGCGTAAATATATTCGACGTTCGTTTTATAAGGATAAGGGGAAAAAAACCGAAAGAAAACCTTATCTGAGCAACTCTTCCTAACCGACATTCGAACTCTAAACCTTTTGAATATCATGCAGACACGCTACCCCCACACTACTATTCATTATTACTGACAGGCATTTTAGTTATTCACGTCATCGATAGAGTGCGCTCTATTACAATATACTTAGACGGTGGCTCATGTAAGATATTTGCTTACGTAGTTCCGTATTACGCCGTTAGTTACTCACATTCACGACATAAAATTAAAAGTATTGTTTTCGTCCCCAGATTTTTAATTAGTTTATTTTGTAAGACAGGAGCATCGCCGATTCTATTTATACAATTAACGCAACCATATTTTTATGACTTGTTCTTGTTAAGATAATACTTTGAATGCTCTTTGTTTAATATCCGTAAAAATTTAACCAACTTCCAGGTGAATAAAAAGAAAATAAAACAAAAAAAAAAAACCAAACAAAAAAAGAATAAAAAAGCCATGTCTCTGTAACGCCAAACTCGCCTGAAGTCCAATGTGGCTAGAGAACTAAAGGTGAACCACTCCGAGTTGAGAAGGCGCATTTACATGGTTAAAATTTGGAAAACTTCGATTTTCTCAAAAATGGATATAAGTATTTTGATTAAAATGCCGTATATTAAGATATGTAAATGGCAAATAAAATTTATATCTTGAATTTTCTGAGAATAGTATCTAAAGACTTCTTTATTCTGGGTGAATTTTGTTTAGCGTAAACCGTAAGAGATAAACAAAAACTTACTAAAACTTACTTCACAAAAAATTTAGATCTAAATATGCGGTTTTTTTTCTTGGAGTTGACCATTTCTGAGATATTCCTTATTATTTGTACCATATTTAAACTTTTCTCACACGGAAAATTTGTAAACTCCTGGCCATGTAAAGAAACAGATTCCAATCACATGGCAACCAGCTTTTAAAAGATTTGACTATCGTTTTAGTTTAATGTATTCCCTTATTTACCTTCTACTTAAAACGAAGCAAGTAATTAAGGCAATTTCTGCTAATGTTTATCTCGATTATGATAAAGTAGATAGAAGAATAAACTTTTTAACAAGAGTTTGCTACAGCGATGAACCTCATGTGAATGGAACGCATCAGATTTTTACTTCGTATTTAGTACATAGGTAGAGAAGCTATTGCATTTCACTAAAAAATTCTACACCGAGATATTACTGGAAATATGGTTTAAGAGTCTTTTGCATCTTATAATAAAAGTCTGATGTGTTCCACTCACATGACTTTCTCTAAATCTCTGCAAAAATTATCTATTTGCTTCATCTAATCGAGAAAAAATTAGCAGAAATAGTCTTATTACTTGTTTCCTTGCTAGTAGAAGCGAAATAAGGGGTTAAAGTGATAAACAAAAACTGGTTGCTATGTGAATGAAGTTCCTTTGTTTGTATGGACACGAGTTCACAAAGTCTTGTATGAGAAAAGTGTAAGTTTTTTATGGCTGAAACCAAAAACAAGGAATAATACAAAAACATCAACTCCACGAAAAAAATGTGTATAACATATATTGAGTGTTTTAAGGTTCTCTACATTTGTTGTGTGGTAAGTTTTTGTCCATCTCTTACAGTTTAGCAGTTATGCAAAATTCCGTAAAATTGGCCCAGAATAAACTACTCTTCAGAGGCTATTCCCAGAAAATTCAAAACATCCATTTTATTTGTCAGGGAAATATCTTTATACGATATTTTAATCAAAATCGTTAGAGCCATTTTTGAGAAAATCAAAAGTTTCGAAAAAGTTCCATGTAAAGGGTAGTTTGGGGTGGGGGATTATTTCAAAATCTTCGGGTCGCATCCCTGGAAGATACTAAACTTAAATACCAAGTTTGGTATTTTACTGACTTTTCGTTTTTGAGTTATCGTGTTCACGGACACACGGACATACACACGGACCTTTTTCTGAAAATACTTTTTTTTGGATACAGGGGACTCTAAAACATATTTCCGGTGAAATCTCGGTATAAAATTTTTTGGTGGAGCGCAATACCTTCTCTATACACTATATACATAGTACGTGTAGAGAAAGTAAAAATAGATCCATGTATCTGTGATCACAATCTCAAAAACGAAAAGTCGGTTGAATATAAAATTCGATACGTAGGTTCAACATCTTCCAAGCTTTCGAATCGAATATATTCCAGAAAATATCACAAACTAGTCTTTGAATGGAAAAAAAAATTAAAAGGATTTTCTCAAAAATGACTAACGGTTTTGAATAAATTACCGTATATTAAAGATATTTACATATAAAAATAAAAAATATATATTTGAAATTCTCTCTAGTTCTCTTCGTTCTGAGAGGCATTTGCATAAATGTTAAACCTTAATAGATAGACAAAAGCTTACCTCACAAAAAGATTTACTTTTCGTTGATACACACAACGTCATTTCTTTTTATTTACTGCTGACCTAAAAAGAGAACATAAGTTCAATCACATAGCAACCAGCTTTTAAAATATTTGGTTAACGCTTATTTCCCTTCTACTTACAAAGAACTAAGTGATAATATTATTCTAGTTAATGCTTATCATGATCGGCATGAAGTAGATAGAAGTATAAGTTTTTGTAAGAATAGTTTGTTACAGAATAGGTAGAGAAAGCCATGTGAATGTAACACAGCAATATTTATTTCCATTCTACTACAAGAAAGCAACTAATAAGACCTTTTCTGCTAATATTTATCTCGATTAACATAAAATAGATAAAGCATAAGCTTTTTAACAATAATTTGTTACCAAGATTTAGAGAACGGCATGTGAATGGAAGACACCAGATTTTTAGAAAAGAAGGTCCGTATGTTTGTGAACACGATAACTTAAAAACAAAAAGTCGGTAAAACACTAAACTTGATATTTAAGTTTAGCATCTTCTAAGGATGAGACGGGAAGATTTTGAGGAAAATCTCTAACACCAAGCTTCTCTTTAAGTGGAAAAATTTCGAAAATTTTGATTTTCTCAAAAATAGCTCTAATGATTTTTATTAAAATACGGTATATTAAATATATTTACATGACAAATAAAACGTTTATCTTGAATTTTCTGGGAATAGCCTCTGAAGAACTCTTTATTCTGAATGAATTTCTCTGACTTTTACATAACTGGTATAACGTAAGAGATAGACAAAAACTTACTACAGAAAAATGCAGATCTTGTTAAAACACACAACATTTTTATGTCATATAATTTTTGTTTCGTGCAGTTGACTGGTTTTCAACTTATGCTATTAGTTTCAGTTTTAAAATACTTAAAACTTTTCACATACGGGAATTTGACAACTCCTGGCTATGCAAAGAAACGGATTTCTTCCACATGGCAACCAGCTTTTAAAATATTTGACTATCGCTTTACTTTACCTTATTGCTATCTACTTTAAGATTGTCAAGATAAACATTACCAGAAATTTTCTTAATTATTTGCTTCCTTATTAGTATAAAGAAAATAGGGGAATACACTAGGCTAAAACGATAGTTAAATATTTCAAAAGCTAGTTGCATGTGATTGAAATCCGTGTTCACAAAATAAAATTTAAATGGCGTGCTATTTATGGACGCTCTTTAATTACTGTGGCTCTCAGCGTCCCATTCTAAATAGGGCTTAATTTTGCTCAGAGGCCTCTGTATCAGGCATGAGGTTCTTTTACGTGCCGTAAATCTACGACACGGGACCAACGGCTTTACTTCCCTTCCGAAGGAAGCCATGCTAAAGATTTTTACACCCGAAAAAATTCATGGTCCTCCACAGGATTTGAACCCGCGGCCTTGGGTATATGAAGTTATCATGGTAACCATTACACCACGGAGGGCGACATTGTGTTCACAGACACACAGACATACACACACTGGCCTTTTTCCAAAAACAATTTTTTATACAGGCGACCCTAAAACGTTTATTTCCGGTGAAATCTCGGTATCAAAATTTTGGATGGAATGCAATACCTTCTGTATACACTATGTACATAGTACGTGTAGTGAAAGTAAAAATCTGATGTGCTCCATTCACATAAATTTCTCTACATCTCTGTAGCAAATTGTTGTTAATAAGCTTATTCTTCTATTTAATGCTAAAACATTAGCAGAAACGGTCTTATTACTTAGTTCCTTATAAGTGAAGGGAAATAAGGGAATACACTAGGCTAAACCGACAGTCAAATGTTTTAAAATGTGGTTGCTATGGGATTGAAATCCGTTTCTTTACGTGGCCAAGCATTAAGCTCTGCATGAGAAAAATTTAGGTGTTTTAAACCTGAAATCAATAAGAAAACTCCAACTCCACGAAAAAAAATGCATATAATATAAATTGTGTGTTTTATCGTGATCTACATTTTTGTATAGTAAGTTTTAGAGGGTATCCCCAGAAAATTCAAGATATTCATTTTATCTGACATACAAATATCAATATAACAGATTTTAATTAAAATCGTTAGAGCCATTTTTGAGAAAATCAGATTTTTGAAAATGTATCCACATGGGGTGAGGGGAAAATCATCGTGTCGCATCCTTGGAAGACACCAAACATAAATACCAAGTTTTCAGCTATGCTGTTCATACACACGGGCACACGGACCTTTTACCAAAAATGCTTTATCTTGAATTTAGGGGCATCTAAAACATGTATTTCCGGTGATATCTCGGTATCGAATTTTTGGGTGGAGTATAATACCTTCTCTAACCACTATTTGTACTGTACATGTGTGCTACAGAAAGTAAAATCTGATGTGTTCCATTTACATGACTTTCTCTACATCTCTGTAACAAAATATTGTTACAAAGCTTATTCTTCTATCAGCTTCATGGTAATCGAGATAAAGTTTAGCAGAAGTACTTTCTTGTAAGTAAAAGGGAAATAATGGAATACACTAGGCTAAAACGATAATCAAATCTTTTAAAAACTGCTTGCAATGTAGATTAAATGCGTTTCTTTGTATTGCCAAGGATTGATAAATTCCCGTATGTGAAAAGTTTTAAGTATTTTAAAACTGAAACTAATAAGAAAGAATGTCCCAAAAATGGCCAGCTCCACGAAAAAATGTATAAGACATAAATTGTGTGCTTCAAACGAGATATATATATTGTACAATAGTTTTTGTCTATCTCTTACGGTTTACTAGTTATGCAAAAATCCTGCAAAATACATCCAGAATAAAAGAGATCTTCAGAGTCTATTCCATTAAAATTCTATATATATGCAAATTATTTGTCGAATAAATTACCATATTATGCGGTATTTTAATCAAAACAGTTAGAGCAATTTTTGAGAAAATCAAATTTTCGGAAAAATTTTCCATTTTGGGGTTGAGGGATTTTCCTTAAAATCTTCGCGTCGAATCCTTGGAAGATACTAAATTTATATGCCAAGTTTGGTATTTTACCGACTTTTCGTTTTTGAGTTATCGTGTTCACAAGCACACACACACACACACACACACACACACACATACACACACATACATTATTTTTTTTTTTTTTTTGATTCAGGGGACCCTAAAACGTCTATTTCAGGGGAAATGTCGCCCTTCGTGATGTAACGGTTACCATGCTACTTTCATACACCCAAGTTCGCGGGTTCAAACCCGGCGGAGAACGATGGATTTTTTCGGGAGCAAAAATCCTTAGCACGGCTTCCTACGGAAGGGAAGTAAAGCCGTTAGTCCCGTGTCGTAGATTTATGGCACGTAAAAGAACCTCAAGCCTGATAGAGAGGTCTCTGAGCAAAATTAAGCGGTCTTTCACGCCCAGTATAGAATGGGACACTGAGAACCCCAGCAGTTAAAGAGCGTCCATAAATAAAACGCAATTTCATTTTCCAGGGAAATCTCGGCGTCGATTTTTTGAGTGGAATGCAATACCTTCTCTATACACTATGTACATAGTACGTGTAGAGAAAGTAAAAATGAAAATCAGCGTGAGATTTGAACCTATCATAGAAGGAAGCAAGGCCTTCTTAACCTCTCAACCATCTGTGATCTGTTTTCAGTACTCATAAGTTAACCATTACACTGTCACTCAATTGTTTATTGTGCATTGTGAACACAGGTTTTACACAATACTCGAAGCTCTTCGATCGACACTGGAATCTGGGGATTTTCTCTACCACTTACACACAGAAGAAATATTAAATCCGATCAAAACGTCCTTACCAAACTTTCTGTGTGTGTATGTGTGCGTGCGTGCATGCGTTGGTGGGTGCGTGGTGTGGGAAACTAAAATATACATTATAAATGTTATTTGTTATATTCACATGACTTTCTCGTTTGTATCATTTATTAGTGGGTATTCTTGTTAAAAATGTTCTTTTCGGATTCAGGCTACTCCAAAACATCCCGATATCGAATTTTTGGGAGGGAAATATATCTCTAGTTACTATGTACATTTATATACATACGGGCTAGAGAAACTACATGTTGAAAAATATCAACATTTACTCGAATCAGCTGACTTTAAATGCTTCTATTCTTTAAATAAAGAAGAGAAAATACTAGTCGTATTAGCAAAAATACTCATAAAACAAGTCAATTGGAGCAGAAGAGTCTCTAGATAACCTCCCTCCGAGAATTCTGTAACCTTCTCTTCCTTTACGGCAGAACCTCACCACGTCTAAAGGAATAAAGAAAAACATCTTTGATTGTTATTAAGAAGTATTGATAAAGCAGCCTCATTCGCACTTAAAATTATCCAAATTCCACTCAGAACATTCTTCTATCCCTTAGGTATGAGTTTTGTGATGTCATCTGGACATGTAAGTAATGTAATTTACTCAATTCATTCCCCACCAACCAAACCAGTTTACCCCCCCCCCAACCAAACCATTCGCCTCCCGCCAACCTAGCTCGTACGTACAGTAGGTAGAGAAGGTATTGCATTCCACCCAAAAATTCAATACCAGATTTCACAGGAAATGTATGTTTTGAAACTCATAAATTAAAAAAAACGCAATTTTGGAAAAGGTCTATGTGTGAGGTGTTTTTTTTTTATTTAATTTACTAGCTGCCCGCCCCGGCTTCGCACGGGTGGTGTACCTAACGAAAAAACTCAGACAAAATCTTCCGTTTACAACAAGACCATGCAATGAAATAAAATTACAATTAAATATTTTGTCAACACTTTATTGTAATGCCTTGTAATGTACAACTTTCCTTTCGGAGAGAAAAAAATAGCGCCAATAGTTTGCCGACTCTCGAGCACGCAATGCACAACATGCGAAAAACACAATTCAAGGTATATTACACACACTTATAACGATTGACCTTAGGATTTATTGTCATTGCGAATGCAAGACGCAAGTAAATTCAAAAAGAAGGTCGGTTGACATTAGAGGTGTTCTTGGAATAAGTATATTCTCGCCTTTGAACTTTCCTATGTTATAGTAACTTAAATACAATTTTTCATATTTTTTTTAACAGTGAGTTTTGTTCCGCTGCATAATTTCGGTTGATTGATATTGCGTAGTATAATTATCACCGCGTCAACCTTGAGCTGTAAATTGTGTGGCGGGAATCCTGGCAAATCCAATGAATTTAGGAATTCAGTTAGATAATTGACGACTTCATTTGGATTGGTAATGGAATTGATCGACTGAAACGAATGCATTTGTCCATCAATTTAACCCTGAATTTTTACATTCAAATAATCTACATTCTTATTAGTTGCTGCTAAAATACCTCGTTCGCTCAACCTAGCATAGTTTTTGTAATTTGCACCAATATTTGGAAACACTTTCGATATTAATTCTTCCTTTGACGTTGTGAAGTAACAAAAAGTTGATGGAAACCAAATGAGGCCAGTAGAAGTGTCAACAGGAATTTGCCCATTGCCAATGTCAAATAATGCCTTTGCATCTGAAAAGTGCAATGAAGCGCAATGATCTGCGCAATGTAGCATATATAGTTGGTATTGCGAAAAGGATGAAGTCAGAGCACCCATGAGGTATTGTGGAAAGGATGACATGCAGTTAGCAGCGTCGGGTAGCCAAGATGTTGTTGGCATAATAACAGTAATGGCAGTGCTTTCATAGGTAATGAATTGCATTAAGGAGAAAGTCACAAAGTAACATTCATGCATCTTCCAAACTCTTTCTTTCCTATACTCCTAATGTTTTCCACCTCTTTCTTTATTTTCTTCTATGTCAAAACAGCCATTTCTAAGACTAAAAATTACATAACTAAAGAACAAGTACATCTGGTTGGACAATTGATAAGCTTTTATGTGATGATAGCTTTTGTGTATTCATTTTTTCCATTTAATTTAAAATATTACTTAATCATATGTATTAAGAGCACCGCAATTGCAGTGTGATGGTGACGCGGGTATCTTCATGTTCTTAGCTAGCTCATGTACCACATAACGTCAAATAACCAGCATCTGCAATAGGAAGTTAAACGTAAAACGGATCCCGTCATTTCTCCGCCATTTTCAGATTCCAAAAATGTTTAATGGTTATGTACATTGTTTATAACTTGTTCATTTTAAAGAATTACAACAAACATATACTGATGTCTTTGTTTAAACGAGTGACCAAGGGAACCATAGTTAATACATAAGTAATATATTTGCTTTTCACAGTTATCTTGCGTCATTGTCTCCATAACCGGGTATACTCCCTTAGTATTGAAAGCGGAAGAAAAATAGAGCAGTAGGTACTCAGGTCATCTAGAAATAACAAGTATGTATTTTAGGTATTCGTCGTCAAGAAAGCTTCTTTATTTTAAACGATAGGAGTAAGGAAAGGACAGTTAATACATAAAAATGTATTTGAATTTCACTGTCTGTTGTCCTCTGTTGCATGTGCAGATCATTTATAACGTAGAATCGATGTAAATATTATTTTGTTTTCCCGTGACCTGTCACTATAGCTCTGAATTCTGGGTTTACTGGTAGTTTTAGTTTTAGTCTTTCTTTAATTGGGGAAAGAAAGGATTTGGTCACTGTTCCTTTTGTGGTTTTATTCCATCCGTCTTGCCATTCCTCGATGTCTGAGTCTTTTATTTCGGATTTGATAGTAGATTTGGGGATTTTGTTGTATATTGTTTCTTCTCTTACTGACGCTTCCTTAGCTAATCTGTCAGCTCGTTCGTTCCCTAGGGCCTTCACCTAGTTAAAGTGAACTGTCCAGTAATTTTGTTGTAATGTACTCAGGATATTGTGAATGTTATCAATTAGTGTGTTTTGTTTTCTTGGTTATTTGGACCCAGTCTAGGCTTTAGTTGGTGGATGAGAATTGTGTGTTGAAATATGCTGCTTCTGCTCCTACTTTCTCCTCTGCTTTGCTTCCTTCTGTATACATTTCTATTGCATATGATGTATTTTGTTGAGTATCTTGAATGTCGTGCCTTCTGCAGGGTGTTTCCATGTGTGTGTCTGTGTCTGAGGACAGCATAACTAAAAATGCAGATCATATTAAAATATACAACATATGTTATACACATGTTTCGTAGGGCTAACCTTTCAGAGATATTCCCTGTTATTGGTTTATTTTTTAAAACACTCTTTTCTCAAACGGAAGCCCTCATCATGTTTCATCTCTCCTTTGTTCTACTCCTGGCCAAGGAATATTATGTAGTAGTATTGCTGGCGTAACATATTACTACGCCAATTACAATGAAAGCAAGAAGCATAGGAACTGCAATAAAGCGCTCCGCTGTCTAGGTACCTATCTAGAAGGTAGCGTCGCGAGTGTGACGTCATGACTTCATATTTTACCCAAAAATGAGCCCCTCTCTCTGTGTACTCCTCTTGCTCAGAGGTTCGGACATTCGCTTCTTATAAGCTGTAGTTTTTTAATTTCTATAAGGTGCAGGTTTCTTTCTCTAAAGAGTGTGTGTTGTTTTATAAGCAAATCTAATGACATGTAAAATAATAGTGGGCTGGATAATAGCAACAGCGTCAAACCAGACGAAGTACCATGTCTTCTTCCTCTTCTCTTTAATATGTTAATTTTGTTGGCTTTTCTTTTGTTTTTTCTCGTATTTCCTTAGCAGCTTTATGTGTGTTGGTTACGCGTTCTGTACTGGTAATTAAAGGACCAATAACTTTGTTTCGTAAACATTTGTACACCAATTAAACACCATAAAGTATTTTCTTGTTTTCTTTATTATTATTTAGTATTCACAGGCGAAAACTCGAGAGTAAACAGGCGAAACATTTTACACATTTCATGGTCTATTCGATTACTTTTTCTTTATTATTAATATTATTATTGTATTGGTAATGTCATCCCATATTACATTACACCGAGTAATGATGTTTTTATTATTAGACCCGTGCTCAAATCCCGGCTGTGACACTGAATTTTTCAACTGGTTCTAATAATAAAGAAACATTACTTAGTGTAACGTAAATATAGGCGGAGCATTGCCAATACAATAATAACAAATCGCCTTAGAATAGTTGGCAATAACAATAATAATATTAACCGGATACTAAACACTTAAGAATGTAAGTCAATTTAAGGTGTTCTCTGGACGGAAACGTACTAATTGGTTGACCAGTAAAATCACGAATTATTTAGGAGATTGAGTGTAATACCCGCATGTTGTCACAGTAGCTCAATGATTAAAGCAACCGCACGGAGGACGGGAGAACTATGGCATTGAATCTTATATCATAATAAAATATTATTATTATTTTCTTTTTTAATTTTGGTATGTACTTAGCAGTTCAGCTTTATTTATTAATAATATATGTGTCTGCATGTGCGTTCGTGTGTGTGTGTGTTTTCCTTTGTATTTCTCATTTCCAATTAAAATTGTTATTGTCTAGTATGCTTTGTCCGTAGTGGCAGCATATATATTATACAGGAAGCCTGGAAACTTGTTTCAATCATAAATAAATAACCAGCTCTTTGTTGTTGAGCTAAGCTATCCATATATACCTTAGAGAAACACACACAGATCTTTATTTTAACATGATATTTGGATTAACGGGGCTCAAAGCGTGAATCTCCAGTGATTTTTGTGAATACTGTATTTCCTCTACTTCCGGTGGATAAACTTAATTTGAGTAATAAACATTTATTTGGTTAGTTATCTATGTTAATTACTCCATGCATGTAAAAGAAAACAAGTTAAAACATTATCACATCACCGCCTAGCAATTTGGGTTGTGTATATTTTGTGTCTTAATAGTAAGTAATAAGATAATGGCTAGATCTAAAAAAGGAAAGGGAAAAAAGGAGAAGAAAGAAGCACCAGAAGTACCATGGCAAGACATTGTGAGAGAGGCTGTTATCAACGAAGAAGAATGGAAATGCCACGTGATACTTCTGGCCGAGGGTGATTACAGGTAAATAATAACCAAATAACCTTGTAGGACTCAAGCTTTATATTTATTAGAACGCTTGCGCATAATTTAGGATTTACTATTATATTCTCAATAAATTATTATCAGGTTCACAGATTACCTCACAATGTTCCATAAGGCTGCTAAAAAAGGACTGAGGAGGTGCATCAAGAGCATTTCTTACCTGGAGGAACTAAAGAAGACGAAAATACAAAAGATTAGGTAAGCGTACGTGCATATTTACCAGATTATTAATTAATAATCGTTGTTACACCATTAAACTACTACTGAGACTATCTAGGTATTAGTTCTTCACTTTCACTACCATAAAGCTTTAAGAATTTCTCGTCTATTTTTGGTATTTAAATTTCAATAAAGCACGCGATTTATATTGAAATAGGCCAAAAGTTCTTCATTTGCTTTGCTTCATTAGCTATCAGACGGATAACATTTAATAATTCATTTCATTTATAATTGGCGTGCATATTACAATGCAGAACTACCAATGTATGAATACAAATTAACGCTAGCCATTTAAAGATTGTGGAACTAGAGCGAAGCGCTGTATTAGGTCTAGGTTAGTTTGTGTAAATAATCTGATTTTTCTGTACTTAGATGCTAATAATATCTACTAGTTTTACCAAAGCATGCGAGCAAAGCGAGCGTGAGACGTGTTGGGTATAGGTTAGTCTGTATGTAAATAAGCTTATTACTGTATTTTAGTTTTAAAAATTTCCACTGATATCACCTAAGTATGTGAGCAAAGCGAGCAGGCGCTATGTAGGGTCTACGTTTGTATGTGTGTCAATAAACTGTATTCGTGTGTTTAATTTTCAATAATTTCTGCTGGTTTCTTCTCTGGTGAATATTTATACATTGGCAGCATCTACACTTCGTTGCTTCTGGCTCGGAAACTGTTGCTTCCCTTCTAACAACCGCATTATTACTAAAAGTCGGTTCCACCGCTTAAACTACCACTAAAACTATTTAGGTATTAGTATTTTCACTTTTACTCGCCGTATTACCGTATTACAAAGTTTTAAAAATATATCTTGTCCATTTTTGGCTTTCAGTTTCAACAAAGTACTTGATTTACATTAAAATATACCAAAATTATTCGTTTGCCTAAGTGTTTACAACAATTTCTATTGTATCACTAGCTATCAGACAGGTGGCGGCTAAATGGTTCACAGTTGACGTTCATATTGCAAAATTCAGCACTACCAATATTTAAAAACTGCTTATCACTTGCCATTAAAAGGTTGTGGAACCATCATTGGCGGTTTGTTATTAGGTCACTAAAGTCGCTTTATAATTGATTTTAAGGCATGTGTTGCCGTTTTTTCACTGGGCATGTGGACACATATTACTTTCTCTATTCGTACTATGTACATAGTATATAGAGAAGGTATTGTACTCCACCAAAAAATTCGATATTGAGATTTCACCGGAAATATATGTTTTAGGGTCCCCTGTATCCAAAAGAGGTATTTTCAGAAAAGAGGTCAGTGTGAGTGTGTGTGTGTGTGTCCGTGTGTCTGTGAACACGATAACTCAAAAACGAAAAGTCGGTAAAATACCAAACTTGGTATTTAGGTTTAGTATCCTCCAGGGATGCGACACAAAGATTTTGAGAAAAATCGCCCTACCCTAAACATGGAACTTTTTTCGAAAATTTCGATTTTCTAAAAAATGGCTATAACGATTTTGATTAAAATATCGTATATTAAAAATATTTACCTGACACATAAAATGTGTATTTTGAATTATATGGGAATAGCCTCTGAAGACTACTTTATTCTGGGCCAATTTTACAGAATTTTGCATAACTCTGCTAAACCGTAAGAGATGGACAAAAACTTACCACACAACAAATGTAGAGCACTTTAAAACACACAGTTTGTTATGTTCATTTTTTTTTCTTTTGAGATATTCCTTGTTTTTGGTTTCAGCTATAAAAAACATACTTTTCTCATACAGGACTTTGTGAACTCGTGTCCATACAAACAAAGGAACTTCAGTCATAGCAACCAGCTTTTGACTATCACTTTAACCTATGGTACTCCCTTATTTCGCTTCTACTTACAAGGAAGCACGTAATAAGACTATTTCTGCTAATTTTTTTCTCGATTAACAGGAAGTAAATAGAAGCATAAGCTTTTTAACAATAACTTATTGCAGAGTTGTAGAGAAAGTCGTGTGAATGGAACACATCAGAATTTTTACATCATGACGATGATTTCCAACTTGATATAGAAAATACCACGATATGCCATCCTGCCGAATCTAAAAGTGCACCTGTGTTTTTAGAGTTCTGAATTCGTTATTGTTGTGTAAATACGTGATTTTTGTGTAATTTGTTTTTAGTGTTTTTCACTGGTTTCGCCAAAGCACGCGAGTGAAGCAAGCATGAGCTGTAATAGGTTTAAATTAGTGTATAAAGAAGCTGATTTCCCTGTACTTTGGTTTCAATAATTTCCACTAGTTTCACCAAAGCATGCGAGCGAAGCGAGCTTGCGCTGTGTTTTAGGTTAGTGTGTGTAAATATAGTGGTTTTCATGTACTTTAGTTTTAATAATTGCTTCTGATGTCACCAAAGCTTGCGAGCGAAGCGAGCATGCGCTGTCTTAGGTTTAGGCCAGTGTATTAAATAAACTAGTTTTCGTCTACTTAGGTGTTAATAATTTCAGTTGTTTCCACCAAAGCATGCGAGCGAAGCAAGCATTAGGTGTGTTAGGTTTAGGTTAGTTGTGTGTCAATAAACTGACTTTCCTGTATTTTGGTTTTAATAATTTCACCGGTTTCACCAACTGTATGTTCCAGCTACAACCTTAGCACTCTATTGTTAATGTGTGAATGTTGGTGACTTTTGAGCTTCACTTTTTTTTTTCTTTCTTGTTTGGTGACTTTATCTACGTTGGTGGCATACACATGTCATTGTTTTTGGACCGTAAATACTTACTTCCCGTCTAAAAATAGATGTTAAATCTTTCCCCACAGTGAAAATGTTCGTGAATTTTGCTATTTAATAAACTGCATTTACAGGGTTATTCTAATTCTGGATGAAAACATATTAGCTCCTTGATGCTCTGAAGGTTAGTTTCAATTCTTAAAAATATATTTATATGATGGCGCTATCGTATAGTTTTACCACAACCGCTGTTATATCTTCCCCCACAATGCAAATTAACGTAAAGTTTGCTCCGCCTTTATAGGGAGGACGTGGTGGGACAACAACATATTAGCTCTGGACGATCCGCATTGGATAATAGGTTAGGTACACTTCTTAAAAACCTTGCATATATATGAGCAACTATCGTATATCTTCCTCAACGCACATATTCTCTCTTTAGATGACACTGGTTCCGCACATAAAATCACCCAAAAAACTTTAATAATTTCTCAGATCTATTTTTGGTCTTTAAGGTTCAATTAAAACGTGCGATTTATTTTCTTTCACGTGCAAAATTATCCTTCCCTTGCATCTTAAAAATTAATGCATTACAAAATGTGTTTTATCATCGTGTAGGGTGGCGTTTGCATTCATGACACATAGGAAAAATATCCAGAAATGCTTCCTTCTACAATAACAAACATACCTAATTATAAATAAAATAAATCCACCAAAATTAACTATACAGATTGAACGGGTAGAACAAGTGGATATAAAAATACCTAGTGAAGAATTATTTAGGAAATAAATTAAAATAACAGTATTAATAGTTTTCAGTAGTTGCGCAATAAGCATCCTTTAAATCTGTCAATGTTATTATTTCTACACTTTTACTGGTCATATTGTATTACACTTTTTCTTCTTTTTTCCCCAAAACATAACGGCCGCACCTCATGTTATTGACCAAACCCTTCCTCCCGCCACTATGCAATAACTAACTATAAGCAGAAGCAAGATATTCTGTTGACAATCTTTTAAAAATCCCATTAATAGTAATTGTATTTAATAGTGTTTTATGTAGATTATTTTACCAGAAAATTGCATTAAGTTGCGTTAATTGTCGGGCAGAATTAATGAGTAATGGCATGTCGTAAATGAAAATAAACAGATAACTAAAGGAACATTAAAACCCCCGTATTTCCAAATTCAAAACCTTTTATTTCAAAGCAATATAATGAATAGAATCAAATATCACATACCCGACTTCACAAACTGCAATATAAAACATTTGTGACATCTTCGTTGTTCATAGTTACTCTTATGTCTAATACAATTACGTTATTTGTAGAAAAAAAATCTATATATGTCAGCATTTCATATCGGTTGCCCAATACAGTAAAGCGACTTTCACTGAAAACGTGGCAAGTCTCACCTTTTGCTTTCAAAGCCAAAAGTTACTAGGTCCATCTAATACCTTACCGAAACCACTATGCCTTAAATATTCAATAACAACACAAAGTTAATCGTAACAAAGAAGTAAATCAGAAGTAATACAACTAGTTTTAAATGCATGTAATTGATTAAATGCTGTCATTACTTTATTTAAATCACCAATATTTGTTTTAGAACTAGCCTTGAAGGGTCTAACAAAGGATTAAAAGATTTTATTGTTATTATAGTATCAATACCTTTTGCCACAATGGATTCCAACTCACATAAAGTCAAACGGCAGTAAGCCTTTAACTTGCATTCTACTGTATTTCTAACATTTGGATCCCTGTGTTCTTCAAGTTCACTTCTCTGCTTCCAAACTGACAAAGTGACCACTCAAACATTTCACAATTGGCTCTCAGTGAGTTAATAAACAAAACAAGGTGAGCTACGGTCTTCCTTTATATTGAAATTCTAACATTAGATCTGTTATCAGCCTGCATTTACACAAACAACCGTTTTCTACTTTCTCTACACACGTACTATGTACATAGTGTGTAAAGAAGGTATTGCACCCAAAACTTCGATACCGAGATTTTATCGGAAATATATGCTTTAAGAACCCCTGATTAAAAAAAAAAAGTTCTTTTAGAAACATGTTTCCGTATTGTGTGTGTGTGTGTGTGTATGTGCAGCATAGTTCAAAAACGAAAAGTTAAATACAAACGTGGTATTTAAGTTGAGTATCTTGCAAGGATGCGACGCGAAAATGTTCAAGAAAATCCCTCCACCACAACCAGCTTTACGTGGAACATTTTTCGACAATTTTTATTTTCTCAATAGCTCTAACAATTTTGATTAAAACACTTTATGTTTAAGATATTTTTATGACAAACAAAATGTATATCTTGAATTTTAAGAAAATAGCCTCTGAAAACCTCTTCAACCTGGATGCCTTTGTATAACTGCTAAACCAAAAGAGATAGACAACAACTTACTACACAAAAAATGTAGATCTCATTAAAGCACACAATGTTAATTACATGTTTTGTAGAATTAACCGTTTTCGAAACACTCCAAATTATTGGTTTCAGTTTTAAGCCAAGCTAATCACTTCTCAAACGGGAAGACATCTTTCTTCTCGTTTCTCATTTGTCTGCTCCTGGCAATATTTCCCTTCAACTTACAAGGAAGCAAGTAATAAGACTAATTTTGCTAATGTATCTTTATTAGCATGGCGTAGATAAAAGGTTTGTTTGCAGAACAGCTAGAGAAAGTCATCTGAATGGAACACATCACATTTTTGTGCCTGGCAGGCACCTTATTGGTGATTTTTGTAAATAGTATAACTGCTAACTTATTTTTGTTGAAACTTTAAATGTTGTTAATCACAACTACTAACCTCGTGTATAAAGGTGCAAATATTAAATTAAAAGTTTTATTTTTGTAACTGGTAATAAATGCACATGTTTCTATGCAAACTAAAAAAAAAATGTTATTCGAAAATATCAGAAATCTTAAAAACTTCGTGAACTAAATGATCCTATACATAATTTCAAAATTATTCAAATATGTACAATACATGTTACTTTTTAATTCAGCGACTTTCTCGGTTATTATTAAAAACAAAAGCTATCGCCTACGAATGTACGTAACAATAGGCAACCGTCATAATGAGTTTGAGAAGCAACGTAGCCATATGTATGTTTTTTTGTAGATATTTCCATCAGTTTCGTGTGTATTTCTGGCCCTGGCTATCACCTGAACCTGAACCTGAATCTTCATCAAAAATTCCTAACATAAAAATAGCTCTGACATTGGAAGAGGTGCTAGGTTAAGGTTACGTAAACAGTGGCGATGATGAAAAACGAAGATCCCTAATGCGAAGCGCCCTTAATAGTGGAGGTGAAATGAATCGTAATAAGCTCAATAAAGTCACTGCAAATATCACAGGCATTAGTTTGACAACAGTGAAATAATGTACATACCAAGTGATATTGTTGCTCTCCACCCGCCATAAAAAGTAAGTAAAATATTTTCTTCTTCTATAAACTATTTTTTCAAACTTATTCTTCCATCTACTTTATACTAATCAAAATAATATTAGCAATAATGGTTTTAATTCATATGTCCTTGTAGGTAGAAAAAGAATAAGGGGATATACAAGCTAAAGCGATAGTCAAATGTTTCAAGAGCGAATCGCTATGTGCTGGCATGGAAATTTAGTTCTCCTTGCTTGACCAATCATTTTGCCCATATTGTAAAAGTATAAGTATTAGGGAATTTAGACGAATAACAAGTACTATCTCAAAAAATGTTACAAACAAACAAAACAAAAAGACAGCAAAAAAAAAAAAAAAAAAAAAACGTTTCGAATAAATTGTGTGCTTTATCGAGGTCTACATTTTTGTGTAGCTAGATTTGGTCCATCGCTTACGGTATACTCCTTTGCTAAGTTTTTCTAGAATGAAGAGCGCTTCAGGGGCTATTCCCAGTACATTCAATATATACATTTCATTTGCCATAAGAACATAGCAATTTAATCCAAATGGTTAGAGCCACTTCTGATTATAAAAATAAAAAAAAAAAAAAAAAAAAAAAAAAAAAAAAAAAAACATAATTCTTAAAAAATGTTCCATTTGAAGGGTAGTTTTGCGAAGGGAGACATGCTTGAAAATCTTCGTGCTGTATCCTTGAAAGTTACTGAACTTAAAATATAAAGTTTGATAGTTAATGGACTTTTCGTTTTTGAGTTATGTTGTTCACAGACGCACGGACACGCACACGCGCGCGCGCACACACACACACACACACAGACACATGCGGAGCTTTTTCTAAAGATGTAATGTGTTCCATTTATATGGTTTTCTCTAACCTCTGAAAACAAACTATCCTTATAAAATATTATTCTTTATCTGCATTATGCTAATCGAGATAAACATTAGCAGAAATTGGCTTATTACCTTCTTGTAAGCAGAAGGGAAATAGAGAATACACTAAACTAAAGCGTCATCTTTTAAAGCTGGCAGCTAAGTGAACAATCGAGGTTCGATTCTCTTTCCATGGTCAGGAGTAAAACAAAAGAGAGATAAAAGATAGCTTCCCGTTTGGGAAAAGTTAAATTAGTTTAAAATTGAAACCAATAACAAGGAATAGCTTGTTTGACTATTAACTCTACCAAAAATGTATATGACATAAACTGTATTTTAACGGATCTACATTTTTTGTGCAATAAGTTTTTCTCTATCTCTCTCTATTTCTGTCTCTCTCTATCTCTGTCTCTCTTTCTCTATCTCTCTCATACGGTTTACCAGCTATGTCAAATTCATCCAGAATGAAGAGGTCTTTATAGCCTATTTCCAGATTATTCAAGATATACATTTCGTTTGTTATGTAAATACTCGTATCTTCAGTATACCGTATTTTAATAAAAATTGTTAGAATTATTTTTGAAAAGGAATTTAAAAAATGTTCCATGTAAAGGGTAGTTTGAGGTAGGGGAATTTTCTTGAAAATCTTCGTGTCATATTCTTGGTAGGTTGGTATTGGAATTGGTATCGTAATGGGGGGAGGCATAATGACCTCTGCACTTCGACCTGATCAGATCTTTTGTGTCTCGATAAACTTACATCCTCATTAGGCCTGTTCTTTAATGTTTTAATGAAGGACTGCAGATCTTTAAGTGGGACATTTTGGAAGTCACTTAAAACTGGAAAATGAGTTCCAAAGTAGCGATTTCTTAGCTAGCTAGTCACAGAGAACATGAGCTTTAGTTTTTTCAGCATCATAGATGCCATTTTCTACATCGGGGTCATTTTTTATTTCAATTTTGTGAAGTGTCCCTCAAAAGGCAGTGTCCCGTAAGCAATCCAACTATTGAGAACAATTGCCTTCTGTTTAGATTAAGCAATTGCTTTGTTTATCTCCTTCTTACACCCTTTAATGCCTTTGAGGGCCCACATTCCTTTATGGAATTCCAATACTCTACATATTTTTTGGAGATCTGGACCCTGACAGTCTGTCTTGTTGTTCCGTAAGAGATATCAACCGCAGGTTCAGGTTCAATGAATGGATCACTTGCTCATTTCTATGAAAGAAAATCTGTTCTTTCGTTGCCCTGAACAGCACTATATCCTGGGACCCAACCAGTTCTATTGAGTTGTGTTTCCTCATTGTCATAAAGTGCTCTAGACATTTCCAAACCAGACTTGGTTTGACCTGGATTTTTTTCAGTATCTTAAGGATAGTTTGGCTGTCAGAGAGTATTAAAATATTTTTATTTTGTCTTCTCTTTAGATTTTCTCAGCTGGAAAAACTATGGTGTGGTGCCCAAGCTGAACGACAGTTTACACCGGTTTCCATACACCCCCAGCTGCAACTCCCAGATTGGTTCTGGAACCATCAGTAAACCTATTTGGTCCTTTATCCCAATCAGGTTGTTTCCTGATCGGAAGTAGGGACCTCCAGACCATCGGAAGTACATCAAGTAGCGGGTAGCCGAACAAGGCGCACCTCTGGTGTCAGATTCTGTATTTCGGTACGCTTCTTAAGCCCCTGCTGACTGCAGGTGAGGGTGGACGAGGTGTGTTTCTGTGCACTGTACTCACCATTTTTGCTAGCCTCTTTAAAATGCTTAAGTCTAAGCCCCATCCTACATGCAAAGCCCAAATCGAGCCTGCCAGTCAGCCGGCAACCGCCGTTGCTAGCCTACCCTGGCTATGCTACTATCGAGGGAAACAATAAGAGATCCAGACAGGAACGCCAAGGCGGTAATAGCAAGATCCGCTGTTTGGACACGTTAAAGAAAATCACCAACAAGAAGCTCCCGCTCGAAGTAAATTCCCGCGTAACACCCCATGATGGACCATGATAGACCCAGAGCAGTCCTCGTACGGCCTCTCCACAGACAGAGAGGATGACTTCCAGCCAGGCAGCTCACGGAAGCAGAAAAGGGATGTCCGATTGACTGCAGGGGGTGTGCCCTCTGGCCAAACAGGAGCATGCCGCCCCATCACTTCTGACCCAGGTCAGAATGCTGGGTTGAGGGACTACCTTCGACCATCATGGACGACTTTAGAGGGTCGGTAGGCTTCCTTAAGGAAGTCATGGCGACTCTTTCAGGGCCGGGCAAGTGAACAGGAATAACAGTCGCTTTGTCTTTCAGGCCAAGATTCGGAGAGCAACTTCTCAAGCGAAGGGGGTTCCTCACTTCACCTTCGGGCTTCACAAGTAGCGTGACAAGCGTAGGATCATCCGTGGTCTGCCGGTGGTCACCCCGGTGGGAGATATCAGCAAACCACATCCGCCGGGGCATCACCCCAAGACTAGTGAAGCAGCTCTCCAGATCTGCTATAAATGGGCAAGGGCCCAAAAAACCCTCTCCCCCTCTTCCGTGTTGTAGTGGAGCGGGCTAGCTACCCGGAGGCCAAGATACATGGCATCACAGCCACCTGTTACCTGCGTGTAGTAGAACCATCCAAGGACTCTGGCGGGCCCTCAATACCACCGGTGTGTGGAGTTTAATCACTCCCGGCGCCCTCCTTGGTGTAATGGTTACCATGTTAACTTCATATATCCAAGGTCACGGGTTCAAACCCAGTGGAGGACGCTGGATTTTTTTCGGGCGTAAAAATCCTTACCATGGCTTCCTTCGGAAGGGAAGTAAGGCTGTGGGTCCGTGTCGTAGATTTACGGCACGTAAAAGAACCTCAAGCCTGATAGAGAGGTCTCTGAACAAAATTAAACGGTCTTTCACGCCCTGTATAGAATGGGACGCTGAGAACCATAACAGTTAAAGAGCGTCCATAAATAAAACGCCACTTCATTTCATTTTAACCACTCCAGGCACTTCTGCGTCCGCAACCTGCGCTGCTTAGGGTGCGGAGGCCCCCACCCTAAAGAGGTCTGCCCTCGATCGACCACACAGACTCCCAAGTGCGCCAACTGTAATGGTGAGCATGTGGCATGCTATGGTGGATGTCCCAAAAGGAAGGCCGTCATTGCAGCCAGGAGGCCAGAGCTGTTCCTGCCACAAGGCAGCAGAGACAACCGGTGCCACCACTACCAGCACCAGCTAGAACACGCCAAGCAGAGAATTGTATACGCCAAAGCGACTCACAGGGCAGCGAGATGACCTGCAATGTTACGCGATGGTACACACGCACACAAACCCGCACATATATCAGCTACAGCCAACACGTCGCCCTCCGTGGTGTAATGGTTACCATGCTAACTTCATATGCCCAAGGTCATTTAGTGGGTGACCTACCAAGGAGCAGCACATCAAATAGCTCAATTTGCTGACTACGTTTTGTTTCTGTACGTAGATCCTTCAACCACATTCAAAGACATTCCTCCAAGAGTGGTGCAAGAGTTGGCGGTTGTCCATTAATCTGGACAAAAGCCACGCCATTCTTTTCGCCAAGCGCCGCTTTCCGCAAACTTCCCCACATTTCAGATGGCACCTTATTGGGAGTGAAGGTAGATAAGAGCTTAACTTTTGGGGAGCACATTAGGGAACTGAGGTGCCGGGGCACTGGAGCAGGGCCTCCTTGTACCCAATGCTGAAATCCACGATACCGGATCCACGATCCTGCGCCTTTTGAGGGCTCTCATAGTCTCCATGTTAATCTATGCCTGCAGGATCTGAGGCATGGCAGTGGACTCTAGTCTGTTACGCTTCATCGGGTGCAGAATAGATGCCTCCGCCGGTTTATTTCCCTTCCATCGGAGGTCATTCATTATGTCTCTAGGGGATTGATTACAATCCCATAAACCGCCGCTTCGGACGATACCGGCTTCCCTGCGTGGCTTGCGGGAATCTCCTGTAACCAAGGAGCATTTCCAACAGCTGCTACACAATTCTTCTAAGAGTTGCTTGGATATCACAATTTCAAACCCTAAAATAAACAAACGTTGTAACAAATTATACCATCGGTGAACAAGGGACGTTGCACCATGACTGGCAACCATTGAGGAACAATCTTGCTACCTTTCACTCCTCAACCTCATTTACACCTGCCATCCTGCAAACCTCACGTCCCGTCAGAACGTGGTTAAGTTTCAGCAAGAATGAGTACACGTCTCACACACCCTCGTCCCGTCAACTGCCCGGGTCGTGGTTTTTAAGTGTGCTTAAAAGCGACAGCCCCATGTCAGTAGGTTTACTGGCATGTTAAAGAACTCCTGCGGGACGAAATTCCGGCTCACCGGTGGCATTGATATGATCCTAGCAATTGACAGCGTCGTTAAAAAATAAAACCATTTAATTTGCGCACTATATTCCTATGTATCTCTGTCATTCCAGTGAGGTGACCTCACTAGACTCAGTGGGGGCATGGAGCCTAGTGAATGCAATGTTACTACTTTCCAAGGTTCCAAACAAAATATGCATTACATATGGTAATGTTTAGGGAAAGAAATACGAGTCTTGTTGTTCTCACTTCATGGTTGATAGAACAGAGGAGAGAAGGAAGAAGGGAAGGAAGGACGTTCTAACGGCGAGCCCTTTTGTAATTCAAAAGGTTCTTGATAAAATTATTGGATCTATACAATTGTGCAATAGAGCTCGTAATTGCACGCTCCTTGTTGAAGTACAATCAGCATCACAGGTTACGAAAATATTTGGGGCCATTATGTTAGCCAGCTACTTAGTGAAGGTCGGGGTGCACAAAACTTTGAACTACTCACGCGGTGAAGTAAAATCTGCACATTAGATGGTTGACCATTGAAATGGTTCAAGAATTTTTTTTGTAGATCAAGGCGTTAATCTGTGTTAGGGTTCAGCGAAAAGTAAATGGAGAATTTGATACTACGCGTACCCTGTTTCTTTCCTTTGATCAGGTAGATCACCCTCAAAGGATTAAGGCAGGGTGTGAAGCCATCGAGGTTACATTTAGGTGCTATAAGTAACAACGTTTTGCCACTCTAGTGATTTCTGTAGCGGCGAGTATACTGCGTCAACTCTGGTGACATCTCGCACGATGGAGTATGTATCTCATCTCCAGCATCCGTGAACTGTAACTGTGAACATCCATCAATTCCCGAGAATTTTTCCCGTTTTGCAGGGGAAAGAGCGATTCAGGAGATCTGAGTTAGGAAGCAGGAGTCCTCGGAAGCCCGGAAACTCCTGCACATCCAACCCTGTCTTTTAAGTTCTGTAGCTAGCTTCAGTTTCAGCTAAACCGGTACTGTGTCGGGGCTTTGCAACTTAGACCGGTGATATAAACGGGACCACCATTGCAGAAAAGATTTCCTTAGCCAGACCACTCCCAAGGCCTTCAACATCTATGTCTACTTTAGCATTAACATCTGCCAAATCCGCTAATGTAAAGAGAAGTTCGGCGAAATTGTCGCCCAAACCGTTGACCTCTGCAGTAAGACTTGCCAAGCACGCTACATATAATTGCACCAGAGATAAAAATCAGGACGAGTTGTTAAAACCGACTTCCCCAAAGAAGATGAAGTCTGCTCCTAAAACAACAAACGGAAGCAAAAGTTCACAAAGCTCTCCATGGAAATCCTCTTCAAAGAATCTTCTGGGAGGAACTCAGATCGGCAACAACCATTTTCACCAATCTCTATTTTCAGTCGGCTCGAGATGTTTGAACCAAAATTTAAAGAGGTCCTTCGCCGTGGAGCAAATGGATCAGAAGGATTCTGTCCTCAATACCAGAAGGACAGTAAGTAAGAGATAGAATCAAGCTGTTAGCCAAAATAATAATAATAATAATAATAATAATAACAATAATAATAATAATAATAATAATAATAATAATAATAATAATAATAATAATAATAATAATAATAATAATAACAATAATTAACTAACCACCGTAACCCTCAAAATAGAAGTCACCTACATTTTACAACTTATCCCATAATAAAGGCCAAGGGTATCCTATTGTGGAGCGTACGCGGAATTAGAAAACATCGACCAGAGCTTGAACTGTTGTACAGCAAGAATGAGCCTTTGGTTGAATGCTTGCAAGTATTCAATGCTTAAATTCAGGCAGCACTCTCCTGTAAAGTATGTATCACAGGAAGAGGTTGTTCCTGCACATGGAAGCAACATAATATTCAGCAGAGATGGCACTGTCTTGGAATTTGTATTCTTACAGTCTGACGTCCAGTCAGTCGCTGTAAGGATTAAACTGCCATCCACCAGATTCGCCATTTGAAGTATATATCTGTTTCCACCTCTTGACCATTCGCTCACTGATTTAGATGACCTAGTTTCCAGCTACCAACACCTTAGGAGACGTAAGTGCCCACCTCGGGCTTGTGCAAGAGATAACCCTTTTGCCGATTTCTTGGACAAGTATAACCTAGCTCTCCTGAGCCTTCATTTCTTTCCAACGCCTTCAATAGTTTTTACACCTGAATATAATAGTTTGTTCACCAAGGTTGGCAGCTTATTTACAATTAAATGTCTCTAATTTACATTCTAGTGCCGACTTTCCATGTCCTATTAGACTCTTATCAAAGGTACATATTCACGCGTTTATTTAGGCAGTGCAACGAGAACTTTTATTCCCGATTGGCTATGTTAAATTATATTGATACAGCTATATGAAAGTTTTACAGAGACGATTCTTTCTGCTGCTGAGCAGTTAAGTCCGTGGTCGACTGTCCAATCTCTTGGATACCTTGGTGGACGGATGAATGCTGGAATGTCATTCATGTTCGCAGGCGTGCTTTAAGGTTTTTATCACTGGATAACCTGATACAATATAAGAAGATGCATGCCAATAAGGATAGCAAAAAGGCGTAATGAAGCAAGTTTGTAGCTTCGTTTAATCGACATTCCTGTCGTATGGGATAAGTTAAGTTTTGTGGCCAGAAAATCGGCCCATGTGTTGTCAACCGCTGGTCTACAACAGCTGTTGTTGATACCTTTGATGTGACTTACACTTTAGTAATACTTTCGCTCATTTGTCTAGCTTAGAAAATTATTCTTTGTTTCAGTTTATTAAAATTAAGGCTCAGGTGTAATCTCAAGGTTTCTGCTTTAATTCTGGAAACCTTGAAGATTACAATCGCATTTTCACCATAAGATTGAAGTTGAGTTTTAATCATTGTCACCTTGGTTCTCAATTTCCCATTGCCTGTATATTGGGTGTGAAAGTCTGCTTAATTTTGCTCAGCGACCTTTTTATCGGGCTTGAGGTTCTTTATCGTGCTGTAAATCTACCACTCGGGACCAACAATTTTACTTGCTTTCCAAAGGATGACATGCTAAGGATTGTTATGCCCGAAAGCTTTATTACCAAGGCGGAGTTAGGCCATGCAATTTCATCTTCGCAAAACTCTGCACCAGGTCTAGATGGAATGTACGTCCAAATGTCAACACTTATGTCCTGAAGTTAAGGTTTTCCTGCTTTAGGTCTATAATAGTATTTAGTATTTTGTATTTATTTGTTTAGTCATTAGGTACAATAGTACAATAGATATGGTCAAAATAATATATACAAGTAAGAGTCAGTCATATAACAATTCTAGTATTAAGAAATTCATCCAAATTGTAAAATACATTGTCCATCAACCATTTTTTACTGTAGCCTTAAACTGTATTACATTTAGATCTCTCATGTGGTAAGGAAGCTTATTATAGGCTATAATGCAGGTTATAAAATAACTATCTTTAACTTTCTTTAGTCTAGTGTATGGAACATGCAATTTATCAATATTTCTGGTATTTAATGTGTGTACATGTCTGTTCAGTTTAAATTGGTTTAAATTCTTGTGCACATATAATAATAATTGTAATATATAGCAATTGTACACTGTTAAAATTTTCTGTTGCTTAAAAAGTGGTCTACATGGACCATTGTAAGAAGTATGACATAAAATTCTCATGGCTTTCTTTTGTAGAAGTAGAATATCATTCAATTTAGAACAGTTCCCATATGCTAATAGTCCATAGCTAAAAACACTTTCAAACAAAGCAAGATATATTTGCTTTAAATAGCTACAAGGTACTTTGTTATAAATGGTTCTCAGTAAATACACAGCTTTAGATAACTTTTTACAGACCATTTCAACATGTGAATTTCAGGTTAATTCTGTATCTAAAACCATTCCTAAAAGTTCTACATTAGTGTATTCAACATCATTTGAGCTTTGTCTAAGGCTAGAAATAATGTTTTGCATTTTGTCACAGTTAAAAAACCATTGCTAGAGAACCATTTAGTAGCCCTCTGAATTATGTCATAATATATATTATTTAAAACAGCAAAATCATTATGTGTAAAAATAAAAGTGGAATCATCAGCATATAGAATCGTCTTAGCAGGTATATTACATGGCAGGTCATTTATCATAATAAGAAATAGAAATTGTCCTAAGATAGTTCCTTGTGGTACTCCAAAATCAATGCAGTCACTTCTACTACTTAAATTATTTACAAAAACAGCATGTCTACTTCCAGTTAGATAGGTGTAAAAGAAATTATACTCAGTATTTCTAATTCCATAGTATTCTAATTTCATTAGTAATAAGTCATGTGGAATGCAATCAAAAGCTTTGCTTAATTCAAATAGCAAAGCAAGAGCATTTTCCTTGTCTTCAAATGTTTTATATACAACCTCTAATAAATCTTTTATTGCATCGTGTGTACTTTTACCTGGAGAAAAACCAAATTGTGAAGGGCTGAGAATGTTATTTTCTGAGGTATATAACCTTAATTGATGGAGTACAACACCTTCAAAAACTTTACCTAATATAGGAACAATAGCTATTGGCCTGTAATTTTCTGGTTTATTCACATCACCTTTCTTAAATATGGGAACTGTTTTAGCCATTTTCATCTGCTCAGGAAATACTCCAGCATTTAAACATAAATTGATATAATAGGTTAGTGGTTTCACAATATAAATAACAGATTTAATTATTCTATTACTAAGTCCATATATATCCTCACTGTAGGTTGATGCCACTTTACCAAAAAAAAGTGGCAGGAGGCCACTATTGCACCCATTTTGAAAGTAGGAAAGGACCGTCATCTTTTGTCCAGCTACTGTCTTATTTCCCTCTCCAGTTCCGTTTGCAAGATGATGGAATGTATGTTCAGCAGATGTATGATGTAGAGCTGGAAACTCATAGCCTACTGACCAACACCCAGTGCAGTTTTCGACAACGTTGTTCAGCACCTGCCCACCTTGTATCGATATCAACACAGATCAGTGTGCTTTTCACTGAAAAGTTTTCCTCCAATATATATTTAATTTTAACCCATGTATCTCTGTTAACTCTAGCTAGCAGTCTTTCCTTAGCAGTTCCTGTTATCTTGGACTCTATAAATCTCAAAAGTCTATCATTCCTTGGATGCACTAAATGGATAGCTGATTCTACCTCTCCTATAAATTTCTTAAATGCTTTGGTTCAACTTCAAAGTTGCATGGAATTAACTTTACCACCTGTGCTATAGACATGTACTTGCTCATCATGCTCACTATTTACTATGTCAGATTCTACCATGAATAGATGGGTTGAACTAACATTTACAAAAATATGTAGGGTGATAAAAAATCCACTATTTGGCTGTCAGTGATTGGCATTAGCCTCCCCTCATGGTAGGATAACCTCTTACGTGGAAGATGTCCCTCGGGCTGCAGTTGAAGACTACAGTAGCCTCCAATCACAAAAGTTGTCTTTGACGGTTAACCCAGGTACCACTAGCCATATGGAGTCCTCCGAAACATTGTCTCCTTGAACAGGGCTTGGACTCCCTCAGCAGCCACAAAGTCCTTCCGGCTTGATTACTCGAAGAGAGGTAATTCTGAAGTTGCACATGCTGTTCTCAGCTATTTAACTGCTGCCACCACCTAATGCTTTGTATAATGCTGTAATATATTTGACTTGAAGAATCTCTTGTAGAAGAAGTTTGTCACAATAGCAATAACAACTTTTGTTAGGATGGTAGTTGGTTAGAAGTAAAGCTAAGTTTAGCACACAGAGAACAGGAGGTGGTGAGATGTCTTCTGAGAATTAACAATATCTTAAGTATGAAATGTATTACACTTGGGATATGTATTACATGGAATCAAGATGAAAAGGAACTCTAATGTTAGAAATAATTAATTTATTTGATTATCTTAAACATTTTCCTTATCACACAACAATGGAAAAGTGTAATGATATTGATGATGATGAGGATAATAATTAATAATAATAATAATTACTATTGCAATATGACCTTCATGTTACAGCAATGTAAAATAAAGATAAATAAAAAGCCAATACAATTCTACTCCACAATGAAAAGTAACAAATGCAAGAGAAATCTAAGCATTTGACCATTAAACTTTATAGTTGCAGTAAGATTTGACTTTCTGTGGCTCCTGTTTGAATCCAGGCTGTATGAGTAACCCGTGCAAAATTCTGTGCTCATAAGTACTCATATAAAAAGTATTCTTAATTTGCTGTCCACTATAAATTTTACTTCGCAATGTTTCAAATTAAGCGATAAGTTCTTTGTTACATTACACATTAAATGACATTCACATGCTAATGGTGCTATCAGAATGGGATCAGCAGAATCTTTCAAGTATATCTGCCAGATAACTCTCTTGGGAAAGCTTGCAACACAGAATGTCCTCTGTGGTTCTCCAGTGAAGGGCAACAGATTTTTTTTTTTTTGACATAAAAATCCTTAGCATAGAAGTAAAGCTGTTGGTCCCGTGTCATAGATTTACAGCACATAAAAGAACCTCAAGTCTGATGAAGAGAATTCTGAGCAAAATTAAGCGGTCCTTCATGCCCAATTTAGAGTGGGATGCTAAAGAACCGCAGCAGTTAAAGAGGGTCCATAAATAAAATTCAGTTTAATTTAATGTTTGCAACACAGAATTTTTCTAAAACAATTATGCTATAAAAATAAATTGTCACAAAGTGTGATGTATATTTTGAATATCTCTACCACCTACCTAGTATATAGAACTATTGCATTGCACCCTAAATTTGATACCAGATTTAATGGAAATGCATATTTTGAGGTCCCGTAATCTAAAAAGAAGAATTTTTAAAAAAAGTCGGCATGTGTATGTGTGTCTGTCTATATGATAGCATAACTTAAAACCAAAACATTTGACTAAAACCAAACTGGTATTTAAGTTTGGTAAGATGTGATACAAAGGTTCTAGGAAAATCTTCACACCTGAAATACCTTTTACATGCAAAAATGTCCCATACTTTTCACTTTCTCAAAAATTATTCTAAGGATTTGATTATTTAAATTATTTTTGGCACCATATCAGAACCCCTCCTTTGAAGCAAGTTAATTCATCATCCGGCCAATTTTCTGAGGGAAACCTAGGACAGATTAGATTAGGTACTGCAACTACGTACCCAAATGTTTGCCCCTGTACCTTGCCACCGTGAATTGTTGCCGGCAGTTTTATTTCCATGCTCAACCAATTTTCACACCTGCATAAATAATCAATCAATGTGATAGCTGTGTATAATTTGCGCATACAATAATAATGTTATCAAGAGTATATAAGCAGAGCTGGTAGGCCATGGACACTGCCGAGGCAACATAGAAGAGAAGCAGCCTTAACCCCTGCAACCTCCAAGCCTCTTGAGGGAACAGATGCTCTCACCAATTGCCAAGACTTTGCTGCCATCACAAAACATATTTCTGGCGAAGTCTCGACATCAAATCTGGGTGGAAAAAAATACCTTCTCTACCTACTACATACATAGTGTGTGGTAGAGAGAGTAATAAGCTTGTATAAGAATATTTTACAAGCTATATAGTGTAACACCTTATTTACTTTCTCCAATCATGCTATGTGCATAGAGAACCAAAAATCAATAAAGAGATTTCACTGTAAATATACATTTTAAGACCTCCTGAATCCATTTTTAGAAAAAAGATCAGTTTGTGCGCATGTGTGTGTGTGTGTGGACAGTATAGCTCAAAAACTAAAGTCTGTTAAATACCAAATTTTTTATTTAAGTTTAGTATTTCCCAAGGATGACATGATTTTCAAGAAAATCCCCCCCTCTCACTGCAACTACCCTTTACATGGAAAAATTTTCGAAAATTTTGATTTTCTTAAAAATTTTGATTAAAATATTGTATATTGTAGATATTTACATGACAAATAAAATGTATATCTTAAATTTTCTGAGAATACCTCTGAAGATTGAATTTTGCATAACTGGTTAACTGTAAGGGATAACCAAAAGCTTACTATGCAGAAAATGCAGATCTTGTTAAAACACATAATTTATGTGATATGTGCTTTTTTCTTGCTTTTGTTTGTTTATTTTTTCTTGTAGAGCTGACCATTTCTGAAATTCCTTGTTATTGGTTTCAGTTTGAGACTATTATTTTCTGTATACGTACAATGTACATAGTGTATAGAGAAGGTAATGTAATGCATCCAAAAATTCGATACCGATATTTCACCGGAAATACATGTTTTGAGACCCCCTGAATCCAAAAAAAGCATTTTTAGAAAAATGTCTGTGTGTGTGTGTGTGTGTCTGTGGGCAGCATAGCTCAAATATGAAAAGACCGTTAAAAACCAAACTTGGTATTTAAGTTTGGTATCTTCCAAGGATGCGACATGAAGATTTTCAAGAAAATCCCCCTACCCCAAACTACCCTTTACATGGAAAAAATTTCAAAAATTTTGTTTTTCTTAAAAATGGCTGTAACGATTTCGATTAAAATATTGTATATATAAGATATTTACTTGTCAAATAAAATGTATATCTCGAATTTTCTGGGAGTAGCCTCTGAAGACTACTTTATTTTGGATGAATTTGACAGATTTTTGCATAACTGCTAAACCGTAAGAGATGGACAGAAAATGTAGAGCACATTAAAACACATAATTTATGTTATATACATTTTTTTTTTGTGGAGATTGTTGTTTTAAGATATTCTTTGCTTTTAGTTTCAGCTTTAAAAGACATGCTTTTCTCATACAGGAATTTGTGAACTTCTGTCCATACAAACAAAGGAACTTCAGTCTCATAGCAACCAGCCTTTGACTGTCAGTTTAGCCTATGATACTCTATTTCACTTTTACTTACAAGAAAGCAAGTAATAAGACTATTTCTGATAATTTGTTCTCGATTATCATTAAGTAAATAGAAGAATAAGCTTTTTATCAGTAATTTGTTGCAGAGATGTTGAGAAAGTCACAGATTTTTTTTGTTTACGTCACTGCTCCTGAATGATTATTATGTTCATATTATAAACAATTACCAAGGTTTCTATTATTATAATTATATGTTTGTATGATTAATTTATGTTACTTTCTTATATTTATTTCATAAGATTTAGCTTTAGCTATGTTAATGCTTCCAAGGCAGAGCTGCAAGATACTTTGCAGTTAAATTTAACAAGTAGTCCTCAAAAGTTTTGAGAAATAGTGACTTTCTTTTATATTTTATGCATATATATTCAAGTACTTGCTTGGTAAAAGTCCCTAAAATTTAACAAGCAGGGCACTTTTCTTTGTCTATGAGTCACCTGACCAGAACACAATGAAACCATGTGAAATGGTGATGCAAAAAGTAAGTTTAGGAGGCAAATTTTAGTCAATGAGAATTTAGAAAGCTTCAGGCAGACATCTTGCCTCTTTTGCTATATAAACAAAGCCAAATTCAGAAATAACACAGTCTCTTCTGTTCCATAGACATATACTCTTACATCACTCAGTGGAAAGTATTAAGAGCAATGTAATAATAGTATTAAATAATCCAGTCTCTTCTGTATATCAGACACATACTCCACGTCACACAGTGGAAGGATTTCGCGCCGAAAGTACCAAGTGCGATGTAATTGTGATATTAAATAACACAGTCTCTTCTGTCTATTAGACACATACTCCACGTCACTCAGTGTAAGGATTCCACGCCATAATTATTAAAGTGCGATGTAAGCATGATGTTAATAAATGCTAAAATGTAACAAGTATTATTCAAGTGTAAACAATCAGAATATTGCAAGTGCTTATTCAGTTTATAAAAATGTAAATACAAATACTCAACAAGGTTTGCTTAAGTGACTTCATCTTAGGTGTTTGATGTTTCGTGGAATAAATATCTGATTGAAACAGGATCAATTATCAATTTAAAACTAGTTTGCTTACCCAAAATCTCTCCTGTAGCCACCCTGAGGAACTCAATAGCTCTACCGAGACAACGAAGAGATATATATAGGTCCTGGCATCGAACGTGGTGAACTCATTTTCATTTCTATGTGTTGTCAGTTTCTCACTCAACTGACACATCTAAGATAGCAAATTGAAAGTGTCTTTCCCACACCATAATTAATCAATGAAAATTAAATAATACAGTGTGGGCGATCTAAATATAAACAAAGACACAACATGCAACCAGTCTTAAAATACTTACAATTTTCTCATACAGGAATTTGTAACTCCTATCCATAAAAACAAAGAAACTTCAATCACATAGCAACCAGCTTTTAAAAGATTTGATTTTTCTTTACTTATGACACTCCTTTAGTTTTCTTCTGCTTACAAGGAAGGAAGTCATAAGACCATTTCTGCTAATTTTATCTAGATTAACATGAAGTAGTTAAAAGTATAAGCTTTTTAACAATAATTTATTACAGAGATGTAGAGAAAGTCATGTGAATGGAACACATCAGATATTTTTTCTTTTTTTTCTTTAATTCTAGACATGGTGAAGCTGCTAAGCAGAAAAAGCAAGATTCCAAAGGCCCACAAGAACAAGGTTTTGCAAAATTCTTGGGTGAGGCCCAGCAGGCACTACAAGAAGCTCTGAAGGAGGTCAAAAATGATCCTTACCTGGTGCCAGGAGATCTTTTGGCTCTCTTTGTTAAGTTGCTGGTATATTAACTGTAATTACCAATGATCCATTCACACTTTGTTATATTTGTGCTTGCTGCTGCTAATAACAGTGGTCATTTTGTGTCCCAAGAAATATGAATGTAATATAACATTCCATCAGTTAAATATCTTATGGCATAAGCTATGCTTTAAAGATTAATAAAATATAATTGAATATTTTGACAGTTTCACATATCCCTCTCAGCTACATTAATTATTTGATTTTATTAATCCTTAGTATGTTAATATATTAATAAATATATGGAATTTATATATGTAGAATATTTTGATACTGAACTCAGAAATATATGCCATATAACAACATTAATAGTCTACCCTGGCAGTTAGCCCAGTTAGCCCATAATCTTTCCAGTTCACTGTTTTACTAATGATCCAAACTCCTCATGTTTTGAGGCTGATCAAAACTTAAGTGCTTTCTGAAACAATGAATACAACAATGGCCATTTTAAATCCTCCAGCATCCATTTTAAAAAGAGGAACTATTAACTGTAGTAGTATTAAATCCAAGAATTTGGTATCAAGATTTTATTGGAAATACTAATGAAACAAGAATTTTATATAAAATGTTATGTGCATGTGTGTGTGTGTATATATCTTTGTACAGTACCTATAACTGAAAAATGAAGGGTCAGTTATTACAAATATCAAACTTGGTTATTAAATTCAGCATCTTCTAAGTCTGCAACATGAACATTTTCTAACAAATCCTTCCTTAACTATTGTTTCCATGGAAATGTTTGTTTGTTTTTTCCTTTCTTTAAAACAAAATTGCTCTAATGACTGCTTAAAATGGCATATGTTTAAGAAATTTGTATGCCTAATGAAATGCATAAATTGAATTGTCTGGGCATAAGTTTCAAACTCCTCCTCATTTTTAATTAATTTTGTATTTACACCTAAACAATAATATACTGATAAAAAGCTTCTGCACAAATAAAATGAATAACTGTTTACTATATCCAATTTGTTTCAAATTCCTAACTTTTCCTGACAGCCATTTCCAAGATACTTACTGTTATTGATTTGAAGTTTTACTTTCTGTGAGGTCTAGAGGAGATCATCATCATCATCATCATCATTATCATCATCACCACCACCACCACCACCACCACCATCATCACCACAATTATTAATTATTATATTAATATTTGTGTTACTTCACTGTTACTAGCTTCTACTGCTTTTTTACATTTATAAACCACTATCATCATCATCATCATCATCATCATCATCATCATCATCATCATCATCATCAATTATTGCTACTACTACTGCTATTATTATTATTATTATTATTATTATTACTATTACTATTACTATTATTATTGTTATCATTGTTTATTATTATTATTACACAGCAATTTATCATTTATTATTATTGTTATTATTATTATTGTTATTTCTATTATTAATATTATTATTATTATTATTATTATTATTATTATTATTTAACATTTTCTGAACATTTTCTCACTTTGAACATCCCTACATTTCATGCATACCAATATCTTCATTCACTCCAGAACTGGGAAGCTTGGTTCTTTGAATGTTTGATTTACAGATTCTGATAATAAAGGAAGCTGATGTAGAATTATGTGCTATGCAACTAGAACTAAAGCAGGAACTTGAAATGGAAAACAATATGATGTTGTCAGCTGGAGGAGATAAGAAAGGAAAGATGCACGGAAAAAGTGAAGGTAATTTGATATAATATAAATATTAAAATATATAATTAAATAGTGTGATTATAGTATTACATGTGCCATATTTCTATTTACTGTTTTAAATTGAATATATTTAATGCTTTACCTTCTCGTATACTTTATACTGCTTATCTAGAGGAGATAATCTTCCATTAAAAATGTTCATATTGGAACTTCTTGAGAAGTAAATGTTTTGAGATCCTCTAAGAGAGAGAGGGAGGGGGAGAGAGAGAGAGAATAACTCAGAAATGGAAATGATCACTACCAAACTCCATCATAAAGTTCAATATCTTCAAGGATTCAACGCAAAATTTTAGAACATAAAAGAAATTGCCACTGAGGATAGACTAAAAATTTAAGTAATCATTACAAAAAACATAAGCCATAAACTTTACTGCTGGTGTTGTTTAGTGTTTTCTCATGTGTGGAATGATATTGCTTATAGTGGCTTCAATAATATTTACAGACCCAGTAAACAACATAAACCTCGGGTAATCAATTATGTGAAAAAGAACTACATCAATTTGGAGAATTGTCTATGGACAATTTTTCATTGACATATAGCTAAATATTCATAAATCTATAACATATTTATTTATTATTCAGCTTTTTAATTTGGCACAAGGCATTTTGGTACTAATCGTCTGGTTTGTGTTGAACGTATTTTATATTTTTTAAATTGCATTTACTTCCCCTAACAGAGAGGCCAGAAGTCGTCACTGTCCTGAACCTAAAACAAGCATTTTTATTAAAAGTGTGTGGGTAATGTATTTGTATGAGTGTGTCTGTAAACAGCGCAACTCAAAAATGAAAAGTAAAGTTAAATACTAAACTTGGTATTTAAGTTCAGCATCTTCCAAGGATGGGCATTATCATTTTCAAGAATCTCCCTCACCCAAAAGTACCCTTTATATGGAATAGTTTTTTGAGAATTCTGATGTTCTCAAAATTGGCTCTTATTATTAAAATACCATATATTTAATATATTTTCATAACAAATGAAAAGTATATCTTACATTTTCTGGGAATAGCCTCTGAAGTCCTCTTCACTCTGACTTTTTCATAACTGGTATACTATAAGAGATAGAAAAATCGTGCTGCACAAAAAATATAGATCTCATTAAAGCACACAGTTTTTGTCCAAACAAAAAAAATTCATGTTAACCATTTTTGACACAGTCTTTGATGTTAGTTTATTAGTTTAATTCTTTATCAACTGCAGTTCACTGAGCCTTTCCTTTTCTTTATTTTCCATGATCATGCAAAGAGAATGGAATTTTAGTTTATTGTGTTCTTCTTGTACCTACAAATAAATGAGTAATGAAGTTTATTAATGGGAAATAGATAGAAGAATAAACCTTTACTAAGAATAATTTGTAGAAGTGGGTATAGAGAAAGCCATGTGAGAGAAATTCAAAACACCTTTTTTTTCTTTTAACAGATATTTCCTGCTGTTATAATTCTTTATTATTTTAAGCAACAGACCTTGAAAATGTCTAAAATGTAAAATAAAAATACTTTCATATATCATGAAAATGGTAAGTTCTTTCATTTCTCATGAGTATTTGCAAAGAGTTATGTAATATTAAGGTTAGTATATCTTATTTTATGTTTAGCACCTTTCATGTGCCTGTGTACCTTCTACATTAATCCTAGGTATTATTTTTACCAGGAGTTTTAAGGCTGCTTTTAATGCTTAATGCTTTTAAGCTGTAGCTTATAATATTTCTTATTTACTTGAGTTAATTTTCCCTCCAGAAATTTTATTCAGCATGAATAAAATAAACTAAAATTTCTCACTTTTTTCCATTACAAATAAAATTGTTACACATTGAACAATCAAACTTTAGGTAATCAGGGTAGGAAAGGTATATGCAAGCAATAACTTAGCCAGAAAAATATTAATTAATATTATGTATGAATGTTAAGAATATCAGAGGATATTCTGTGAATCCTGGGAACTGGTTGGGTAGCAGCATTTGAAACACCTTCTGTACATAATCTTCAATATATTACTTCAAACATATCCACTTAGATTCAACATATTTAATGAACAACTTAACAACATATCATTTTATAACTTTCACAGTTACACATGCAGCTTGCTAAATGTACGCCATCTTTTAGTCTCCTCCTTGTTCATTACAACATTTGCAATGAAGCCACAATAGAAAAACTAAATTACATTTCCAACACACCTCCTTAATTAGTGCTTCACTTAAACATTTTACAACCCTTTTTTTTAATACATCTTTATACAAAATGCAATTACATTTTTATTACTTTATATCCTCTTTTAACTTCCCAACAAATCTCTGAATTTCTGAAACTTTATACAAGGATTTTGTTAAAAGTCTGCCATTTGATCTGCAGTTGAAATTTGTTGTACATTACCTAATTACAGACTTTTTCTCATAATCATACACAAAATTATCACTAACATCTATATGCTTAGAACTCTTACAAAATTTACCATTTTTTGCCAAAACTATTGCACCACTATCATGTTCATAGATTCCCCACTCTTTCGTAGTTTTACATCAATGTCAACACTTCTTCAACATAATCAGCTAAACTATAACCCCTTGACACTATCTTCCACTTTTGTGATTTCCACATGACTGTATTTCCAAATACTCGAATTATAATAACACTTGTGACTTTCTTTCCTTTAAGTATTCAGCCCAATGAGCATCTACATATACTTTCATTTCTTCACTATAGTCTGCTCCATATCTTATCTTTTAAGTCCTTGACATGCTATGCATATTTATTTGTAATGGGTATTATCATAAGCACTTTGAAAATGTCTCAGATAATTTACTTGCACAGGAACATTTGAGCATGTATCTCTGCAAAATACAATAAGGCTCCTATCAGATTTCTATACTTCTATTTTCCATTTACTTTTTCTGCTGGTTTGACTTTCAAGTGGATTTCTATTGACATTTCAAACCTTTTTGTCTCAACAACTCTGTACTTCTCTGCCAAAGTTGTACCATATTTTCTTGACTTAAGAGCATTTCATTTTCCACTGGATCATATTTAACATTGATTCCTAGGTATTGATTTATTCTTCCTAAATCTTTCATACAAAAATGATTACTCCACATATTCTTCAATTCAGCAATACCCTTTATAAATTTAAGGTTTTTATATCTTTGATTTTTTGTGGCAGTTATTATATACTTTTATACCCATATAGTAGGGTTTTTTTCATAGAGTATTAGTCTATGCATGGGGAATTTTATGCTAGATTCTTTCTGAGTATTGTGGTGATGTCCGTTTTGTTTTTCCATGAACTTGTCATAATTTTTTTAAACATAGGTTAGAACCTCTAAGAGGGCATTGTTAATATTTTAAATATTTTTATTTTGTTAATATTTTAGATAGTGGTTTACAAGAATCTTTGAAGTTTGCATGTGACATTATGCATATTATTTTTTTCTGAATTCTGAATATGATTTCCCATGCAGGTGCATTTCCCCATAATATTATGCCATTGGTCAGGATTGAGTGAAAGTAAATATAATGGAACATTTTTTTTGTTTCTATATTCAATATAGGTGTCAGACATAGCATATTAAAACAGGCTGAATTTAGTTTCTTGGTTATATGTTCTCTATGTGAAAAACACTTGTGATGATTTTTACACTTTTATCATAACCTAACTTTCTGCTTGATGTGAACTCCCAGCAACTGCAATAAGCCCCTTATTTTCAACATAAATCTCTTGCCTATCTTTTCTAAACATTACATTTTTATTCTGATTGGTAATTGATGAAACGCTCAACAAATTTTGACCTCTTGCCTCTCACCTAGGAGGCCTGGTTTAATCCCAGGTTATCACATGTGGGATTTGTGGTTGACAAGGCTGCACAGGGGTAGGTTTTCTCCAGGTTCTCCGGTTTCCCCTGCCATCACATTCCACCGGTGCTCCATCTCCATTCGATGTATCATCAGTGCCGTCGCCTGCAGTGCCATAATAGTAAAAGCGGGCATTAATAATTATTAAAAAATACTGGAATAGCATACCATTATTAATTATGTGATCTGAACATCCACTGTCTAACAACCATGACACAGTTTTGATAAATTTGGCATTGTAATATTTATTCACCAAATTAGCAATCATTTTTATCTGACCTCTCCTCACTTGTGTGCATTCACTCCTGGTACCTCTAGCTGACACCATACCTCTTCTTGCATTTGGATTTGTTCCTCGTAATCATAGGTTCCCCTCAGGTTGCTGTTTATTCTGAAGTTGAATCCACGCTTTCATCTTGAATATTTCCCTTCACTTTTATTTGTAGGATAGTCTCTTTGATAGTGACCAGGCTGTTGGCACCCATAACACAGAATTTCTTTCTTCTTTACTGCAAAGGATTGGACATTTTCTTGACTTGCTTCTCTCTTCTGGAATTCCAAAATTAGCTTTGATTTCACATATTCTATTCATTTTTCCTTTCCAGGTAGAGCATCTACAATATTCACAGTGTGAGCAACACTTTCAGGCACACATAATAATAAGTAGTTAAATGTATCCTCTTCTGAAATGTTCTGCCTGGTGTTATGAAGCTCATTAATATACATTTAAATTTTTTTTAAAAATTCTGTGGGGTCTTGATTCTCTTGCATCTTTAAGCTTAGCAATTTTTTCTTATACAGCAATTTATTTGCACTTGACTTGGCTGAATAAATAGCATCAAACTTTTGTAGTATTTTTCTTGCAGTGCTTTAAATAATAATCTCCAATTTCTCATTGTTGATGCTGTTAACTATGTAATTCTTTGCCTTAACATTCATTTTCCTCCATTTGACATCCGTTAAATTCTCTGGTCTTATTTCTGTTTTCATCTCTTCACTTCATCCTTTCATTTCCAGATATAACAGTAAGTGACTCCATTTATCGTAGTCTGTATCAAACACCATCAGATTCACTTCTTCTTTACTCTCAGCCATTTTCAACATTTTGCTTTAAATCCAAACTACAGTTTCACTACCATATTAGAATATCAAAGTTATTCCGTGAATCCTTAGTGCCTACTGATTGGGTAGCAGCATTTGAAATATCTTATAAACATACATTATTATCTTCAATATACTATTTTACACATATCTTTTAGATTCAACATATTTATTGTACAACTTAACAACATAACACTTAAAACTTTTCACTGACACACAAGTAGCTTGCTAAACCTATGCCATCTTTTTGTCTTATTTTTCAATACAACATTTACAATGTAGCCACACTAGGAAAACTAAATTACATTTCCAACAATAAAGATCTATTGTTAAATAATTTTTATAACATTTAATGATAAAGATGAATTAATAATGAATGATTTTATATTCATAGATTATAATTGCAGCAATTGGAATCAAATTTAAATTTTGCCATTACTTCTTATACTTTTAGCAAGGGGGTTCCAATCTACAAACTAAATTCCCTTCCTGCTTTTATACATCTGTATAAAAGCAATTCCCATGATTCTTCAGTTCACAGTTATAGCTCAAGGCTTTACCAATAGAAACAAAACACAGGTAAATAGGAGTAGTGATAAGACTGAAGCAGAGGGGTGAATACAGTGCATGCTTCAATAAGGCACAACAAACCTTCACTAAATTCAGTGAACATTAGGGAGTTTTATTTCAAGAAAACAAACTGGTGGGGATGAGAAGTTTAATGTACTAAATGCATATAAGAAAAAAACATTACATAAGTGTAGTATGTGTATGCATTAGGTTTTAAACTACATTGTATTCTGACTGTACAAGATGAAATAACCATATAAATTTTATTCTTTGGCTCACCTCTAACTAAGATCTAAACTGGCTATTTTCTTAAGACAGCACAAAAATGGTATCCTAGAACAACATGTGTGACTACCGCTTTGTCGCTTTGGAAAAATAAGGCATTGAATCACATTAGTGGCATTGAAATGCTGAATGTTGCATTAATCTTTAGAGAGTATCAACCCAAAATAAATTTGAAGCTAGGAAAGGAATCTGTATAAATTACTTGAGGGATAAGAAACTTTTTGTTTATCCTGTACTTTCATTTTTTCTGAAGATTTTTGTAACTAGGTTTTAAAATATAAGGTTGGATTAAAATCACAAAGTTCATTTCTTATTTAATTGGTTGATTTTCAACATTAATAATACTTTGTCATTTGTGGAAAACATCTGCTGTTTAAGGAAGTCAAAAAAGCAAAGGTAGTAGCCGAAAGGGCAAGGGAAAAGAAGCTAAATCACCTGAAAATATGCATATAAACAAAGTTTATAAACGTGGACAAGAATGGAAGATCAGTAAATTTATTGAAGATCAGCCTGCAGATGGTCCACAAACATATTTTGCTCTTTTGGGGTTCCTAAACTCAGAGCTTCCTCGACATCTGCATGAATTTGGAGTTCCTCTGACTGCTATTATAAAGGTGAATAATAACTATTATTATTATTATTATTATTATTATTATTATTAATTATTTTAAGGTATTATTATTTATAATTATTTATTTATTATTGTTGTTATTGTCATTATTATTGTTATTTTTGTTGTTCTTCTTATTATTATAATTATTGTTATTATAATTATTATTATCATCATCATCATCATCACCACCATCATCATCAGCAGCATTATCAGCATCATCATTCTATTGCATGTATACACTTATATTAATAATTATTTGCACTATCTGTGGTTGAAGTGGCATTTCTTTATAAATAGAAAGATTTTCATCATGAGCTACGCCATGAGTATAAGTTTTATACAAGTATATAATTACTTGCATGCTCCACAGGTTGTATACATGATGTTATTTATAAAGCATAGAAAATATTTAATACAGTTTTGCAAAATAAAAATAAACACATTTTGTAAAATTTAAGTATACATATTGAATTTAAATGAATAGCATACATATATATGTAGCATGCCTTTAAGTATAACCTCCTGCTTAACTTTCTGTTAGCATCCACTGCTCCAGAAGTTGCATATAATATGATGTTATTTACAAACTGTAACAAATATTTGCTAGTTTTGCAAAATAAAATGAAAATATATTGCGACATTAAAGTTAGGTTCCAAATTTAAAATAAACAAATGAAAAGTATACAGAGCATGTCTTGATAAATTCCTACTTATACTGCTGTAGGTTTAAACCTCATAATATTAAGAATGGGTTACCATGAATCATAATGATACATTTTATCTTAACCAAAAACAATACTCAACATTTAAATGTGCTTCCTGGCATTCATTTTATTTTAATACCTGAATATATTCACTGATTATAGATTATTCTATGAATCCTGGGAACTGGTTGGATAGCAGCATTTGAAACATCTTTTATACATACATTATTATCTTCAATATATTATGTCACACACATCCTTTTGAATTCAACATATTTATTGTACAACTTAACAGCATAACACTTTACAACTTTCACTATTACACATATAGATTGCTAAACATATGACATCTTTTTGCCTCCTTTTTCATTATAAAATTTACAATGTAGCCACGATAGAAAAACTGAATTACATTTCCAACACACCTCCTTAATTCAGTGTTTCATTTAAAAAATTACAACCTTGTATATATACATATACACATTTTTATTGCTTTACTAGCTGCCCACCCCGCCTTCGCATGGTGGTGTAACCAATTAAAAAAACTCAGTCAAAATCTTTCGTTTACAGTACAAATCTGCAATGGAATAAAATTACAATTACATAATTTGACAATACTTCATTGTAATGCCTTGCAATGTACAATTTTGCTTCCGGAGAGAAAACAAATAGCGTTGATGTTTTGCCGACTCTCGAGCACGCAAAGTACAACTATCCATGCGAAAAGCACGACAATGGAAGTGTATTCCACATATTTCTAAAGATTGACCTTGGGATTTATTGTCATTGCGAAAGCAAGGCGTGCCGGAAGCAATACGCTTAAATTCAAAAGGAAAGTGGTTGACATTAGTGGTATTCTTGGAATAAGTGTATCCTCGCCTTTGAGCTTTCCTATGTTATAGTAGCTTAAATCAAATTTTCATAATTTTTTTAACAGTGAGTTTTGTTCCGCTGCATAATTTTGGCTGATTGAGATTGCGTAGCATAATTATCACCGAGTCAACCTTGAGCTGTAAATTGTGTGGCGGTATTCCTGGTAAATCCAATGAATTTAGGAATTCAATAAGATAACTGACAACTTCATTTGGATTGGTAATGGAATCGGTTGACTTAAATGAATGCATTTGTCCATCAATTTTAACCTGAATTTTTATATTCAAATAATCTACATTCATATTAGTGGTTGCTAAAATGGCCCCGCTCACTCTACCAAGCATAGTTTTTGTAATTTTCACCAATATTTGGAAACACTTTCGATATTAACTCTTCCTTTGACGTTGTGAAGTGACAAAAATGTGATGGAAACGAAATGAGGCCAGTAGAAGTGTCAACAGAAATTTACCATTGGAAATGCCTAATAATGCCTTTAAAGCATCTGAAAAGTGCAATGAAGCGCTATAATCTATGCAATGTAGCATATCTAGTTGGTATTGCGAAAAGGACGAACTCAGCGCGCCCTTAAGATATTGTGGAAAGGATGATATACGGATAACAGCGTGGGTAAGCAAGGATGTCATTGGCATAACAGCCCTTTCATAGTGTGGCGGGTAAACGCTGGCATAGGTAATGAATTACATTAAGAAGACAGTCACAAAATATTCATGCTTCTTCCGAATCTCTTTCTTTCCTTTACTCTTAATGTTTTCCACCTCTTTCTCTATTTTCACTTATGTCAGAGCAGCCATTTTTAAGGCTAACAATGACATAACTAAAGAGCAAGTAGATGTGGCAGGGCAATTGATAAGCTTTTATTAGACAGATGTGTGTAATTTCTCCATTTAACCCAAAATATTACTTGATCAAATGTATTAAGAGCACCACAATTGCAATGTGATGGTGACGCAGGTATCTTCATGTTCTTTAGCTAGCTCATGTACCACATAACGTCAAATAACCAACATCTGCAATAGGACGTTAAACCTAAAATGGGTTCCATCATTTCTTGCCATTTTCAGATTCCAAGAAGGGTTAATGGTTATGTGCATAGTTTATAACCTGTTCATTTTAAAGAATTACAAGAAAAATATACTTATTTCTTTATTTAAACGATGTGTCCAAGGGAAGCGTAGTTAATATATAAGAAATATATTTGATTGTCACAGTTATCTTGCGTCATTGTCTCCATAACCAGGTGCATTCCCTAGCATTGAAGAAGAAAAATAAAGCGGTAAATACTACGGCCATGTGATGGCAAATAAATAAGTAGGTACCTATTTTAGGTGTTCATTGCCAGGAAAGAAATATATTTGATTTTCACAGTTATCTTGCGCCATTATCTCCATAAAAGGGTGCATTCCCTTAGCACTGAATGGGGAAGAAAAATAAAGCAATAGGTATTACGGCCATCTGGTGGTGTTTGTCGAAGAGCAAGTAGATCTGGTTGGGCAATTGATAAGCTTTTATTTGATGATAGCTTTATGTATTAAATTTCTCCATTTAACCCAAAATATTACTTGATCAAATGTATTTAGAGCAGCGCAATTGTAGTGCAATGGTGACGCGGGTATCTTCATGTTCTTAAGCTAGCTCATGTACCACATAACGTCAAATAACCAACATCTGCAATAGGAAGTTAAAACTAAAATGGATCCCGTTATTTCTCCGCCATTTTCAGATTCCAAAAAGGGTTAATGGTTCTGTGCATTGTTTATAACTTGTTAGTTTTAAAGAATTACAACAAAAATATACTTATTTCTTTATTTATACGAAATGACCAAGGGAACGATAGTTAATACATAAGAAATATATTTGATTTTTACAGTTATCTTGCATCATTGTCTCCATAACCGGGTGCATTCCTTTAGCATTGAGGAAGAAAAATAGAGCAGTAGGTACTACGGCCATCTGGTGGCAAATAATAAGTACGTATATAACGTGTTCGTCGCCAGGAAAGCGCCTTTATTTTAAACGATAGTAGTACAGAAAGGACAGTTAATACTTAAAAATGTATTTGAATTTCACTGCTGCGTTGCATCGTTGTATCGATAAACTGGTGCATTACCTTAACATTGAATGGTGAGGGGAAAATATAGCAGAATTACGACCATTTAGCAACAAATTACCGTGATACCAGTGCCATCTGGGGCTATTAACCAAAATGCGTTCGCTTGGCACAGTTTTCATTCCTTTTATGAGATTTTAAATATGTTCCCGTACTATTTTTAATCATTTTCCTTTCCACAAACCTTGTCATGACAATAACGAACACAACAAAAAAAGAGTTGTTCAATTTGATGCAGTATTTCGGAAGTGATACACGTGCATACATTTCAGCGATTCATTTTTATACATAAAGATATCCTCTTTTAACTTCACTTAATTCCCCAAAAAATCTCTAAATTTCGAAACTTTACTTTATAGAAGGATTTTGTCAAAATATACGCTGTTTGATTCTTAATTGAAATTTGTTGTACATTAATTACAGGCTTTTTCTCATAATCATACACAAAATGATAACTAACATCTTTATGCTTAAAATTGTTGCAAAATAAACCATTCTTTGCCAAAGTTATTGCAACACTATTATCTTCATAGATTGCCCCACTCTTCTGTACTTTTACATAAATGTCATTTATAATTCCTCTTATAATACTTTTTCAACACAATTGGCTAACACATAATATTCTGCATGAATTTTCATTCTCTTCACACTATCTTCTGCTCTTGTGATTTCCACATAACTGTATTTCCAAACACATGAATTATAATACCACTTGTGACTTTCTGTCTTTTATGTCTGCAGCCCAATCAGCATCGATATATGCATTCATTTCTTTACAATAGTTTCATCCATACCTTATTTTTAACATATGACATAAATATCCCTATATACATAATGCATACTTGTAATAGGTATCATCATAATCACTTTGAAAATGACTCAGATAATTTACTTGCTTAGGAAACATCCGGACATGTACCAGCTGCGACATATAATAAAGCTCCTATCAGATATTTTTACTTCAATTTTTCATTCATATTTTCAACTGGTTAGACCTTCAGGTTGATTTCTGTTGTGTTTCAAAAGTTTTTGACCCAACAGCTCTGTGCTTCTGAGTCAAGTTTGTAATATATTCTCTGTGACTTAAGAGCATTTCTTTTTCCTCTAGATCATATTTAACATTGATTCCTAGGTATAAATTTGTTCTTCCTAAATCTTTCATAAAAAATTGATCACTCAACATATTCTTTACTTCAGCAATGCTTTTTTATGTCTTTTTCAAAGATTAATAGGTTATTCACATATATTATATACATTCTTTTGTCACCCATGTCGCTGTGTATAGGCAGTAGTCATATCCAACCTTTTAAAATTAATTCTGCACATAAACACATGAAAACATTCACATCAGTTTAGTGGGCTTTTTCGCAGCCCATATAGAGACTTTTCAATAGACACACTTGATTTTCTTCAATGTTATACCTTTCTGGTGGATAAATGTATACTTCAGATTTAATGGATCCATTTACAAAGGCAGTTTCCAAATCCATTTGTTCAATTTGTTATCCTCTAACACATGCTGTAGATAATTAATAGTACTTTCAATGTAGTAATTCTTGTAACTGGAATATATTTCCTGATTTTCCTCACACTTATTGAAATCCTTTTGCAACTACTCTTGCTTTGTACTTTTCACTTGATCTGGTTCCATAAATCCATTTTACTTCTATAATAAATTTATCCATAGGTTCATCCACTACCTTTCACATTTCATTTTTCTTTAGATTATGTATCTCTGCTTCCATTGCCTCTTTCCACCTAATTGACTCAATACTACTAATGCCTCTTCATAGTTTTCTGGAGCACTTATACTACAGAAGTTTGCATAATAGATAGAGTCATCACTTTTTCTTGGTAACTACATCTTCATTTGAGATATTTTATTTACCATCACTTCTTCACTCTTTTCATGGTTTACTATTGTCACTTTCAAACTAGTCTCCATTCTCTTGATTTGCATTTCTTATATTCTCACCTCCATCTATATATCCTATTAATCCTTTTAAGTGCCAACCCAAACATCAGAATGCTGTCTGAAAAATGCCAAGCAATTTTAGTGCAGAATGCAGGGGTTTAAATTATTAGTAATAAAATGAGTACCAAATGACTTAGAGAGCTGAATATTTTTTTTTATTTTTAGTAAACCCTTTTATCTGTACTGTATAATACATAGAATAATATGGACAAGAAGTCTGTTCAATATTTTTAAAAAGTTAAAAACAAAATACAATTTTGAAAATAAAAAAAAATCCAAAAATAATCGATAATTAGACATACACAACCATACTAGGCAGAAAGTTCAGGATTACGAAATGAAAGTACATATATTTCTTTAAAAAAAACAGCTATCTCTTTTGGCCTGGTGATTTATTAATTAAAATACAAAAAAATAAATTCATGTAACCTGAAGTAAAAAAAAAAACACACACACACACAAACACACGCACCCACGCACACACAAAAAAAATTAAAAATGGCATAAGGCTATAGGATACAGATATAACATAGATTACTCTAAAATTTAGCACTTATGTTTTTGCGTAGCTGAATTCATAGTGTCTGTATTGTTTGGTTACACTTCTGTAAATCCAGTTTAATAAGTACACTAATTATTTGCATGCATACGAGGACCATTGTTATTGAATGCATTTTTATCATTGAAGCTAGAATATATATTCCCCTACCATCGCATTCCACCGGTGCTCCATCATTCATGTATCATCAGTGTCACCGCCTGTGGTGCCATAAGTAGTTAAAGCAGGCGTTAAACACTACCAAAAAAAAAAAAAAAAACTGCATTTAAGAATATGGTATCTCTCAAGAGCAACACCAGAGTATGTTTGGACTAGATGCAAAGAGAATTTAAAACCCTTACCTGTGTTTGGTTGTAGATAGATAATTTATTTCATCTTTTCAATTACAAACTTCATACATACATACATACATACATACATACATACATACATACATACATACATAATTACATTCCTGGAGCTGCTGAATTAGGTATCATATACAGTTAACATACCAGTTATTTATCTATATGTATCATTCCCTCTAATTATGCATTTTTATATCCTATTAACTTTATTTATTTTATCCTTATAACCTCATCAGTTTTATTATTTAGATCCTCTCTTTTTTGACAAGTTTCCTCCCCCATTTCTCTCTTACTTTCCCTTACAGTTACCTAGTTGTTTCAGAGATTTTTTCTTATTGTTTCCAAAAAGTTTTAAGTACAGTATCTCTGTCAGTAATTTTTCCCAATTTTTATTCCATTATTTTAGCTCCATGTTTTTGTTTCTTCACACTCAATTAAACACGTAAATTGTTATCTACATTGTCACAGAGTGGGCAAAAATCTTTATCTACTTTTAGATCTTTTAATAACATTGTTCCTGTTCTTGCCCCCTGGTAGATCCTCTCTTTCCATTTATCTACAGACTTCCAAGAACTAAAAATAAGTTGAAACTACCCATGCGTAGATTAGCATTATAAGAAAAAAGTCCACTATATGCTGGAATAAAAGCTTATAACAAACTACAAACTAAAATCAGGGAAATAAAAAACAGGAATTGTTTCAAGAAAGCATTGAAAAACCTATTAATCGACAAAGTATATCACTCAGTCACTGAATACATACATGAATGACAAATCTTTTTAACTTTTTTTCGTTCTGTAAGTTACATATTACACTATTGTTCCTAGGTTAGTACCATCACAGTTAAACACTGTTTGTACATATATAGTGTACATTGTCAAATTATATTTATTGTATTAATTGTTAATTATACTTTCATACTTGATGAGTCACCTGTTTATGGAGTCTTTACTCATTTATTGTAAACGTATGTGACAATAAAGCATCTTAGCTTATCTTATCTTCAATGTATTTTGCTCTTTCCCATACTTCCTTAGTATTCCTATATAATATTAAAGTGCTCTTATCCCTTAAGATATCTATTATTTCTTGTTTCCCTATATTGTTTATCCTTGCTTTCACTTTATTCCATAATTTTGTCCCCCTATTATCTGTTGATTGTCTAGCTCCTATAATCCAATTTCTATTATAATTTCCTTTAATTGATACAACCAATTTCTTTCCCATTTTGCTGATGCTTTTGTCCTATAACAGACTTTGAGAATATTTCCTTCCTCTAGTGCATGGATCCTTAGATCCTATTCCAGTATTTCACTATCCATTTAACTACTGCTCTCTTCCTCCCAGCTGTTCCCAATTCAACTAATGCTACTCCATTTGGAGCTATTCTTGGTAATCTCAATATCACACACACACACCTATGCAAAAGGACCTATGAATTTGATCTGTGCATTCCCTTTTTCTGTCCCCGACACCTCTATTCCATGCTGTTGTATATATTCTCTCTAGACAGTTCTATTCTCATATTTGGTATCTTCTTTAAGCATGTTCTTATGCTATTTACAACTAATTTCCCCTTACCTAGCACATTTTTCCTTTACCCTATCCGTTTTCCTTTACTCTATTTAGCCTTATTCCTAAGTAACAAACTTGTTTACAACTTCAAACTCACTCCCCTCTAGCCACCATCTCCCTTCTCTGCTGAGCTTCTTCCCATTTTTACAAACCATCATTTTTATTTGCGTTTATTTATTTTTAAACTTTATTTTTTGCAGTATTTCTCTGTTGCTTCTATTGCTTTCTTTAAACCTCCACTTGTGATTGCTGCTGCTACTAGATCACCCACAAAGAGCAAACCCAGAATATCTTTATTTTTGATTGCTGGGCAATGTGCAGTTTCTTTTGCTATTCTTTGGAGTATGTCATCAATAAAGAAATTTAATAAATGGGACTTAATTTATAACCCTGCCTTAAACCAATTGTATTTGGTACCCAATATGGTACTTTTTATTGACAAACCTAATGCAGGATTGATTTTCTGAACACAATCTCTCTAATAGTGGTATGAATTTCTCACTCATTCCCTTTGTTCTCCACTTATACCAAAGTTCACCCCTTTGGATGATATTGAAGGCCTTTTTTAGATCTGCGAAAGATAAATATATCTTACCTTTTTTTTTTTACTTAGATATATATCTGTTATTGTTCTTATTATAAAAGCATTGTCCATTATTGTCTTTCCATTTCTAAACCCCTTGTAATCAGATAATTTACCTTCTCTCTCTTCCCATTTCTGTAATCGCTTTGCTAGTACCCCTTTAAACCTTTACCCATCACTGATAACAGACTAATGCTTCTGTAGTTACTTGGATTATTCACTTCCCCTTTCCCCATTTCCAATTTTGTGGAAACTTTCCTCCCTCAAGAAACACATTGAATAGTTTTCCTAACATTATCCTTCTTTCAGTATTTTTATATCACACCCTCCAAAATTACCCTGGTATTCCATCTATTCCATTAGTTTTTTAATTTATTAATCTGCTCTCTTATCTGATTCTCCAATATTTCCTGGTCTAATGTTTTATCACAAATATAAACTCCCCTAGTTCTTTTGTCTGTATTAGCACATTACGTCCACCTAATAGTTTCTCGAAATAGTCCTTCCATTTCTTAGGACCAATTTTATTCTGAAAAACTTGAGTCTTCAATACTTTTTTTTACCAACTCCCATATCGTCTTGCAATCTTGTTTTGCTTTGTCATAGATCTTTTGCCCAATTTTATCAGAACACTCTTTCTTTTTCTCTTCAATTAAACATTTATAGCCCCACCTCCCTAATAGAAAATTATCTTTTTCGACCCGCTCTTGTGATTGTTACCTCTCCTAAACTCTCTTTCTACTCTATTTCTTGCTGCAATGCAATCCCCATCATACCATCCCTCTTTTATATTTCCCCCTTGATTCCTAATTTTCATTGTCATTCCTGCTAGCTTTACTTCCCCTTCTAGGTGTAGCATTGCTTCTTCAACTTTTCCCTCCTCAATAAGTAGTGTAATTTCACCTTGAGATTTCTTTCCTTTACTTGAGTTTAAATTCCCAATAAATAATTCTCCCTCTTCTGTATGTCATCTTAATTTTCAATGGTTTTACCTACCTCTATATTTTCTTCCTGCTCCACTTCTCCAACTGTTTTAAAAGTTGCTCTTAATGGTAAATGGTAGCTATTAAATACCCTTTGTAGAACCTTAAAATCTATGAGATCATTAACTAAATTCCTTGAATATAACATATAATCAATAACACTTTCTCCCCTTTCATTGACAAATATGATATCCCCTGAATTGTGTGATCCTTTTGCCCCATTACATATTAATAGATTATTAACTTCACAAAATTCTATTAACTTTTTCCACTCTTTGTTCTTTATTTTGTCTTTACTATGCCCCTTTACATAAATATTTTCTTTTATTTGGTAATCTTCTAAATTAGCTAAATGTAATTGTTCTTCCCCAATCCTTGCATTGAAATCCTTTAATATCAGGAAATCTAAATATCATACTTCTGACACAAAACTTCCATATTGCTCTCTAACTCATCATAAAATCCCTGGCAGATCATATACCATACCCAAACCTAAGTTTTGGCACTTTCTTGTCACATTTTGTAACATGACCCACATCACTCCCTCAGCACCTATATAAATATTGTTAAACGGAAATTACCAACAAAAATTTTAATAATCATCCAAGAAAAGCTTAGCCAGGTTGGTTTCTATCTTTAATGGTGTTAAATATCTTAGTATGAGAGGACCAGATATTTGAAATAATTTTATTAAAATTGAATTTCATTAATTTAACTATTTTGTCAGAACAGAGTGCAACAGATTTAGAATATTTCCTTTGCTCCAAAATTTCTTTCCTTTCTGATAACACTCCTCTTCCCCCTGAGACCCTGCCTTTCATTTTCTTTTTCACTCCATTGTTTTCCGAAATAGTCATAACCCTCCATACTTATTACTTACTTTTTTGGTGTTTGGTTGTTTTGAAATAAATTTTATCCAAAGCTAAGCCAAACATCAATCAAACATTATTGTGATCAAACCAAAGGTTGCTTGACCCTAAGAAGTCTACATGAGTTGTCAAAGCATGTGATGTTATATTTACTGAAGTGAACAGTATAAATGAGTCACCAATTTGCAACAAGAGCCCAAGACAGATGAACCAGTTTTGACAACATTGTGTCAGTTGGTTGACAATGTTGTATCAATGGATGACGGGAGTGTTCCAGATAATGAACAATTATCATTACTATAAATGAAGATGTGTCGAAGCTAGAAGTTCAAGACTTAAAAATAGAAAAACTGTTGGTGAAGTGAAAAAGCATTAATTAATTTTTGTTGAACTAGAGACATTTGGAATAAGCTATGGAAAGTGTATTCAAAGAATAAGTAGAAGTGATGCATTCAGAATACAACTTACTATAAGAACAATATATGTTGATCTTTTGGAAGATGGCACTGCTTTAATATGTAAATGGGTTTATAAGTTGAAGAAAAATGCAAATGGCAATCTTGATAAGTTCAAAACATGCCTTGTAGCTACAGGATTTACTCAAGAGTATGGTATTAATTACAGAGAAGCTTTTTTCATCAGTAGTGAACTATGCAGCTATTATTCTCAGTTGGTAATGAACTAAATGTAGATATTGATCATATTGATATATAAACAGCTTTTTTGCATGTTTCTTTGGAAGAAACCATTTATATGAAGCAACTAACAGGTTTTTAATAAGATGGAAATAAAGTTTGTCATTTAAGGAAGGGTATTTATGGACTAAAGCAATCAAGCAGATCATAGAATAAGCTGTCAGTTAAGTGCCAACAAGTTGGTTACATACCGTCAAAATATGAACCATGTGTATACATTAAAGCTACAGAAAGAATGTAACTATAATTGAAGAGGTGGATTCCAAAACCAACTAAGTCAGTTTTTGGCGATTTTTAGCTGAGGTGTTTAATGTGCTGTCCTATGCAGTATGTATACTATTTATAATACAGCACACTTCAAATCCAATTAAGTCATGTGAATTACATATTTAAAAATCTGTGATGTTTTCTAAATCCAGCTAAGTCATCTTCTGTTTTATTCCAAACCCAACTAATTCAGTGGGCATGCACATAGAGAACAATCACAGCTGACTGCAGCAATTTGCACCATTTTTCACTATTTCTAGTTGAATGTTGGAATTTGTTGCTACATTATGTGTTTGCAATGTGCAATAACCTTGTGAAGGAAGTAATGAAGGGACGAAAAAGAAATAGAGATGAGGAAACTGGGACAAGAATCGCTGTAAGTGCGCTAGAAATAGTGCTTTTTCTAAAGCTGCTCTCAGTTTTACATATGCACACATTAATAAGAACCTCTGGAAAGCTGATGGGTTAGAGTAGAGGATATTACATCATTTCATAGCAAAATTTATGATAATAAAACTAAGGTATTGCAAGATAATTTTTTACTGAAATATATCATATTTAGTATACCTAATATGAAAAGTCCAAGAACGCAGGCACCTAACTCTCGCATAACAGTACCCTAATGTGTCCATAAAAACAAAGATGTCATTGTCAGAGGGTGTGGGAAAACATTGTCTGTAACTCAAGTTGGCCGGTTGAGATTAAACTCTCTTTGTAAGCATTTCTATAGAGAGACATGACCTGAAAAAAGAGGGGGCAGTAGACAGATAGATAATGATTGGGAGGTAACACAGTCCATTGTTACATATATATTATCCATGAAATGCACAGGAAGTCACTATAGAAGGGGGAAGAGTGCTAGAGCTTACCTATCACCAGAGATAAGTGTTAAAAAGCTGTGGCATTTGTGGAAAAAAGAGCAAAAACCATCTCTGAAGGTAGTATCCTACAGCAAGTTTCTCAAAATATTTCAAAAGAAATTTAATTTAGGCTTTGCAGATCCTAAAATATACATCTGTTTATTTTGTGAAGAAGCAAAGGTGGCAATTAAGAGCTTAAATAGTACCTCCAAAAATTAGTGACACAATATGGTCTTCATAAACTATAAGCCTCAAGATTTTTCAGCTTTTGAAATCCAGTGAACATAATGTTGTAAGTGTTTCTTTCAACCGACAACAGAATCAACCTCTCCCTAAAGTAAACGTCTCTGAGGTATTTTATCTACACCAAATTTGCATTTATAACCTGACATTTGTCATCAATGAAGAAAGCTATACCCGAAGCACTCATTCCACATATCGCTGTTACTAGGGTTGGCTGATAAGTCCTGGGCCTCTCAATGAAAACAGTATTTAATCTTTTTTTTTTTTGCTTTATTTCTCAACATAATCTCCAGAAAGGCTAAATCATTTGTCATATTGGTGTCCCAATTTAATTAAACCATCACTGTAATGCGATTTATCAAGGTCCTTAAAATAGCTTTTAATGCATCAATGACCTCATTGCTATGAAATCTTCGTCCTCCAAGAAATTTTTTGAGGTTTGGGAACAGGTGATAGTCTTTGGGTGCTAGATCTTGTGAATAGGGTGGATGTTCAAGCAATTCCAACTTTAATTCACTCATTTTTCTCATTGCAGTGAACTGAACGATGGGCCGGAGCATTTTCGTGATGAAACAAACTGTTTTTTTTTTTTTGTTGCCAAATGAGGTCTTTTTCTTTTCACCTCATCACTCAAACATATCAGTAAGCTTGCGCAGTAGTCACCAATGATACTTTTACCCTTTTCCAAGTAATCAATTGAAATAATTCCCTGTGCATCCCAGAAAACACTCACCATAACCTTGTTACCTGACAAAATTGACTTTGCCTTTTTTGGAGTTGGTTCACCTGGCACAATCCACTGTTTTGACTGTGATTTACTTTCTATAGTGTAGTGATGTATCCAAGTTTCTTCCATGGTAATAAGCCATTTCAAAATTTCACTGGGATTTTTACAGTAGAGCTCCACATTCTTAACAGATGCCGTTTTTCTTTGCAACTTTTGATCAGGTGTCAACAAACATGGCACCCATCTTGCACAGACCTTGTGAGAGCCTAAAACATTACTTAAAATATTACCTGTGCTTTCTTTCCATATGTTTACAGCCTCTGCTACCTCAAACAACTTTAATCTGGGGTCTTCCAGTTCTAAACGATGAATTCTTTCAATGATCTCTGGAGTTTTCACTTTTACAGGGCATAGAATGAGTCAGTGGTGGTAGAATGCCAGTGATGTGGATGATGTAATCTACATTTCGCTTCCCACATTTGGAATGCTTTTCATGACCTATAGATAGTATACCTATTATAGCTCTTCAAATGCATCAGAATCTGAGTGAGCACCTGTCCTAAACATGAGGCAGAAATTCTGCACCCACATAGGTTGATGGTAATAGGGGCCATATATGAATAAGCTGATGTTTATTTCAGGAGGCTCTTGTCTCCACCAGGCTTTGTAGCTTTACGTTTATTGTTTTATGCTGAAAGATGTTAAATAAATAACTGTTACTAACAACAAATAACATATTTATTTCTACCTGAACATAAGCAATCTCCCTATTTTGGTGCTGAAACCCAGGGGGAAAAAAAAAACTGGAAAAATTACTATTATAACTTCAGTGCCAGTTTGTTGAGGTGAAAACACGTGAATATCTCCACACTCTGGAAATAAGATGATTGTGAAAACAGAGAGAAAACAGCACAATGCAGACAATACACCATTACATGCTTAGTTAAGAGGTATTTGTTAATATAATATATTTATATTACACTCACACTCTATTGAAATTCACAATAAATTGTCAGATGGCAAATATGAAGAGGATGTGGCAAGTTGTGAGAGCTATATTGATCAGGCAAAAAGATAAATTTGAAAGGCCTCTAATGAATTGAATCAAAGATTCACTGCCAACACAAGCTCCACTCAAGAACTCCCCACTTCATTTGTTTTGACTCATTCCATAAAATACCTGCCATTAAGCTAGATCCATTTTCTGGCAATATTAGAGTTGTTACCAGTTCTGGGAACAATTTGAGACATCAGTGGATAAAGATCCTAGCTTGCAACAGTGAATAAACACATCTTTCTGCGAGATTACTTGGAGAGTGAGCCTAAAAGGTTGGGTGATGTTATCACAATAAATACAGATATTTACAAAGTCAAAACAGATCCTTAAAGCAAAGTTTGGGTACAAGAACCACATCATTAGAGCACACTTGCACTTCAGAAGATGATAGTCGCAAGTCACTAAACTCAACTTATGTGGAATGTCACAGGAGGATTCAAGCTCCAACAGTTTTGGGGAGGACATGAATAGCTATGACAGAGTCCTGATCCCGAAGATACTATGGGCCTTTCCCAAGGACCTATGTTGTCAATGGCTTACACATTCAAATAGAAGTGGCATCCCCAAAAGCAACATCTCTGCATTGATGGCATTTTTCGACAAAGAGACTGAAGGTGCTATGATTGCGTGAAAAATACACAGGGAGCTGGTCAGACATCCTAAACATATTCCCACTGCAGCTGCACTTCATGTCAGATCAAAACCAGTAAAGATTGCATGAAAAGTTAAAGGAGAAATGGAACCTTATTATGTATTTTGCAAGTGCAATGGTCACTGGGCTCAGGATTGCAAGACAATATTGAATGTACAAGCCTGCATAGGAAAATTAAAGATCACTAACCATTTTTTCTGTGTCTTAACAGAGGCCATCAGTCTCAAAATTGAAGCTAGAGAGGTAGAGTGCAGTGTCAAAATTGTAAATAAAATCATCGTTCAGTTTGTCGCTCTACAACCATGGTCAGGAAAATAAATGCTCCAACTGGTGACTTCACATAATTACAGACACTAGAGTTAGGATCACAAGCCCAACTGGTCTAAGCAAACTAACTGTTGTGTTCTCAGTGGGGGCAGCCAATCCAGCTTTGTCAGCAAATCACTAATCAAAGAATTATAGTTGAAGATAGTGGTTAATAGAACTTTGTCATTAAGTTCTTTTCAGAGGACATATCTATCCTCCAGCTGGTGCAGAATTGTTCAGCTGGAGCTGAAAGGGATATGGACAAACATCAGTATTCCAATCACAGCGCTGGAAAGTACTCACCAATTTTCTTCCCAACCTGCAATCCCTCACTGCATTCGAAACTACATGTGGAAACTACAACTTGCTGATCCAAAGGATAAATATAAAGATTGAACTCCTGATAAAACTACAACTTGCTGATCAAAGGATAAATATGAAGATTGAACTCCTGATAAAACTACAACTTGCTGATCCAAAGGATAAACTTGAAGATTGAACCCCTGATAAAATTACAACTTTCTTATAAATATGAAGATTGAACTCCTGATATGCAGGGATCAATACTGAAAGGTAGTAAAAGACACTTCTATATGTATTTCTGAATACATTGTGTTGGTACCTTCTCACCTAGGCTGGATACTAAGTGGCAGCCATTCTGGCATAGAATGTTAACACTACAGATGTACATCACATAAAGCTTAGCAAGATAGCTTCTCACAAGACAATGAACTTCAACATTTGTGTACCTGGGAATTTCTCTCAATCAGTTACAAAATATAAGTACTAAAGATGTCTCACTTTTATCCAATTTTTACTCTACATATTGCCTTGCAGACACATACAGAGGGGCATCTCTTCCAAGAATATCCACCAACACAATACAACTGAAGGAAATCTGGAACGCAGAGGGGCATACCATTAAACAAGACACACAAGTTTTAGGCATGAATTGGGCCACAAAATCAGATACTTTCCATTTTAATCATAACAATGTCATGGATAAAATAATGGATGAACCTATTACGAAGAGAAAAACACTACAAGCCACAGTTCTATGACCCCATGGAACTGGGGTCTGTAATTTCAAAAATCTAATTTCAAGATACGTGGTGTCGGAGCATAGACTCAATGAATTTGTGCCAAACAACATTATCGTACACTGGCATAGATGGACATTGGTCCACCCTTATTTATCAAATATTCACATTCCATGCTGTACCTCAATCCTACGTGCACGTGAGTCACAAATCCACATATTCTGAATGAGCTCATGATGCTGTTTTGAACTGGAAGGAATCTAAAGACAGTTACAGTACGCTGCGATTAGTGTATAGCAAAAATTGGCTCACTCCAATCAAAAGAGTTACACTCTCATGTTTGGAGCTTCTAGCAGTGTTCTTTAGTGTCAGATTTCAGCGTTATTACTGCCAAGCGACTGGACACCAACCTACAGAAGCTGTCTTATTAAGCGACTCTACAGTGACATTAGGCTGGACAAGAGGAGATCCCAACCAGTGGAAGACGTTTGTTGCTAATTGGACAACAAGGATTTTGAACTACACCACATCAAGCCAATGGCATCACTGCTCTGGAGAGGATAACCCGGTCCACCACATCTCCTGAGAAATTCTGGTGAATGAACTCATTTCCTTTGACTTATGATGGATAAGTCCCATTTGGCTTACACAGTTTTCCTCTCACTGGCCTAATTAAAGCCAGCTCTCTGAACTTGCAACTACTAAAAGAAAGACAACATGTGAAAGAAGTACTAACCTCTGTTTTTGAATGAGTCTTACAAATAACGAGATTTAGTTCATATTGGAAGGTAAAGTTTTACACATCACTGCATACAAAAACAGATTTATTGGAGATTGCCGAGAAAAGGTCAACCATTACAAATAAATCAGGCATATATTGAACCTGGGTAGTTCAATCGGACCACTTTCCAGAGGAGCTGAAGTTTCTATGAAACGGGACCTCTTTGTCCTACTCTTCCAGGATTGCCTGCTTCTGCCCTTATTTAACAGATGCATTGATCTGTATCAGACTTCAGTTTACAGACCTGTCTACAGAAGAAAAACACCTTATTTTATTAGATGGAAGACATCACTTCACTAAGCTATTGATTTCTCACACTCACTTAGGTTGCATTATTTAGGCATGTGTATTGTACTTAGTTTCGAGAAGAATTTTGGATACTGAAAGGACAGTAAGTAGTAACAAAGGTTCTTCATGAATGCTTCCAATACAAAATAGCTCACTACAGACCTCTGGATGCAGTTGAAGCCCTGCTTCCAGCTGATTGAGTGTTTCCCTTGAGACCCTTCACTATCACAGGAATCAACTTTCCCAGACCGCTATTCATCAGGTCTGGTTACACCATTAGAAAAGCTTAAATTATTCTGTTCACTTGCGCTACAACCCAAGCATTACAAATATAACTTGTAACAGATCTTTCAACTGACCAAGTTCTATTATCTCTCCAGCTTTGTTCGGGTTCAAACCTGGCGGAGGCCGATGGATTTTTTCGGGCATAAAAATCCTTAGCATGGCTTCCTTCGGAAGGGAAGTAAAGTCATGGGTCCCATGTCGTAGATTTGGCATATAAAAGAACCTCAAGCCTGATAGGCCTCTGAGCAAAATTAAGTGGCCTTTCATGCCCTGTATAGAATGGGACGCTGAGAACCACAGCCGTTAAAGAGCGTCCATAAATAAAACAGCATTTCATTTCCAGCTTTGTTGGACAGAGGGGACTGCCAAACACTATTTATTCTGTATAAAGAAAGTATTTTTCGGGCTTGTAGGCCGTGGTCCACTGGGTCTTGAAGTTCCCAACGTTTCGCCAAGGGCTGGGCTTGGCATCTTCATATATGATCCGGTGGCTCTGTCAGAGCTTGAGCCACTGAATCACCTGTGAAGATGTTAAGCGCAAAACGTCTGGAACTTCAAGACCCAATGGACCACGGCCTACAAGCCCGGAAAATACTTTCTTTATTCAAGACGCCGGCCATGAAAGCCTCAGTTTATACTATTTATTCTGATAATGCTCAGACTTTCCATGCTGCCACCAAGGAGCTAGAAAGGAATGATTCCATTTTAACAGCCCTCTTACTTACCAGTACCTTGCTGACCATAATGTGTGGGCAGCTTGGTAGTGTGGATGGTGAGAAAGGATGGTAGGGTCAGTCCAACAATGCTTAAGGAAAACGTTAGGGAAAATTCAGATGGATGAAGAACATACCAATACTCTTTTAGTATCGAAGCCACCCTTAACTCCAGGCCACTAACTACAGCTGATGGTTTTGACATTGTAACTCTGACTCACTTCCTGAGTGGAGAGAAAACAAAAAAGACACCTTCTGAGCAATCAGCTGGAATAACTAACCTGAAGAAAATGTACTAGCTATAGCAAAAATGGCAGATGACTCTTGTAGGCAATGGACTCAAGACTATCTTTTGGAACTGAAAGATGCTCAATAAGAAGATCAGCTGAACTAAAGGTCAGCAATATTGTACTACTGTTCCACGACATATGTGGAAATTCTCATGTAGAACTACTTTGACCTGGCAGAGCTGGTGTAGCACGGACCACCAACCAAGAACATCTAGCGGCTCTCAGATTCAGCTGGTCATCCATTGGAGGTTGGGACTGACCAGGGTAGGGAGGATGTTGGTAATAAGGAATTAGTTTATTTCAGGATGCTCTGGCAGAGCTGGTGTAGCACGGACCACCAACCAAGAACATCTAGCGGCTCTCAGATTCAGCTGGTCATCCATTGGAGGTTGGGACTGACCAGGGTAGGGAGGATGTTGGTAATAAGGAATTAGTTTATTTCAGGATGCTCTGGCAGAGCTGGTGTAGCACGGACCACCAACCAAGAACATCTAGCGGCTCTCAGATTCAGCTGGTCATCCATTGGAGGTTGGGACTGTCCAGGGTAGGGAGGATGTTGGTAATAAGGAATTAACAATTAAAATTTAGTTGAGTCGATTTTGTAACATGGCTTCTGAAACATGTTTTCCGAAATAAAAAAGTAAGTGATGTAGTGTTACAAAATCGACTCAACTAAATTTTAATTGTTAAAACACATCACTGTCTCAAAGTCCACCATATATCAGGATAATAAGGAATTAGTTTATTTCAGGATGCTCTGGCCTCCACCAGACTTTGAACATAACTTTTATTGTTCTCTGCTGAAAGAGGTTAAAAAAACAACTGTTACTAATGAAAAAAACATATATCCTACTAAGCATTAGTAATCCCCAACAGATGGAACTCATATACATTCGATTGCTGAGAACTGAAGCCAACCCACTATGCAACTGCCTTTAATGGCATTTGAAGGCATTTAAAGGAGCTTCTGCTATCAATGTTGTTGCATCTTTCATGGGTTTGGAATTGCTACAGATCTTTTATACCAAGTTGCAGCATCACACTGATGTCACTTAGAGCATGCTTACATGCAGGAGAAAAAATTTTCCATGCAGTCACAGGTACATTTTGTCACCACAAGAGCATTCCTATACAGGCTCTCCAAGTTATTCGTTTTCCAACATTTATTTCGAGCAAATAAATGAGTAGAACTAATATTACTCAAAAGGAAATTTTTTTCATATATTCAAGCTCACAGACAACAGAAGTCATTATATAGCTAGTATATAGTTTGAAATATACAGAGGTATATGAGTTGATTAATTTTATATTATACATACTTTAAAAAGAAAAATAATGATATATGTTTCTATTACTTAAAAATTAATAATATGTCCCATTAAAGAGATGTATACTAACCTTTCCTACTCCAAAGTTTGCAAAATTGCATGTTTATTTTTACTTTTGTCTTTAAGAAGTCAAACATTAGATATCCTGGATGTTATGTTTTTTTTTTTACTAAAAATAAAAGTATATTTGTTCTGCACAGCCTCCTATTTGCGGTAGAGTAAGTCATGTGAATGGAACAAGTCAGGTTCTTTTAATTTCTCTACCACATATATCATAGGCAAAGGAAGAACCCAAAAATTCTTTACTGAGATTTCACTGGCAATTCACATTTTGAGATATCCTTGATCGGAAAAAAAGGCCTTTTAGAAAAAAGTGCACATGTAAGTGTGTGTGTGTGTATGTGTAAATAAAGCTAATCAATAATGTTTATATTATGGTACACGTTAGATAACAGAAAAAGAGGAAAGAAAACAGGTTGATGTGAAACCAATTTGGAAATCCAAGGCAACTCAACAGACTGATGAGCTTAAAAACAATCTCATTACACCTATGCCTAGTCAAGTAATGCCCATAAAAGGAGCTTCAACAGGAACAATATCTGTGTGTGACTGGAAAGATCCAGAGGATACTGTGATTGCAAGCATTGAAACGGTAAATAAAGCGTTTAGATAATATTTTAAAATAATAAGTCTAATTTTCAAAAAGATTTTCAATAGAAGTAGTAGTGTGTAAGAAATTCAAGAAAACTCATAATCCTGTTTCAAAACAAAAACAGAGAAAGGGAGAGACTTAAATAAAATAATTTTACAAAAACTTTGTGATTATTATTGGTTATTTGTGATATCCCTGTCAACTTCATTTCTTTTTCATCAGATACAAGTGCTTCTGTATCTGGTGGCATATTTTTGTTCTGGTCCCCTTCTGAATAGAATGGTATGACAAAGCTTATAACAGTATTGGTATTAATTCAAAATCTTCTCGGGCTTCTAGCCAGGTAAAAACTTGGCTTGACACCAACGTTTCGAAGAAGTGCATCTTCCTCGTCTTCAGGGTGAACTGATGGTTTGAGCTTGCGGAGACTGGTATTTATAAGAGCTGGGATGAAGCTAACATCTGATTGGTTCGCGAGATATTATGGCCTGGTATTTAAGATGACTGAGACATGGGCACGGACTTCGTAGAAAACTATTTATAGCAGTTATTCGGCTAATGTTTTGTATTTGAGCACGCACCTGTTAGAAAATAAGTCTTGGAAGACTGCAGGTACAGGGTTAGGTGTTAAGGCTCTTTATCATCGGTGTCCATGCTGAACTTAATTGTAGGCCAGAATTGCGATTTAGATTATTTGTTTCAGATGAGATGGCTAAAGCTTCTTTTACTCTCCTTTCCCAGTAGTTCGAACACTTTGCCACTATTTACTAACACCAAGATAGTGGCAAAGTGTTCGAACTACTGGGAAAGGAGAGTAAAAGAAGCTTTAGCCATCTCATCTGAAACAAATAATCTAAATCGCGATTCTGGCCTACAATTAAGTTCAGCATGGACACCGATGATAAAGAGCCTTAACACCTAACCCTGTACCTGCAGTCTTCCAAGACTTATTTTCTAACAGGTGCGTGCTCAAATACAAAACATTAGCCGAATAACTGCTATAAATAGTTTTCTACGAAGTCCGTGCCCATGTCTCAGTCATCTTAAATACCAGGCCATAATATCTCGCGAACCAATCAGATGTTAGCTTCATCCCAGCTCTTATAAATACCAGTCTCCGCAAGCTCAAACCATCAGTTCACCCTGAAGACGAGGAAGATGCACTTCTTCGAAACGTTGGTGTCAAGCCAAGTTTTTACCTGGCTAGAAGCCCGAGAAGATTTTGAATTAACACGTCGCCAGGAAAGCTTTAGTTCTTATTTTAGTATTGGTATTTTCAATTTCCCATGTTTTATGGATTATATGACATGTTCAATTTTAATATTTTTATTTATTTTTCAACTACTTACCATAGATAGTTTGCAAAAAGTGTTTTCAAAATTGCAACTGAAATTCAAATTAAAAGGACCCTATAACACAATTAAGGTGTTTCAAATTGGTAATGTGATACAATTATATTATTAAACAACCTAATTCCATATTATTAATTCTCATTTTTAAGTTTAAATTTCATTATCTTATGTAAAAAGTTTTGCCGTAATTGTGAATGTTTTACTTATTTTTAGTTTTGCTTGTTTTCAGATTTCTTAATTACAGAGATTTTTTTCCCCACTATTTCATTAGCTTATAGATTGTACAAGCAAATGTTTACAAAACTGTATAGTAAACTATCATCATCATCATCAGGCCGCACTGTGGTCAAGTGGTTAGACCACTCGCCTCTCACCTAGGTGGCCGGGGTTCGATCCCAAGCGAGTGCATGTGGGATTTGCAGTGGACAAAGGAGCACAGATACAGGTTTTCTCAGGTTCCCCAGTTTCCCTCATCGCATTCCACAGTGCTTCATCTTCATTCCATTTATCTTCAGCGTCATTGCCTGCAATGGCATAGTAGTAAAAGTGGGCATTAAACACTATAAAAAAATCATCATCATCAAACTTGCCAAATTATCTAGCACCTAATTGGTAAATTACTTCATACCATTAGCTCCAACAAAAGAAAACTGTCTGTGTAAGTGTGCAGAACTGAAACTGAGTTTTATTTATGCACACTCTTTAACTGCTATGACTCTCAGCATCCCATTCTATATTGGGTGTAAAAGACAGCTTAATTTTGATCAGAGGCCTCTCTATCAGGCCTTTGCTAAATTTGGTTGAAAACAATGCAAATGTGTAGAAAACCTATAAACAAAAAACAAAAAATAGACACATTCATTCATTCAACATTGACTCACATATTAAAATAACTGAGATTATTTTTACAGATGGTTACACATTATATAATTTCCAAAATGTTTTGGTCTGAGAATGCGAAATACTATATTCATCAGTATTTTCCCCGTTGCATTGAATACTGATGTAACGGTTTTTACCTTATACAGTAAGTGTGATTCTTTATGTTAATAAACAACAACAGACTTAATGAAAAGTTACAAAAGTTTAAAAACCTACATCTTTCACCATTAAAATATATTTATACAACATTTTCAGAATTTAACACACTCTCTCTCTCTCTCTCTCTCTCTCTCTCTCTCTCTCTCTCTCTCTCTCTCTCTCTCTCTCTCTCTCTCTCTCTCTCTCTCTCCCCCTCTCCCTCTTCCTCTCTTTCTCTCTCTCTCTCGTTCCAGCTTTATACTCTATGAGTTTAGTACTGCTTAAATAAACAGGAGTAAAATAGAATAAATTATTTGCATATATTTCCAATTTAAATTTAAAGAATTCTTAGAAAGGTTCCTTGTGAAAGTTATTAAGAGCACAAAATAAATCAAAATTTTCTTTGCAATTATAGTTATCTGCAGCAGTAATAATTGACAATAAAAACATCAACATTACATCATTCTGGAAAGGTCTAAAACTAGAAGAGGAAGAAGATCCATTTTGTCTTAAAGATATAACTTTAGTAGCCTTTCATGTTCCTGATTTCCCTGAGGATGGGTTAGAATTGGCTCAACAAATTATCTCAGAAACTCTCGATGACCTAGACAAAACAAAGGTGCAGAAGAAAAAATACAAAAATGAAAAGAAAGGAAAAAACAAAGATGATGGAGAAAGGGAAAATGCTGTGTATGATCTTGTGTCCAATGTCTTGTATTGTATTGAGGTAATTTATAATATCCATTTTGTTCATCTTCATGGTGTAACAAGTGACATATCTGTCTCATAATCAAGGAAACCTGATCTGAGACTTAGTTTAGACATATAATATGAATAAGTATTTACATTTTCTTCAAACAACAATTAATGTTGGAAAAGTCTCTTTGGAGACTAGATGCATTTGAGCATGTATCAGTGGTGGTTGTGTTATTTGAATATTTTGAGTTCTCACTGATCAGATCAGGATTTTCTATAGGAACTAAGTTTAAGGATAATATTTTCACAAGTACTGAAATGAATTTACATGTTAGGCTTTCACAGTTGGTGTTAATCCAATAGAATGTAGTTTTTATGCTTGTAAGCCATAATCTAATAGATGAAACACCAAGTGTTAATTCACCTACTGGACTATGTCCTACAACCCTGGAAACTACATTCTCCTGGAGTGAAATTAATTGATTGAATTAAAAATAAATATATAAATAAATTTATCCCAATGTAATTTAATGAAAATACAATATCCTAATGCAGAAATTAACTGTAAAAATTGTATATATTTGTTGTTGTTTTAAATAACTTCAAGTTTATTCGGCTGAATCTTCCATTGTATACAGTATTTGCCATTCTGATATAGCACCCATGGTCTTTGGGAGCACCTTATCAACTAATTGCATTTCATTCCTTGAATAGTCTTCCCATAGTTGCCTGAAGAAGTGCCACTGGTAATCTGCAGGTGAATCTGGGTTCATCACGATACACTGGGACACTGACACATTTTGCATTTTGTGATAGAGACCACCTGGATGTATTGGGCTTCTCAACTACCAACTATGGTGACAATGGTGGTGATGATGTTGACAGCAGTGGTGAAGAACTTTTTCTCCTGGGGTCACATGAAGAGTTAGTTTACAATTGAAATTCTAATAGACCTGTTACTAAGAAAGTTGCAGCTGCAATTGTAGCATCAATTGAATCTACTAATAGAGCTCTATTGGGTTAAAGTCATCCATAAGTTGCAGCCACCTGATTTAGAGAAATGTTACCATTACTGCCAGTGGTTCCATACTTTCACATACAATAATGTTGCCATTCTGAATAAGACTTTCTTTACATATAAAGCTTGGTTCCACTTAAATAGCTACATTAACCCCCAGAACACTAGAATTTGGGCAGCTGAAAATGTGTAATGCTACCTACAATGCCACTTCATTCACAAAAAATTGGCATTTGGTATGCAATATCGCAAAGAAGGACTGTTGAACCCTCTTTTCTTTTAGGAAACAGTCAATGGTGATGTCTAAATGGATAGTGTGCAACACTTCATGTATGTTGGAGGAGGACAGTTGTACCAGTTGGCTTCAATAATATTTTGCCACTTGTCATATTGAGATCATGTGGATGTTGAGCAATTATATTGTGTATAAAAATCATGGCCTCCATTTCCCCTGATCTGACTTCTCCAGACTTCTTTCTGTAGGGCTATTTAAGGGAAAGAGTGTGCAATGACAACCCCTATATTCAATGCAGGAATCCAGACATGCAATTTCTAATTGTATTGCCAAAATAACAAAGAAACATTAAAAAAAAAAAAAAGGTCATGCTATGTGTCGTGTGGAATTGTCTTTGCAAAAAAGTTTTCAGCACTTGCTGAGAAACATTAACATGAAAAGATGTTGCAGAACATTGTGGTCTTGTGTTTAAATAAAATGGATAACCATTCAACAGTTGCTGCAAACTGAAACTACACAAATATAATTCATGCCAAATAGTTTACTATCATGTCAGTATATTTATTGTCCTCAGTGATTGTAAATTCTTCAAAATGGGATAGACAATTGGTTTCACATATACATAAAAGTTGTGCAACAAAACATCCATTAAATTAATATGCTCAATAAAATTTGAGAAAAAAATTAAGAAACTCTGAGAGCAGGGACTCTATGAATATCCTATATAATAGAAGTGAAAGTGCTTTTCTGAGATTTACTGCGCTAATACAATGTGCTTTGTGCTGTTTGGCTGTCATGGTCCAAGAGAGTTTTAACACATCAAATTCAAATTCCTTAGTAATGTGCCACCAGAGGCATATATATAAAAAACTGGTAAACATTCCTGAGCAATGTGAAGACTTTTCAGAGATCCAACCTGAACCAATTCATATCCACCCTCTATAAGAATGTAATTAAAAATCTATGTGTATATGAGATTTAATGACTGACTTATGCTAAACACTTTTGCAAATACCTCTTGTTCCAGTTGTCACTGCAGCATAAACACATAATATGCATAATTATCTTTCATGCAATAAATATAAAAATATTCTACAAACCCTGCATTGTTGGACCATCATTATTAAAACCTGAGCATATATTCATGAGAGGGTTTATATGATTTATTTTCATATAATGACACAAAGATTCTATCACTTGAACGTCTCATTTTAGTTCTTTGAATTTGTCAAAAGCACAAACATTTAAATTGGGAAGTACACATTATATGAATAGTTTTCTTTCTTGTTTTGAGAGATATTTAATTATATGCTTTAGTTTACTCCTTCTAAAAGGATATTTTTGAAATAACAATTGTTTCCAGAACATGAGTCATCAACACCAAAATTTTCTTGATCAAACAGAAACAGTTGGTTTAGACTGTACACCTTTGATCCAAGAAGTAACAACAGAGGAAAATCTTCAGCTGTACAAGAAAATGGTGAGTTAATCAGCCTTTTTAAAGAAAATATAGGTTTTAAATTAAAAGGTAATTTTATTTGTAATATATTGTAACAAATGAGTTTCAATTTATTAAATTCACTTTATTCATTACTAAGGCACTACATGTAATGCAACGATTTACACTTTGGTACATAACTGAGTGATTGCATTCACTTTTTTAGCAATCATCACTCACTAGATTGACTTTTAACTCTCTCCCAGCAGTGTCGGCCTCTCTTATACTCATATAATCCCATTGCAGGGCTCCGAAATTTCAAGTTTACAAATACAGAAAAATTACGCTTATCCATTTAGAAAGAGATTACTCTGGAAGTGGAGTTTTCTGGATTTAGAGGTAAAGAATGCCTGAGAAGTCTTGCATGGAAGCATACGAATTGAGTCTGTTCACTCTATTGTTAAGAGTGGGTTGGGCAGCTGTGCCATCAGGTGAAAGGGGGACTGAGCTGTTGTTACAATATACTGTCCAGTAAATTGGCAGTCCCCTTTGAGGGACTCAATAAGAAAAAAATTAAGTCAGTAAAGAAGCCAACTTACTTTGCAAATCTCCTACTTGTTATAAATTCTGGAAGGCTCTTTCTGGGAAAATAATTTCAAAATTTATCTGGTATATCCCTGCTCTGTTTTCTGTTGGAATTTTATCTTTGACTTTTGAATTAAAGAGATTTTTAAAAATGATTTGTGGTTATGGTAATATTTTGTTCTCTGTAGATTTGTTTAAACTTGTTGAATGCTGAAGGGTGGTATGTGAACTTCCTAAATGTGATATTTTTCAACCTTTGTTCATGGTAAGGGGGCTGATGTCTTTGAAGTGTTTTTTTTTTCTTTCTTTCTTTTATTTTGTTTTGGCTTTGTTTGTTCTTTGTGAACTAGTTGTTTGTTAAATCTATTTTCTTCTCTATTCCAATTATGCTCTTCAATTGACTGTTATACTCTTCCATTTTCATTGTGTTGATTAATCTATGTGTTAGGCTATTAATTACTGCATAGTGATAGAATAATATGGGGTTGTAAATGTTGCATTTGATGTAGTATTCATAGTGAGTAGATTTTCTGTATATGCCAAATTTTAATTTGTTATACTTTTCAATTATTTTTAAATCTAGGATACCCAACTGTCCATTTGTTGATTTCTCCATCATGAATTTTAATCTCTTTTCCTGCATTTTCAAAAATTGGTTGCTTCTTCTATGTGTTTCTCTGGAACAATGACAAAAATATCAGCAATGTGTCTATACCACACTTTGAACATACATGGGAATGCCTTGATGACACTTGTATGTATCTTGCTCATGAATAAATATGCCAGTAAAGGTGATATTGGATTTCCCATCGCCAGCCCAAATTTTTTTATAGTTTCATTGAAAGTGAAATCATTTTGTTGTAATCACACATGAGTTAACTTGATATATTATGTTTTTGTTCCAATCTTTTTCTATGGAACCCAACCATTTCCTGATTAAGTCACTGAGCTTGTCAGTTGGGATGCTGTAACAGCAAAGGAGACTAAGGTGTCTGTTTCTGCTTGACATCTCTTAACTTCTTTACCAGATACAAGGAGTATTTTTAGTTCAGGCTATCAAATCTTTTGGTGGAAGTATATTCACTTGTTAACCATTTTGCAAACTTGAAGATTGGTGCATCTGTATTATTTAAGATAGGTCTCGTCGAGTTTCCTGGTTTATGCATTTAAGTAGGCCATAGTTTCTGGGAGTAACAGGTGATCTACTTTTATCCTGTTTGCTTTCTTTTGACTGATGATTGGACTGTCTTTAACTGTTTTGTTTACTGCTTTTATGCATGAATGTAGGGGATCGTTTTTTTCTATTTTTGTGTACTCTTCATTTTTAAGAGGTTTTGCATCCTATCTATATGTTCAGTTTAGTCCTGTAATATTTCATTTCCTTTATTGAATTTTGTGTATAGTACCAGCTCTTCTCTTAGTGACTTTATAATTTGTATACTCTGGTTGTAGCCTTTGTGATTCTTGATTTGTTAAATTACTTTGCAGCATTTATTTTTACAATTATTTATTTATTCATTCATTCATTCATTCATTCATTCATTCATTCATTCATTCATTCATTCATTCATTCATTCATTCATTCATTCAAGACTTTGGTGGTCATTTGTGTGTTGGCTATATAGTGCTCAACTCTCTTGGAGAAATCTATGCTTGTGTTTAACTCTTAGATCAATAAATCAATTTCTGATTCACTGAATTCCTGTTTAGAGAGGTTAATGACATTGTTATAATTTTTTTCATGATTACTTTTGTTGTGCAATTTCCTTTGTTTCCTTGTTTCCTACCTAACCTTTCAGTTTGTTTTTTATTTTGCATTTTTCAGCACTATGTAGAGTTTTGTTTTATAGGTTCTGTCAAATAACAGTGCTTAAAGATTTTGAAAGTTTTAAATGCAACTCACATAAATGTATATCTTTGATGCCTTTGTTTGTGCAAGATGTATTCCTTTTGGTTTCCAAAACTTTCTTTTCCACAGTTTTTTGTTGTCTTACTGTTGTCAAATTTTATAACTCTTCTTATGAATTTTGGGGCCACATTTTTAATGATGCACAAGTTAACAAACCAGATATCTGCCTCTATTTTTTTTACTCTCTCTACCCCTGTATGTACAGTGTACATAGGGATAGAGAAGGTATTGTAATGCACCCAAAAATTTGATGTCGAGAGTTCACCAGAAATATATGTTTTAGGACTCCCTGAATCTAAAAAAAGCATTTTCAGAAACAGGTCTGTGTGTGTGTGTGTGTGTGTGTGTGTGTGTGTGTGTGTGTGTGTGTGTGTGTGTGTGTGTGTGTGTGTGCAGCATAGGTCAAAAATGAAAATACAGTTAAATACAAAACTTGGTATTTAAGTTTAAGTTTGGTATCTTTCAAGGATGCGACACGAAGATTTTCCAGAAAATCCCCCCACCCCTAACTACCCTTTACATGGACAAATTTTCCTTAAAAATGGCTCTAACAATTTTGATTAAAATACCACATATTAAAGCCATTTCTATGACAAATGAAATGTATATCTTTAATTTTCTGGGAATAGCTTCTAAAGACCTGTTTATTATGGATGAATATTGCTTAATTTGGTATAACTAGTAAGCCGTAAGAGATAGACAAAAAATGTAGGTCTTGTCAAAATACACAAACTATGTCATATACATTTTTTTCGTGGAGCTTACCGTTTTTAAGGTATTCTTGTTATTAGTTTCAGTTGTGAAGTACTTAGACTTTTCTCAGATGGGGGTGTTCGTTTTTCTTTTGTTCTACTCCTGGCCAAGCAAAGGAGCAATTTGCAATGACAATTGCATAACGACAGATTTTAAAACATTTGACTATCACTTTAGCCTAGTGCATTCCCTTAGTTCCAGTCTAATATCCTTCTTGTGTTTAACTATAGTATCATTTTTATTATCACTGAATATTAAACTGGATCCTATCTTGCTGATATCCATCTGGCTCTTCTTTGTTCCTTACCACATATTTCCTTACCAGCATTTTTCTGGGTGTGATCTAGGAAATAAACCTGTGTCTAAATGTGTTGCCAACCTAGGCATTATTTCACTACTCTTACACTAGATTACATACATGTGCATACATTCTAAACCCTCACTGAATCTAGTGGAAGCTACAAATATTGTTCTCTTTTTTTCTTTAATCTATAAGATCTAATTACACAATCACCAAAATCAGCATCTACATAACCTACAGGGGTACTTTCTTCCTTGCAAAAGCAAGCTTTTGTTTACTGTTCCCTTCAAATATCTCACAACTCGCTAAACATCAACAAAATGTTTATTGCTGTTGTATGTGTTAAATTGACTCAGGAAACTGACACAAAACTTATGTCTGGTCAAGTATTGACAGAAAGATACATTAAAGCACCTACAATTTTCTGATACAATTCATTGTTACAATTACCATCAGCTTTTCTCAACTTTTAACCAAATTGGAGAGATGTAATTACAGCTTTGCAATTGTCAAGTCCAAATTTGCTGATAATATGTTTAGCATATGCCTTCTAATCTATGTTAATTCTTCCTTTCTTTTTGTCTGTGGTAACATGCAGCCCTAAGCAAGGTGTTTCATCATGCCTAACTGTTCCTTTAGTCTGGTAGTTTCCTTGTTACAATTAGAAAAAATATAAAAATCAACATACAAAACAAGCAATACAAGTTTGTTCTGATCCTTTTTAATGTAAACACACGGATCATAATCAGGCTTTTTGAACTTAACATGATCAAAAAAGAGCAGTCAACAACTGGCTTGTTTAAGACCATAGATAGCTTTATTTAACTTTGCTTTCTGAAATTCTCTATTAAAAAACCTTCAGGTTGTTCCACATATGTCCTCCTCCATTACGGAAAGTAGTGGTAATATCCACATGATCAATTTCAAGATTCATCTGCTAAACCAAAAAGCACTTTCAGAGAGTCAGTCTGTATAACAGAAGTAATGTTTTATTAAAATCCTGTCCTGGTCTTTGGGAAAAACCTTTGGCAACTAATCTTGTTTGTAATGACATGATTGTTGTGTACTTCTTTTCAGTTTGTATACCCATTTAAATTTGAAAATATTTTTGTTGGATGGTTGTTGCACTAGAGACCACGAACCATTGCCTGAAAGTGATTTCGTTTCCTCATCCATTACCAATTTCCACAGCCCTTTATCTCATTGGCTACATAGTTGTCCTCAGTGGTGTAGTGGTTATCATACTAAATTCATATACCCAAGGTCGCAGGTTCAAACCCAGCGGAGGATGATGGATTTTTTTGGGCGTAAAAATCCTTAGCATGGCTACCTTCGGAATGGAAGTAAAGCCGTTGGTCCCGTGTCGTAGATTTACGGCATGTAAAAGAACCTCAAGCCTGAAAGAGAGGCCTCTGAGCAAAATTAAGCTGTCTTTCATGCCCAATTTAGAATGGGATGCTGAGAACCACAGTAGTTAAAGAGCATCCATAAATAACACAAAAAAAAACAACAACAAAAATTGGCTACACACTTCATTAAAATTCTGAGGATCATGTGGTCCAACAACTAAACAAGAATAATCATAATCATCATTAACATTTGGCTTTCTAACCCAATTTGAATATCGATCTCCAATCAAGTATTCAGTATTCTCATTTTCAAAACCTTTGAAAGCCTCACTGTTTGACATCGGTTAAGTTATATCATGAACATCTAAAACATTAAACCCTGACTTCAATATTGAGAATTCATGAGAAGACTCACCATCGATATTGTTTTGTAGCTGTATGGGCTCCATATGCTCAATAGTAGATCGTTGTAGTCTGTAGGATCTGTAACACTGTCATTACTGCTGACTTTCTGCAAACTTACATCTCTATCAACTAAATGACTACTAATAACAGGTTCATCAAATGTAACATTTTTGCAATTATAATATTCCTATGTAATCCCAGACGGTAACCTTTGCACTCAGTTGAGTATCCTACAAATATCAGTGAAGTAGATTGCTTATCCGGCTTTCCTCTTTTTTCTTTGGAAACATGACTTGTGCTCCGCATCCAAAAAGAAACATTAATTTTTTCACCCACCAGTCCTCCTTAGACACTTCCCCCAACACTGGTGACAAATTGAATAAATAAATGACTTAACATAGTCTCTGCCATAACCTTTTGTCAAACCTGATTCAAACAATATGCATCTTTTTCAATTATGGTTCAGTTTGTGCGCTCAGCAATGCCATTTTGCTGTGGTGCATAAGGCACCAATTCTTTATGCTATGTGTCTTTAGATACTACTCAAACTCATTACTTACATATTCTTCACCATTATATGTGCATAAACATTTGATTGCCAAATTAATTTCATTTAGACAAAAAATTTAGAAAGTACTTGACTCTTGTGACTTATCATAAATCCAAAGATCTTTTGAGTATAATCATTAATAAAAGTAACACAATAGTGGGCACCCAGGAAGCTACTTTCATTGGGCCTATTGCATCACTGTGTGTAAGTTCTAATTTTGCTTTAGTTCTTCTGTCCTTTTCTTTAAAACATTTAACTGCTTGCTCTCCAAAGAAGTCACACATACCTTATTGTGATCTTAATATTCAATGTCATTTACAAGACCATTTTTCAATTGTCTCAGATCTTTATGAGAGAGATGGCCAAAGCAGTTGTACTGCAGCTCCTGCATGGATAAGGCTTCAGCTGATAAAGGCCTCACTGACTCCCTGAGTTTCTGATCTACTAAAATACAGTTTTCGTTTGGTCCCAGTGACCTGAACGTTCCCTTGAACAGAAAAAATTACATTTATCATTTGTCATCAACAGTACAACATAACCCTTTTCAATCAAAATAACAAATTTGTTAAAAGACTTGGCACATACATTACATTTGCAACCATTTTTGTGTCTTTATTAATATGAACATTTAGATGAAGCATTAAATTACCTATTTCCTCACATTCTACCTTATTGTTGTCTGCTACATAGATCTTAATCTTATTTGTGGTGTCCAGGGATGGCATTGATTCCTTATCTGGAGATATATGTATCGTTGCTCCAGAATTTATCATCCACTCAGATGCAGGCTTCATGGCAACCAATGCTGCCGTGAAGAGAGTTTGTGGAATCTGCACAGGTATCACATTTACAGTGTCTTTGACTGTCTGCTCCTTGAATTTGGGCAGTGACATTGCAGATGAATTGAATCTCCCTAATTATAGCAGTGTAGTTTTTTATTCTTGGCCCATAATTTCTTCTTGGTACTTGTTTCTGTCTTGTTCTCTCTCACTCTAACCTAAGAGTGCATTTTTCACTTCTTTGGAAGTTATATTTGTTTTTGTTGGGTTATCAGCAATACAAGGGGTTCATAGCTGAAACTCCATTCATCATGGCAAATGCAATCCACTTATCCTCCAAAGATTCACCTAGGCTGCCTAATTTCTGTATATTGGTCAGAATGTCCATTATACAGGGTGTTTCAAAAATACGGGGCATAATTTCAGGTATGTATTTCCCACATGAAGACAATCAAAATAGTTCATTATAACATGTGTCCGGAAATGCTTCATTTCCGAGTTATGGCCTTCACAACATTGGAATTCACTAGAACGTTTTTCTTTCCACAGATCTTTGCCGTCAAAGGAGACATTAGGAGGGCGCTCTGATAGTTCAGTGTTCTTTAGGCATTAAGACTGTGCGACATGTATTCAAATCAAGAGCTGGCAGAGATACACTTCATGTACGGTAAGGCGGATGGCAATGCTGCACTGACTCGTCGTTTGTACCAGGAGAGGTACCCACAGTGACAATGTCCAGATCGGAAGACATTTGTACGTCTCCATTCCCGTCTGTGTGAGTATGGAAACATTCACCTCTCCTGGTTTGGGAAGGGGACAACCAAGATCTACAACTCCAGAAGTGCAGGAGGAGATTCTGGAGGCTGTGGACAGGACTCTTTCTATCAGCACATGACGGTTAGCATTGCAAGTCAATGTTCCTCATACGACTGTCTGGAGACTGTTGAACGAGTATCAATTGTATCCTTATCATTTGCAACGTGTACAGGCCCTGTCACCAGCAGATTACCCTGCACAAGTTAGGTTCTGTCAGTGGTTCTTGCAGTAGTGTGGTGTAAATCCGAACTTTTCTGCCGTCGTATTATTTACAGATGAAGCACAGTTCACAAGAGATGGCATAACAAATTTCCACAATCAGCATGTATGGTCGCATGAAAACCCACGTGCAACTGTTGTATCTTATCACCAGGTGCGGTTCTCCCTCAACATGTGGGCCGGTATCATTGGTGATCGATTAGTTGGACCCCATGTACTTGTAAACAGACTTACGGGGCAGGCGTACACAAACTTCCTGGAAAACACCATACCTGACATTTTCGAAGACACTCCACTGATCAATCATCAATACATTCACTTCTTGCATGATGGATCGAAGGTTTCCTGATCGATGGATAGGTAGAGGTGGCCCAATTGCTTGGCCTCCATGCTCACCTGATCTGAACCCTCTCGATTTCTACTTGTGGGGCCATTTAAAATCATTGGTTTATTCGTCTCTGGTGCCGGATTTGGAATCCCTTCGGAATCGAATTGTGGCAAGTTGTGAGGACATACGCAATACTCCTGGAGTTTGGGATCGTGTTCGCAGGTCAATGAGACATTGATGTGAGGTCTGTATTCAAGCAGGAGGTGGACATTTTGAACATCTTCTGTAATGACAACAACCTGCGGAAAGAAAAATGTTCCAGTGAATTTCAATGTTGTGAAGGCCATAACTCGGAAATGAAGAATTTCCGGACACATGTTATAATGAACTAATTTGATTGTCTACATGTGGGAAATACATACCTGAAATTATGCCCCGTATTTTTGAAACACTCTGTATAGTCTTCAGCAGAAGAATAGCTAGCTTGCTTCTTATTGAAGAGACACCTAGTTAGTTAAAAAATTGTAGCCTTGTTTTTTCCTCCAAATCACTTGGATAAGCTGTCCCATGTTTCTTTGGCTGTTTATGCATTGTAAACATGAACATAATAGTGTTGCTTCACAGAAAGACAAATCTTAGAGAGAGCTCAGTATCACATTACTGATCAGCTGGTGAGGTTGGAGCACTGCTGCTCCATCCACATGTCTGTATAATCCTTCAAGCATCAAGCCCATTCACATGGCAAATTTCCACAACTTCCATCACCCTTCATGGTGTAATGGTTACCATCCTAACTTCATATACCCAAGGTCGTGGGTTCAAATCCAGCGGAGGATGATGGATTTTTTCGGGTGTAAACATTGTGAGCATGGCTTCCTTCAGAAGGGAAGTAAAACCGTTGATCCGCAGTAGCAGATTTAGAGCATGTAAAAGAACCTCAAGTCTGACAAAGAGGCCTCTGAACAAAATTAAGAAGTCTTTCACACTCAGTATAAAATGGGATGCTGAGAATCATAGCAGTTAAAGAGCATCCATAAATAAAACTCCATTTCATTTCCACCACTTCCATTTTTAGATTGTCCTTTCAATTCTTCATTGAGGCATTGATGATGATACAGTTACCGGTGATGAGAATACATTGCTACTTAGTGCTGAAATAATTGTGATGGATTCTCCAATCATAGGCTTGTTGGACTACCGCAAATACACAAAAAATATTTGAGTGTATACACTTGCGAAAGAAAAATAAATACATGTTCTTATGTCATAACCTGTTAGGATTTGTAGCTGATTTTAAATAAAAGTCCAGTTACTTTTCAAACATTGATTTATTCTCAATATCTTTTACACCAGCATACCATATTGGCAGTAGCAAAGAAGAAAATGGAAACAGTAACTGAAAAATTTGAGGATGATCCAGGAAATAAATCTGTGTTCAAACAGGTTGCCAAACTAAGTATTAAGTTCAGTACACTTACACTAGATTGCATACATATGCATACATTCTAACATTAAGCAGCATTAAGAATGTCAGATTAAAACAATTAGTTCTTGGTCCTTAGTCAATGACCAAAGCTACATTTAAAAGCAGATAAAGGATATAAATTCATAACACCAAAGAAGATTATGAAACAAGATAAATGAGCCTATAGAAATTAGAGTGCACTGAAGTTCAACATAAAAATGGTAATTGATGCTTTTATAAAGATTACTATTATACAGATTTAAATACAGTAATCTAATGTTTATGGAATATTTATACTATCTAAAATACATAATAAAACAATAACCTGATGTATACACCAAATGATTATAACATGGCTAATCTAAAAGAGCAAGAACATTAAGTTAGATAAAATGAAGTGCTCCTTTGTTTTGATACAACCTGTATGTTTACACAATGTTCACTATTATGTAATTAGGTCAGATACAAATACATGACAAGCCTCGTAAAAGTCTGCATAGAATAAAATGTATTCATATTGAATATGACAAACTCCAGCTTAGAAGACTTAATAATATGAATTCACTTGAGATGTTTGAAAACTCTTCTGTGCATATTATGTTTAAATGTGCTTTAGGTATGCTTTTTGAAATACTAGAAGTTCCAACCAATAACAACAGGATATATCTCTTAAATATATAAACCTACAAAAAATTTGATGGAACACAAAGTATATAGTTTAGTACCATGCTTCTCTAATGGTTAACATGCACTTTGACTTTGACCATCGGAAGCCTCTCAGTATAACACGCACCACATGCATTGTTTGTTCTTGGAAGTCACTGATGTTCACATTGCACCAGTGATCATATCACATCAGCCATTAAAATCCAAGAAATAAAAACATCTAATGTGTTTCATTCACATGACCTTCTCTGCCTGTTCTGCAAACTATTTTTACAAAAGATAATTCCTTTATCTACATAATGCTATTCATTAAAGCATTAGCAGAAACTGTCTTCTTACATGCTTCCTTCTATGCAGAATGGAAATAAGGAATACACTAGGCTAAATCAATAGTCAAATCTTTTAGTGAAGACACTATGTGTAACAATTGAAATTTGGTTCTCTTTTGCATTTGCAGCAGTAAAATAAAATAGATATGAAACAAAAGTTGAGAAAAGTAAAGTAGTTTGAAATCAATAACAGGGAATATCTTGGAAATGGTCAACTCTACAGAACAAGCATACAAGGGCTATCCCAGAAGTACCCAATCTGATGTATAGATAGCAGTTGTTGTTTCAAACAAAAACAATGGTAAAAAGTACCAACCTTAGTAAGCTTAAGTTTGAAATTTGACAATTTTATATTGTTTAGCATTTATTTGGCAGCCATCATTAGTGAATGCTCTCAACAAATTTGAAACATGGATAAAATTGATCATTGTTATGTGATATAATACTTTCATATGAAAGACCTTAGCCCAACTAATATTAAAGATGAACTAGATTTTATCTTGGGGGAGTCTGCTCCTTCGTTTACAACAGTGAAATATTTGGTGGCAGAGTTTAAGTGCGGCCATACAAACTGTAAAGACGAACATCACAGAGGTCGACCAAATGAGGTTACCAGTCTGGAAATTGTAAAGAAAATCCACAAGCTGGTATTGGATGACCATTGACTGAAAGTGCACGAGCTAGCAGACATTGCAGGCATTTCAAAAAGTTCTGTACATCGCATACTGACTGAAAATTTGGATATATGAGAAAGTTGTGTGCAAGGTAGGTGCCACGTTTGCTCACAACAGAACAAAAACAGTATCATGAGGATATTTCAGTATTTTTGGTTTCATTAAAATACTATTTGACTCATGCAAAAAGGAGCAACCAAGTAAAGACTGAAAAAATAAATTTTCTCTACATGCATTTTTACTTAATGCTCAAGTTTATCTTCCTGTCTTTTTATGTACCAAATTGGTTTAGAGGATAACTAGGAGTATAGAATCTCAACTTGTGTAGGTTTTTATATTGTATTCCAGGATTAGATTGTTAGTTTTGCTTGTAGAGAAAAATCATTGTTCAATATCTTCCTCTTAATTGTGAAACAATCAACTATGTAACCTCAAACCACACTTAAAAGCAAGCATAATCGTCATGTAATGACAGAATGTCACAACCATTAGGATCATAACATTACCATTGCTACTGCATTCATTACCTCACTCCCTGCCCTCCCGTCTCTCTCAGCTCAGCAAACATAAAGATATCCACATATCAGGTTAGGGAAGCAGGCAACATATTTTGTATTTACCATGGATAAATCAGTTTTACTTAAGTTCATTATTTTACTAATATTGAGTCTAGAAGTTTAAACCTCATTTGAGATTCATTATGTTGCAGCCGAAACTTTTAATTTCTTACCCCATCCATTGTATGTAGAGCTTTGCATTCCACCCGAAAATTTGATACTGAGATTTCGTTGGAGGTACAAGTTTTGAAGTTTTCGAAAACATTCTTAGAAAAATGTTCCTGTATGTGTGAATGGCATAATGAAAAATGAAATGTCCATTAAATACCAAACTGAATATTAAAGTTCAGAATCTTCTAAGGATGTGACTCGAAGACTTTCAATAATATCCCTCTACCCCAAACTGCCTTTTATATGGAACATTTTTTTAACTTTTTATTTTCTCAAAAATGGCTTTTGACGATTCTGATTAAAATAACATATGTTAAAGATATTTTTATGAAAATGATGTATATGTCCTGAATTTTATGGGAATAGCTGTTGAAATCCTCTTCATTCTTTTGCATAACTAGTAAACTGTAAGAGATAGAAAAAAGTTACATCACAGAAAATTTAGATTTTGTCGGAACACATAATTTATGTGAATTGCATTTTCCAAGATATTTTTTTTATAATATTCCTGGCCATGCGAAGAGAACTGAATTTCAATATTGTAACATATCCACTGTGGGGTAGGAGTTACCCGTACATACAGGTAAATAAGCCTCTTACATACAAGAATGCAAGGAGTCGCAGTACTTTACTACAACTCATAGGAAAGAATGAGAATACTGGTTGAGGAGATGTTAGGAATATCTTATGGATTACCCTAGTTCTGCAGAACCAACTTTCTTGTGCATTCTGCTCTTTTGAAAGTTGAACACTTTTAAAATATAACTTTGCTCCTTTACTCAATGTGAATCAAGAGTGTGTCTTGCTCCATCTGTGGTTCAGATGCAAGGGCTTATCCTGACCTACTTATGCTAACATTGCTTAGGAGGCCATGACTGTGTAATCATTCAGAACATCTTGCCTCTCATATTGATTGCTCAAACAGATGCTCAACCTCTTGCTTCATGAAATATACAGGGTTACTACAAAAGAAATAGACAACTTCAACTGCCTGTAAAACAAAAACTATTAGAGATAGCAACCTAATTATTTTGGAGGTATGTTGAGAAACTCTCAAAGTTTCATTTGTTACTATTGGTAACGCTGTAGTGTTTTGTTTGTTGTTGCAGAAGCTGAAATGGCGGAAAATCCTGTGGAAAAGGAATATTGCGTGTTGGAATTTGCTAGAACGCAATCAGCAACTGTTGTCCAACGACATTTTAGAACACGTTACCACAAAACGCCACCGACTAGACAGTCAATCTACGACTGGTATAGAAAATTCGAGACAACGGGATGTTTGTGCAAAGGGAAGAGCTCGGGAAGACCAAGAGTTTCGGAAGAAAACGTTGAACGTGTTCGTTCTGCCTACATAAGAAGCCCACAGAAATCGACATCTAGGGCAAGCATGCAATTACAAATTCCACAGCAAACTGTATGGAAAATCTTGCGGAAGCGACTGCACATGATGCCTTACAGATTACAGATGTTGCAGTTTCTGAGTGAAGAAGATAAGGTCATACGGCATGACTTTTGCATCGACATGTTGCGACATGATGAAGACGATGCTGGTTTTTGTGAGTGCATCATTTCATTTTTGTGGTAATGTGTTCTAAAATGTCGTTGGACAACAGTTGCTGATTGCGTTCTAGCAAATTCCAACACGCAATATGCCTTTTCCACAGGATTTTCCGCCATTTCAGTTTCTGCAACAACAAACAAAACACTACAGTGTTACCAATAGTAACAAACGAAACTTTGAGAGTTTCTCAACATACCTCCAAAATAATTAGGTTGCTATCTCTAATAGTTTTTGTTTTACAGGCAGTTGAAGTTGTCTATTTCTTTTGTAGTATCCCTGTATAATGTATCCAACATTTACCATTGGATACCCTATGGGCCAAAATAGAATACCCTGTCCAAAACATACATGTAGGGGCCGGATGTATAAAAAATAAACAGGAAAAGCAAACATCCTTATAGTAAATTGAAAGAATGCCTGCTATAACACTAGTGGAAAAGTGGGACAATCGTAGTGCTGAGAAAGAGAAAGTGTGCATGAGTGTGTGTATGCGTACGTGTAAGTCCACTGAGGGATGCAGAAAGAACAAGTTCAAGTCTCGTGGTGTGTGCAGGATACTGGGAAAAGGTGCTGGGCTCTTTTATAGATGTGATTCTGTTGAGCATTACTATGCAGTGTGTGTCAATGTGGAATCATGGTTGTTTCAACATGGCTATTTAGCTGATAGGTCCTAAGGTATCCAGCGCTTCTGCTACCACTGCCCTGGTACCTCTGCTGGCTCTCGATCATGAAATACAAGACACCCTGATGATTATAGTCTGACGTGTGTTGATGTCCTTTCTCATTATTTGTTTTCTTTATGTGCTTTTTTCTCATCTTTTTTTCCTACATCAGTTTGGATTTTTTTTTTTTTTAAATTGAGGTAGGCAGGCAAAAAAGATATATGTTTTCACAGGTGTAAGCATGGCAGTGGGTGGTGGAATTTAAGATTTGCAATACAAGTACTAAGGTACCTAACTGTACATATTACAAAAATTTTTTTTCCTTTCCATGACAGTGTTTTACATATTATTTTTCCTTTTGTTTTGTACTTGCTGGCTTCTTTTCCAATTTATATGAGAGAAGAGGAAAAAATATTACAACTGGTGGAAGGTACTTTTGGACAAGTATCTTCCTGCCAAGTATGGGTTAAGTAACTCGTTCCCTGGTTGCTTTTACAATGAAAATGAAGTAGAGCATATTTTACTATCCTGATATAGTGATATCAGGATATCTGGAAAGAAGTTTGCCTCTGTTGCTTAAGACAGATATCAGAGTTTATTAAACAGATTATAATTTTTTTATTTTGAATTTAAAATATTTAATTTATTATTATAATTATTGTATCATAAATATTAAAAATTCTTAATTGGTAATGAATTGTTTATCATTTAAGATGCTTTTTTCCTTCTTTTTTCTTATGTGTTATACTGGAGATTAATTAGAGGATGCTGCTAAACAATTTTTGAAATTAAATGTTGATAGTCCAGTTTAATATTTGGTCACAGTAATTGCTCTAACAAACAAAATGCTTAGCTTTCCACATTTTTTGCTGAGTGCATTGGGGTATATCTGGTAACCTGAAGTGCCCATCATTTCTTTTTAAATCAGCCACTTTTTTACTTTCTCTATACGTATTATGTACATAGTGTATAGAGAAGGTATTGCACCCACCCAAAAATTTGATATCGAGATTTCACCGGAAATATATGTTTAGGGTCCCCTGTATCCAAAAAAAAAGCATTTTCAGAAAAAGGTCCATTAGTGTGTGTGTGTCTGTGTGTCAGTGTGTCCATGTGACTATGAACACGATAACTCAAAAACGAAAAGTCGGTAAAATACCAAACTTGGTATATAGGTTCAGTATCTTCCAGAGATGCGACACTAAGATTTTGAGAAAATTCCCCCACCCCAAACTACCCTTTACATAGAACTTTTTTCAAAAATTTTGATTTTCTCAAAAATGGCTCTAACGATTTTGATTAAAATATTGTATATATTAGATATTTACTTGACAAATAAAATGTATCTCTTGAATTTTCTGGGAATAGCCTCTGAAGACTACTTTATTCTGGATGAATTTTACAGAATTTTGCATAACTGCTAAACTATAAGAGATGGACAAAAACTACATTCGAAAAATTTAGAGCATGTTAAAACACACAATTTATGTTGTATACATTTTTTTCGTGGAGTTGATCGTTTTTCAGATATTTCTTGTTTTTGGTATCAGCTGTGAAAAGTATACTTTTCTCATACAGGAATTTGTCAACTCCTGTCCTACAAACAAAGGAACTTCATTCACATAGCAACCAGCTTTTGACTATCACTTTAACGTATGGTACTATCTTATTTCGCTTCTGCTTGCAAGGAAGCAAGTAATAAGACTAATTCTGCTAATTTTTTCTCGATTACCATGAAGTAAATAGATGTAGAGAAAGTCATGTGAATGGAACACATCAGATTTTTCTTTTTACAGATTCTTGTTCCTCAGCATACCCTGATGGCTTGTGTTCACAAAAAGATATACAACCTCAAATCCACTCAGGATCTTCGAAACATTAATAAACCTTTTTTTAGATACTGTCAGAATATACTGTTTTCATTGTTCTATGTGCGATGAACATTATTTTGGAACCTAACTATTCATTATACTGCTCTGGACTTGGTGCGTAAAGACAATTTTGCTAATTATTATTTATTTTCTCTGTTAAGTGTCTACCTGGTCTCTGTTATTATTTTTACCTTCCTACATGTATTATATACATAGTGTATAGAGAAGGTATTCTATTGTACCCAACAATTTGATACTGAGATTTCACAGAAATACACGTTTTGGGACCCTCTGAATCCAAAAAAGTATTTTTAGAAAAAGGCCTCTGTGTGCATATATGTGTGTGTGTGTATAGCATAGCTCAAAACCAAAAAGCTTGTTAAAATACCAAACCTGATATTTAAAGTCAGTACCTCCCAAGTATGTGACACAAAGATTTTCAACCCTCCCCCCCAAACTAACTTTTACATGGAAAAAACTTCGAACATTTTGATTTTCTCAAAAATGGATCTAACCATTTTGATTAAAATCTCTTATGTTTAAGAAATTTACATGACAAATAAAATGCATATCTTGAGTTTTCTGGGAATAGCCTCTAAAAGCCTCTTTATTCTGGATGAATTTTTGTTTAATTTTGCTAAACTAGTAAACCATAAGAGATAGACAGAAACTTGCTGTACAAAAAAATGTAGAGCTCCTTAAAACACCAATTTATGTCATATACATTTTTTCCTGAAATTGGCCATTTTCGAGATATTCCTTGTTATTTGCTTCAGTTTTAAAATACTTATACTTTTCTCATACAGGAACTTGCCAACTTCTGGCCATGCAAAGAAATGGATTTCAATCCCATAGCAACCACATTTTAAAATGTGTGACTGTTGGTTTAGCCTAATGTATTCACTTATTTCCCTTCTACTTATAAGGAACTAAGTAATAACTAGTGTTTATCTCAGCATGAATAGAATAGAAGAATAAGCTTATCAACAATAATTTGTAACAGAGATGAAGAGAGAGTCATGTGAATGGAACACATCAATTTTTCGAAATAGCACAGATTATCCTCTTAACATTAAGTATTACTTATCCAACTTAGAGTGTTCTCTTTTTGTATTTCTGTATTCTACTATCTATCTTTAACATTTCTTTTCTCCTATATGAAATATGTTCCGTTTTAACCTTTGATTGTGATTTTACATGTAGAAAATTCTCATTTTTAGCTCACTTAATGTTATGATTAGGGCCCGAAATCACGTGTACTCCTTTATATGTGGACAAACAGAAACAGAAAATGTCTATGAATTGAAGCATGTACACTGCTATTCTGAAGTATTATTTTACATATTTCAGGGTATATACACATTTTGCACAATTTTACATGAAAATAAATATTTAGTATTTTGCATCATTCTTTATTGTGTTTATATTATCTGTCTTTCTAATGTCTACCTAAATATATTTTTCTTTAAACATGAGAATAAATAGCTGGAATCAATGTTTCTCGAAGGTTCCAGAATGTAACTGACAATACTCTATTTTCCAACCATAAGCAGATTTATGAATGGTGAAGACTAGAAGTCGGGGGAGAACATATTTGCAGGAAAAAACAGTCTTGTTCAAGTATGTAACAGTCCTGACTTACCTTGCGATGTCAACAATGTCAATAATTTTCTTCAGGAAAAAAGAAAAAGAAAATTGGAGAGAACAATGTCAGTAACACCAGAAAAGATTAAGTATCTTATTGTGTTCTGTGCTAGGAAATAAACAATACATCTGTGTTATGCATTTATTTGTAATTTTCTCAATATTATTTACTTTCTTTACACATACTATATACATAATGTATAGAGAAGGTATTGCTGTCCATCCAAAAATTTGATATCAAGATTTCACTGGAAATACATGTTTTGAGACCCCCTGAATAAAAAAAAAGAATTAAGGCATGCGTGTGTGCATGTGGACAGCATAGCTCAAAAAGGACATGTTTATTAAATACCAAACTTGGCATTAAGTTTAGTATCTCTCAACGAAGAAACACTAAGATTTTCAAGAAAATCCTCCCCCCTCTCAAATAATCCTTACCTGGAAAAATGTTTGAAAATTTTGATTTTTTCAAAATGGCTTTAACAACTTTGATAATAAGTATTGTATATTAAAGATATACCCTCTGAAAACCTTTTTATTTTGGATGAATTTTGCTGAATTTTTGCATAACTGGTAAACTGTAAGAGATAGACAAAAACTTACTACACAAAAAATGTAGATTTTGTTAAAACACATAACTTATGTTATATACATTTTTGGTAGAGGTGACCATTTCTGAGACATTCAGCTTAAAAATATTTACACTTTTCTCATATAGGAATAAGTTGTCAACTCCTGGCCAAACAAACAAAAGAATTTCAATCATATAGCAACCAACTTTTAAAAGATTTGACTATTGCTTTAACCTGTGGTACTCCCTTATGTACCTTTTATTTACAAGGAAGCAAGTAATAAGACATTTCTGCTAATCTTTATTTCAATTAGTACGAAGTAGATAGAAAAATAAGCTTTTTAACAGTAATTTGTTAGAGAGATGTAGAGAAAGTCATGTGAATGAAACACATTAGATTTTTGTTGTTCAGTTCCTATCTGTTTAAGAACAACATTTGAAGTGTTAAACGATGAAAGTGTGAAAGTGAAATTTCAATAGTAGTTCCAAATAACAAGTTTGGAGTAGTATTGAGCAATAACTTTGATGACACAAGCAATGGATAGTAAACGAAATAAACTACTTCTCATTTTAAATCTGGCTTTCTAATGCAATTTTAAATAATATGCTATATATTCATAAATTCATATTTATTTGACATTACCTGTTTCATTAACTCCATGCTTCAGCAATTTTTCTAGATATTTGTGTACATATTTCTCAATTTGATATTGGATAAACACCTGAGCTCTGGTTAAGATCCTTGCTTACATTGACTGACATGCTAATTCTCTTAGCTTTTTGTTTCCCTAAATTACAAAGTCTGCATTATTCACTATGTATCAACATAACCAATGGCCTGTGGTATACCTTTTCAGTTTTATTTAAACTTTTCTTCCTTCTTTCACTTTGTTTATTTATTCATTTAGTTCAGTTATTGGGAATATTCATTCTTTGTAAAGTGTTAATAGTAATTATAAAATAATTATTATTATTATTAATACTATTATTATTAATACTATTATTATTATTATTATTATTAATATTATTATTATTTACTTATTGATTTTGATTCTGCCCAACCAGTAATATTGTCCTAAGTTTTTCATTAGTGGTTTAGTTATTATTTCTGTATTTATTATACATAGCAGGAATGTTGTAACTCTTAGTTAATCCATGTTCTTACTTTCATGCTGGCTTGAAACAATAAAAACTAATACACTTGCAAACTTTTATTACTTATTATTTTAACATCATCAAACTTAGTTTTGAACCTTATACTTTTATTTCTATTCTTTGAAACCTTTACTTTTAATTGTTACCATTCATCTCTATCTGGCTTGTCATCTGGGTGGCTCAGTTGATTAGGAGCTGGCCAAATAGGTGGTTTTTAAATGTGCTTACAAGGGACAACCCCATTCTGTAGATTAACTGGCATGTAAAGCAACCCAGCATGATAAAATAAAGGCACGCTGGTAAAATCCTGGCAGTTGACAGCATCATTAACAAACAAATGTCTTTTTTTACCACATGGATTCTTAGATTATTTTATATTTCCTTCTCTTAATTCGTTCAAACTATCATCTCTGAAATTCTTATTCAAAAATAAAGAAGAAGAAGAGGAGGAAGAAGAAATATTTCAAAATTAATATTATTTATAGCTTAAAGAATGATAAAACCATTATTTTTTCCTTCCGTTTTTGCTAATCATCCCATTAAACGTTAAAAAAGATACTGTGGCTTTTAATTATTCCGTAATAATCCATTACCTAAGTCTCCATCTCCTTTGTTTTTCTGTTTCAAGCTTCTTTTATTTAAGTTATGTCTTCAACTCTTTATTTATCTATAAAGTCTTACAGTTTCACAACTTCAAAATGCCATTTATAACTTCTCTTATTATTTCTTAGATGCTAACTCACATTTTTGTCCTTTATTGTGATTTAAATACTATTTCTTGCCACTCAGAATGGGTAATTCTTGGCATGGCGTATTGTCTTATGACAATCGCAAAAATGTGTATCGGGGTGTCATTTATTATGGGTTAACACCATCTTAGGCTGATTTACAGGACATCTAAGAATACAGGAGTTATTATCACTTAAAACTACTGAATACAAATCGTGTTACAAATTCTCTATCACTGATAAGAATAAACTCTTTACTACAACTTCTCATAGGTACCCTTAAAAACCTATGTTTCATATAAAATACTCTTTCTATTGTACATGGCTGGATGTTTAAAAACAGCTGATAGCAACAAAGTTAAGCTAGGTCAGTGTTCATGTTGTGAACTTCAGGTGTCTATGTTTACATAAATTCGATTACACATTTCTCTTTGAATTGAAGTAAATAAAATAGTTGTGTTGCACTTTCACTCTATTCACTAACTGGAACTTCTTATGGGAATACTTATTGAGAAACAATTATTGCTTTCTGTTTACCTATTTGTCACAATTGTGTATTCCATATATGAGTGGAATTTAAATTTTGTTCTCATCTCCTTTCAAATATGTGAATCTGTGTGAGTGACAAAATAAACAAAAATGCAGGATGTTGTCATCCCATTTCAAATATGTATATTTACTGATAATGAAGTAAATATGTGGAATGTTGATCCATTTCCAAATATGTATATTTACAAAGGAAAACGAAAAGGCAGGATTTGTTTAATCAGGGAGAGGGTTCTATAGGAGTAATTCCTGTGACTTTTTTCACCTCCCAGGGAGGGGTTCTTCTTCTGGTAAAATGGTGCTAGACAAGATACATGTACAGTTACAGCATAGGTATCACTTTGTTTTTATTACATAGCTTAAAGGGCTTAGCCTTTTAATCACCAAATAGGAAGTTTTGCTGATCTCCCTACCCTTCTTGCGGGAGTGTACGTTTCACTTGTCCCACTTTGTACGTTACTTCTCCTTTTGTCATACCTCTGATTGTTTTCATTTTTTTTTTTTTCCCCCTTGATTGCTTTTTATATTCTTAGTGGCCAATTCACCACCTGAGTTGACGGACATGCAAATATATTTTGCTTATCAATTCAAAATTGCTTTCCTTTCGTAAACAAGTGTAAAGGGAGTCATTTTCAAATTCTCATGTTTATAACTAGGCAAATATGAGCTAAGTTTATGTCCCAGTTTGAATGTCTTGGATTTATTCCTATTTGGGCTATTTTTATTTGCCCTTTCTATTAAGTCATGTGCCTGTGTGGTGACTTGTGGTGAACTGTAGAATGGTATCCATAAGTTTCAGTATTTATTGGGTCACCTCAATCATAAACACTGACCCTTTATCTGACAACAGATATTTGTGAGGCCTGTGCCAGCAAATTAAGCCATCTAAAATAAATTGACTTACTGAAGCTTTTGGTTCTGGTTTTATTTCTAGATACTGAGACAAATGTTCCATTGAATTAAAATGTACTTGTTTCTACTTTCATTTGAGGAATGGTCCTAGAATGCCTATACTAAACCTTTTTCCTATGCACTTCGTTGGGATGGGTTTAGAAGACTCTCTGGTTTCTAGTGTGCTGGGCCCTTCTGTTGACATGAAATACATTTTTTGACACATCTCAATATGCCATTCTTCGCACCCAGCCAGTAATAGTTGGAATTTAAATGATACAACATTGTGGTGAAGCCTAAATATCGGCCCATGACATCATCATTTGTGTTATGTAGCGCTTCTGCTTTTAAATCTCTTGGCACTGCCGGTAAGTGTAAGTTACTGAATCCTTCTGAAACCCTACTCAATATGACTCCATTCTTTAATAAGAATGATTTTGTTTGCCCTGCAATTTTCGCGTTCATCTTACTTAGCTGCCTGCATACTTGGAAGAGTGGCCTAAGTTGCTCATTCTTTGCTTGCATATTTACCAGTTCTGCTGGTTCTAGAAACATGTGATTAACTCTTCTAGTTCAAGGGTGTTTTATCGGTCCCTTTGTCTCCCAGCATGCATGACAATAGTCTGCATTCTTATGGAAGGATCTTAACTTATGCCTGATCTAATATTGGTACTCCTGCAACATTAACTGTACCAAGCTAATATTTAAATTTCATTAAATAGGACATGCGTGTTCCATGATGATTGTAATTAATTACAATTGTAATTAACTTATTTAAGCCGTAGATTTTTGCTAATAGTTCCTCTAACTAAGAAACCATGTAGTTCTTTTTTGCTTGAATCATGCTTCTCGATGCGAATGCATTTAAATACATCTGCCCTTCTGTGTGCCTCTATCACAGGATGACACCAATTCCTGCTAAGCTGGCATTGGCTCTTAGTTCTGTTTCAGCACCTGGTTTATAGTAAACTTCCTAAGCTACCCTTTACATGCAAATTGTATAGAACATTTTGATTTCCTCAAAAATGGCTCTAACAAAATTAATTAAAACATCATAAAGCTATTTTCATTACAAATGAAAGGTATGTCTTGAATTTTCTCGAAATAGCTTCTGAAGTCCTCTTCATTCTGGATGACTTATGCATAGGTAGAAAACTGTAAGAGATAAAACAACAAGAGAGGGCTACTACACAAAAAATAAAGACTTAGTTTAAACACTCAATTTATGTTATGCACTCTTAGTTTTTAAATTTCCAAAACAGAATTTTCTTAAAGCAAAGGTCTTTATTCACTTTTTGTCATCCTGGTTATGCAAAGAAAATGGAATTCCAAATGCATTATATAGCAGCAGCTTTTAAAGGATTTGATTGTCGCATTAGCCTAGCGTATTCCCATATTTTCTATTTTCCTTGTGATTATAAGGAACTGAGTAATAAGATCATTATTGCTGATATTTATCTTTCTAATGTTTGATTAGCATAAGTAGATAGAAGAATAAACTTTTGCAAGAATATATTTTGTGGCATAGGTTGAGAAAATATGTGAATGGAACAAATCAATTTTTTTATTAATGTTAGGCAATGGAGAATCCCTTGCCCTGTAAGTGTCCCATTATGAGACTTTTGTGCACTGTTAGTGATGCAAATTTATTCAGCATATTCCTACATTAAGGAGCTACAATGGGATTCAAAACTTGGTAATTTCAACTTTAATTCTTGGAAATAATTTTTATTTAGAAACAAAATATGTGCATATTAGCAACAAATAAACATTTCAGAACTTATTATTTTAGAAAAATATTCAAGCTAAAACATATAAAAGTTATAGATATTCAGTTGGGAAGAAAGTGCATCTGAAAATCATACATTAGCATAAGTGAGATGGGGCAAGCATATTTTCTTAAATAAGGTCATATCAAATGTGTAGTGGCTAGTCTGCTTGGGACTAAATATATAACTAATGAGATCTAAAAATATTGCTAACTGACAAGTTTATATTGCAGATATCACTGGTTCCACCAGAATGCAGTACAGTGCCAGTAATACTTCATTGTCTCTTGGAGCAAGTTGATGCCCTGCTTACACGTCCAGAAGAATTAGGAGTATCTGTATCAAGAAAGTCACAAAAATCTCAATCTGAGAAGAGGCTATCTCAGAAATCACAAACAGCTTCAGATTTAAAAGATTCTTCTGAGCTTAAAAAGCAAACCTTAAAAGACCTTTCATCAACACAAAAAATAACAGTGTCTTACAGTTCTGAAAAAAAAGCCTCATGGAAATCACAAATGCAATATGAGAGTTCTAATACTCTTGTGGATAAACGTGTTAATATTTCTTCAGATCTAGTAGAAGTACAACAAACTGAATATATAGGTGAATATCATGTTCTAGAACCTGAAGAAAACAAGTCACAGACTGAGAGCAGCCAGTTTCGCAGTTCAAGCAGAAATGAATATTTATTGCAAGGTAGTGCTATAATCTTTTTTCTGCAGCTTATCAGTTGTTTGGCCCAGTTGAACAACTTATTATGGAGCATTATTTTAAGAAATATGAACGATTAAGTTTTGCATAAGTTCTACAAGACCTTTTACAATATCGAATGAAAGGGAAACTACCTCTATAATTATAACCTTAGAATGAAGTCCCATTAAAATTTGGTCTTTTCTGGCAAGCAAAATTTCAATTTGAAAACAATGGAATCAAGTTTGGAACTGGGCATTTCTCACTGACACAAAGAGAGAGTATGTGTCTGTGCCTGTGTATGCATATGTCAGTAGATATATTTCTTTTCATTCCCCTTTGTTGTATGCTTTTGAGCATGCCTTTGCACTAGAGTAAATCCAAACTGAATTATTTCCATTGATAAGAATAAGTATCAACATTTCTATACTCTGAATTTCCCAAAGATATTTTCTTGTAAATCAAGTTGCATTTTCAAATAACAAGTTTTTTTTAAAACATTTAAATATATCTAAAACCCTCAATTGCCATTTTTTTTAATTTACTTTGAATAACATTATTTAAAATAGTTAGGTCTTTAAATTAATGATGACCAATGTTACTCTCTAAAATTTAGCTCTTATATATCGTAAGTCACAACTTTGTTCAGGCCATGTTCTAAGTGGAGTTTTAAGACATAAGAGCCATTAAGGTTGTAACGATGTGTCATGGATGTGTTACAAGTGTTTAATTACCTACACAATGATTATGGTCATCATTGTCTTCTTCTTTTTCCTCTTCCACTTCCACTTCAGGGATAGGCTATATTGCCCGTTCTGGCTCAAAGTCATCATCATTGGCATCGTCATTATTATTATTACTGCTGCTGCTATTGATGCCATTGTTGCTATTTGTAATGAAAAAAAAAAAACTGTTTGTTAACAATAATCTGTCAATTGCCAGAATCATATCTCTGCCACTGGTGAGCTGGAATTTTGTCCCACAGCAGTTCTTTTACATGCCAGTAAATCTACTGACATGGGACTGTTGCTTTTAAGTACATTTAAAAACCATCAGTCTGGGCTGGGTTTGAACCTGCGACCTTGAGATCAGAAAGCCAGCATCTAACCAACTGAACTACCAGACCAATTATTGCTTAAACTACTTCATGTAATAACTACAAGGGTCCCTAAATTGCCAGTATTTTCAGTATAATTTTTGTGTTAAATAAAGCTTTTTCACTTAAATATGACAGAACCAATGCAAAAGTTTATTAAAATTTGTACAGCTCCAAAATCAAGGATAGTCTGCCTACCAAGAAATTTTAAGGTAACTCTTAACCACCAAATGTCTGCATTATACACTTGTTGAATGGGAAAGAAGTCCATTATTTATTATGTGTCTTTCTTCTCTGAATGTGAACAAAAAGATTATTTACAATTATTTTGAATTTGTGTGGTAAATAAATTTGCATCCATTGAAGTTGAAATCACCATTTATGAACTTCATACATACAAAAATTGCACAGAAAGCAGTTGACTAGTGGCTTAGGCATAATTATAAAGAACATAAGAACAGCATAAGCAGTAAAAATGGCATTATAAATCTGCTAAACTCCAATTTAATATCCGAGCCGATTACAGTGTGCAACAAATTTAAACATTTTTTCTGACCTTTAGATGTAGTAGCTATGTGATTTTAACTAACAGAGACATGCTGAATTCATTTCTGAAATCCAAAACTTTCTATCATGAACCAATGTTTTTAATACTGAAATCCAAAATGTTCTATTATCTACCAATTTTTAATAACACTTTTTAATTGTACAAGTTAGTTATAATGAGAAATATAAAAACAGCAAAGAATACCACATTAAAATGTCTTTGTTGATCATTTGCGTTTATGGTCAGCTTCTGGCTATCTCTGATGATTGACCACCAACATTCACCAAGCACACTTGCATTCCATCTTCCTCTGAATTGTTTTTCAAAGGCTGATATTTCTTGAGGAAACTTCTCGCCATGCTCATTAATATATGGCACCAAGGTTTTTTGGAAAGAAGTCCAAATTACAGTCCAGAAAATGTAATTTCAATGATATATTGCATCCCATAACATGAAAGTAGTGTAATAATTCACTTAAAATAACTTCATAGTCAACTGATTTTTTTACTTTCTACACATACCATGTACATAGTGTGTAGAGGAGGTACTGCATTCCACCAAAAATTCAATACCGCAATTTCATTGAAAATACATGTTTTAGAATCCCCTGTACCCAAAAAAAGCATTTTTAGACTAAGGTCCATGTGTGTGTGTGTGTGTGTGTGTAAAAGTCAATAAAATACCATACCTGGTATTTAAGTTTAGTATCTTCCAGGGATACGACAAAGATTTTGAGAAAAATCCCCCCACCCCAAACTACACTCTACATGGAAAAAAATTTTGAAAATTTTGATTTTCTCAAAAATGGCTCTAACGATTTTGATTAAAATACCACATAATAAGGATATTTACCTGACAAATAAAATGTATATCTTGAATTTTCTGGGAATAGCCTCTGAAGACTACTTTATTCTGGATGAATTTTACAGAATTTGCATAACTGGTAAACCATAAGAGATGAACAAAAACTTACCACACAAAAAATGTAGAGCACGTTAAAATACACAATTAATGTTATATACATTTTATTTGTGGAGTTAATCATTTTTGAGATATTCCTTGTTTTCGGTAGCTTTGAAAAACTTTCATACAGGAATTTGCCAGCTCCTATCCATACAAACAAAGGAACTTCAGTCACATAGCAACCAGCTTTTGATTATCACCTTAACCAATGGTACTCCCTTATTTTGCTTCTACTTACAAGGAAGCAGGTAATAAGACTATTTCTGCTAATTTTTTCTCGATTAGCATGAAGTAAATAGAAGTATAAGCTTTTTAACAATAATTTGTTGCAGAGATGTAGAGAAAGTCATGTGAATGGAACACATCAGATTTTTTTCATTGAATTGACCATTTTTGAGGTATTCCTTGTTATATGTTTCAGATTTAAAATACTTCAACCTTTTTTCACACTGAAAGTTGTAAACTCTTGTTATTCCCAAGGAAGTATGTGCACAGTGATTTAAATACCAGTCAAGCCATTTTCTCCTCTTTCAACAGTTCTTCATCCTGAAAGACTGCTCTTATTTGTGGACCAATCCTTTATCTTTGCATCACTTAGGTTTGGGAATTTATTTTTGAGATGCATGAAAGTATGTCCTTCTGTCTAGTGCCTTTACATATAAGTCCGAACTTGATGTGTAAAGATGGTAGGAAGTCATCTTGAGGGTTCATAAGAGTTCATGGAAGACACTTTTGACTCCAGGAATGTAAGGTTGTCCCGCAGGCCATTCTTTACAAATGTCACAGCTATCCCATTCCACAAAAAACAACGTTATTAAGTATACCCTTGCTGTGTATCCATTGAGAGTCCAATAATTTTCAAGTCTTCAAATATATACCATTTGTATGAAGTACAGCAAGTTTGTTACAAAACTTGGCCACGAGGAGCAGGGCTTATGTGACCTTCACTCCATTTCCCTGCATGCAATCCTATATCGTTTTGTCATCACATGTGCACCAGTCTTACTTCTGTTCAGTCTTACATCAGTTCATACATGAATAACGTAGGAATGTTTAGAAGTGATTGGTTTTGCTTGAAGTGCTTTCAAAGTACAAAGTACAGTACCACAAAGAGTGCCTATGTACAATACATATGTGCTTATATCATCTTGTAGGGAAGTTTTAAAGCAATTTGAAAATAAATTTCCTGGCATGCATGTTCTGAGTAGAGAGATTTTTCGTTTACTTGTAAATCAATTCAGGAAGATGGGATAAATGTGTAATAGGAAAAGAAAAGTAAGCACACATGTGCTTACGGAGCAGAAATTAGATGAAATCAGAGAAAGGTTAGAATGGTCACCTTGCAAATCGCTTAGGTGCCTTGCACAAGAAACTGATATTTCGAAAGCTTCAGCATAGAAAGCAACAAAACTTTTAAACCTCAAACCATACAAGATTACTGTTGTCCAGGAATTGCTACCATGTGATCATCAAAGTCGGGTAAATTTCTGTAACTGGTTTTGAGGAATGTTAATGATGGAACAATCAATCCATGATTAATATGTTCAGTGACAAAACTTGGTTTCACTTACATGGTCATGAGTCATCACAACACAACCGATATGCTACAGACAAATCCGATTTCATTAATGAAACTCTCTTGCATGATAAAAAAATCAGGGTATGGTGCGCAACATATGGATATGAATAATAGGACCTATAAATGTAAAAAGAAGCTAGTAACAGTGAAGTACTAACACAAATATTAATATAAAAATAATATTTGCAACAAATCTTCACTTATCTTTTGGAATCCTTGCTTTGGAACAACTTGAAAAATAAAGTATACAAAACTAATCTTTACACATTAGAGGAATTAAAAAATTAAATCAGGACGGAAATTAATATTATTTCACTGAGCTAATGCGTGTGAATGAAAATTTCCTCAGAAGATGCTGTAGATGTATTGATGCAGATGGACAGCATTTCCAACACCTCCTGTGATAAGGTATGTTTTGTGTTTATTCTGACAATAGTTAATGTGATTTGAGATTTTATTTTCATCCAAGCATATGTGACTGGTTGACGGGCTGTGTGATGCCAGCCAAGTATGTGACCAAGGGGTGGACCATGTGCCTAATGGCAAAGTTTTGTATCATACTTATTACATATTCAATGCACCTTAGTATTACATTTAAAACCTAAAACGTTTCCTTTGTATGAATGGCATATGCGATAGGAACAGGTGGGAAAAAATTACCAATATGAATAAGTACTGCCTTTAGATTTAGAATAAATAAATAAAGTGCCAGTGTTCTGGATAGTATTCATGTCCCAAGGCCTGAAATAAGCCATTCACATTGTTGCAAAAAAATATTCCTTCATTCTCAGAAAAATATTCATAAAATGAGTTTGCCGTTTTCTAAACAGTTACTTTGACATGAATATCTAAAAGATTCTATTCTTGCAGTCCAGGGTCCAACAATTGCTTGACGTTTGAAAAGGTTCAAGTCCCTCACAAAATCATTGAAGGCGTTTAGTGAGACACCTGGTATTTACAGGGTAAAAATGATGTAGATGATTGAAACTCTGGATCTCAAATAGGACTACTACAGTTTGAAACATGGGTGTGTCTTCTTCTGAAATGGTGTACTACTGTATAGGCCTAAGTGCAGGAACATATTCATTTTGAACTGGTCAGATGGCTGAAGGTAAATTAGGGCACTGGATCTGCCCTTTGAATTTTGAAATATATCCTTTTATATATACCAAACAGAAGTAACAATCTGTTACATGGTACCGAGATTCTCGCCAAACCATAGCTATACCGAATTACATTGCATTATGTTTACCTTATAGCCAATTTCTCAAATTCCAAGAGCATGAATTGCAGCATATGTGAGATGCACATGACTTATCTTGGTGTCCCACGTGACATCCAAAATACAGTTCATATGCCTTTCAAACTAGAGGCATAATTTTACATTTTTGGTTCTTGAAGGTTAGTTCTCCACATACATAACAAAAAGAATTAGGATGAATTTTACACTGATGTGGCATTATAGTATATTTACCATCCTTCAAACTAATCTAAAGCAGGATTATGAAACACTAGCTTACTCCTTGAACACCAACAGCAAAGCAACTACAAACTGAAAATAAATGAAGTGTCATTAGCTATAAAATGCTAAATACAGATGGCAGCACAGGATGTGGTGCTAAAATATTGTAATATTTATCACCAGGTGTCAATCCATATCCTAAGGAAAAAAGCACGAAATTAAAGTAGTATGTAGAAAGCAGGAGATTAAACTGCTATGATATATGTATGTTAAAATAATGTTTGTAACAATCTTCCTTTTTTAGGTTTTTGAAAACAATTTTATGTGATAGACAAAATCTAATTATGGATTTCTTTTTGCCATTAAACAGGGCATCTAATACACCTATTTTCATAAAAGGGACTAATTTTGTGTTGCACAGTGTTATTAATCAAGGATATCATCTCCAATTGCAATGCTTAAAGGGTTTACCTCTGTACTGTTGCTGCTCTGTTAGATTAATAGTATTTGTCAGGAATTGTCATGGGAACTACTACCTATCCAATGGAACAGTAACACAAGAAGCTGAGCTGCTTCCCAAACTCACTGTCTATAGCACAGCGGCAGTATTTATAAAGAAAACCAATTAAGGCTTCATTAGTTAAAATTAAAAATAATATATTTTATTTCAACCATAACATAAAATATCATAATTAAACAATTTCTAGTGCAAGAAGCACAGATTCTTCCATTTCAGTTTGTTATAGAAGAGCTTCATCTTTAAGACTGTAGCTATTATCAGCTATATGGAGATCTCCCCCCCCCCCTTCCCCCCAGTGAATGAGAGCAGTTTCCTCTTCCATGCCTCCAAAAGTGCTCTCTCATCCACGGGCAGTGGTTGCCTCTAAAGGAGCTTCTGGTGTGTAACCACATATGAAGCCGATAACAGTGACTGCCAAAATGTGGAAGAGTAGATTAAATTTCATTAATGACTGGAATAATCAGCATTTATTACATGTAATATCTTGGGCACACAGAGAATGCCATAATAGCTAGACATAGGTATAAGTGTACAAATGCTGGTTCCTATTTAGTTTAAGTTACATAATGTATCTAACGTATAAACCCAGGTAATATTTAAGACATAATTCAAGAATAAACCAGAACATTGAAATCAAACTTATAATTAGGACACAGAACTTAATAACCTTAAAAATGGCAAAAAATGACCTAAAAATGACCCAAAAATTCTCTTAAAATGACCTAAAAAATTTAAAAAAATTACCATATGAAAATTCTAAATAACATCATAAAAATTAATATTAGGTCTAATGATATTTTGTGAGTAATTGTATTGTTAAAACTATAATTTTTCTTAGTATGGTAGCCTCTTATTACTGCAGATAATCTGTTAAGTAAGTCATTCTATAACAATAATATTAAGTAAGTTTACCTTAGTCAGCATTGCAATACACACCATAGTCATCCTCAAGTTTTCAAAAGTTATGGATCTGTGGTTGTCAGCACTGTTTTATACCGCGAGAAACTTCTTTCTACGTATATAGATGTAATGGGATAAAATACTGGCTGTATCACACATTGCCTTTATATCCTTTGTTTTCATCTGATACATTTTTCTTTTTTTGCCTAACAATGTCCATAATTTCACCTTTTATAATTTGTATGCAGTCTTCAGCCTTCCTGATTAACTATATTGACTTGTCCAATGACACACCACTTTCTTCAACACTGGTTTTGGTTTTTGGCAAAAATGAAAAATTTATTTAATGCACGCCAATTTACCTTACAGTTCAGGATCAGAAAACAGGCCCTGTGCACTCCTAATTGCCAAGCATCTCCCCTAACAAAGCTACTCACCACTGCACTCTCATCTGAAAATTGTCTCAATAATATGTGCATGCTGTCAACCACATATACCATCATGTTAAAATAGGTTGCAGGGGCAGCTCTACATTAGAGGCCTTATCTTTGAAATATTTAATTCGGGATGGAGCTTTCACAAAGGCTTTCTTTACTATGGAAACTAGTTTGTCTACTTGTTCTTGATCTTATCTCCTCCACGACTTGATGTAAAGCGTGAGTGAGACAAGTAACATGCACCATCTTACTGTTAAATGACTTGATAGGTTTCCCTACCCTCATTATGTATTTCCCTACCCTCTGTTACAAAAAGGAGCACATTTTCATGTTGTACACCATTAGGCCAGATTAAACACATGCTTTTTTTGAAAAGTTTGCATATCTGAGTGTGATTGACCACCTCCAAAATCTCTGAAGCTAGAAGAAAAATTTGTTCAGGACTTTCTGTTTCTAGGGTCCCTATTATTACATTGGCTATGTACCAACCCTGCACATCAGTAGTCTCATCAATTGATATGAAAATGTTTTACCTGTTCACATTTACACATATTTTGTTTAACATGTTGTTACAACACTTAATTAAGTAGCCTCATCTGGAATCGTGGGACTAGTGTGGCATTCCAAGAAATCTAGTATTTTAGAATTGCTTAGTTTTCCTAGTGGAATATTTGCACTTACAAACATTTCACATAATTCTTTACAAAATAAAGATGACGTCGAAGCAATTTCTATTAGCAGTAGTTAAGACAGTTTTCTTTTGTTTGTATTTTCAACAGCTTGTAACTGTTTCTCTCATCCAATATGTTGTTGCACAGTGATCTGTTTATCTGCAGCAAAGTTAATTTTGCAAAATTTACAAAATTGAATGAACACATTTTTAGGGATTTCTGACATATATTGTCTTAAATGACTTGCAGTTGATAATTTTTTTTGCATTCTGGTAATAGGCACTGCACTGACCCAAAGAAATGCTTTTCTAACTGTGACTGCCAGTGACACAATCAATTAAGAATGATGCAATCACTTGGGCATTATCTACCCTTGGAACACAGTAAATCCCTGATAAGTAATCTATAATTCAAAACCAAGTTTTTACCTGGCTAGAAGCCTGAGAAGATTTTGAATTAACACGTCGCCAGGAAAGCTTCAGTTCTTATTTCAAGTAATCTATACTTCAAGGATGTGAACTGCAGTGAATAATTTTATTATTGTATATTGCAATATATGGCTATTTCATCATTAAATAACAAAATATGACTTAAAATGAACAAATAGATACAATATATATGACTACTTCATCATTAAATAACAAAAAATGACTTAAAATGAACAAATAGATACAAAAATACTATATAGAGATCCATAAAGTCAGGAAAATGACCTAAAACTGTGGTTAAAAATTACTTCAACTGGGAAAATGTGGGGAAAATGCATTTTGATGACCTATAAAAACCACATCTATTTTACATCTTTCTTGCAGAATGAACTTAATTATCGATAAGTATCGTCTCCAACAACTCGGAACAAAAATGACATTTCATCAAAACGCGGGCCCTGTTTATGATACTCCAACTCATCATATGCAAATTGGTAATCTTTAAATTTGTTTTTTATATTACTGGAAAAGATCACAGAGTTAAATATGCTAACTAGGGCAAAGATCTTCAATCATAGAAATCATGTTCTGAAACTAATGCTCTACTTGCAATAGCAAAATTTAGGAAAGCTAACCATCCAGTTAACCACTAGCACTATGGAAATAATTCTAAGGTAAACTCTGAATTGAACAACTAATGCTATACTTGCTTTAAAAATATATTTAACAAGATAATAATTCAGTCACTAATACCACTATAAAAATAATTCTAAACTGAATTCAGGGCTAACAAATGCATTTGCTTACTTAGGAAAGATTTTATCAAGTTAAAACTTCAATTACTCAAAATAATTATCCACTGAATTGCTTACTAGTAATTCTGAGTTCTATTCACAGGAATAAAATAGCTCTGCTGGAATAAAAATCTTAAATCACCAGAATCAGTTTACAAGTTAAATTCTGAGTTAAGTAACTAATACTTTGCTTGCATTAATAATGTTTAGCAAGTTTACTGATTCTGTTAAGTACTAGCACTATGAAAATAATCCTAAGTTAATTTCTGAACTATGCCACTATACTTTACTTGCTGAATTAATAATTCAGTTGCTAATAGCATATTAAAAATAATTGTGAGGTGAATTCAGGGTTAAACAACTAAAGCTTTACTTCTTTAGGAAAGAAAGATTCATAAAGTTAACACTTCAGTTTCTCAACAGCACTGTGAAAATAATTCTACACTGAATTGCTTATTAGTAACTCTCAATTATATCACTTGGAAATGAACACAAGAACACTTGATGGAATAAAGATCCTTAACCATAAAAGTCAAATTTTAAGTTAAGTAACTGATACTTTACTAACATTGGCAATACCTAACAAAGTTATTAATGCAGTTAACCACTAGCACTATGAAAATAATTCTGAGTTAAATTCTAAGCTGAGGCACTAATACTTCACTTGCTTGGCCAAATTTTAGCAAAACTAATCATTGATTTAGAATAGCACTATAATAATTCTGAATTGAATTGTGAGTTAAGGAACTAACATTTTACTTGCTTAGGGTGAAAATGCTTAACCACAAAGTCCAATTATAAGCTAAACAACCAAGGCTTTACTTGCTTTGGTAATACCTAGCAAAGTAATAATTCAGCTACTAATAACACCATAATAATTCTGAGCTTAATTTTGAGTTGAGCAACTAATAATTTACTTGCTCAGGAAATATTACACTAAGTTAATACTTCAATTACAATAGGGTTGCGGAAATAATTCTCATTGAATTGCTTATTAGTAATTTTCAACATTATTCACTGAAAAAGAACTAGAACAAAACACTCTTACTAGCATAAAGGCCATTAATAAAAAGAGCAAATTCTAACTTAAATTCTGAATTAAGCAATCAAAGCAACATTGACAGTATTTAGCAAAGCTAGTTATTCAGCTAACCATTAACACTTTGCAAATAAGTCTAAATCAAACTCTGAATTGAGCAATTGAGGCCTTACTTATTTGGGTAATATTTCACAAGGTTAGGAATTGAGCTACCCCATGGCACTGTAAAAAGAAGTTCTCATGTCTGGCATATTCTCCAGCCCTGCTTATAAGTAATCAAATGGGCCACACAGAGATTTTATTTGTACAAAGATTTGCCATAGTTTTTCCACAAGAACTCAAAATAACATAGGAAGTAAAGGATTTTACCCTTGCTAGCTTACATAAAGTATTGAAATCAGCTAAAACATAGTGTAAACTGTTTGACTCTAATGTTGGGAAATTCTAAATTTTAAATGGAACAGCACAAGAGGAGAGAGAAAGAGAGAGAGAGAGAGAAATCAGTCAACAAAGCCAGGGACAATTATGCATTAAAGTCTAAAGTTACTATTAAGTCATGTGCCGGAAAGATAGGTACTTACATACAGTTAATTAAACAACTTTCGTGCAGCCACAAAGACTAATTCAATCAGCTCATCTTTTGAGCTACAGCTACTCAGGATAGGATGGAAAGCCCACCTCACACTCTCACACTAGTCTCCAACTAGTCACAAGAAATAAACCCACTCCCTGTTCCTCACGCCAGGCTCTTCCAGCCAAGAGCCATTCCCCTCCCAGGCTGTTTCAACAATGGCCACGCCATGGCCAAGTGGTTACACCATTCACCTCTCACCTAGATGGCCAAGGCTCGATTCCAAGCAACCGCATGTGAGATTTGTGGTGAACAAAGTGGCACAGGGGTAGGTTTTCTCCAGGTTCTCCAGTTTCCCCTGCCATTACATTCTACCAGTGCTTCATCTCCATTCCATGTGTCACCAGTGTCATCACCTGCAGTGCTATGGTAGTAAAAGTGAGCATTAAACACTATATAAAAAAAGTAACAATAAGACTACATATATATAAGAGTAACAAGAAAATGTTACAAGACACATTGACTTGCTATTCAATTATTTAGGCTCAATACAATATCCCTTTTTAAATGTCTCTTTTTATCCCTTGCTATTTCTGGTTTCCTGTTGTGGTCTTACCAGCTCTTTCTTCCTATTCCTTCTTCCTTAGGGGTGATATTTCAAGGCTATTTTTGGTTACAGGCTTCCTCCGTTCATTGCAGTTATTTACTCCAGTTGTTTCTATACTATAAGATTTTATCATCTATTGCATAAATATTTAATAATTATTCTTTTTTGTTCATTTGGTGTTTTGTCTCTTTTGGTTTATCCTCTAACATTTTGAAACTTCATTCTTTCCCCCTCTCCCCTCTCCCTCATCATCTCCCTCTCTCTCTCTCTCTCTCTCTCTCTCTCTCTTTTTTAGAATTCCTGATTCAGTCCCATTTTAAATATAGTGGGAGCAGTCAATTTAAATTGTGTGTCTTTCAGTGTTATTTTAAAACTTCTTATTGTACTGAAATTATATATAAAAATCTGATGTGTTCCATTCACATGACTTTCTCTACATCTCTGCAACAAATTATTGTTAAAAAGCTTATGCTTCTATTTACTTAATGCTCATCGAGAAACAATTAGTAGAAATAGTCTTATTACTTGCTTCCTTGTAAATAGAAGCGAAATAAGGGAGTACCATAGGTTAAAGTGATAGTCAAAAGCTGGTTGCTATGTGACTGAAGTTCCTTTGTTTGTATGGACAGGAGTTGACAAATTCCTGTATGAGAAGAGTATGTTTTTCAAGGCTGAAACCAACAACAAGGAATATCTAAAAAAACGATCAACTCCACGAAAAAAATGTATATGACATAAATTGTGTGTTTTAATGTGCTCTACAATTTTTGTGCGGTAAGTTTTTGTCTATCTCTTATACACAATTCCGTAAAATTCATCCAGAATAAAGTAGTCTTCAGAGGCTATTCCCAAAAAATTCAAGATATACGTATTATTTTTCAGATATATATCTTTAATATACTATATTTTAATCAAAATCGTTAGAGCCATTTTTTAGAAAATCAAAATTTTCAAAAATTTTTCCATATGAAGGGTAGTTTAGGGTGGGGAGATTTTCTTAAAAACCTTTGTGTCGCATCCTTGGAAGATACTGAACTTAAATACCAAGTTTGGTATTTAACGGTCTTTCCATTTTTGAGCTATGCTGCACACACACACACACACACGCATGCACGCATGCACACATGGACATTTTTCTAAAAATGCTTTTTTTGTATTCAGGGTGTCTCAAGAACATGTATTTCTGGTGAAATCTCGGTATTGAATTTTTGGGTGCATTATAATACCTTCTCTATATTTTATGTACATAGTATGTATAGAGAAAGTAAAAATGCAAGTTATGGAACATAAATTATGTTTACTCTCATGGATTTTTCATCACAAACTCCACTACTAAAATTATGCCCATTTCAGCCACAAGTTCCATAAAAACTATTATTTCACTGTTATTGTTGGAAACACCAATCATGTGTCCATGAAATACCAGTGATCAGTTGGAATTAGTCATGCCTAGAATGAAGGCTGGATGAGTGAATTTTTACCCAGTTGTGAAACAATATGTTTCTTACTGACTCACCAGCATACCTTGGTAGTATTGTGCACAGGCAGAGTACCAGACTGCAACAGCTATGACTTGTTCTGATAAATGTTAGGGCAAAATAAAGAACTTTGAAGTGAATAATATACCAGTAAGAACAGGTCAGAAGCATGTTATGTTATATCTTTAAAGAGTAACATAATCTTATGAAAATGTTTACACTGATAGCCTAATGAAGCATGAAGTTTATGAAGTACTTCATAAACTTTTCTTGATGTAGGTCCTAGTGAAATTCAGTGCTAATGAAAGATCATTGATCTAAGACACTATGTACATAATGTGAAAGATTTCGTCTTTTTTTATTTCTGGATCCTGTCACACATTTTAAAGCTTTTTTAAAGCAATTAAATTGAACCTGCATATATTTAATGTAACTGGTGTATAGAAGTTAGTAATTGTGATGTGTACTTCTTTGGAATGACATCTAAGTGGATATGAGAGCTTGTGCAAAGTACCTGTGCATTATTTCAGGCATCATCCTCATGCAACAGGTATTATGGTAAGCCAACACAGTTTTTTCTAGTTTTAGATTGAAGTTCAGAGTGTAACATGTGCAAGTCTGGGTTCGCTCCAACAATGTGCAGCATTGCAATGTATGTGCATGCAGGTCAGATACTAGAATGGATCTCCAATGAGAGCATTTATGCATTATGATTTTCTGCAACAAGTCAGTTAATAGTAGAGAGAATGCCTTGAAAGACTGCACCATGCACTTGGGATCTTTGCCCTTTGCAATGGTCTGCAGTGTTTAGAAAAAGAAAAAATTCCTTTGAAGATGAAGATTGCACAGCTGAGCCAGCTTCAATGATAAATGACAAATGAAAATGTGGTGAAAGTAGAGTGCATGTTCTGGAAGGACGATCATTGCACATATTATTCAAATTCAAGAAGCTCTCAAAATTGGATTGGCAGCAGTGAGAACAATCTTTAAAGAAAAATCTTCTTGTCAGGAATGTCCAAAGTCATTGAATCCCCCCATCACCTCACCGATGAGCAGAAACAGACACAACAGAAATAGTGCTAGAAAATGATAGAAACTTGATGGGGAAAGATTCAAAACATATTTAACATCATAATGGGGGATGAAAGCTGGATATACCAATATGTTCTAGAAAGTAAGTGGATCATCAGTCTGGATGGGCTCTTCTTTCCAGTATGGGACGCGGGAGTTTTCGAAGTTCAACGTGAGCGGAATATTTTTTCAAAGTACAGCTATACATTTTATTATCTAATATGAATTAAAAATCACTTGAGTTCATGCTGGAAAATGTTTTCTTAACATAACTTAAGGTTTATAATTTTTTATTTATTTATTTACAATTTATGTAGCCTTCTGAAGAATGCAGTGCAGCCAAATTATCCATTTTGAATCACATAATGTAAGGCAGCCAATAGTTTTTACTGTCAAAAATTACACTAGCTATACAGCTTGTCACTAGCTATTGCACTAACTAAATAACCATGTGTACTGTTTTTTCCTAAATTATTAGGGAACATAATAAATGTTTACCCACTCATTAACTAAGCCAAGCCTAAATCTAATCTATACTGTTTGTCCCTAAATTACTAGCTATTTACACTAAACACATAACTCACCTGTTAACTAAGAACCTAGCCTAAAGCTAATATCTACACCATAGGGTATACCTGCTTAATATCTTCCACAAGTTCCTGAAAAGGGTCTGCTAAACGATTTTTGGTGTCAGCATTTTTGGTCCAATTTTTTCATTTGTTGATTTAAATAATGTGGCCGGTACCTCCAATTTTCCCTCTTGAAGGTTTTTGGTATCTTTAGGAACCATGCACACTTTGCAGCAATAATCGAACCAATCAGATACTGTCTGCAAACACACATTGGTCTCAAACTGACACTCCATACTGTCACCTCGTATGACTTATTGTATGTAAATTAGTGTATGAGAAAAAGAATTTGCCTGGGCAATACTATGTAACTTTTTCATGTCCAATTCTAAAATTAATAATAATACTAATAATAATGATAGCAACTAATAATAATAATGATGATAATAATAATAATAATAATAGTTACTTTCTAGATAACTTGGGTTATGTTTGGTCCTGTCTCTTAATGTAGTGCAAAACCGCATTGCATTCAGAACACAACATTCTTATTCTCAGCACACCCTCGTCAAATAATAATTGAAGAGAGGCCTCCAAAATCGTTGAGGTAAACCAACAGATCTGACACATTAATCAGATGAGTCATTTCTAAAACTATTAGAATCTGTAACAATATTGCCAGTAACATACACCCTTCCCTTCTCGCACTACAATAAATTCTGCTGAATCACATCCCCAAGTTTGTAAAGCATTAAAACCCAAGAGAAAGTATGGTCAAGGCTTTCCAAAAATGACTGGTTGTTAATCGCTTCCAGATGGTACTACTACACAGTCTGTTGATTATTTGCAGAGTTTGACTACGATTGTTAAAAATGGTTGCAGGTTGGCTGCTATGCGAGATGCAATATGACTCGCGATCTTTGGTTGGTTCTGTCTGCTTGTGCATGCACATTTGCGAACCATTGGGTTTAGAAAAATTTCTCACCCTCTCACATCACATGTCAAGAATCCCTATCTGGGTCTTCCCAAGAAAAGATCTCCCCAAAAATGTAGGGTTGTCAAGAAAATTATTTGTTCTTTCTTCTCAGTTAGTATACATGTTGTAACAATTCATGAGGGACAAAAGACTGTCACTACAAAATGGCACATCATAAAATGTCTGCTGCAATTCTTCAATGAATTGAGAACAAAGTGTCCAAAGGCTGGTCTGCATGAAATTTTATTCCACCATGATAATGCCTCTGCCCCCAATGCATGAGAAATAACTCAATTTCTGCACAAAATTAGGCATTTGAAAAATGGTTGGAAAGGATGAGATGTATATAATGCAATGGAGAATACTTTGAAAAGATACAATGATCAGATCTAAATATTTAAAATTTTATCACACTCATTCACAAATCTTCCTGAGCGACCCTTGTATACTGCATCAATTTTCTCTTTTTATCCATTAGGAAGTCATATTTTTCAGGCTCCCAAAGCACTCTAAATAGTTTTCTCATCTTTTGAAACAATATAATTATAGTTGCTGGTTTGCTTGTTCCAAACATTCATGTTGCTTTGTCTGGATTACAACTCAACGATTTGCCAAATGACCATCCACATTACAGCTCCCTCTTTATACAAATGCTTGTTTTTCATAGATTTCTAAGGTTCTAGAAAGTTCTAAAGAACAGTATTTGAAACCAACTTATTGACAGTGATTCCAGAATCTTCTGGAAATCACCACATTTTAATGAGCATTTGTTCCTTCCTAGCCAAAACAGTGATTCAATAGCCTCAGCAGTATGCATGACCATTGAGATACCCAAAGTAATGAATATTTTAGTTTGCTTAAAATCTACAACTTATAGTAAATAAAGAAACAGGCTTGTCTTGATGAAAACCACAACCACTAATTGTTGTGTAGTTGAATGGATAGGTTCACCTGCCTTCATTCAGGAGATCTGGGTTCAGGCCTGGTGGATTGAAATTTTTGTCACACTTCGTGGTTACCATGCCTGTGAAGAATGATTTTTGGGCATAAAAAATCCTTAGTACGGCTTCCTTTGGAAGGGAAGTAAAGCCATTGGTCCCTTGTAGATTTATGGCACGTAAAAGAACCTCAAGCTTGATAAAGAGGCCTCTGAGCAAAATTAAGAAGTCTTTCATGCCCAATATAGAATGGGATGCTGAGAACTATAGTAGTTAAAGAGCATCCATAAATAACACTTCATTTCAATTCATAAATGAAAATAATAAATATTAAAGATAAAAACAGAATTGATAATATTAATTGCTTTTTCACACAAGCTGTGTTTAGGAGAGGAGTTGAATAGACAGAGTCAGACTGAAAAATTCAATGCTATAGCCAAGATTTGAACCATGTATCTCCCAGTGTCTAGCCAGTTGCTCTACCACTGAGCTACCATGGCAACATGCTCAAATTATTTTAAGATGACAACCACAATGGCAACTTATAATGTTGTAAGTACTTTAAGTCCCAGGACTCATAGTATAGCCAACTATTGTGGTCAATTGAGGGGCTCAGCGCCAGAGGGAGCTATCCCACTAATAGCTAAATTTGAGAAAAAAGGAGTTTTATTAGGGTTGTTGATTTGGTGAAAAACGTAATATTAAGGTACAACTTTTTTAAATCCAGTATTTGATCCACATTTTGAAATGTCCTAGAAAATACAAAAAAGTGATATTTAACAGTTTCTTTTATTTATTTAGCACTGCAAACCGTATTATTTACTAAAAATTTACTTATGCAGAGAGAGAAACTAAACATGATATTATTCATATTCCTCACCATTGTTTCTTTTTCGTTTAGCAACAACTTTTTTTCATATGTTTTGCTTGCATTTTCGTTTCTTTCCTTCACTAGCTATACTATTTACCTCCATTTTGAAAAACAGAATAATCTGCAGCATAGTATAATGCCTAAAATTTCAACTATTTACACAATATTCTTAATGTTTAATAATAATCTTACATATTATTCTGTTTCATGTATTAAGGCCTAAAATCATTATTTCTTGGCCTATAGTTTAAACAATAAACAATACTACTAAAATAGTTACAGTTCTGTAAGTTTGGTGACATTGTTCTTTAAATAGCAGGCAACTTCATAATGGGATATCCCCATCTGGCACAAACTTTCTCACTTTGGAAAATGACACAGTTTCTGTAAGTTACTGTAGATGGCACTCTAAAACAGTTAATATTACCAAGATTTCTACAGACATGAGAGATGGCAGAAGCTGTGTAAAAACAAAAAAATCTCATTTTTTCACAATGTGTAGGATAGCTCCCTCTGGCACTGACCCCCTCAATTGGTATTGATTTTAATTGTTTTTTCACACAAGCTGTGTGCAGAGTCAGTTGAGAAATTCAATGCTATGCTAGCATGTTACCATGATAGCTCAGTGGTAGAGCAACTGGCTAGAGACTGGGAGACTCGTGGTTCAAATCCTAGCTATGGCATCGAATGTTTCAGTCTGACTCTGCCTATCCAGAATTGATAATAGTAAATTAAAGGTTTAAGCTTTAAAGACCAAAATTACAACTGGCAATGGTGTAACTTGAAACAATAGTTATTTAAATATATTTAATGTAATTTGAAGTAACATTTTTCAGAAAATAAATATTTTCTAGACTTAAAATACTTTTGACACTTTGTTATGTCACCTCTAAGACCAAGGGAATTCAAATTCCAACCTTCTCTCCTGGAAAGCAAAATTAATAATTTTTGTTGCTTTTTCTAAGTTCTCTTAGTAGGAAAATTTCATAGTTTTAAAATTTAAAATTTTAAAACTATGGACACCGGCCGTGAAAGCTTACGCATATATTTAGGAAAATTTCAGTCTCTCTGTTCTCAAGTAGAACTTTTGATTTTCCTCATTGATGAAAACAGCCTTTCTACTGAAAATGTACTCACAGAAATTGTATATAGAATGACACTAACATTTTAAACTGTGGAAAACTTTTATTTTAGCATTGAATTAATGCACAGTATTCAAGTTGGCTCAAGATTTTATATCTAAACTCTTATACTGTACACTATAGTCAGCATTGTCCCCAATCAAATGACATTCAAGACCTTTCCAATCGTACATAAGAGACTTTTAAAGCATTTTTTTATAAATTGGTCCACAGTTTTCCTGTGACAAATTTAAAAATTTCACTTTAGAATAATCTGAAAAACATATGTTCTAATCACTTATCACCATTATAAACATCTCAGGATAGAGAGGTTCATATTCATTATTTTTCCTCTTTGAACACTCACATACTTGAGACACAGTTTCTTGAAAAATTTGTTCTCAGTCATCACATAATGCAGCTATGGAGAATGAGTTTCTTGTATTTTTTCTGTTCACAATGCGAGATAATACTAGCTTGGTTTTGAAGAATGTTTTACAGCACATCGGTGAAAATGTTATTTAGTTGAATATGTTTACAAGAAGAAAAAAAATTAAAGTGAAAAACAATTTTGAACCTTCCACTGGCAGTAAAATATCGGATTCAATTTCTTGAGGCTGTTCTTGCATAGCACTAAACCAGTTATGTTCCTACATATAGTGATTACCAATCTTGACAAGTAATTCAATCTTATTGCACAAAAGGAATATCCACAATTTCATGTTTTATAGTTGACAAAATGGTCAAATGTCATTTTGAATTTTATTATAAATTCCTTTAAACACAGGTAAGGTTTCTAAGTGCTGCACTACAACTATGGCTTGTATTACATCTTTTTGAGTTTGATTATAAATTCCTGTAAACACTGTAGAGGTTTAAAAGTACTGTTCTAAAAGAGGATTATACTCTGCAGTGTACTTCAACAGTTCCACATAACTGACCTGACTAATAGAATTTGCTGCTTCATCATGTCCTCAAAAGGCCAATTCTTATTTCCCTAGAAAACATACTGCACTAATAAGCCTTTTAGGGATAATGCTGTTCTGCTTTTTACTCTATCATGTATGTATAATGAGCATAGTAGATAGAGAAAGTATTGTATTCCCCCAAAAATTTGAAAACGAAATTTCACCTGAAATATATGTTTTGAGACCTCCTGATTCAAAAAAAAAAAAAAAAAAAATGTGCATGTGTATGTGAGTGCATGTGTGTGTGGACAACTTAACTAAAAAATGAAAAGTCGTTAAATACCAAACTCAGTATTTAAGTATAGTATCTCCCAAGGATGTCACACAAAGATTTTCAAGAAAATCCCATACCATAAACTACCCTATACATGGAAAAAGTTTAAAAAAAATGTTAACTTTCTCAAAATTAGTACTAAAGATTTTAATTAAAATACTGTATATTAAAAATATTTATAAAACGTATATCTTGATTTGAAGTTCTCTTTATTCTAAATGACTTTTACATAGCTGGTAAACCATAAGAGATAGACAAAAACTTACTACACAAAAAGTGTAGATATGTCTGAACACACAATTTAAGTCCTTTATATTTTTGTTGTGAAGTTAATCGTTTCCAAGATATTCCTTTTTATTTGTTTCGGTTTTAAAATACTTATACTTTTCTCAAACAGGAAACTTCCGTGCAGCATGCAAAGAACTGAATTTCAATGACAACGTATAGCAACAGCTTTGAAAAGATTTGACTATTGCTTTAGCATAGGATATTCCCTTAGTTCCGTTTTACTAATAAGGGACTAAGTAATAATTTAATGCTTATCTTGATTAGCATGGAAATTGTTTGTAGAATAGGAACACAGATTTTTTTACTGTGTAGAAATATTTTATTTTCAAGCTGGTCATCAAGTGCAGTTTCCCTAAAAGTAGTTATAGCTGTAGACAATCTTAGATGATTAGCAGACATCCCATGTTCAGAAATTCACCATAGAATTTCTCAAATGCATTTACCTACATTGATACTTCACTCCCACTATTATTCAACTCCTCCCCAAAGATATCTTCAGTTAGAGTAATGAAACACCCATAAAGCCCTTGACCTTCAGAGTCACATGCAAAGTCTCTTTTGCTGCTCTCGTGATGCTGTAGGAAAATTTCTTCAGCTGGCTCACAGTTGCTATCGGTAATATAATATATTAAATCTAAATGTTTGAAAGAAGTGTAATGATAAGCTAGATATTATTGAATAATTATGTGGTTATAATAATGTATATTATTAATACATTTTTATATTGACTGTCTCTGTGATGTTCGACCATGTTAGTGCGCTCACCTTCAGACAAAATTTCTTGATTCAATTCCCACAATTATTGCTTCTGCTGTTACCAAAACAGTCTTCAGTTTGCTTCCCCTGAATGCACGCTACTGATAGTAGTCATGGAAACTGTGAGTCTAATGTAGCCTTTTGTGTATGACTACATTTGCTTTTTTATTCCGAGTTTATTAATTTTCCAAAACCATTCTTTTAATTTGCACATTTATGTTTTATAACATATTTCTTTTTTCTATTTAGAGCCTAAAATTATTCTTCATGGAGATGCAGCAGACCTGCTTACATTTCATATTAAAATCCCAGATATGGATGTTTGGTCCATTATAATAGAAATGCTAGAAAAGAATCCTATTACACTACTTTGGAGAAAATACCCTCCATTACAGCCAATGCAATATATAAAATGTGACTATGATTTTAATAGATTGTGGCATGCAATGGGAGGCTCCGCAAAATGTTCAAGAGGCCTACTGCGCAATTTTCTGGCTCTTGCTACTTTTGACCAGCTTCGTAATGTAAGTTTTTTTTTCTGTATATTTAATTAATATCAAAATTCCATAATTTATTTTAGGATTTTCTACTAAAGTATAGCTGAAATTTCATCTTGGACAAATTTAAATTATTTTATAAAAGCTTAACATTCAAAACACATGTTTATAGACTTTGGTCAGAGTCTTTTGACTCTTGGAAAGGAAGGATAAGGATGATATCCTTATCACACTGGCTGTGCCAGTGGCTACAGTGTAGTGCCACCCCACATAACAGACTGGTCTGCTTCCTATCTTTCCCCATCCCACTGTCTCAAAAGGCTCTGACTAAAGAATACCTGTACAATGGTAATAAAGGTAATGTTGCTCCTTTGCATCCTGAGTTGCATAAGATCAGGCAGGCAGCCTATGAAAACCAAATCTAGTGGAATTTCTAGCTGATGTCATTTATGAGGTATGGAGTAGGTACTACATTTGCATAGCTTCCATTAACAGATGAAAAAGATAGGAAATCAACTATTTATACATATAGATTGCTGGTTGTGCATTCTGTTATAGCATAAATGAGGTCTACATTTAGTGATGAAATATGGCCAATTCATTTGCCACATAACCTTAAATAACTAGAGAATCATAACCCTTGCAATTCAGGGAAAACTCCTATTGCTGAGAGTCATTTGCAATAACTATGCATAACAATTCATTTGCCGCATAATCGGAAATAAATATTAAATCATAATCTCGTGCAATTCTGGGAAACTCCTGTTGAAGTGAGTTCCTTGGAATCACTATATGCATAAAACACATGCACATGCACGTGCACACACACACACACACACACACACCTGCATTTAGTACCTTATTGTAATAACGTGGTGAATGCAGACCACTAACACTAATTAACTTTTAATAGCATGTTTTAATGTGTGCATTACATTTTCACTTTTGTTCCTTATATACCACACACATCACAGGCATCCCGCCCAAGATATCATGGGAATATTGCTTATGCTGTCTTTGTGTTGCCAACATTGGTAAGGCACAAGTATAGCTGAGGGACTGAGGGCCCTAAGCTGCAAAGTGTAAGCAATGGCTGCAGAGCGATGACAGGACATAGCTGAGCGATCTGTGAGGAGCAAACCACAATGAACCATGGCATTTAGTGACAGTTTCACTAGACATTTGTTTACTATATTGACTTTTGTTGCACTTCAACATGACACTAGTTTGCCCTGTATATGAGGTGACCAAAAAGGAAAGGTGGGTAATATGACTTTATTTGTGTAACATCGTGTGCGTAATGCATTCCTTATAATTTTAGGATTATGTTGGACATACTCTGTATCAGATAATAAGTAATTAACAAGTATATTATTGACTCACATCGATGGGAGTAAAATCCAACTGGTTTGATTCAATAGTTATTCCAGTTTGAAAATTACCTTTCAGATATACGTCACTTCCATTCCCTCACCAACACTAGATTGCTTTACTACTTGCTAATCTACTTTATAGCAATTTCCTCTTTTCAAAAGTTGGTATGGTTTGGTGAGATTGTGTGTCATCTGGACACAAAGAAGCAACATTACTATTATGATTCTTGGTTTGATAATTGTAAGTACTGAAACTTGGTTTTCTATGCCCATGCTCTGCAGTTGAGTTATCTTGGCCAGTGAATCTTGAATGGATCTCAAGCATTTGAGATATCATAGCTTTAAAGATGATTTGCAATGTTATAAGAAAGTACTTTTAATTTCCAAATTTTATAGTCAACCACTATTACAATTAGGTTATCTTTTTGTAATTGTTCACACTAACTTGGCTTGATGTGAGCATGATAGCTAGTCAATTTTGCACAAGAACTTGCATTTCTAGTTAATTCATTCCATCATTTGATTCAGCCGTGGAAATAGCTTACCCCCAATTCCAAGCATTATTGCACTCTGTGAACTATAAGTATTCTGCTGCTCTGTGGCTTTTACCTAGCTGGAACTTCCTGCTTTAAATAAATGATATCTCAAGTAACTCAGATTGTGATCATTCTCACTGAGGTAGTTGAATTGAATGAGAAAGGTTAATACATATCCAAGCATCTCATCATGGCTACTCAGTGATAGAGTATTGGCCCAGAAGGTTGATGAGAACTCTCCAGTAATCAGTTCCTGATTGGCCAATAATCACTGTTCATATCTTCCATTTAAGAAAATCAATATTATATTTAAAATAATAATTGTGAACACACTTCAAACTTGCTTATAAAAAGTGCATATACATTAATATTTTTCTTCTGTGTGAACTTCTCCAAGCATTTGAGCTTTCAAATATCTAATTATTTGAAGTAAATTGCTTTCAGATGGAAAAGCAAGGATGTGCTGATTCTCCAGAACCACAAGAGAAACACACATATCACTCCAGAACTAAAGAGAATGTTACTGCTGATCCTCCAAATATAGTTGACATTACAAATTTATCTTCAAAAAAAGTAGGCTCCATAAAGCAAGCAGATGCTTCTGCTTCTGTACATAAACTCCAGTTTCCATTCCCACAGCTATGTGGTATTTACTTAACACCGATCCGCATGGACAACTTAAGTGAAGCTGCTAATGATAATTTTAATAGGTAAATAATAAATTAAACAAAGATAATCTAGAAGAGGTTCAATAATTAAAGTTAGGTTGACATTCACAATGATGACAGTGTTGATGATGTTATGGTTGTGTTAAATGATAATTCTTATACATAGTGCTGTGCCACATACTGTGTACTTAGGCTACAGTCCCTTGAAGAGACTATTGATAGAATTACACTGTAATTGCTTTTATAAGATATGTATTTCAAATGATGTTTTTAAATTATTGAGACATGTCCTCACATGATGGCATCATTCTGGACAGAAAATTATTGCTGGTTTGTGAAGTGTTCATCTTATGTAATTGCTTCAACACTGCTGCACACACACTGTCAGTCTGTGTGGCTCAATTAGTTAAGCACTGGCCTATCCAAAATCATGAGTTCAAACCTGGTCCAGTCCAATTGTTTTTAAGTGTGCTTAAAAGTGATAGCCCCATGACAGTGGGATAAAATTCTGGCATACTAGTGGTGCTAATATAATCCTGGCAATTGACAGCATCATTAACAAACAAAACATTTATTTATACACTGCTGAACATTAATCTATTTACACTCAAATTACTTTTTTCATAATGGAGGTTGAGAAGTAGAATGAAAGAAAGTGATGCATATAATCTCGTGTTTACTATCTTTGTCACCTATATGTAATATGGCATTAAAAAATCTGATTTGTTCCATTCACATGACTTTCTCTATATCTCTGTAACAAATTATTGTTAATAAGCTTATCTTTTATTTATTTCATGCTAATCGAGAAAAATTAGCAGATTTAGTCTTATTTCTTGCTTTATTGTGAGTAGAAGCGAAATAAGGGAGTACCATAGGTTAAAGTGAAAGCCAAAAGCTGGTTGCTATGTTACTGAAGTTTCTTTGTCTGTATAGACAGGAGTTGGCAAATTCCTGTATGAGAAAAGTATAAGTTTTTCAAAGCTGAAACCAAGAACAAGGAATATCTCAAAAACGATCAACTCCACGAAAAAGAAGCATATTACATAAATTGTGTGTTTTAACGTGCTCTACGTTTTTTGTGTGTTAAGTTTTTGTCCATCTCTTACAGTTTAGTAGTTATGCAAAATTCATCCAGAATAAAGTAGTCTTCAGAGGCTATTCTCAGAAAATTCAAGATATACATATTATTTGTCAAGTATATATCTTTAATATATGATATTTTAATCAAAATCATTAGCCATTTTTTAGAAAATCCAAATTTTCGAAAATTTTTCCATGTGAAGGGTAGTTGGGGGTGGGGGGATTTTCTTGAAAATCATGTCGTATCCTTAGAAGATATTGAACTTAAATACCAAGTTTGGTATTTAACGGTCTTTTCATTTTTGAGCTATGCTGCCCACAGACACATACACACAGACACACACACACACACACAACCATGGACATTTTTTAAACATTTTTTTTTTGGATTCAGGGAGTCTCAAAACATGTATTTCTGGTGAAATCTCGGTAACGAATTTTTGGGTACAGTGCAATACCTTCTCTATACACTATGTACATAGTCCGTATAGAGAAAGTAAAAATTTGATGTTGAAATTTCTCACCAGAAATGCATGTAGTATCTCCCTGAAACAAAAAAATGATTTTAGGATAGGTGTGTGTGTGTGTGTGTGTGTGTGTGTGCGTGTGTGCGTTCAACAAATACCAAACTGTGTTCAACAAATACCGAACTGGTATTTAAGTTGAAATATTGTAACATGAAGATTTTTAAGAAAATCTCTCAGTCCCTAACCACCATATTTATCTGAATACAAGGTCTTGAATGCAAGATAACCCCCATTTTTCAGAACCTAATTTAGCATATAATCTACATAAGACATGCTTAAAAGACATAGGTATATAAAAGAAGAATTTTCTGTATGGTATTTGGAAAACATATATCGCAAAAGCAAGACGACCTCCAGTACTGAACATTAATATTTTGAAAAAAAAAAAAAAAATGCTCTTATATGGATAAATATGGTATCTTCACATGGAAAATTTTTATTTTTTTTTTTTTTTTATTTGCTCAAAATGATTTTAATAATTTTGATTAAAATATGATATGTTAAAGATATTCAGATGAAAATAATATATATATAATTTTGGGAGAAAGCCTTCAAAGTCCTCTTTATTTAGAAGAAATTTTTTATGATTTTGTTAAAACAGGTAAACTATAAGAGATAAACAAAAACATGCCACATAAACATGTAGATCTCTTTAAAACACACAATTTATTTCAAAAAAATTTTTTTAGCCTAAATCATTTATGAGATATCCACATTATTGGTTTGGTTTTTCCAATTTTGTTATTTTTTAAAGTGTTGTCACTATTAGTTGTTCTTCACTGTGTTATGGAAAGACTAGGCCAGCATATGACAATTTTAAACACTGGCCCATCAATTTGGTTTTCTCATTTTCTCCGTGTCTTGTACCTACAACAAAATTCTAATAAAGTATTTTTGCAAATTTTTATTGCCATTAACCGGAAGCCAGTAAAAAAGCAAGCTTTCATAAGAATAGTTTTACAACTTATATCAAAACAAATGAAAGAAGGTAGAAACATGTTAGATTTTTCAATGTGTCTGAACTATACAGAGAATACAGCTAAATTTAGAGATTAACTCTAATGAACTATTTGAAACCACTTTTTTATGCAGTTGGGAAAACAGTTATACAGCAGACAGAATGAGATTGTGTTGTATTTACTAGATCTTTCCAAGTGCTCCTGAAAGAAAAGTGAATGTAGATGTAGATTTCAAAAATGATTTATCTCACATCCATACAGAAATATTATCCATTCATTGCTCTTTTAGAAAGAAGTGTAAAACTTCCTTGCACTGCTCATTTCTTTCCAATTTAGCTCAGATATACTGCTGCCGAGTTCATAATAGCCAAAAAGCATGGAGAAGAAAACTATATTACCTTCTGACAAATATTGTCATTTCTTGAAATTCTCTAGGGTTCACAAAATCAAACCAGTAAACTATCATTAAAAGGCTATGAAAATCCAGGCTTTTTAAGAAACACACATATCTAGAAAGGGTTATGTCTCCCTTATTAATATCCTTGGTTGTTTTAAATTAAGTAAGAAGCAAATTGATTATAATCAGTAAGTTTCATCTTCAATAATCTTTTTAATTGTTTAAAAATTGTTAAAATAATCCCAATCTTAAAAGAAAGGGGGGGGGGGAAATGAAGCTTGAAAATTACCTTCACTTTCAAACATTTTTGAAAAAGCATTGCTTAACCAATTAGATTCATTTTTCAATTAAATATCAAACCTTAAACAATGTATAACATGGGTTTATAAAAGGAAAATCCACAGAGTCTGCCTCTATATAGACTTTATAGATCTTTGAATGAAAGGGAACATAACATTGGTTTGTTCCTGGATTTCTCTCTTTGACCTTGTAGACCATAAAATATTTGGAATGCTATGAGATAAGCGTAATACAAGCTTTGCTCCTATCTCAGCAATTGAAAATAATTTGTCAAAATATGTAGTAAGTCAAAATGAACATATAAACACCTATTAAACTCACAATTCAACTGTAAAGTGTCTTTACATGGATATACTCTGCCCTGTATTTATGCAAGCGCCACATGGGCCTAGACCCAAGGTAGCAAATTTTTAGGGGCAGCAATTTTTTAGAAAAAAATAAAGTGACAAAAAAAAAAAAAAGAAGAAGAAGAAGAAACAGCAGCGATGATTGCAGGAATTTTTATTAGTTAAAGGTAAATCGTAGATAGATGTGCATCAAGTAAATGGCCACACTGTCTCTGTGATGTTTTTGCCTGGCTGGACATGGACACATCTGATGTAGAAACAGTAGCTTTGAGTAGCACAGTATTGGTGCTTATCTTATTGTTTGTGTGAATTTCCCCCAGTTTTATTAATGTGGTAAAGTTCTGATATAAAGAATACTCAATATGGACGATAGGAAACGTCTGAGTGGCACAGGCTACAGAAAATTAGTTGAACAAAAGAGGAGGGAAAAGGAAGTGTTAGATCAAGTACTAAAGTTCTAAAGTTACACTCTTTTACATCAGCAAGGACTAGATTCTGTAGCTTCAAGTTCTTTCTCTCTTGAAAACTTGAAACCTACAAATGATTCACAGTGCAGCACAATTGTGGTGAAAAGCTTGACGTTAGTGAATCTGAAATTGACAACCAACATACAAACAATTCCACATCAAATGGATCAGAGTTGGGCCTAGGGGAAGTTTTGTCAGACTTTGTAGCTGATGAAGATCCTTTCTTTTGGGAAACCAGTGAAAAAACATGAGATTACTTAGTAGTAAATGGAATTAGCCAGAATAAGAATTGTGATTTTGCAAAATCAGAGCGAGCTTATCCTGATAAACAAAGATTTTTTTCCAAGGATAAGCAATCGAGAGGAAATTGTTGAATGGAGATATCGTGCAACAGAATTACTTGATTTATTCTCCCAGTCAGGGATCACTTTACTGTGTAAACTGTTTGAGGGTTGATTGATATTTGGAGGAATTTAGTGACAGTGACGGTCAAATTATATGTTTTATTAATTTGTTGAGTTAGATTTTTAACACTACGTCACTTACATTGTTATTATGAGGGACTAGTTTCGAAAGCCTATGCTTTCATTTTCAACCTCACCGGTCCAACTGCCATTGCTGGCTGCATTTGCTTGTACACTCTTCTCTGGTGGCGAAATGATGAACTTCTTAACTAAGCTGTCTACTGGCGAGATTTCAAAGTTTATTAGCCGATCTTTATTTTTCCATATGAGGATGTTTTCCCAGGTTGTGAGTTCATTGTGGCCTGACATGGTTTTAAGCAATTTTGGATTTGGATCTAGATTGTGGTTTTCTTTCCAAAAGTGAAATGCTACTGCCGATTTATCTTGTTTCAATTTTAGGTTTCTAAAGTGCTCTTTGGATCTGATTTTTAAACTTCTTTTGGTTTGTCCTATGTAGAACTTTTCACAATTTGTGCGTTTAATTTGATATATTCCTGACCTATTTTCTGGTGGAATTTCATCTTTTATTTTTGAATTTAGTAATTTTATGACAGAAAATAAAAGATGAAATTCCACCAGAAAATAGGTCAGGAATATATCAAATTAAACGCACAAATTGTGAAAAGTTCTACATAGGACAAACCAAAAGAAGTTTAAAAATCAGATCCAAAGAGCACTTTAGAAACCTAAAATTGAAACAAGATAAATCGGCAGTAGCATTTCACTTTTGGAAAGAAAACCACAATCTAGATCCAAATCCAAAATTGCTTAAAACCATGTCAGGCCACAATGAACTCACAACCTGGGAAAACATCCTCATATGGAAAAATAAAGATCGGCTAATAAACTTTGAAATCTCGCCAGTAGACAGCTTAGTTAAGAAGTTCATCATTTCGCCACCAGAGAAGAGTGTACAAGCAAATGCAGCCAGCAATGGCAGTTGGACCGGTGAGGTTGAAAATGAAAGCATAGGCTTTCAAAACTAGTCCCTCATAATAACAATGTAAGTGATGTAGTGTTAAAAAACCAACTCAACAAATTAATAAAACATATATGTTTGAGGGTTGTTTTCATTTTGGTACAAGTGGCTTTAGGGATTGGAAACACGCTAGTCAAATGGTAACTGAACATGAAAATTCCAGTGCACATTGTGATTGTGTTGTGAGTTTCAAAGAAAGGGGAAATACTCTATGTAGAGTTGATAAACAGTTTATTACTCAGATAGAAGAAGTAAAGTATTGGAGAATGTACTCAGAGGGTAGTGGCTGTAGTGAAAAAGTTTTCTTCAAGGGGATTGCCTTTTCGTGGAGATGAAGAGTTTGGTTCTATCAGGAATGGTAATTTTATGATGTGTTTAGAGCTGATAGCTGAATTTGATCTATTCTTAGCAGGTCATAAGTTAAATATGGAAACCTGGGTAAAAGAAACACCTCATATTTATCATTTACTACTTATGAAGAAATTAAAAATATTACAGGGAAAACTGTCACAGAAGAGATCATAAAGAGATAGTTGACAGAAAGTATTCCTCCATTATTGTGGATTCTACCCCTGATGTTTCAGACTGTGATCAGTTAAGTTTCATTTTAAGGTATGTGAATAAAGATGGTGTATCCCAAGAGTGGTTTATAGAGTTTATGAGGAATGCTGGGCATACCGAGAAAGAATTGACAGATGCAGTTCCTGAACTCCCACAAATTAGATATAAAGGACTGCCGTGGCTAAAGTTATGATAATACTGCAAACATGGTGGGAACCTACTCTGGCCTACAAGCCCAAATCAAGTCCTTCAATCCCTTGGCATTTTTCATGTCTTCCTCCACTCATTCCCTGAATCTGGTAGGATCAAGTGCTGCCACATGCTGTAAAATGGCTACAACATTTTTTGACTTGCTACAAACAATTTACAATTTTTTTCGGTGTCTACGGAATGCTGGAAAATTCTACAGTCAAATTTTGAATGTGGAAACTTGAGTTTAAAATCTCTTTGCATTGCATTACAAGATGGTCAGTTTGAGAAGATGCCTGCAAAAGCACAATAAAGCTCTTAAGTACAATCCTGAAGAGGAAAGTGAAAAAGCTGTGATTAAATCAGAAGCAACTGGGATATTGCAAAACTCTAAAGAAATTGCATTCATGGCTACAGTGTGGGGGAGTATTTTGGAATGTTGCAGTGCAGTGAGTACAACACTACAGTCGGAAGAAGTTGACATATCTGCGGTAGTGAAACTTTATACTTCACTTCTAGCTTTTGTAGATGAGATAATAAAGTCTATTAAAGTGTACAAAAAGTTGGGGGAGAGAAAACTTGAGACTACACAAGTTGCATGAGCAGTGAAACTAAAGAAAAATATGTGACGAAACGAAAGACATTTTTTGATGACTCAGTCTCTGAGTCAGAAAATGAAACTGTGGTTTGCAAATCTGATGATGACATATTGAAGACAAATTTTTTAATTATATTAGACAGATTATCCACACTGTTCAATAAGTGTCTTGGTGTTTACGAAGAGTTTTAATAATAATAATAATTTTATTCACCATTAGACTTTACAAAAGCAATAGGTTTCGTCAAAAACATATGTACAGATATATACAAGCAATGTAAGTATTATGGTACAGTTTTATAATTATTGATATGAAAATTACAAATATTACTTAATTCTAGAAAATTTAAAAGTGTTAGGGCTAATCTTCTACACACATGTAATCAAATAAAATCTGAGGTATGGATATTACACTCCATAAATTCATCTACAGAGTAGAATGCTGTTTTCTTAAGCCATTTTTTTTACTATTAAGGTAAAACTGTTCTGTGGTAGTTCTCTTATATTTGGTGGGAGTTTATTAAAAAGTTTTAGCTGTTGGTAGCAGTGGCTATTGATACTCTTGGTTAATCGGTTATGGGGTGTATCTAAATAATATTTACATCGGGTGTTATAACTATGTACAGATGATCAATCTACGAAATCATTAATATTTTCTTTTGACATGCATAATATTACTAAATATATATAATGAAGGTAGTGTCATTATCTTAAAATTCATGAACCTAGGCCTATATGTTTCCTGTGGCCCTAATGCTACCATTAGTCTAATAACTTTCTTTTGCCAGATAAATACGCTTTTTGATGTCGCACAATTTCCCCATAGCCTAACCCCATATAACAAGAAGGATGAAAGAAAGCATAGTATGAAGTAAGTAGTATATCTCGACTTACACACTTCTTCAATTTGCCTAACAAATACCATATTCGTGCAAGCTTTTTACAAAGTTGAAATGTGTGTGTATCCCATGTTAATCTGGTGTCCAAATGTATTCCTAACAGTTTTACTGAATTCTTAACCTCATTGCGTCGTAATGTAAATAGTATGTTGTTAGTTTTTTTACATTCATAGTTAAAATATTTAGGGAGATCGAAATTTTTGCACTTTCCATAGAGTAGTTCATTTGTTGTTTTAGAATATTCATATCTTTGTTGCTATTCAGTAAAGTGGTATCATCTGCACATAGGATAGAAATACCAGAAATGTTAAATTTTAAATCATTTACATATATTAGGAAAAGGAAGGGTCCCAGCACAGACCCTTTCTGAAAAGTTCTTATCCAGCTTGACGAAAATGGACTTTGAACTCTATAATGCTGTAGAACAGCTGCAGCATGTTTACTCAGAGGATATAGAGGAGTCTTTTGGAACCGAAAGTGTCCATCTTAAAAGCTTCCTTTTGAGTTCTGGATGTGAGAACAGTCCTTCTTTGCCTGTCTTAAATAAAATGCTAAGAGAGAACTACCCCTTTGATATTTATCCAAACATCAGGATCGCTCTTCAAATTTCTTTGAGCACACCAGCAATGAACTGTTCTCCTGAACAATCCTTTTCAATTCTTGGAAGGGTTAAGAACTATTTACATACTTCTCAGACTCAGGAGTGTTTTAATCACCTGGCTGTACTAGCATTTGAAACTGGACTTTGAGAATGTGATAAATGTGTTTGCTGATAACAAGGTAAGAAGCAAACCATTGAAATATTGAACTACTGACATTTTTTGTTGAAATATTAATCATTTTTTGGTTTCTACTGAGTTATTCTTTGTGTGTGTGTGTGTGGGAGGGGGAGGTTAATAAATCCTAATTTTGGACATGTTGCAATGAATCTTTCTGCTCTGAGCTCAAGGTTAGCTACCATAAATCTGTACGATATTTTCTTTTTTCAAAGATATACACCTATTTTAAATAGCCTGTTTGCATTTTGCTGCTAATTTTGTTGTGGGAGGGGGGGGGAATTGTTGGGCCCATGGGTGCAACATTACCTAAATACAGCAGCAATATAGTACACCAAGGCTCAGTACTTGGTCCCCTACTATTTTTACTTTATATCAATTATTTACCATCTCAACTTAAAAAATGGCAGGTGACCCTATTTGCAGATAACACTAACCTTTCTTTCAGCAGTAACAAAATTCAAATAGAGCCCACATAGGTAATGTGAGTAATGTGATGCGAGAGTGTCTGCTCCCATTCAACAGGTCAGAAGTTTGAATCTCGCTTAGGGTGAGTTACCCGAATAAGGTTTTTTTGGGGTTTTCCCTTATCTTAAGAAGAATGTACAGTAATTTTAAGCTCCATGGAGCATCATTTCACCAATTTCATTTATTTTCTGATATAACCAAACAAGTTAAAGGAAGTTAAGCTAAAAAAAAAAAAAAAAAAAAGTCAAAAGGTAATATAAGAGACTCAGAGCCAGTCACAACATTGGTTTGTTAAAAACAAGCTGATAATTAATAAAGAAAAAACTAAGTTATATCCTTCAGACAACTCAGGAATACACAGTAATATCTTCTTCTTATACAATTTTAAAATAAATCCATTATCTATGTAAATAGTATTTTTAGAAATAGTTTGCATCCTTTCATAGCCTCATCAAATATGGAATTATATTCTGGAGGTAAAGGCAGAGAGTATCTTTAAGATCCAGTAAAGGTCATTAGAATAACTGAATGTAAAGGAAACAACTCATCCTGTAAATTATACTTTATATCTCAAAATCTCTCCAGGAAAGGTTATTAGAATAATTGCATGTAAAGGAAACAATTCATTCTGTAAATTATATTTTAAATCTCTAAAGATACCATCTTTCCTTACCATGGTTGTTGAGATTTGGGCTATAACTTTTGGTCCAGGTAGGGCTATATAACTACACTAGATCACCCTGCTGGAAACCTGTTGGCCTGCCAGTCATAATGGGTCTTCATCTGGTTGCTCGTCACGTGGATGTATTGACAGGCTATCTCATTTATGCATGAAGTTGGCTGACGAGATTCTCCACGTGGTCAATTGCTGATGTTCTGCTCCAGGGAAATTCCCAAGCATTAGGTCGCATGATAAATGCACCTCCAAATTCCAAACTGGCTGCAACCTGTTGGTGTTATGACTTGAAGAGTCGTAGGCCAGCAAGAAAAATGACACTCTGACATCCCAGTCTTTCCGGTGATTGGCCATGATCTTCCTCAAATGTTCTTCTAGAGTCTTGATATATCACTCAATATACCGGTAGGAGGGAGGTTCCAACCGCTTCAGCTGCTGCAGTGTGAGTGCTGCAGACTCCAAGCACCCGTGGTACTTATGATGTTACTAGAAGTAGTCAGGCTGAACACCAAGCCCCTCCCAGGAAGGGAGTGTTCGAATTGAGTTGGGCCCAACTCTGACACCCATGAGAGATTGGGTATGTCTTGGCAGGGTTGTGAGACATCTGAATGTCCTCTGAGGGTAAAAGTTACCCCCACTGAGGTCTTCTGTATTCTTCGCCTCAGGAGATGTAAATGGCATGTTATTTATGGATGCTCTTTAACTGCTGTGGTTCTCAGCATCCCATTCTATATTGGGCTTGAAAGACCGCTTAATTTTGCTCAGAGGCCTCTCTATCAGGCTTGAGGTTCTTTTATGTGCCGTAAATCTACGACACAGGACCAACGCCTTTACTTCCCTTCTGAAGGAAGCCATGCTAAGGATTTTTATGCCCGAAAAAATCCATTGTCTTCCACCGGGTTTGAACCCGCGACCTTGAGTATATGAAGTCAGCATGGTAACCATTACACATACATAAGGGGTGGAGGCTAGTATATAAAATAGGCGCTGACCTAATGGAAAGTCCCACAGACTTCCTCCCTGGGTCGCATGCATACTTGAGTTGTCAGGTCCCTGCTCGCTTAGTATACCACTCAAACATGTCACCTGTCTGCACTCAAACAGTGCACTCCATCAGGTTACATTCAAAGTTAGTGCCCTGATCACTGTGGAGTTCCAGTGTACCCCATAGTGGTAAAGTGGTTCCTATATGAAGTGATTTGCTATTGTCTTGGTCTCTTGGTTAGGAATGGTGTATGCTTCTGACCACTTGGTGAAGTAATCCATAACTACCAACAGATGCTTGTTGCCCCTGTTGGACAAAGGAAATAGCCCAGCTATGTCAATGACTATGTGCTCAAATAGTACTTTATACTGCTGCATGCAGTCCTGGTTCCTGTGGGCCACAACTTGCTGCACACACTTGACATTGGCAACATTCCACCGTAGCATTAGCCAGCAGTACTGTTGTCAGTGCTTGTCACTGGTTTGGTTTCCAAATGTCCTTCTGAAGTCCCTATATGGACTTCCTCCAGGACTTCCAACACCTTACTTCAAGGGAGAATCAACTACTCTGAGATTTTGCAACAGGTGTCTCCCAAGCTCTAAACCTTCCATGATTATCAGTGAATATGGGACCCAGTAGGACTTACATACTAATCCTGGATATGATCACTTCTCAGCTTGCTTAGTTCCTCCCTCCACTTCCCTCTGGAATAGTCCAAGTCTACATCCTCCAGGTGCTCTCGATTGTGCTATTCCATTCAGCTGCAGGCACCACTGAAATAACACAGACAGCTGCAGCCTACTCCTTCATCTCCACCTTAAGTCAGCAGCTGCACTCCTCTGTGCAAGGTTGTCTTCACATGGCATCCACATTGGAGTGGTTCCTTCCTTTCTAATGCTGTGATATGAAGTTGTTACTTTCGGAGCCTCTGGACCCAACAGACTATCTGGCCCTCTTTCTTGAAACTCAGAGCTAGGTGAGGACAGAGTGAAATGGCTGATCATACAGGCACTTGTGGAAGTGCTCTAGTGCCTTTACTAGTGCCAGGAGCTGGTTGATGCAGTAATTCTTTTCCATTTTGGAGAGCTTCTTACTGCAGTAGGCTTTTACCCACTCCTGGCATTCCTGGATCTGGGTTAAAATGCCTCTAATACCTGTGTCACTACATTGGTGTCCATAATAAAATCATTGCCATTTTGTGGAAATCCTGGTGCACTGCAGAGTGCAGTCCTTCAGATGCTGTTGTATATCTTTTCTATCGTGGTATTAAATTCATTGATGCTGGCATTGTCCAGAGGCGGCTCATCAGTTGTTAATATGGTTGTTCACACTGTATTTAAAAAAATTGAGGAGAATTTAAAGTACTGAATGATAATAACAGTTTATATAGAGGAATTTATAATTATCGAAATCATGTCCAACATAAAAGAATGTTAATAATTGACAAATAAAATAAATTTTGACATCAATTAATTCTCAAAGTTATTCATTTAATTTTTAAAATGCAGATATGAAATTAAAATGCCAGATTCTAAATCAGACTATATAAAGGAAATTTATTATAAGCTAAATAATTAAATTACTAACATTGACAGAGAAGCTATATAATCACAAAGGCAATGGTAATTACATTATGGTGCTAATTTTAATGACAATGAGAAATCTATAGAGAATTTTGCACAGTTCTTATAAACAAACTAATTTTAATGGCAATGAGAAACCTACACAAATTTATACACAGTTCTTATAAACAAAATTCATTTGTCTTTCCATTTCTTTTTTATGCGAACAGCTCAATCACTTTTTCATTGAAATTAGGCACATTACCTATCATGTTATTTTCTATTGATATCATTGCTGATGCACTCAATCTGTCCTCAGTTGTGCTTCTCAAAATGTAGTTATTTGTTTTAAAATCGAGAAGTATCTTTCAGCTTCTGAGATGGTCATGGGGATGGTCCACAGTGCCATTAATAATTTGTAAGCTTCAGAAAACCTGGTCTCCAGACTGTTTTCTATAATGAACTGCAGGGAACATTTAGCATCACTCATAGTTCAGAAGTCTTGTCATCTATAAATTCCACCCAATTCAGTTCTGAGGCGTTCTTTCTCCAAAAAGATGTACACTACCACGGTTTGTTCAAGTAAATGAACTGGAATTTTTTTGTCATGCTGCTTAAATTGCCTTGCATCAAACAGAGACACAGTAGAATAGCACATTGTGAAAGAAAATCTGGTGTTTAATTGATTAATTATTGCATCACACATTTCTTTTGTTGCTACAGTTCTGTTTAAGTGCACATTTTCAGCTGTCCTTTTCTTCGAAGTTGGTTCTGGGAGCAAAGTCTCTGCCTGCTGCCTTATGTTGTCCATGGATTCTCTTTCCTTTTCAATGGATCTCCTAAAAGTCTCAATCTGCCTTTTAGACTGCACTAATTCCACAGTTCTTTTCTGTATTTGACTGTACAGCATGTCAGCATGAGGCATGATGTTAAGGAAGACTTTCAGCCAAAAGATAAACACTGGATCTGTAAGCATACGTCAAATGACTCCCGCTTGGTTAATTGTTGACAACTGCTTGGCTGATGATTCTATTTCCCCCATGCACTCAATTGTGCTCAATGTTCATATACAGTATTAACTGTTAGTCGTCTTCTGTGGTGTAATGGTTACCATGCTGACTTCATATACCCAAGGTCGTGGGTTCAAATCCGGTGGAAAACGATGGATTTTTTCGGGCATAGCTTCGATGCATGGCTTCCTTCAGAAAGGAAGTAAAGCTGTTGGTCCCGTGTCATAGATTTACGGTACATAAAAGAACCTCTTGCCTGATAAAGAGGCCTCTGAGCAAAATTAAGCAGCCTTTCACGCCCAGTATAAAATGGGATGCTGATGGATGTAATTACTGAAAAAGATGTATTGTACTTTGACTTGGTGCCTGTGCTACAATCAAGCTAAGTTGTTGCACTAGCAGAACATAAAACTAATGCCAAATAATTTGCTGTATGTCATGTATATGTCCACTCATCACACTGGCTCCATTGTGGCTTTGCGAAATCAGTTTGTCGAATTCTGAACTGCATTTACATTTGTTGAATAACATACAGAAATAGATGTCGTGTCATGGTCAAAAGGATTGACAAAGTGTCAGACTTTTAACAGGCTGCCCATTAGCCAAAACGTAACAGAAAACAACTACCAATTAAAATGCAAATGACACATCTCTAACTCCATCCGCTATCACTGACACAAAACTTACAGCAGCAACTTCCTGTCTTATATGCTCCTGACACCGTGAGCATACAATCTAACAAATTGTTATGGATCTCTTTGAATGTTCTTTTAAATACTGTTGCAGTAGCAAGATGGTCTTTTAGAGACATGTCAAGCCCTGCTGAGAAATATATGAGGCCCCTAAAAATTCTAGGACTTGACAATTCTTCAATTTCATTGTGAACTCAGAGTGCTAATTCAAAAGAACCTCAAAATGTAATACAATTGATAATATTTGAAAGCGCATGTCTTTTGATATTCAGGCATAGATTCTTAATCTTCTGTGTTAGGTGTGACAAACTAGCCATGCCGTTGCTTAGCCAAGAAGTCTCGCCATTATGTTTGGCAAATAACAGGCAAAGAAAGCAAAACAATCTATTTGTTACCTCACAGCCACAAATGCATTTGTTCTTTTCATATGGTCTACATTAAATTCTCTTCTATAATCCCTAGTTTTGGATTTACTTATATGTTCAGACGAGGTGTTGATTTGCTTCCTTTTATTTCCATCTTGACAAGTGCTATGTTCAGTGGCTTGCTGGCCAAAACAAACTTACAGAATGCTTTCTAATCTAATATTTTCCAATGGTAAGGTAAAGAATGACAGTTTCTTTAGTTCCATGACTTTTAATTCACTTGAAGTCATTTCTTGTCACAACACAATGAAAATGCTTACTGAAATAATAAAAAAAGATACTAATGCGTACAAAATATGCAGAACAATTAAAGAAAAACCCTGCAACAAATAAACGCAACTAGCACCTATGTCAAAGCTAGTTGGAGCAAAATTAAGGTGTGTGATGCTAGGTCTTTGTGAAGAAGATACCCCTACCACCACACATCTTGCTGTCTATACTGGCAGGCTCAATCTTTGTTAATTCACACATGTGAGTGGAAGGAAATGGAATCAACACTGAAACAAAGTATGGGAAACTCATTCCGAGATTCCATTGGAATGTTTGGTGTTATTTTTGCATCATTAATGAATACATTGATTGAAAGTATTTTGAAATAAATTCTCTAGTTTTAATGGATTAAAATGCATTAAATATACATTTTATGAAAACATGAGTTGTTAAAAAATCCAGTTTAACTAGGGGGTTCACGTCAACTGTGCACAAATGGAAGAACCGACCCTGGCATTGGCTCTTCCCTCCAGGGCATTGAATCATTCCTAATGTCTTCTAGGCATTGGTTATGGTCTGTTGCTGTTCCACCAAGCTTTTATTTGATATATCTTTCTTCAATTTCACTATTCCAGATTCCATTTTCTCCTCTATCTTCATTCAGATTCCATTTTCTTATCCATCTTCTATATTCCATATTTCATTTCTGTTTTTATTTCCTCGATACCAATTTCTATATTCATATCCAAGTTTTTTAATTTGGCCAGTAAAGTTTTCATTATCTTTTCCACCCCATTTCTGACACCATTGTAATAAAATCTTTATTACTTCAAATTCTGAGCACAATAAATGTCTTTATTCCAATTTGCTGTAGTATAATTTTATCTCTTGTCTCTTTGGTGCTTGTAGATAGTTGACAACTGCTCTCGCTAATTCAATTACACTCTTGGAGCTCTCTCTCCAAACTGACTGTGTGAGCCTGACAGCTCTGCTTATATTCTTGTCAAAAACATGGCAATACTTTTCCAGAAGTGGAGGTTCTTATTGCACATGTACATAACATGCAGGTGTCACAAGTTACATACAGGTGTGACATTGCAGAGCTTTGATGTAATGTGCCCATTGATTGCATACATGTTCACTCATGCAGGTGCGATAATTGGTTGACCACAGAAAGGCAGCCTCAGGCAACAATTCATGGTGGCAAAGTAACAAGTGCAAGCATCTACTGCATAATCACAGTATTTTTTGGCATTCTTAAAGTAAATTATGAAATAATAGGAACAATGAGATTTGATCAAGCAGCAGTTACAGCAATAATTAAATATATATATATATATATATATATATATATATATATATATCATAAAATAGGTTGTAGTGGATGAATTATGTATTTTGGAAAAGGCATAAGCCAAGTCCAAAATTTGGGATGAGTCCACTAAAGCTTTTGCATATGACAAGCATAAAATTGTTTTTAGCAAAAGCTCTCTAAATTATATTAAATAAAATGAATAAATAAATGTAATACACCTAGTGCCCAAATATAAAAGGCATAGTCAGTAATTTGTTGACATATTCCCACCACTAATTTGAATTGTACCAAGGCCATCTAGTAAGCATTGACCACAACAAAAGCAGATATAGATGTAGAGAGCAGTGCTTCTTCTAAGCACTGTTTTTCAGTGTGTTAACAGGGAAACAGCAGGTGTTTTAGAGAACATGTACTAAAAAAATTTGCAGTTGCCTTTATATTTGGCTTTAATGTTACACTGCAGTAATGTTAAAAATAAAGCTATATGTAAAAAAGATGGTTTAGGCTCTTTTAGGTGCCTTGAAATTTGTAGAACCTAATACAGTTCTAGAAACCACATAACTATTTATAATGTTTCTTTAAGAATTTGGCTGTCTAAATGCTATTTGAAATTAAACCAATAGAACTATTTATTTATTATTCATCAGTGTATCTGCTGAATATATTGTGAAAAAATATAAAACCATTTTTAGTTTTCCATACGTGAATATAACTAAGGATTTGCCTTAGCCTTTTTCAATTAGCTGCAAAGATTTTGACCCATTAATGTGACTGAGAAATACCTGTTTCATCACCATCAAACAATATTATAGAACTCTGTATATTATTTCAGAAACAATATGCCAGATGTGGATCAGGAAAAGCAAAGAAATACAATTTCATCAAAAGCAGCTAATGAAAGACCTCATTCATTATCAGATATACATGAGATGCTGGAATGTCCTGAGCTGATGCAGCTATTAGAAAGCCAACAATATTCCAGTGAACTTGAAGAACAAGATTATGCTGACATTACCAGCACTCATCGCAATTTAGAGCAACTTAATAAACCAGTAATGTTGCAGACACTACAGGTATACTGAATAAAATTTTAACAGAATTTAAAGAAGCTCTACTGAGTTAATTAGGTAGAGTCAGACTGAGCATTTCAATGCCATAGCCAGGATTTGGACCACAGATCTTCTGGTCTCTAGTTGTCTCACTAACAACTGAGCTATCATGGCAACATGCCGGCACAACATTAAATTCCTCAACTGACTTACATATTTCCTGATAAACCACAAGGTGATCTCATATTATATTGAGATGACATAACCCTATGGCGACTTATAATACCGTCAGTATTTTAAGTCCTGGGCTTCATAGTTTATCCAACTCTTATGTCAATTAGAGCTGTGAAAATTAATCGGTTAGTGGAGAAAGGAACTAAGTCATTTTTTTTCACTTTTTCATTTTTTGTCACATCCCCTATAATTTGATATACAGTAAATACATCATCCTGTGTTGAAAGGAATTATGTGAAATGCCTCTTTAGCAGAGAAAATTTACTTCCTTGACTTTGTCAGGAGGTGAAAGGAATTATGTCAGTGACTTAGCTCTTTTCTCCTCAGTAAGCTCGATGTGAACCGTATCGGAAGCGCTCCTATTGCACTAAGAATGTACTTCGACAATGGTTGGAATATTACACGTGCATCATCATTCTTGGTTCACTGTAATTGTCGAGAATGCAGTTGTTTAGTTGGAAGCTTGTTGTAGTCAAGCAATCAAAAGAAAGCAAAATGAGGATGAGCACAAAAGGAGCAAAATAAAATGTGTAAGAGTTCATGGCTTACCATGCTTGAACTACCAGGGCAATCCTGTACCTAGAAAAAGCATAGGAACAGACTGCAGGTAAGTGCATAAAGATTCTATAACCATTGCAGTAACAATATATAACCAATGCAGTGATTCAACACTTTTTAGGTGTTGAATGGAATTCTTCTGCCATATTAGTGATGCACAAGCCTATAGATTCTGTCAGATTTTCTCAACAATGAAGATAAAAATGCTCAAGATATAATTTTACAAGGACTCATTGTTGCTAAGATGTGAAGCAAAGACGACCAAGGAAATAACAGAAAGGATGTGCAGGTAACAAGAGGCAATATTCTTTTGATTATTTGTTGTAGAAGGTAAATGTCTGAATATTTGCAGACTAAGCGCTTCATAAACTAAGCACTTAACCTTCATGCTGTATCACAGAACCGAGTATTTCAAATATCAAAGCTCCTTGACGAAGGACAAATTCCAAGGAATAAAGGAGGTGAAAATGACTGCACTACCAAAATTATAGAAAATTCTTGTAAGCAATATATGATCATATCTGTTCATTCCCCCTTTGGACAAGACACTAAACTGGCAAAGAAATGCAATACTTGGGCACACACTTAAATATCAAAATAATTCATGATGTTTTTGCTAGAAATACCCTGAGTTTGATGTTAAGTATGATTTTTATAGAAAGTACTTTTCTGAAAACTCTAATTATGCTTTCGGCCATCCACAAATTGATGTTTGCAGCAAATGCGAGGAACTACAAGCCAAAATAAAGATCCCTCATATCACTGACAGTAGCAAAAGGGCCACACAAATCAATCTTGATGTGCAAAAGCATAGGAGCAAGAAATTTTATAGTGCCTTAAAGCAAGTGGAATAGAATAAGGATAGTCACCCACCTGGGTAGTGTGGTGGTAGCGTGTCTGCCTCATATTCAACAGGTCGTGAATTCGAATCTTGCTTAGGGTGAGTTACCAGGATAAGGTTTTTTTTTTTCAGGGTTTTCCCTTAACCTGAGAAGACGAATGTTGAGTAACTTTGAGCTCCATGGACCCCTAGATCATTTAAGAGCAGCACGTTGCCAATTTCATTCATCGACCAATATGACCAACCAGGTTAAAGGATGTTAAGCTAAAAAAAAAGGATAGTCATGTTGCTGGTTTGGCATTAGATTTTATGCAGAATTTGGCTTTACCAAACATTCCTGTGCAGAAAACATTTTACCTTAGACAGCTATTCTGTATTTGTATAACGTAAAATCCAGACATTGAGTTGTATATTTTTTCATGAAGGTAAAGGAATGAGGTATCTTCCTCCTTATACGATTACTTCCATATTTCTCTGTCAGAAAATATTAAAGAACTCTATCTCATCTCTGATGGAGCGCCAGGGCAAAGCATAAATCACATACTAATTTGAATGTGCCTTGGATTAACACAGTTGGGCAAGATGAACAAGATCATTCACTGATTTCCTGATAGTGGCCATTCGTACCTTCCATATGATCGAGTGTTTGGATTAATGAGGAGAAAAATCTCAAAATATGACAGAGTTTATACTCCTAAAGAATATGTGGATCTGATAGCTAATAGTGTATCAGGAATAGCTGTGACTATGTTTCAGACAGAAAACATTATAAATTTTGACAAGTGGTAGCCACAGTTTTTCAAGAAAAATGTTCTTTTACAGAAGCAACAAGTAAGGATTTTCCAAGGAGCAAGAAAGAATTATTTGCGATTTCCCAGTCTAACAAATTCATTTATGAAATTGCTAGCCTGGAACAGTAATGACACACCCATTAATCAACAGTTGTCTAACACATACATTCTACTTGCTGAAGACCCGAAAAAAGCTTTGCATGGATCTGGAGTTAGCATATCCACAACTCAGAGTGCCCATCAGCAGAAGAAAATGGAGAATATACGTAAGCAAGTGAAATATGCATGCAGGGAAGATGCAATGAAATTTTATGAAGATATATTGCAGTGCCCAATGATTTCATAAAGTATTTATTTAGGATAAAGGCACTGTAACAGTTATTTGCATATTACACATTCATGTTTCTTAAAAAATGCTTAGTTTTATACAAATTTTGGTCTCTTTTATTTTGTGTTGCTTTTATGAAGTATGGCTTTGTAACTGTATTATACAAGGTGCTAAACCTCAGATTGTAATAAAACCCACATTTTGAAATTAATAAAGGTATTAAACTTTGATAAACCTCTCATTTTTTTTCAAACTTACTTTTTGCAATATTAGTAACAATGGAGTGAGTATATCTGCACATATACTACCAAGATTACAATAACGAACACAATACAATATCAAACAGAAATTTCTGAAAATAGGTTATTTGACTAAACAGTTTTTTGTCTCTCCCGAAAAGCATCAAAAAGTGAATTAGTTCCTTTCTCCACTGACTGATTTAAATATTATCAACTGAAAAATTGCATGCTGCTGAATGATAGAATAGTTGATAGTCATTGGAACAAAACTTAATCTTCAGGAAACGGTGAATCCCAAAATCTATTAGGGACCCAATTTCTTCTTTTAACCAAAACTGAACTACAGAATATGTGAAAAACCATATGTCTAACATTTTATAAAATTTTGTAGCATATAAGAAAAAAAAAAAAGAAGAATGAGAGAGAGAGAGAGAGAGAGAGAGGGAGGAAGGAAGGAAGGAAGTAAGTAAGTAATGAAGCAAGAATCACTTTTCTCTTGTGCTGCCTAATCACACATTTCTTGGAACTTTTTTGAAACTTTACTTGACCTCTCTTTCACTTTAATTGGCCTTAATAAATTTCCATTTCTTTCTTTCTTTTTTTTTTTTTTTTTTTACTTTCTCTACACGTACTATGTACATAGTGTATAGAGAAGGTACTGTATTCCACCCAAAAATTTGATACCAAGATTTCACTGGAAATACATGTTTTGGGTCCCCCTGAATACAAAAAAAGCATTTCTGGTAAAATTGTGCACGCGTGCGTGGGTGGGTGTGTGTGTGTGTGGACAGCATAGCTCAAAAACGAAAAGACTGTTAAATACCAAACTTAGCATTTAAGTTTGGTATCTTCTAAGGATGCGACACAAAGATTTTAAGGAAAAAAAATCCTTCCACCCCAAACTACCCTTTACATGGAAAAAATTTTGAAAATTTTGATTTTCTCAAATGGCAGTAACAATTTTGATTAAAATCTCTTATATTTAAGATATTTACATGCCAAACAAAATGTATATCTTGAATATCGCCCAGGTGAATAAGCGCATAACCAATATTTGTAATTGATTAAATTGTTTAGCTTAATTAGTAAGTAAGATATAATGTATTTATTGTATATTGGATGCTCAGAGAGATTGTTCCTGGAAAGCGTTTCTCAAGCGACTAATTCAGTTGTTTACCCTATTTCTTTGTATATTGCAGGAGGGGAAAGATGCTATTGTGTGGTCACGTCTCAGTAAGAGAAAGCAAAGGCGACATATAAACTGGGGAACCATGAAAAAATTTAGGCCAAGAATCACGTGAAAGACACATTGACCAATCACAATTAATCATGGCACGGCAGAAGCGCACCCCAAGCTACTTTCGGCGCCAAAATGGGCCAATGAGATTACGAGTTGTTGGCTTTGCACGTGGGTAGAATTTGCTATACATATAGAGTTCTCGCCGCAATTTTTATGCAGTTGGAATGTAACTACACTCAGACTCTGTGATGCCTGAAACAAGAATCCTCGTAAATATACTAAAGTTATTACAGTGATTCACACAGTTGAAATAAATGTCACGCGTAAGGAAGCCACGGCGAAAATTTAAAATGTCTACAATAATTCTACATGTAACCGTTGCACTCGTCGCCGCGTAAAGTTTAGTTACCTTTATGCGCGTTACGCTCTTGTTCGAGGGAAAATATCGAAACTCAACTGCGCCAGGAACATTCTCGGGAATGCTTGAAAAAGAGAAATAAACCTTGATTGAACGAAAAGTGCCGGCGTTATTTAAGTTAATGCCCATACCACTCCCTGGAGATCTCCGTAGCTAAATACCAGAGCTAGATATAAATAGGTCTCAATTGCTCGTCGCTGAGCCCACCAATGGCCGAGGAGCATCGAGAATCAACTTTAGAAGCTGCAATGCCGGAGAGAGGACCAGTCGTCGCTGCGCAGCCCAGCCCCACCAGGTACATCCACCACCCGCTATACGCCTCAATTTTTTGGGAATAGCCTCTAAAGATGTCGTTATTTGAATGAATCATTTTGAATTTTGTATACCAAACTATTTAACTGTAAGAGATAAACAAAAACTTACTACACAAAAAATGTGGAGCACCTTAAAACACACAATTTGTCATATACTTTTTTTTCGTGGAGTTGGCTATTTTCGATATATTGGTTTCAGTTTTAAAATACTGTAATGTTTTCTCATACAGGAAGTTGTCAACTCCTGGCTGCACAAAGAGACAGATTTCAATCCCACAGCAACCACATTTTAAAACATTTGACTGTTAATTTAGCCTAATGTATTCCCTTATTTCCCTTCTACTTATAAGGAAGTAATAATACCATTTCTGCTAATGTTTATCTCAATTAGCATGAAGTAGATAAAAGACTAAGCATTTTAACAATGAGATGTTATAGAGATGTAAAGAAAGTTATGTGAATGGAACACATCAGATTTTTAGGACTATCTTGATCTTTTTGAAATTCATCTTCAGAATCACTTCCTAGTTCATATTTTTCCATGTCCATGCTATCTTCTCTAGTATCATTTTGATATTCACTTCTGAACAGTGCTCAGATTCCTCTTCATTTATTTCTCCCTTCTTTTTGTCTTGAAATAGTAAATTGACATGTTCAATGTTACCTCCAGGTTTTTCTTCAAACTGTGCATCTCTTGACAGCACTACTTTATTACTTTCTTTTATCCAAATCCTGCAGAATTCATCATTATATCTGATCACAGTTTTTCTGTAACAGCTTTCTTATCCATCTTTCTTCGTTTTTGAGCTGGTACATGAGCATAACAGGTAGAACCCATTATTATCCTAAGATTCTTTATTCTAGGTCTTCTACCTGTCCACTTGTATGGACTGCCTATTCTGTTCAAAATGTAGATTGCAATGTTAAATAACTCAGCCCACATTCCTTTTGGATAAGTAATTTCTGGATTAGAATACTTCAGTGTTCTGGTCATTTCATGCATACCATTTTGCTCAGGTATATATGATGCAATTAACCCTTGTATGATTCCATTAGTTTGTAGGATAGGCTTAACCGCTTTGCTATTGAACTGTCTGCCAATATCACTCAATAGCTCCTTTACTGTGTGCTCCAGCATTTCAGCATGAATAAAAAAATGCTTAAGAACTTGACTGATTTCTTTGAAATAATAATAATAATAATAATAATAATGAGTATAATATTTATTATTATTATTATTATTATTATTATTATTACTGCATTTATTGTCAATAGACTGCATATACAGTTTCTGACATTGTCAAAGTTACATACAATGTTTGCACTATACAATATTTACACTTAAAATATTTACTGCTATTCTACAGTCAATTCATCTATACTATATAGAACCTTACTTGTTAAATACAATTTAAATTTACTTTTAAATTACGAATTCCACTAAGTTGCTTTATGAATTCTGGTAATTTATTGTATAAAAACAAACCCATTACACTAGGATCCTTGTAGTAAATACTGATTCTAAACAGTTGCCTATAAAAGTCCTTGTTATGTCTTGTATTATAGAGATGAACATTGTTGTTCCTTAGATTTTTCCCTTTTGCAGTACATAGATGATTACTTTATATGCATATAATGAGAATACTGTAAACATCTGTTTTTCTTTAAATACTTACCTGCATGAATCTCTAGGTTTTAAATGATACATTATTCTTATCACATTTTTCTGTAGTATAAAGACACTTTCCATGTAGGTTCTTACAGCAGATCTCCAGATTTCAAACCTGTATAGTAAATGCAGAAATATGATCCCATAGTATATCATTTTTAATTGATTTTCTCCTAAGAGTTTGGTGAAATGCCTAAATAGATATAATGATTTGCTAATCTTCCCATATATATGATGAATATGTTCAGACCATGTAAGCTTATGATCAATTATGATTCCCAAGAATTTGTAATTGTTTGTACCAATTAGGTTGCACCCTGAAGCTTGAAGAGTAGTACATAAATCATTTGTATTCCCTAAACTGAATTGGATTAAAGTGGTTTTGGACATATTGCATTTAAGATTATTTCCTTTAAAGTTATTAAAAAGTGATTCAATGGTTTGTATCATGGTAGTGTTCAGCTCATACTTTGTTGCACCCTGCTGTCGCCCTCCATGGTGCAATGGTTGTGGGTTCAAACCCGGCGGAGGACGATGGATTTTTTCGGGTGTAAAAATCCTTAGCATGGCTTCCTTCGGAAGGGAAGTAAAGCGTTGGTCCTGTATCATAGATTTACGGCATGTAAAAGAACCTCAAGCCTGATTGAGAGGCCTCTGAGCAAAATTAAGCAGTCTTTCATGTCCAATTTAGAATGGAATGCTGAGAACCACAGCAGTTAAAGAGCCTCCATAAATAACACGCCATTTACATTTTTTTGTTCACCCCAACATACTGCAGTTGTATCATCTGCATAGGATATAATATTTTTGTTTCCTAACTTAGGGATATCATTTACATGCAAGATAAATAATAGAGGCCCTAGTACTGAGCCTTGAGGAACCCCACATTTAACAAGTTGAAATTTGGAAGTAGTTTTGGTTTTCAGATTTCCATAATTTCCATATTAGTGTCTATGAGATATTTCTGCCTATAAGATATATACTGATCAAACTTTTAGTTATTCCCTAATTTCATATGCCTCTAATTTGTCTAGTAAAATATGATCAATGCAGTCAAATGTTTTTGTGAGGTCAAAAAATAAAGTTGCAGTTTTTTCTTTATTTTCCAGATGCTTTGCTAAATTTTGTATACATTCTGTTATTGCTGAAATATTTGAGAATTGTTTTCTAAAACCAAGTTGTGTATTTGCAATTGTATTATTTTTGTCTAAAAACTATATTAATCGTTCTGATATAATTTTTTCAAACATTATACCTAGTTCGAAAGTTAGTGTAATTGGCCTATAGTTATTAATACCCTTTGTATCCCTTGTACCTTTTATGCACAGGCCTAACTATAGATATTTTCAAATAATCTGGAAATTCTCCTATAGATATGGAGTGATTAATTAGATGCTCAAATGGGCTTGAATTGAAGAGTTGATTTCATCCCAACCACCTGAAGTTTTGTTAGGCAACTTAGTTTTGTATTAACTATTTCATTCTCAGTTACAGGATAAACAAAGAAGGATGGGTATGTTTTACTAGGGTGAAAGCTGGATTTAATGGGCCCCACTCTGTACTTGAGATGCTACGTTCAGAAAGAAAATGTTTATGTGAGCACATAACTTAGTAGTATCTTTCACTAATGCTCCATCTATGCTTAGTTCTAGATCTTTAGAAACAGGTTTGTTTTGCCTAGCTTCATTAACTATTTCCCAAGCAGTTTTGCAGATGTTCTCTTTAATTTCTTTAATTTATTTATTGCTTTTTTACTTCTTTATAATTATTTTTATAGTTTGCACTGCCTGTTGATGTATATACGCATAAAAGAGGTTAATTACTTTTAGCTTTATTGATTTCTGAATTTAATTTGACTTTAATAGGTTGTCTTCTGTTTAAAACTTTAGTTTTAATTGGACAGCATTTATCAAAATACTTTCTAAAACCATTGTAAAATTCGTAACAGTATTTGCAGCATGTACTGTGCCCCACATTTTGCCAGCTAATTCATCTACCAGATGAGCAATACACCTAGCATTTATATCACAAAACATTTTTATTTCTCTTTGCTTTTCATTACAATATGTACCTACAAAGTCAACACACCGTGCGTAATGATCTGAGATATGAGTAGTAATATTGCATGCATTAGTCTCTGTACAGTTTAAATTTGATACAATATGATCAATGAAATAGCCATAGCAAATCTTTGTATAAGAATCCTTAAAAAAAAGAGGTAACACTTATTCTGAAAGACTCATCTAAAAGTCCACAAATATCTGCAGATATCAGCTCTCCAGGTGTAGCTGACTTCTCTTTTTGCCAAATGGTAGTTGATGAGCCTTGCCATAGATACAAGGTTCACACATGTCTGAACCTGCCTTGACATGAACACCATGTTCCTTCTCAAGTTTTACTTTGACATGCTGTTTGCCCTGATGACCCCATTTCACATGGTAGAGCTGAAGTAGGCAGGATTTATCACCGACAAGTAGAGGAAATAATGGCTTAGTGCTTACTTTGTACAAAGTCCCATTTAGATCACAAATTCCACATATCTTTACTTTACTCAATCAGGGACTAGCTGTTGCTTCAAACAAGCGTTTTTGTTACAATCTTGAGCAGCTAGCACAGAAAACAGATTTTTAGAAATTTTTGGTACATACCAGACATTATTTAGAATCATTTCTTCACATCGGTCTTCAATCATTTATAGTATTCTAATTGGTCCTTTCCCTATTGCCATCAGAGATTCCATTTCAGCAGCCTTGATAGTATGGAAATTCTCAAATGCTTCAAAATTGACAAAGTAGTCAGGACAATGTGTCACATGTTTTGTTGCACCATTGACAATCCATCAATTATCTATATCTATTTCTATGGATCAGGCCTCATTATATACTGTTAATAGTGCCACATTCATAACTATTGTCCTCTCCTCAGTCCTGTATCTTAGCATTTTTAGCTGGTCTTCCATCTCAATCCAGTTTTTAATCCAATGCTCAGGTTTACTACAGTAATTACAATTGCCTTTGTAACCATTCTTTTTATTTTCTGATTACCTACCTTGTCTTTGTGAGAAATGCACCATGCTTAACTTTTTCACTATTCCCACCTTTAGTGAAATGCTTCTCAAACATGCACAACTGAGCATGCAACTGTTCAAATATATTATCTTCATCTTTTGACAACAATATACAACTTGATTTCAATGTCTCATAGTTTTTTGGCAAAATCTGTAGAACTTTACATACTAAAATTAGATCAAGTAAAGCATGTTCATTTTTGGCTTTAAGTCCATTATTAAGATCATTCCACAAACTTCTCAATTTGGCAATGTGCATGAAAACATCTTCCCCTTCTGTCCAGTTAAATGAGAAAAAAATCTGTGCATACCTTTAACAGCTGATCTCTGGTCGATGTCTCGAAATTTTGCTTCAGTGCTTCTCACCACCAAAAGGAGATTAATGGCATTTTGAACCTCAATAAACTGAGAACGAAGGGTTTTGGGATATATATTGTTTATATGAACATTGTTTCTTTATCCATGATCTTTTGATAAACAGCATCTACCACTGCACTAATAATCATAGACTTTGCATAACTGTTGGCTTTCTTATACAGATCTGACTCCAGCCTGTTTTTCTTTACTGCAACTTCTTCTCCAGTAACAATGGATCAGGTTTCTTCAGCTTGCCATCAATTACATCCAGAGCCCCTTCATGGTGGTCCAGCAAATCCACATTTTTGCTTCCACATCGGCCACTCAGTTTCACTGTTCAATTGCTTGATATGCTTTACTAAATCCATTCTGAGTTTTATTCTTTCCACATGCTCTAACCGCTTAACCCCAAACTTTCTTTGTTCTTCAAATACGTTACTGGAGCCCATAGCCTGATGAATTTTAAGGTTAATAAATAATTGTTGGAGTTATAAAACACTTTGTGGTGGTTTAATTTCACACAGAAACAGATTTGCAGCACTGGACAAAAAAAAAAAATATATATTGCACATCAATGGCCGAAAATTAAAAGAATATTCACGTGTGAGTGCTATTTTCATTCAGAATGTCTCATTTGTATGCCAGTAGTCAAAGAAATGTAGGATTTGTGCACAATCAATACAACCTTTAAAACTATTGGACTTGTAACTTTAGCAAAATTACCAGTTCTTTGAGGGTATGCACACCTCTGATAACACTTGGTGTGTTTCAGATAATATGTACTTAGAGCTCTGTTCCAAAACAAACAGTTTGGCATATTGGTACAATGCTGGCCATCGAATTCCACAACATATAGATCTCACCGCTCTCTGAAGTTTCCATTTTTTAGTCTTTTAATCTTCTTGTTTTTCTCTTTTCTTAAAAAGTACACATTAGAGCAGGACTAATATGCTTAATTTACATTTCTAAAGCCAAAACGATAAACCCTCCAGTACAAATTACTTTCAAAAGACTGTGAATGATATCTAAGTGGCGTTCAATACTAAATGCAGTATTTGTCAAGGAACCTGCACAGATTAATGCAACAAAACAAGTAGTTTTGTTAATAACATTTATGTAATATGTGCTTTGAAATGAAATAACTGAACTATGATTTGAACAAGATTGCCAAGATTTGAAATCTGATTTTATCTGTATGTAGGTATTAGGCCATTTTAACTAGTTGAGCTGCTGTGGTCCTATGCCACTGAGCTTCTGAAAATCTTGACTAATGCCTAGAATGGCTACCATGATAACCATTTTTAAACATTGTGTTCATATTGTAAAGCTATACACATCAGTGAAAGAAAATTAATTGTTTCGAGGTACAAATTGGAGAGCACAGAGACTAACATCCTAAGGTAATCTTAGCTGGGAACTTCAGAGCCCATGTGCTTTTAGCTGCCCATGGTATCGTTGTGCATTCTTAAGGGCCTCACTTACCAAATTTCAGTTGAATCAGAAGAACAATTATCGACACAAACTTTTTAGCTTCTTGTGACGAGGTTCATAACAATCCTAGAATTTTTGACAGGGTGCGAGGTTCATTTCTTCATAGGTGCAACTCTGCAGGGATGTTGCAGGTCATTACATTGAAAAGTTCCTCTGGTGACCTGTTGTATTTTGTGCTTCGGATATTTCTCAGCTTTTACTCCAATACTGTGAATTGTTCATGAATGAATTGCATCTTCACTCTCTTTCTATTTGCCTTTTTTTTTATTGTTGTTGTTTCATTTATATGGCCCCCTTTAACATCTAAGGTCATATCGGGGACTTTGCATTAGCAACAACTTGTCTGTAGGTTCTTTAGGTTGGGTTTAAATTTTTTTTATTTTCTTCAAATATTCACACATTCACTCTCACATATATACTTCCAGACTCTGTGGGGGATAGGGAATAATTCTGTTAAAGAAAAATTCTCCTCCCCAGCCAGGAATCAAACATGGGACCTCTGGGTGAGAAGTCAGCTCACTGACCACTCGACCACGTAGGCACTCTATTTGCCTTTCATGCAGAGATGAAAAGGTAGGACTTACTTTCCTGACTAGTACATATTTCTAATTTGTTTTAGTAGATATTTGTTTTACTACAATGGTACAATGTTCCTTTTTATTTTGTTTGAAGTTTACCTCTTCAGGTGTAAAATGCAATTGTTATTGAAATGTTCTCACTTATATGAAAATCATACATTACATTTATTTTATTTTCTAGTGCAAATAAACCATATTGAGTAATGCAGCAAAGTACAAACAACTCATTATAAAATGTAAAAAACGAGACAACTTGAAAATAAAATTAAAAACTAAATAATGTCACTGTTTCTACCCTCCTCGCAATTCAGGTGCTCATGTCATGGTCCACTGTGGTTTGATCAGTGCCATGCTAACCGTTAATACATTTTAATTATAGCAAAGAATTTAGAACCAATAACTTCATAGGTTCCCTATCTGTGTTTATTTTGGATCCCTCTACAACCTGCCAATTTGTGCAGTCAAATTCTAGGACAACCTGTATATATATGAGAACAAAACAGATCTATTGTTGCAGTGTTTCATCTAGCAGCGCTAATGGACACAAACCTTTGAAAACAAAAATACCTCTCGGAAATCATCTTTAATTTTTGTCACTTAACTCTTTCAATATGGATATTCTAACATAACTTTCTCAACAAACCTGTTCAAATTTAATGAAAAATTAAGTAATCCTGTTTTGAATACAAGAAGTGAAAAATGTCTCAAGTTTAAGAGCATGTAACATCCATGTAGAAAATGGAAACATGTGAGTTAAGCATATGCCTAAGTAATTTTACTCTGCATTCTAGCTCACCTTTGCAACTCTGCTTGCATTGTATGTTATGCAAATTACTCTCTTTTTTTTTACATAAAATTGCATCTTAGCTCTCATGTAACAACCACCCAAAAGCAAACATTTGATTGCTATTAGTTTGAAGTAATTGTAAATGGGTTGGTATGGCTTGGGTGATCCAGCAACTTTAGTAGTGATATTTAGAAACTCTTGAATACAAGATGATGACAAACTTCATAGTCATATTGTTAAAGGCTGCAACATAGTTCAATGCTGTATTACCAATTTATCCTGTATTCATTGCAGCAGTTGGTTAATTATGTGTATGTCATGTATCTCTTTAGGCAGATTCCATGTGGTGTGCTGTTTCATTTAATAATAATAATAATAATAGTATATTTAATAATAATTATTATCATTTTTTTTTTTTTATTTTTTACAACTTCATGGTTTTGGCAATTTATCTATAACAAACTTTATTTCTTACAATTTAACTACAGAGGTAACATTATTCACAATCTTGGAAATACTCATTGAACTCTTGCACATTATGAAAACATTGGTCCATTAAAGATATCTTGGCCTTTTTCTTAGATCAAGTTGGGTGTTTGTCAGTTATTACATTGGTGTTTAATTATATATGAGAATGCCAATGTGCAATATTGATATTATCTTTATAGTTGTACTAGCTGCTTGTAGGTGAATTTTGTGACTACATCTGGTAGGTACTATGATTGTGAATGTTGTTATTTAAGGAAAATTGATGAATATTATTGTGTATGAAACAAACACTTTCTAGTGTATACAGATAAGGTAAGGCAAGTATACTATTTTGTCTGAAGTGACATTTGTAGTGGTCTGATCTAGTAGTTAAGTTAAACATTTTACGTATTGTTTCTTTTGTGTTACAAACAATAAATTAGCATCTTCTGAATTACCCCACAAAATGATCCCACATGCAAGTATTGCCTGAACATAATAGATTACTTTTAGTGTACTATGGTTGCATATACTTTTAGTAAAGGGATTATATAAAAAGTTCTATTAATCTTTGTTGTGATTTTGTGAATATGCGGCTTCCAGTTTATAAATTTGTTAATTGTTATTCCTAAAAATTATTCTTATAAGCGAACACTGGATCACATTAAAGAGAGAGAGAGAGAGAGAGCAAAACTCATGGATTGGTAGTAAGTAATAGATTATTAGCAGTCAGCTTGTTATTGCAAATCTGCTGGAGTGCTTCATCTTAGAATAAAGCTTACATTATCCGCATATAGTATTGTTGCAGTATTCAGCACGTTTACTGCCCAACCTAAAGTACCTTTAGACTAAAAACAAAAGTGGTTCAAGATTTGAGCCCTGAGAAACTCTACATTTTACTACTGTTATTTCATTTCTTATAGATGTTACCTGTTTCCTGTTACTCAGGTATGATTCAAACTATATATGAACTATACTGAATATCTCTCTCTCTCTCTCTCTCTCTCTCTCTCTCTCTCTCTCTCTCTCTCTCTCTCACTCTCTCCCTTTCTCTCTCTTTCTCTTTTTTTCTTTCTTTATACTAAAAAATAAATGTATTGAATGAACATTTTTCTATTCACATTTATTCTTTTGATAATGTTTTCCTTCTTCTTTTTATAGAAGTACATGGTAACATTCAAAAGTCTAAAATACAAATTTTCTCCACTTATGGATTCCCTGCTGCTATTTTTTTACCATGGTGATAACTGGGGAATTTGGAAAGAAAAATGGTGTGTTGACATTGAGTCACCATTAGCACTTCGTGACTTTTATGATTACATTCTTTACCAAAAAGCTAAAGAGTCAGCTGAGAGAGCACTCATTCAAAGCAACCTCTTGAAAGCAACTAGCGAAGGAGATTTGAAAGCATTAATAAATGATTCTCCAGGTGAACCACGATTCACTGATGAAGACTTTATTCTGGAGAACTCTATCAAATACAAGGTATAGTATTTTATTTTTAACAACCAAAGCTATATACCTTTTCCTTTCTTTCACTGCTTTGGGATTTACAATTTACTGCCGTTATTTATGATTTAATAGTTCATATGGCAGTACTGATTTAATTTGTTTCAGATAGTTCCAATAGTAATAAAATTTCTTTCTCCTAAAATAGCCTATTTGATTCATATTTATGTCCAATTTTGTACTTTATTTAAATTACATAAATACACTTTCGTGCATTTGTGTTTTACTTCAGTAAAAAGCAGATGATTACTGAGTTCACTGATTCATTTGGATGGTGAGGGGTGAAAGGGAAACAGATGGAGTACGTTTGTATATAGGATTGTAAAAATTCCCCTTACAAACATGTAAGACTTGTAGAGGGGACTGAGTAGAGTCATATTTTGAATAGGAACCCATGTTAAGATATATATATACCATTTCTGTGCTAAAACAGGTAGGTTTTCCTGGTATGCAATGGCTAATCACAGTGGGGCTGGTTTAGTTCAGATAAGCAACTGATATCAATTGGCCTCTACTCTACCTGTCTCTCCTGGTTTGAGTACCAATCAATGTCGTTTAGTTTCGAAGCAACATGGTGGAATACAAATTTGCAGAATGCACAGGCATTTTCCTCCTGAATGGCAAAGGTCAAGGCAATTAGGAAGAGCTGCTCATTGCCTTTATCAAGATCATTATCCACAGTGACCAACGTCATTGCATGCCATTTTGTCACAATCATGTCAACTGCTTTGAGATAGGGGCACCTTCAATGTCAGGAGAATATCACACTCCCAACTATGAAGAGGCTTTACTGCAGCATGTTGATGGGAACCCTTCAAGGAGTACACAAGCAATTGTGAGTGCAATCAATGTAGCTTGTAGCATTATCTGTTCTGCATGAGCAAAGACTAAACCCATTTCTCTACAAAGGATACATTCACCATTGCCAATAAATTTTGCACCATGTATTTGCCTTCTGTACATGGCTTCTTTACTGTTGCAATCAACTCCTGTTTCCATGGCTCATTCTCTTTAGAGATGAATGTCATTTAAAAATGAAAGTTATTCTCAATTCCCAAAATTGTCATGTCTGGGTAAGTGAAAGCCCTCATAACATGTATGTCTAGGAATTCCAACAAATTTGGCATCAATTCCTTGGTGGTCTTGTGATCTTCCACCCAAGCTAAGGGGCCTCATCTACCTGATCTTCCTTAAACAAATGTTGGACTTCTTGTGCCCAACACATGTGGTGGAGGATGTACCATTGAAGATCTGTCAAGATATGTAATTTCAACATGACAGGAACCCCTTACTTCTCACTTGGTATTGGGGAACATCTGAACCGAAGATTTGGACAAAGATGGTTAGGCCTAGGCCTAGGCGCTCCAAATGCATGATCACCTGGTTTGACATTTTCCTGTGCAGTCATATGAGGAGGTTGGTCTATGAGACTTCTGTAGAGTCAGGGGAAAATTTGGTGAGACAAATTATGTTTGCTGCACTACAGATTGTAGACACCAGGTGTGAGGGAGTGAATTTACCAGAACATCATTTGGAGGTGAAATGTGTGCAATAAAGTTTATGGTTTTAACGTAAAACCAGAGTTGTAGCAAATCAGAATGCCAACCAGGCTGTGTCAAAGACAAACACAAATTGTTCAGATTAACTGTAAACAAAAGTGTTTGTAAGACATGATTAAATTGTCTTTTTGTTTCTTTAGTATTATTTTCTAATAATTGTATTATAGAGAAAGTATTGCACTCCACCAAAAAATTTGATACCGAGATTTCACCGGAAATATATGTTTTAGGGTCCCCAATATCCAAAAAAGCATTTTCACAAAAAGGTCCGTGTGTGTGTGTGTGTGTGTGTGTGCGTGTGTGTCCGTGTGTCTGTGAACACGATAACTCAAAAACGAAAAGTCTGTAAAATACCAAACTTGGTATTTAAGTTTAGTATCTTCCAGGGATGCGACACGAAGATTTTGAGAAAAATCCCTCCACCCCCAACTACCCTTTACATGGAACTTTTTTCGAAAATTTTGATTTTCTCAAAAATGGCTCTAACGATTTTGATTAAAATTTCATATATTAAACATATTTACCTGACAAATAAAATGTATATCTTGAATTTTCTGGGAATAGCCTCTGAAGAGTAGTTTATTCTGGATGAATTTTACTAAATTTTGAATAACTGCTAAACCGTAAGAGATGGACAAAAACTTACTACATAAAAAATGTAGAGCACATTAAAACACACAATTTATGTTATATACATTTTTTTCGTGGAGTTCGTCATTTTTGTGACATTCCTTATTTTTGGTTTCTGCTATGAAAAACGTATACTTTTCTCATACAGGAACTTGTCAACTCCTATCCATATAGACAAAGGAACTTCATTGACATAGCAACCAGCTTTTGACTATCACTTTAACCTACAGTTGTCCCTTATTTCGCTTCTACTTACAAGGAAGCGAGTAATTAGACTATTTCTGCTATTTTTTTCTGATTAGCATAAAGTAAATAAAAGTATAAGCTTTTTAAGAATAATTTGTTGCAGGGATATGGAGAAAGTCATGTGAATGGTACACATCAGATTTTTTTATTGTTTCATTTATATAGCCCCCTTTAACTTCATAGGTCCCATCTAGGGCTTTGCTTTAGAAACAAGTGCTGGTGTTTTCTCGTAGAACTGTAGGGTTTATTAGCATTATTTTTTTTTTCTTCTGATTCCAATTTAAGAAAAATTCCTTGCTGCAGCTGAGAATTGGACCCAGCACCTCTGGGTGAGAAGCCAGAACACTGACCAGTCAATCACAGAGGCAGTCTTGTTTCTTTTGTTGTATTACCTAGAAAGCTGAATTGTAAGAAACATGATTTACTGAAGTACATCCAAGGTATTTAAGCAAAAGTGGTCATTTTAAATACCTTTTTTTATCAAATGGTAGTAGCATGGAAACGGTACATTTCCAGATTTGGGTGTATATTCAAAACATGATCATAATCCACTTACAAGTCCTAAAAGTTTATAAGAGGAATATCCAAATAGAGCATGGGGTAAGTATGAAACTTGAAATTGAACTGGTTGTTCAATATGGATGTTTCTTTACCATATATGTGATAAGAAGAGAAGGTGACAATTTTCCATCAAAAACATTCAATTAGAACATTTCACTGAAAATACAAGTTTTGAGGGCCCCTGAATAATAACCTTTATACAAAAAATCCATCTGTATGTGCAAGTGCGTGTGCCTGTGCATTTGTGTGTGAGAAGAGTGTAATTCAAGAATGAAAATTCTGTTAATACCAAACTTGATATTTAAGTTCATCTTCCAAAGGTTGCAACATAAAGATTTTCAAGAAAATCTCCCACACCCTAAACTACACTTTCCATGGAACATTTTTACTTTCTCTATACGAACTATGTACATATTGTATAGAGAAGGTATTGCATTGCACACAATTTGATTGCAAGATTTCACCGGAAATACATGTTTTGAGACTCCCTGAATACAAAAAAAAAAACATTTTTACAAAAATGTCCATGTGTGTGTGTGTCTGTGTGTATGTATGTGTGTATCTGTGGGCAGCATAGCTCAAAAACGAAAAGACCGTTAAAGCCCAAACTTGGTATTTAAGTTTGGTATCTTCCAAAGATGCGACATGAAGATATTCAATAAAATCCCTCTACGCCAAACTACCCTTTACATAGAAAAAATTTTGAAAATGTTGATTTTCTTAAAAATGACTCTAACGATTTGGATTAAAATATCGTATATTAAAGATATTTATCTGAAAAATAAAATGTATATCTTGAATTTTCTGGGAATAGCCCCTGAAGACTACTTTATTCTGGATGAATTTTACGAAAATGTGCATAACTGCTAAATCATAAGAGATGGGAAAGAACTTACTGCACAGAAAATGTAGCTCACAATAAAACTCACAATTTATGTTATATACATTTTTTTCGTGGAGTTGATCATTCTTAAGATATTCCTGGTTTTTCGTTTTAGCTTTGAAAAACTTGTACTTTCCTCATACAGGAAAGTCTTAACTCTTGTCTATACAAACAAAGGAACTTCAGTAACATAGCAACCAGCTTTTGGTTATCATTTTAACCTATGGAACTCCTTCATTTCGCTTCTACTTACAAGGAAGCAAGTAACAAGACTATTTCTGCTAATTAACATGAAGTAAATAAAAGCATAAGCTTTTTAACTACAATTTGTTGCAGAGATGTAGAGAAGGTCATCTGAATGGAACACATCAGATTTGTTTGATTCTCTCACACATGATTAAACGATTTTGATTAAAATATCATATGTTCAGGTTATTTTCACGACAATCAAATTTATATCTTGAATTTTCTGGAAATAGCCTCTGGGAATAGTCTTTCTCATTCTGAATTAGTTTTGCATAATTAGTAAACTGTAAGAGACAAAATCTTGCTACACAATTTATGTTGTACATTTTTTTTTTTTTTTTTTTTTGGAGTTAACCATTTTGAGATATTTCTTGTTATTGTAATTTTCCAATATTTCTTCTTATTACTTTATTACTGGTCATACAAATTTATCATATAGCGACCAGCTCTCAAAAAAATTGATTATTGTTTTAATCTAGTGTATCAGTTTATTTCCCTTCCATTACAAGAAGGTAATAACCATTTCTGCTAATGTTTATCTCAATTGGCATGAAGTAGATGGACCTGCTTTTGTGAGAATAGTTTATTGCAGAAGAGGTAGAGAAAGTCATATGAATGGAACACATCAGATTTTCCTTTTAATTACTCTAATGCACTCAGTTTTTTGTTTGGCAGTATGATATATAAATTTTCCATAAATGTGTTTGTAAATTTTATGATGCTCAATTTACTCCAAGCTCCATACAGATCAGATCATTTGAAATAGTTTTCTTAAGTGGATGAAAACTCCAGTAAAAATGTTAACCAATTAACGCACCTCAACCTGAGAATATGAGACAGATATACTACCCCTATATTATGAAGGGTTTATGCTCTTTATTTGTGAGTGCACACTTAGTCAATTGTTGTCAAACTGTACATCACCAACTGGTTGAGAATGAAAGCAAATGAGGCACCCAAAACCATAAGCCGTTGGTCTTGTGTTCTAGATTTAGGGCACCTAAAAGAACCTCAAGCCAGACAGAGAGGCCTCTCAGCAAAATTAATCAATCTTTCATGCCCAATATGGAATGGGTCGCTGAGAACCACAGTAGTTAAAAAGCGTCCATAAATAACACACCATTTAAATTTTTTTTTTGCACGCAAATTCATCTTTAGAGCGGGAGAGACAAAGAGGAATGTATGTACGAGAGTACGCTATGCGTGCAACAGTAGAATGTGACGACCACAGGGGGTTCACAGCAACGATTAAGAATGCTATTTTATATTAAGAAAAGATACTTAATATATCGTAAAACATCTTATCGAATTTGTCGTAAATTCAAATTGCAGGCAGCACAGTGAAGCAGAGGGAAAAGCGGAAAGCACTGGTATAGGTATTTGCAGCAGGGTCGTATTTACGGGGGGCGAACAAGACCGGACCCCTTCCAGAAGACCCCCCCCCCAAAAAAAAAACTACATACAAGTTCTTTCATTTGTTTAACTTAAAAGTGGCACATTCATTGAATTCTCCGTCATAAACAGCTTACTGCTATACCACAGAAATAAAGGAATATATTTAACTTTAGTATATAAACAATATTATAAAATGTTCCTGCATTCCTACTATTACCTACAACCTCTCTGCCTGTTGGTTCAGCGCCTCTTAGCGTAATGTGTATCATTGGATACGATGCGAATGGCTACTTGTACTCTTTTCCTCTGGTTTGTTGATCCATTACGCTAATTAATTGACCTTCTGTTTGTTCATTATTCAATTTAAAAAAAAGCGTAAAGCTTGCTGCAAAACCTGCAAGCCTCTACCACCGCAACTGAGCTATCATCACGGTTAAACAGCATCTCCTCGCAGAGCTATTCCAATCCAAGAGCCAGCCACCCATCACAGCCGTTCCTCCTGCGAGACTAACTACTCGACGGGAAGTGGATCCCGTCTAAAGCGAGTGCTACGCGGCACCGCGCTACGCTACAGAAGCACGTTTAAACAGCAACATACGTGTTTTAACGTGTAGGAGTTGTTGGATATATATATATATAATTTTTTTTTTTTTTTTTTTTTTAACGGAGAGCTCCACATATCCTCCCAGCCATTGCACTTCGGCTGGGGGTCGAATGCAGTAATGCATTTTTCTCCTTCACGGTAAAAAAAGAATCGCCGCTTGGACACACTGCCAGATCATTGACGCTAGAGCTGTGCCTCTCATTAGAGAGCCCTAGGGACCAACCGAGCGAGTCGCTAGGTTCCCTGCCTCCGCTGCTGTGCATTCGGCCGCCAAAACAGCAGCTGCCTCCACGGTGTCTCTACTGAGGCAGCAGACATCTTACAGCCGAATGCACAATCCACGACTTGAGGCATCGCCGGCGGCACTGCGCCACCTGTGATTGCTTCGGCTACTACACGGGTCAGGCGCAGGGCCCATTATGCCTCCACAGCAGCCGCCAGCTACCAGTTACCTCCAGAGCTACTCCGAGAACTCCACGGCCACCACCACAATACCTGCCACTGCCGCCACCCGAGAACGTCCGGAACTTCATCCGACTCCGACCTCCACGCCAGCCATCAGCTCCGACGTGGACCACACTCTGAGGGGCGCCGTTCAGGATCTTCACGCGGAGGTCCTGAACATTAGCGCGCGCCTGTTCTCGCTGGAAGAGACGCTGGCTGCCAACAACACGCAGCCTCCACACCATCAAGCCGGGATACAGGATTAGAGTAAAATTACTACCGCTACCGCACTCCGGACGCTGCAGATGTCACCACACTCATGTCCCTGTTGAACGACTTCAACCAACTCCACTCCCCATACTACAAGACACGCCACAGCAGCAAGCCCTCTGAATTCCACCACTACCACACTTCAAGACACCTCTTTAGGAACGCCGACTCCAGAGCCGCAATATTCGCATCCGACTACGACACCAACAACACCGCTGAACCTCTCTCACCTCGTAGCCAAAGAAAGAAGCACAACCTGGCTTTCTTTGAAGCATACATGGCTGCCACAACGAAGAGTACCGTCACCATTCCGTGACGCACTGATTGAATGTCTGACTGACGAGGCATACTGGCTGTACCCAAATCAAACGAGAGCAACTTCTACACTGTATTAAAAAACACTTAGCCCTCTAAAAGAAATCAGATTAAATGCAATATCTCCTTCAACCCTTCCCGAATTCCACTCCTTAACTTCCTAGCACTATTACGCAGGGCCTTGTGTTATGAGTAATGCCTAGTCATCCTTTTTTTTTTTTTACCCACTCCCGGATATCAGACTACTTTTAATAACAGAGGTGCATCTACAGTACTCCGACATCCTTCTCCTTATATCTCGTTCTTCTATCTTCACCTTATACTTCTCCCAACCCGTCATTAAGCTCTCCCCCTGAGAAAATAATTCAGGATCTTTCATCCGTCCGACTCTCTCTCTCTCTCTCTCTCTCTCTCTCTCTGTCTCCCCTTTCCAAAAAACTGGTACGAGTGCGACCAGCAAATAGAGGCCAGATTCCAGGACCTACAGCAAACCACCGCCGCCACTGCAACTGCGCTGAGGACATTCGCCACCAGCTGCACGTCTCACTTTGACACCGCAGCCGCAAAACAACGTCTCTGGAAGAAGGCCTCTCAGAAATATTTTAGAAGTAGCCGATTTAGATGTAATAAATACCCTTGAAGGGTATAGTCAATTATTAGCTGAGAGAGGGAAATTGGATGGCATGCAGGGAGATATTTAGTGGCCCCTGTGACACCCAAGAGGAAAATATATTGGAATGAGAATAATTAATAACAAGTGCACCTTTCATTGCATATAATTAGCAGAGGAGAAGAAGGAACAGAGAACAGGTAAATGGAAATTTGGGGAAAGTGGCGAAGAAGATCATGTGCGCTGGAAGATGTAGGTTAGATGAAGGTGGCGTTTTTGGGAAGAAGGCACAAGATGCTGTATTTGGGATGAAGTGGAAAATGGGGGACTGGGATGAAGTGATAAGATGGGGTTCTGGGACAAAGTGAAAAAATGGGGTTCCCAGGAAGCAGTGAGAAAATGGGGTTTTGGGTGAAGTGAGATGATGGAAGAATAGTGCAGAAAAGTATAGTATTAAAACTAACTATTAAATAATTTCACATAAATTTGTATAGGAGTGTAGTGAAATTAAAAGTTACAGTTATAGGAGAATACAATAAGTGAATTATGAATTATGATGGATATTGAATGTTGATAATTAAAAGATGGGAATTAAAAATAGTATTGGGTACCAATACTTATGCCGCCAGTTAGCGGCAGCTTTAGATAGAGTAGTGTAGTTTAATATTAATTTATAATAAATAACTGGATAGGAATTAAAAATAGTGGGTACCAATACTAATGCCGCCAGTTAGCGCAGCTTCAGATAGAGTAGTGTAGTTTAATATTAATTTATAATAAATAACTGGATACCAGTTATTTTAATTACTGGATAGGATAATTTAAAATCATTATTTTTAATTTTAAATATTTAATTACATCTTAAATTTGAATTAAATTTAGATATTTTTAAAAGGTTTTAATTAAATTATAAATTTTAAATTGTAATTTTGAGTTTTGGATTTAATGTAGATTTAAATTGAATATAAGCTTACATTGAATATGGATGGTTTTGAAATTTTTAAATAATGTAATTATTTAATTTTAAAGTTGTGGGATTTTGATATAATTGGAAGTAATTATAATATTAAGTTTTAGAGAATTTAAATAAATATAAGTATAAAGCTAAAAAAAATTATAATTTGGTATTGTAAAATTTTTGAAGTAATATTTTTTACTTTAAATTTTATAAATAAAACAGTAATTATATGTATAACATTTTAAGTAATAATATAATGACAGTAAGAGTAATATAATTAAATTACTTAATAACATAGTTATTAAAATAATACAATGGTTTTTAAAATAAAATATGTGTATAATATAAATAATATAAAATAAATTTTAATAAATAATGATAACAGTAAAACTATATACTAAAATTAAATAAACATTATTAATATATATTAAAAATACGAAATTATGATATTAATATTAATTAAATTGAAATTATATTAAATTAAATATTAACACACAGTTTAATTGACAATAATTACGAATTTAATTGGTATTTATAAAACTTTTAGGCTAAGATATGTTAAATTTATATCTGTAAATTTAAATTGTATGATTAAAATTGCAATTGGTATAAGTAGTAATAAATGTATAAAGTTTGGGTTTAAGTAATTAGTTATCGGGGTTTAATATACAGATTTGATTTTATTTTTATTTTTAAGGCCTCTCCTGACTGACCACACAACTGACTGACACACGACGACAAGACAACACGGACATCATTAACAGCATTCACCACAAACTAGCACGACTGAAACAACAGCAGACAAGCCAGCCGCAACCACTTCCAGAACAGCCACAATCAGACCAACAACTACAACAGACTGTGACTTTGCAGCAAAATGACTTCCAATTCCCTCCGTAAACAATTTATCCCTTGGAACGACATTTCCTAGCAACAAGACACTATATTTACAGCAGCTCAAAAATAATCGACACTAGTCCCCCCCCCCCTAAGTACAACGAAAAACAATAAGGATTCCCAAAAATTTCCCGTCACGCCTTCCTTCACTCCCCGGGTGGCAGTCAGGGCCTTTGGTCATGACTATCAGCCGTAACCTCTGCCACTTCTGCTGGTCCGCTTTTAGGTCAGCAGCTTCACTTTCTCGCATTAACGAGAGTGCTCAGCGGAATCTCCCTACCCCGAGTTATCTCCATGATTCCGAAACTTCCTTCTCAACTTCACTCAATGGCAAGATAAGTCATTCTTTACCCTTTCTGTCTGCCCTTTCAAAAAAAAAGTGCGGCTCTGCAGCATGCATTCTACAGTGCAAGAAGCTTTCGAAGCAGGGCTCAACACAGGATTCGCCAAGCAACAAGCCGACAGCAGAGCCTAAATGGAAGTACGGATGGAAGGAAGGACCCGCCGGAACTGCACACAGCTGGGGCAGCAGGGCTTCGGCCCTGTCTCGCCGCACGGCGCAGAAGCCTCTCCGGCCCCAACCACACTGCCGACTGCAAGGCCACCTGCACCCCTGGAACAGGTGCCTTCACTGCCAACACCCGCCGCCGCGCTGGTACCCACTCGGGAACTGGCCCGGCCTTCATCACCTCCATTCGCCGAGCCTGCTGCTCTACTGGAGCCGGTTAACTCGACGATGCCGACACTACCGGATGTGGTTATCTGCGGGGTTCCTCGGACCTTCCAGCACGTTTTGGTTGGGTACAGCATGCCGTGTTTGGTCCTCTGCAATGAGGGCCAACCGTAAATCTTCATCCTGGGTGCCCACACCACTCCACCTCTGCGTCGGAAGCGGAAGCTACCTTGACATCATGCCTGCCCTTGTTAGGGCAGCAGAAGTGAACGCCCGGTCCCCTGCCGACGTTGCTGCGCCTACGGACATCGAGCGGAGGAGTGCCACACTGCACCTAGGTAGCACTACTGCAGGGCAAGCTCGCTCACAACAGCTTGTCTCATGATCTTGCCGCCGACGCCGCTTCTGTGCTACCTGCTCCGGGAACACACACTTTATGGGGCCCTGTATCCCCAGAGTAGGCCCTTCAGGACATGAAGTTCCCTTCCACTTCAAAGTCTGGTAGCAGCAGAGTCCAAAAGACATCACAATACAAAAATTCATGGCTTTTATGCAACTTAGAAAACTGACCTCAGTATTAGGTTAGTATTATGCTGAGAAATCTGGAGCTAAGCTAAACTGAAAGAATCAATTCACCACTGGAATGACTAAATTGTAGGAATTTGATATTTGCAAAGCCAGCAGCAAAATCATAGCTGCCAAATGGAAATCTAACATTCTGTTTCTCATGCTAATGCAAATATATGACACTACCCCAAGGAAAGTATAATTTCAATAAAAATTTAGTGTCACAATATGCCAAAGAAGATAGTTAACATTTATTCAATTTTCTATGAATATAGTCATAAATTTTAGTCAACAGTAATCCAGCAAAGTGATGATACATTTTTTGGATAAAAGTATTTTTTCTAGAAAACTATTAACTTTTCAGCTTTTTGGCATAAGAATTTCTTGTTATGTACAATAAGATCAATTTGTTCTTAAAGTCTGCAAGATTATTTCATTTCCATGCTGTCCATACATATAATATGTAAATATTGCTAATTTTCCTTTATCTGGTAACCTGTTCTTGAAAATACCTCAGTTTTCTTAATTAAATCTGTTTTCATATATCCTGCCAAAATTTCACTCTTTCTGTATCAATAATTCATTTTGCAGAACGTGAATACATGTAATTCAATTAAATAAACGAAATGTTGATAGAAAAAGACTAACAGTCTATTGGGGGTTTGTACTTTGCAAACAATTATTGCATAAAATTGTCCATTGTTTTCTTATTTTGATGTAATAAAATACAACAATATAATTTCAAGCAGACAAATATTACATTCATGTTCAAATGGGAAATGGGGTACTGTATCTGTGTCAGCCTAAAACATAAACTGAAAATCATATTTAATGTTTAATCAATGAAAAATTAAATTTACTAAAAACATGCATTAAAATATGACACAACATTAAACTAATCACACAAATATGGAGGGATAAAATATGCTAAACCAATATTAACGCTTCTGTATCAGCAATAGTAACATAAAATTGCAGAGGAAAACATTATGCTGGCCATTAACTCTTTATAAAAGAGGTCAATGTATTTAGAAAAATTCAGATCATAATGTGTGTATCAAAATGTCTAAGTGAATTTCATTCTAAAGAGAACTAATTCTGATTAAACTTGGTGCATTAACTGACTGCTGATATTTGTAATGATAGTCTGCTTTAAAATGCAGTACATATTTTAAAAGAATTTGATAGTACAGTGCCTTATTTTTGACTGGTGGCTGGCTGCACGCTATTGCCAGCCGAGTTGAATATTTACAAACCCTGAACTCAAGTGCATAAGCATGCGGACAATTCAAGCACATAGAGTTACATATATACAACCACATATCTTTATCAAACCCAGTGGAGGACGATGGGAAGGGAAGTAAAGCCGTTGGTCCCGTGACATATATTTATGGCACGTAAAAGAACCTCAAGCTTGATAAAGAGGCCTCTGAGCAAAATTAAGTGGTCTTTCACGCCCAATTTAGAATGGGATGCTGAGAACCATAGTAGTTAAAGAGCGTCCATAACATAAATAACACGCTATTTCATTTTTCACAGAAGATGTTGGAAATGATGTCCTTGTGCTGTCAGGCATCACACCCTTTAAGAAAATTTCCATATAATGCATAAATTCTTCTTCTGAAATAGCAATAATTTCTCTTCTGATATTGTCCTTCGGTTCTTCCAAAATATGCAAGTTGTTCCAATACCTTTATTTTTTAAGCTCCCCCATAAATAAAAGTTGCATACCATAAGGTCTGGGGAGCGCAGTGGTCAGTCTTTTACTGATGATCCTATCTTCAAAACTTTCAATTAAACTATCTTTCAATTAATTTCAATGATAGATCAGCTATAGCAGAGTCTTGTTAAAAATATGCCTGTGTGTACTCAATGTCACACAAATATTCCAGGAATGATTTGATTATTGTATTGCTGTACCTCTGTCCATTAACTGTATCCTCAAAGAATATAGGTTCTATAATTCGGTATGCATTCACAGCACACCAAATAACAATTTTTTTTACTCCAATTTCTGTTGTTTTGTGTTTATACATGGCCATTTAATTAAAACCATGCTTTTTCTGTGAAAAAAATTAACTTTCTGTTCATAGAGCCATCATTATCTTTATCCAACATTCAGTTGCAGAAATATACTCTATTCACAGTATCATGTGGTTGCAGTTCCTGAACTGCAGTTATTTTATAAGGTTTTAATTTCAAAAGTTTAGTGGCTTTCCAAGCTGAGAATTGTGAAACTCCCGTTTCCTGTGATTAGATTAGATTAGAAAGTATTCTGTAGGTTCGTTTAGGCCAGAAAGCCACTGAACATAGAACTTGTCAAGGCATATACATGTATACATATGTTTATATACTATGAAAAAACAATGTATATAACTCTAGTGCTAAAAGCATAGGTTACAAAAACAACAGAATACTTCCTTTTTTTTTTTTTGCATGCACATAAAAACAAACAGTATCAAAATATAGTGTTAAAATGTATAAATAAATAAATATAATTTCATTATACGTAAAACTGTTATGTCAGATGATAGTTTTCAAATTATCGATATAATAGTTGCTAGTAGTAATTATATAAACTAAAACATGATTATTGTATTATGTACTCTTCATAAATGTCAACAAATTACAATATATATTTACAAATATGTTATAGAATTTCCAATGCAAAGATTTACAATTATGTACTAGAGTGTAAAATATCAAAACATCAGGCTTTACAGACCTTGTGTCATTGCTAAATACTAAAAAATTCATATGACACATTCGTGCAATCAAAGTATAAATCAGTTTAATTTTAATATAAAACACACACGCTATTGTACACAAAATGCAATACATTGTAATATTTATAAATATAATGATTATTAACGGTATTGTCAGACAGATTTGTCACTTAAATATTCATCTACAGAGTAAAATGATTTATTGCAAAGGTACTCCTTAAGAGAGGCCTTAAAAGCCCTGAAATTCCTAACATTTTCTTTGAGATTACTGGGGAGAGTATTAAATATCTTGATTGTTTCATAATATACAATTTCTGAAAGCAATGAAGATTGGCATTGGGACGATGAATCAATCCCTTTTGTCTAGTATTAATGTTATGAATTTCCATGTTTGTTATAAAACTATGTCAATTAACTGCATAGAATTTTAAAATGGATAAAATATAAACACAAGGTAAGGTGAGGATGCCCAATTTTTGAAATAGTTCTTCAACTCAGATATTTTCTTGGGCTATGTTCTAATTTTTGTCTTATCTCATTGAGTTTTTCCTCTGCAAAGCACCCTGACATGGAAAAGTAGGAGCCAGCGCCGTGCACACACAGCTACTTCCCACTGGCCAGCTGGAGTCAAATATAAGGCACTGTATAACAGATTAGCAATGAAAGGAGCACAGATATTTTTGATAGGTATTATTACAGGAAAATAAAAATTTTAAGTCCTTTAAACCTGGACTTTTTTGTATTGCAATTTTGCATTTTATTTTCTCATTATATAATATCTAGTCTAAAAATTGTAAGTTCTGCACAGAGTTTAAGTAATTTTTCCTATAACTTCAACAGTTTTCAGATGAATTAACAAGCAGAGCGAGAGAGAGAGAGGGGGGGGTGCGTGCGTGGGTCGGTGTGTGTGTGGGTCGGTGTGTGTGTGTGGTGTGTGGTGTGTGGTGTGTGGTGTGTGGTGTGTGTGGTGTGTGTGGTGTGTGTGGTGTGTGTGGTGGGTGTGTGTGTGTGTGTGTGTGTGTGGGTGTGGGTGTGGGTGTGGGTGTGGGTGTGTGGGTGGGTGGGTGGGTGGGGGTGGGTGTGGGTGGGTGTGGGTGGGTGTGTGGGTGGGTGTGTGTGTGTGTGTGTGTGTGTGTGTGTGTGTGTGTGTGTGTGTGTGAGAGTTGACTAAGTTATATTGATAGCATTAACCTTTGCATAAATGAATAACTATCTTCTATCTAATAATTTTAATAAATGAAATACAAAGATAATATACATAATATATATTAACATATATTTCATGCTATATACAGGTTAACTTGGAAAAAAAAGCTGAACAAGAGCAAGAGGCTAGTTCAGAAGACAAGCCAAAAGATAAAAAGGGTAAAAAGGCAAAGAAAGATGTTAAAGAAAGTAAAAAGAACAAAAAACAGATCAACAAAAATATTGACAAAGATAGAAGAACTTCAAAATCTAAAGATGATGAGAAAAGTAAGAGTGATAAAAAAGATGAAATGAAACCAATGGAAGTAAAGAAAAATGGCTCAAAAGATCTTCCTCCACAAGAATTTGTGAAGAAAGAATTTCAATATCAAATTTATGATCTTGGTCCATTAAGAATACAATATTCTGGCTCAAGTGCTGTACATTTATGTTCTGATCAATGTCATATTAGAGTGGACATTTCAAAATGGTTATATGGTACACCACAAGTATATTCACAGGTAATGTGTGGCTACAGCTAAGGGTAGTTAAACATGTTTCAGGAATTTGTAGGATTCTGCACAAAACATAGTAGTGTACACATATGAGGGTTGTCCCAGAAATACCCGACCTAACAAATAAAAACATCTTTATTTCTCTACATAGTTTCCTTTCAGCTTAATACACTTTTTCTGGCAATGTTCAATAACTTCAATATTCTGTTTATAGTGAGAACTATCAAGGTATGCAAAATAGTCATCAACTGCAGACTCCACCTCTTCATTGTTGACAAATCTTCTACCACCAAGGCATTTCTTTTAGTTTGGAAACTGAAAATAATCAGAAGGGACAAAATCTGGCGAATAGGGTGCATGAGAAAAACAATTCAAACTTTAACTCATTGATTTTGGCCATAGTGATAATGGAGGTATGATCGTGATAATTGTCTTGATGAAACAAAGCTTTCTTTTTCACTAAATGAGGCCGTTTTTGCCCCAGTTTATCACTCAAATGCTTTAACAAGTTTGTATATTATTTGCCAATGATTATTTTTCCTTTTTTGAGATAATCAATGAAAATTATCCTGCATGCATCCCAGAAAACTGACACTATAACTTTGCCTGCAGATGGAACTGTCTTTGCCTGCTTTGAAGTCAATTCTCCCCTACCAATCCACTGTTTTGATTGTTCCTTTGTATCAGGTGTGAAGTGATGGACCCAAGTTTCATCCATTGTTATGAATCGATATAAAAACTCAGTTTTATTGCAGTGAAACATTACCAAACACTCGACTGAAACATCCTCACAATACTGTTTTTATTCTATTGCGAGCAAACGCGGCACCCACCTTACACACAACTTTCTCATATCCAAATTTGCAGTCAGTATGCGATGTACAGAACTTTTGAAATGCCTGCAATGTCTGCTAGCTTACGCACTTTCATTCGGTGGTCATTTAATACCATTTTGTGGGTTTTCTTTACAATTTCTAGGCTGGTAACCTCATTTGGTTCACCTTTGCAATATTTGTCATAGCAGTTCGTACAGCCATGCTTAAACTCTGCTATCCAATATTTCATGTTGTAAACGAAGGAGCAGACTCCCCCAGCTCAGCTTTAATATTATTTGGACTAAGGCCTTTCAAATGAAAGTATTGTATCACATAACGATGACCAGTTTTATTCATGTTTACAAATTTTCTGAAGCATTAACTGATGATGGCTGCCAAACAAATGCTAAACAATATAAAATGGTCAAACTTCAAACTTAAGCTTTCTAAGGTTGGTACTTTTTATCATTTTTCTATACATCCGGTCAGGTACTTCAGGGCGATCGTACATAGTAGAAAGTACTCTGAAAATTCTCAAGGGTAGTGCACTTACAAATAATGGAAAAAAAATCTATTACTACACTTTCATGGAGAATTGAAATCAAGTTGAGAACATATTCCAAATTGAATACTGCATGGAAATGCAGAGTCAGATCGTACCGAATCTTGGATCCAATTCTCATAGAACATGGGGTTAGATCAAAATATGTTGCATGGAAACCCATCTATATTCCATACTCCGTGCTCATTATTTTGTTTTCTGCAATAAAATTGCCAGGAACTAGTATAATAAAACACACAGAGCTAACTGTATTGTTGCCATATCTTGCAGTTTATTCTTCCTAGAATCATTCACTAACCTCAAAACCTGTTTATAATATGTAAAACTAAGTTTAGTAGATTTGGCAATGAAAATCCAAGTCAATCACATTAAATATTCAATTATTTTGTCTTGAACAGTGGATATTCAAAACAATCTCAATTTGAACGGAAGTTAACATATGAAATGTGGATTCAGATGGAATTGGACTCAAATCAACTTCAATTCCCCATGCAAACATGATATATGTTGTCTCACTCTCCATATAAGCATAGCAATAATGTTACAAAGTCAAAAGATCATTTTGATTCCTTCAGCTGAATTACTCAAGTTTTAGTTTCACATCAAAAAATGGTCATGTAATCAGACAATAGTAGTGATCATAATGTACTGCTGTGTCTAGTGATGAACTTATAAAATTTATGAAAAACAGATGCAAATAAGTAGGCATGTGTACTTGTGTTGGTTTTATGGAATAACAACTCCTTACTGTGAAAAACAATTAGATTTCAGAATATCTTAGGCTATTTTCACGGCCAGTGTCATTGTATTTAAAAATTGTATTATCCGGACTGTTGTGCAGTGGTCTAAGGTTAAAATGTGACCAAACGTTTTGCCGACTTCTATGGTCAGCATCTTCAGTGGCAGTCACTGTAGGAGGTAAATGCAATGCGGAGAGGAATGCAGGCTATTTATTCTCATCATTTAGGAGAGGAGGAGGGAGGAGTGATTGGTAATACACACGTGTGTCCAACCAGTGTGTGAAGGTCAACCAGCTGTTTGTTTGCTAATACTAGTTTCCAGGTCTTACTTATCCGGTAACTGCCATCTTTGTTTATGTTATTTGGATACTGTTCAATTTCAATGGCTTCTCTCCTGAGAAGATTAAAATATCCTCTTGTTTTTGCCAACACCTCCATGTCTTGAAATTTGATTCTATGGCCCTCTGTAAATACGTGCTCCGCAATTGCTGAATGTTCTGGCTGCATTAGGCAGATATGACATTGATGTTCTGTTAAATGTTTTTAATAGCTCTTCCGGTCATGCTGACTTATACTTTGCCACATTCACATGGTATTTTGTAAATCCTTGTAGTGTTTAGTGGGTCCCTCAGATCTTTTACAGAATGCAGCATATTGCTTATCTTGTTATAGCTCTTCTGGTCATGCCGACATATACTTTGCCACACTCACATGGTATTTTGTAAATCCCTGTAGATGCAATATGCTGCATTCTGTAAAAGATCTGAGGGACCCACTAAGCACTACAAGGATCTACAAAATACCATGTGAGTGTGGCAAAGTATATGTCGGCATGACCAGAAGAAATATTAAAAAACATGTAACAGAACATCAATGTCATATCTGCCTAATGCAGCCAGAACATTCAGCAATTGCAGAGCACATATTTACAGAGGGCCATAGAATCAAATTTCAAGACATGGAGGTGTTGGCAAAAACAAGAGGATATTTTAAACTTCTCAGGAGAGAAGCCATTGAAATCGAACAGTATTCAAATAAAATAAACAAAGACGGCAGTTACCGGATAAGTAAGATCTTGAAACCGGTATTACCAAACAAACAGCTGGTTGACCTTCACACGCCAGCTGGACACATGTGTGCATTACCTATCACCCCTCCCCCCCCTTCCTAAATAATGAGAATAAATAGCCTGCATTCTTCTACAGCATTGCATTTACCTCCTACAGTGACTGCCACTGAAAATGCTGACCGTAGAAGTTGGTGAAACGTATGGTTCACATTTTAACCTATGACCTCAGCACAACAGCTCAGATAATACAGTTTTTAAATACAATTACATTTATTGCCATTTTTCTAAATACACAGGAAATGTAGCTTAGGATTCATGAATTTAGTGCATTGTGTTGTAATTGGTTTATTAAACCTACTACTTATATTAAGTAAGGTGGATTATCTGTTATTTTTCAATTAACAGTCAACCTATTAGAATGGTTAATCAAGAGTTCTACCATATATATATATTTTTTTTTTCCCAAAAATTATTCTTATTATAAATTATAATTATGTTCTTTTGTTGCAGTTCTATAAACATGGACACATTCTGTCGCTATACACATATTTTAAACCTTCAATAGGTCCATTCATAAAAGAACCTTTGATGTTCAACCTCATCACAGCAGAGGGTGTATTGCTTATTTTTACAAAATGTAGTTATAAGCAATCTTCAAAAAAGATTTCTGCAACTCCCTCAATGTTATCTCAAACTAAAGTGCAAGAAACTGTTGCTTCTGAAAAACTGAATACTAAAACTGTAAAAAAGAAGACAAAGGGATCACCCAGAACACCAGATAATAAGAAAAATGTTAAGGAAAATAAGGATACAAAGAAACCAGAAAAGGTACTTTACTTTGCTTATACTGCCTTATATGAACACCTTAAACAAATGTAAAAATATTAGCTATTGTGTTGCTTAACTGATACTGGTCTCAGTGTTTATGTATTATTAAATATACAGAGATTTTCTGTTTTGTATATAATTCTGCAATCTGTCTTTTAAATTAATTTTTCTTTTTCTACGATTTGTCTATAGTAGATAGAAAAAAATAGTATTCAGTCCAAACATTTAAGATTAAGATAAGATGGAAATGTATATTTTAAGATACACTGAACCTAAGGGAAGCAATTTTAGAAAATGTTTCTGTGAGAGAGAGACGCCAGGGAGGGAGAGAGAGATAGAAAGAACAAAAGAAAGAAAGAGAGAAAGAAAAGCATAACTCAAAAATGAAATGTTGAATAAATACCAAATTTTATCATTGAGTCAGATAAGCACACCAAAACTTTTCAAGAAAATTCCCCATAACAAGCTATCCTTTGCATGGAATAATGTTCATTGTTATAGCAAAAAATCATTCTAATGATTTTATTTCAAATGTAATATATTAGAGACATTAACGTGATTAATTTAATGTGGGTATATATTGAATTTTATATAAATAGCCTTTAAAGTTCTTTCATACTAATGAAATTTTGTATAACTTGGAAAATTATTGAAGATGCACAAAATCTTGCTGCAGCAAAAAAGTAGAACTAATTAAAATATACTTGTATGAAATAAACTTTTCGTAATGGTAGCTGTTTTCAAAATACTCCATATTGCATTTTTACACTTTCCCAACTATTTTGTCTAACAGACATGCCTGAAAATGTATGACTATTTTTTTTTTCTTTTCATAACAAGAGCCTTGTGGCTAAACATTTGGATGCTGTTTCTGTATATTAATGCCACCATGTATAAGTTACATAGTTTGAAATTATAGGAAAAAATGTGATGGGGCAACTATCTTTTATATGAATATCATAATAGACAGAGGTGAATTTCCCTGGCCAGAGAAAGTCATGCTAAAGGTTTAATTCTCTTTTAGTTTAAAAAGTATTTTCAAAATTCATGCACTGTTCTTATGATAATTTTAAGTAACTCTGTTATCCTATAATATGATTTCTTAGCAAAACAGCAATCAATGTGTGCCATAAAATGGTGACAAATAGTAATCATGAAGTCCACCTCAAATTCAATTCAAGAGTGTGAATCTCATTTACGTTGATTTACCCAGATAAGGTTTTTTCAGGGTTTTCCCTTATCCTGAGAAGCAAACTGTTGAGTAACTAAGCTCCAAGGGCTCTGATTACACTTGTACATCATTTCACCAATTTCATTCATTGTCATATGACCAACCAGTTAGAGAATGTTAAGCTACACACAAAAAAAGTCTGATGTGTTCCATTCACATGACTTTCTCTACATCACTGTAACAAATTATTGTTAAAAAGCTTATGCTTCTATTTACTTCATGCTAATCGAGAAAAAATTAGCAGAATTAGTCTTATTACTTGCTTCCTTGTAAGTAAAAGCGAAATAAGGGAGTACCATAAGTTAAAGTGATAGTCAAAGCTGGTTGCTTTGTTTGTATGGACAGGAGTTAACAAATTCCTGTATGAGAAAAGTATTAAGTTTTTAAAGCTGAAACCAAAAACAAAGAATATCTAAAAAACAATCAACTCCACGAAAAAAATGTATATAACATAAATTGTGTGTTTTAACATGCTCTAAATTTTTTGTGTGGTAAGTTTTTGTCCATCTCTTGCGGTTTAGCAGTTATGCAAAATTCCATAAAATTCGTCCACAATAAAGTAGTCTTCAGAGACTATTCAAAGAAAATTTAAGATATACATTTTATTTGTCAAGTAAATACCTTGAATATACAATATTTTAATCAAAATCGTTAGAGCCATTTTCGAGAAATTCAAAATTTCCATCTAAAGGGTAGTTTGGTTTTTAATGGTCTATTCATTTTTGAGCTATACTGCGCACGCACACACACACACACACACACACACACATGGACATTTTTCTAAAAATGATTTTTTTGATTCAGGGGTCTCAACATGCACTTCCAGTGAAATCTCGGTATCAAATTTTTGGGCGCATTACAATACCTTCTCTGTACACTATGTACATAGTATGTATAGAGAAAGTAAAAATATAATGAAGAGAATTGTGTTATGCAGTGAATAAGTCAGTAACAAAATAAGCTCTCAAGAGAAAATAATATGAATATAAAATGTTTTCTAATGAGAAAGAGGCACTGAAGTTCTACAAATTTCTAGAAAGTCCAAATATTGAGTATTTTGTTTCTCTTTCATGGATTTTTTTGCACCTCCTCATTTATAATTTCAGTATTTCTTGAATCGGTCCATTGGCCCTCTTTCCTTAATCGGATGATGAATGAAATCAGTGAAATAAATCTCCAATGATCTCGGGGCCCATGGAGCTTATAGCTAAACATGCATCTTCTCAGGATATGGAAAAACCCTGAAATAAACCTTATCCTGGTAACTCACTCAAAGGAAGATTTGAAAATTTGTTTTGGACATATTTTAGTTCCATATATTCTATTGTACTTTTGGGTAACCTTCAGAAACAGCAGCTCTGATCACATAAGAAGCATAGAAATAGGAGGGGCTCCAGAAATGGAGTAGTGTGCTGCAAGTAGGCTACAATGGTCCTTTAGCTAATAAAGTGACCTCTGGAAGGGATGATAAGCAGACCCAATGGAATCCCCAATGATTGCTAACAATGAAAAAAAATGAAGCCATGCTTCCCCAAAGGTTCTGCTGGTCCTAGAGAGGGGCTCCAGCAGACTAACCCAACATAGTTTTCAAATGACATAGATCCCTAACAGATAAACAAAATAGAGGTGAAGCTGGAGAATATGATAATTCCCCCTCCTAGGCCCCCAAGTTAATAGCTTTGGAAATATAATCTCCAACCAACAATAAAATTAATATTTTAAGTTATTAGTTAGTTATAGTTATATATAATATATTATAGTATATCATTCATTTCTCATGTTAGCTAGACAGAATTTTCTCTTTAATTAACATACCCTGTTATTGATCTCTGTTATAACATACAAAGGAAGAAAAGCAAAACTTTCTTCCTTAAGGGTTATTAAAATATGTTGGCAGATTTGATTATGTTGTGTCTTAAATTGTGACCATCTACATGTATATTGTTTGGAATGAAAAAGGTGCAGCATTTATCTTATTTCATGTACATTAAAAGTGGAGTAACAACTTTTTTCTACTCCATGGTTTTGTCAACTAAAAGTTACTTCTTCATAAGCAAGTGTTTTTATAGCTTTAATGTGTTAGTTTTCAATACAAGGGCTTTATAAATTCTTTGTAATCTTTTATTAACTCAAGAAATGAAATTAAGTGTTCTATAGATGTTCATCAAAATGAATTTGACTTTTCAATGGTGAAAAATCTTAATTATTGATTGAATGGTTTTGAAATTACACACACCCAGACATCTATTTTCTCTCTTTATAATGTTAATATATGTAGATATGCATGCTATTGATATATTATAAATGTTAAAAACAGATGTTAAAATGTTGTAATGGTATATTCCTGAATGTGAATTATGAATAAAATAATTTAGTAGGCTCAATTAACTTACATTTCTAAGTAAATACTGTTTATTAAAAATATAATGCATCACACTCAAATTACTTTCTTAATAACAATTCGTCTACATCCCTTATGTATTATGCTATTCATATGATTGGTGATTCTTGTACTATTTTTAGTTTTCATAGTAAGTTTTAATTAAATGTTGTTTTAAATTAAGCAGCATGGGTTTAATTACAAAATACAGAAACATCATAAAACTGTTTATATTACAGATAAAAGAGAGTACCTAATCATCTCAGACATATAGGCACTTTAGGTAACAATCAGCTATTTACACTCTAACTAGCTGTGAGCTCTTGAGGCAAACATAAACATCGTCCATTCATATGATACAACCAATCTGAGATGGAACTTAACCTCGAAAATTCCAACATATAATAGCAAATATTTTGGAAACAGTTACTGCCACTATAAAAGTTATTTGACAAAAATTCTATTTAATTGAGCTCTACTCTTTTTTTCAGTAAGTTTCATTGTATTTTTATGTTTTCCTGCTTATATAAAATTACTCAATTTTATCCAAGGATGCAAATCAATTCCCAAAGAATTCAAGAAAAAAATGTGTTTGTCTTTATTCTTTATTATTTTATTCAGGATGACATCTTGAACAGAATTTTAAGCACTTTTAGACAAAAAGTAGAAAAATTTTTTCTAGAAATAAAAGGCATTTTCTTATTTCAAGATGGAGGAATTTCAAGAGCATTTTTATTAAACTTTTGTTTACATTAATAAATGCCATTTCATTTCATTTACTCTCTATTCTCCCTCCACCCCTGCTTGTTTCACCTGTTGTCTTCCCTTTGGTATTTGTTGTATAGTCATGTTCTCTTTCCCTCCCCTCTCTCACACAGTAACTTAGTGCCTTTTTATAATAAAGTAATATTCATGTTTAATGCCTGTTCTTACTGAATATGGTACCCTTAGATGGTAGACACTGATGATAAGTCAAATGAAATGATAACTGGGAAAGAAACATCCCAGGCCTAAGTTTATAGTATCTTTTAAGCATTTACCACTTATGAGGCCTGAGGAAGAACCTGGAAAAGATCTAAGTCAATCCTGGCAGGATTTGAACTGCAGCCTTCTCTTTAATAATCCACAGCTTAACAACCATGTTGTTTTTAACCTCACCGTTTGAGGTGATGGGGGGGTGTAACTTTTTTTTTTAAATAAAATAAAACAATGTTCATTTGTTCAAATTATTTATGACTGCAGGTTAATTTACTTACCACTTATTTAGGAGATAGATTTGTCATTAATTGCAAGACTGCATGAAACTATACAAAATATTGCACTGTGCAGGTACCAAGTTTAGATGGTGAGGACTCCATTGATACTGTGGAGGATATACCTTATTACAGCCTTAAAATTACTTGGCCAAACAGTCTGCTTATAGAGATAGTGATGAAAATTCAGACTGAGGAAGGACAAAATGAAAAGTTATGTACTATTATACCTGACAGCATTGATCAGATATATATCCGACAACGCTATTATGACAAAAGCCCTGAGTGTGGTTCACTTGTTTATGAAAGTTATCGTTGTGTGCTTTGTAATGGAAATGTTTTAAAGTTCATGATAGATGATACATTGGAGGTAAGTGCTCACATTCCTTTGCATAAGTAAACAAACTTAGCAGAATTAAAAATGTAAGGTATTGGTTAATAGTTATGCAACTGTGAGCCTGCTTCTTTCAGTAATTATCATCCATTCATTTGAATGCTCCCCATAAGCTTTCTGATAATCTTTAAGGAAACCACTCTACCAAGCAATATCTATATCCATTTATTAGCTGAAACCCCCAGTAGGCAGAGTCCTTTCTGTAATTTGTAGTGACATAAACCAAAACAGCTTTATGATTAGATCTAATTATGAGAATTGATTATTAGAAAAAGTACTATTAAACATAATTATTTTTAATACTAAGCCACCAAAGTCTTCATTCTTTCTAACCCTCTGCACAGTTCTAATTCTATATGCACTCTTTGAGGGCTTTGATAGGAATTCAGTGCTAAAAAGTACATGGAGATTGTATAAAGCAAAATTACTGGAGTGGATAAAGCAGAGTAATGCTAAGAGCAACATAAGAAACATTCATCTTAAACATGAAGGTCATGTAATTACTGATCCAAATAATAAATATATTTAACAATCACTTTGCAGTCACAGGAAAAATTATACAGAAATATAAGACATCATTTGAGCTCTAACCAAAGCTATATAAGATCATAAATGAAAAATGACTGTTCTTGAAGCCCGTTTCCAAAAGTGAGCTAGTAAAATAAAATGTATATCTTAAATTTTCTGGGAATAGCCTCTGAAGACTACTTTATTCTGGATGAATTTTATGGAGTTTTGCACTACTGCTAAACTAAGAGATGGACAAAAATTTACTACAAAAAAATGTAAAGCACATTAAAACACACAATTTATGTAATATATATTTTTTTCATGGAGTTGATCATTTTTTAGATATTCCTTGTTTTTGGTTTCAGCTTTGAAAAACTTATACTTTTCTCATATAGGAATTTGTCAACTCCTGTCCATACAAACAAAGGAGCTTCAGTCACATAGCAACCAGCTTTTGACTGTCACTTTAACCTATGGTACTCTTTTATTTTGCTTCTACTTACAAGGAAGTAAGTAATAAGACTATTTCTGTTAATTTTTCTCGATTAACATGAAGTAAATAGAAGCATAAACTTTTAAACAATATAGATGTATAATTTTGAAGCTGCTTACAGTGAAGGCATAATCAAATTGAATTAATTAAAGTGGTACTGTTAACACACACTTCACTTACCTTTATTGAGTAGGACAATTGTTTCGCGGACCATTGCCTGCGTCCTCAGCTGTTGAACCACTACTGCTTGGGTTTGGATTCCAAGTTGTGGTTGTGGATGTGTTGGTTGTGGTGACATCTGTTGGGCGGGCGATGAGACTTGTTAAGCAATCCTTAGGGGGGAACTCCATGTTCATCAATGTGTGGCAGTATTTATGAATATAGATTTTTTCTCATGCTGATAATTGAAACGGATTCAAAAGTTCTTTCATTAGTTTGATGTTCGGATTGATTTCATGGTGAGTTTCCCAAAAATGATGTGCTACTGCAGATTTGTCCGGCTTTTGACTTGATGTGTCTTCTGTGTTCTTTATTGTGTGTTTCAAGGTTTCTTATTGTTTTTCCAATGTATTTCCTGTTGCAGTCTTGACAATCAATGGCATATACTCCTGATTTTTTCTCCGTGGGTATTTTGTCCTTCAGGGAGGAGCCCAGGAGGTTTTTTATACTGTATTTGTTAATCGGTGCTAGTTTGATGTTGAATTTCTTGAATACTTTCTTGAACTTGTTGTAGAGTTGTGGGTGGTATGTGATTTTTTGAAATTTGGGAGGTTTTTCTTTATGGGTTAAGGTGGTAATTTCTTTGACGTGTTTCATTCTTTTGTATTTATTTATCTTTTTGATGATGGTGGAGGTATTGAAACCACTGCTGTGTTCAGAATGTGTTTATATTCTTTCTTATATTCAGAGGGATTGAGTGGGATATTAACTAGTCTGAAAGCTAGACTATTGAACACTGCAAATTGGTGTGGAATGGGGTTGAAGCTATTTCTTTTTATGTAGTTGTTGGTGTGTGTAGTTTTCCTGTGTATTCCAAATTCTATTTTGTTATCCTTTTTGAAAATGTTGAGATCTAGAAATGGGATGCAGTCATCATTTTCTCTTTCTATGGTAAATTTTATTTTGGGTTCCTGTAGGTTGAGGAGTTTTAAGACGTCTTGTGCTAGTTTTCCTGGGATTATGGCGAAAATGTCATCTACGTATCTATACCAAATTTTGAAAATTTGTGGAAAGGCTTTGCTAATGTGAGTTTCAAATGCACCCATAAACAGTTCTGCCAAGAATGGGGAAAGTGGATTTCCCATAGCTAGGCCTGTGACTTGTTGGTATATGTGGCTATTAAAGGTGAAAGCTGACTGTTTTATGCAAAGGTTGGCGAGTTTGATCAAGTCTTCTATTTCTGTAATGTGTAGGTCTGTGGTGTGTAGCCATTTTCTGCGAATTTCTGGGAGTTTTTCTGTGGGACTGCTGGGAAATAATGATTTTACATCAAAAGATACTAGTTCGTCTCCTTTGGATATAGTTATGTCTTTTATTTTTTCTATTAGTTCGAGTGAATTTCTTAGACTAAGGTTGTTGAACTTGGGTAGTGAGTTGAATTTATTGTTTAGCCATTTTGCTAGTTCATATGTGGGAGAGCTAATATTGTTGATGATGGGTCTCATGCTGTTGTCTGCTTTGTGAATTTTGGGGAGGGCATACAGTCTTGGAAGAGTTGGGTTCTTTGGGTTTATTTTTCGTTTTTGGTTGTTTGTAATTGTGGTAACTTTTTTGATAGTTTTCTTAAGGTCATCAGTGTATGTTTATAGAGGATTCTTCTGTAAAGGTGAATAATCTGGGCAGTTTAATATGGTTTCTACTCTTTGTATGTAGTTGTTTTTGTCCAATATAGCTATGGTATTACCGTTATCCGATTTTGTGTATATAACTGGTTTGGACTTCAATTGGTTGATTAGTTGTGTGGGGATGGTGTTCTGTTTGTTTTTGCTATATTTTAGTTTCTTTAAAATATATTTTCATTCAGTGTTAATAAAGAACACAGAAGACACATTAAGTCAAAACAGCTGGACAAATCTGCAGTAGCACATCATTTTTGGGAAACTCACCATGAAATCAATCCGAACATCAAACTATTGAAAGAACTTTTGAATCCGTTTCAATTATCAGCATGGGAAAAAATCTATATTCATAAATACCGCCACACATTGATGAACATGGAGTTACCCCCTAAGGATTGCTTAACAAGTCTCATCGCCCGCCCAACAGATGTCACCACAACCAACACATCCACGACCACAACTTGGAATCCAAACCCAAGCAGTAGTGGTTCAACAGCTGAGGATGTGGGCAACGGTACACGAAACAATTGTCCTACTCAATAAAAGTAAGTGAAGTGTGTGTGTTAACAGTACCACTTTAATTAATTCAATTTTAAACAATAATTTGTTGCAGAGATTAGAGAAAGTCATGTGAATGGAATACATCAGATTATTTGATATGATACAACAGGGATTTAATTCTGATGTACCTTTAAAAAAGATCAAAATAAAGTCAGATTTAAAACATCTTAAAGATGAGAAATGGATGACAAACGGTATAAAAACTCAAGTGAGAGAATGAGATTTTTAAATTGAATAAAAACATTCTTACATAGGTGAGGTATTATAAAAATATTTTATTTGTATTTCTATTTCTTTATTATCTCCATTTGTAATACATAATTTACAAGGATCGTCAGATTGATTACAAAACTAAACATATAGTATAAATAATAACATGATTATATACACTTTATAAAAAAAATACAGGGGGTACCATCATACAGCATAACTTATTTAATTTAACATTTTATACTCCTCTATAGAGTAAAATACATTTTCTGAGAGATACTTTTTAATTGCTTTAAGTTTACAGTTTTCTTCAGTTATCTGTTTTATTTGTTTAGGCAAATGATTGTACAAATCTTTGGTTTTACTTTCTATACTTTAGTTACTTAACATTCCTCTTAGTCTGTTATGAAATAATTTTGTTTCGTTCTTGTGTCATGTTTGTGTATGTGCATGTTTCTACTGTGATTGCTATGATTTTTTGTTGAGTATTTAACGCATTCATATATATACAGTGCTAATTTTAAAAATGAAATAGAAATGACTAAGAGATTACACAATAGGGAATTAATAGGGAATCAGATAATAAGACAAAAGTAATATGGGGATTAGTAAATAACATATATAAACAAGGGTAAAGTAAACAGGATGAAAATATTGTTATTAAAATTGGGGAAAAAAACAGTAAGAATCCAAATGAGATATGTTATACCTTTAACAACTACTATATTAATATACCAAATCACACAAATGCACTAAAGTCATGTTGTATTATTCACCAAACATATTAAATCAATTGGGACAAATACATTCCATGGGAATTTTTGAAGTGACAGAGGAAAATATAATCCACAAAATAAACAAACTAAAGGCAAAAAAAATTAGCAGATTGGATGAGATAATCAAGTATATTTTAAAAAACCAAATATTATATCAGAGTGACAATTTGGTTTTCAATAAAAAAAAAAACTATAATAAATGCAATAGATAAAGTAAAAAAAAAAATTATAATAACAGCACTAAATAATCATCAAAAAGTAATTGTCATTTTTTGAGACCTGTCAAAAGCTTTTGATTGTGTAAATGTAGATATATTCAGCTCATATCTAAAAAAACAGAACTCACTGTGTCAAAATAAAATACGGAAACAAAAATGGGACTGCAAAATATTACACCAGGCTATGAAACTATTAAACAGAGGATTCCATAGGGTTCTAAACTAGGTCCATACTTATTTTTGGTCTACATAAAGAACATTTTTGATCTGATACAACAAATGGAGGTTCAGCCATTGGTTATGCAGATGACATGACACTGATAATTAAAGGCAAATCAATAGCTGGGGTGGAAGCAAAATCAAATTCAACATTGAAAATAGTGCAAGAGCATTATACCAGTTTAGATATGAAACTAAATATTAAAAATCTGATGTGTTGCACTCACATGACTTTCTCTAGCTGTTCTACAAACTTCATGCATAAGATTCTTCTTCTTTCTGCATCTTGCTAATCGAGGTACTCATTAGTACAATGTTCTTATTATTTAGTTCCTTATAAGTAGGAAGAAAATAAGGGAATACACTGGGCTAAACCAATAGTCAAATGTTTTAAAATCTGTCGTTATTCGATTGTCAATACAAATCGCTTCTTTTCTTGGCCAGGAGTAGAACAAAAGAAAAACGGACACTCCCGTCTGAGAAAAGTATAAGTACTTCACAACTGAAAGTAATAACAATGAATACCTCGAAAACGGTAAGCTCCATGAGAAAAATGTATATGACATAACTTGTGTATTTTAGCAAGACCTAAGGTTTTTGTATAGTAAGTTTTTGTCTATCTCTTACGGTTTACTAGTTATGCCAAATTAAGCAAAATTCATCCAGAATAAACAGGTCTTCAGAAGCTATTCCCAGAAAATTCAAGATATACATTTTATTTGTTAGGTAAATATCTTTAATATATGATATTTTAATCAAAATCGTTAGAGCCATTTTTAAGAAAATCAAAATTTTCGAAAAAAAGTTCCATGTAAAGGGGGTTTTTCTCAAAATCTTCGTGTTGCATCCCTGGAAGATACTAAACTTAAATACCAAGTTTGGTATTTTACCTACTTTTCGTTTTTGAGTTATCGTGTTCACAGACACACGGACACACACACACACACACACACACACACACACACACACACACACACACACACACACACACAGACCTTTTTCCGAAAATTCTTTTTTTTCGATAAAGGGGACCCTAAAACATATATTTCCGGTAAAATCTGGGTATCGAATTTTTTGGTGGAGTGCAATACATTCTTTATACACTATGTACATAGTGCCTATAGAGAAAGTAAAAAGGCAGCATGGATACATTTTGAGTTGAAAAAGAACTCAACAATTAGCAATAAAATAGAAATAAAGATTAACCAGAAACAAATTATAGCAACTTTTTAGGAGTGATAATCAATAAACAACTAAATTAGAAACCCTACATAACACATCAGTATAAAAATAAATAAAGGTGTGTGCGTGTGTGTGTGTGTGTGTGTGGTGGGTTGGGTTGGGTTGGGTTGGGTTGGGTTGGGTTGGGTTGAGTTGGGTTGAGTTGTTGGGTTGAGTTGAGTTGAGTTGAGTTGAGTTGAGTTGAGTTGAGTTGAGTTGAGTTGAGTTGAGTTGAGTTGAGTTGAGTTGAGTTGAGTTGAGTTGAGTTGAGTTGAGTTGAGTTGAGTTGAGTTGAGTTGAGTTGAGTTGAGTTGAGTTGAGTTGAGTTGAGTTGAGTTGAGTTGAGTTGAGTTGAGTTGAGTTGAGTTGAGTTGAGTTGAGTTGAGTTGAGTTGAGTTGAGTTGAGTTGAGTTGAGTTGAGTTGAGTTGAGTTGAGTTGAGTTGAGTTGAGTTGAGTTGAGTTGAGTTGAGTTGAGTTGAGTTGAGTTGAGTTGAGTTGAGTTGAGTTGAGTTGAGTTGAGTTGAGTTGAGTTGAGTTGAGTTGAGTTGAGTTGAGTTGAGTTGAGTTGAGTTGAGTTGAGTTGAGTTGAGTTGAGTTGAGTTGAGTTGAGTTGAGTTGAGTTGAGTTGAGTTGAGTTGAGTTGAGTTGAGTTGAGTTGAGTTGAGTTGAGTTGAGTTGAGTTGAGTTGAGTTGAGTTGAGTTGAGTTGAGTTGAGTTGAGTTGAGTTGAGTTGAGTTGAGTTGAGTTGAGTTGAGTTGAGTTGAGTTGAGTTGAGTTGAGTTGAGTTGAGTTGAGTTGAGTTGAGTTGAGTTGAGTTGAGTTGAGTTGAGTTGAGTTGAGTTGAGTTGAGTTGAGTTGAGTTGAGTTGAGTTGAGTTGAGTTGAGTTGAGTTGAGTTGAGTTGAGTTGAGTTGAGTTGAGTTGAGTTGAGTTGAGTTGAGTTGAGTTGAGTTGAGTTGAGTTGAGTTGAGTTGAGTTGAGTTGAGTTGAGTTGAGTTGAGTTGAGTTGAGTTGAGTTGAGTTGAGTTGAGTTGAGTTGAGTTGAGTTGAGTTGAGTTGAGTTGAGTTGAGTTGAGTTGAGTTGAGTTGAGTTGAGTTGAGTTGAGTTGAGTTGAGTTGAGTTGAGTTGAGTTGAGTTGAGTTGAGTTGAGTTGAGTTGAGTTGAGTTGAGTTGAGTTGAGTTGAGTTGAGTTGAGTTGAGTTGAGTTGAGTTGAGTTGAGTTGAGTTGAGTTGAGTTGAGTTGAGTTGAGTTGAGTTGAGTTGAGTTGAGTTGAGTTGAGTTGAGTTGAGTTGAGTTGAGTTGAGTTGAGTTGAGTTGAGTTGAGTTGAGTTGAGTTGAGTTGAGTTGAGTTGAGTTGAGTTGAGTTGAGTTGAGTTGAGTTGAGTTGAGTTGAGTTGAGTTGAGTTGAGTTGAGTTGAGTTGAGTTGAGTTGAGTTGAGTTGAGTTGAGTTGAGTTGAGTTGAGTTGAGTTGAGTTGTGTTGTGTTGTGTTGTGTTGTGTTGTGTTGTGTTGTGTTGTGTTGTGTTGTGTTGTGTTGTGTTGTGTTGTGTTGTGTTGTGTTGTGTTGTGTTGTGTTGTTGTGTGTGTATATTACTAACTAGTAATATTATGAATAAAGAAACTGTTAAGCAGCTCTAGATTTTTTTTTGCTCCATACATGGCTTTAAGATTTCTCCATCTTCTTTTACCAAACATTTATACCAAAATTTTATTATTTGCTCCATTATTATTCCATTCCTTCTTGTTTTCCCAAGTTCTACCAAGGCACTGATCTCGGTAACCCCAATAATTCTTTGCAAAACAATCTATACATAATTTCCACTATCTTATTTATATCTTTGGTCCCCCAGATCTCCAGTCCAGTGCAAAAACCAACCTTGATTCCACTAATGCCTGATACATTGTTTCCAGCCACTTGGTTGTCATCTGTTACTTGTATTTGCAAATTCTAAATCCTGACAATGTGCCCTCCCTTTTGCTTCTGTTATTTCTTTCTCTACACGTACTATGTACATAGTGTATAGAGAAGGTATTGTATTGCACCCAAAAATTTGATACCGAGATTTCACCAGAAATAGATGTTTTGGGTCCGCCTGAACCAAAAAAAATATTTTTGGAAAAAGGTCTGCGTGTGTGTGTCTGTGTGTTTGTGGACAGCAAAGCTCAAAAACGAAAAGACCGTTGAATACCACACTTGGTATTTAAGTTTGGTATCTTCCAAGGATGCGACATGAAGATTTTCAAGAAAATCCCCCGACCCCCAACTAACCTTTACATGGAACATTTTTCAAAAATTTTGATTTTCTTAAAAATAGCTCTTAACGATTTTGATTAAAATATCATATATTAAAGATATTTACCTGACAAATAAAATGAACATCTTGAATTTTCTGGGAATAGCTTCTGAAGACTACTTTATTCTGGATCAATTTTACGGAATTTTGCATAACTGCTAAACCGTAAGAGATGGACAAAAACTTACCACACAAAAAACGTAGAGCACATTAAAACACACAATTTGTATTATATATATATATATATATATATATATATATATATATATATATATATATATTTTTGTGGAGTTGATCGTTTTTTATTTCAGCTTTGAAAAAGTTGTATTGTTTGTCAATTCCTGTCCATACAAATAAAGGAACTTCAATCACATAGTAACCAGCTTTTGACTATCACTTTAACCTATGGGACTACCTTATTTCGCTTCTACATACAAGGAAGCAAGTAATAAGACTATTTCTGTTAATTTTTTCTTGATTAGCATGAAGTAAATAGAAGCATAAGCTTTTAACAACAATTTGTTACAGAGATGTAGAGAAAGTCATGTGAATGGAACACCTCAGATTTTTCTCTCATGTGCCTCCCATTTCCCTCTGTTATTCAACCTCACTCCCAAGTATTCAAATTCTTGGACCACTTCTAATCCTTTCCCATATAAGCCCACATCTCTTCTTTTCTCAATTTAGGTCCTTTTTAAAAAAAACTTTAGACTTGCTTGCATTTATTGTTATTCCCCATTCCTCACAAAATTTTAGAACCTTATTTATTGTTGTTTATAATCCGACAATTGATATGGATCCTACCATTAAATCTTCAGCATATAAAATCCTGGAATTTCCTTATTCGCTATTACTGGACAATGTTGGTTTCCTTTTTGGATTTTTTTTCTGTTGTATCATCTATAAATATATTAAATAATATTTGACTCAGTTTACATCCTTGTCTCCGACCAATTGTTTGCTCCATCATTTCCGTGATTTCATTTTTTCCCCATCTTATACAAAACTTTACCCTGTTATATATTTTTCCACTTCTTTTTGTGCAGTTTTCACTCACCCCCCTTTCTCCTTAATTTCCATGATTAAGTTTTTCTGTTTATTGTATCAAAGGACTTCTCAAAATCTCCAAAGAACATGTATAACCTTCCTCTTTTTACTAGATATTTATCTATTATTGTCTTTAGTATAAACACATTTTCCATTCCGTTTCTTTTCTGAAGCCTGCTTGAAATTCTGACAGCTTCCTTTCTTGTTCTGCCCAATTTTTTAACCTTTCTGCCAATATCCCAGTGTAACTTTTTCCTAAAATAGATAGCAAACTTATTCTTCTGTAGTGTTCTAGTTTGTTTTGTCCCCCCTTCCCTTATATATAGGTATTATCATTTATTTTCTAACATTCCAGGATGTCCTCAATTTCCTTTATTTTGTTTAATACCTTTTGTCATTATTTTTAAGCCCTTTTCCATTTCAGCATATGTCTTCCAGAATTCTCCTGGAATTCCATTATACCCTACTGTCTTTTCTTTTTTTATACCCTTTAATTGCTGAGAGACCTCTTGATCTGTATATTGAAAGTCTAGTTTGTTATTTGTTATTTCCATTATTTCTATCCCACTTATTTCTAAATTTGTCTTTTTTTTTTCTTTTCCCAATCAGTTCTACAAAATATCTCTGCCATACAGAGTACCAGTGTAAAGTAGTCTTAGAAATTCATAACATTCTACCAATAGCAGTCTTGAAGAGTATATTTACTGCTATTCCTATCCAGTGTTCAGAAATGTTCATACTGAGTTTTCACTGGAAATAATATGCTGTAGGACCCCTGAATCCAAAAAAATCATTTTTGGAAAAAGATCCATGTGTGCATGCATGTATGTGTGTGAACACAATAACTCAATAATGAAAAGACGGTAAAATACCAAACTTAGTATTTAAGTTAAGAATCTTCCAGGGATGTGGCACGAAGATTTTGAGAAAAATTCCCCACCCCAAACTACCCTTTACATGTAAAAATCTCAAAAATGGCTGTAACAATTTTGATTAAAATACTATATTAAAGATATCTATGTCAAATAAACATATATCTTGAATTTTCTGTGAATATTCTCTTTATTCTGAATGAATTTTACTGAATTTTATGTAACTGGTAAACTGCAAGAGTTAGCAGAAACTTACTACACAAAAAATGTAGATCATATTAAAACACACAATTTATGTCATATAGGTTTTTTTTATTTTTTTTTTTTATGGAATTGTCCATTTCTGAGATATTCCTTGTTATTGTTTTAAAATTTGAAATATCTTAATTTTTCTCACACAGAAAGTTGAAAGCTCCTGACCCTACATAGAAACAGATTGCAACCACATGGCAACCAGCTTTTAAGAGATTTGACATTTGTTTTAGCCCAGTGTATTCCCTTATTTTCCTTCTATTTACAAGGAAGCAAGTAATTAAGACAATTTCTGCTAATGTTTATCTTGATTATCATAAATTAGATAGAAGAACATGCATTTTAACAATAATTTGTTACGTGATTTAGAGAAAGTCATGTGAATGGAACACATCAGATTTTTTTTTTTTTCATAACATTGCTACTATTATTGCATTTTTGAGATGAGGTAAATTGTCTGCTAGGAGAACCTAAAGTTACACAGAGAGGTTCCTCATTGTATGTTTCCAGCCATAAGCCAGAGGACTGGTTTTTTCAGCCAAGCCCCTTTCCATTTCTACTAAACAGCATAAAACGCACAATATTGTGTTAATCCATGTGACACTTTATTGGCACAGTTTAGACAGCTAACTCATAGTGCACAAAAAAAATAAATATGCTAAACATATTCTTTCCAAAAAGAATTAATACATAGAAATTCCTTTAACAGACAGTGCCCATCTGTATGCTATTCTTAACATCTTGATGAAACACATGCATTCCTAGGCAAGCTGATTGGTTCTTGCTGGCGCAAGTGGCAACATAGAATGTTTCATTTGCTCAGCACATTAACATTGGACTCAAACAAAGATTTATGTATCATATCTTGATATTTTTTAAGTTTAAACATGGAACTTAATAAAGCTTATATATAAGCTGACGATAATGATAGCACAGTCTTACTAGTTCACTGATAGCCCACTCTTGATGCCACCTACAATATTTGATTATCAAAAAGGTATCAAACAATTTGAAGATGATATAACTGTTAATGACTGAATACTGATTCACTGCATATGCATTCAATATTTGAAAGCAGAACCAGAAGGACATAGCAGCCTTCTACTGGGAGGCTATGAGACTAATGGCACAAGCCAAATTCCCGAAGTCGTTGGACAACAACAAAACTATTCAATATTTGAAAAACAAAATGTGTATGCATGCGTGCATGCAAGATATGGTAGACTCATGGTGAGCTTAGGTGTTGCTGCTGTGTACCTACCCTGGTAAGGGTTTAACCACAGGAATGAGGTGAAGGCTAAGGTTTTTGTATTTGAGGTTTTGGGGTGATGATGTTAAGGAGGTAATGCTAGATAGGCTCCTCAAACAGTTGCATTTTTCAGGAGCAGCATCCTTTTCTTCTGATCTGGTGGTGTTTAATTTGTGAAAGATTCTTTTTGTTGGAGAATTTTGATTGACCATTCCCAACGGGAGGGGGAAGTACTTAGTTCAGCTATTTTACTGTTGGCTGGTTTGAAGCCATTGTTGCCGGAGGTTCCCACAAGCCATGCGGGGAACCCAAAACTGCCTTTATCAGTGTTCAGTGGGTAAGTACTCCCCCAGCAATATGACAAGTGCATTCTCATGTTTGCCCAATCTGGCATAAAATTTCTGAGCCCGGTGCCTAATAACATCTTCCACATATGGGAGGGCCGAAAATAATGTAGTAGCCTCAAAAGGAAACGTCAGCATACAGAATATATGGACCGGAGTCCTCTATTCTGTAATGTGTATGCGTTGTTCTTTCACATTAGCTATATGTAGGCTGAAGGCTCATGGTTCCAGATAGGCTGTGGAATTAAATTCTTCAAGCCTTATTCAACTTTTCAACTTAGTTGATATGTTCTTTACCTTTCTATATCCTGCCTAATTAAAGAATTAGAAGGAGAGACAATCTAAGAATAATATTGTTAGACATACTTCTGTTTTTCTCCTCTCCTTCAATGAAGTTAGGTATATTATTTAATTAGCTATTTCTAATAGCATTTTATTTTGTTTAGCAAGTTTAATGCTTATCTGACACTATATATTAGTTTGTTTCAAAATAAAAATAGTAAAATGTCTGTTCTTCTTTTGCTATATTATAGATCCTGACTGCCTATGGTACCATTTATTACATAAATAAGCTATTAAAACCAGAATCTTCAACTTCATTTAATACTACAGTTAGCAGAAGTTCTAAATCAGCAGGAAAAGAGAATGAATCAGTTAAGCCTGCAGCAGAACAGATAAGTGTAAGTAAACAGAGGCAGCAAAAAGCAAGAAAAAGTTTCTCCGTGCATGATGTCTCTGAGATAGACAAAATGATTCAATCAGATCCTAATTTGCATTTATGGCAAATAAAACAATATGAGATTCTCAACCCAGATGGAATATATTTTAGCATCAACAAAGATACTGGAACTACAAATATAATACAGAAAATGTTATGTGACATCAATCATGATTACAGAACTGGAGAGGTGAGTTCTAATTGTTAATTATTAACTGGCACTGTAAATAAGAAATGGTTTAGATCTTCAATAACTACAAATTATTTACACTTGGCATTGTCATACTGTATTTGTTAGGTGTAACTAAAGTGTTTTTATAAATATATTGTTGCCAAAGAATTTTTAAACCTATTTTCCTCCCCCAACAGAACTGATTATTACTTTCCCTTCCATGTATATATATAATAAGTAGAGAACGTATTGCTTTCCACCCAAAAATGCAATATCAAAATTTCACTTGGAAATGCATGTTTTTGGGCCTCCTGAATCCAAAAACCACTTTTAGAAAAAAAAATCTATGTGTGTGTGTGTTTGTGCGCACGTGCACGTGCATGCATGTGTATTCCCTTAGATGGAGAATCTTTGGAAACTTGTTATTTGCTGAAAAATGCTGATAATCTTGATTAAAATACAACATATTGACATATTAACATGACAAAATGTATTTCTTGAATTTTCTGGGCATAGCCTATGAAGTCCTTTTCACTTAGAAGGCATTTTATAAAGTGCATTTGCTATTGATGGGCCATAGTTTGGGCACACTGTCTATTATACCAGAGGGTTTTCCATTCCAAATCTCCAGCGTTACTTACTTGTGACTGATGGTAACATCCACTATAATGAGTACTACCTTGTTATAGGGGTGTTGAAAGTGGTGTCCATCTGCACTGGAACATTCCTGCCATCTTTAGATGAAATTTCCACTCACCTACACTAGTTCTTCTTGGATAATTTTCATAATTACTATTCTTATAATTCTGTTCTTGTCCTGAAGTTCATTTATGGAGTGGACAAATATACTGCCATTTTCCTATTTCTGTAAATATAGTGAATCTTCATTCATGTACAAAGCTGAAAATAACCTCCTATGTACCAACTCTGTAATCAAACACAAAAGAGATATTCACTCTTACAAAACTAGATCAGCCAATCACATATGTATAGAATCAGTTAACTCTACCAAATATGGAATAAAAAATATATTACATAGTGTCACCAAAACATACAACAGTCTCCCAATTTAAAAACAAACTCTTCAAATATCTACTTGACAATACTGTAATTCCTAAAAATTTGACAACAGAAAAGCCCTATGGTGTTTCTTGAAATATTGCATTAAGTTTAATCACACACCCATACAAATTATGTTAAAAAATTGTGTGTATATATAAAATGTATACTTATATACTCCTGTTTATATGTGTTAATGTGTTTTATTCTTTGTATTTTGCTTACTGCCTCACTAAAGGGCAGTCCCTACCTAGAGCAATATGCTCTTTGGGACATTCTATGTAAATAAATAAATAAAAAGAAAGATTGTTACTATGAATTTCAGCACAAACAAAAGTCTCATAGTATGATCAAAGGAATGGTGGGATCCTAATCCTTTAAAAATTATCCAGTCATCAAACACTGTCTTTATGTCTTCTAATCAGCTTTGGGCACTATGGGCTCTGGCAAAATTTTATTGGAAATATTTATTATTTTCCCTAATTGAAAGACATTTGAAAAAAATGGTGCAAAAATATCTCTACAGCACCTATCTGAACTTACAGTATCACTGAAAAATATGGTCCCTATTTTCCATTTTGATATTACAGCACCCCATACACCAATTTTGACATTGTGAAACAGTACTTCATGAGAATTCTCTATTTTCCTTTTTGAGACAACTTGACCAAAGTAAAACCGCACTTCATCTGAAAAAAAATATTAAATTAGGTCCATTTTGTAAAACCAGTTACAGAAATTGATTTGTTTTTCATCATCACAAGATTTTAATTCATGAACTATAGTCATTCTGCAGGGTTTGAATTTTAAAGCTTTAGCAGCTGTATGAAATACCACTTGCTGTGCAATACATCTTAAAGACTCCCTTGGAAAGCATTCAAATGATGTACCAATTTTGCTGTTTTTATCTCTGTTATAACATTTTGTTTTTAATACTTAGGTTTAGTGTTTATCAATCCCATTGATCTAAACTTATTAACCAGACATCTAACAGTTTCTCTAATTAGAAATGCAAACAGCATATTTCTTTTGAAATTGTCTACATATTTGTCAATATGATTTGGTTTTGTATTATATGAAATTTCCATTTTGTACATAGAAAGTTGTTATTCTAGCATGAATTTGTCGTAGGCATTTCAATAGACTAATAATAAAGTAATAACAAGAACAGAAACAATGTGAACACTCTGAACAAATCAGATGTCTTGTATAAATATACATCTTTAAGATGCTCGATGTACAAATGCTAGTCTTTACAGCACAAGCAGAAAGCAGTAGCTGATGCAGCATTATCTTTTTTAAGGAAAGTTGTTTGGGTAGCAGCTAGAGAAAGTCATGTAAATGGAACACATCAGATTTGTTTTTAAAAATAAACAGAATAATAAAATGTTTAATCGGTAACTAATTTTTTTAAATTCAAAACTCAGACTCTAGCACCCAATTTCCACAGTCATTAAACCAAAAGTCAGAAGTAAAACCCAACATTTACTTAAGTGAGATTAATAAAGCAACATCTACATATTTAAAAGTCAATTTATGATTTAATGTATTTCTCAATTTCTGTCTGCTTTATTTAGTATAAAATTACTATTACTAAAATATAATGATGGGTTAATGTTTTATCATTTTTTTTTCACTTTCCTGAAAATCAACAAAAGATCAGTTTATTGGTTCCTGTTTCTACACCACTCATTTCAGATATCTTTTATGGCATCAGTCATTTCCAAGATATTCATTATTAATGGTTCAAATTGTTCAATACATTGTCATTCCTTTTAAAGTTCTGTTGATATTGTAATTACACAGAAAGAGTATGGAATTTTAAGGCCAGTATATATCTTGCATTTGACTATTGCTATTTCCTTTGTATCTATAATGAAATGTATAATGTTGGTATTTCTGTTTTGTTTTGTTTTTTTAAATTAATGTCCTTTAACCAGATGATACCAGATGATGAATGAAATTGGTGAAGTGATGCTCAACACTCTCAGAATGCTCAAAAGTTTTTTCAGGATAAAGTAGAAGTTTTTTCTTTTCTTTGTTTTCAATTGTTTATTGGACCTTTGTATTTGTTTTTTTATGTTGTATTACAATATTTTTTTTCTTTTCTTCACCCTAATATGTTTGTTAGACCTCTATGTTTTTATTTTTGCTGTATTGCTTGTCATGGCCTTAACTCATACCAGGATAAATAAATGCCATATTTTTGTTATAGATACTCACTCTGCGTGGGGATGGAACCAGCATACAGCTTCTTCCTGGAGGGAACTTAATCACCACATATCCTGATAACACCAAAGTCTGCACAGTGGTAAGGCAGCATTATCAGAAAGCATTTATCATCCCCAGACCAAATGACTTTTATTGGATAATTGTGCTTCTGTAATGACACATAATACAGTGGAAATAAAAACAGTAAATTAGTTAACTGGCCTATGGAAGAACACCATATCAAGACTCTGTATTCTTATATTCACTGATAAGAATCCTCTTCTCAACAATAATATTAAGGCATTTTTACTAAAGAAAAGGTCCAAGCAGAACAGTGGATAGGTGTAATGCCTGGATGCTGAGAATTGATAGCATTCTACTTTTAAAGTGTTTTGTATATCAAAAAGGAATACAGTTTTCTTTCTCCTTCACCTCCTTTCACCATACTTAATCAATCATAATTTTCTTGAAAGGACTTGTCCTTTACTGCAAACTCTACCTTCTTAATTTTGTCCTCCTTTTTACTTTCTCTAGCACATATGTTCAATTTAAGGCTGTGGATACAAAAAAAATGAGTCATCCCCAGATTCCATTTATCTCGATTAGCATAAGCAAGATAAAAGAAGAATCTTTTTTAAGAATAGTTTGTTTGCAGAACAGGTAGAGAAAGCCATGTGAATGGAATTTTAGATCAGATTTTTCTGTTTCCCACTTACTATTTCTGCTACTTGCTCATAGTAAATAGAGCAAGGATTTTACAATAATACATATATATATATGTGTGTGTGTGTGTGTGTGTGTGTGTATTTATATTTATTTTAGAAAACATCTATATGGTCTACATGTGTATGTGCAGATGGGCAAGTTGATCGTTCAGTAGGTAGGCAGCGGTATATAGGTAGGTAAAGGGTGGGTGGGTCGGTCAGTCGGTGGGTGGATAGGTTGGTAGGTTTTGGTACGCAGGGGTATATAGGTAAAAGGAAGGGATATCATAAGTAAATAAGGATAGGTTAGACTACATTAAGTTAGGTCAAATGAGTCTGGGGTCCATAAAGCTTAAAGTTAATTGAACTGACATTTGTCTTCTCAGGATACCACAGAAATGTCCTTTATCTTTTCAGTTGTTTCTTATAAATCATGAAAATCAAGGCCCACTTTTTAAAGATTTGACATCACTTTGACCAACTGTATTCATTGTATGTTAAAATGTATAATGAAACAATCTCTCTAAAAGCGTACCTCAGTTAAGATGAAGTAGATAAAAGAATAAGATTTTGTAAGGGTAGTTTATAGAAAAGTGCCAAGAGAAAGTAATGTGAATGCAACATGAGATATTTTCCTAATTTACTTCACACAGTTTCTTTTCCTCTTCCATATCAACTTCAGTATTGTTCTTATTTTGCCCATTCCTTATACAGCAGCAGTACTATTTATTTTGTATGTCATGTTTCATTCTTTTCAATAACCCCTTTTGTTTTACTGATTTCTCTTTTCACTGCATTGTATTTTGAGTCTGTTTCTATTTTTACTTTCTCTACACACACTATGTACATAGTGTATAGAGGAAGTATTGTATTCCACCCAAAAATTTGATACCGAGATTTCGCCGGAAATACATGTTTTAGGATCCCCTGAATCAAAAAAAAGCATTTTTAGAGAAAGGTCTGTGTGTGTGTGTGTCTCTGTCTGTCGTCTGTGTGTGTCTGTGGACAACATAGCTCAAAAATGAAAAGATTGTTAAAATACAAATTTGGTATTTAGGTATAGTATCCTCCAAGGATGCAACACAAAGATTTTCAAGAAAATCTCCCCACTACAAACTACCCTTTACATGAAAAAATTTTCGAAAATTATTATTTTCTTAAAAATGGCTCTTAACGATTTTGATTAAAATCATGGATATTTAAGCTATTTGCACCCTAAATAAGATGTATATTTTGAATTTTCTGCAAATAGCTTCCTCTTTATTCTGAATGAATTTTGCCGAATTTTGCATAACTGCTAAACCGTAAGAGATGGACAAAAACTTACCATACAGAAAACATAGAGCACATTAAAACTCACAATATACTTTTTTTTCGTGGAGTTGATCAATTTTAAGATATACCTTGTTATTAGTTTCCGCTTTGAAAAACTTATACTTTTCTCATACAGGAATTTGTGAACTCCTGACAATACAAACAAAGGATCTTCACTTACATAGCAACCATCTTTTGACTATAACTTTAACCTATGGTACTCTCTTATTTCACTTCTACTTACAAGGAACCAAGTAATAAAACTATTTCTGTTAACTTTTTCTCGATTGGCATGAAGTAAATAGAAGCATTAGCTTTTTAACAATAATTTGTTGCAGAGATGTAGAAAAAGTCACGTGAATGGATCACATCAGATTTTTACAACCTTGGCCTACACATTGTTGTATTAAAGGACAATTCATTCACATTGTTTGACTAAGTTAAACTATGAAGCTCAGGGCTTAGAACATAGGATACTATTAAGTTGCCATTGGAGCATGTTATCTCAAAATGAATTTGAGATCTTCTTGTGGGCAAAAAAAAAAACTGAATCAGTTGGGGAGTTTAATATCAAGCCAGCATATTGCTATGGTAGTTCAAGTTGGTTAGAGCAACCAGACAGTAACTGTAAGATTCATGACTCAAAATTCTATTTTGGTATTGCATTTTTTGCTCTAATTCTATTACCTGTGGTGCCATGGTAGTAAAAGCAGGCATTAAACAGTAAAAAAACAAACAAAAAAGCTCTAATTCTACCTTTTGGTCCTCCACTCACTAATCATTCAGTTAACTCTTATAATAATCTAGCTCTTTCTAAGACAAAATGGTATTTAAGGATACATTAGTGGAGGCCCAGATTTCTGGTATTAATGATAATCACAAGATTTCCGGCTGATACATTTAATGTTACCTAATATTTAGACCAGGTAAACTTATCATTATTTTAATTGAAGCCATGATATGTTGCAAAATATTTTTATTCTATGAAACTTACTTTAAAATTTAAATATGAGCTAAATGATGCAGATGTCAAATTTTTATTCTTTGTGCATCTTTAAAATTTAAATATGAGCTAAATTATGCAGACGTCAAATTTTTATTCTTTGTTTGTGCATCTTAAAAGGCAGGAAACTCTGAACAGACATTACATTGTATCCACATTTGTAAAATCTGATGTGTTCTATTCACATGACTCTCTCTACATCTCTGCAACAAATTATTGTTAAAAAGCTTATTCTTCTATTTGCTTCATGGTAATCAAGAAAAAATTAGCAGAAATGGTCTCATTACTTGCTTCCTGGTAATTAATAGGCTAAAGCAATAGTCAAATCTTTGATAAACTTGTTGCTAGGTGATTGAAGTCACTTTGCTCATATGGCCAGGAGTTGACAAATTCCTGTTTGAGAAAAGTATAAGTATTTTAAAGCTGAAACTATTAACAAGAAATATCTCAAAAACAGTCAACTCCATGAAAAAAATGTATATGATATAAATTGTGTATTTTAACAAGCTCTATTTTTTTTAAGTAGGTTTTTGTCTATCTCTTATGGTTTACCAGTTATGCAAAATTCCATAAAATTCATCCAGAATAAAAATGTCTTCAGAGGCTATTCCCAGAAAATTCAAGATGAGCATTTCATTTGTCATTTAAATATCTGCAATATACAATATTTTATCAAAATTGTAAGAGCCATTTTTGAGAAAATCAAAATTTTTGAAAATTTTTCCATGCAAAGGGTAGTTGGGGGTGGGGATATTTTCTTGAAAGCCTTCATGTCGCATCCTTGTAAGATACTGAACTTAAATTCCAAGTTTGGTATTTGATAGACCTTTCGTTTTTTATGCACGCTCGTGCGCACCCACCCCCACCCCCACCCCCAACCCTCCATACACACACACACACACACACACACACACACACACACACACGTGCACACACATTTTTCTAAAAATGCTTTTTTTTGGTTTCAAGGTGTCTTAAAACATATATTTCTGTTGAAATCTTGGCATCAAATTTTTGGGTGCAATACAAAACATACTCTATACACTATGTACACAGTATGTGTAGAGAAAGAAAAAAGGAGCTTTCATTATTACTAATTACCATTACTGCAGGGTATATGTTTTGGAATAATAAGGACATTTGGAATGTGTAGTACTCTTGAGAAACTTCAGTTAAGGTAAGATATTTGATTTTTTCTCACATGATGCCAAACATCACCCCCTCCCTCACTCTTATTAATATGTAAATAACTTGCGAAGTAATCACACCTATAGTATAAAAATTTGTATTAGCACTTGTTTTGACATTACAAACATATTAGAAGAAAAGCAATCACATTTTTATATGCCCCTTGAGAATCTTTGCTTGTGAGCTGAAAAAACAGTATGAGATAGAGATCAAAGAGGCCTTAAAGGACAAGGAGATCATCATTCATTTAGATGAGACAAATAAAAATAATATATTGTATCACAATGTAGTGGGCATTTCCACAGACTGCCAAAATATAACTAGTTAGTGTTTGCACTTTGAATGACTAATTTCAGATGAACTCATCCATCTAAAACAAAATGTGTTTCTGTGGTTCGGGCAACCTTCAAAAATGCTAGGAAGAGGAAGTACCAGTATATGACACTTTTGAAACATAAACATACTGGTGGTAAAGAAGCAAAGAAGTTGCAATATCTATGTCAACTCAGTGGGATAAAGTCTGTTCTGTATGTTGGGGAATATTTCTACAGCCTCTTGGAGTACTTCAAGCAACTGACTGACTGTAATATGGCAGTCAACAGCTTTAAACAGCTTTTGAATAATAAAAATTGGAAATGAAGTTTCATTTATGAATGCTCTTTAACTGCTGTAGTTTCCAGCATCCGATTCTATATTGGGTGTGAAAGACTGCTTAATTTTGCTTCATCAGGTTTGAGGTTCTTTTACGTACCGTAAATCTATGACACAGGACCAACAACTTTACTTTCCTTCTGAAGGAAGCCAAGCTAAGAATTTTTACACTCAAAAAAAAAAAAAACATTGTCCTCTGCCAGAAGTTGCATTTGTTTACAGGCTGCTTTAGTGAAAGTCCATTTCTGTATATTTCTAAGTTACTCAATTATTGAAATGGTGTCTATAGCTCACAGTGCACCAGCTAGCGCCAAAACCAACTGCTCTGTTTGGTAAACTGCAGCTCAATAAAACAAGGTATTTGGAGGGGAAACACCACACTTGTACACTGGGCAAGCTGAAGGATGAGATCAAGTAGAGAGAAGAAGCTTGAGTAATAAAATTAGCCATATATAGCATCAAAAACTTGGAGAATCTGTTAGCAGAAGATCCTTCAGGAAAAATCTTTCACTCATCAGTCCAGCTTTTACATATTTCTAGTTTACTGATAGCGCCATTATCCAATGAGTTCATGTCACCTGTGAATCAGATTCCACTTCTGAAGCACCTCTCTAAAGATGTGTTTCTAAAATGATATTTAGCACTGCAGTATTGAGCAAAGACAGTTGATGTGAAGCAAAACATGGTACCTGAATTAATGAAGGGCTAATGGAAGAATATCCTACTTATTTGAACTATTTGTATGGTTTCCAATTGCAAATGTAAACTAGGAAGGGCTTTTCAGAAGAAGTAAACTTATTGTCAGGCAGAAAAACAAATTTACATTCAGAAAACAGAAACCATGTTGTGTTTGTACTTTGATGTCATTTTCAGCTAAATTTTCTTATACTCCCCATTCATTTCTATGATGTGTTTTCTAGATATATACTTGTAATTATGTTCATTCCATTTGTTTTTCTGTATGTTCTTTTTCTGGTGCTTAAGCTAATTATAATTAGCATTATTTCAGTAGAAAAGCAGCATTTATTATTGAGCTGTCATTCCTTGATTTTTACTTTTTCTACACATACTATGTGTATAGAACACCAAAAATGTTATAGCAAAATTACAGCAGAAATATATCTTTTTCAGATCCCCTGAATTAAAAAAAAAAATTTAGATAAAGGTCAGTATGTGTGTCTGTCCGTCGTTCTGTCTGTCAACAGCAGAACTCAAAAATGAAAACTTGTTATTTAAATTTTGTATCTCCAAAGGATGTGATACAAAGATTTTCAAGATAATTCTGGGCAAATTTTGCATAACTGGTAAACCACAAAGAGATAGACAAAACTTACAATTCAAAAAATACAGAACTTCTTAAAACACATAATTTATATAGTATACATTTTTTTTTAGAATTGACCATTTCCAATGTACTGCTATTATTGGTTTCAATTATAAACTACTTAACTTTCCCCAAATGAGAAGCCAACTTTAGTTTCATCTCTCTTTTGTTTTACTTAATATCCAGCTTTTTAAAGATCTATCACTTAAGCCTGGTGTATCCCCTTACTTTCCTTCTGCTTAGAACAAAGCAATTAATAAGATAATTGCTGCTAATATTTGTCTCAATTAGCATGATGTAGATAAATGAATTATCTTTTTTATGAATAGTTTGTTTGCAAAATAGTTACTGAAAGCCATGTGAATGGCACACATCAGATTTTTTTTTTTTTTTTACTTCACCACTCTTGAGAATTCTATTTTACCAAATTAAGTATTTTATTACCACATGGTAATTAATTGTTCTTTGTTCTTTCACCAAGCCATGTGTAGGATATGTTCCAAAAGGTAGAAGCATATTGAAAGTACAATGCCATATCCAGGATTTGAACCATTGATTTTCCAGTTAGTGTCCGGTTGCTCTGAACACTGAGCTACCATAGTAACATTCTGGCTCTTCCATTAGAAAGGCTGCTCAATAACTTAGTAATTACCTCCTTCAGAAGGACACTAGATAGAGTCCTTATCTGGCTGATTGAAAGTTCAGAATCTGATTTATCAAGAAAAGGAATTATGGGGTTCACCACAATTGAGGCAGTGGCTGGAAAAAGGGAACATAAGTAGAAACCATGTTCTGAGTTATAAAGATGCAAAGTTTTGTATTTTTATAGAGAGATAAACATATATGTTCACAAGATCACACTCCACAAAATTTCTTGTTTGAACATTGTGAAATTATTATGTATTTGTTGCTTTTGCCTGGATACACATCAAAGTGATACATTATTTACATAAAATATTAGCGTTATGTTCCTTTTTTCCTTCCAACAATGAAAGGTAGGTATTAAGCATTCAACATATGGAAAATAATAATATTTAATACACACTTAAGGCACAAAAGCACACCAATTGAGTTGAGCTCTGTATAAAGCAGTTTATAATCATTAGATTACATGTTGTCATCATCAATATCAGACTCTGTCTCCACTTCTTCTGTATTCAAAATAGGTACAGTTGTTTCTTGAAGGAAATGTTCTATTCAGTCTTGATGGATATAATCTCCGATATCGTTCATTTTCTGGCTCCCTAATAACAACACGTTGACATTCTGAAGGTTGTAAGTTTTTCAATATAACCATGTAAATACTCATAAGTATGTGTAAGGAGTATAACATGGTAAATATGATTATGATGTTAGGAATGACTCATCTGGCTTGTATTTTAGCATTACATGCTTTTGAATTTTAAAAGGATGGCCTTTAGAAACAGGTGTTAGCAGAAAATATGTACTCAAAAGCCCAGATCTCATTTACATGTTTACTGGGGTCATTTGGTTTTAATGCTTGCTCTCATGTGTAGCAATAAGGTTTTAGTTTCAACAGAGTTGTAGCATTTTTAGCAGAAGATGGAGAGACACCTGTTTGCTGCACTTATTTGTTCAGCATTTTCGAGGTAAATGCTCCAAAGTGTCACTGATTTCATCCAGTTTATTTTCTGTTAACACAGACCTTCTCCTAGAATATTTCTTGTCCAACATTGAACCTGAAGCTTCAAATTTATTGTCTACCGCATGTATAGTTTTTCTTGCAGGTGGTACAGAGTTTGTAAACTTTGCAGCAACTCCCTCCGCACACAGCAAGCAGATTCATGCTTAAAGTAAACTTAACAAATAAAACACACCATGTTTACTGCAGCGACAGAAGCACACCTAACTGACATTGATTGAACTGCATGTACATCTGACTCAGCAACACAGAAATGGTGACAATGCATTTTTGAGTGGAAATTGGCAGATGGCGTGGGAGTAGTAAAGAGAGAAAGGCTGTGAATGACCCTGTATATGAGTGTAGTTTTTCCTCTTCCAGGGCATTTTCATCTCTCTATTCATTGCCATTGAGCTTTTGAATTGAAACTCGCTATTTATTCTTGCCTTTTAATATCTTCTATTCTTAACTAATTTCTTTCCAGAACCCTTCAGTAGGGATTCCCTAGCTTTCCACATATACCCAAATCCAATTTTCAACATAATATTCTTTATCTTATTTAACCATGAGTCTTTTTGATTTAGTCTTTTCTGTACTGCCAAACACTGATGTACAATATTCTGCCCATCTGTTTTTTTAATTCTTGGCCAATATTTTAAAACTCTTTCTACAATTTTCTCTCTAGTTCTCAATCTTCCAAACTCTGCTTGTGCCAATACATTTCGTGAAGCTCTATGCAAGCCCAGGATTTGTTTGCAAAAGTTTCTATGGGTCATATCTATATTTGCACCTCCTTCCTCCAAACCCCCATATAATATTTTTACTGCCATTAAGCCTGTGTAAACTCCCTCTCTAGCATTTTATTTGCATTCTTGGTAATTTATCTAAGCATGCTTTGATAGCTTTTAATGCAATTTTACCTTTAGCCATTATCATTCTCTTTGCTCAATTTGTACCATAGTGCTTTACCATAATTAATGAAATGTATTACTTACATTAGAATTACACATAGCAATGCCTAAATAAATTTTATTCTTTTTTTCTTATTCAGGTAAATCTGGGATAACCTTCTAAAACACCACACCAAGCATTGTGTTTTAAATAAATCATTATGATGAATTTGTATATTATTTCAGTGCATTTGTTTGACAGTTAATGTTTTTTCTGCTTCAGCTGCATGTCTCAGCACATTGGAGTCCACTTTATCAAAAAAATTCTTTGCATATGAAATTTATTATCAGATAGGAAAGAGTGCAATGGGGGGAAAGGTATGTTTGTTGTCATTGTGTGGGAAATTGGAACAGCTTTCACTTGGACCTGTACAACTAATACAAGGCAAATGTTATTACCAATACAATGTTTTCTACCAATGCTTTCAAGATGTTTTAAACATGCATACAGCTTCTTACAAGTTATTCATTAGTCTTTGATACTACTTGATGCTACTGTTGAAAAGTTTTAATAATCAAGATTATTGCTATAAAAGTCTATAAAAAAAAAAGATATGCATTTTTACTTTTTCAACTATGTAAAATGCAAAATTGTTGATTTTCTTAAAAATAGCTAATGATTTGTTTTAGATATTTTCATGTCAAATGAAATATATATCTTAAATTTTCTGAGAAAACCATTTGAAGTCCTCTCTTCATTCTAGATGATTTTAACATAATTGGTAAACCATAACACTGGCAAGACAAAGACTTACTACAAAAAAATGTAAATCTCATCAAAACACACAAAATACTTCTTTTTTTTTCTTTCTTTCTTTTTGTACAGTTAACCATTTCCGAGAATTTTTTGTTATTGGTTTCAATTTTTCAATACTTATACTTTTCTTAAATGAGAAGTTATCCTTTTTTTCTTTTCTTTCTCCTGGTGAGGCAAAGAGGATGGAATTTCAAAGCAACATCATAAAGCAATCATTTTCTAAAAGAATTACTGTCACTTTAGCATACTAAAATTATTCCCCTGTTCCTGTTATACAAGGGTCGTCTGAGAAGTTCGTGGAAACCCAAAATAATAACTGACCTGATTCAAACTAATTTTTACTTTCTCTAGCTCTCTAGTACCATGTACATAGTGGATAGAGAAGGTATTGTATTCCACCCAAAAGTTTGATGTCGAGATTTCACTGGAAATACACGATTTTGGGTCCCCTGAGTCTGAAAAAAAGCATTTTTGGAAAAAAAGTGTGCGTGTGTGTGTCTGTGGACGGCATAGCTCAAAAACGAAAAGACCATTAAATACCAAACGTGGTATTTAGGTTTAGTATCTTCCAAGGATGCGACAGAAAGATTTTCAAGAGAATCCCCCCACCACAAACTACCCTTTACATGGAACATTTTTCTTAAAAAGGCTCTAATGATTTTGATTAAAATTCTGTATATTAAAACTATTTACATCCCAAATAAAATGTATATCTTTAATTTTCTGGGAAGAGCCTCTGAAGACCTCTTTAATCTGGATGAATTTTGCCAAATTTTTCTTAACTGCTAAACCGTAAGAGATGGACAAAAACTTACTACACAAACAATTTAGATCTTGTCAAAACACACAGCTTATGTTCTTAACATTTTTGTTGTGGAAGTAACCGTTACCGAGATATTCCTTGTTATTGGTTTCCATTGTGACGTACTTATACTTTTCTCCAAGAGGAAGAATCTGTTTTTCTTTTGTTCTACTTCTGGCCAAACAAAGAAGTGATTTGCAATAACAATTGCATAACAATATCTTTTAAAATATTTGACTATCACTTTAGCCTAGTACATTCCCTTAGTTTCCTTCTACTTATATGAACTAAGCCATAGGAACATTTTGTTAATGTTTATCTCGAAGTAGAAAGAAGAAGAATGTTTTGTAAGAAGTATGTTTGTAGAACAGCTAGAAAAAGTCATGTGAGTGTAACACATCAGATTTTTCAATGTAGTCTCTCTGTGCTCTAAAGCACTTGTTCCATTGATGCTCCAATGCCTTTATTCCATCTTGAAAATGAGATTCCTCCAGAGCTACAAAATTCTCGTCAACTCCAGCTATCAGTTCTTCATTTGAAGAGAATCTCCATCCACTGAGGAAACTTTTGAGCAATGGGAAGAGATGAAATTCTGTCAGAATATCAGGTGAATAAGGCAGGTGAGGCAACAAATTGTACTTCAACTTGTGAATGCAGCGACACATGTGGGCAGGTGGTATCGTCCTGATGAAAGATGGCTTTCTTCCTTGCTAAACCTTGCCATTTTTTGGCATACCTTTTGCTGTAGTTGGTCCAAGAGTTAGCGTAGTATTCTTCAGTAATTATGTGACCATTAGGAAGATAATCTATCAGCAGAATCCCTATTATATCCCAGAAAGCTGATATTATGACCTTTTTGGCTCACTGAAATGCCTTTGCTTTCTTTGTAGGTGGAGAATTGGCATGCTTCTACTCTTTTGATTGCTATTTTGTTTCTGTGAATAGTACTGAACCCATACTTCATCTGTGGTCATGAACCAGAGCAAAAATCTTGAGCATTTTTCTGAAATGGACCAAACATGTTCAGAAATTTGCACTCTGGTGCATTTTTTATCTTAACGGTTGCATCACTCAAGAGGAAAAAAAAATTCATACCCAATTCTTCAACCAAAATGTAGTTCACCCTTTTGCATGATATTGCTACAGCTTCAGCAATTTCTTGGACTTTCACTCAGCAGTATCATCTGAGACTGGACCAGACTTTAGTAACCATTTCTGGGGTGGTGATACATCTCGGCTGACCGCTACATGTATCATCTCTTATGCTCTTCCAACCAAATTTAAAGTTGTTAGTCCACTTAGTAACAGTTGAATATGAACAACTTACACAGGAACAATAATAAGTTGGATGCCACCTATGCACTTATAAAAATGGTTAATTGTTGTCAGAACTGCATTGCACTAGCAAAGACCATTGTATAAAAGAATTGCAAATGTTTATTTCACTTAACGGAAAGTAGAGTGAATAATAAGCATTTGTAATAATAGTTTGTTGAAAAATGGGTAGAGAAAGTCATGCAAACTAACAATTTTTTTTAATTTATTTTTCTTGCTTCGTTAAGACTTTTATCCAAGTAAGTTTATTAGATGTGGACTGAATTATAATGGTAAAACAAGTTTTAATCTATTTGTTTTAATATGCATTACAAATTAATTTCAGCTACAAGAATCACTATTTGAATGGACACCAGAAGAAGCACAAGAACTGCTCAGAGCAGAAAGGGAAATAAAGCTACAGATGTACCAACTTGCAGAAAATGGGGAACTAAGTATGTCATCATATGAAGCTTTTGAGCAGGTAATTGCATACCATTCAATATATTTGAATGTGTTATTTGCATAGTGAATTCCATAAGATAAATTGAACAGATGTAGTAGATAGACAGTGAAGGAGACTGGATGTAAAATTTTTATTTGCCCATTTACTGAATGACAGCTGAATGTATAACTGGTATGAATAGTTGTATATATTTTAATTCATGTACAACAGTTGAGTGCAAATTGTGCAGTATATTTTTCTAAGAGTACTGATGTTTGGGATTGTCTCAAACATTTCTACAGGGCATTATTCAAATTACTGAATTGCTGCATTAGCAGGCCTAGCCATGCTTCTCTGGTCACTACCATAGACACAAGACCATTATAAATGTCCCTATTTATAGTCTTTTGTATGAGTATATGGTTGCACAATCCAAACAGCCAACATCTCTCAGCTTAATCTTTCATAGCCTCAGTAATCACAAATTATGCACACTACCATTCCAAATATGAAATATGAGTACATATAAATATCCCAATACATTTCAATGTTTGCCTTAAACACAATAACAATAGTCTATATTACACATGGCCTTATACATTTTTGAACATCACATAATATTTAAGACAATAAATTTTTTTTTTTTCTGAGAGAGAGAGAGAGGGGGGGAGAGCAAGTTTTATACATAAACACTACACTGTGCATTTATGTTCAGTATCCTCCAAAGATTTGACGTGCAGAGCTTCAAGAAAATCCTCCATTTAACAAACTACCCTTTACAAGAAACATTTTGTTGTTGAAATTTTAAACTTTTTTTCAAAAAATGGCTCTAATGGCTTTGATTAAAATACCATAAGCTTAAAATATTTACATGAAAAATTGAGTGTAAATCTCAAATTTTCTAGGTATAGGCTATGCCGTCTTCTTGATTTGGAAGCAATTCCGCATAATTTTGCATAACTGGTAAATCATGACAGATAAATAGATAGATAACAATTTCACAGACTTTCTCTATAAACTATTGTACAAAAGTTTATTTCTTTATCTATACTGTAGTAATCATGATAAGCAATAGTCAAATCTTTTAAAAAGTTGATCACTATGTGAATTTGTTTTTCACTTTGCATGGCCAGGAGTAAAACAAAAGAGAGATGAAACAAAATATGACGCTTGTTTTAGAAAAGTTTTAAGTAGCTTAAAATTAAACCCAATACCAAGGAATATCTCAGAAATGATTAGCTCCACAACATAAATGTACATGACGTAAATTGTGTATTGTGATAAAATCTACATTTTTTGTATAGTAAGTTTTTGTCTACCTCTTACGGTTTAACAGTTATGCAAAAATCATTCAGAATGAAGAGGTCTTCAGAGGTTATTCCCAGAAATTTCAATATATACATTTTATTTGCCATATAAATATCTGCAAAATATGGTATTTTAATCAAAAACATTAGAGCCATTTATAAGAAACACAAATTTTCAAAAAATTTTCCATGTAAAGGATAGTTTGGAGTGAGAGGATTTTCTTGAAAATTTTCGTGTCACATCCTTGGAAGATACCAAATTTGGTATTTAATGGTCTTGCACACACACATGTACATGCTCACATGTATGTGTGTGTGCACACAAAGCTTTTTCTAAAAATTTTTTTCTATTCAGGTTCCTCAAAACATGTGTTTCTGGTGAAATCTTGGTATATAATTTTGAGTGGAATACAATACCTTCTCTATTCACCATGCACATAGCATATGTAGAGAAAGTAAAAATTGGAAACAAAGATATAAAAATATTACTAAAAATCCAGAAAAGACTATAATCCCAGACCTACCACTGAAACCTGCAGCTTCGCAATATAACCTTGTAGTTAAAGTGACTTTAAATAAAGTAAAAACATATCCTGCAGTTGCTGGTATGAGACTTACCACAGAACATGGCTGATGGGAAAGTGTCTACATAAAATTGGAATACTTACCTCTCCAAATTGTATAATATATTGCTAAGATGTGGAAATGGACAGACAACATATAAAGAAATTGTGCAACGCTTCAAGACTATCAAAATTTGAATTCTAAATATTGCAAAAAGGAGAATGACTTCATGCAAAGCATGTGGTGATATTTTTCAGAGAAGACCAGCAGTAATGGACTGTCATGACACTTTTTAACAAATTTGCATACTTCATCTTCATTCTAATATGTAATATTATCTTTAACCTGGCATTGGTCGAGGTCATTGTGCAAACGCTGATGGTCAAAATATGAGAGCAGGGCTGCAAAGTGTTTACCCAGGTTCTAACACACTATTCTATGGTTACATATAGTAAATTTGAACATTTAGTAAATATGGACATGTTTTTAGGATTTCCTTTATTAAATAAATTGTATAATAGTACACAACTAAAGGCTACAGCTAACTTTTCATTTTAGTACTGTAATGTTCCATGCTATTTTATTAATATTTAACTCGCTTTCTTTAATAGCAGCAAAATACTTTGATGACATACTATTATAAATTTATTATGACCTACTTTTTATATACCTTTGCAAAACTATCTTCTAGTACTCAATTTACCATGGACATAATACACTAAACACATATAGAGTGCAATGTTCTGTTGACATTACAGCACATAATAATACTGTTCTAAAAAGAGACTGCACAACATAACACGTAAATTACAAAGTTTATGACAAAATAGGTTCACTAAATGTCCTAGTAGGATTGTTTATATCTTCTAGACCCTCCTTAATAATTATTTATCATGTTGACATTTTTTTAGTGTAATTTCCATACTGAGACAGTGAATTTGTTTCTAATAGTTTCACTATTTTCTGACAAGTGTAACTAGTGTTTAGAAATAGCTTCATTTCTATGACATTTCCTACACAATGTAATAAAATTGTGTGTACTCCACAAATGGACAGAGGCATTCAGCATATCTTTCCGTTATTTTGTATATTTTTTCATTTAGAGCAGAAGGCACATTTCTCTTTCATTACTGGTACTGGGCTTATTAGGTGTCTCAGCTTTCTTAGTGTGGAATTTCTATTCTTAATGAGCTCAAAGTTCCGATCAGAGACTATGAGTTGATGCTCTGTAAATCATGTGTGGTTTTGTGAGATCAAGAACATTCTTGGGGAACATTCTCCTGGGCATATTCATGCATGTATTTGAGAGGTAAATAACCTGTCCGTTTATTCCAGCAATGTTCATAATGGAACAAAACATCCATAGTGGCTAGTGAAAGCAAACCCTTTTGATTTTAGTTCATCCACCAGGTCTACTCCACCTTTTGTCAAGTTGTAGAACATGATCATTTTCAGGCTTGCAAGCATCACCAGTAGAGGAATCAATATTATCCCTGAAGTCCATAGAGGAAATAACCAGGATGTTTTGGTACTTTTTGGGGATGTGAAAACCAGAGTTTCCTGTTCTGTGAAAGCAAACAAACTACTGTTTATTCATTGGTTTAGGGTATTTACCATGACAGCAGAAATATCTTTTTAGTTTTTTTCTAATCGTCCCTACCTGAGTTAGGTTTTTATGAATGAGTTCATTCATTAGGTCTACAGAACTTAACCAATTGTCTATAGTTACATAGTGCCCAGTGCCTTCAATGGGTTGAACCATTCTTTTCACAACAGCACTTGGTCTCATGTCTGTTGCAAATGGGTATCCATCAGGTTGTTTGCCAGGGGATATTTCCATGCCTGCTGTATGGAACATACGGGTGTCTACCAAGGCAACTATTTTGATTCCGTACTAGCATGGGAAAGATTCCAGCATTTCATCAATTGTCAAATACTCTTCAACACGGTAATACAAATCCCTCAAACATATCTCTTACTGGAGCAAGGTTGTCCTCAGATTTTTGTGCAGGTGTTGTTACTCATCAAAATGAAGAGCTCTAAGAGGTAGCAGGAACCTGTTGCACTTCATGGTCTGACAAAGGTATTCTGGAGCTGTACCCTCCAAACCCAAAGTCTGGTAACATTTTGATGAGAAGCTTTCAACATGCCTGCCAGGTAAAGTAGTCCTAAGACAGCCTTCATTTCTTGTAAAGCAGTATTGGGTGCATTACTTTCCGTTGAGTAGTTTGCTCAAATTTTTGTAAGCCTCACGTTGATGTACTCCATTATTTTTTCTAAAACCCTATCTGGGAAAAACAGCTATCAAATTCAATTTCTGTTGTTGCATATTGAGCTCCTTGCTTTACACCTATGGGATCAATAACATTATTCCTCTTCGTGGTAAGTGTGTTACATGGTGGTGGATGGACATACATATGGTCACATTATCTCTACCTACATATTGTGGTGAGGTATTTTCAGCAAGTTCAGAATTTGATTCATCTGCAGATACTTCTTGTATCATGCTCATTGTAGGTACATGTAATTTTCCTTGCAAGCAAATTCAGTGTTTTCCACCTGACTAGATAAGTTATCGTCATAAAAATTCAAACGATGAGAGAGATTCATTTTCAATCTCCTCAAGCCATTTTTTCAACATTTTTGTTCTTGTCTTTCAATCATTGATAGCCTACTAATGCAGACTGACACAGTACAATGTTAGCTGGTAATGTGAACACACTGACAGCAATACCTACGAATTCTTGTCTCGGAACATCAGAAAGAATAACACGATAATTCAACAACAATTGTTCTGCCAATGGTTGACATGTGAATGGTACACTCAATTCGGTGCATGAGTTAATTCTTTTTATTTTGTAGGGAATTAAAAATTGAAATGCTCTGTAACATACATTAACCTGTTCTATAACCATGCTTTGAAAGGTACACATAGTATGGAACATTTTGATATAAAAGTAGACAAGATAGTATAATTTTTAATCAAAGTGAGCACAGCACGCACATGTCGACCAACAACGGGTTAGTAAAAATATTATTAAAGATAATATGTACATATTAGAATGTACATCAACAGAATCCTCCTTTGTCTTTTTTGGTGAGATTTTTCTAATATATATGATAAAAGCGCACTAATGAGGATAATTTAAATCAAAGGATTGCATAACTTATCCCAATTTAAAAACAAACTCTTCAAATGCCTGCTTGAGCAATACTGTAATTTCTAAAATTTTGAGAACAGAAAATCCTTATGGTGTTTGTTGAAATATTACATTAAGTTTAATTACATACTCACACAAAAAAGGTTAAAAACATTTTATGTATATATATATATAAAATTTATACTTATGTACTCTTTTTATATGTGTTTATGTATTTTGCTTATCGCCTACCTAGAGTAATATGCTTATTGGGATATTCTATATAAATAAATAATTAATAGTTAATTTATTTAGTCTTTGCTATAATCACAGAAATGTTGTGTTATTTTTACACCTGGTGATGTGGTATCTCTCTGTCATTGTGTTTTTCACACAACGAGCACAAGCATTTTCACTGGTGTTTTGGTGTACTGCATTCTTGTATATCTTATGATGATAGCTATATGTTGCCAGTTTTACTATTGCGTGTCTTAGTTTGGTTCGCATTGGTCCAGTTCCAGTTCGTCATAGCATCTGTGCCATAGAAGTCTGTTGAGATTTCTTCTCTCTTCTTTATCCTCTCTCTTAGGTGGATCTCCACATTTCCTGTAGATGGTAGATGCAGTTGCATTCATAGGTCCTCGATGCGGAAGGGTTCCCTAGCCAGCTCATAAATTAGGCGTGATGGTGTGTATTTTGAAACACCCTTTGCCATTTTTAGAAATTCTGCTTTGACCCTTTCAATGGAGTGTAAGTCCTTTTATGTCAGTTTCTCCCATAGAGGTTTGGTAGGATTTTTATATTGAACAGTAGCATTGCTGTTTTTAAGGATAACTTTGAGTGTGTTGAATGTTGTACATAGCTACTGTCCTATCTTTTATGTGTAGCCTGAAAGATCCTGTTGTTTTGAGGGTTATTCCTAAATATTTGAATGAGTTTACTATTTCAACCTTGTTATTATCGTACAGCAAGTTGTCATCTGCTGCTAGGTGTCCACCCATCCTGAATACCATCTGCAGGTTTTTTGTTTTGTTTATTTTGAGGGTATTCTCATCTGCCCAGTCTACCACTGCAGAGAAGGTGTTTTGTAGATCCTTCTTACTTGATGATCCTATGACTTTGTCATTTGCATATATGCAAGTTTTTATGTGATTTGATTGTTGTCTAATTGCTGTTATCACATCTGCTGTGGTTACGTTAAATAGTAGGGGGCTGAATGGAACCCTTGTAATACTCCATTTGTCTGCACTAATTACATTGATAAGCTTGTTGTGTCGTCTATGATTGCAAAGTTGTATGCCAGGATATTCTTCACCAGATTAATTAATGATGTTTTTCTGTCATTTCTTGCAGTTTGTTTATTAATTTCTATCTGTCCATGAGGTTGAAGCCTTAATATGGTCAACAAATACTGCGTAAAATTTTCCCTTGTCATGTCTTTTTACTTCTTCTATGTCTTTTAACAGATTATCTATAGCATGTAGGATTCCTCTGCCTTTTCTAAACACAAATTGTTCTTTCAGTATTTTTGCATCTTTTGTTACTTTGTCATTTCGTAACTTTGTCAATATTTTGAAGCTGTTGTTTTCTAGTGCGATTCCTCTATGAGAGTTGGGGCCGTTATCTTATCTTTTTCCTGTATACAGGATCTTGATTGTAGAGGTCCTCCATTTTTCTGGGAATTTTCCTAGTTCTAGGCACTTGTAGTATAGCTTGGTGCTCTGCTCCTTTGAGCTGTATTCAAAATGTTTATAAAGAGATTTTTCCATTTATCTATTGTGACATTGTTCGTCCATGTATCTTCTCGTTCTGGTACCTGCATATAGTTCAGCTATTCTTATGCCTTCTTTCTCCAAATTTCTAGTTTCTTTTGTTTTAGGAGCATTTTATATGTTTTCTTTTTCTGCCCTATTTTCTGAGGTCTTCTTGCAGCATTGAATTCTTTGCTATATGTAGTACCTTCAAGGTTTCTTGTCTTAGTGCATAGCATTCCTTGTCGAACCAGGGCTGAGCTTTCTTGCATTTGATTTGTGGGTAGTACCCGATTTGATTTTGTTGTTGATTATTGTTAGTGCTGCATTTAAGTTGTCTTATTCCATTCCTTTCTCTGCATCAGCTATTCTCCCTTTTTCTTTTGTTAGCTCTGTGAGGACTAACTTTCTGGATGTGTTGTTTTTATGACTCCCAGTTATCTTTGTTTTATTTGCACATGTTATTAGTTTGGTTTGTATGGGAATGTGTTTCCTCATCGGGGTCATTGTTGTTGACCATATGGCTTCTTGGTTTACGACATGTATGCCATCACCTTTGACAAGATCTATGGTGCTGCTGTCATTGTGTGAGATATATGTTTTCTGTTCCAGTGTATTTATTAATTTGAGGTTTTCTTCCTGTGAGAAATTTAGGACAGTTCTGCATTTAAAGTCTGGTTTGTCCAGTCTACAGTTCATGGATTTCTGATTTTATCAAGGAGATTTTTAGCATTTCTATTATATCTTCTACTTCTTTTTTGGGGAACACATAGGTTGCTATTAATGTGGAGGTTTCCGCTTTGATGATAATTAGGTTTTATTCTTTATGTACCATTTTCAGTGGCCTAAGCCAGGGTTTGTAAAAAATGGATACTCCTCCACTAGGTCTCCTTTCTGGTGGTTATTCTGCTAGTAAGTGGATTGAGTAGATGTCTTCTTGGTCGGTATGTTCCACTAGATACGTTTCTGTTAAGATTAGTAGGCCTGAGTTGCTTAAGATGTCTCTTGATCCTATTTTTACTTTCTCTATATGCACTATATACATAGTGTATAGAGAAGGTATTGTAATGCATCCAAAAATTTGATACCAAGATTTCAGCGGAAATACGTTTTGAGACCTCCTGAATCCAAAAAAAGCATTTTTAGAAAAATGTCCGTGTGTGTGTGTGTGTGCGCGTGCGTGTGTGTGTCAGCATAGCTCAAAAACGAAAATACTGTTAAATACCAAACTTGGTATTTAAGTACCCTTTACATGGAACTTTTTTCGAAAATGTTGATTTTCTTAAAAATGACTAACGATTTTGATTAAAATATCATATATTAAAGATATTTACCTGACAAATAAAATGTATATCTTGAATTTTCTGGGAATAGCCTCTGAAGACTACTTTATTCTGGATGAATTTTACAGAATTTTACATAACTGCTAAACCATAAAAGATGGACAGAAACTTAAAACACCAAAAATATAGAGCACGCTAAAACACATAATTTATGTTATATAATTTTTTTTCTTGGAGTTGATCGTTTTTAAGATATTCCTTGCTTTTGGTTTCAGCTTTGAAAAACCTATTTTTTTCATACAGGAATTTGTCAACTCATGTCCATACAAACAAAGGAACTTCAGTCACATAGCAACCAGCTTTTGACTATCACTTTAACCTATGGTATGCCCTTATTTCGCTTCTACTTTCAAGTAAGCAAGACTATTTCTGCTAATTGTTCTCGATTAGCATCAAATAAATAAAAGAATAAGATTATTAACAATAATTTGTTACAGAGATAGAGAGAAAACTCATGTGAATGGAACACAATAGATTTTTAGTATACCTTTTAGTCTTCATATTCCATTATAGCAGGTTCATATGTCTGGTTGAGTTGATTGCTGTCGTAGTTTCTTCATTACGGTTTTCTTTTGCCTTTGGTTTGTTAAAGGTGTGCGACCATGGTCAACAAAATGTCTTTGGCTTTGAATTTTATGCAGTAGAACCTTTTCAATACATAACAATGAAAGCCTGGAAAGCATGTCTTTGCAATAAGTATTCTATATATAATTCTTCACATGTTTTAAACAGGAAAACATATGTTCTATTGTGGAGGTGCTCACTGCAATTTTGAAAAAGAACATATTACACTCAGGTCTTAATCAATATGCACAGAGAGCATATGCACAGGTATAATAAAGCACATGTACATGATTGGAAAGAATCCAAAATGATTTGATGTTACTTTTATGTGCTAATGAATCTGTAGGAGATACATTTTAAAATGATATGAGAAGTTCATTTATCTGAACAGAGAGAAATTGTTGCCCTTTGTTAGTAACCCAGGAAATTACTGAGGGTCTGGGTTAAAAAATTGTGTGTGAGGAGGAGGTGTAGAAATTATGGTCATGGAGTTGTAGTTAAAACAGTTAAATAAGCAGACAGATCATCATAATGTGGTTGCAATTTGTCATGTGCTGGATGTAAAATATATATCCATGCTTATATTTTTAGTTGTCCTAATTTGCCATAAAATGTAATACATTATCAGGCTAAAAATTGAGACCGTTAATTAGCTTCTCTACAAAAACTATCGTTAGTTTATTAATCATTTAGCAGTGTATTGTTAAAGAGTGCAAATACTGTTTAACTTATGTATTTAGCAGAGTAAAGTTCAGCTTGGAGCAAAGCAAACAGAAAGCTGACGCCAAGTTAGAAGAGTGGTGTGAGAGGCTCTTTGTTAACAGGGTTTCTTTTGTCCAGGCATGTACCAACGACTCTCGCCGGGGCAAAACTTTAAAATTCGGAAAAGAGTAATTTTCCATTGTATAACACGTGTCATTGTGGGTGTTGTGGTGCACCCTGGGATGAGAACAGTGGATTTTGGATAATATTTACGTCAATTGTCCAATCAGAAAGAAGCCACCATGATGTAATTTTTAGTATATAAGGAGCATAGGAAGGCACATCGGGGCTGTCTGTCTCTTGAATGCTGTCTGTTGTAATACTATCATGCTGTCAGTTGTCATGCTGAATGTCACGTAAGTTAAATCTTCACACAAAGTCAAACATTGTAACAATTATTAGTAGTTTAAGGCACTTCAAGTCAAGTATATTTAAAGTCAGTGACGTGCAATAAATTAAATTGTGTAAAATGGAATCAAGAAATAAGAAGTATAAATACATACGTATGAATAACCAAGTATTAAAGTTCCTACTAAATGTTTAAGTTAGAAGAATTGTGAAGCAAAGTGCTTATCTCGCACCTCCTAGTTGCAATAAATCAAGTGAAGTTATGTATGTCTACATTATTTATAAGATCACTCCCTAGATTACCCCATTAGCTGTACCACCCCGAGAGAGTCAACTATCATGCAGACTGAGCAACATCGAGGTAACTCACCGGTAGTAGATTCACATCAACAGGTACATGGGTCTACTCATTGGTAGTGGAGTGAGTCTTAAAGCACCGCCAACATCACCACCAATCTGGGCACGAAGCCAAGAACGCTGCAGCTGGTGCTCCGAATGTGGTGATTAGTTTAACATGCAATATATAAGGCTGCCGCATATGGCGCCAAACACATAAAGCCGCCACAAAATAAACTCAAGACCTTCCTTGATGATGGAACATAATGAAAATAATTTAATAGAAAAACTTCCAAAGGCATTAAACAGAGGCTTAAGAGGCTTAAAAAAATGATGTGAACAAATCAAAACTTGGAAAAGAAAAATGCTAAAATAATGCAACACTATACAAACCACCTAGACAAAGTTCAGTATGATGAATAGCTCAAATTAATTAACATGAGTGATTCAGACAATAAAATCAACAATCTAAGCCTGTGTGAACTAAAAAAAAAAAGCATCAACAATAGTATATGAAATATAAAAAGAAATGTTCACATCTATATCAGGAGTTAAAATGAGCAAAAGTTATTGATGTTTCATACAATAGTAGGTACAGTTTGTACAACAATCCCCTCCCTCCCTCTGGAAATTCTCCAGCATATATGAATTAGTTTTTCTTTCACACTGTAGGACAGAAGTTGGAGAGGTATCAGACAGAAAAATTCAATGCCATAGCCAGGATTTGAACCACGGATCTCTGATTTCTGTCCAGTGCTCTGACCATGGATCTACCATTGCAATGTGACTGCACTCCAAATGTGTAGTTGTGGACTGAAGGTTTTTAATACAAAACTTCAACTTATCTATTCTGAAAAGACATTTTTAGGTTTGTAGTTAAAACCATGAGAGAAATGAACTGATGTGAAAATGCAACAAAATAATCTCAAGTGTTAAGTGAATATAAGTGTAAAATAATCTTAAATAATCATAATATCCTACAGATATAGCAATCTTGATGAATATTTATATATACTGCTATTCAGTTCAGTTTGTTATTGATATATTTTGCTTTTACAACAATTATTGCATTTATCCAGTAAAGATAATCCATTTGCTGGCTTGGTAGTAAGCTATGAAGTATGCAGACTACAAACTAATGTTGCACAAAATGGTTCTGCATTGTAAGTCACCAGCCATGAGTCAGAGGATTGGATTTTTTAACCAAATCCATTTCCATTTATACTAAACAGCATAAAACACACAATATTGCATTAATCCTTATGACAATTTACAGGCACATTTTAAACAACTCATTCATACTAAACAAAAATATAAACTATAACTTATAACTTATACTAAACAGCATAAAACACACAATATTGCATTAATCCTTGTGACAATTTACAGGCACATTTTAAACAACTCATTCATACTAAACAAAAATAATTAATGTACTAACATATTCTTTCCAAGAAGAATGGATACACAGAAGTTGTTTTAATAGAACACATCTGATTGTGTGCTATTCTTAACATGACAGGTGAAACACATGCATTCCAATTAGTCTTAGGCGAGGTTATTGGTTCTTGGTGGCAAAAAGCAGGAGGATATGTTTCGTTCACTCAGTGCCTGAGTATTGGACTCATTCAACAAAAGAGCGATTCATACTGTTATATCTTGAAACTTTTTAAGTTTAAATATGAAATTTAAAAAAGTTTATGTATCAGTTGATGATACTAAGGGGACTAGCCTAGTTCTATATCCACTGATGACATACACCTGCTTCATTGTTAATTCCAGAGCATCACACGCACATACACATGCACACACACACACACACACACACACCACATATGCACACCATACTAACCCCACACACACATACACACACAATTTGAAAAATATTTATCTCAATTAGCATGAAATAGATGAAAAAATAATTTTTATAAGAATAGTTAATAGAAGCTTAATAAAAATTAATGATAGTGATAATGATAATGAATAATAAATTCTGGGGAGTCATAAGTTGATTAGTGCATTTTTGAAATATTTCATTGATAGAAATTACTTTAATGGTAATCTTGAACCTGTCTAAAGTAGATAAGCGCATGATTTGAAATAGAGGCATATAGGTTTCTGGACATATCTTAATATCTGAGGTATCTGATTTGTGAATAGCAGCCAAAAATTGATATGTCACACCTATTATATTTTTCATTTATCAACTTTATGGCTCCCCACTACAGAATTATTATTAATCTTGTATAACTTATTGAATTGTATGCTCTAGTTAAACGAAGAAATGAGCCGTACAGAGGAAGAAATCCATGGAGAAAGTAGCTCATCAGCTACATATTTTGAGCAGGTAACCACAAGTCATCTCTTATTAAAAGATAAACTTTTGTTGTTTGTTAGCCCCTGGAAAGAACAAATAATAACTACATATATTAATCAGTTAACTTTATATCTTAGCATTTTGCAAAGCAAAAACCTGATGTGTTCCATTCACGTGACTTTCTCTACATCTCTGCAACAAATTATTGTTAAAACGTTTATGCTTTTATTTACTTCACGGTAATCAGAAGAAATTAGCAGAAATAGTCTTATTACTTGCTTCCTTGTAAGTAGAAGCGAAATAAGGGAGTACCATAGGTTAAAGTGTTAGTCAAAAGCTGGTTGCTATGTGACTGAAGTTCCTTTGTTTGTATGAGCAGGAGTTGACAAATTCCTATATGAGAAAAGTATAGTTTCTCACAGCTGAAACCAAAAACAAGAAATATCTCAAAAACGATCAACTCCACGAAAAAAAAAAATATACAACATAATTGTGTATTTTAATGTGCTCTACATTTTTTGTGTTGTAAGTTTTTGTCCATCTCTTATAATTTAGCAGTTATACAAAATTTTGTAAAATTCATCCAGAATAAAGTAGTCTTCAGAAGCTATTCCCAGAAAATTCAAGATATACATTTTATTTCTCAGGTAAATATCTTTAATATACAAATTTTTAATCAAAATCATTTGAGCCATTTTTAAGAAAATCAAAATTTTTGAAAAAAGTTCCATGTAAAAGGCAGTTTGTGTTGGGGGGGATTTTTCTCAAAATCTTTGTGTCGCATCCCTGGAAGATACTAAACTTAAATACCAAGTTTAGTATTTTATCGACTTTTCGTTTTTCAGTTATCGTATTCACAAACACACGGACACACACCGACCTTTTTGTGAAAATGCTTTTTTTGGATACAGGGGACCCTAAAACATTTACCTATTTCTGGTGAAATCTCGGTATCAAATTTTTGGGTGGAGTACAATACCTTCTCTATACACTATGTACATAGCAAGTGTAGAGAAAGTAAAAAAGGGCTGTCATCTGCATACCAATTTCATTATAGAGACTGAGAGAAAGTTGGGACAGATATTGATAGCAGGCATTAAACCCTCAGTGCTGCACATTAGATACTTAAAACTTCCATCCCATGTAAATGTTTGTTATAATGTGAGTTTCATTTAGTTAGAAGGTAGGTTAACTATTCCTAGATAGTCTGGGTGACTCAGTTGGTTAGGCATTGCTTACTGATCCCAAGGTTACAGGTTCAAACCCGGCCTAGATGGATAGTTTTTAAGAGTGATTAAAAGTGACTGCTCCATGTCAATAGATTTACTGGCATGTAAAATCACTTCTGCAGGACAAGGTTCTGGTGCATTGGCAGTACTGATATAATCCTGGTAGTTGACAGCATTGTTAACAAACAAAATATTTTATTTATATCTAGATATTAAATAAGATTTTGTAAATTGTATTCATTTTCAGGATCAGCTAGTGATTCCAACACTTTTATTTCACAACTAGTTGAAGATATTTTAACAATGTCAGAGCATATTCAAATATGTAAAGGTGAATGATAAATTTAAAATGAGAGACCTGATTTACTGCTGATGAAATCAAAATTATAAAACTGACAGTGTAACTCCTTATTCTCTAGCATTTTGTCAAATTCACAAGTAGCTTTGAAGTATATAAAATTCAAGCTTTAGAATATAGTTAGTGTAGAATTTTAAGTAACCCTGTATGTTACACATATTTATAATTTCCAGTATGACTTAATAGGTACAGTGCTCTGGAGACATCCCACAACTTCAAGAAAAGGGTAATTTGCTGATGATACTTCCTACCTTGACAGTCTTCCATTTGGAACAGACATGCCAATGTTCCTGGTTTGTCAATATTGTCTTTTTTTTTAAAATGTTATTATCATGCTTGGACTTTGCTTGATAACTAAACTAACAATTAGTGAGTAAAAATGTTTAAAATCCTTTAATTTTTGTTGCTGATTACTCCGCTGTGTTTTCATTTTATTTTACAAATACTCCCATAATTATGAATTTCCTTTAAAACAAAGTGCAGTTAGATCAAAGAGAACAATTTAAAAACTATACGTATATAACTTTATCAGTTTAAAATCAAAAATATAGTAACACTGTAATAATAGATATTAAATTCAGATATTTAAGTATTTGTACATTTATATAGATATTTCTTAAAACAGCCACTGATCCCCCCAGAGTGACTAATGGACAGCAAGTCTTCTGAATACATTCTTCATGAAGACTGTTGCAGTCCCTCTAGCTCCAATCATATGTCCAATCAGTTCCAATTCATTAAAATGGTATTTCTCTCAATATAGGGATGGTAGGATATTCACTTCTTGGGGTTGTGACTCACTTGTTTAAATATTTGGTAGGGTCAATTATAACACCCGACCTTGTTTCATTAAAAGTGATGATGTCAATATGTCTTGTACTTACTGTCTTGTACCTACTTCTTTAAGGTACTTATTTTAAGAGCATTTGTGATAGTTGAGGTTATGATATCTGACGTTTCATAGAATCTTGCCATACAACAAGGGACCTAGGACATGTCCAAGAGTTTCAATCTTATTGTGGTATTGGCACAACAGTTTTCCTGGGATCTGCACAGTACAATATTACAGCAACAACATTTTTATCCATTTTCAAACATACCCAGCACTCACTGCAAGATGCTATATCCATAGTGTGATGTCATATCCATTGGTTTGTAGGTATTTGTTTAAATGAAATATATAGTATACTGTCAAGAGTCAATAATAATAATAATAATAATAATAATAATAATAATAATAATAATAATAATAAATAGGGAGAGGAGGAACATAATTGTTGCCAGCTTCTTTCTTTCTTTCCTTTTCTTCTTTCCCTCCTTTTCTTCAGTTTCTCAGTTCCATTTTGCTTTGCTACGGTTTACTTCCCTCTTATCTGTAATTTGGTGTAAGAGCAATTTGTTTGAATAACAGTTTTTTATTCCAATATAACATCATCCTTCTAATTATTTTGCTTGTCATCCTCCTTGGTCTTGATCACAAGATGAAGTTTGTGATGAATTAAATAACCTATGAAGAACCATGTTCTAAAACCACATTTTGAGAAACTGAGTTCTAAAGTTTTATAATACAATATTTAGCTTATATTTTAATGGATAATGAATATTCTTATTTCATTTGAATATGTAGATTTTAATTACAATTTACTTTATGTTTTCAATAAATTATGGTAACTTACATTCTAATTTACACAAATACACTGAGCATCAAAACATTCCATACACTTTAATATTTTTTAATTGTTTTAAAATTAATCGTAATGTTTTGTCAAATCATATGTTATAAAACTTCAATTTACTTTATCTGGAGAATACCACTACATTCATTTGTTTCATTCTTATAATATCAGTTGCCATTTTATGGTTGTAACCCACATTATTTCATTCTTCGTTTTTATCTACTGTTACGTAATTTATACTGTTACGTATATTGAACTGAATAAACAATTACACCAAATTCTGAGGATTCTCAAGTTTATCGTGACACCATCATGACATTAATTATGATACCGGAGGATGTCGCAAAGATGAAGATGGTTGCAGCATCTGTTACATTTCTGATGTGTTGGGAAGTTCTTGTAGCACTATTAGCGATGCCATCAGAAGATACCATGAGACTGGAGAATCAAGAGGCGACCTTGTCGTCCTCAGCACTTTACAAAATTGCCAGCTGCCTGCAACAATTGCTGCTCATCGTCTAGCAGGGGATATGGATTGCTAACAAGAAGGTCTTCCGTGGTACCAAAACTTCTCCTACAACATAGAGTTGAATGTGTAAACTTTGCACGTCAACACATCAATTGGACCATGGAATTGGGAGCATGTCTTGTTTACAGATGAGTCCCATTTTACTCTGTATTTTTCTGATGGCTGACCTTGTGTATGGAGAAGACAAGGGGAACACAACATGGAAGCTGTATTATAACCAATAGTGTCCTTTGGTGGAGGTTTATTTATGGCCTGGGCTGGAGTTTCTGTTGCAAGCCACATGGAGCTCCATTGTATGTGCAATAGTATGATGATAGCACATAGGTACACTGAAGAATGTATCCATGAAAAAGTCGTGCCATAGGCACCATTTGTTGGTGATCATTTTATTCTAATGCATGACAATCTCAAGGCACACACCGCACACGAAGCTTCCATTACAATTAATAAATTAGGCATCAATGTTATCGAATGGCCAGCATGTAGTCCCAACCACGTCCTATTTTGCATGTTTGAGACATTATCATTAGGAGGGTTTGTCAAAGAAGAATTGTTCCAGAAATCATAAATGAACTTCAAGCTGCTCTGGAAGAAGAATGTGAAAATATCCCTCAAGAAAATATTGTAAGAATAATCAAGAACATGCCACGTCCCCTAGAGGATGTTATTAGAGCTAGGAGTGGCAACACACGCTACTGAAGTCAGAAAACTCAAAAAAATGTTTATCAAAATACAGAACATTTGTTTGCTCTAAATGATCAAAAAGAGTTTATTTTGTTCCATTGTTGTAAATTCTTGATACATCCAGTTTTTTTTTCTGTTGATTTAGTGTTTCATTCACAACTTTAAGTTATTCTCAGTTGGAAAGCTTTTCTATTCATTTATGCCAGACTTTAGACTTTAAAGTACCCAGGTTTTTTTGCTGCACAGTATAATAAAACTGGAAGAAAAGACTTTCTGATATCTTTTAGTTTTGGATAAAAGGTGATCTTACTACCTACAGTGTGGTATATAGAACCCAAAAATTACATTTTTTAAATGTTTGTTCTTATATTGTGTATCTTAGCTTTTCATTCAAGAATGGTTGAACCATTATTGTGAAATTTGTATATGATGTTTCTTAGTTCTCACTAAGAGAGTAAGCTGTATGACATCTTAGTTACTGCTTCTGCACCAAGTGAGGTGGTGCTGCAGTAATGTGTGTGACTCACATTCGGGAGGTCTGGGTTCAATCTTTAGTGACTGCCCACTCTGACCCATGGGAGATTATCTCAGGTCACAAGGCAAGGTGTCTTTCATACGTCAAATTTTCCATTTATCATTTCATTCATCCATTACTCTGTTGGTTTCTTTCAGAGTTGGAAATGGCAACAACATAGGGAACAACAGTTTACATTGTAGGGAAAAAGTATGCTCTCTGGAGCTTTCACCATCCCCAAGATTCAGCAGTTTCTGATGTATAAGGACTCCCCTTGGGGCCATTGGACCCTCTGTGGGGCAAGCTCCATGGCCCGATTGTTGGGGAGTCTCAATCTGGTAACTGTAGGGACCCTATCATTGCTGTGATGCTGTTGCTGCCTCTGACCACACGTATATTTTATCTTGTCCTTCCTCCCATAAAATAACCTCACCAGTTCAGTGCCAAGTCCTCTCCATTCTACCTATCTCTTCTTTCTCCCAAAGGGTTGATTGTAATACAAATTGAGGTAAGGAGTAAAAAACTGCATATCTAGCTTATTATTAAGCTATTAAGTTTACTTTTTCAGGGAAACTTTGTTACTAACATTCTGAATGCCTGGAAGTGATCACTAAGTGACAGAGGAGGGAGCTGAAGGTTATGAGATTGGTTGTAGTGTTTAAATAAAAAAGAGATACCTACAAAGAATAAATAAAATACATAATAATATATTCCAGTTTTCCTTATTTCATATTTAAATGAAAATATTTTATCCTTTTCATGTTTGATATCCAAGAATTATATTATCCAACAGGCTGCCTGTCCTATTTTAGAACAATTTGTTATGGTGAATACAACTATTCTGGTGGAACATCCTAACTATGCCACTATAACTTACCAGGAAATTGAAAAGGATGTGGTAATAAGCAACCCTCATGGACTTGAAGTAAAAATAATGGAAAAAGACATGTATTCTGTGATACTGGATTCAAACACTTCTGTCACTGTAAATCCTGATGTTATTCAGTATCAAGCTTCTGATAGTAATTCAAATATGTAAGTTATTAATTTGTGTTGACATTTACTTATAGGATTCCATCAAAAACGTTGTCAAATTCACATTTGCACCAAAACATTTAGGTTTCATTACCTAGTATATTATTACTAACAAGGAACCTTTCACTTTACTCATATCGCACACACCTCTAAAGTTTTCCATATCATCTATGTGGTATTAGAAGTTCATGCTCCAATATAGTTTGCTGTTTTCAATTTGAAGCACCCGAGATTGAACCTGGAAGATGTTGGAGAGAAGCAGTGGAACATCAGGAGACGGACATCCCCTATCTGCAATGTTCTGAATGTGCAGTGTTCAGAATGTGCCCTGGTTAGCTTCTTGCGGAGACAAAAGCAAAACAGAAATGACTGGCGTTGATGCAATGATTAAAACACATATTGGTTTGCACTGTCACAACAAATAATTACATCGTGAGCACAGTCATCTTCACGTGTTAAAAGTCCTTGTTATGTTTCCTATACGATCTATGTTCTCACATTTGAGGGTACTTCAAGTTGAAAATTGCAGTTTACATTTGGAGCATGAACTTCTTATACCGCATAAATTACACCGGAAAACTTTTGAAGTATATGCAATATGAGTGTAGCAAAAAGTTCCTTGTAAGAGGAAAACAGACCCTGCAAACAAGTACCTACCCATACAAGTTATGAAGCACAATACTCTGTAATCAGCAAAAATGAGGACTGTTTTCCACATTATAGCAAAATGTTCATTGATTTTACTGCAAATAAACAACAGGATCATCTCAGTTAGGATCAACATTATCTTACATAAACTAGAATTCTATCAGTGTTCTTGTTCTAAATGAATACCACCTTTTATGATGGCTTCTTGAGATTGCAGGGCAATTACACCTAAGAAAGACACAAAGTTTGGTACTCAACTTGAACATTAAGTAAGACACAATGCTGAGGAGACATTAAAAAAACAGTGCTGAGAAAGCTTTATATCTCAAATATCATCATGTGCTTCAATAATTCTAACATTCAGCTTAAGAGTTACCATATTAACCCCTTTTAAAGAGTACCACCTCCCAGCCCCCATTCTGGTAATACTAAAACCCAAGTCACTGGTCAACTATAGAAAAAGAGCCAAAGTAGCAAGTATAAGAAAAAAACTGTTGTATTTTTAAGAGCTCTAAATATTGTTATTGTTAACTTGTAAACTTATGAAATAAGTGCTTTAAGAGTTTTTTGAAGATACATTGTTCAACTTCAGTAGCAAAAAGTAAAATAAAAAAATGGTAACAGCACAAACTAATGGTACTGGATGTGTTGGATTCTTGAATATGGTATAGTAGGTACTAGGTACTTTGTCATAGCTGCATATAATGCATCTGCAGAAAGGATATTTTTTCTGTTACATATTCCTCAGACACAGAGTAAGCTCACAATGGCAAACATCAGTCGGTCGATTGAAGTTCACAGAAAGGTCATAAAGATGATTCTGCTATGTCAATCCTGTGTAGATGTTTGTTGAGGCAGTCATGACCTGTTAGTAATCTAAAAACTGCAACAGAGGATTTTCTTGTTAGTCTAGTAACATTTCTAGTTCTGTTCTTATGTAGATTTCCCATTGTTTTCTTAAAAAATATGATATATAAAAATTTCACCAGTGTGTTATGAGACTCCTGAATCCAAGTATTTTTAGAAACACGTCTGTGTGTGTGGTCTCTGTGTTTGTGTGTGTATGTGTATATGTGTGTGTCTGTGCTTGTGGACAACAGAGCTCAAAAACAAATAGTCTTAAATATCAAACTTGGTATATCGAATAAAAAGAAGTGTTTTAGACAGTGGAGCACCATATTTTAAATGAATTGACTTACCTTTTTTACACTTTTTGCTCCAACTTTGCCTTTGTTTGGGAAGACTGGTTTCGGGGTACTTTAGCCTTATCTTCAATTCCAGGGTTCACCGGCGCTACATACAACAGGTGGTTGTGTGCAGCCTGGTGTTGTTTACCCTCTACCCTCAACAGGATGATATCATTAATGGCGGGGGTCTCAAAATTCATAAGGGAATCTTCTTTTTTGGTGATAAAGATGTTTTGCCATATTGATGGCATAAATTGTGTTTTTTTAATGAGTTCTACATTTTTGGTTAAGTAATTTTTTGTCTGTCTTATGGTTTACCAATTCTGCCAAAGTCATTCAGAACGAAGAGGGCTTCAGAGGCTATTTCTAGAAAATTCAAAATATACATTTTATTTGTCATATAAGTATCTTTAATATAAAATGTTTTAATCAAAATCTCTATAATTATTTTTGAGCAAACCAAAATGTTCAACATTTTTTCCATATAAAGGGTTGCTTGGAGTGGGAGAATTTCTTGAACATCTTTGTGTGGCATCTTAAATATAAAGTTTGATTTTTAAATGACTTTTTTGTTTCTGAGTTGTGATATTCACACATACGCTGCACACTTTTCAATTTTTTTATTCAGGGACTTTAAAACATGTATTTCCAGTGAAATCTCAGTATTGAATTTTTGGGTGGAATGCAATACTTTCTCTATTTAGTATGTAGTAATAAGTAGAGAAAGTAAAAACTGAAACATTCCGGCAATACTTGGCGAGTACTTATATTTACTGCCATTCTATTCAGTGTTCTCATTTATATATTTGTTTTGATAACATTAGTGTTGATTATTGAGTTAATGTTTAATTTTCTTTAAGACAAGGATAAAATAAAGTTTCTACTAACATAAACACAGAATAGTTGACTATAGCTGACTATGAACTATGTCAATACTGACCACTGTTGGATGAAGTTGTTCCATATTGTAAGTATCCAGCCTAGGACAGGGGACTGCTATCTTCAACAGAATCCCTTTCTATTCTCACTAAACATCATAAAAAATACAATATTGCTTTAATCTGTATGACACAATACTTTTAATACACAAAAACAATAAACATATTAACTATTCTTTCTAACAAGAATGAATACATAAAAGTTATTTTAATGCACATCCGACTGTGTACTATTTTTAACATAGCAGGTAGAACACATTCACTCCAGTGAATCCTAGGCAAGATGATTGGTTTTGCTGGAGGTAGAATTTTTTTTTTCATTCATTCAGCACTTATAACAAAACAGATATGTATGCCGTCATATCTTATAAAGTTTTAAAGTTATAACATGAAATTGAATATAAAGTTTATGTATATAAGCTGAAAATACTTACTGCACTATCCATTCCTATTGACCTGCCTTGGGATTGACTCTTGATAGGAAGCTTAGCTGGTCACTGCATATAGTGCAGATGAAAGTGCTGAAGCTTTTACAGGTAAGTGGCAAATCTTAGGGAGCAGACAGTATTATGCTGGGGGCATTTTTTGACTGTTGGAATTTTTCCAACCAGCCTAGTTGTCAGTCTTTATGCTGAATTGGTGGAACCCCCTCTACAACATTGGCATGATATTCTTGTAGGAAATTATGACTGTGGCTTAAATGTATGCCCACTTCCACTATTTTTCAATGCTACTTGAATGAACATTATAAAAACAGCTCAGTTACTGTAAGGCCTGTAAGTTTTCATTTCCAAGAGCTGCTTAGGAGGCATGATATTGAAATGCCTAATATGATCCCTAAAGGGGATAAGGTGCACCCTTGTTAATTGATATTCCATGTAGATCTCCAGATGTTGGCATACCAAAAATCTATTATGCCTGCATGTATCTGTTCTAATTTTTTTAACATTTTTGTCAGGTTACAAAGACCGAATTTTATCTACACCAATGGGTCTAAGCACTCCAGCAGTATTGGATGTGCCTATGTTTACAGAATCAAAGCACATGCATTTGGTTTTCATTGTAGTACTTCCACATATAGTAAAGAGTTTATGCCATACACTGAGCCATTTTATGTGCACCGTCGAAAATTGGGTGGCTGCTTCAATACGAGAGATTTCCTCAGTGTACTGCAGAGCCTTCATGAGTTGTACAGCTACCAACCCATTGTGTAGCTCATCCAGAAAGTTCTCCATGTTTTGCAAGCTTTTAGTGCTAATGTGGAGTGTGCTTGAATCCAGGTCATCTTGATTTTCCTGAGAATGAATTGAGGGATTTCGCAGCAAAGACAGTTATAACAAAACCTAGTTGCATATCTCATGTGAGGCTGGAAGACTTTAGGCATGTTGTGTAGAAAGCAGTGCTATTGTGATGGTACAAAGAATGGTCCATGAGAACAGCTTGTACATTCCAATAAACTGGGTAACTTTCTCTTGTGTATTTCATCATGAGGAGGTGATTTTGGTTTGATCGTGTATTGGCCATTGCAATTTAATGCATAGTGTATTTCTCTATCACATCATAAGGAGTCTTTGCAACTACCAGTCAGGCTTGCAAAGGTCCTGGTAGATGCTAATCAAGTGGTGTAAAGGTTTCTAAGGCTTTGTCAAAGGTAGCTTCCAAATGAGGATTTAACATTTATAGATATACTGAATTTTATCTTTAGACTTTATATCATTTATTTTTATATTGATCTTTATCTTCAGCTTTTGTCAAGATCTGTTTTATAAGTGCATAATAGTCTTTTAGTTCAATGCCTTATATGCACATCATCATCATCATGATAGTTAAAGTTCAGTCACTCCTTAACATCTCAAGTTAAGAGTTATGAACAATGCCCCATACCACAAAGCCCAAATAAATAAAATAGACTAGCATTAACACTTAAGCGATAAACAGCTCATTCACTAAAATGTGGTATGTAAATTACAATGAATTAAGGGGAAATTATTTACTTCCATTACTCATATATGAAAACAAGCCCAGGCCCAAATATGTTGTGGTTGAACAAACTAAAGAACATGATCATCAGGCCAACATATTTCCTCCATTATATTTACCACTTCAGGCCATATAAATGATCTGGGCACGTAAAGACTATACTTGGTGGAAGTGGAATATTTCACTTGTAAAGCAGTAATTAAGTCACACCAGAACAGTGGATGGGTACTAAAAGGATGTGCAACCATCAAATATGTTTTCATTTTTTGTGTTTTAAGTCTTTTAATCTCCTGATGAAGGGGCAGGTCCTAAGTATGAAATAGTTTTGTGGTGTGTTTTTGCGTATTTTTACCTTTCAATCAGAACAGTATTGTTCTTTCACCATATACCTCTCTTTGATTATTCTATGTTGTCATAGAGGACTGATATTGCAGACAAAAAAAAAATCTGATGTGTTCCATTACATGGCTTTCTCTACACTTTTGTTACAAATTATTGTTAAAAAGCTTATCTTCTACTTCACACTAATTAAGATAAACATTAGCAGGAATTTTCTTTATTACTTGCTTCTTTGTAAGTAGATGGGAAATAAGGGAGAGCAATTGTCAAATCTTTTAAAAGCTGGTTGTCATGTGGTTGAAATATGTTTCTTTGCATGGCCAGGAGTTTACAAATTCCCATATGTGAAAAGCTAAGAATTTTAAAACTGAAACCAATAGAAAGAAATATCTCACAAAAAAAAAAAAAAAAAAAAAATATATATATATATATATATATATATATATATATATATATATATAATATATATGACAAATTATGTCTTAATGAGATATACATTTTTTATATACTAAGTTTTTGTTTATCTCTTATGGTTTACCAGTTATGCAAAATTCATCCAGAATAAAGAGGTCTTCAGAGGCTGTTCCCAGAAAATTAAAGTTTTACATTTTATTTTTCATGTAAATATCTCTAATATACAATATTTTAATAAAACTGTTAGAACTATTTTTGAGAAAATCAAAATTCTAAAAAAAATTTCATATAAGGATAGTTTGAGTTGGGGGGATTTTTCTCATAGTCTTTGTGGAGTATTCTTGGAAGATACTAAACTTAAATACCAAACTTGGACATTTTTCTAAAAATTCTTTTTAAGGATACAGGGGATCCTAACACATGCACACATGCACCCATGCACGCAATCTCGCACTCTCACACACAATCACCTATGCGTGCACACACACCTTTGCTTAAAAATATGTTTCTTTATTTTAAATGTTTATTCCAAACATCTCAAAATGAGTATTTCTGAGAAGTCATGGTATTAAACTGTTGCATGGAATGTGATACTTGCTCTATTTATTATAGATAGTAGTAGATGGAAAAGAAAGATACTATCTGAATTCTCCATTTTTCTCATATTAGCTATGGCTGCCACAGAGTTTTTTAATCCTCTGTAATGTTGTTCTGGGCTGCATTTCATAATTGCTTAAACAAAAGTATGCTAATGAATTAAAATTATTTAAATTTATTTTTTCCTCTTGCTTTACCAACAGCTGCTATAATAAAATTATTGTGTTTCAGGACATCACTTACAGAAATTAACTTAGATATTCTGAAGGAAGAGAAAGATTCTGATTTTGAGAAAGACAATTCTGGTCCTAAGGGAGAGAATGATTCTGTTAAAGATGGGACAAATTCTATTCCTATTGACAGGAACAATTCTGAACAAGAAGAAGAAGAAGATAATGCTGTTCTTAACAAAAAAAGAAGTTCCTCTATCCTTAGTAGCACCAGGGATGCCAAAGGCAATGTGATTCTAGTGCATTGCAATGGGAAAATTGAAAATCATCAAGTCATCAAACTGCCCAAAAACGCTAATTTTGCTTCACAACAATTGGAGAACAGTCTTGCACAAGGACGTTGCATCATTCTTAGTAGAGATCTATCAGGGTATGTGTAACATTACAAAGCTACAAATCTAGAAAATGTAAGATATTTGTGAGCCTTTAATATAGCCCCTTGTTTCCCCTTTACTTTAATATATTTTATTAGAAGTCCAGTTAACATCCAACATTTAACAGTTGAGAATATATTTTTCAATATTTAATACAATACACTGTTTCAAATATAATACTTAATAACCTTAAGAATTGTTATTTAATTAAATGTGCCAAAGTTGGTAATTTTTTATCATATCTTTCTGAACTTTCCATATCACAAGGAATTATTTACTTGTATAGCAAGTGACAGTAGCTAAGAATATAAGAAAGAAAAACTTATTTTGACATGTGCACAATCAAGGTTTTTTGCTGGTGTTTGTTTGTTGTTTTTTTGTCCAGAGTAGCAGAAACAGTAGTGATATAAAATATACATGTTACTGGTTATGATTATAGGAGGGGCAGTAAAACTCAATTCAATTTCATAAATACATAAATAACATTTACATGCTATCAGATGTGTCATTAGGTTTAAAAATAAAAGAAAATCAATTATGAATTAATGAAAACCTTATAAATGTAATAAAAAAATTGAATCTTTGCACTTTGTTGGCAGTATTTTGCAATGCTTTAAAAAAATGCTGCAAAGGAGATAAATGTTTTTTTCCTACAATCTGCGTGTAGGATAGGAGTTGGATAGGTTCCAGCTAATAATAATTAATTAACACTAATTGGTTAACTTTAAAGACTGGTTCCTTCAGAAGGGAAGTAAAGCTGTGGGTCCCATGTCATAGATTTACGGCACGTAAAAGAACCTCAAACCTGATAGAGAGGCCTCTGAGCAAAATTAAGTGGTCTTTCAAGCCCAATATAGAATGGGACGCTGAGAACCAAAGCAGTTAAAGAGCGTCCATAAATAAAACTCCATTTCATTTAAAGACTGGGATAAAGGAATTATGAGATTTTAGGTGGCCATTGGGATATAGCTTCTCAAAATAATTTGAGATCTCCTTGTGGTTTATCATGAACTATGTGAGTCAGTTGGAAAATTTAATGTCAGCATGTTGCCATCTTGATGGTTAGGACAACTGGACTGAGAGAGGGATATTTGTGTGATTCTACCTATCCAATTCCTATTCTATACATGGATTGTATGTAAAAACATTTAATTCACACCTTCTCTTTGGTCTAATAGTTTTATAATGACAAAAGTTACATAGTTTCTCATATTATTTACACTCTGAACATACTCATATACAGTGAAATAGAGGTGACAAAACTGATGAATGCAGGGGCGGATCGAAGATTTTTTTCTGGGAGGGGCAGAATGGTCAGGCAGACAAAAAGTACTCTTATGCTTGGGACTAATAAACAACATACAGCATCTATAAGAAATATACTTGTAATTTTAATATAAAGTTATTAATATGAAAATAGCAAGAAAAATTTACATATTAATAGTGATAGTTTTCTTTTATGTTTCCTGCTGAAAATATCCAGTATTCCATTAATGTTCATTTTTTATGCATGTGTCAATGGAAATATCCAGTATTCCGTTAATGTTCATTTTTTATGCATGTGTCAATGGAAATATCCAGTATTCCGTTAATGTTTATTTTTTATGCATGTGTCAATGGATATGCATTAAAGCCAGTCCATTCAAATGATCTTTTGTCATTCTGCTCCGAAGATATGTTTTCAAACAGTGCAAGGTGGAGAGAGATTGCTCGGCAGTGCTAGTAGCCACAGGAAATGTACACAACAAAAAAATAAAATAAAATCTGTAACACAACAGTTGACAGAGAGCTCTAATAATTGACAGCACCTGGAGACTTTGGCATAATACTTTTTCTCATCTCTTGCCAAATTTTTAGCTCTCCTTTCAAAGCTAAAAACCAGGAAAGTCCTCAGCACTTTTCAAAACAACTTCAACTTGTTCTCGGGCTTCAAGCCAGGTGAAGTGATGTGCAGCCATCAACGTTTCGGAAGTGTATATCTCTCCCATCATCAGGATGATGAATGACTAAATCTGGTTGCTGCTTTCATTGTTTGTTTTTGTGTTTTCTGAGCCTTTTAATTTCAATGTTGATGGCCAGCTTTCATGTAAACTATAATCCTGGTTCAAGGTACCCCTCTCGGAGTAGATAGCCAATGCTTCCTTCACCCTGTGTTCCCAGTAGCTGTCACATTTGGCTAAGATAGTGGTGTTGCGGAAGTTGGGTCTATGGTCCTGTTCTAAACAATGTTGCCCGCCCAGGCTTCGCACGGGTGGTGTACCTAATGAAAAAACTCAGAAAATCTTCCATTTACAGAATGACCATGCAATGAAATAAAATTACAATTGAATAATTTTACAATACTTTATTGTAACACCTTGTAATGTATAATTTTCCTTCCGGAGAGAAAACAAATAGCGCCAATGGTTTGCCGACTCTCGAACATGCAACGCACAACTGCCCATGCGAAAAACACAATGATTCAAGGTACATTCCTTACACTTCTAACGACTGACCTTGGGATTTATTGTCATTGCGAATGCAAGGCACGCCAGGAACTGAACACGCTTAAATTCAAAAGGAAAGTCGGTTGACGTTAGTGATATTCTTGAAATAAGTATATCCTCGCCTTTGAACTTTCCTATGTTACAGTAAAAATTTTCATATTTTTTTTTAACAGCGAGCTTTTTCCGCTGAATAATTTCAGTTGATTAAGACTGCATAGCATAATTATCACCTTGAGCTGTAAAGTGTGCGGCGGTAATCCTGGGAAATCCAGTGAATTTAGGAATTCAGTTAGATAATTGATGACTTCATTTGGATTGGTAATGGAATCGATCGACTTAAATGGATGCATTTGTCCATCAATTTTACACTGAATTTTTATATTCAAAATCATCTATATTCTTATTAGTTGCTGCTAAAATGGCTCTTTCGCTCAACCAAGCATAGTTTTTGTAATTTGTACCAATATTTGGGAACACTCTCGATATGAATTCTTCCTTTGACGTTGTGAAATGACAAAAATTTGTTGGAAACGAAATGAGGCCAGTAGAAATATCAACAGGAATTTACCCAATCCAATGTCTACTAATGCCTTTGCATCTGAAAAGCGCAATGATGTGCACAATGTAGCATATATTGTTCGTATTGCAAAAAGGATGAAGTCAGCGCACTCATAAGGTAATGTAAAAAACATGATATGACAGCGTGGGCAACCAAGGATGTCATTGGCATAATAACAACAATGGCAGTGCTTCCATAGTGTGGTGGGTAAACATTGACATAGGTAATGAATTACATCAAGGAGAAAATCACATAGTAACATTCATGCTTCTTCTGAATGTCTCTCTTTCCTTTACTCCTAATGTTTTCTACCTCTTTCTTTATTTTCTCCTATATCAAAACTGTCATTTTTAACGCTAACAGTAATATAACTAAAGAGAAAGTAGATCTAGTTGGGCAATTGATAAGCTTTTATTTGATGATGGCTTTCCATATTAAATTTCTCCATTTAACTCAAAATATTACTTGAACAAATGTATTAAGAGCACTGCAATTGCAATGTGATGGTGATGCGGGTATCTTCATGTTCTTTAGCATAATGTCAAATAACCAACATCTGCAATAGGAAGTTAACTTAAAACGGATCCCGTCATTTCTCCACCATTTTCAGTTTCGTTTACAACTTGTTCATTTTAAAGAATTACAACAAAAACAAACTTATTTCATTATTTAAATGATGAGACCAAGGGTACGATAGTTAATACATAAGAAATATATTTGATTTTCAGTTATTTTGTGTCATTGTCTCCATAACCAGGTGCATTCCCTTAGCATTGAATGGGGGAAAAAATTAGAGCAGTAGATACCCCGGGCATCTAGTGACATATAAATAAGTACGTATTTTAAGTATTCGTCACCAGTAAAGCTTTGCTTCTTTATTTTAAACGATAGAAGTAAGGATAGGTTAGTTAATAGATAAAAGTGTATTTGAATTTCATTGCTGCATTGTGTCATTGTCTCGATAAACTGGTGTGTTGCCTTAACATTGAATGGGAAGGGAAATATATAGCTGTACTACGACCATTTAGTGACAAATAACCGTGGTACCACTGCCATCTGGCGGTTATTAACCGAAATGCGTTCCCTTGGCACTGTTTTTATTCATATGAGATTTTAACATCTTTCCCATACTATTTTTCAACATTTTCTTTTCCACAAACCTTGTCGTGACAATAACAAACAAACAAACAAAATTTTTCAAGCTTTGTGTCATTTTCTCAATAAACTGTTGCGTTACCCTAACATTGAATGGGGAGGAAAAATACTCCTTGGGCCATCTATCGGTAAATAAATAAGTACTTACTCTAGGTTCTAGTCGCCAGGCAAGCTTCTTTCCTTCTTAATTTTAAAAATTAGGAGTAAGTAAGGGACAGTTAATACATAAACATGTATTTGAATTTCACTGCTGCACTGAGTCATTGTGTGGATAAACTGGTGCATTACCTTAACATTGAATGGGGAGGGAAAATATAGCAGTGCTACAACCATTTTGCAACAAATAACCATGGTATCACTGCCATCTGGCGACTATTAAATGAGACTATAGTCTTTATATATATACATATATATATAAAGACTATTAACTGAAATGCGCCCCCTTGGCACTGTTTTTATTCATGTTATGAGATTTTAAAAACTTGATATATATGACCATAGAAGTTAAAGGAAGCTATTAAAAAATGTTAATCGCTTGGAAAAGAGATATAATCTGTGAGCATCAAGAAAAATACTCTGAGTTGTTAGGAGAACAAATCAGAAAGTTAGTTACACTTTCAAGTTATAGCAACTTATTAAACCACATAGGCAAAAAGCCTATGACAATGTATAATGTAATTTCACTTTTCTACACAGAGACTGTAGTTATTTCTCGGAATGGGCAACCCAATTTTTCAATTCTGGATGCATAGAAATCATCTCCAGTGCTATGTAACCACCTACAGCTGCTTTCACCTCTTTGTTTCAGAATTGTTGTCCATTGAGATGAGTGGCGATTCGTGATCAGTAATTTAGGTACACCACTCCCTTTGTCATCGTTTTTCTTAGTCTATAAAATATAGTCCTCCCTCGTTATGCGTGAACTCATTTTACGTGTTTTCACATAAAGTGATTTTAAAAAATGCTGATTTTAACACTGTACAAATGGCTTAAATAGATGCATCTGTTTAAAACACATTTTTTTTTCATGTTTACCTTGAAATAGCCCTATCATTATCACATTCACTTAACACGTTTTTTGTCTTACGTGATAATTCATGAGAACCAATTACTTACGTAATGCGAGGGACAGCTGTATTCGTAAATTATTGTTATTTGCAGCAGCAGCAGCGGTGGCAGTGGTGGTGGTGGTGCCTACCAGTTTACTGGAATGTTAGCTCTAATTGACAAGATTTCTTCAGAAATAGTTCCATTACAGCTTCCGTAAAATTCTCATGAACACCCTTCCAAAGCGCACAAAGTAACTGCTTTTCTATGGACATCATTGACAGAGAGGATAATCTTTCTTGGCCCATTATAGACCTACAGTGAGATTTTACTCGATTTAAAGTGGAAAATAACCGTTCAACAGAGGCTGTAGTTGCTGGTACAGTTAGAATTAGACAATCTAATTTGTAAACTTTATGCGTAGCACACACCAGATCTCTTTCATTCATAATTTTCACTATTTCACCAACTGACTTCAAAGTTTTTATCTCCAGAAGAGTACACAACACTAAGTTCATTTTTAGATGTACCGAATCAAAATTTGAGCCATAGATGTCCAACAATTTTGAGCAATGGTGATCACGAAAAGATGTTCTGTAATTCTTGAATTTTGAGGAATCAAGGAGAGCAAAGAAATGAAAACTTTCGTAGTTGGAAAACCTATTGTATTTGATAGAGCACATTATCCAAAATATCATAGAATATCCTCCTGAACACAACTTCAGTAACTTCACTTGGTTCATTGTTCTTCCTTTTCTTTTATGCATGTTCATTTATCACTTCAGTAGAAATGCTGCGAGAAATATTCACTTCTTCACTCTTCTAAATTGTTTTTAATCTGGATTACTTTTGAATGACAATATGCAATATCCATAGACTTGTCTTGTAATATGTAGAAGAGCTTGTCGGTATGAGCAAATATTGCCGAAAATGTTTTGAGGAGGAAGACAGTATTCAAACCGAGTCAAAAAATAAAGAAAACCTTGTGCTTTAACCAATGTATCAGATTCCAAATCAACATTGTTTTCTGATTCTGCCATGAATTCAAAGAATAAAATCAGGTTATCTCGTTGCTCTATTGACAAGGCATGAATTGAAGTTCCAGCATGTTGCAGCTGCTTTTGGTAACTTTTTATTCATAAAAGCATGCCAAGTTTCTGTTTTTTTAGTGGAATGATTAAAGAATTTAGAGAACCCTGATATAGTTTGAAAAAAAAATCTGCACTTATCAATACACATAGCTGCCTGTTGCAGAACCAAATTCAGAATGTGACAGTAGTAGTGAACAAATAATGCCTGTGGAAATTCCTCTTTTACTTTAGATTGCAGACCACCTAATTGGCCAGACATTACAGCCGCACCATCATATGTCTGAGAGACAAGTTTCTTACAAATATTAAATTGTTTAACTGTTGTAAGTACATGGTTTTAAAGTGCCTCCATAGACCTGTCTGCACTGAAGTCTGTAAAGCCCATGAACCTTTCTTGAACTTCTCCCGATTTATCCACATAGCGTAAAATGGTGGAGAGTTGGGATTTGTTCACTATGTCTGAGCACTCATATAGAAGAATAGCCACAAAATTAGCGGATGCAAGTCCTTTGTTACACAGTTAACCAAAACACTCATAACAACTTTGATTAAATCATTCTGAAAGTATGACAAAGTGCCCCGGAAAATTGTAGCATTTTTTAAATGATCATTTAAAAGTTGATCATACGTGCTGAGTAAATCCAATGTTTCTACGTAATTAAATCTATTAAAGGAACTTTCTGACTCGTCGTGTCCTCTAAAAGCTAATTCCTGTTTTCCTTAGTGACAAACAACATCAATGAGTCTATTCAATACTTCTGTGTTCCTTTTTACCATTTCATTATGCTTTGAAATGTGTAATGATTTCTGAGCATTTAGCTGCAGGTCTACTCGTGTATTGCCAAAATTACAAAGTGAATGCTCAAAATATGTGATTTTTTTGTTTTTTCATGCTTACTTAATGAGCCAGTTAGTGAAACTATATTGTCAAATCCTTCTTGAGACTATGTGGTACTGCTTTTGTTGTTACTAAAAAGAAGACATGGCCAACAATAGAGTTTGTTTAATTTGGAGCAACCAGTTAACCATTTGTAGCTAGAATAATTGCTAATGCAGAAATGTCTGTTATACTCTCGTTTTCTGTTTTGACATTTTGCAATCAGACCTGGTAGTTCAGGAGTGGGGCTGCCGTTGTTTTTTTATTTTAATTTTTTCAGAAAATTCAAAATTCCGAAATCTAGTCCTTAACACATGTTCTACTGCACAGTCTCAAGAACCACTAGCTTCAGTAACACTTTCATCGGTCATTTTCACAAAAACTTACAAGCAACAGAACACTAATGCAGACTAAAAATGATTGTCAATCGCAAAATTTAGCAGTGCATTTCGACAACTAATGGCTGGCAATTAAACTTCCTTCCCCCTTGACTCTCTAGTGGAGATTAGGGGGTGCGTGCCTATGGCTTCAACTTGTAGTGAGGTAGATGTATGTTTAACCGCACAAACTTGCGATCATTTCGCATTTAGTTGAAGTGACATACAAAAAATTCTGATTATTTTGCATGTTTATTGAGAGCACTTTGAACCCCCTCAAGTTAGTACACCGGCGGTGTATGCGGTGTATAGGAGAATTTGCCGCTGATTGAGATCCTTTTTCATCTTGCCAAACCAAAATAATCACATAGCGTTAGGTCTGGACTGTATGGAGGATGTTGCCACTTGAATTGCTGCAGCAGTTTTCCAACATTTGGCGGACCATATGAGATGTTACATTAGTAACACAACAAAATCACACCAGTACTCAATTTTCCCCTGGATTTCTTTAATTGCATTACGTAACTGGTTCAATTTTGACAATACAAAGCAGAGTTGACTGTTATGCCTTTTGGATAAATTCCACGTGCACCATACCCTCTATGTCAAAGAACACTGTTGCCAGTACCTTTCTTGCTGAAGGTTGTACCTTGACCTTCCTTCATTGTGGTAATATGGTGGGCACCCATTCCATTGATTTTCTGTTTGTTTCGGGGGTGAAGTGGGGTTCATTCCCTGTGCGATTCGTTGCAGAAACTTGTCCTCCACAGAATATTAATGCAGAAAGGCCAGTGAGATTGGAAATGTTGTCTCTTATGAACATCAATGAGCTGCCTGGGACCCAACTGGCACACAGTTTACGATATCCAAGGTGCTGGTGAATAATGGAGTACACACTGCCGTACAAAATGTTCAGCATGCAGGCAATTTTCTGCTGTGTTATGCGCTGATTCTCTCTAACGATTACATCCACATAGTCAACATTTGCAAAGATACTGAACAAGTGGGCCTGCCTTCACGATATTCGTCATTGGGATCTGTGCATTTTTATGTAGCTTAATATTCTTTAACCTGATATATCGGATGATGAATGAAATAAGTGAAATGATACTCAAATGATCTCGGGGTCTATGGAGTTTAAAGTTACTTGACATTCGTCTTCTCAAGATAAGGGTAAACACCAAAAAAAAACTTGATCCGAGTAACTCACCTTAAGCAAGATTCGAACTTATGACCTGTTGAATGTGAGGTAGACACACTACCCCCACCTACTCAGGTGAGCAGATCTGTGCATCCAGTGTCAAATTACTTACACCACTATACAATATCTGGACGAGAGATTGCACACCCTCCAATTACAGTAGTGATTTCATGTTAAATGTTTATGCAACTGAGCCTTTAGAAAATCTGATCATTGCCATCACCTCCAATTTGGAGTGAACATCCATTTGATGTGCCATTAAGCCTAGCCTGCTCTGCGCACACAACACAATGGGATACCACACCAGTCTAGCAGTTAATCCCAAAACCTGGGTAAATTAGTTGGTAGATACCACTGTTGTATCCTTTCTTAGTTGGTTCTTTAATGCAAAAGCATTCCTTCATATTATGTGGATGACTAACATAGCCATCTGACATATTAAACAGAGCAATGTAATGTAAGTTTGTTGTTTGCATTTGATACTCTTGAAGAGAATAATTCAATTTATAAATTAGATATAAAACAGAAAAATTATTTAAGAGTATAATATATTTACCAATAGTTCTATGAAACTTCAACAATTTAAGCAACCACTATGCAACAACAAATGGAATGTCCAATTGTATGTGAAGGTTTTTTGTAATGAATGCAAAAGAATGTTTTTAATTGGTTGTGAGTCACATGATATAATGTGGTCTGGTCTTTTTAAAACCAACTTTAATAAATTAACACAGTAAATACTTAAATAATATACAAGAATCCACAAAACTCTCTAAATATATGTATATATGAGGGATGATCAGAAACTAATGTTACAAGGCCAAGATTCTTGGTGTTTTGTCTTTCACAGAGAACTGTAGTGTACACTATTGTAATACACGCAGTTGGCAACAGTGAAGAGTTTTAGCCAACTGCCACCTACAGTGCTACTGCAAGATAAATAATATTCAATTTTTGTGGGTAAAACATGAAACCACAACTGACATTCACTGACAGCAGTAGAGGTATATGGAGAGACTGTATTGTGTCAAAAGTTTATGGTCTATAGAGAAAACATCACCAATGAGGATTGCAATGGCCAATCCAACATGGCATCCACAGATTAGAACACAGCTCATATGGAGGAGCTGTTTCAGGAAAATAGAAGGATCAAGCAAGCTATAACATACAGTGGTAGAACTGAGAATGACTTTTGAGAGCATTCTCACATTGCTCACGATATTCACAGTATCAGAAAGTTTTTTTCAGATGGGTTCCACAAAATCTGTCCAAATAATGCAATGAGAAGTGCAAAGTCGGCAATTTTTTCAAGTCTGTGGAAGGGGATAGTTTTCTTTACTGTATTGTCACAGATGACAAAACATGGATTCATCACTGTATCCCCAGCAGTAAGTGACTGTCAATGGAATGGAAACATCCCTCTTCTCCAAAGACAAAGAAGTTTATGGTGGCTTCATCTGCCAGGATAGTGATGGCCACAGTGTTTTGGACCAGCTTGGGTTTCATAGTCATGGAGTTTTTGGATAGATGGCACACAGTGACTGCCTACCAATACAGCTTGACCATGATACATCTATGCAAAGCAATCAGGAGGAAATGGTCAAGGACTTCTAACTGAGGATGTCATCTTCCTTCACGACAATGTGTGACCTCATACAACCCAGAAGACCACCAGCTATAGCCTAGATCTCACTCCAAGTGACTTTCACCTTTTTCTTCACTTGAAGGAACACCTAGAAGACCAACGATTTGCTTCAGATGAGAAGGTGCAACACTTATGACAATGTTTCTGAACATGGAAGGACAGGATTTTCACCAGGTAAAAACCGATATGGAGATATGTGGAAAAATAACCTAATGAATATAATATCAGATTGGTGTTTTTTTTTGGATTTAAAAATTCTTAGCATGGCTTCCTTTGGAAGGGAAGTAAAGCCGTTAGTCTCATGTCATAGATTTACAGCACATAAAGAACCTCAAGCCTGACAAAGAGGCCTCTGAGCAGAATCAATCTATCTTTCGGACCCAATATAGAATGGAATGCTGTGATCCACACTAGTTAAAGAGCATCCATAAATAAAATTCCATTTTCATTTGTATTGGTTGTATGAAATAAAATACACTTGTTTCACTGCAGGCTTTGTAACTTTAGTTTCTGATCATCCCTTGTAGTAGATACATTCATATGGTGCTAAGGCAGTAAATGCCAAATGAGGACAAAATACTGACTGTTTCTAACTTATAGGTTTGAAATGATAAATGATAATGAGGTGTCAGCTCAGTTGGAACTGATCAAAGCCATGGACGATGTATGCATGGATAAAGAACCTATCATGGGATCACCCAATCTTTATAGTTACACAACCATTGCACCAGTTTACAACACTACATCACAAAAATGGTTGATGCCTTCTTCAGAGCTTATCAAAAATGTAAAGGTGATGAGACTTGAATTCATTTCCTTAGTGATGTGAAGCACATACTTAGCAGATTATTTAGAATTAAATTTTATTATAATGGCAAAAAGCAGTGAAGTGGTTTTGGTTAAGCAAATCTTTGAGTAGGTGTTTAACAAAACAATTCCAACTAAAAAAATATGAAGTGCTCCCTTTATATGACTTTCTCTATCTATTCTGCAATAAACTATTCTTAAAAACCTTATTCTTCTATCTACTTCACACTAATTGAAACCAAAATGGGCTTATTATTTATTTCCTTGTAGGTTACTACATGAAAAATAAGGATATATACTATGCTAAAACAATATTCAAACATAATTTTAAGAGCTGGCTGTTATGTGATGACTTTTTTTTTTATTTTTTTTTTTTTGTATGACTTGGAGAAAAAAAGATAAAAAATGAACAATTTCCATTAGAGAAAATTTAGTGTTGGAAAATTTAAACCAATAGCAAGGAATGTCTCGAAAATGGTTAACTCATTGCATGACATAAATTGTATGCTACTCCCAGAAAATTATGATATAAATTACATTTGTCTTGCTAATATCTTAAACATACAATACTATACTCAAAATTATTGGAGCCATTTTTTAATAAATCAAAATATTTTATATGCAGTATAGCTTAGAATGGGGGTATTTTCTTGAAGAGCTCCATGCTGTATACTTGGCGAATGCTGAAGCTAAATATCAAAATTGGCTTTAACATACTTTTTGATTTTCAGTTATGCTATTATCTCCCTCTCCCTCCCTCTATCTCAGTTGTAGTGTAAAATATTATATGAAAAGCATATAATATTATAGAACGTAATGGGGCATGCTGATTACAAAGGCAAACTTTTGTGTTGACAATTATTTTAAAAATTCACATTAATAATTTTAATTAGTGGTGTTTTGTGTTGAATATTTTACCATAAATTCACATTAATTTAGTTCTAATTTTGGACAGAATTAATGAATGAACATAACTGAAATAAAAATTAACAGGTAACTAAATAACATTAGTATTAAAACCTCATATTTCTAAATTCAAAGCTTTTATTTCAAATCAATATCATGAGCAGAATCAAATATCAATCAAACATTACTAAACTGCAACATACAACAAGCAGATATGGTAATTCATAATGCAAAAGATGTTCAAGATGTTTGTTTTATAGGAATGTTCATTTTTTGTGACATTCTCAAATTCATAATTGTCCTTATGTCTCTTAAAACTAAGTCATGCATAGAGAAAAATCTATAGCTGTCAGCATTTGATAAGGCAGTCAAAGACACTAAAGAGATTTTTCACAGAAAATATTTTAAAACTCACTTTAAGCTTTCAATGTCAAGAGTGTTGTTACTTCATCTAACTGATTTCCATAACCACAATGGCTTTTAGCTGTTCAACAATGGAACAAACTTCTTTGTAACAAAGAAGCACATTAGAATTAGTACAACTAAAGTTAAGTGCATTTAGTGGGTTAAATGTTGGCATTACATTATTTAAATTACCAATACTTGATTTAGTAAGTAGTCATGAAATCTTAAACAAATTACATAAAGTGTTTATTGTTATTATATAATCAGTTTATTTTGCTACAATGGAGCCCAATTTAGGCAGAAAACTTGTAAATTGTTTCCTTCTGTATCTCTCACATTGGGATCTATGCTTTCTGCAATTGCACTTACTGTGCTTCCAAATTGACCGCTCTCTAATATATTACATTTGACTCTCAAATAGTTAATTCAGGATAAAACAAAAACAAAACTGTGCACGTGTATGTAGTACCGTCTTTGTTTGATGTTAGGACAGACTTTGTCTTATTTGATTCTTGTTATAGATGCAAGTCTTTTAACTCCTATCTTCTTTTCATTGAAATTCTAAACATTGTTTCTAGCACTGAAATTCTAAACACATGCTACACACACACATGCATGCATGTACACATATTCATAAACTGATCTTTTTCTTAAAATGCTTGTTTTTGGATTCAGGGGTCTCAAAACAGTATTTCCAGTGAAATCTCAGTATTAAATTTTTGGATGCATTACAATATTTTCTCTATACACTATATGCATAGTATATGTAGAGAAAGTAAAAATATATTTATTTTCTCTTACAGTCACAATGGAATAAAGAAATAAAATATGCTCTAGTTTTAGTCAAAGCTTTTAAAAGCCAGTCACTATGTGATAACTGAAATTCTGTTCTGTTTGCATGACCATTAGAAAAGGAAGCATAAAAAGTGAATGACAACTTCCCATAAAAAGTTAGTATTTGAATATTCAAGCCATTAACAAGAAATATCCTACAAATAGTTAACCCTATTAAAAAAAGAAAGAAAGAAAAATTAATATGACATAAATTGTGTGCTTAAAAAGTTCAATATTTTGGTGTATTAAGATTTTGTATCTCTTGTAAGAAGCATTCCTGAATGAAGAGCACTTCAGACACTATTCCCAGGAAATTTGAGACAATATACATCATTTGTCATAAAAATATCTTAAACATATATTTTAATTAAAATTGATTGAGTCATTTTTGAGAAAATCAAAATTTCCGTAAAATTGTTATACACTGATAGGGAAATTTTCTTGCATCCTTATACTATGCTAAATATAAATACCAAGTTATGAATTTAGCTGACTTCATTTTCTAGTTATGCTGGGCATGTATACACGCACGCACACATAGACTTATTTTCTAAAAATGATATTTTTGGGGGTTATTTAATCTATTCATTGAGTTTGAGGAGGATTTGCTGTTGATGCAACCTTACATTTATTTTTTACATTCTATTTTATTATTCCAATTATTGCTGCAGTTTCTGGGGGCCTCAAAACATCTATTGTTGTGAAATTTCAACATAAAAAGTTTTGGATGGAATACAATACTTCCTCTTCTTAATGCAAGTACATAGTACAGAAAGTAAAAATTCACTGCATGAAACCTGGTAATTAACTTTGTGTAATAGCAAGTCAACTTTATGGGGGTGATTCAATAAGTAGTCATGTTATTTCTCAACATACACCCCTTTTAGGTTTATATATTTTTTTCAACATTTCTACAATTTTTTAACTCCTCCAAAAACTAGGAATTGTCAAGCTCTGCAAAATAAATACACCTCTGTCTCAATGATGACCTTATTTGATTCAAATTTTGTTCCAGGGAAGCATTTGTTCATGTTTGGGAACAAGAAGAAATAGCTGGAAGCCAGATTGGACAAATATGGGGAAAGCAGCAGCAATTCATAACACAATTCATGCAGTTTGACAGTGACAACTCCAGATGAAAGTGCATTGTTGCTGCGAAACTGCACTTTCTTCTTTGCCAAGTGGGGCTATATTTCTTTCAAATCTTGTTAAATTGGGCCAATAACTCATTGTGGTATTGACCAGTAATTGGCTTTCTTTTCTCTAAGAAGTTAATGAGTTTAGCATCTCAAAAAAATCTTTGCCATTGCTTTTCAAGCTAAAGGGACAGTCATTACCTTCTTTGTAGCAGATTCACCACAAGCAACTTATTGTTTTGTTTATTGCTTGGAGTATAATGATAAATCCATACCTCCTCATTGGTGACAACTGACACAAAAAGCCTTCGAATTTCAGTTAAATACCTCAATGTTGAAAGCAGCACCTTCCTGTGGTCTATTTTAAGCAATCACAGCACCCATCGAGCCGAAAACCTTTTCATCTCGAACTTATCATGTAAAATATGAATTGCCATCCCTGTTGATGCATTGAATTTTTCATTCAATGATCAGTGAGAATCATATCATAGATTTTTCAATGATTCCCTCAGTAACCACATCTGCCAGGCATTCTGAGCACTCCTCATCAAAAATGGATCTTTTGCCATCTTTAAAGTCATTGAACCATATCTAATTGTTGCCATACTTGGGGAAAGGCCCCATAAACAGCATCCAATTTTGCTTTTATCTTCTCCCAAGTTTTCCCCTTCAAGTAAGTTAATCACTGAATGTTACACTTTTTCCATTTTAGCAAAAACACGTTGAATGACTAACTGAAATGCCTCCCAAATCTAAACTAACCAATGAATCAGTGCCAAATTTGTTTTGGCAATTACCATCCCCATACAAAATACTCATATGTCATATACTCATTTATATGTTACCTGTCTGAGGTTATACTGCCCTCATACACATACAGTATTTGCAATCCTTTCAAAGGATTATTTAAAAAATGTTTTGCTGACTTACATGACAAGGCAGGCAAATTACAATCCCCTCATTCATGACTTGGGACAATATAGCACTAACTTTCACACTCACCACTGCTCTCTTCATCTATTTGACTGTAAATTATTCCCTGACACCTTCAACATTGATGTCCATGTTTTTTTGTTTCACTTGCCACCAGCCCTTTATACCATTATATCAAGTATCCAGTAACCTCTAATCATTTACCTCTGTTACAGGACAGCAAATTGTCCAATACACTGACACCCAAGGCCACCAATTGCAACCAGCTAACATGATGAACCACAGATATCTCCTAGATTCAACAATTTATCACTGCACAAATACTGAACAACACACAGGTTTTTCATGACACATCCCACCCTACCATTACAATTCATTCCAATGCTCTATCAAATGCTGCATCACCTTGTAAAACCTTGTGCATCTCTTTTTAACCCACTACTTCATCTTCATCGCACACACTAATCCGTGCACCACTCAGGACATGTTCTCAGCGTCACTCAGTGTGGTGTCACCACACTAATCTGACCTTCACTAATCAGGGTGTTCATGTGGAACTCAACCCAACATGCACAATACTAACAAGCCTAAGCCTACTAACAGCTTGTACATGGGGAGATGCTGAAAAAGATTGTCACCAGGGGCAGCATGCATCATAATGAGCACTAACCTTGTTATAAGTTATGTTGATAGTAGTGTTCATCTGCATTGAGATGACATTCCTTGCCTATGGTACCACAAGGTAAAAGCTGGCATCAAACACTAAAAAAAAAAATGATGACATTCCTCATGAACAATAAATTGGTCTGCAGGGTTTTCAATTTTAAACATCTTAAAATTCTATGAACAGAGGTTTCAAAACATCCACTTGTGCAACATATCTTTGGCACCTCTTTGGATAGTATTTTGAATTATGCACCAATTTCATTAATTTTTACTTTCTTTATATGTACTGCAGTGGCCTTTGGGCCAATCAACTATTCTCTATCACTGCTACCATCTAACCAACCACCATGGTTTGAACTTCAAAATCATGAAGTAAATATAAGTTGATACAACTGCCTTCTTGCCTAAAACCATGTGAAAGCTCCATGGGGCATAAAATATGCTATTCCTCATCCCAAGGGCAAGAAGTAGATTTAAACTGGAAACCTACGTTAGTATTAGTGGATCTTGGAGAGGAATTTTAAATAAGCTTTTAAATGATAAGTCTGGGTAACACACGGTGGTAGTTTCAGATCATATATTCTGAATAGTAAACTTCTTACATGAATAAATACAACCTAGTTCACCATTGAACTATGAGTTTAATACCTATAATTTAGTCTGCGAAAAGCACAAGACGTATATACAAAATTTGACTCAGAATGCAAAAGTAATCAACCTGTGTAAATGTGTAAACATATATATATATATATATATATATATATATATATATATAAAATTTATAAAATAGTGACAACAAGTACAAGTGTAATTAATAGGCCATTAGTGATAAGTACAAAATTTGGAACATATGTATAAGAATATTTAACACTTCGGGTTGGTAGCTAAACAAATAACCGCACTTGGACAATGCGTGTAATTAACAATTTACATTACTCTGAATTACACAGAGAAAGAAATATAATATGGGGATTTCACCCCACCCCTTTGTATACAGCAACACCTGCCCAAGGCATATAGCATTTAAACAAAGTCTAACGCATACTTGGAAAATCTTCCTCAGTTCATAAGAACAACTTAAAAGAATAGATTTTTCCAAATGTAACTGGGCATCTTCTTATATAGCCATCGCCCTCCGTGGTGTAATGGTTACCATGCCAACTTCATATACCCATGGTCATAGGTTCAAAGGATGATGGATTTTTTTGGGGTGTAAAAGCCCTTGGCATGACTTCCTTCAGAAGGGAGCAAAGCCATTGGTCCTGTGTCATAGATTTACAGTACATAAAAGAACCTCAAGTCTGATAGAGAGATCTCTGAGAAAAATTAAGCAGTCTTTCATGCCCAATTTAGAATGGGAAGCTGAGAACCACAGTAGTTAAAGAGCATCCATAAATAACACACCATTTACATTTTCTTACATAGCCATTTATAATAGATGCTAAATAATTAAAAGCTAGACACACATTTTTAGGGATACCATATACAATAACACTTAAAAATTATATCACATATACGTAAACCCAGCAAGCACATCTATAAACTTGGTCTAATAGTTTTGAAGCATGTAAAAGAACGTGCGGTCAAATAAGGTTGGCATGGTTGAGGTAAGTCATGTCTGACAGCTGGAAGTATAGATAGATGTCTTTCTTGTTGCTGTGATGACACCAACAGGAGAATGCAGGCGCGGTGAGGGAATTTCATTCCATTTTTAGTGTGTGTTGGAAGAATCCTTACTCATGCTACAATATGTAGGGGAGGTATGAGTCAATTTAATATATTCGTTGACACAACTAATATTGGCATTATTTGACCTTACAGTAGAATAAAGGTCTTAACGCATTCAGCACCATTAAAATGTGCAAGCTGAACTACCATCCCTGCTGCTGTAGTACCAAGTCACTTAACATAGTGATTTAAATAGTTCACCAACCATTCAAAGTAGTATTAATGCCTTGGTCTCCAGTAGTTAAATCTGCCAAAGTGACCTCATAGCAGTTATTGCCCAACAAACCACACCTAGAGTAACCTGATATGTAATGGTGTCACCAGGATGAAAAGCTGAAGTGAAGTTGGTGAAGTCTGCTGTCAAACTCTCAGAGAGAAAAAACTACTCTAATTTTCTTGCAAAATCCAGAACAAAAGGAAGTAGGGAAAAGAGGGGAAGGTGCACATGTGTACAACATGAAGAATCGATAAGTCCATTCCAAGCAAGAGGGATACTGGGAATGAAACAGTACAATATTATGTTCATAATGTATAGAGAATTTATGTATTTCATCCAAAAATGTTATATATACATAGTTGATAGAGAAGGTATTGTATTCTGCCCAAAAATTCAATTGTGAGATTTCTCCAGAAATAGGTTTTTGTGATCCCCTGAATAAAATAAAGCTGTTTTAGAAATATGTCTGTGTGTGTAGAACTCAAAAACGAAAGTCTGTTAAATACCTAACTTGGTATTTAAGTTAACTATCTTCCAAAGATACAACATAAAGATTTTCAAGAAAAGCCCTCCACCCCAATTACTCTTTACATGGAACATATATTTATTTTCTCAAAAATGATCTAATGATTTTGATTTTGATTAACATATATTAGAGATGTTTACATCACAAATAATATGTGTTTTGAATTTAAAGGGAATAGCCTCTGAAGACCTATTTATTCTTAACGAATGTTGTAGAATTTGCATAGCAATTAAACCTTAAAAGAGAAAAAAAACCTTGGTACTCAAAAACTGTAGATCTCACTAAAACACATAATTTATGTTATATACGTTTTTCTTGTATAATTGACCATTTTCAATATATTCCTTGTTATTGTTTCAATTTTAGACTAATTTAACTAAGCAAACTGAATCCCAATTGTTTCACATAGCAACTGGCTTTTAAAAGATTTGACTATTGCTTTAACCTAATGTATTCCCTTATTTCCTTTCTACTTACAAGGAAGCATGTAATAAGAACAATTCTGCTAATGTTAATCTCGATCAGCATAGTGTAGATAAAAGAATAATCTTCTGTAAGAATGCATTTAATAATATGTTTGTATATGGAACATCTAGAGAAAGTTATGTGAATGAAACATGTCAGATTTTAATAAAAAAAGTCTTTGTGTCTATGAACACAATAAATAAAAAATGAAAAGTTGATAAAATACCAAACTTGGTATTTAAGTTTATTATCTTCCAAGAATGCGACACATAGATTGTGAGAAAAATCCTCCCACTCCAACCTACCCTTTATTTGGAAAAAATTTCAAAGTTTTTGATTCTCTCTAACAATCTTAATTAAAATACCACATATCAAAGATATTTACATAACAAACAAGAATTTACTGGGTATAGACTCTTTAAATATCTCTTTACTCTCTGGATGAATTTTGTATAACTGGTAAACCGTAAGAGATAGACAAAGACTTACTACACAAAAAAAGTAGGTCTCGTTAAAACACACAATTTGTGTCATATACACTTTTTTGTGGATTTCCTATTTCCAAAATATTCCTTGTTATTGTTTTTAGTTCTAAAATATGGCAACTTCTAAACTTCTGACCATGCAAAGAAACAGAATTCATTCAGATGCAACCACTTTAGCCTAATGTATACTTTATTTCCTTTCTACTTAGAAGGAGGCAAGTATTAAAGACAATTTATGCTAATGTTTATCTCGATTAACATAAAGTACATAGAAGAGTAAACTATTTGAGTGCAAGTTGTTATAAATCAGTTTAGTGTTGACCCCCCCCAGGGGCCTACTACGGTAGGTACAGGTTTGGTCCCAAGCCAACCACAACTCCCTCAAGTGGGCAACCTCCGAGTTGTGAGGGAGCCAGTAGGTCAAAATGCCACCAACGTGTTGGCTGAGCGTGGAGACCCATGTTGGTGGAAAGGAATATCCTGGTTGGTTGAGGGTTGCATATCTGAGCCTGGGCCTTCTATCTTATCAGTGACTAGGGAGGGTATGCAACTTAATACACCAATTTGGTTTCTGTTTCACCTAAATGGGAGGCTAGGGACTAGCCCACCCCTGGTCAATTGGCCAGGACTAGGTATTATACTGAACTCCAGGGTGAGTAGGATGGCGAGCCTGCTATATCCCCTGTGTAGCCCTGTCATCCCAGTGGAGTGACCCCTTGTTGGACTCCGTGGTGGGTGGGGAGCACCGGAGAATGAAAATGAAAACTTATTTTTATGGCAAAAACCAAAAAATCCATTAAATATGGTACAGAGTTCGGAAAAGAAGTAGTCAAGTGTTGTGATCCTCGCTGCTTGATTGTTAATAGAACAGAGAAAGGAAGAAAGTTCTCTAGCGTAAGCCCTTTTGTCACTCAAAAGGGTCTTGATAACATTGGTGGGTCCTGTAAAATCTTGCATAAGAGCTCGTAATGGAATGCTCCTGGTAGAAGCACAATCAGCATCCCAGGCTGCAAAAATACTAAAGGCCAAAATGTTAGCTAGCAAGGTCGACATACACAAAAGCTTGAATTCCTCACGCGGTGTGGTAAACACCCATGCATTGGACGGTTTGACCAGTGAGGAAATTCAAGAAAATCTTGCTCCCCAAGGTGTAACATCTGTGCACCGTGTTCAAAGAAAATGAAATGGAGAATTTGTGTCTACCCGTACCCTGTTTGTTACCTTTGATCGGGTAGATCTCCCACAAAGGATAATGGCAATGTATGAATACATTAAGGTAAGCCCGTATATACCGAACCCGCTCAGATGTTATAGACGTCAGCGCTTTGGCCACACCAGTGAATTCTTCAACGGCGAGTCTACCTGTGTCAACTGTGGCAAAATCTCGCATGAGGGAGAATGCACGTCAGCTCCAACGGGTGTTAACTGTAACGGTGAATATCCATCAAGTTCCCGTAATTGTCCCCGTTTTGCAGAGGAAAAGACTGTCTAGGAGATTCGGGTTAAAGAGAAGGTGTCCTTCTTGGAAGCCCGGAAGCTCTTGCGAATCCGCCAACCCTCTGCCCCGAAGTATGGTACCTATAGCTCAGTTGTAGCTAAATCAGTACAAAGTCGGGAAATCGCAACTCAAACCTGCGATATAAATGGGGCAACTGTTGCAGAAAAGGTTCTCAGAGTCAGCTCACTTCCTAGGCCTTTGACGTCAACATATAAGTCCGTAGCAACATCTCCTACATCTGAAACTGTAAAAACCGCTACAATTAAATCGCCGCCAAAGCAATCGACCTCGACCAACAAGACTGGCAAGCTAATAATATATAAAGAACCAGAAAGAAAGTTCAAGAACACCTATGAGAGAACCGACTTCCTCAAGCAAAGCGTAAAGTCTATTCCCAAAACAAAAAAGGGAAACAAGAGTCCACGGAGGTCCTCTTCTGGGGATTTGTCTGGGAAGGACTCAGATCGGCGACTTTCATCTTCGCCGGTCTTTATTTCCAATCGGTTCGAGGTACTCGAACCGAAATTCTCAATTGGAAAGGGGTCCTCTCAAGTGGAGGAGAGGGAGGAAGGTGATGCTGCCCTCACTGTCAGAAGGACAGTGCCAAAGAGGCATCCTCCCGTAGAAGGTGTTTGCTCGACACCTAAAAAGAATAAACTGAACCGACCTCCGCAGCCTTCAAAATAGAAATAACCACAATATACAACTTATCCCATTATAAAGAACATTGCTATTCTACAATGGAATATACGTAGAATAAGAACACATTGACGTGAGCTTGAACTGCTGCTTAACCAGAACGATCCTTCGGTCGTATGTTTGCAAGAGACTAAGCTCCGACCACAAGACAGCTTCAAAATCAAACGGTACACCCCTGTAAGATGGGAAGAGGGTGCACCTGCGCACGGAGGCAGTATGATACTCATCAGAGATAATATATTCGCGCAATCAGCATCATTACAGTCCGACATCCAGTCAGTGGCTGAAAGGATTAAACTGTCACTTATCAGATTCACCATTTGTAATATATACCTCTCCGAGTGATGACATCTCGCTCACTGATTTAGGGGATCTAGTTTCTCAACTACCAATACCTTTTCTTTTGGTGGATGATGTAAATGCCCACCATCCACTTTGGGGCTCACCTCAGACTTGTGCGAAAGATAAGTTAATTGCCGATTTCTTGAATAATTATAACCTAATTCTCCTGAACACTGGAGAGCCTACATTTCTTTCTGATGCTTTCAACAGTTTTTCACACCTGGATTTAGCAGTTTGTTCACCTCCATTAGCATCTTCCTTACAGTGGAATATCATCTCTGGTTTGCATTCTAGTGACCACTTTCCATGTCTTATCAGTCTCTTGCCACAAGATAATGTTCCACACGTTTACCTAGATGGCGCATATATCAAGCCAACTGGAACCTTTACTCCCGGTTGGCTGTCTTTTATTACAACGAGCACGACTGTGTAAATGTTTTAGTGGAGCACCCCACGAAAAATATTTTTGATGCTGCCGAGCAGTCTATTCCACAGTCGACGACCAAAATCTGTCGTCGATTTCCGGTACTTTGGTGGACGGATGAATGCCGGAATGCCATTCGTGCTCGCAGGCGTGCTCTCAGGATTTTCCAACGTCGCCCAACACTGGATAACCTGATTGAGTATAAAAAGATGCGTGCCAAATCTAGGCACGTTAAGGATAGCAAAAAGACATCATGGAGCAAGTTTGTAGCGTCATTCAATCGACATACACCTTCCTCTATCGTATGGGATAAGTTATAGGCGCGTGGACGGAAAAACGACTCATACGTCAATCGCCGGTCTTAAAACAGCTGTAGGATATGCTATTAATAAGTTTGACGTGGCCAATACTTTTGGCAGAGCTTTCGCTCAAGTGTTTGGGTTGACGCTATTTTTCCAGAAAAGTGGCGAGAGGCCACCATCGTACCTATTTTGAAAGCTGGAAAGGACCGTTTTCTTCCATCCAGCTACCGTCCAATTTCCCTCACCAGTTGCGTTTGCAAGGTGATGGAACGCATGATCAATGGGCGGTTGATATGGTGGCTGGAAACTCACAACCTACTGACCAACACCCAGTGTGGTTTTCGACGACGTCGTTCAGCAGCTGACCACCTTGTCTCGATTTCGACGCAGACAAATGGATTCATGGAGAACTGTCAAACCATTGGGGTATTCTTTGACCTCAAAAAGGCCTATAATACGTGTTGGCGGGCACGAATAATACGTTCCCCTATACAACTGGTACATACGTGGACGCCTTCCGTTACTCATTTAGGAGTTTATGAGGGACCGCGATTTCCGAGTAAGGGTCAGCTCGGTTGTATCAAATATTTTTGTTTAAGAAAACGGAGTGCCACAGGGATCGGTACTAAGCGTCACGCTGTTTGCTATAGCAATTAATTCTATCTCGAAATGTATTCTCCCAGGAGTATCGTCCTGCTTATTCATAGACGACTGTGCCATCTACTGTCGCCCTCCGTGGTGTAATGGTTACCATGCTAACTTCATACACCCAAGGTCGCGGGTTCAAACCCGGTGGAGGACGATGGATTTTTTCGGGCGTGTGGGTCCCGTGTCTTAAATTTACGGCACGTAAAAGAACATCAAGCCTGATAAGAGAGGCCTCTGAGCAAAATTAAGCGATCTTTCACGCCCAATATAGAATGGGACGCTGAGAACCAAAGCAGTTAAAGAGCGTCCATAAATAACAGACCATTTCATTTTTTGCCATCTACTGTACTTCTCAGCGCACATCTTTTTTGGAACGCCGTCTGCAGCGGTGTTTAGATAACCTTTCAGATTGGAGCTCTAAAAATGGCTTTCGCTCCTCTGCTGAGAAGTCACTCTGCGTGAACTTTTGGCGCCGCAGGAGGCGATTACCACCTTCGCTGCGGTTTGGTACAGTTTTACTATCATTCGCGGATGAGGCGAGATTCCTTGGGTTGGTATTCGATAGAAAACTTTGTTGGTCACCACATATAGCACAGCTGAAAGCGCGCTGTAACCGTTCTCTGAATATTTTACGGATACTAAGTGGCAAATCTGGGGGAACGGATCGGACAGTCTTGCTGCGACTTTATCGGGCCCTTATCCGAGCCAACTTACATTACGGATGCATAGTTTATTCTTCGGCAAGACCATCTGTTCTTAGAAGATTAGACACTGTCCATAATCAGGGTATTCGTGTGGCTGTTGGAGCTTTTCCAACTAGTCCAGTAGCCAGCCTTTATGCTGAATCGGCAGAACCCCCTCTGCAGTGTAGGAGCGATATCCTGTTAACAAGTTATGGCTGTGGACTAAAGTGCATGCCTTCGCATCCAACGTTCATTCCTTTTTTTAACACTGAGCTGGACGAATGTTATAAAAATATCTCAATTAGTCCACGGCCCTCGTACATACACATTTTCTAAATTTTACAAACGGCTTACCTTCTGTTAGGTACGTAATTGAATTTTGGCCACCGATTCGCTGGTTCATAGAGACAGCTGATTTTAGCAAGAAAATTTTACTATAAATGCTGTTTGACACACACATCATAAGCATTATTGTTTAATGACAATGAAATGGTGATTCAGGGACTATTTTATAATTATTTTAACCTCATTTCAACTTTTCAAAAGGGTGCGAATTTCCACTGGTTATATGAAAAAGGTTTTCGAGTTCGGCATTTGAATTATGAAGTTTATGTGGAACTCTTGCAGGGACCGTTATTGATTAGGATTTGCTTTGATCTTGTGTGTTTGCCTATAAGCTTTGTGGGCGTTCAAGGGTTGAATGGGTTAGAGCCCTTAGATCTTCTAGTCCATTGCCCTTTAATTTCATGTTTTCATTCATTGTCTAGTATGACCTGTCTATGGTCAGATGACATTAAACTTTACAAAATTCTGAAGTGTTCCATTCAGTAACTTTGTGTGTAGAAAAATCTAATGTTTTTCATTCATATGACCTTATGAGCTTTTTCATAAACACGATGTCGTAATGCCTAGAATGTTTCCCAAGCGGGAAAAGGTGCACCCACCTTGGTTACGTACAACATCCCACGTAAACCTCGGGATGACGGCATTTCGAAAGTCTACAATGCCTTTTTCTAGTATCCGTAGATGTTTTTACTTTCTCTATACGCACTATGTGCATAGTGTATAGAGAAGGTATTGCACTCCACCCAAAAATTCGATACCGAGATTTTACCGGAAATATATGTTTTAGGGTCCCCAATATCCAAAGAAAGCATTTTCACAAAAAGGTCCGCGTGTGTGTGTGTCCGTGTAAATGAAATGGCCTGTTATTTATGGACGCTCTTTAACTGCTTTTGGTTCTCAGCGTCCCATTCTATATTGGGCGTGAAAGATTGCTTAATTTTGCTCAGAGGCCTCTCTTATCAGGCTTGAGGTTCTTTTACGTGCCGTAAATCTACGACACGGACAGCTTTACTTCGCTTCCGAAGAGCGCCATGCTAAGGATTTTTACGCCCGAAAAAATCCATCGTCCTCCGCCGGGTTTGAACCCGCGACCTTGGGTATGCGAAGTTAGCATGGTAACCATTACACCACGGAGGGCGACAGTGAGTCCGTGTGTTTGTGAACACGATAACTCAAAAACGAAAAGTCGGTAAAATATCAAACTTGGTATTTAAGTTTACTATCTTCCAGGGATGCGACACGAAGATTTTGAGAAAAATCCCCCCACCCCCAACTACCCTTTACATGGAACGTTTTTCGACATTTTTGATTTTCTCAAAAATGGCTCTAACGATTTTGATTAAAATTTCGTATATTAAAGATATTTACCTGACAAATAAAATGTATATCTTGAATTTTCTGGGAATATCCTCTGATGAGTAGTTTATTCTGGATGAATTTTACTGAATTTTGAATAACTACTAAACCGTAAGAGATGGACAAAAACTTACTATACAAAAACTGTAGAGCACATTAAAACACACAATTTATGTTACATAAATTTTTTTCGTGGAGTTCGTCGTTTTTGAGACATTCCTTATTTTTGGTTTCTGCTATGAAAAACGTATACTTTTCTCATACAGGAACTTGTGAACTCGTATCCATATAAACAAAGGAACTTCATTGACATAGCAACTAGCTTTTGACTATCACTTTAAACTATAGTTGTCCCTTATTTCGCTTCTACTTACAAGAAGGCGAGTAATAAGACTATTTCTGCTAATTTTTTCTGATTAGCATAAAGTAAATAGAAGTATTCACTTTTTAAGAATAATTTGTTGCAGGAATATAGAGAAAGTCATGTGAATGGTACACATCAGATATACTGGTATATATATATATATATATATATATATACGTTCTGTTTTCATAGTGGTACCTCCATTTATAGTGCGGAGTTGTATGCAATATATCAAGCCATTCCGCACGTTGGCCGTCAAAAGTTGAGGGGCTGCTTTATATTGAGTGATTCCCTGAGCGCACTTCAGAGCCTTAGTGAGCTGTACAACTACCATCCTATCATGCAGCACATCCAGGATGCCCTCCACGCTTTATATGCTTCCGGGGTTAATGTAGAGTGTGCATGGATTCCTAATCACATTGATTTGCCGGGGAATGAACTGGCAGATTTTGCAGCAAAGACGCCAACCACCAAACCCTACAAAAATTTCTTGTGTAACATCGAAAGACTGTAAGCTTGTTGTGTGCAGGGTGATGCTTTCGTGCTGGCACGAAGAGTGGTCAGCTCTCCGCGGAAACAAGCTTAGAGTAGTGAAGGACCTTCCAACAAACTGGGTAACTTCTTCTCGTCAATCTCGCCAGCAGGAAGTGATTTTAGCTCGTTTGCATATTGGCCACTGCAATTTTACACATAGCTTCCTCCTTAAGAGTGAATCTGCTCCTGTGTGTCCGCTTTGTGGAGAAGCTTTGTCTGTCCATCATATGTTGCTAGATTGTGTTAATCTAGCACATATTCGGGAATCACTGCAACTGCCGGTCAGTCTTGCAGAAGTCCTGGTGGACGATAATCAAGCGGTAGCTAAGATTTTTACACTTTTATCAAAGATAACCTTCAAATTATTTTAGTTATTTTTACCTTTGTTTTTGTATTCATTTTGAAATATATTTTGTTTTTCTTAAATCACCAATCTGTGGTTTTTTCCATGATTACTTTTATACATTGATTTTTAGGTTTATCTTTTTCTTTTTTATAATATTTCTTATTGAGCCTTATCTCTGCCTTTTGCCATATTTGTTTGATAAGGTTGCTGATGACCTTGTAGTTGAGCCCCTTAAACACTAACCATCATCATCATCATCATCATCATCATCAGTTTAGTGTTGAAGGGCTCAGCAGTTAATAATTTGTAGCAGAGATGTAGAGAAAGTCTGTGAATGGATCACATCAGATATTTTCCTCTGTTAGAATATTTATTTTTGCTTCTTAGTTGGCACTTAGTGATCCTAAACTTATTAATCAGATATTTGAAACTGGAATGCAAGCAAATTGTTTGTGAAATTGTCTACAGAGGGAACAGGACACCATAAGAGGAACCTCAAATTAAAATAGATACTGCAAAAGGAAAAGGGTATAAAAAAATCTGATGTGTTACAATTACATGACTTTTTTTACTTCTGTGTAACAAATTATTGTTAAAAAGCATATTCGCGATAAACATTAGCAGAAATTGTCCTTATTACTTGGTCCCTTGTAAGTAGAAGGGAAAAAATCGAATGTGTTCCATTCATATAATGTCCTCTAGCTGTTCACCATACAAACCTTTTATTCAGAGCATTAATCTGTTATATACATCATGCTAATCAAGATAAACATAAGCAGAATTAGTCTTATCACCAGCTGCTTGTAAGTAGAAGGGAATTGAGAAACTGCACAGGCTAAAGGATTAGCCTCATCCTAAAAGCTGATTGCTACATGAAGCAACTGAAATTCCAATATCTTTGCTTTCCAGGAGTAAACAAACGAGAAATGAGAAGAAAGATGTTTTCCGGTTTGAGAAAAATTTAAGTGGCTAATATTGAAACTAACAATCCAGAATATCTTGAAAATGGTTAACCCTACAAAAAAAAGTATATGACATAAATTGTGTGTTTTAATGAGATCTAGATTTTTTGTGTATTAAGTTTTTGTTTATCTCTTACAGTTTTCCAGTTATACAAAAGTCATCCAGAATGAAGATGTCTTCAGAGGCTATTCCCAGAAAATCCAAGATATACCTTTCGTTAGTCATAGAAATATCTTAAACAGTATTTTAATCAAAATCATTAGAGCCATTTTTGAGAAAATCAAAATTTTGGAAAAATATTTCATGTAAATATATCAAATAAAAAGAAGTATTTTAGACAGTGGATCGTCATGAGTCATCCCTGGAACTGAAGATAGGGTTAAAGTACCCTGAAACCGGTCTTCCCAAACAAAGGCAAAGTTAAAGCAAAAACTGTTACTCTTTACATTTAAATTCCATGTAAAGGTTAGTTAGGGGGTGGTTTTCTTGAAAATCTTTGTGTCACATCCTTGGAAAATACTGAACTTAAATATAAAGTTGGTGTTTAATGGTCTTTTCATTTTTGAGCTATGCGCACACATACACACGCATGCGCACACACACACAATGTATATCTATTATACGTATTGAAATACAGACATATTCAATTCAATTCCTTGTATCCAAATTAAAAATTATTTATTCAAGTGTGAATTTTTCGGTAGCCATTTCAGTGAGTTAATAATAATCTAATGTAATTCACCTCAACACAGATGTCTTGAATAAACTTTTACTTTTGAGATGCACAATGAACAAATTCTAGTCTTTACAGAAAGAACAGAAGGTAGCAACTGATGCAGTATAACAAAGCTGATAAATGTAGCCTTCACTGGATCATTCACCCCTAGTGAACTGCAGAAAAAACTCCTGGTCAGTGCATTGATAAATGCATTTACGTTTTCTATGGTCTTGCTATAAATGAAACACATGATATAATTTTACATTGCTGACCTTGAAAGAATTTAAACATAAATTGACAATTATAAGTATTTAAGACATTTATGTAAAGTTAAAGGATTTTTCATACCTTTCAAGAAGATAATGGAGAATTAAATTTGTATGTATGTGTGTGCACATATGTGGGCAAGTGTATGCATACATGCAGACGTGTGTATGTGCGTGAAAGAGAATAAGAGAAAGGGTAATGGGAGGCAGAATATATTCAGAGATGATTGAATGAATTTATTTCCATCTAATTCTTCACTTTTCGTTTGTATAAAGCAACCACATACCAAACATCAATTAAAACTCAAGATGTCTGATAAGTTGTTTCAGCAAGAATTCTTCTGTAAACACTTACATAGGACATTTGGCTGACAATTTACTTTATGTTAAACTTCATTTGCTTTTGCTTTAAATCTGAAATTTAATGCAACTGTCTATTTTAAGTTATTTGTAGCAGAATAATGTTTAATAATTCTTTTAACCTAAACATGTAAAATATCACTGAGACACATGCATGCATGCACACATGCACACACCTATACACAAACATACACAAATATTTAAATTCAGTGTATGAAAAGTTGAAACATGTTATTTTTTACTTTTGTATATAATTTTATAGTAATGCATTCCAGTAAAATTTCTTTCTTTATTATAATTCATTACTGTATTACAGAAAAAGGACTTGATTCCATCAACTTATGGCCCACGAAAATCATGGATACATCCCTTTCAACTTGATTACCAAAAGTTAGAAAAGTTAGAGCAATACTTTGGTAATGAAGGTGTTGAGGAACAAAGGAAACCACTGGCTGTCACACTGAGAGTTCTTCAGGTTTGCATAAAAATTATAAAATATAAATAAGTTTTTTTTTCTTTGGAGTGCAAGTTGTTATAAATCACTTAGTGTTGAAGGGCTGAGAGTTAATAATCCTTAAATGGTCCTACCGGTTGCTAAAAACAACCTAGTCTCTTGTATAATATTGTATCAAATGTAACCAAAAATTGGTTACAAATGAAGTCTTTAATTCGCTACTGTAAAAAAATTCACTAACGCTTCTACACATAGAAAGCTGATGGCTTTCTTATGTCACTCACACTAACACTCCAGTCAAAGTCTGACTCACAACTAATAATCCGGAATATCTCAAACTGTACAACGAAAAGTATATAATATAAATGTGTGTTTTAATGAGATCTACATTTTTTTTGGGGTGTAAGTTTTTGTATATCTCTTATGGTTTGCAAGTTATACAAAAATCATCCAGAATGAAGAGGTGTTCAGAGGCTATTCCCAGAAAATTCAAGTTATACATTTCGTTTTTCATTAAAATATCTTAAACATAAGGTATTTTAATCAAAATTGTTAGAGCCATTTATGAGAAAATCAAAATTTTCGAAAAATGTTCCATGTAAAGGATAGTTGGGGATGGAGGAATTTTCTTGAAAATCTTCATGTCACATTCTTGGAAGATACCAAATTTAAGTACCAAGTTTAGTATTTAACGGTCTTTTCGTTTTTGAACTATGCATGTGCGAATGCGCGCACACACACACACACACACATTTTTATAAAAATGCTTTTTTTGTATTCAGGAGGTCTAAAAACATGTATTTTTGATGAAATCTTGGTATCAAATTTTTGAGTGCAAAAATACACTATGTACATAGTATGTAGAGAAAGTAATTAAACTTTTTGAAAGATGTATTAAATGGATTAATCCTGCATGGATAAATTTGTAGTCGAACCAGATAATTCTGAGATATCTTTTCATCACTATCTACTCATATGCAATGTTGTCGTACACTCAAAGAGTAAAAATAAATTTAAATATTTGCTACCATAAATAAAGGCTTAGAAGTGATTCAAAAGCACAAATAGTAAAATTGATAATCAAAATATGAGAAAATGGTAAATGTTGCAGCCATTAAATTATAATATTAATTAGAGTTACATTCAATTTCATTGCAAGTTCACTGTTTGCCATAAAGATCCATAAACATGCTAGAACATGTCAAGAAATTACAATTTGGTTATATGTATGATACACACATAGAATATATTAAAATAAATAAATTGAAGTATAAAAAAAACAGAAAGGAAGCATGTGCGAGACATATATAATAGGAGTAACATGTTAGCCTCTGGTTACCACATCACAAAAGGCAATGGTCTTTTTCGGCATAAAAATACTTTGGAAGATTACAGTCTGAGCATTCAATTTCACAAATTCCCAGGTTAGATCCTTTAATTTAATTAAAGAACATATTAGAAAACTAAAATATAAACTACAGAAAAATCAGCCGTTGCCCATCATTTCTGGTAACCAGAAGATGAAATCACACCTAATAAACCAGCTAAAAACCAGCTTATAAACACACAGAATTAGATTGAGCCATTCATCATCCTGATGGTGGGAGAGATGCATGCTCCTGAAATATTGACGACTCTTCATCACTATACCGGGCTTGAAGCCTGAGAACTTCTAGAATATGTATAGATTGTTTTTACTTTCTCTAGCATGCATGTACATACAATGTACATAGCTAGAGAAGGTATTGTATTCCATCCAAAATTTTGTTGGTATTTCACCAGAAATATATGTTTTGAGGTCCCCTAAGTTCGAAAAAAGCATTTTAGAAAAGAGATTATATGTGTCTGTGCATGTGTGAGTGTGTGCATGAGTGTGTGTGTAGGGGTCAGCATAACTCAAAAATTAAAAGTCTGTCAAACCAAGCTTGATATTTAATCAGTATCTTCCAAGGATGCAACACAAAGGTTCTCAAGAGAATACCCCTACCACAAACACTTTACATTGAAAAAATTTAAAAAGTGTTTGATTTTCTCAAAAATGACTCTAACAAGCTCTTATATTTAAAATATTTACATGTAAAATAAAATGTGTATCTTGAATTTTCTGGGAATAGACTCTGAAGGCCTCTTTGCTCTGGATGAAATTTTCTGAATTTTGCATATGGTAAACCATAAACAAAAACTTACTGCATAAAAAATGTAGATCTCATTAAATTCACAATTTATAACATATACAGTCTTTTGCGGGGTTGACTGTTCCTGAAATATTCCTTGTTATTGGCTTTTACTTTCTCTATATGTACTATGTGCATAGTGTATAGAGAAGGTGTTGCACTCCACCCAAAAATTTGATACCAAGATTTCACCAGAAATATATGTTTTAGGATCCTCTGTATCCAAAAAATTTATTTTCAGAGAAAGGTCCACGTGTATGTGTGTGTCTGTGTGTCAGTGAACACAATAACTCAAAAATGAAAACTCGGTAAAATACCAAACTTGGTATTTAAGTTTAGTACTTTCCAAGGATGTGACACTAAGATGTAGAGAATCTCCTCACCCCAAACTACTTTATACTTGGAAAATATTTCGAAAATTTAGATTTTCTCAAAATACTGTATATTAAATATATTTATATGGCAAATATAATGTATTTCTTGAATTCTCTGGGAATAACCTCTAAAGACCTATTTATTCTGAATGAATTTAACTGAATTTTACACAATTGGTAAACCGTAAGAGGTAGACAAAACCTTACTACTCAAAAAACGTAGATCATGTTAAAACGCATAATTTATGTCACATACATTTTTTTTTTTTTTTTGGAGTTGATCATTTTTGAGATATTCCTTGTTGTTGGTTTCAGTTTTGAAAAACATATGTTTCTCATACGGGAATTTTTCAATTCCTGTCAATACAAACAAAGGAACTTCAGCCACATAACAACCAGATTTTGACTATCACTTTAACCTATAGTACTCCCTTATTTTGTTTCTACTTACAAGGAAGCAAGTAATAAGACTATTTCTGCTAATTTTTTCTCAATTAGTATAAAGTGCAACCCACAAGTGTAACCGAAATAAAAAAAGTAATACAATCCCTGAAAAGCAAAAATTCATCAGGATACAATGAAATGAGCACGAAAACACTAAAGATATGTGTTGACATTATTTGCAAACCTTTAAGTCATATATGTAACATATCCATTTTAACAGGAACATTTCCAGACAGATTAAAATATTCAGTCGTTGAGCCATCATACAAGAAAGGGAAAATCTCAGAAATGTCAAACTATAGACCTGTATCTTTACTTACAGCTTTTTCGAAAATCGTTGAAAAAATTATGTTTAAAAGAATTCATCACCATCTAGATAAATATAATATTTTAGCAAAAGAGCAGTTTGGATTCAGGAAGAGCATATCAACTAGTGATGCCATCTTCAATTTAACAAATGAAGTTCTCAAGTCATTGGATGGCAAACTTAACACACTAGGAATATTCTGTGATCTATCAAAGGCATTTAACTGCGTTAATCATGAAATACTTCTATTAAAATTATTACACTATGGAATTAGGGGCAAAGGGTATCAATGGATTACATCTTACTTATCAAAAAGAAAGCAAAAGCTTATAATAAATACTTCAAATAACAGCAATGTATATTCTGAATGGTATGAAATAAAGCATGGTGTCCCACAAGGATCTATTCTGGGTCGCTTATTATTTTTATCTTATATAAATGATCTACATGCAGTAATAAACAACAAGGCCTATCCAGTTCTTTTTGCAGATGACACAAGTATTATAATTAAAGAACACAATGTCAGTCAGTTCCCAAATTCATCTAATAAAATTTTCAAAACACTAAATGATTGGTTTGAAATAAAATCCACATAAACTTTGAAAAAACTAACTACATTAATTTTTGCACAAAGCATAAAAACATGGCAGACCTAAGGATAAAATATGAAAATAATCAGATTGCAGAAGCCTGTAACACAAAATTCCTAAGTCTTATGATTGATGGTAACATGAATTGGAAACACCACATTGATTGTATCTTATTATCAAATCTGAGCTCTGCATGTTTTGCAATTTGATCTTTAATTCAGCTTATAAATAAGAGCATACTAAAAACAGCTTATTATGCATATTTTCATTCATTGATGACCTATAGAATAATATTTTGTGGAAATTCACTAAATGCTAAAAAACTATTCATTATGCAAAAAAAGGTAATAGGAATAATGGCAGGGGAAAGACGATCAACTCACTGCAAGTCGCTCTTCAAAATGTTTGGAATTTTATCATTAGCCTGTGAATATATTCTAGCCATATTGTCATTTGTAATAAATAACCCAGAAAAGTTTACAAAAAATACAGATATTCGAAACAAAGAGACCAGACATAGGCAGGACTTAACATAGACCAACAAATAATTTGCAGTTATTCCAAAAAGGGGTTTACTACAGCAGAATAGTTTTGTTTAATTTACTTCCCTCTTCTGTAAAAGAATGGCAAATGAACAAGAAAAAACTGTGGGTGTGGGTGTGCGTGGGCGTGGGCGTGCGCGTGTGTGTGTGTGTGAAGTAAATAGAAGTATAAGCTTTTTAACAATAATTTGTTGCAGAGATGTAGAGAAAGTCATGTGAATGGAACACATCAGATTTTTTAAAATACTTTTCTCGTACAGGAACTTGTCAACTCCTGGTCATACAAAAAAACAGATTTCAATCCCATAGCAACCATATTTTAAAACATTTGATTGTCGGTTTAGCCTGATGTATTCCCTTAATTCCCTTCTACTTATAAGAAAATACATAATAAGACCACTTCTGCTAATGTTTATCTTGATTAGCAAGAAGTAGCTAAATGAATAAGCTTATTAACAATAATTTGTTACAGAGATTAGAGAAAGTTCATGTGAATGAAACATGCCAAATTTTTTAAATTAAATTTGTTTATAGTCATTAGAATTTCCTTTTGTGTGAACAGATCATCTTCAGTGGGTGTTGGTAACATGGCCTCAGATCTTATGTTCTTGTGAGCTTCAGTATCAACATGATAGTGATAAAAGAGAATGTGAATATTATATGTGTGTTGTGCATGCATGTGTGTGTATCGTGCATAAGTGCATGCATGCACATGGGTGTGTGAAACATCATAACTCAAAAATGAAAAGTTGGTTAAATATAAACTTGGTATTAAGTTCATTATCTTGCAAGGATACAGCATGAAAATTTTCAGAAAAATCCTCCAACTGCAATCTACCCTTTACACGAAAAATTATTGGAATTTCTTTATTTTCACAAACCTAGCTGTAACTATCTTGTTTCAAATACCATATATTAGATATATTATGCATATTTACCTCAAAAACAATATTATATCTTGAATTTTCTGTGAACAGCCTCTGAAGCCCCTACATTCTGTATAACTGGTAAACCATAAGAGAGAGACATAATCTTATTAACAAAAATTCAGATTTCATTAAAGCACAGAATTTTGTCAAATGCTTTTTTTTTAATTTCTACAACGTACTATGTACATAGTAGGTAGAAAAGGTATTGTATTCCACCCAAAAATTTGACGAAGAAATTTCATCAGACATATATGTTTTGTTATCCCCTGAATCCCCCAAAAAATTTTTAGATAAAGATTTGTGTGTGTGTGTGTGTGTGTGTGTGTGTGTGTGTGTGTGGGTGTGAATAGCATAAAACCAAAAGTGTGTTAACTTAGTGTGCTGAACTTAGTATTTAAGTTCAGCATCTTTCAGGGATGTAACATGAAGATTTTAAGGAACATTCCCCCACCCCGAACTATGCTTTACATAAAATATTTTTTGAAAATTTTGATTTTCTGAAAAAAGGCTTAATAATTCTGAATAAAATATGAGTTTATAACATTTCATGAGAAACAAAATGATATCTGGAATTTTCTGCCTCTGCAGACTTCTTCATTCTGGATGACTTTTGTGTAACTGGTAGCCGTAAGAGATAGACAAAAAGTTGCTACACAAAAAATGTAAATCTGGTTAAAACACACAATTTATATAATATGTATTTTAACTTTCTTTACACATATTATGTACATAGTGTATAGAGAAGCTATTGTAATGCACCCAAAACTTTGATTCTGAGATTTTACCAGAAATACATGTTTTGGGTCCCCCTGAATCCAGAAAAAGCATTTTTGGAAAAAGGTCCATGTGTGTGTGTGTGTGGACACCATAACTCAAAAATGAAAAGACTATTAAATACCAAACTTGATTTTCTCAAAAATGGCTCTAACGATTTTGATTAAAATATAGTACATTAAATATACTCGTATTTACATAAATGAAATGTATATCTTAAATTTTCTGGAAATAGCTTCTGAAGACTACTGTATTCTGGATGAATTTTATGGAATTTTGCATAACTGCTAAAAACTTACCATGCATAAAATGTAGAGCACATTAAAACACACAATTTCTGTTTTACACAATCTTTTTTGAGATATTCCTGGTTTTTAGTTTTAACTTTGAAAAAATACTTTTCTCATTCAGGAATTTATCAACTTCTGTCCATAAAAGAATGGAACTTCAGTCACATAGGAACCAGCTTTTGACTATCACTTTAAACTATGGTACTCCCTTATTGAATTTCTACTTACAAGGAAGCAAGTAATAAGACTATTTCTGCTAATTTTTCCTCGATTAGTATGAAATAAATGGAAGCATAAATTTTTTAACTATAACTTGTTGCAGAGATGTAGAGAAAGTCATGTGAATGGAACACATCAACTTTTTTTTTAGTAGAGTTAGTCATTTCCAAGAAATTCTTTGTTATTGGTTTCTACTTAAAATTTTCTTAAATGGGAAATAGTCATTAATTTCATATCTCTCTTGTTTTACTCCTGGCTATGCAAAGACAACTGATTTTCAATTGTATCACACACAGACCGGCTTTTAAAGGATTTGACTGTTGCTTTAGCCTAGTGTATTTGCTTATTACTTTCTCTACACATACTATGTACCTACATAGTGTATAGAGAAGGTATTGCATTCCACCCAAAAATTCAATACCGAAACTTCACCGGGTCCCCCTGAATCCAAAAAAAGCATTTTTACAGAAAGGTCTGTGTGTGTGTGTCTGTGGACAGCATAGCTCAAAAACTAAAAGAACCATTAAATACCAAACTTGGTATTTAAGTTTGGTATCTTCCAAGGATACGACACAAAGATTTTTAAGAAAATCCCCCCACCCCCAACTACCCTTTACATGGAACTTTTTTCCAAAATTTTGATTCTATCAAAACTGGGTCTAACGATTTTTATTAAAATGTTAAATATTAAAGATATTTACCTGACAAATAAACTGTATATCTTGAATTTTCTGGAAATAGCTACTTTAGACTACTTTATTCTGGATGAATTTTACAGAATTATGCATAACTGCTAAACTTAAAACACAAAAAATGTAGAGTACATTAAAACACACAATTTATTTCATATCGTTTTTTGACATATTCATTGTTTTTGGTTTCAGCCTTGAAAAACTTATACTTTTCTCATACAGGCCATCCAAACAAAGGAACTTAGGGCACATAGCAACCAGCTTTTGATTATCAGTTTAGCCTATATTACTCCCTTATTTCCGTTCAACTTACAAGGAAGCACGTAATAAACTATTGCTGCTATTTTTTTTTTTTTTTTTCATTAAAATGAAGTAAATAGAAGCATAAGCCTTTTAAGCATAATTTGTTGCAGTGATGTAGGGAAAGTCATGTGAATGGAACACATCAGATTTTTTCCCTTCTACTTATAAGTAAGCAAGTCATAAGGCATTTCTGCTGATGTTTATCTTGATTAGCATGATGTAGATAAAATAATCTTTTGTAAGAATAGTTTGTAGAGCAGGTAGAGGAAGTTATGTGAATGGATCCCATCAATTTTTTTTTTGTGTTAAACATTTTTAAGAAATTCCATGTATTTTACTTTCTCTGCCAAGCACTATGTATGTAAATAGTAGGTAGAGAAGGAATTATATTCCATCCTAAAATTTGATACTGAGATATCCCATGTTATTAGGACCCCGAATCCATAAAAAGTATTTTTAGAAAAAGGTCTGTGTGTGGTGTGTGTAGTATGTGTGCGCATGTATGTGCCTGCACAGTAAAGATATTCACATGACCAATAAAATGTATATCCTGAATTTCTTGACAGAAGCTTCTGAAGTCCTGTTCAATGTGAATGAGTTTTCAATAACTGGTAAACTATAAGAGACAAAAACATCCTACTCAAAAAACGTAGATTTTGTTAAAACATACAATTTATGTAATATGTTCTGTAGAACTAACCATTTCTGATATGTTCCTTGTTATTGGTTTAAACATTTCCAATACTTATGAGTTATGACTTTTCTTTAATGGGAAGTTATTACTTTTTCTTTCTCTACACGAGCAATGAACATAATGAATAGAGAAGTTATTGCATTCCACCCAAAAATTTGATACTGAGATTTCATGGGAAATATATGTTTTAGGGTCCCCTGTAACCAAAAAAAAAGCATTTTCAGAAAAAGGTCCATGTGTCCATGAAGACGATAACTTAAAAATGAAAAGTAGGTAAAATACCAAACTTGATATTTAAGTTTAGTATCTTTCAGGAATGCAACACAAAGATTTTTAAGAAAATCCCCTGACCACAGAAACTACCCTCAACATGGAAAAATGTTTTGAAAATTTTGATTTTCTTAAAAGTGACTAACGATTTTGATTAAAATACCATATATTAAAGCTATTTACATCCCAAAATAAAATGTATAACTTGAATTTTCTGGGAATAGCCTCTGAAGACCTCTTTATTCTGGATGAAATTTGCCCAACTTTGCTTGACTGCTAAATCATAAGAGATAAACAAAAAATGTAGATCACATCAAAACAAACACTTTATGCCTCTTACGTTTTTGTTGTGGAAGTAACCGTTTCCAAGATATTCCTTGTTATTGGGTTTAATTGTGAAGTACTTTTCTCCATCCGTTTTTCTTTTGTTCTACTCCTGTCCAAGCAAAGAAGTGATTTGCAGTGACAATCACATAACGATAGCTTTTAAAACATTTGAGTATTACTTTAGCCTTGTGCATTCTCTTAGTTCCCTTCTTCATATAAGGAACTAAGTAATAAGAACATTTTGTTAATGTTTATCTTGATTAGCATTGTGTAGAAAGAAGAAGAATCTTTTGTAAGAAGTGTGTAGAGCAGCTAGAGAAAGTAATGTGAGTGTAATACATAAGATTTTTAAATCCTTGTTATGCATAGAGAAGATAATTTTTAAATTTCATCACACAGTGATCAGCTTTTGAAAGATTTGATTACTGCTTTAGTCTAGTGAATTCCCTCATTTCCCTTCTACTTAGAAGAAACTGAATAAAAACTATTTCTGCTTATGTTTATCTTGATTAGCAGTAAGTAGAGAGAAGAATAACCTTTTATAATAATAATCTGTTGCAGAATAGCAAAAGAAAGTCATGTGAATGGATCATATATTTTTCTTTAAGTTTATCAATATTTGTATTTTTTGTGAAATGTAAAAAAGTCATAATATGTTTTTCTTTTTGTTTTCTTTCTTTTTAATTTCTGATCATGCAGGGAGAACAGAATTTCAACATAATTGCATAGCAAATAGTTCTTCATTTCCCTTATATCTACAAGAAAACATATAATAAAGCTAATTCTACTAATGTTTATCCCAATTAGCATCAAGTATATAGAAGAATGAGATTTAATAAAAATAGTTTGGTGCAGAAGAGTTGGAGAAAGTCATGAGACCTCGAAAATGATGTCTACAATGTATGTTAATAAGTAATGTAATTCTTGTTTTCTAAGATATTATTATAATACTATTATCTCAAATAGATTTTGATATTAGGTATTTCTGAAGAATTGTAATTGTTGTCAGATATTTTATGTAGACACTTTCTCTTTGTCACACATGAGATTGTGGTTCACATAATTATACTGACCTACTTTTTATACATCTTCTCATTATAACCTCTTCACATAATAAAATGTGTACTCTATTTTAGAGTAAAAGCAAATCCCATACCAATCACATGATAGACAAATTCAAAACAAAAATCTTTAAGCTCAGTGAACTATTTTCTCACAATTAATCCATATGAAAAAAAAAAAAAAAAAAGGTAGAAAATCAAACAAACTGCTTTATAGATGTTACATGATATTTCAAACTACCAATGTACTTTAGAAACTTTTTGGAAAAAAATTCCATATTTCAATGACATTTATACTTTCATGAAATAAGTTCTTTGCAGTGCTCACTGTTTACTAGTTATACAAAATTATAAATAATTCTGTCACAATTATAGGATTTTGCAGGCTTTTCACAGAATAGTGAGAATGTATGTTTTATTATTTATCCAAGTATTTTAAACATAAGATATTTTAATCAAAACTGTTAGTATGATTTTTGACAAAATAAAAGTGAAGGGTAGTTTGGTAAGAGGAAATTTTCTTAATAATTTGTTTCATTGTTCGAACTAAATGATTCTCATTCTCCTTTCCATTCTCCTTCCATTTGCTTCTTATTTAATTTATGGAATATTGATAATTCAATTCTTTTTGCATGTAAATCAAATGTTATATCTAACTACAATCTTATAATTATTATTACTTTTAAACTAAAATGATTACTATATATAATTTGTGCAACAGCTATATATGATAATGGGTAGAAAAAAACCACGTAACTGTTATACAGTTTCCTTTTCTTATTGTATGTCACAAGTAGATATATTTGATAATAAGCTAATACAATTTCAGGAAATTTTCTCTAAAGGCCTCAACATAGCAAATGAGTTACAGGAAGGGTTGTCTCATTATAAGTCAATGGCACAAGAAATGTATGGAAGTTATTTATTGCATGAATATGCTCCAGATGAGGAGGAAGAGGAAATAATGCAAATGATGAGTGACATAGCAGATTCTCCTGAGAATGTCATCAGAAAGTATCGCATAGCTATGTTAGAAAAAATGATGCTGAAGCAAATAGCAGAACATGAGTATCATAAGCAAACAAGGCACCCAAGTATTTGTATGAGAAAGGTAAGAGCTTAAGAGAGACTAGATTTTGTAAACTGTTTTCTGTTTTTAGAATAGGAGTGCAAAACTGAAAAGATGGTTGGAAAAGAAAGGAAGTTGTCTCTCCACACTGTACACATCCCTTTTGATTAAACAAACAAATTACAAATTCCATAATATGCATGCTACCATTGTATTTAGGCAGAGCTAATATTATCTTCTATGGATAGGTAGAATAAATTGTGTTTACAGTTCCATAAATTTGTTTTAGAAGCATATATAATGTATACTTACAACATATCCATAGCTGCTTATGATTATTCGTGTTCTTAGGGATGTTCTGAAAATCTCAATTTCTTCTATCTTAAGAGATTTTCTGTTGAGGGTAGTTTGTTCCTCCATAAACAGAAATGACAAGATGGACATTTTATATTGTTGTGCCATTACTTTTACACTTACTGCTCACTTCTGGTACAGGGGCAGCTCTTCTCAACAGGATTGCAAGTTTGTAAGCACACCCCTCCAGCAATTTTTCCAAACCTCCAATTTTATTCTAATATTACATAACAATACTATTTCCTGATTATCTGCAGGCGACTGCATGGGTATCAGTTGGTAGCCATGAAGTCACTCTTGAGGCAGACCATAAAGTGTATGATAGCATATTATGGGAAGGAGGGAAAGGGGCATAGGAAGGCATGGCAATAAACCATACCACCGTTTGTCAAAATAACCTTTGCTACCAATGTAGTAGCCTGAGTGTTAATTAATGGAATGTGCCTATTTAAATCAGATATTTAACCAAAGAAATAAAAATGGTGGGAGGGGACTTATGAATTTTGCGTACTCTTCATATAGCTATACAATTCTCAGTGCTATTACTTTTTAATTTCTAATTAACACTCAACAGCCACAGTGGAGGTGTGCCATTTTCAAGTATAGCACCATCAAGGTTCCAGCATTCAGTAATAGCACTCTTTCTGCAGTCTGTCTAACTCTATTGCAAAGAACTTTAAACAAGAAAGCTTTTTGTTCATGAAAATGTTTCTGCAGTATTGCTCTATTTGTGCATCAAACTAATTTTATTTTGCAACTTCGGTGAGTAGGTATGGTTATTATTAAAGTAGGACTATGAAGAGCATACTTTCAAAGTTAAATATCTCCAAAACTAAAGACCAGTAAATTTAATTTGTTGGCATTGTTTATTCCTTAATTCAAAATTGTTAGAGAGGTTACTTTTGATTAACTGGAATATCAGCAGTTAACAAAAAGGTGTAAAAAGGTTGTGTGTGTGTGTGTGTGTGTGTGTGTGTGTGTGTGTGTGTGCATGTGCATGCATGTGTGTGTGTGTTTTTTTTGTTTTGTTTCGTTTTGTTTTTTGTTTTTTTTTTAAACAGCATAACTGAAAAACTAAAAGCTGCAGAAATACCAAATCTCATATTGAAGTTATTTATTCTACAAATATGTTGCAAAGGTTTCCAGATAAATCCCCCAACCAAAACTACCCTTTACATAGAAACATTTTCAAAAGTCACAGGGTCTCATACTTGGGTACCCCGCCTAAGGACACAGGGCAAATATTTTCAAATAAATCCCTCCAACTAAAACTACCTTTTAAAAAGAAAAAAAAAAATCTGAAAAAGACACATACTATTTGTATTAAATTATGATGTAGTACAAGTGTCAAGACCACAAACAAAATGTATACCTTAAAATTTCTGGGAATATAAAGTCTTTTCACTTGTAATAAATCTGTATAATACCGAAAAGTATGCAGTAAGAGAGAACCTACTAAAGGAAAAATATAGAGCTTGGTAAAATACAGAAATATATTATGTGAGTTTTTCATAGCTTTAACTGTTTCTGAGATATTAACTTTCGTGTTTTAAAGTTTTTATCTGTTTCAAAAATATTAAATGATAGGGAAAATTGTATTTAAGAAAACGGCAGACTTCTGTAAACTTTGACAAAATACCATTTTATACTATTTCATAGCATTAACTTTTCAGTGATATTCACTTGTGTTTGTTTAAATGTAAGTGACTATACAGAATGGATATCTGAAGCATGACAGCATTTCTTAGGCTTCAAAGTTTTACCTTAATACATAATGCCCTCCCCTAGATATGCTAGGATCAATGGAATAACAATCCTCAATTTTTGATTAGTAGCTAACTGTATATCGTTCATTCACTGTCTTCCAATTCCATAAATGTAATCTTTGATCAACGATATTTCAGCATTATCTACAAATATTAAAACAGAATATACATATTGCTTTACAATAGACCCAGATCTAGGAAGCACTTAGAAAGTTTCCTGAAAGTAGATAATTGTCCATGCCCCCCCCCCTGCCAGCCCTATAAATCAAACCCAGTACCTCAAATTAATGCTAGTGATGAGCACTGTTCAATGTTACATCGTTAGCTTAACATTAAATTTTGTTTTCAAATAGTGCCCTTTTCAACTACATAAGCCTTTAAAATGTATCATATTTTTGACAAAAACATTGAATTTATATTTATGCATACTTGTTTTTCTATGCAATACTTCTGAAAAACAATTATTGGGTCGAAAGTAGATTAAATACATGTTATCCAAGATTTTAAACTGTGATTTAAGAGGGACGAAGTGGGGATGGAAGGTGAGACATATAAAATAAGGTTAGCTTTATTTTGTATTCTCTTGGCAGGTAAGATATCAAGAACAAGAATAATATAATTGAAGCAAATTGACCCATCCAAACTAAAGAATGCAGTCTGACTTCACATAATTCAAGCAGAAGCAGGCTCAGGCATACATACAATGAAACCAATTAGTAATTTACTTCATTTAAACGTGCAATCTTATGTCAATTGTCTTGGCAGATTAACATGACAGTATGGTTAGCAGCTAGTTCCTAGTTCTTGAGGAATCAGTTATTTTATCAAAATTATGGCACACCAGCAACATTAATATAATCCTTACAATCGAAAGCATCATTAAAAATCTTTCTAATGCATGCATTCCAAGATATTTACTCACTGGCTGCCAATGTTATGGTAGGTAGAGGAAGTATTTATAAAAATTATTTCACTGAAAATCATATATTTTGAGTCTCCTATATCAAAGAAAGATAGAAAAAAAAAAAGAAAATATGTGTGCGTGCATGTGAGAGAGAGACAGAGAGAGAGGGGGGGGGCAATTCTTGATACTTTAAGTACAACTCAAAACTTATGTTCAGGATAGAGAGAAATGTTAAACAAAATTCCCCATAGGCATTAGGCTCAATAGGATTCAACCAATTATGCCCATAGCATAATTTGCAGCAGTTATCCCAAAGTAACCACAGTGCTGCTGTAACTTTTACATTGATGGCTTGAATAAAGTGTTGCCTGTCATTTTTATAAGTATTTTCATTTACATATAAATAAATCCACTTTATTATGCACATTTGTCAAAACTGTGGGATTCAATGAAATTAAGATCTATTTCTCATAATTGTGCATGAGAAAATGAGTTCAACTATTCTTTTATTATTTTATCATCTGAAAAGGGTGTATTTTAGCTTTATTTTATATTTGGAAAAACAAATTTGACACATTTTTTGATTGCTTTGCCTTTTTTACTATACATTTAGAACATAAAACATATAGTGTTTAATGAGTTATGTCAAACTTTTGATAAGATATTAATTTTCACTAGTATGCACAATCTACATAGTAGGTCGAGAAGGTATTGTATTCCAATCAAATTCTGCACCAAGATTTCAACAGAAATAAATGTTTTGAGACCCCTGAATAAAAAAAAAGCATTTTTAGGAGATTGTGCATGTGTATGAGCAGATTAGCTCAAAAGCAAAACGTCTGTTTAATGGCAAACTTGGCATTTAAGTTCAGTATCTTCCATGGATACAGCTTCAAGATTTTTAAAAAAATTCTGCCAACCTCAACTACCTTTAAACGGAACATTTTTTACATGTTGATTTTTTAAAAAATGGCTATCTATTTTGACTAAAACACCACATTTTAAAATATTTTTATGACAAATAATGTAGATCTCCTTAAAACACAAAATTTATGTCATATAAATATTTTTATTATTTTTTTTTTATACCTGGCCCTGTAGCTTTGTCAATAAGAGTATCTGCCTGGGTTTGATTCCTGATTGGGAAGAATAGCCAAGAATATTATTGTTATTGATTTAAATTTTCCAATACTTATTCTTTTCTCAACTGGAATTCCATCTACTGTTTTTCTTTTTTTGTTCCTGGCCTTGCAATAAGAACCTAATTTCAATACAATAACATGGTGACCAGCTCTTAAAAGATGTCTCTCATTTTAGCTCAATGTACTTATCATGGAGAATAATATCAATAGCTGAATTAGCTAGGATTACTCCTGTTAAACCTCCTACTGTGAAAACAATGAGCTAAAACACCAAATATCAATTATGGTTAAGGATAAAAGTACATATGTAGAAGTTGCGAAAAAATCAAAAACACGTGACCCAGCCAAAGACATTGAAACAACAAATAGGTTCGACGTACTGAATGAGGATGACCTGGTGGAAAATAAAGACGTTAGTGATGAAGAATACTACAGTGGTCCATGCAGAAGGAAAGACGCAGGAAAAACCCTTTCAAGTGGACAAACCCCTGACAAACATCGCTAGGAGTACACGAACGAAATAAATTGGAGAAGAAAGAAGTACAAGAAAACGTGACATCTCGATGTAAGAAGGAGAAGGAAGAAATGAGTGAAAAAGTGATAGTGTATGGTGATTCGATAATAAAACATGTAGTGATAAATAATCCTAATGTAAAAGTGAACGTTTATAGGGCAATGAGAGCTGAATACCTACCAAACTTAATGGACAAAAATGTGTCAAAAAGTGAGGTTAAAACAGTGGTGATCCATGCCGGGACAAATGACATAAAACCAGCTAGTACCTCAGAAGAGGTCATGGCTGAGGTCTACAATGTAATAAGAAGTGCAATGAAGTGTCACCCTAAGGCAAAAATTGTTGTAAATAGTATAGCCTTAAGAAGGGATGTTAGATATGGCTTCTTGAAAGCCATTAATGAGGGAATACGCTGGGCTTGTGATACACTGAAAGCAATATTTGTTGATACTAACAAGTTCTTAGATGAAAGTTGCCTTGGGAGGGATGGACTTCACTTAAATAGAAAAGGGTCATTTCTATTAAGTCAAATGATAAATAATGTAATCAAGGTATGCATGAAATCGGGAAACTAGTTTTGGGTACAGAGGGTGATAACTTGCGCAATGTGTCAGTGAAAATGTTAACTAAAGCTAATGGTATAATCGTAAATAGGGAAACAATTGCACATCCACAACCTAAAATCTCTATTAGGTTTATACATCAGAATATACAGTACTTATCTGATAAAAAGGAATCCTTTGCAAGTTTCATTAATGAAGTAGATGCTGACATAGTTGCAATCTCAGAGCACGGTCTAAAAAAACCCCAAGAATTTGTATGTAAAATTGATAACTATTCTATTATTGATATATTTAGTAGAAAAGAACATAAGGGTGGTGGACTGGCATTACTGGCAAAAAATATACACAATGTTACTCCATTAGTAAAAATACGAGATTTTAATATTGAAATGGTATGTGAGATAGTAGGGGCCCAAACCAAACTGAATAATGAAGAGGTTAAAATTCTTGCTATTTATAGATCTCCACATGCTAAAGTAAATTCATTTATTGAATGTATGTATAGAGTATTAGGGTATTGTTTAAAACATGACTGTAAAATAATAATAATGGGCGACTTGAATATACATGCTGATCATATGAATGGGGATTTTCTAAAGTTGCAGGATATGTTCTATTCATTTAATTTAAAAAGTGTTAAGCTAGATGCTACTAGGGAAACTATAAATTCAAATTCTGTAATTGATTATGTTGTTACCAATATAAAAGAAAGCCAATGTGTTGCTGGGAATATGGTCAATCACCTATCTGATCATCATGCTCAATTTTTAGATATAAATAACTGTACACTTAAAAACCCTGACCTAACTGAAATTATAACCCTTAGAGAATTTACTGAGGCTAATATTTTAAAACTACATACTTGTTTGGTTAATGAAACATGGCAAGATTTGTATAGCATTAAAAATACAAATGAAAAATGGAATAAATTTTATGAAATTCTAAACCTCTATATTGAGCTATGCTGCCCTATGGTAAACAAAATATGGGAACCTTTAAAAAAACATAAAGTAAGGATTTCAAGAGAGGCTTTGAGGTTGAGGGAAAAAATAAAGGATTTATATCTACTTGCTAAATCAACAAAACTCGAGCACTACAATATCAAATACAAACAATTTAAAAAAGTATATGAGGATGAATTGATAAACAATAAATCACAAAAGGTGATAAGAAAGCTTTCTGATACTAGTAAGTATTCAAAAACAGCATGGTCAATGATTAATAGCATGCGGGAAGAAAAGTTATGGCAAGAAAATATTAATCTACTCATTAATAACTGCATAGAAAATAATCCACTTCAGATATGCAATCGTTTTAATGATTACTTTATAAATGTTGCAGCAATCAAAATACCCCTGATGTTGCAGGTTTTATAACTAATAAAGGTATAGGAAATTTGCTTTATCTGTATGATACTACGGCAGATGAAGTTATAAGATTAATTAATGGATTTAAAAATAAAAATTCCACTGGAGGATGGAATTAGCTCTAAATTGTTAAAAAGATGTAAACATGTTTTGAGCACCCCCTTGGTTCATCTAATAAATACATCACTAAACCTAGGAATTTTCCCAGGTTGTTTAAACATTAGTACTGTGATTCCAATACATAAAAAGGGAGACAAGAGTAACATGCAAAACTATAGACCTATAACCCTTACCTCGGTAATAGCTAAGTTGTTTGAAAAAATACTATTGAAGAGAATTATGAATTTCTTTGAAAAATATGATATTTTAAATGATTTTCAGCATGGCTTTCGGGCTAAAAGACCAACCACCACGCCCCTAATAGACTTTACTCACAACATCTTAAGTAATCTAAATGAAAAAAAAAGAAAACTGTAAGCATATTTTTTTATCTATCTAAGGCGTTTGACTGTGTCCAACACAATACATTACTATTAATCTTAGAAAAGTACGGTATTAGAAGGGTTACCTATAGATTAATTTTGTCATATCTAAAAGGTCGTGTACAATACACAGAAATAAGTTTCAAACAAGGAAAAAAAAAGAACAAAATTTAAATCAAGTGCTGAAATAGTTAAATACGGTGTACCCAAAGGCTCAGTACTTGGACCATTATTCTTTATTTTATATTTAAATGATATGTATTCGACACTTAATTGTAAAATTATAAGCTATGCAGATGACACCACTATTATATGTAAAGCAAACAATGATCTTGACTTGAAATCATTAGCTACCAATGAATCGCTAAGAATAAACACATTTTTTAAATCTCTCAACCTCACTAATAACCCTGACAAGACAAATATAATTAAATTTGAGTTAAGCAAGAAGAAAAAAGATATATTATTTCATATTAACTTTGGAAATGTTGCAATACAGGAATCTGATTCTCACAATTTTTTAGGAATGCAAGTAGATAAACTCATGTCCTGGACTAATCATATTGATGAGCTTTGTAAAAAATAAGTAAAGGTTTGTAATTTAATGAGGAAATTTGCAAAAACTTGTAATGTTGAGGTTCTAAAACTTATATACCATGGGTTAATTTATTCACATATCCAATATGGTATTGAATTAAGGGGGGGTTGTAATAAAATGAATATGCAAAGGGTTCTAGTGTTACAAAAGAAATGCATCAGAACTATATTTAAAATGGGGAGTCAAGAATCATGCAGGGAAGTTTTTAAAAGAGAAAAGATGTTTACTGTAGTATCTCTATACATATACAAAGTAACTTACTTAATTAACCAGAAAAAACCAAAACTAAATAGTGAAATACATAACCATGATACTAGATGCAAACTTGACTACCATTATACCAGCTATAATGTAAAATCTGTAAATAAAGATCCCTATATAATAGGATTACACATGTATAATCGACTCCCTGCATATGTAAAAAATGAAAATGCTGTTAAATTTAAACAATGTCTCAAGATATATTTACTGAACAATCCTGTGTATGATATCAATGAATTTTTAAAATAATTTATGTAGACTATATTAATACTTTGTTAAACCAAACATCCTGTATATATTAATGTATTTTTATAATTTATGCAGACTAAGTTTATTTAATGCTAATTTTGTTTAATGTAAACTGACAATGCCCGATACTCGAAAAGAGTCTATAGGCTGCTAATAAATTACAATTACAATATGAGAAGCCTAAAATACAAACAAATAGAAAATAGCAGTTGCCCATAGTTTTTGTTCAACCGGAGATGAAATCACACCAAATATAAAACTGTTAAAACCAGAGTATAAACCCACAAAATTAGATGTCTGGGAGAACATCTACATCATGAAGAAAAAGAGCCATACCATGAATCTTGATTTACCACCATTTGGAAGTTCATAGATCCCGCAACAGATGCCTCCACAAGTGATACACCACCACTCCCATTGTTGAGGCCAACGAAGCCAGATTTAGTCGGAATTAAGGGTTGAAAATGGGATCAAGTGTTTCCAAAACCGGTCCCAGTAAGTAAAAATAAGTGATGTTTGTGTTACAAAAACTGACTCATTTTCTTTTGTTTTCAACTAAACTTGGTATTTATTTTAGCAGCTTTCAAGAATCCAACACATAGATTTTCAAGAAAATTCCCCTACCTCAAACTACCTTTTACATTGAAACATTTTAAAAAGTTTACAACTTCACTGCATGTACAAAAAGAAAAGATTATCCCATATAATCAGAAAATCTGGCAGCTCTGCTTTACTTATACTTGCCATGTTATTGTCATCGAGAATGCCACAGCTAACTGAACTCTCCATTTCTGCACTCACAATATTGTTTAATTAGGCAACATAATTACTCAACTTTTGCCTGATGTCATACAAACTGAATAGGATTTCTCTTCATTCCAATATACCATACCACTTGAAGCTGCCTTCCTCTGATCTATAAGTTGTAGAAGTATTGCATTCCACCCAAAAATAAAATACCAAAACTTGACTAGAAATACATATTTTGAGACTCCCTGAATAAAAACCAGTGCTTTTTGGGAAAGGTCTATAAGTGTATGTTGCATGCAGGTGTGAGTGTGTGCATACATTGGGGGAGCGGGGGGGCGTAATTAAAATATACCAAACTTGTTATTTGTATCTTGCAAATATATGATATAGAGATTTTCTTTTTAATCCCCTCAACCTTTACATGGAATATTTTCTTTGTTTTGTTAAGAATAACAATAATGATTTTGATTAAAATACAGTATGTTTAAGATATCTTAATAATAAATCAAACATGTATTTTGAATTTTCTGTAAATGGCCTCTGAAGTCCTGTTTTTTCTGAATGACTTTGTATAATTGGTAACGTGTAAGAAATAGGTAAATTTTACTGCACAAAAAATGTAGATCTCATTTCAGCACAGAATTTATGTTAACAATTTTTGTGGAATTAATTACAGTAAAACCTGTAAGCATAAAGGGATATACTGAGATAAAACATATGTTATATATATATTTATGAATTAATTTACATAAAACTTACCAAAAACAAACAGCACACAATTCCTTTACTCCCTAACAAGAATACCTTTCTTCTGCAGTAATGACATCCCATTGCTGCCTAGATTGTGATGTAAATGATTGATAGCTAACAAAAGAAAATCATTAGAAGTGTCTTTTGTTAAGAGGAAAACCCTGTCTTCAACTATTAACAGCAGGCCAAGTAGTGACCAAATACATTCATATAATTTAGCTACAGAATTTGTTAACTTAAAGAGACATACATTGAAAACTTACATAGGGTAGCTGAAAATGTTCCAGTAGCATTTGATAACTTTGAATTTTTATTTTAAGGGAAGATTGAAAGCCTTATCCCCCATCAGTAATTTTGCTAACTTTATAACCCTTTTCCCACAAACTTTTTAAGATATAATAAAGTTTTATAGGATATACGTATATATCTAATTTAATTATAATCATACTGTAATGTTTTTTATTAAGGGATATATTTTTTCATAGTAGTACCTTTTTAAAAGTATATCAGTATTCATTTTTTAAAAAAATTAACTAAGATAATACCAGTCTTATTAATACCAATGTAGTTCCATAATAGACATCAAGATGTTGTTTATATGTGACAAAAATTTCATTGAGCTTTCATTGAGTTATTAATAGTTCTGAGAAAATGGGTCATCTATATTAGGAAATTGTAATTTGAAACAAATTCTATTTAAAGTAAAATCTGAGAAACAAACTCTCATACATTTTAAGACCCAAAGAAATCACATGGCTTGTAAAAGCAGAATCTACTATATTCAGCATGGATACCAATTTCCTCTAAAATCTGAACTAAAATTTCTCTCTTGATTGCAAAAAGTATAGGAGTTCTGAATTTTCTCTTAAGAAGTGCAGAATTACAGAGCACAAAATGATAAATATAGGCTCATTTTTAAAATTGTATTTAAAATACAAGTAATATGCCTATATAATTTATATAACAGCTTAAAGAGAAAATTCCAAAGTAAAATGCACCAAAATGTAAAACAAAATCTGAAGTGTTCATTCACATGACTCTCTACATCTCTGCAACAAATTATTGTTGAAAAGTTTATGCTTCTATTTACTTCATGCTAACTGAGAAAAAATTAGCTTCCTTGTAAGTAGAAGCGAAATAAGGGAGTACCACAGGTTAAAATGATAGTCAAAAACTGGTTGCTATGTGACTGAAGTTCCTTTGTTTGTATGGACAGGAGTTGACAAATTCCTATATGAGAAAATTGTTTTACCAAGCTGAAACCAAAAACAAGGAATATCTAAAAAACGATCAACTCCAGGAAAAAAATGTATATTACATAAATTGTGTGTGTTTAAAGGACTCTACATTTTTTGTGTGGTTATCCATTTCTTACGGTTAAACAGTTATACAAAATTCTGTAAAATTGATCCAGAATGAAGAAGTCTTCAGAGGCTATTCCCAGAAAATTCAAGATACACATTTTATTTGTCAGGTAAATATCTTTAATATAAGATATTTTAATCAAAATCGTTATAGCCATTTTTAAGAAAATCAAAATTTTCGAAAAAAGTTCCATGTAAAGGGTAGTTGGGGGATTTTCTTGAAAATCTTTGTGTCGCATCCTTGGAAAATACCAATCTTAAATACCAAGTTTGGTATTTAATAGTCTTTTCATTTTTGAGCTCTGCTGTCCACAAAGACACACACACACACACACACACACACACACGGCCGCGCCGTGGCCGAGTGGTTAGACCACTCACCTCTCACCTAGATGGCCGGGGTTCGATCCCAAGCGACCGCATGTGAGATTTGTGGTGGACAAAGCAGCGCTGGGGCAGGTTTTCTCTGGGTACTCTGGTTTCCCCTGCCATCACATTCCACTGGTGCTCTATCATCATTCAAGTATCATCAGTGTCACCGCCTGCAGTGCCATAAGTAGTTAAAGCGGGTGTAAAACAGTACAAAAAACAAAAAGAAAACAAAAACACACACATGGACCTTTTTCTGAAAATGCTTTTTTTGGATTCAGGGGGACCCAAAGCACGTATTTCCGGTGAAATCTCACTATCTAATTTTTGGGTGCAATACAGTATTTTCTCTTTACACTATTTACATAGTATGTGTAGAGAAAGTAAAAAGATAACCTTTTTTGCAATGTTCACTCCTTAATCACCCTTTAAAAGGCATATTTTGATTTGTATGGTCCATTGAGCACAGTCTCACTTCTAAAGTCATGAGACAAAGAATAATTTCTATTTAAGGTAAGATGAATTTCCATTTAGCAAGGGTCCATTGAAGGCAGGTTTTATTGCAATTCTCAGATATGCATTGTTATTGGTTTGAATTTTCAAAAACTACTTTTCTCAACTGTTAAATTGCTATTAATTTTTTTCTTGTGGTTATGCAAAGAGCATGGAATTTCAAACCCATCACATAGCAACACACTCTTTAAATATATGTTGCTTTACCTACTGCATCCTACAAAATGTATAAATTTAAGTTTTGGCTTTCCTTCTTATTTTTTTTTAAAATGTATCATCCTTTAATCTGCTGGGTCATTTAAGATGATAAATGAATTGGGTGAAATGATACTCAAATGAGCCAGGATCCATTGGGCTCACATTTACCCTACATTCATCTTTCAGGATAAGGGAAAGCTCTGGAGAGAAACCTTATTCGGGTAACTTACCCTAACCGAGATTTGAACCCAGTATCTCTTGAATGTAAAGCAGACGTGCTACTTCCTACACTACAGAGGCAGGCAAAATGTGAATTGAAAAATTATCTAAATTAATATGAAATAGAATAAAATAGTATTTTAACAATATTTTGTGGGAGAGAAAGTGGATAAATGCCTATGAATACAACACATCTAAAATTTTACAAATAGAAGGTGAAGTACCTTTTATTTTCATTGAATTTTATATAACTTAGAAACAATAAGAAATAGACAAAAGCTTGGAGTTCACTGTATCGTGTATAAGATATTGTTTCTAAGTAAGAATTGAATGCCAGTTATGTGATATAGCTAGAAGAAACATTCATTATATAAATAATATAGAGCAATCCCATATGTAATAAAAACTGACATTCACAATGCATTTTTGTGTGTAAATCAAATAAATTTTCATATGCATGAGGGATTAGAAATATGAGTATTGAACACATTATTCAATAGATAGAATAAGAGAATTAAAATTACTGCAAAATAACATGATTAAGACGAAATATAGGTTCATAAACATTTCATAACAGACTGACATTTTTGTCAACTCATTTTACAGTTAAAAGTAAGACAATTCTAAATTACTCTGAAAGTTAATCCAAAATAGCTTTTAAAAATTCATATTCCAATTATTGAAATTATGGCCCAAAATGTACTCTGCAGCAGGCATTTTCTTTGTAACAGGCAACATAAAGAAATTATGCTCTGCTATTGATTCACAAGATCTGTGGATCAGTATGACTGACATTCACCTGAAAGGGGAATATATTCAAATACATATTCATCTATCTTTTTCACACAATGAACCTTACAAGTGACTGGAACTGGCAAAAGATGCCTTTACTTCTTTAACGACACTCCAGGATATTTCCTGAACACTAATATGTTTGGTTTTATTATATGCAGTATGAATGAACTCTTTTGCATTTTCTAATTTAGTCCCAGACGTATCAGCCAGCTGTGCCATACTTTTTACTTGCCCTCCAATTACATCCACAACTCCTTTCAGATTCAAAGTATTTCCATGTAATTTGGATTCCAAATATAATAGAAAGCAGTGTTACATTGCTTAAAGTAGCCTACAGCTGCACCAGAAAACGTTTTGATGACTTTGAGGATGGCACTATCTCCATTAGTTGAAAAACTACACTTGTTAACAAATGCAAGGCAATTGAATACCAAAGACTCCTCTTAATTCATGATGTCTTTCTGCCATCTTTAGCCATCTTCTCAAGATGCAGTTACTAAGGTATCTCTATTAATTTGAGAGAAATATGAAGTTGCAAGAGTTTGGAATGGCAATATAACCTGAAATCCACTGATGTTAAAAACAAAACAAAACAAATAAAAAAATGTACAGACACTTTTTTGTTCATAATGATATATCAAATCAAATTTATTCACTGCAATATTGGGTTCAAATATAAACAACTGCAAATTACATACTACTATTTGAAATTACACTATATGAAAAGTTAACCCTATTGGGAAATAGATTAACAAGGTAAAGTATAAGGTGTTACTATTTACAAGTTGCGATTGAAATAAAGATACATTATTGGAAAATATATATTATATACACCATTATATGACGAATGAATTATAAACAAATTAATATAAATGAGTAATCTTGAAATGATTGTATGCTTAAGTCTTCTTTTTCATAACTAGTGGTGCATCTTTCTTCCTGCTTATTCATTCACTGCGGCAGTTCTCGGACATGTAACAGACCTCATAAAAGTAGTGTATTGGAATAATTAGTAGTTATTAAGCGATACAGATTATGCAATTCACATAATTTCAAATCTTACCAAGTCTGTGGCCCTTAAATTCGTTCATTCAATACAACTAATTATCAAGTAGGAATTTATGGATTTCATTTTTGAATTGGTAATGCAACTTTTGTTTTTGAAATATAAAGGAACAGTTTAATTCCAGTATGTTTAAATGATTTCTCAAAGAGCCTGGTTTTATAAAAGCTCACATGCTATTATTTTTATTTAGTATTATATGTATCTCAACATTGGTGGACAAACATGTTATATTTTTCTTAACATGAACCGTAGTTGTTTTGTGTATAAACATGGTAATGCTAGAATATTTAATTTTTTTTTAAGTTCTCATGACAACTTTCTATGTTAGATATTTCCATGATTATTTTTATGGCCTTTTTGTGTAATTTGAAAATTAATGTTAATTGAGTTACCCCACGATACAATCCCATATGGAATCTGTGAGTAAAAATATGCAAAATAGCAGGTTCTTAGAGTCTCTGTGGAAACTCTTTTATATAACCGAACATTTATTTTACTGAGCTTAATGGCTAGTATTTGAATATGGTGAATATGGAATGAACTTTTAATCTATAATTGTTTTCCCTGTCTATGACACTTTATTCATGTTCAGCATAACAGACTGGCACTGTGATGGAGTACATATAATTAAGCCAGAAAACATGTTTAAAAAGGTTTATACTTGGAAGTGATTATTAAATCAAGGAAGGCCTAATATCTGATTTAAAAAAAATAAAGGATCTGAGGTAAATTCCAACATGTACAATTTATGCATAGAAAATAGAAACTTTTATGCATTTTTTACCGTGTTTACCATTCACCAAAAATCTTTGCATTAAATTACTCTTTGCAATTTGTGAGGATTTTATATTTGAATAAGGCACTTCAGAATATGAGAAATCATGCATTCTACCTAAAATATTGAAATATTTAATTAGAATGCTACCCTTTAATATAACATTTCTGTGGAATAGCTGTATAAGATATGTATTACTCCCATCCTTGAAAATGTAGAAAAATAAGCTAAATTTAAGCTAATGGCTCATACTCCATTTATAGAGTTAGTATCTATTTTCTAATGCCCAATAATTTGACAAAAATCCTCTTTTTAAAAAGTTTGTATTTATTTCATTACATGCTAATTGTAGTTTGCATACTAAAACAGAACATCCTGAAGTGCACGAAGACAACAGATGTGATGGGATTGTGGTCATTTAAGCAGGGAAAAGGGGCATAATCTAGACAGTATTATATAAAACAGCTTAATATTTTCTTTATTGCTATAGAAATAGCATATAAAAGCTAATAAACTCTTGTATTTGTTGTTGTAGTTAACTGAAGAAGCTCAAGAAACAGACTACTACAAAGATGTTATCCGCACTTATCCAAAACACATACCACCATATTTTGACTCACTTCCAGGAATGTGCTTTAGAATGTTAATGCAAAGCACTGATAAAGCAATACAGAAGGTAAGTAATTAATAGAGATGCCTCAGCTTTGGTTTGACTTTTTCTGTAGCCATAGAATTTCATGGTTTACATGTAATTATTGCAATTCAAAATTATTAACTTTTGGGTTATAAATTGGATTTATATTTTACTGGATTATTTATACTGGATTGAATATTTTGGAATAAAATCCAATCCAATATAATCCATTTTTGGAGGTGGGGTTTAAACCAGAGTTGTGTGTACTACTTGCTGCTCTGAATGCAATTTGTTGGCTAGATAATTAATATGTGTGTTCCATTTTAGCTCCAAATCTATCCAAACTCGTAAGAATTTTGTTTCATTGCCTTAATTTATGGGGTGACTATTAATGCAAATCTGTAGTTCTTTATATGTTTTACCTGGGCTAAAGTTTATAAAAGCTGACTTATCTACATTTAAGTGGAACTTATTTCCTGCTAGACAATTATGTAGGATTATGTTCTTTCGATTTATATCATTTTCCAGGGCAGAGAGGTAACTATTTTTATGTATAGTATTTGTGTCATCTGCAAATAAAGTTATTTGAGTGTCATTGAAATTTGATGGCAAGTCATTTATATAAATTAAGAACAAAATAGGTCCCAAAATTGATCCTTGTGGAACTCCATCTTTTAGAGGTGCTGAAATAGATTGGCAACCATTACCTTCCACATATTGTATCCTTTGGCTTAGATAGGACTTAAACCAATCATTTGCTATACCTCTTAAGCTGACTTTTCAAATAATATTTTATGATTGGCTGTATCAAAAACCTTTGAAAGATCTAGAAATATACCAACTGTTCACTGATTATGATCTGTTGCTTTAAGGGTATCATCTACAAACAAGTGTAGAGTATTCATAATGGACTTACCAAACTGAGAGTATGTAAACATATCACATTTTTCAAGAAATTATACCATTCTATTATACATTATCCGTTTAAGTATCTTTGAGAACACAGACAAGATTGAGATAGGTCTATAATTTTCAGGATTATCAGTCTCCTTTTTACTTTCTCTATACTATGTATATAGTGTATAGAGAATGTATTGCACTCCACCAAAAAATTTGATACCGAGATTTCACCGGAAATATATGTTTTAGGGTCCCCTGTATCCAAAAAAAGTATTTTCAGAAAAAGGTCCATGTGTGTGAGTGTGTGTGTCCGTGTGTCTGTGAACACGATAACTCAAATACCAAAATTGGTATTTAAGTTTAGTATCTTCCAGGGATGCGACACAAAGATTTTGAGAAAATTCCCACCACCCCCAACTACCCTTTACATGGAACTTTTTTCGAAAATTTTGATTTTTCTAAAAAATGGCTCTAACGATTTTGATTAAAATATCATAGGATATTTACTTGACAAATAAAATGTATATCTTGAATTTTCTGGGAATAGCCTCTGAAGACTACTTTATTCTGGACGAGTTTTATGGAATTTTGCATAACTGCCAAACCGTAACAGATGGGAAAAAACTTACCACACAAAAAATTTAGAGCACTTTAAAACACAATTTGTGTTATGTGCATTTTTTTCTTGGAGTTGATCGTTTTTGAGATATTTCCTGTTTTTGGTTTCAGCTTTAAAAACTTATACTTTTCTCCCGCAGGACTTAGTCAACTCCTCTCAAAGCAAACAAAGGAACTTTAGTCACATAGCAACCAGGTTTTGACTATCACTTTAGCCTATGGTACTCCCTTATTTTGCTTCTACTTATAAGGAAGCAAGTAATAAGACTATATCTGCTATTTTTTTTTTTCTCGATTAGCATGAAAATAGAAACATAAGCTTTTTAATAATAATTTGTTGCAGACATGTAGAGAAAGTCATGTGAATGGAACACATCAGATTTTTAAATATTTTCCTACAATATACATTCCCATTTCCAAACCCTTTGACTTTATATAATGGAATTTCATGTTCATGCATCCAGTGTTCAGTAATGTACAGAAAATTGACTTGTTTGAATTCTGAGGCCAGTAATACATCTAATTCATCTGTTTTAATTTTTAGACATTGCATGTTTAAATGTAAGAGAGTTAATTTTTTCTACACATTTCCTACTGTACCTGAAGTTGCAGTGGCATTACTTACCCTGATTTGGGGGAAAAAATCTGATTTATTTTCAAGATTTTAATTCAAGATCTTCTCGGGCTTCTAGCCAGGTAAAAACTTGGCTTGACACCAACGTTTCGAAGAAGTGCATCTTCCTCGTCTTCAGGGTGAACTGAAGACGAGGAAGATGCACTTCTTCGAAACGTTGGTGTCAAGCCAAGTTTTTACCTGGCTAGAAGCCCGAGAAGATCTTGAATTAACACGTCGCCAGGAAAGCTATAGTTCTTATTTCAAGATTTTGTTCACCATCAAAACATTCCATCCATTTCCCTGAGTTTTGCACATTTGAATTATTTTACTAATGATTTTGCCTAGTTGATGTGACCTCTTATGGTTTAAATGGAGTTCATCCTTTCCTAGACAAGATATATCTAAGTACCAGTTTACATCACAAAATATGGCTCCTAGAGCATCATACGCCAAAGAACATTTGAATTAATGTCTTGTATAAATGCAGAACACTTATCTCTTTTTATTATTACACTGTTCACCACCATAGTTGCTCCAATGAACTTCTTTGTTGCTCTCACGGTGTCGTATATTTCCCCCATTACTTCTACAGCAGAATTATTCCTACAAATGTCACTAGTACCAACATGAAGTACCACAGTTTACAGCTTATGGGCCTCCTCTGTGCTCAATTGATGAATCTTGTCCTTAAGCTGTGAGGATTTGATACCACTAATCACTTCCACTAGTGCACCTTCCACTTCTACATGTTTTAATATCGAGTTCCCCTTTACCAGTAAACCATCGTCTGTCGCATTTATATCAACATCACTCACTCCTGGGCTGCCGTTGCTTTCTTCCTCTGTGACGTTTTGGTTTACTTCTGTTAAAAAGACATTTTTTATACTCTTCTCCAGAGCAGGGTTCTTTATTTTCTTATATTTGGTGTGTTGCAGGCACCTGGAATACGTAGTAAAGGATGGAGCACTGGAAGAATGAGTGTACTCACCACCATCTGATTCGGTTAATAATTCATATTTGTTAGATGTTGTTACCAAGACCGTTGGGGTTCTCTGCTTTCAATTTATGCATTTCCTCCTTGGAGTCTCCATAGAGAAATAAGTTTCCTTCAGGCTCCACAGTTCCTTTCCCAGGCACTCATTAGCAGCTGCTAGCTTCTTGTTTTCTTCTTTTAATTGTTCCACGTTGCCATGAAGCAGAGAAATCATTTTTTCTTTGGTGCATACCACGTTCCTGTATTTTTCATTGCTAGGCTCCACTGTACTGATATTTATGTTGTTTAGGCGATCTGAAAGACTTTTATTTTCATTTGCCCTTATCTCAGCTAAATTCTGAACATTCATCAAGTCGTTTTGTAGTAGTTGCATCACTGTTCGAAGTGACACCACACATTCCTTCCATTTATTGCAACACATGGTAGCCATTGTTCCTACAGCATACATTTGATCACCTTTTGCGACTATTTCTGACTGATAAATCTCTCGCCTTTATTTCCATCCCTATATTTTAGTTTAATGCACCCTATTTTACTATTTTCACTTTGCTTTGTGAAATACTACTTTAATAAAGCACAGAAAACTGACGCGGCACTATCCACTTGTTTTCACTTGTCCGTTGTAATTTGTACTTCTTTATTCCTCCACTTGTAATAATGCTGAACACATTGAGCATATAATGTTAGCAGGCATCAGCTCAATATTCAATATTAATGATGTATATTCACCATTAACAATGAATAACATCATTAACTTCTCTTTTTCTAAATTTTACTGCCACATTCTTGCTTGCTACATTAACAATGACTTCTCCCATATGGAAATGGGTTCTAGAGAATTTTAGTTTGCATATAAGGTTGTAGTCATCTGGTGGATTTTGTAGGTGCTATAATACTCCTATTTTGGACAAATGCTGCAGCCGTTCTGATATTGTCCTGCTTATTATTCAATAACACTCAATGTGTGTCCCTGTAGCAGCTAAGTAAATGTAAATGTGTCTGTGACTTTGTAAGTAATCCTGTAGATTATTGTATCTATTGGCATGTACAGTTTCCCAAAATGCCTATTTACTTTAAGTAAATTGTTATTTTCAAAATACCGTTTTCAGTTCCTCACAATTTTTCTTTGATTTTTACTAATAAATGTGTGAGACAATACTATATCAACTACTCAGTTCTTCAGATAAGATAACTGTTATACTGCTTCAAACAATTTCATACTCACAAAGTATGTTCCATTGCAGGTTGACGAGTATCCAGAGGAAGATTTACCGCAGTTTTGTAGAAAAATCATTCCACTGCGAAGTGCAGTATCATCTAGTGATAGAAGACACAGTGAATGTGCAGAAACAGTGATGGAGAAATCATTTAAAAAGGTACAATGCATATCATATTTCTCTGATCTAATAAAAATACAATCCAATACTTTGATTCCTAGTACTTCATCATGATTAATTAATTTAGTATAATTTATTTCAGCAACTATCACATTACACTACAATCCAGTACTCACAAAATGCATAATATTTCATTTATATATGCTTATTTCTCAGAAATTGATGCTCACCTTAGTTTGGCAGCTATGCCTTGCCTCTCACCAGGTCGATCCCAGACTACTGCATGTGGGATTTGTGGAGCACGAAGTAGTACAGGGGTTTTCTCCAGGTTCTCAGTTTCCCCCACCATCGCATTCCACCGCTGTTCCATCTTCATTCCATGTGTCATTAGTGTCATCGCCTATGGTGCCATGTGTAGTAAAAGCAGGCTTAAATACTATCAAAAAAAAAAAAAACTCACTTTGTCAAAAATATCTCATTTGTTCAATTTTGAATTATGGTTATCTACAACTTAAAAATGCATACCCACAAAGTAACTATCAGTTGGAAACATGTTCCTATGTCCACTAATGTTGTGGTTAAAGTGTTTCTAATAATCCAACAGGGGAGAGGGACTCTTATTTCAATGTTTTTTGGGATATGTTAAGTGAAGTTCTCCTTTATCAATTAAAGACAAAGCTTGAGCAACGGACATTTTGAAGCTTTATTTTAGTATTGATTTCATACTTCCATTCATCATTCAATATATTCTATTTCATTAAAACACATTAAATGTAAGCAAAATAAAATTCTAATGAGTTACATTTACACAATTTTCTCTGCCATCTTTAAAGAAACTATTCCTACAAAAGCTCACGTGCCTATGTTCATTAAATCCTTAGAAAAAGATAGAAAAACAAATTATTTTTGGTATTTTTTTTTTATTTTTCAACATAATCTCCCTTTAGCTGGACATACTTTTCCCAGCATTTCTCCAACTGTTTTAGGCCCTCTAAAAAGTAGGATTTTAGAAGGTCCTCAAATATAGGCATCTGTTTGGGAAATGACCTCTTTGTTAGATATGAATCGTTTTCCTCTAAGGCACTTTTTCAAGTTTGGAAATAAAAAAAAATCACTGGGGGCCAAATCTGGTGAATACAATGGATGTTGTAGTAATTCAAACCAGAATTCTACAATTTTCACCTTTGCATTGTCTTGATGAAAGAAAATGGGTGTTTTTTCTTGATTTCTCCATTCAACTGTGCAATAACAATGCATAATACTCTACATGTATCGTATTTCCTTTCTGCAAGTGGTTAATGTAGATGATTCTGCATGCATTCCAAAAAAATCGAGGCATCACCTTGTCTGCAGATTTTACCACCTTTGCCTTTAAAATCCACTGTTTTGTCTGTACTTTTGTCTTTGGAGTGTAGTAGTGTATCCATATTTCATCCACAGTTATGTATCAATGAAGAAATTCATCAGGATTGTGACAGAAAAGTGCCAAACTAGCTCCCGAATCGATCACATACTTGGTTTATTCCCATTGAAAGCAAACACAGCACCCATCTTGCCAATATCTTTGTCAGACCTAATTTTTGGAGCAAAATTGAGAACACTTACATTGTGATATGCCTGTCACCTCTATTATTTTGTAAACCTTGATTTGTCGATCACTCAAAACACATCCTGGATTTTGTCAATCATTTCGGAGGAAGCCACTTCTACTGGACATCCGAAACAACGATCATTTGTGGATGTAAGGCCATATTTAAATTAATTTATCCAATTGTAAATTGTTTCAAACGCAGGGGCAGGTGTGCCTCAAACTTCATCCAACTCGGTTTTCATCTCTCTTGGCATTAAACCTATTAAATAGAAGTGTTTAATCACCACATGAACTTCTTCTTCTTCCCCCCCCCATCCTTCTATACAAGGCAGTTCACCTGTCCCTTATTCTCTGGCTTTATGCAACCAGCAGATTACAGCAGTCTAATCTGAAAACATTGTTCCCGAGACTCATCTTCTGCACACCAACATTTGGGGCTGCAAGTTATAGCTAAACAGTAGTGTAATTGATTAATGCGCAGAGTTAGTATGAGTTCCAAAATGCTTGATTCAGGTTCGAATCTTACCAAAACATTGACAATTTTTTTTCCCACTTCCTTTCTTCCTGATTTTGACACAAAGGCTAGATGGAATATTGAAACATTTTTTAACTTGCTTATTTGTTTCTTTTTTGATGTTCTCTTTATTTATGTTTATTATAACTTATCAGTCCAGTTACAGGAAATACAATTGAAAATGAACATTCTTAGGCATACTCATTCAGTTTCCTCTAAATATGCAGATATTATTACAATGTTTTAAAACTAACATAGATATTTCTGATAATACTACAGAACCAGATCCATTTTCAGGGTATCTCTAAAACGAAAAATACACAAAATACCTAGGCTGACAATCACAAACTGCGCCAAATGCATATATATTCACCAATACTTTCAGTTGAAAATAAAATTAGGTGTAATCCCCATAATTTAAACTTCTCAATATCCATATCTACATATTTACTTTGTGCATTTGTATCTAATAGGGCATGTCTAGACCTAAAGTGTCTTCCAGTAGTATTCGCTAACCTGCTGAGGGTACCAGCTGCCAAATTTTGTAGAGAACATTTTCTAACTGCGAAGAAAATCAATAACATGTTAGATGTTCTAGTATTTTGAAATTGTTTTTATTAACCTTATACATTTTGAAAATTTTCTTTATTATTTGAAGTCTTAGTGAAGTTTCTTTTTCAAAATAATTACAAAGAAAATTAAGGATCGAAGACTGAAGAATGCGTAAAATGAACTGTCATTTGTTCTTCATTCGTATACCTTTTTGTTTACTCCTAAAATTATTAGTGACAAACACTGAACTAACTTTGCACCTCGATGGATAATGCATAAAGAAGAAAAAAAGAGCATGCAGACTGTGGGATTTGAACCGCTGGCACGCTGGAAGTGAGGAGGTAACATTAAATTCACCAGTTGAGCTACAATCATTGCGCCCACTTGCTCCCTTAAAACTTGTAGGTATAGAGTCACACATGTCTCCCTCCCCGCTTCTGATCTCTTTATAACTGTTGTAGACCCCTTTTTGTAGCTTAAGTCGTTCATTTAGCCTTCATTCATTATAATTTACATTGCAGGATGTATGACAATGATCCTATTGATATAACATGTAATGTAACAGGAGATTTTAAGCACATGTTTTTGGAATGGACGTAACTATTGCTGCTAAGGACTATTTTCCGATGAAGAGCAGACTAGATTTGCATGGTTACTAAATAGGCGATAAGCACGGTAATTTCGACCTTATTACTTTCAGAGCATGAAGTGTTGCTTATCTCCAAAAATGATAAGGAACAGGTGAACCACCTTGTATAAATACAAGATTGTTGGTTCAATTGCCTATGGCAACAAAACTATCTAATGGATAAAGCTGAAACTTTAACTGCCATTTAGTAATAGACATGGTTACTAAATACAAACTTTTTTTGATGCTGCAAGTGTAATTTCTTGGATTTTCTAAGGAATTTTTGAACCTCTTTGTATTCTACTATTCTGTTCATGTTAATTGAGATTACATTCATTGAATGGTTTTATTACATATCTTCTTATAGGTAGAATGGGAATATGAGAATATATAAGGCTTGTGCAATAATAGTAAAATCTTTTAAAGACTGTTACTACATGACGGTTCTGAAATTCAAATATCTTTGCATGTCTACAACAAAAAAGAAAGAGACAAAGGAGAATAACAACCTGTCATTTGAGAAGAGAAATAAGCTTGAAAATTCAACCAATAAGATGGAATAACTTGGGAATGGTTAACTCTACAAAAAATATTATTTTACATAAATTGTGAAGTTAAATGAGATCTATTTTTTTTGTGTGGTATGATTTTGATTTTCTCTTGTGGATTAGTTATGCAAAGTCATTCAGAATGAAATGGACTACAGAGAGTAGAGACTATTCTTAGAAAATTCAATATATCATTTAATTTGTCTTGAATATATTTTAAACATAGGATATATTAATCAAAATTCATATTGCTATGTTTATAAGATAAAAATGTCCATGTATTAGTAATATATACATATATTAGTTTGGGATGAGAGGATTTTCTTCAAAACCTTCATGTTGCTTCCTTGGAAGATGCTTAAATATCAAGTTTGAATTTTAACCAAAAATTTTCATTTTTGAGTCTCTCTCTGTGACATATGAACAAAGACTCACGTGTACAACACCTTTTTCTAAAAATCTGATGTATTCCATTCACATGACTTTCTCTAAATGTTCTGCAACAAGCAACTCTTACAAAAGCTTATTCTTCTATCTACATCATGTTAGTCAAGATAAGCAATTGCAGAAATGATCTTATTACTTAGTTCCTTGTAAGTATAATGGAATTAGGCTCAAGAGATAGTCAAATCTTTTAAAAGCTGTTGCTTTGCTATGACATTGAAATTCAGTTCTCTTTGCATGCCCATGAGTAAACTCAAAGGAAAATGAATGACAGCTTCCTATTTGAAAAAACTATAAGTATTTTAAAATTGAAACCAATAAATAAGGGCATATCTCAAAAATGGTTAATTTCATGAAAAAATGAATCTGACAGAAATTGTGTGTTTTGAGATCCACATCTTTTGTTTAGTAATATTGTTTCTATTGCTTATGGTTAACCTGTTATGAAGAAGGCTTTGGAGGTTAATACCAGAAAATTCAATATATGCATTTTATTTTCCATGGTATGGTATCTTTAATATGGTATTTAAATCAAAATTGTTAGAGCCATTTCTGAGATGATAGAAAACTTTGAAAAATGGTCCATGTGAAGGGTAGTTTGAAGTGGGGGAATTTTCCAGAAAATATTCATGTTGCATCCCTTGAAGATACTACACTTAAATACCAAGTTTGGTTCTTAACCGGCTTTCTGTTTTTACTTAGTGGGTAGGTACAAAAAGTATTGCATTCCACTAAAAAATTGAAAATAGAGATTTTACTAGAAAGAAATGTTTAAGGATCTCCTGTATCCAAAAAAAGCATTTTTAGAAAAAGGCTTGTGTATATGTGTGTATGAACATGACAACTAAAAAATGAAAAGTTGGTTAAAAACAAAAAAATACAAAACCAAGTTTGGTATTTAACAGTCTTTTCATTTTTGACCTACGCTGTAACGCACGCGCACGCACATACCCACACACAGACACACACAGATTACAGCAAAATCTTATGTGTATAAGATCAATGAACTTAAAGTAAAACAATCTGATGTGTTCCATTCACATCTTTCTCTACATCACTGTAACATATTATTGTTAGAAAGCATGTTCTTCTACCTTCTATATGATAATTGAGATAAACATTAGCAGAAATTGTCTCAATTTCTCGCTTCTTTGTAAATAGAAAGAAAATAAGGGATAATACTAGGATAAAGTGATAGTCAAATCTTTTAAAAGCTGGTTGCCACGTGGTTTAAATGTCTTTCTATGCATGGCCAGGAGTTTGCAATTTTCCGCGTAAGGAAAGTTTAATATTTTAAATCTGAAACAAATAACTTAAAATATCTCAAAAATGGTCAATTCCATGAATAAATTTACAGGATATAAATTGTGTGTTTTAATGAGATCTACCTTTCTTATGCAGTAAGTTTTTGTCTATCTCTTACGGTTTATGATCTATGCAAAATACAGCAAAACTTGTCCAGAATAAAGAGGTCTTTAGAGGCTATTCCCAGAAAATTCAAGATATACATTTTATTTGTAATGTAAATATTTTTAATATACAGTATTTTAATCAAAATCATTAGAGCCATTTTTGAAAAAATCAAAATTGTTGAAATTTTTTCCATGTAAAGGGTACTTTGGGGAGGGGGAATTTTTCTCAAAATCTTTGTGTTGCATCCCTGGAAGATACTAAACTTGAATATGAAGTTTGGTATTTGAACTAATGTGAGCACATGCAACCCCCCACCCACCCCCACACACACACACACATTGCCCTCCGCTGACTTCATATACCCAAGGTCGCGGGTTCAAACCCGGCGGAGGACGATGGATTTTTTTGGGTGTAAAAATCCTTAGCATGGCTTCCTTTGGAAGGGAAGTAATGCCATTGGTCCCATGTCGTAGATTCACGGCACATAAAAGAACCTCAAGCCTGATAGAGAAGCCTCTGAGCAAAATTAAGCGGCCTTTCACGCCCAGTATAGAATGGGACACTGAGAACCATAGCAGTTAAAGAGCATCCATAAATAAAACACCATTTACATTTACACACACACACACACATGGACCTTTTTCTAAAAATACTTTTTTTGGTTACAGGGGTCCCTTAAACGTATATTTATGGTGAAATCTCGGTATAAAATTTTTCAGAGGAATGCAATACCTTCTCTATATGTACATAATATGTGTAGAGAAAGTAATATAATAATCTTGTGCAGCTACATCCTTAGACTTACTAGACACATCCACATATTTGTCAATAGCACAATTTCTAAATACTCTTTTATAAAATTTTCTTCCAACAAACTGAATAAGGATTTTGTAATTTCAAGGGTTATTTATAGCTTAAGATGAACATTGTATTGTATTGTCAGAGTTCCTGTTTTTAGAGCTGTAGGGGCTAAGAAAACATTGTATTGTTTTGTGTAACAACTATATTATAATTGTTTTTTTACTTTCTCTACGTGTACTATGTAGAGAAAGTAAAAATTGGATAGCGAGATACATGTTTTAGGGTTCCCGTATCCAAAAAAGGTTTTTTAAGAAAAAGGTACACATATGTGTGTGTCCGTGAACACAGTAACTCAAAAATAAAAGGTCTGTAAAATACCAAACTTGGTATTTAACTTTAGTGTCTTTCAAGGATGTGATGCAAAGATTTTGTGGAAAATCCCCCCCACACCCAAAAATACCCTTAAAATGGAAAAATTTTGAAAATGTTGATTTTCTCAAAAATGGCTCTAATGATTCTGATTAAAATAGCGTATTTTAAAGATATTTACATGGCTCATAAAATGTATATTTTGTATTTTATGGGAATAGCCTCTGAACAGCTCTGCATTCTGGATGAAGTTTACTGAAATGTGTGTAACTGGTAAACTGCAAGAGATAGACAAAAACTACTACACCAAAAATGTAGGTCTCATCAAAGCACAATTTATGGCATATACAAATTTTTCATGGAATTGACCATTTCCGAGATATTTCTTGTTATAGTTTCAGTTTTAAAATACTCAAAAACTTATCTCATATGGGAATTTGTCAACTCTTGGGCATGAATGATTTCGATCACATGCCCACTAGATTTTAAAAGACTTGATTATCGTTTAACTAATGTACTCGTTTTTCCCCTTCTACTTACAAGGAAACAAGTAATAAGATAATTTCCGCTAATGTTTGTCTCAATTAGCATGAAGTAGATAGAAGAATGAGCTCTTAAACAATTATTTGTTACAAAATATAGAGAAGGTCATGTGAATGGACACATCATATTTTTTCAAGTAGCTCTTCAACTGCCCCCCCCCCCTAGGGACCTGGATGAGTAGACCCTGGACTAGGTCTTGGGTAGTACTTTTCTACCTAGTACTTGCATAACTGTCAAACAGTAAGAGTTAGGCAAAAGCTTACTACACAAAAAAATGTAGCTCTCGTTAAAACACATAATTTATGTCATATAAGTCCCCCCACCCCTTTGTGAAACCTTTGCAATCAGAGTTTGAGATTAGGTAGTTAAGGATACCAAGTGGAATATATATATCTATCTTTTTCTGCTTACCATATTTCAAATTAAAGCAACACAATAAAAGGATAAAACACTTTGTCAGGAAGACTTTTAAAAGTGTAAATTACTTTCAAGAAAAGGTACTGTTATACTGCCAACCGTAGGGGTTTTCTATGTAAAGCGCTTGATCCCTCAGCTGTTGAGTACAGTTAAATTATTTTCTCATCATACTTTTAAAACATTCAAAATTTTGCAATTTATTTACAATATTTGTGTTCTTTTTTGGCCCTAAAGCACTAATAGTGTCATTTGAAAATGTTAAAGGGGTTAAACTTGAGATGGTAATTTTTGAAATCTCTGCTCTATAATGATTATTGTTCTAATATCAATGGTCTATAAACAATCCCTAATACTTTTATTATCCTAATTACATGTTTGTATAAGTGATTTACTTTATTTTTTTGTATATATTTCATAAATTGTAACTTTAGCTAAGCTAACGTGTTTCAAGGCAAAGCTGCAAAACTGTACAGTTGATTCTAATGAAAGACACCGCCTAATGTCTGCAAAAACCTTAGGAATTCATAGGTTTTCTTTATTTTATGTGCATGCATTAGAGTTACAAATGCTAACTCAGTAAAAGTCCCTAATATTTATCAAGCAGGGTATTTCTTTTTGTATCGAAAAATCACAGGATCTAAACACAATAAAACCATGTGATATGGTGATGCCGAGCATAAGTTTTGGTGGCAAATAATAGCCAATCTGCATTAAGAAAGTTTAAGGCAGATATCTTGCCTCTTGGGTCATTTAAAGAGACCCAATTTCAGAATTTGTACAGTTTGCCTTGAAATTCGGATGAGTACTCCACGTCATCTTGCATAAGAATTCTGTGCTTAAATCTTAAAGTACGAGATAAGTGTAAATTGTAAACTAGTGTTAAAACATCATAAGTGTTATAATCAAGTGTAAGCAGTAACTATCTTCATACACTTAAAGTGTTCCTCCGAGTGTAAAAAGTGTTAATACAAATGTGCAATATTACTATTTGTCAAGATGACTTCACCAATAGCGTTTGATGTTTCGTCAAGGAATAAAACATCAGCATGAAATAGGATCCTGTTTTCTTAATTCTAAATCCAAAATCCATACCTGCATTCTTTCCTGTTTCCACCCTGAGAAAGATCAACAGCTCCACTGACTTCAAACTCTGAGACAGCGACACTGAGGCAACCAAAGAACCAACTTCCACTAAACAGGTATGAGATAACTGGAGGTCCTTGCATCAAATGCAGTGGACTTATTCTTTATTTCCGTATGCTGTCGTTTTCACTTGACTGATACGTCAAAGAAGGCATATAGAAAATGTCTTTTCCACACTCGCCCTAAATAAACGCTAATTAAGTACTAACAATGCGGGCAGTGCAGACATATAAATACACAACCCTACAAATTAATGTACTATTAATATGGAACATTTAAGGACTTTACAAATAGAGTGCGATGAATGGGAAAGCATTATAATCGGGAGCGAAATCATGCGGTTTTACTGTAACTCTTCTTTATTACTCCAACATCTCTATTACTTCCAGTGATTAAAAGTGAAAATCTGCTCACAAAAAAAAAAATCTTAGTTTAATGCTTCTGCAACAATTTTGCTATATAGTTTGCTTTCAATGCTCACTGCTGCAGTGGGATTACTGCACATTACGAATTTCCCATTGAAACTGACTCAATTGCTGCATGCTATGCATTCAAAACTGAACTCTCTGTGGGCACCGTTCTCAGGTTTTTATACCTATTGATGAAGTGGCAAGAAACTTCCAGAAGCAGTCACATGTGCAAACCACCGCAAGTATCACAAACTCACGATTGCAGTTGTATATCAAAGAACTTGCTAATGGCACACATGTCCAATCACAGAGGTGCAAAAATGCATGGCAATAATCAGCTCTTGACTTCTGAAGCAAGCCACCCACACATGTGTGGCAATTACAGCTGCAGGGCATAGTCACAATATTATCTAATATCTTGAACATATTTTATAGTTGAAGTTTCCCAAAGTTTGAATAACCCTCCCTCCTCATCAAGTCAACATTTAAAAAAAACTGCAATATCCATAGACTTCTGTGGTTTAGGTGTAATATGCTAGCCTCTAGTTCCCAAGATTGCAGATTCAATTCTGGTGGAGGTGATGAATTTTTTTTGGGAATAAAAATCTTTAGCATAGCTTCCTTCAGAAGGGAAGTAAAGACGTTGGCCCCGTGTTGTAAATTTATGACATGTGAAACCTCAAAACAGACAAAGCAGCCTCTGAAGAAAATCAAGTGTTCTTTCACGCCTGAATGGGATGCTGAGAACTGTAGCATTAAAGAGCTCCATAAACAAAAGTTACTTTCAAATGTAAAAAGAAGCTAGTAACAGTGAAGAATAACACAAATATTAATATAAAAATAATAGTTGTAACAAATCTTCACTTATCTTTTGGAATCCTTGCCTGGACTAGTTTCGCAACAATGTAAACAATGCGAAACTAGTCCAGGCAAGGATTCCAAAAGATAAGTGAAGATTTGTTGCAACTATTATTTTTATATTAAAACTTACTTTCTTTTTTTACATAATCAATTTAAACTTATTTTTGAGCTTTAATTTTAGAGAATATTGCAGATTATCAAGAAAAAATTAAAGGAATGAAAGAGTTTCAATAATAGATTCTTTTGTGATCTAGTTGAGTATATTCCTGTGTTATACAACTTAATACTTTTGTTTAAAATTTCATAAATTACTCAACCTTCATATTTTATGTTTGTTTGTATTTTTAGTTTCTCTATCACGTACAATATACATAATAGGCAGGAGAGGTATTGCATTCCATCCAGAAATTCAACAGAAATATTTTATCGAAAATACATGTTTTGAGGACAAATGAATCCCAGAAAAAGCTTTTCTAAAATATGGTCTGTGTGTGTGTCTGTGAACAGCATAACTATAAACCAAAGTAGGTTAAGCACCAAACTTGTTATTTGAATTTAGCATCTTTCAAATATGCGATGCGAAGGGTTTTAGGAAAATTTTCTATCCATCCCAAACTATTGTTTATATTGAATATTTTTAGAACTTATTTTCTCAAAAATGAGTCTAACAGTTTCGATTAAGTGCCACCATGTATTAAAGAAATTTAGAGGAAAATAAAATGTAAATTTTGAGTTTTTTGGGAATAGCCTCAGAAGCCTTCTTCATTCTGGAGAACATTAGCAAAAGCGATAAATCATAAGATATAGATAAAAACTCATACTACACAGAAATGTAGGTCTCATTAAAACAGAATTTATGACCAGTACATTTTTTTTTAGAGTTAACCATTTCGGAGTTATTCCTCATTATTAGTATAAATTTTCCAATAATGCTTTTCTCAAATGGGAAGTCATCATTCATTTATTTTTTACACCTGACCATGCAAAGAGAACGGAATGTCAAAGTCATTATTTGGCGACCAGCTTTTAATAGAGTTGACAATTGCATTAGCCTAATATACTCCCTTATTACTCTTGTACCTACAAGGAAATAACTAATCATTATTATTCGTAAAAAGTATGTGAAAATCGGCTGAAAATTTGTGATTTATAATGCACTTGTTATAAATCGGCTTTCCTAGTTCCTCGGCAGATATAGCACCAACCATGGAAAGAAGATCATATTTTTGGCAATTCTAAAAATTGTTTCTAGACACTGAAAATGTACCAACTATTTCAGATATACTGCAAAGCCTAAACATTTCTTTATTAGTTTAAATGTAATCAGTTGTTTACCATTTTTTTAACTTATAAGATGGTTCTTAATGGTTTTATTAATGTTTGATACAGTAATACTGCATTTTTATTTTCCTTACTTAAATCTCCCAGTGTCTGTAGCTCAAATAACAATGCAATTTGGTTTATCAGCTTTTTAGACTTATTCTGTAGTATGATTAATTTTTTTTATTTTACTAATTAATTGCTAATACATTCAGCTTTATGTTCCTAAAGTTTCATAACCTAATTCAATTTCTTTGTGGTCCAAATAAATTAAAAAGTAAGGATTTGTCATGCCATGCCCACTTTTTTTGCTTGCTTGATTATCAGCTTTGATCTCTTGTTTCTCTACATTTCTTATAGGCAAACATAGTTATAAATATTTAGAAGGTATGTTTCTTTAGTTTCTGACCAGGAAGAAGCTGACTACAGTTATGGTGGATTTTAGGAGTATTTAAGTATGTAGATCACTCCCTAAGTAAAACAATCAAACAAAATTTTCTTTTCTCATTTTCTCAGTTTTATAATTTTTCACACTTGTGTATCTTTTTCTTGGAAACTATTTGAAATATTGCAATGAAATTTTGTACCCACATATTTCAGTCTATAATGAGTATTTTTCCGCAGCTAGTTTTCTTTTGATTTAGATTATATAGGTATTGCGCTATGAAATGCATAATAATTTGAAATAAAAAAAACCCTCACATACCTTGAAAAATACTTTAAAAATCATTGAAGGGAGATAGAGAAAAAACTTCTGCGCCAAAATATAGCATAATTCTAATCCTTTATGTACACTTGTTTTCAAGCAACTTCACCAAAGGGATACTAAGAAAAAGGTACATAAGTTTTTTGATGTTTTGAAAATTCCAATGTGGTGTAATTTCTTTATTTGTTGACAACATTACTTATAAAATAGCACAGTCATAGAAGATGTCAAGAGAATTAACTGTGCAAAATTTGACCATGGTAGAATTTTTGTTGTGTCAAGATATATCTGTCTACGTCCCTCCTTAATGTATGGTGCTTGGATTTAATTTGCCTGAATAAGTTACACTGTGCATAATTTTAACGAAAAATGTCAATTGTTAAAAAAAATTGCAGAAACACGTGTAAATAAGGTTTACTGCACAGCGCACAAAAACCGGCTGCAAGTTCTAGACTGCTCATTGTCGGCCGTCAATTGTTATCTGTTGTTGCGAAGCAGTTTCGACTACGTTTTGTAAATATAGACCTTTGCATTAGCGCATTTGTTATTTCTTTATTATGTAATTATTACATGTTTACCTATTTCTTGTTGTATCTGCTCGTGTCAGGCAACAAATTGCGTGTAGTTGGACTGGCGAGCAGTCTGTATGCGGGGCCGGTTTTCATGCGCTAACCATGCGGAAAAACAATAAAATTCTTTTTCAATAATATAATTTAAGAAAACATAGCAGCTATGCAAATCTTAAAATAACTAATGAAGTATCGTTCTTTATCCTACCTATACAGATAAACAGTCCAATGTCGTTAGGATTGATGGAATGAGATGTGTGTTTTGGCTTGGAATGAACTTAGGATGTCAAAGCACCCAAAAACACTGAAGTGCATTATTTGTCTGCTACTGGTTTGGCCAGTTTTAACGTTCATATCATTTTCTGAAGTTGATCCAGTTTTTTTGTTGTTTTTTTTTCGTTTAAAAAAAAAATAAATAGTGCTGGTACCGGTGGAAGTCTACCATTTTTTTCCATTAAAATATGAGACAACTGAAAAGGTTGTGATTAACTGATCAATACTTTCTAAATATGACATTAACATAACATTAAAATGAAGGAAACATTATATTGAATAAATACACTTCACAATATCAGAGTTCTCACCATGTGCAACCGAAAATGTTGATTGTAAATTTTATAGTGAACTCTATAGTTAAGATTTGTCTCTTTGAGGAAAGGATGTCTATCCTACAAATTGAATAGGAAGGTGCATTTCCATTTAGGCATAATAGCTTTTAGTTCTTGCAAGTATCAAGCACATCAACTGCCAACACTACGCTGGGCAAACATCGTCCATCTTTATTATTCAATGACAACATACATGAGACAAGTGCTGACTCAGCATTTGTCACAACAAGAAATGGCAACTATTTTAGTTAGGTTTTTAATTTAGGAAGGCGGTGTCAAGAAAAATTCTTGGGATGCTGGACATACAAGTAAAAAGGAGGAACTATCCCGATTTTACAGGACTTGTGGCAGGCTTATGCAGATATCGTTAGGCTTACGCTTTATTCTATGTCAATTCAATTGAAAAATGAACAAACTAAAGGTAAATTAATTAGCATAACAGATGAATGAACCAGAGGAAAAGAACACAGTAGTCATACTCTATCGTATACCATCATACACATGACACTAACGTTATACGTAAGAAGCGCTGAACTAACAGGCAGAGAGGTTGTGGCCAATTGTAGGAATGCACACCATGTTGGCAGTTCCTGGTTGCAAAGTCTTGCTGGTTGGAGAGTGACTAATCCGCACAATGGCCACAGATAATCTTCTCTTATAATCTTGTTTATATTAAGTTAAATGTATTCCTTTATTTCTGTGGTATAGCAGAAAGCTGTTTATGACGGAGAATTTCAATGAATTTAATTTTAAAAAAATGGAAGAACTAGGATTTCTGGGGGAAGGGTCCTGTCCTGTTCATCCACCCCCTCCCATAAATATGCCTCTGCCTGCTGAAATAAACACATTTCAGATAAACAAACACAAGAGACATAGCATGTGATCTCATTGCAACACTGAGAGAAAGAATAGAAAATAGATCTCATCTCTTCTTTATGTTACTACTTTCAGAATGTGCTAAAAGATATGTTTAATGATTTCATTGCAATATACAATTTTTCCACATTATTTAAAAACAGAAACCTACGAGTTTACTGAAACAAACATATCAACTGTATATTCTGTGCACTGATTGTGCAGAGCAATACAAAAGATATTTCTTGGAGTGGATCCAGTTGCTTCTAATTTTTATAAGCAGAGGGTTTCTTTCTCTGTGGAAATCTTTGTATATTAAATTTGGCCTTTCTTTGTTTCGTCTTTTGTGCGTTTTTGTAGAAGTTTTATGATGCTGAGAATAAACAAGGTTATATTGATGTTATTTAAATTACCATTATTTTTACCCGGAAACTGAGATTTTCTATATAATCAATGATGAAGCAGCCAAACATTACAAGACAGAAGTCACTTAGCTGCATTCATGAGAAATCATCATTGCAAACTGTGGTATTTGAGGTCAATAGTGGTTTTGTATAGTTCTTTTTTATTCTTTCTTTGTAGTATCTTGAGCGTTTTAATTATGTTTCTGTTTATATATCTTTATTTAAAGTTTTTTAGATGTTTTCAAAGAAAAACAACACTATTGGGAAAGTGATATCTAATACTTAATATTGTAGGAATAAACCATCAACCACTGGCAACACTGGATATTTCAACCATTGTCATAAAAATTAGCTATATCATTTTCGTCAATTTACAAATACTATACCAATATTATGAGCAATACTTCACAAATATAATTATTTCCATATGAGCATTATTGTAATATTAAGTGCTCAAACATTTTCAAATTGAATTATCTCAGAATATGAAAATTATGTACACTTCAAACAAATTTATTTAGTATAATTTTGGCAAGTTGTATACAAATTCTTCACAATATAAATTTGGTGATTGTTGTAGCTGTTACCAAAATCTACACCCAGTGAAGTGGCCCGGAGAATGGTGCTGCAATCAATTATTGAAGAGACAACACTGGAGCCTACAATAGCGGCCATAGAAAAGGCAGCCAAAGATAGTGAAACTTAGTTGCAGCTATTCAAACAAAGGTAGTAAAGTGTTCAATAATGGACAAGAAGGTAAATTTTTATAGTGTTACAGAAAGTGAATTACCAAATCAGCACTTCTGAGGACTATCAGCAAGATAAATGGCAGAAATAAGACATGACAAAATTATTGCTATTTCAGTATTTATGTTTTGAGGATGTATCTACTGTATTTGTATTAGTAATTTAACTACTCTCAAATAAATGCAATACGTGACCCAACTTAGATCTTTTATTGTTTGTGCTATGAATTAATTTTTCATTTGCCATATTTATATTACTGCAAAATTTCAAAATCTGATGTGTTATATTCCCACAACTTTCTACCCAGCACTGTTTACTTTATATAGTTTGTACAAACTATTCTTATATAAGCTTAATTCAATATACTTCTTGAGAACTGATAGAAATGTTGCAGCAATAGTTAGTTCCATTACCCATTTTGTTGTACAAACAAGGGACATATAGGAGATGGCAGCAATAAACAAATATTTAAAAAATGGTCATTAGCCTTGAAATTTCATCTTTTCATGACTTTGCTACAAAAAATTGAATGTTGACAGCACTGGATTTTCTTGAAAATCTTCATGTTGGAATGTACTAACTGAAATGCCAGGTTTCTCTGGTATAGTGCCCTCAAAATATATATTTCTATGACATTTTAGATATCAAATTTTTGGTGGAGATATTTTCTCTACACATTAGGTAAGATGATAGAGAAAGAAAAACTATAGAAACAGCTCTATCTTCCAAGACTTGCATGAATAAAGCAGTATTTCATAGGAGTGTTTTGGAACATGGGGCTAAAGAAGACTATTACCCAAAAGTGTAATACAAGGATTCCACTGGAAATACACATTTTAGGAACCCCTATATCCATAGAAAAATCTTTTTAGAAAAAGATGGGGTGGAGTGAGTGAGCGTGCATGCATGTCACAGAGAGAGAACAACATAACTCAACAATAAAAAACATTGATTAAATACCAAACTTGGTATACATTTCAGCATCTTCCAAGGATGCAACATGAACATTTTCACACTACCACCCCAAACTACTTTACATGGAAAATTATATGAAAAATTTGATTTTCTCAAAAATGGCTCAAACAGTTTGATTAAAATTTCATATATCACAGATATTTGCATGATAAATAAATGTATATCTTGAATTTTCTTCATTCTGGATGACTTTTGCGCTACTGATAAACCATAAGAGATAGACAACTTACTACACAAAAAGATACAGATCTTGTTAAACACAATTTGTCACATTCTTTTCTTTTTTTATTGTGGAGTTAGCCATTTCCAAGATAATCCTTGTTATTGGTTTCCGTTTTAAAATACCTAAAATTTACTCAAACGAGAGTTGGTTATTCTTGTTTCTTTTGTTTTATTTCTGGCCATGCAAAGAGAACCAAATTTAAATCACATAGCAACCAGCTTTAAATTTTTTTTTCCTATTAGTTTAGCACAGTGTTTATTTAACTTCTCATTACAAGGAACTGAGTAAGGTTTTGTAAGAATAGTTATTACAGAATAGGTAGAGAAAGTCATATGAATGGAACACATCAAATTTGTTAGCTCTTCTTTTACCATTCACTCAATCACATAACTCTGGTAGAGAAAATATTGCATTTAGCCTAAGGAAATGGTACCAAAATTGAGAAGACAAGAATCGCAAATAGTTTCAGACAGATAAAAAAAAACAATTTTGTGAAAAAAAAAAAAAAAAAAAGTATCCATACAGACTTTCTGCTTTATGCCATTAGTATGCCTGACATGTTACACCTTTCTATGCAAAAGGGACAATTGAGAAGTGGCTGGAGGTAGACTGCTTGCCAGCTTAGGTAGCGTTTTTTTTTTTTTTTTCTGGCTGCCTGAGTTTGGAAGTGGATTGGTTGTGGCAGTCGATTGAGGCTCTTGGAGAAGGGTATTGCTACTTCTGCTGGTAAGAGATGCCTATCATTTCCTCCTACTTTAAATAAAAGAGGTCATTGCTGTCAGCTGAATGCCTGAGGAATTTAATTTCTATATTAACTGTGGGTTAAATCTGATCCTGGAAAATGGGGCATTCATTGTATTTGTTTCCCCATTCTTTCTCTGGGGTGATTTAAATTGTAACAAGCAGAATTTTGAAAAACAGGCATGCCTTTGCAAATGTAGTAATTAACAAGTATCTAATTATGTATCTTTCTGCTGAATTGTGATCTGTGGTTATTACTAGTACACGTATTTTCTGACCAATGTTCATAAGCATTGAGTAAGAATTTTGAGTTGTCACAAGTACAGTTTCAAACATATGTAGAATTAAGTAACATTGATTCGACATACACATTCTTATGCTTCCCAAACCTTGTTTTCTTTAGGACAATTGTTTCACCTTACTTGAAGGCATCCTCAGCTATGGCCAAATGGTGTGATTCTCGGAAACATCTTGGTCTTGGCTACTGGTGGCTTCTGGTGTTGATACTATGAGTTTCAAAAGAATGTTATCTTCTGCTGGCAAATCAAAATTTATGAGGTTTCCTCCAAATTTTTCCATATAAATATTCTCCCATGTATTCAGTTCTGTAGTTTTCTTTACAGATTTTAGAAGACAAGTTTCATTTTTAATGTTATGGTTTTTTTCCCAGAAATGTGCAGCAACAGCTGATTTATCCATTTCTTTATTTCTTATCTTTCTAAAATGTTCCTTAAGACATGTGTCTATATTTCGTTTTGTCTGTCCAATGCAGTGAGCAACTAATTTTATATATGCCTAGTTTCTTTCCGGGAGGTGTCCTTGCTTTATTACGTTTGATCAGATTTTTGATACTGTAGCTGTTTCTAGGTGCTAGTGTGATGTTGAACTCTCTGAAAATCTTTTGAAATTTATGGGTGGCCCACGGATGATATGTAAATTTTCTGAATGCTTTCTTCTCTTTGACTGCTAGTAGTGCTGTTGTTTCCTTTATATCCTTCAGTTTTTTAAGCCTCTTAATTTTTTGGTCAACAAGTTGTTGGGCGAATCCATTTTTCTGTGCTGTTTAATACTATTTCTGCATATTCCATATTTTATTCTCTTTGGTTCAATGGAACGTTAGTTATCCTGTATGCTAGACTGTTGATAGCCATTCAGGCACAAGAACATTGTTATCTCTGAAGAATTTCTAGGATTCAGTATGTGTGCTAAGCAGATAATGAGCCTGCAAATTCAGCACATTTTCAACAACTGCAGAATACTCAAAAAGAAAATGCTTTGAGGCTGTTTCACCTAAGAAGGATAGAACCTTTAATTCCGGTTGAAGATATGATGAAAAGTGTTCAGTACATCACAGTACTGGTAGGAATTTTTCGTGAACTCCAGAAAATGTTTCTGGAAGTTGACAGAACTTTTCAGCAAGATTTAACTCCTTGCCTCACTTCTAAGAAAGTGAAAACATTCTTCAAAGATAACAATGTTCATGTGCTTGAATGGCCAGGGAGTTTGACATTAATCCCATAGAAAAAGATTTTCTTTGGGGTTATTTTAAAAAGAGACTGAGAAAGTTAACTGTTGCACAAAGGAACATTTGATATTAGCTTTAATTGGTTTCATATTGATGATCCCAAAAATGTGTGCTTCAATCTTGTTGAGTCAATGCATAATTGTAATGGAAGGAAAACAAGAAAGGACATATTAAATATTAAGAAATGTAAATTGGAAATCATTTATAATTAAATTCATGAAAGTCAAAAAAAAAAAAAAAAAAATGAGCTATTGATCTGCTCTGATTAATTTGAATGGGATTGGACTTGCAGTCCTGCGTAACTTTGTGTTCACTTGTATCCTGTACCTGTGGGTCAAAAGGCCTCTGGAAGGGCACACACACCCTTAGTAGGCTAGACAGTTCAACATACCTATGAACCGAAAGTCTCTATGTGTGCATGTTGGAACATGCAATGTACAGAATAACCCAGAAATACTAAAAACTTGAAAATTTTTAAGTTGATGTTTTCATTGTAACTAACAAAACTATGAAAAATCATACCTGTTTTCTTTTACAAGGGCTGTTTTAGATGGTCAAAACTTGTCAAACCCCTTAAGAAAAGCTTTGACAAATGTAATATACAGCTTATAAATTCAGTTGTAATCTTGCTAATGATCTGGGCCCAAATTTAACATGCAATTACTTTGAACATCAGATTAAATGTGTTTATTTTAAACCTTTGTTAGAACATCATCATTATTTTAAAACCCTATTATATAAAACTGGACCACTTGGCCAATTAGGTATCAGATTTTTGCACTTGAGCTGTGAGACTTCAAAATCATCCTCTATGATCTAGGGGTAACATGTCAGTATCAGGTTCTAAAAGCAGAAATGGATATGATGGCTATGATAATTTTTTGAAAGATATCTGCAAAGCATTAGTTTCAGGCAACAACCCTTTGAATAAGTTAAATAATGAAGACTTTTGAACTTTCATGTAAAAATATTCCAGACAAAAGATTCCTGATGCATCAACAATAAGGAAAAACTACCTTGGCAAAGTTTATGAAGAGATAAGTAAGTTTAAACATTTATTTAATGAAATTAGTTTGTGTATCAAAAACTTGTCAATTATTTAAAACTTGTAAATGAATTATACAAAAATATTTTCAAATGGAAGCAAAATTATGCATAGTCTATAATGCCACAGAATTTGATTTATTTAGTTTACAATTAAGAAACATATTTCTATTTTTTAAAACTTTCCCCCAAAAGTGAGTCACCAAATTACACCCCTGATCCTTATTATTTTCAATAAAATAATTATTTTCAGGTAATACAAGAAATAAAATAAGAGACAAAATCAAACTTGTAGATGAAACAATGGACTTGCCAACTTATTGCCAACGTTGTGGTGGGTAAAATGACTGAATCTGAACCAAAAACACCTCATCTCATTGTCTCCAGAATATTGGAAGCAACAAATTGTTTGGCGATTGCTAGGGTTGTTTGTGATGCATGTTTTGTGGCCTACTAAGGAAAATGAAAAACTCTTGGTGACAGTTACAGATCCAGCAGCATATATGCATAAGTCTGTTTGCAGGTATTTTATCCTAAGGCAGTTCATATGACTTGTTTAGCACATGCTCTCCACTGTTTGGTAGAGGAAATTGAGTGAATTTTCCAAAAGTAAATGCCTTAATTTCTTCGGTGAAAAAGTTGTTTGTAAAGATACAATCAAGAGCAAAATTATTTACTGATATGAATCAAGATACTCGTTTACACCCAGAGCCAATCCTCATGAGATGAGGAACATGGATTGAAGCAGCTCTATATTACAGTGATCATTTTGAAGATGTGAAAAAGGTGCTTCACTTAATGAACAAAAATGAAGCTGCAAGTACTTCTGCTGTGGTAAGTGTTTGCAATGAGAAAGTCTCCAGAGTAAATTAGGTTTATTAAGACCTACTTTAGTAAAATCCCAGCCACAATCACACATTTGGAAGAAAAAGGGATGCCTTTATCTTCTGTCCTGCAGGTATACGAAACAGTTGTTGCCAGAGACAAACCAGTAGAAATAAAAAAAATATGTTCATAACAAAATTGAGAAAACTGAAGCAAGGAATCCAGGTTTAATGTTTCTTTGGGATGTGAATAAGGTGCTACAAGTAGAATCTGAATCTGTAAGTGACATAGTCTCTTTTCGATTCTGTCCTGTGACTTCGTGTGAAGTAGAGAGATCTTTCTCTTCATATAAAAAGCATTTTAAGTGACAGAAGGAAATAGTTTCTTCCAGAAAACTGTGAAAAATATTTAATTGTTTATTGCAATAAAAACAACTGAGAAATAATTTTATTTTTATGCTGAGAGAGAGAGAGAGAGAGAGAGAGAGAGACACACACACACAGACAGACAGACAGAACTCTTAAGCGTCTGTGAAGAAAGTAATTCTTTAATACCAAAATTGGTATTTATACAGCATCTTACAAGAATATGATGTGAGCAAAATCCCTTAGACAAAGCATTCCTTTATATGAAAAAAATGTTCAAAAATATCTATTAAAATAAATGTTTAAGACATTTTCATACAAATAAAACATAAATTTTAAGGGAATCCTGCTAAACTTTTCTTTCTGAATGACTTATGCATAGCATTAACCCATAAGAGATAGACACAATATTTATACATAAAAATGTAGATTTCGTTAAAGCATATAATTTATCTCTCTTTCTTGAGTTAACCGTTTCTAAAATATTTCCATGTTATTGTTTCAGTTTTAAGATGTTTATACTATTCTCAAATAAGAAGTCATTATTCCTTCTTCTTCCTTCTCATCCAGCAAAGAGAATGAAAGAAGAACATGACTCTTATAATGTGTCATGTACAGAAACTCAAAATAACAAATAGCTTCATCAAGAAAAACAAAAGGGCAAATGGTCTTGCAGAGGGCCAAATGGCAAAGCAAAAAGTCTGAATGACATTTCAAAGTCATCATAGTGACCAGTTCTTAAAAGAGTATTCTATTGAAGAATGGGTAGAAAAGCCACGAGACTGTTACACATTCAATGTTTTCTTCTATACCTTTCTTGTGTGTGTGGTCTCATGCATGCTTGCAATTACGTGTGATCCTGAATAATTCTGTGCATGAATAAAATGTGACACTAAAGGTTACCATTATATGTTGTAGTACAGAGAACTTCCTTTTAACAGAGGATTATGTTTACACATTTACTAAAAGCTAACATATTAACTATCATAAAGTTAAATTTTAGATTGGCTATGTTAATTTCTTAATGGTATCTATGGTCTTCAAGTATGAGTTTTGAAGTCTCATGTAAACAATACTGTAAATTCAGCCATTCATAATTTACATTAATGTTGTTATACTTTCTCTACACATATTTTTTTGTCACTGCATTTCTCATTGTAAAGTTACTTTATTTTTATGTGCATAAATAAGTGCATTGGAAAATCAATCACCACAGAATCCTTGCTGTCTGGTGGTTAGCATCTAGATTTTAAATTCTTAACTCCTATCTTGGATTCAAACCATGAAGATGGAAATTATTATTACTCCCTATCCTCCATTTGTTAAATTTGCATCTGATTCAAAGCTTAAGAGCCAAAAGTAATTAAAAACCAATTAGCTATACTCAAAAACAGAAAGTTAATAATTCTAATGAACAGTATTTTCAAAATCAAAGTCAAAGATATGATATCAGTGTAAACAGGTCTAACTATACAAAAAAGAAACAGAAAAACTAACAAATAGCACCGGAGGTAACAAAGGGGAATTTGTAAGTAGTGATAAACATTGCTGGAAATAAATTTGTACATTTGACAAATAGTATGAAACACATTAATAGCAATCATTTTAACAATGAATGCATGTTTTTCAGAATTTTTCATTTAAATATATGATATTCAGCAATAAATTGGTAGCACTACAGCAACCTATGAATTGAATCCCCAAGTAGCATGGTTTAAATGAGAATTTTCTAGATTTGTACAAAATAGACAACTATAGTATTACTGGATCATTTTCAAGGATTATGTATATAAGTGGGAGTTTTGTAAAATATGTATATAGTATGCTCAAAGTAACTAATTTTAAATTAGAAAAATACTGTGAGATTGCAGATTTTAATATACACTCCCAGAAGGATATTATTGTTCTCAGAATTTATAAATCACCAAGTACCTCCATAGAGGAATTCTTAGTCCATTTAGACATGGTATTAGCTAAATCTATATACATATATATATATAAAATGAATCGCCCATCACTTCTAAGCAATTGTACCAAATTGAACATTTTTTTGTTGTGTTCGTTATTGTCACAACAAGGTTTGTGGAGCAGAAAATGTTTAAAAATACTATGGGAAAGTGTCTAAAATCTCATTATATGAATAAAAACAGTGCCAAGGGAAAGCACTTCAGTTAATAGCCGCAGTTGGCAGTGGTACCACAGTTATTTGTTGCTAAATGGTCGTAGTACTGCTATATTTTCCCCTCCCCATATAATGTTAAGGTAATGCACCAGTTTATCAACACAATGAAGCAATGTAGCAGTGAAATTTAAATACATTTTTATATATTAACTATCCTTTCCTTATTCATGTTGTTTAAAATAAAGAAGTAAAGAAGCTTTCCTAGCAACAAACATCTAGAGTAAGTACTTATTTGCCGCTAGATGGTCGAAGTAGTATTTTTCCTCCCCATTCACTGTAAGGTAGCACAACAGTTTATCGAGACAATGACACAATGCAGCAGTGAAATTCAAATACATTTTTACGTATTAACTGTCCTTTCCTTACTCCTATCGTTTATATTAAAGAAGCAAAGAAGCTTTCCTGGCGACAAACAGAGTAACTCCTTATTTATTTGCCGCTAGATAGCCGTAGCAGTATTTTTCCTCCCCACCAATGTTAAGGTAATACAACAGTTTATTGAGATGACACACTGCAGCAGTGAAATTCAAATACATTTTTATGTATTAACGGTCCTTTCCTTACTCCTATCGTTTAAAATAAAGAAGCAAAGAAGCTTTCCTGGCGACGAACACCTAAAATATGTACTTATGTGTTCGCCACCAGATGACTGTAGTACCTACTGTGGGTATTAAAACTGGGAATGGTTATTCCTTTTTCTTTTGTTTTACTCCTGGCCATGCAAAGAGAATCAAATTTCAATTGCATAGTGACATCTTTTAAAAGAATTCACTATCGATTTAGACTAGTGCATTCTGTTATTTCCCTTCTACTTATAAGGAACTAAGTAGCATGATCATTTCTGCTGAGGTTTATTTTAATTAGAATGAAGTGGATAGAGAGTAACTTTCTGCAGAATAGGTAGAGAAAGTCACGTAAATGGAACATAAGATTTTTGTAACTTGCTGCTCACTGAGCATATGTTAAACTGTAAGGTTAATATATTTATTTTCTCTACCACACACATAGCATGTAGAGATATTTTGCTCAAAATGCATCATTTTAGAACCTTTAAAAAAAAGTGTGTGTGTCTGTGGCAAAACTAAAGAACAAAAAGTCAGTTAAATGCCATGTATTTATGTTTCTAGTATCTTCTAAAGATATGAAACAAAGATTTTTAAAAAAATATTGCCCTCCAACTACCCCTGACATGGAATATTTTGAAATGTTTTTAATTTTTTTAAAAAGCACCTGTAATGACTTCTAAAATAGTATTAAATATACTTGCATAACAAAATGTTTATCTTGAATTTTCTGGGAATAGTCTGTGAAGTCTTCTTCATTTGGAAATTATTTTTTATAATCTTGTTTGTCTGCTATACATTAAATGATTGATGGAGATGTACTATACAAAAATCTGATGTGTTCTATTCACATGGCCTTCTATCATCCCTGCAACAGATTATTGTTAAAAAGCTTATGTTTCTTTTTACTTTATGCTAAATGAGAAAAATTAGCAGAAATAGTCTTATTACTTGCTTCCATGCAAGTAAAAGGGAAATAAGGGAGTATCATAGGCTAAAGTATTAGTCAAAAGCTGGTTGCTATGTAACTGAAGTTCCTTTGTTTCTATGGACAGGAGTTGAAAAATTCCCATATGAGAAAAGTATAAGTATTTCAAAGCTGAAACCAAAAACAAGGAATACCTCAAAAATGATCAACTCCACACTTCTATGTGGTAAGTTTTAGTCTATCTCTTAAATTTTAGCAGTTATGCAAAATTCCGTAAAATTCATCCAGAATAAAGCAGTCTTGAGAGGCTATTCCCAGAAAATTGAAGATATACATATTAATATACCATATTTTAATCAAAATAGTTGGAGCCATTTTTGAGAAAATCAACATTTTCGAAAAAAGTTCCATTTAAGGGTAGTTGAGGGTGGGGAGATTTTCTTGAAAATCTTCATGTCGCATTCTTGCAAGATACCAAACATAAATACCAAGTTTCATATTTCATAGTTAAGTCTTTTTGTTTTTGAGCTGTGCTGCACACACACAAACACACACGCTCATACCCCCCCCCCACACACATACACACACACACAGACCTTTTCCAGAAATGCTTTTTTTTTGATTCAGGGGGACTGAAAACAGGTATTTCCGATGAAATCTCAGTATCAAATTTTTGGGTGCATTACAATACCTTCTTTATACACTATGTACATAGTACGTGCAGAGAAAGTAAAAATGTAGACCTCTTTCAAATACAATTTATTTCAAGTAATTTTTACTTTCTCTAGCACATATATACGAGGGCCATTCAGAAAGTAGCCTCCGGTTGATTGCAAGAAATTCACCAAGTTAAATAAAAATATTTTAATATATACATCTTACAACTACATCTTTGCACTATTTTTCTACATAGTTTCCATAACGATTGAGGCACTTATCGTATCTGTTCACAAGCTTTGAAATTCCTTCTGCATAAAAATCACCTGCTTGTGCCTGGAGCCAGCCTGTGACCGCATCTTTGAGCTCTTCGTCGTCATCAAACCGCTGGGACCCGAGCCATTTCTTCATATGCATGAAGAGGTGATAATCGCTTGGCGCCAGATCTGGGCTGTAAGGTGGATGGTTGACAACGTCCCACTTGAAGGACTCAAGAAGGGCTGTTGTTCTGCGAGCAGAGTGAGGACGGGCATTATCGTGCAAAAAAACGATACCGGAAGTCAGCATACCATGGCGTTTGTTCTGTATAGCCCGTCGTAATTGTTTTAGTGTTTCACAGTACACGTCTTGATTAATGGTCGTCCCACGTTCCATGAATTCAACCAACAACACCCCTTTTGCATCCCAACACACCGTTGCCATCAATTTTCGGGCAGAAAAATCTTGCCGGGCTTTTATTGGTTTGGTAGGCAAATTTGAATGTGCCCACATCTTTGATTGTTCTTTTGCCTCAGGGTTCACATACTTAATCCAGGTTTCGTCCCCGGTCACGATTCTGTTTAACAATGGTTCACCTTCGGCCTCATAACGTGACAGAAAGTCTAATGCAGAGGCCATTCTTTGAGTTTTGTGGTGGTCGGTAAGAATTTTGGGCACCCATCGTGCACAGAACTTACGGTAACCCAATCTTGCTGTCACTATCTCGTACAAGAGAGTCTTAGAAATCTGTGGAAAATCAGTAGACAACTCCGACATTGTGAAACGTCGGTTTTCACGAACTTTTGCATCAACTGTCTGAACGAGTTCGTCCGTGACCAATGATGGTCTACCACTCCTCTCTTCATCATGAACGTTTTCTCGTCCACTTTTAAAGAAACGTACCCATTCACGGACCACTCCTTCACTCATAACTCTTGGTCCGTACACGGCACAAAGCTCACGATGAATAGCTGCTGCAGAATATCCTTTGGCTGTAAAAAATCTTATAACAGCACGCACTTCACATTTGGCGGGGTTTTCTATTGCAGTACACATTTCAAACGGCCACAAACACTAAACTAGCGCAGGCACGACTTTCACTCGACCACGGCTTGATGCCGACTGACCTGCTGAGTGCGTGAATGCACAGATGGCGTCGCTACTCCCCCCACTACCCGCACTGTGACCGATCGGAGGTTACTTTCTGAACGGCCCTCGTACAATGTAGAAGGTATTCTATTCCAACCCAAAAATTCTGAGATTTCAGTGAGAATACATGTTTTAAGAACCCTTGAATAATACAAAAGCATTTTTAGAAAAAGGGTGTGTGTTTGTGTCCCCGTATGTGTATCTGGATAGCATAAATCAAAAATGAAGCAGTGGTTAAATACCATTTTATATATACATATGTATACTTATAAACTCCTTTTTATATATGTTAATGTGTTTATTTTATTTTTTGTATTTTGCTTACCGCCCCATAAAAGGCTGCAAAGCTCAAAAACGAAAATACCAAACTTATTTTCTAAATATGCAACCCAAAGATTTTTTATGAACATTCTATCCACCTCAAACTACACTTTCATGGAAAATGTTTCTTAAATTTTGTTTTTCTCAAAAATGACTAATGATTTTGATTAAAATACCCTATATTAAAATATTTATGACAAATAAAAAGTGAATCTTAAATTCTCTGGAATAGTCTCTGAGTACCTCTTCATTCTGGATGATTTTTGCATAACTGGTGAACTGTATGCAAGATATAAGATAAAAACTTGCCCCACAAAAAATTATGATTCCATTAAAACACACAATCTATGCATTATACATTCTTTTTGTAGACTTGACCATTTTGAGACACTTCTTATTATTGGTTTCAATTTTAAAATACTTAAACTTTTCTCAAATGGGAATTTATCATTCCTTTATCTTTTCTTTTATTCTGTCCACAAAGAGAACCAAAAGATTTGACTATCACTTTAATTTAGTATATTCCCTTCTACTTATAAGGAATTAAATAAGACAATGGCAATGTTTATCTTGTTTAGTATTAAGCAGATAGAAGAATAAGCTTTTGTAAGAATAGTTAGTTTTTTTTCTTCCTGTAAATATTTCCAGTAAACATTAAATATCTGGTTATTTTTTGTGTATGTTAGTTTGTTTTTTTCTTATTATTATTGCTATTATTTAAGAAATTTGTAATGAATTCAAGATGCTTTCAATACAGGCACCTATGAAGAATACAGCAAATAAAATACAATTTGCCATTTAGTTTAAGCTCCCCATTATTGTTAACATATATTAAGTATAGTAAAAGTGCAGATCTTTGAAGTATTTCATGCTTTTGCATTAAACTAACTTTTGTTATTATTACATTTGATTCCAACCATTTTTTAAGCTTTCAACCCAAATTAACACATTGTATTTAGCCTAATCATTCAAGAGTTGGGAAGCATGGCTGAATAGATCTTTTCTACATCAAAGCATCACACTTAATTTTTTTGTGTTTAACACCTGCTTTTACACATTTTTTACCACAAGCAATGACACCGATGATGATACATGGAATGAAGATGGAGCACCGATGGAAAGCGTTGGCGGAGAAACCAGAGAAAACCACTTGGCAGTGGACAGATTCCAAAAGCAGTCACCTGGGATTGAACCCAGGCTGACTTGTTTAAATATTCAAAATCAATAAATGTTAGGTTTTTTTACTTCATGTAGAAAACATTTTTTACGTTATGTAATTTACATATAAATTAAGTATAAAAGTAAAATAAGTATATGAAATTTACTTTCCCAATCCTACTATCGGATAAGAGAGAATAAGGAAAGTGAAACCTCATGGTAAAGTTGCAAATGTACTATTCTGATATTGCATTATATTCATAGCAAACATCTCAAAGCATGCCCCCTATCTACCTTGAAGTGGTCCTGAATGTAAAGGTGACATATAAATAGAACAAATGAACCCATCCAATGACAGGAAATATTGATCCTTTCCCTTTAAAACTTCTACTGGTATGAATAATGGGTATGAAAGAATAAAGAATCTTGACTGGATTAAGTAAACAATTGGAGAAGCACCTGAATATTATGCCAGATATCTTGCTAAAACATGCATTGGAAATGATCTTTATTTTTATACCTATCCGATTTATAATGGCACACATATACTGAAACTTAGTAATGTTAATAAGCATCATTTTGAGCCCCCGCGACTAGTGGGGACAGCAAGAGGGGTCAATTTAGAGTGCAGTGAGAACTGCACTTTTAATATAAATATTTTTAATTTAAGAAAGAAACAAAACAAAACAAAACAAAAAATAATAATTTTCTTTAAGGTTAAATGTGCCATTAAGATTCGCATGAAAATTTGGACTGCTTCAAACACCCCCCCCCCCATGCAGAAACAAAAATGGCGCTCCTGGTGGCTGCATCAATTAAAAGCACTTTCAAACTATTATATATACTTTAAATAGTCTCACCAAACCATTTACATTTTTAGATTTTGTATAAGTGATGATACTGAAACTGAATCACTTCAAATGGAAATCAAAGGGGAACCTTCGAAAACACTTTGGATGCTCCTCAATTTTTACTTCAACTTTAGCATTTTCCTTCAATCTTCTCTATTTTTCTAACAGTAATGCAAATGATGCAAAGAATCATACATGTCTCGGCAGAGTACAAAATACACTCTCTGATCAAAACATTCTGTGTAATATCATGTGCAAATATTACAAAAACGTTCCAAAGGGATGTGCACAAAATCAGGAAATTCAGAAACTTATTTTGCTGTATACTGCCTTCTTTTTCTGCTTTTATATATCAGGAAGGTGCCACTCTAAAATCCTTCATGGGCAGTCACCAATGATAACCAAAAGCTGTTGGCAAGGGTGTAAAGAAACAAAACATGAAGTTAAGGTGTATTTTTTACTTCAACCTCAAATATACATCATAATAGTAATAATGATTAAAATGGAATCCCTATATTTGAAAATTATGAGCTCTGAGCCCAAGCTACCACCACTAAAATTATGGAAACACAATTAAGGAAACATAATGCAATGACATAAAATAAATACTATATTAAATTACAGATATAATTATTGTCTAATATTTCTTTTTATATACACATGTACATGTATAAAATTTTATACTAAACAAAATCCAGTGCAAGCATTTGGTGGCAGCAGCTTGGGAAGGAGAGAGAAAGAGAGAGAGGTTAGGACATCTATGACACAGACTGTATCAGGGGTAAGGCAAACATACAGAGGTCACAACACATGAGTGAGAACAGCACATCTGCCAATTCACTTCCAATTGTCCTGGGCTTCAGTTCAACTTTAACTTAAACTTTTCATTTTCTTGTTGATTTCTTCTAAGGGATATTTAAACTCCTACTGTTATAAAACTCTTTTTTTTATGTTTACATATGACAACCCTCATCCATTTGGTCATTACAACAGATAGCATAGAAAATAAAACCAAAGAAGTAAATGTTAATGTCAAACCAAGTGGTAAAAAAAAAAAAAAGATGGAGATAATCATCTACCACAGTTTTCATAAAAGATTTTCTGCCTGATTCATTTATATTCTAGAAAATATGTTTAAATAACTCTTAGTCAGAATTATTACAGGTTTGAGCATTTTCCAGGGTTAAAAAAAAGCTTTGAAGTAAACTATTCAGAACAGTATCAAACATCTTTCACAGCTTTTTGGGTTCTCAAAAATATTGAGAAGTTAATTTAAAATACATAATGGTATGTTTATAAATGCAGCACATACATACATAGCCAAATACTTCCAGAAAGCTAAAGCAATCGATTTTACATTTTGCAAGATGGTGATATAAAAGTTAATTTCTCTGGATTCTATAAGCCAGAACACTGCCTAATTTATAAAACAGCTTACTTTTAATGCATGAATAATCATCATAAACCAGGTTCAACTGGTCAAGTTGAGTAACATGCCACTTATTATTAGAGAAAGTACACAGGGATTGCAAGTTAACAGTGCTATAGGGATTGATGTCACAGAAGAAGGCAGGATTGAAAAAATAATTGTCTGCTTGTGACTAGAGTGAAGATGTAACTTAGTTACTCTTCCTGTTTTGCTTTTGTTTCAACTGTGTGCCAAACTAAGATATTTTGCTGAAAATATCCATAATTTGTGGAAGAGTTTGGATCAGAGTTCACCTGCTCCGATGGTGATCTGGAGAAAAGTTTTCCACAGTATAAATTCTACTTAAAAATATTGTAAGAACTTTACCTCAAAGTCTCTCAAAATATATTGTTGTACATTCTATTAAATGTGACCATGATGAGGGTGACTGAAGTAGCACAACACAGATTAACTGTTACATCTACAAACCACAAGTTTGCATACAAATATTGTAAATAGGCATATTAATATATATATCTTGCATTGTACTGCTTTAACACCATAGGTTACATGAATTATAAATAAACATATAAATAGCATTTCCATTTTTATGTATAAATGTTTACTATAATGTAAAATGCAATCTTGAAACATTTCATTCTGCAAAAATGGTACTGGTCCCACCTGCTTTGCTTTGTCTTTGCTGTTCAAAAATTGGTTCTTAATAGTACCTATGTACTGCTTGCATTTACAGGTAAATGTGCAGTGAACTTCAGTCTTTATGTACCCCAAATGAACCCTATTTGTACTTGTTTAACTCTGGAATGCTTGCCAGAGTATTAAAAACCTAGGTAGTGAAATGAACTCTAATAAGTATTCTGATTTCCTGTCACCTTGATTGCTTTGTTTTCCTCAGTAGGCAGCCACTTCCAGGTGGTCACTTCTTAGAAGTTTTTGACATTTCAGGTATGAGTTTAGATATATTTTTTTCTAGTAGAAAATTAACAGTGATTTTAGTTCATTTGCCAACAGAATCATGGAGAAACAAAAATGGATATGATCCTAGACTCAGCAAAATTACAGTAAGTATACTTTCGAACAATTCAGATGATGCTGGTGGTATTCTACAGTATATTTGTTACAAAACTTGGTCATCAGCAGCACAGCCTGTGTGACCTTCACTGCCTTTCCCTACGTGCACATCCTACATTTGTTCTGTCATCACAAGTGCGTCAGTCTTACTTCTGTACTAGTCCTGTTCGCACATGAATAACATTAGGAACATTTACTTTAGAAATGTTTAGTTTTGCTTAAAGTGCTTTCAAAATGCAGTATATAGTACCACAAAATGTTTATGTACGATACATATGTACATAAATCATCTTGTAGGGAAGTAGTAAGGGAATTTTAAACTAAATTTCTTGGTATCATGTTCCAAGTAGAGGGGCCGTGTTTGCTTGCAAATAAATTCAGGAAGATGGGATCAATTTGTGATAGGAAAAGATACGTAAACAGGCATGTGCTCATGGAACAGAAATTAGAGAAATCAGAGAAAGGTTAGAATGGTCACCTCAAAAATCTCTTAGGGGCCTTTAACAAGAAACTGACATTTCGAAAGCTTCAGCATGGAAAGCAACAAAGCCTTTAAAAGTCAAACCATACAAGGTTACTATTGTCCAGGAATTGCTATCACATGATACATTTCTGTAACTGGATTTTGAGGAATGTTACTGATGGAACAATTGATCCATGATTTATACTGTTCAGTGACAAAGCATGGTTTCATCTACATGGTCATGTGTCATCACAACATAATCGTTATTATGCTACAGACAAACCCATTTTCATTCATGAAATTCCCATGCATGATCAAGTAATCAGAGTATAGTAAGCAATAAATGGATACAATCCTATGATAAGGTATTTTTAGTATTTATTCAAATTGTTAATGTGATTTGAGATTCTATTTGACGTCCACACATGTGTGACTGGGTGATGGGCCGTGCTACTGCCAGCCAAGTCTATGGTACATGACCAGGAGATGGATCGTGCACCTGATGGCCAAGTTTTGTAGCATACCTGTAGAACAAATAAATACAAATAAATTATACAGAAGTAATGTGGAATTGAAATCTGTTTTAAGAAGCAATTTCAGCCCAAGTATAAATCTATAAATCTTCACATAATGAATTGGAACCCTGTCAAAAAAATATGCCTTCACATCTACCAAGGAATAAGGTGCAGCTAACTAGTTTCAACTGCACTTTAAGTGAAAAAAATTTAAGGCTTATACTCTTTTCTTTTTAAAACATAATGTTGCTGTTATCTAAATCAACACTATTGTTATTTTATCGTTTTGTAAAATTTGGACTTAACACAAGCAAACTAGTCTATTGTTCATTGTACATCATAAAAAGGTAATTTTAAGTAGCTCTGCTTTGTCTTTAATGCAAGCATTAAAGTAAAGAGTCAAGAATCATTCCACCATTTTGTGTCTAAGCCTCATCACCATGGTCTCTATTGTGATTAATTAGTAAGAAACAGGGAGGAAAATTGGAAATTATTTTTACTTAATTAGTACTCCACAACTGTCCTAGCACTAACTCTATGAATTATTATTTAGTACTATTATAGTACTTGTCATAATATGGTACTACCAAGCATTAAAATTTTCTTAGGTCTATTTTTACTTTCTCTATACGCACTATGTACATAGTGTATAGAGAATGTAAAAAAAATTTGATACCGAGATTTCACCGGAAATATATGTTTTAGGGTCCTCTGTATCAAAAGAAAAGTATTTTCAGAAACAGGTCCGTGTGTGTGTGTGTGTGTCCGTGAGTCTGTGAACACGATAACTCAAAAACGAAAGGTTGGTAAAGTACCAAACTTGGTATCTAAGTTTAGTATCTTCCAGGGATGCGATACGAAGATTTTGAGAAAAATCCCCTCACCCCAAACTACCCTTTACATGGAACTTTTTTCGAAAATTTTGATTTTCTAAAAAATGGCTCTAACAATTTTGATTAAAATATTGTATATTAAAGTTATTTACCTGACAAATAAAATGTATATTTTGAATTTTCTGGGAATAGCCTCTGAAGACTACTTTATTCTGGATGAATTTTTCATAACTACTAAATGTAAGAGATGGGCAAAAACTTAACCCACAAAAAATGTAGAGCACGTTAAAACGCACAATTTATGTTATATACATTTTTTTCGTGGAGTTGATCGTTTTTGAGATATTTCTTTTTCTTGGTTTCAGCTTCAAAAAACTTTTACTTTTCTCATACAGGAATTTGTCAACTCCTGTCCATACAAACAAAGAAACATCAGTCACATAGCAACCAGCTTTTGGCTTTCACTTTAACCTATGGTACTCCCCCATTTTGCTTCTACTTACAATAAAGCAAGAAATAAGACTATTTCTGCTAATTTTTCTCGATTAACATGAAATAAATAAAAGATAAGCTTATTAACAATAATAATTTACAGAGATATAGAGAAAGTCATGTGAATGGAACACATCAGATTTTTGGTTTTTAAAGCTCAATAAAACACGTGATTTACCAAAATTACTTTGTTTGCTTTGGAGGTTTTGTTGTGCTAAGTGATTCATAACTGCAGAGCTGCCAACATGATTCACTAATGCACTATTTTAGATCTACTCTGAATTGCTTCAAGATTTAGAAAAAGGCATAGATTATTTAAGGAAATTATACAGGAATTTAGAATAATGTAAGGAAAGGAGAAGTGGAGATACAGGGACTAGACTATTTGTAAAGTAAGGAATAACTAAAGTAAAGGAAAAAGCTCAGATGAAGTACAAACAAGGTTGTAAGTAGCGACAGTGAACAGTTTATAGAGTTTTGTGAATTAAATCCTCTGGACATTTTAAATGGAAAATATGGAGAAGATAAGTATGGTGAGTTAACAATCTGTAAATAATAATGGAAAAACTGTAATAAGACAATATTATTTGGCTTATTGTTATTAGTTAGTGAATAATTTAATTTAAAGTTTTAAACTTATATTCATTCTATTTCATTTCCATTAGCAGTGGATATTAGAGTTAAAGTTGATCAGTTAGAACAAAATGATTGCAAATATGATTAAAGATTTAAATGGAAGGAAGAATGTAGGAGTAAATTTTCATAATTGTATTATTGAACTCCAAATATAGGCATGCCATTTTGAAATAAAAAGTTTGGTAATAGAAGCAGAAACAGAAAAGTATTAAATTTTGTAATGCAATGGGCAGACGATAGATGCTATTGAAAAAGAGGAAAAATACAATTTGGGAAGGGTGGTTTGACAAGGAATGCAAGAGTAAATAAAGTAGTGAAACAAAGATTAGTAAAATGGAGAGATAGGAAATCATGTCTCCAATGAAAGTAAAAAATATTACCAGAAACAGAAAATCAAAAACATAAATGAAGGTTCGAAAATGCAAATAAAGTGATTAATATAATAGGCAATAAAAATGTGGAAGGTTATAAATCGACATACAAGAAATATACCAGTGCACCCAATACATCTCAGGGAGAATGGCAAAATTGTTTTAAAGAAACGTAATGAAATATCATGGTGCATGGAAGCTAGGAATATTTTAGAAATTAGTAATGTTAGTATATTAATTAATAAAATAAAAAATGAGGAAGTAATAGAACAGGTCAAACTGCTGAAAATAATTAAAATAACCAGAATAGATGGTATTAAAACAGAATTTCTAAAGAAATGGTTGTTCTAATGGGGAAAGAGTGGAAGCAATGACCAAATATATTCAATTCAATGAAAGGATGCATGTTGCAGAATTGAAGAAAACAAATTACACATCAACATACAAAGTCAAAGGTATATAGATAAGCCTAACAGTTACAGGAGCATGGCTTTATTATCTAATGTAGGAACAACTGTTGCTAGTATTTTGACAAATAGATTACAAAAATGGATAGTACAATACAATATACTATCAAAATACCAAACAGGGTTTCTTAAAGGAGGAAGAACTGACAACATTTATTTTAAAAACCTTAATAGATAAATATTTAAAAAAACAGATTTGAAAAAGCTTTTGATAAAAATAAAATGCAGTCATTGTGGTATAAGTTTTCAGATAAAGAGGTCAGTAGCCATATGTTAGATGTTTTAACACAAACTAAAGCAAGACAAGAAAAGAGGCCATGACAAGGATGTACGCTCAGTCCGTTTCTATTAAATATATACATTACTGACATGTTACAAAATATACTGAAAAACAACAATTTTTGCCAGTGATAAACATCATCCAAATTACCGTCTATTATTTGAGGATGTTTTAGTAGTTTTTACATTTCAGTAATTGACCTAAAACAGACTCTGAAGGAAATTAATAAATATTATTGAGAATAGAGCCTAAACATGAACTAAGACTACACACAAATCTTAGCATATAATAACTCACAAGTTGGAAACAAATGAAGTAGTTTAAGTGTATATTAAAATTGAGTTAGATAAGTGACACTCTTAAACCAAGACTTGTGCTTCAAAAACGTCCGCTCTCATCATCAGTTAATGACTGACTGAGGACTGGAAGTTTTGCTCTGTGATCCATTATGGTGGAAAAATCTGGTGTTCTCAGCAGAAGTTCAAAATTCATGGGCTGGAAAATACTCTCCCAAATCATGAGTTGGGTTGTTTACAAGTTTTAAAAACATTGCATCATTTTCTATTTCATGATGAGGTCAAAATGATGTGTAACTGCCCGTTTTTGTTGCATATGTCTGAAATGTTCTTTTGACCTGATTTGTAGTCTTCTTTTTGTTTGCATTTCAACGTAATTAAACTGCAGTCTTTACAATTTTGTAGATGCCCAATTTCTGGTTCACGTGCGGGGGTCTTTGATGTCTGCTTTAAGTTCATATTTTTTGTTGAACCGTTTACTCATGCTCAATCTGTTTTATTTTTAAGATTGTTTTTAAATTCTGGGATAACATTGCGGCTTCTATATACTGTGCAGTGGATAATAGGTTTGTTTAAGCTTTTAAATGCCTTATATTTGCTCCTGGGACAAGCATAGAATGCTAGCAATATTTAATATACTGTTCTAGTTCTACTGCATACATGCTGGTGAAAAACACCTAAATGACTATCAGCGTAGCCTGTTAAATGCTTAAATTATTCCAGAAAAAATATAAAAAATGTAACAATGCAGTTTTGATTATGATAACTGCTCTTACTTTTGTTTCCAGAAGAGTTATGTTTACAATCCTGATGTTTAAGAAGGCTTTTGACACAATTGTGAAATTTGTTTGTGTTAATTCTACATCAGAGGCACAATTTCTCCCAGAACTTATTTCAGTCCAATATTTCATTTTGTATCTAAATGATCTTCCTTTGAATATGTACTTTCAATAGAAATTACTAAAATAAATAAGTCCATTTCAGCAATGGCTTTGTAGAAATGAGCTTAATCTCTCTTCAATTTTTTTTTTATTTAATGGCTAAATGTACTTGAGCAGCATAACTTGTTAGCACTAAATGGGAAACATAGTATCTAGTAATACATTCCCTGGTCGAATTCAGTTAATAGAGGATCCCACGGACTCAATTCAATAGTATACTGCACTGACTATGGATGAAGTAGACTGAATGAAAACCCCTTGGTAAAATCTGAAATGTGGGTAATCGTTTTTTTTCTTTATTTCTCTTTTAAAGTTTCAATACCCTTTAACCTGATAGTTCATATGAATGAAATGTGTGAAATTATGTTCAAATAAGCCTGGAGTGGGGCCCATAGAGCTTAGGGTTAACCCAACATTCATTTTCTCAGTATAAGGGAAAATCCCAGAAGAAACCTTATCCTAGCTCACCTTGACCAACATTTGAAATTGACACCTCTTGAATGTGAGGCAGAAACACTATCCCCACACTACAGAGGTGTGTCATAGGTAATTTTGCCTGTAGTAAACTGAACATTAAATGATAATAGCAGTAAGTTTTTCACTTTAATTAAAATATGCACAAAGCATCCATTTTGAGCATGCAAAAAATATTACTTGGCAGATTTAGTATGAAATACTCTTGAAAATTGGCAATTTGTTACTGAATCTCAAGGTTTCAATTATGCAACAAACCTTGATATTTAAAAACAGTTTAGAAAAGCAAAATTGGTGAATAGTAAAAACAGTTTTGGAGAGAAGATGACAAACATATTGGTTTTAGCAAGTGTTATAACTTTGTTGTTAGTGATTGGAGGAATTGAGGTAAACCCCGGCCCTGCAGATATAATAACAATGCTGGAAAACCTGACTGAGAAAATAAACAAAATAGAAGGTATGGAACAACGAATAGGTAAACAATTGGGAAAGATGGCAACAGATATCAAAGAAGATGTTAGAGTTGAGGTGCAGGAAGCAAGAAGGGAAGTTGAAATGGTTAAGGAAAGAATGGAAAGATTGGAAGAAAGGGAGAGAAGATTTAATTTAGTGTTCAAAGGAGTTAAGGAAAGAAGGTATAAATGACGTCAACAGAGGAAGCAACAGGAGGAGGAGCCACCAGTGACGTCACCCAAGAAAATAGTGTCACCGAGAAGAGGGGAAGTAATAGCAGCACGTAATTTGGCTTCGAAGGAAAAGAAGGCGTGGCAACAGAGTAGCGGGGAGAATACAGAAGGGGAAGAAGACAGCATTATATCATCTGAACATGGCCGCATTCTAGTTTTAGACAGAAATAAAATGATTCCTTCCGGAGAAGGGATACAATTAAGGAGTAAAAGAACACTAGAAACATTTAGATCAGGCTCACAATAGGGAAGGGAGAATATAAGGAGGCTTGGATTCTGGAATTGTGAGGGAGTTAAAAACAAAATATATGCGGGGAGTTTAAATCAATTATTGACCAAACTTGATTATCTCGCGGTAGCTGAAACATGGTTAAAAGAGGACCAGGTTTACGTAAAGGATTTTGATTTTGTAGGGATAAAAGGAGAGAAGGTAGCAAGAAAGGGGAGGGCATCTGGAGGCATAGGCTTTTTTGTAAAGAAGACGTTAAGTAAAGGAGTTGAAGAAACTTGGTCAAGGAGAAAAGAAATACTATGGATTGTATTAGAGGAGAAACAAATAGTTGAAAATGTTATATGTATAGGCATAGTATACAATCCTGCTCTTCCTTCACGCTTTCATAATCCGGACCTCCTTAAACCTAGAGATAGAAATAGAAAATTTAAAGGAGAGATATGGTAATTCTGAGATTATATTAATGGGAGATTTTAACATTAGGATTGGCGAAAATGATGTTGGAGGGAATAGCAGGATGAGTAATGATACATTAGAGAAATCTGAGAAAATTAGATACAGCAAAGATAAGATAGCTGATAAAGGGTATATGAAATTTATAGAATTCTGTGAATTGAATGCCTTTGATATTTTGAATGGGAAATATGGAGAAGATGTGAATGGAGAATATACGTATGTCAGTAATAATGGTCAAAGTGTGATTGATTATGTATTATGGCCAATTAATATGGGGTATATTTTAAGTAATTTTAAGGTACTAAATTTAAGTTTTAACAGTGGTCATTTTCCATTGATAGACATAAAAACACGCACAGAGGTAGTGTTCAAAAAAGGGGGGAAATTGAGTAAGTATGAAAAATGGAAGAATGAGAATGAAAAGGAGTACAGGGTAGTGAGAGAATGTATTTATCTAGGAGTTAAAATTGATAGTGGTGGCAATTGGGAAAAGCAAAAGAAATTTGCATTGGCAAAAGGAAAAGGAGCTTTATCAGCTATTAGAAGTTGCAAATACAAAGCACCTAATATAAATATTAGATGGTTAGAAAAAGTGTACAATATGGTGGTTGAGGCAAAAATGCTATATGGGATAGAAGTATGGGGATTAGAAGGAGGATGGGAAGTCATAGATGAGGTGCATAGGAAATTTTGCAAAGAAATACTGGGGTTACCAAATGCAACTGTTAGGCAGGTAGCACAAATAGAGCTGGGTAGAGTGGCAAGTAAGGGAAAGATTATGGAAAGGGCATTGAAATTTTGGCATAGAATATTGAAATTGGAAGAAAGGAATTTGTTAAAGCGGTGTTTAGTACATAAAGAGAAAAGTTTAAAGAACAAGGGATGGGTAGACTGTCTCAGAAATAACCTGGAAAGTAGTGGGTTAGGGGAAATGTGGAGAAGAAGAGAAAATAATGTGAATAACTTCTGGAAGTTGGTAAGGAAAAGATTTGAGGATTTAGAAATACAACAAATATTTAGTGAAATAACTGAAAAGAGATCTTTAGTTTTCTATATACCAATGAAAGTCTCATGGGGAAGGGAAAAGTACATTGATGTGACAAATAAAGAGGAGCGAGAAGGTATTGATTGCATGGCTGAAAGCAGGAGTATGGAGATTAAAAGGTTTAAGGAAAGGTATTCCACAAAATCAATGTCCTATATGTGGCGGAAATGAAGATATGGAACACATTTTATTTAAATGTAAAGGGACTGAAATTTGAAGAAAAGAGTATATTAATAAGAAATGGTTTAAAATAGATAGAAATGTAGCAGTAGTTGAAATGTTTCAAAAAGATAGTAAGAGGATTGGACAATTCTTATGCAAAGTGAAAAATAAATGGAGATGTACAGTAAATAGACAAAATGGTGTAATAAACTAGAATTAATAAACTATTGTAAAATATGAGTATGACCGGTAAAGAGCCAGGGCTGAACACAGGTCATATTCACCTGTATAAAGCTTAGCATAAATAAATATTTAAAAATCATACATTCTGCAAAATTTATAAAGGAATTCATCACAGTCTCAACTAGATTAACTGCAAAATTATTTTGAGGTGTTTCCATTTGTGTGCATGATAAATCAGTGGAGGAAAAAATCCCAACTTGGTCAGTCCAGAGTAAAGATGAAGCATAACATTATGATGGAAGCCATTGGCTTTTTATATTACTTTATCTTACAATAATATTTATTCATATAAGGAATAGAGAGTCTGTTATCAGAAGAGTGGTATTGGAGAATGAATGGGAGCTGTTTGCTCTAGCAGCAGTCATAAAGAATGCTCATATGTTTCCTCCACATGTTCATTCACACAATTAAAAGTGCTTTCAATTTAGATATCTTAGTTTTCTATTTATTTCTGTCATATACATTAACTTTTACCTCTCACATCACTGCTACTAGAATGTTAAGTAATTGTTATACATTGTATTTTGCTGTCAAAATTTTCCAGACATAAACTGACAGATATAACGGCCAAAGTAAGCACCTACTTGAGTTGCACCCCTCTAGTCTTAATAATTGGCCAATGTTAACAAGAGGTTAAGGGATAGGAATGTGGCATTTAAACATGCAAGATTTGTTTCTGTCTCTATACAAGGGTCAGTCATCAACTTATGAGGATGAACACAATAACATTTTTAAAAATTAGATTTGATCATGGGACCTTTTCAGTGCACATCCATTGCACTTTATATAATATTTCATCCTTTCAAACTACTTTCAAATGCCAAAAGCAATTCTTCTTTCGAAAGATTGCATTGTAGCTTCAGGTGAATCAAATCATTGATCTAAAAGTTTTTCTTTGATTTTGTGGAATAAAAGAAAGTTGTATGAGCCCAGTTCTGGACAATAGGGAAGATGGAACAAATACATTGCTCCTAACTCTTGAAAAATCGGTTTGTTTCTAATGCAGTGTGGGCAGAGGCATCACTGTGGTACAACGAAATTCCACACATACCAGTCTTAGGGCACTTTGATCAAAGTTAATTGAGGACTTTGCTGTCATTTTGTGGGTACCATCTGGCAGCGAGAGTCTTTAAACTTTAAGTGCAACTGTCACAATAGCACTACTAGGTTGGAAGAAAATAGATCTTGCTCACCCCTCTTTTGTTAGGGGTTTCCTCTTCTAAGAAGACCCAGACCAATGACTGTCAGTTTCTGGATCATACTGGTACATTGGTAAATGTTAGCTCTTATTTTATTGTTAAATGTGTTTCTGGATCTTCCAACAAATTTTTCTACAATTTCCTGGCACAATTGCATTTGTGCCATTTTCTACGCATTGTAACTGAATGGGTGATCCAGTGACTGCAGTTTCTTGATATGAAGTTGTTCTTTAAGGATGACGTCCACTGCTGTCAATCCAATACTTATGACTTCTTGAATCTAAGAATATGTGCAATGACGATCTTCCCACATGTGCTCTGCTTTCATAATATTTTCATCCATTGCTGTAAATGGCTGCTCTACATGGAATTTATTCAGGGAATCTTTTCCTCTTCTAACCTCTGCTGCAAACCATAAAAAAAAATTGTGGATTGCAAAGAGCAAAGATGACCAAATGCCTAATGCAGCCTTTCAAGGCATTCTCTCTCACCTAAACTGACTTTAAAGTCAAAGAAAATCATTCCACATAAATATTCTTACTTTAAATCCATCTCAGCATATGGCATAGCAACACCTTATGCACAAATACGGAAATGCTGATGCTGCACATTGTTGCACTTTACCATGGCTTGCACATTTACTATCTGAACTTCAATTAATAGAAAGACTGCTTTGGTCTACCACAAATCATTGTTTCCATTCTCAAAACTTTCAGAGTGTCCCTTGTATATTAAGACTGCTAGCTATAGCCTTTCAACTTTTCTTTACAGACTTAGACATAAAAGGTTACATTTATAGAGTTGAGAATTGCAGATTTATCGCAATAAACCTGGAGGAAAAAAGTAAAGTTTAAACATCATTTTCTATGAATACAGAAAATAAAGATTAATACTTATGTTAAAGAAAAAACATACATACATTAAATAAAAGTATGAATTTCACTTTTATCCACACCAGGAAAATCTTCACCATTGGCATTTGTGAACTCTTTCTTACATAAAGAGCCCTGCCAAAACTACACGTACTTCACAATGTCAAGAAAAATAACCAGGTGGTATACAGTTTTAATCAGAAACATAGGACAGATTTTCAATGTTATGCAAAAACATTTACATGCATTTACTGATAAATTTTGAGTTTAGAGAGGCAAATTTTCTTGCCAATCAGGTAGTACAAATAGAGCTGGGTAGAGTGGCAAGTACGGGAAAGATTATGGAAAGGGAATTGAAATTTTGGTATACAATATTGAACTTGGAAAGAAGGAATTTGTTAAAACAGTATAGCAAGAGAAAAGTTTAAAAAACAAGGGGTGGGTAGGCTGTCTCAGAAGCAACTTGGAAAGTAGTCGGTTAGGGGAGAAGAACAGAAAATGATGTGAATAATTTCTGAAAATTGGCAAGGGAAAGATTTGAGGATATAGAAATACAAAAATATTTAGTGAAATAGCTGAAAAGAGATCTTTAGTTTTTCATATACAAATGAAAGATGCATGGGGAAGGGAAAGTATATAGATGTGACAAATAAAGAGGAGCAAGAAGGAATTGCATAGGTGAAAGCAGGAGTACGGAGGTTAAAAGGTTTAAGGAAGGGCATTCCACAAAATCAATGTCCTATATGTGGCGGAAATGAAGACATGAAACATATACTATTTAAATGTAAGGAACTGAAGTTTGGAGAAAAGAGTATATTAATAAGAAATGGTTTAAAATAGAAAGAAATGTAACGGTAGTTGAAATGTTTGCAAAAGACAGTAAGAAGATTGGATTTGCTTATATAAAGTGCAAAATAAATGGATATGGACAGTAAATAGAGTCAAACATGGTGTAACAAACTAAAATTAAGAAGCTATTGTAAAATATAAATATGACCGGTAAAGAGCCAGGGCTGAGCACTGGTCATATTCACCTGTATACAGCTTAGCATTACTTGCCAACATTTTTCAATTTAAATTGGGTTTATTACTTTGGTTCAAGTCGACCTTGGGGTTAGAAACCCCCAAGCTGAGCCTTATGACCAGATTAGTCTTTTGGTTACTATGTAAAATATTTTTCTGCAAATAAAATACATTTTTTTTTGTAATAGTTCTAACTGATATGACATATGAAATTTGAGATAAATACAACAGATTTACAAAACTTGTTTTAGTGCCTTCACTTTTCTGGATGATTTTCAGGAAATAGATCCATCCATCTGGTAAGTTTATATACTAAATTAGAATTCCAATCCTTAAGACATTACGCTAATTAATTGAGTAAATGTAGTCAGATTGCTCTAACAATAACAATTTACTGTTATCATAACATTTTACAAAATGCAATTCAATTTTTGAAATAAAATTGCAATAATTATGGTTTAGAGAATCACTAAACATTATATCAAGAGAGTGGCAACATTTGTACCTGGCATTCACAAGACTGGACACCACATTTATATTGCACAATTGTCCATGCATCATAATTGACTGCCAAATTTGGCTTATAGGGACCAATTATGTTCTTATATTCACTCGAAGCTCAACCACAAGCCTTGAGACTTTCCATGTTTATGTATCAATCAATACCTTATAGCAATACAATCAATCAAAACAATACCAAGTGTTATCATATAAACTTTAGATACAGCATATATTTGTTCACTGTTGTAGCATTGGTTGAAATTTAAAATAATGATGTATTATGACGACTTTGTGTATCTGAGTTTTCTTAGCATATGGACCATAGAAAAAATGTGTTGGTAAAGCTGTTATTTAGAACAAATACGAATAACCATAAGATTTTTTTCTTTTCTTGCCCCAATAGTTTTTCCTATGCAAATGCCATTTTGAGATTACAACAGTAACTTGTTTACAAGCTATTCTAAAATTGTGTCACTTGCACTTTCAGCTGAAACAGCCATTTTATGAGTATACAAGTTCAGAGGTAGGGATGCAAATAGTACAACCAATATCAGAAACAACACATGTACAGTATGACGTGAGCTTAAACTAGTACTTTTTCTTGCTTCTTTCAAAGAAAAACAGTACTTTTCAGCATCCTGGTTGTTTCTGCTGGGACATAGGGGGAAGATTTTTTAATGGGATAGTTCTGTGTAAAACTTATGGAAAATAGACATCCTAGAACAGGGATTACTAACTGGTTGCCCTTTGAGTAAAGCAAAGAGGTCAAACAAATTTGCTTAATGCTTCTGAAAATTGCCTATTGTGCACTGTCCGACCAACTGTATGGAAAGCAAGAACAGACAATTCGTTTGGTGCTGTGGCAGTGTGCAACATTTTGTGTTTGAAACATGTAATCCACCTTTCATAGGTTAATACACCTATTGTACATTCATGATTGGTACACAAATTGCTTTATTATGTTTCTTGCATTAGTATTTATACTTTGGAACATATACATATTTTCATAGATTTAGTGATAATTGATTTTACCATAAATAATTGCAAAAGCATAATAGCAATTATTAAGTATTAACATGATAAAATAACAAGCTGCTTAATTTGGTTAATACCATTGTAATTGCATTATATTACCAATAGTATAAGCACTAATTTGTAACAAAAAACTTTCACATTTAATAGCAGTGAATATGAACTGGCATCTTGGTTAATTAATTGGGACTGAACACAATTTGAAAGAAACCTTCTCCTTGGTAACTGTCATACCTACTTGAATGAATTGCATAATGATGATGAAAATTGAATTTTCTGAGTTCAGAACTTTGCTGAAAACTAAACACTTATTCTGCCACTTTCTATAAATATAGATTCCTGCCAGGCAGACATAAATATAGGAGTTGATGGCTTGCATGTAGCATTGCTTTCTGTTCCTAACACTATAAACTGACACGCAATACACTATACAAGGAAAGAGTCAATCCGTACTGTCACATGTTTAACCACTGCATGCACAAAGCAAGTCTATTTGCACCATCACAAAATGAAGCAAGTTGGTGATGTCTGTTGTAGACAAACATACAAGTAGGAAAGTTTGATGATACTCTATAATTAAGAGCATAACATTTATAGAGAACAAGGAGTTTTAAAGCTTTAAGTTCTTCAAAATCAATTGTCAAAGCAATTCATAGCAACTTAGAGGACATCAGAAAACAATATCACTTAACAGAATTAGAAAAATAGAATTTTAGAATTCCAGTAATAGACCTTCATCAGATTATATCTGCTTCTGCAACTGTTGCTCTCAAAATGCTAGAAAACACTTTGAGGAGGTAATATATCTTAGCTACATGTACAGTAAGTGATTTACTGATAGCAGTCTTAAATTTTTTATTTCGTTTGCAACTAATAGTTGTTGCCAAATTTGTATTATTCAATGAGTTATTATACCTTCTTACTGGTAGGTTTTGGCTGGGAATGTCCTTTATTTAAAAAGGATAAGAAAATATATATAACATCCTTAATTCTGTAATGGAAAAAATAAATGCTGTAATTGACGCACATAATGCTCAGAAAAGCTTTACAAACATTTTAGAAAACATATAATGCCACTTACGTTTAAAGACAGTACAAGTAAAATGGGACACACTGTTGTGTACTATATGCACATTTGCGACTTTGCTTACCAGCTGCAATTGATCTACCACTCTAATGTTATCTTTTGAATGATGCCAAATATTTCATAATGAAATATCTGCACCAGTATTTAAGGTTATTGTAAAGCATTTTATTGTAAAAAAATTAATTTTCATCTGGACTTTTATTTCTTCTCTTTCTAGTTTTAGTTCTTCAAAATAAGATTTCACAGGCATAAAAATATATAGTATAACAAATATGAAGACATCAAATGATAAAAGCTTTATGTTGGTTGAGTATCACACTGTTTACCCTCGACAAAATTATGATAACTTGGTTGGAATAACAGCAAAAAAAATGAACAATGTGCCTCACTCCTCTTTGCTGTATTCCATCTTACTGTGATAACCTAGTGTATTGTTTCCACCATACTTTTTGCATTCTATCTTGATGGCATCCTAAAGAGGTCCTGTCATAGCTCCTTTTTTATCCTATACACTATTATTTCTGAACACTCAGTAGCCTTAGTTTTTTATCTTATTGCCTTATTAGCACTTAGTTTACTTGAATAATGTAATATATTGTTATTTATATTTTTTATTAATTTACCAACATTTTATCTCTTCATAGTCCCTAAAAATGTACAATTACTTACATAAAATATTAAAAAATAACCTACATAAGTTTACACGATATAAATGTATGCACTTCCTTACAACACCGGCATTATTGCCCTCTCTCTGGCACCTATTAGCTCAACAGATGCATGACTTTTGTCATACACAATGAATGCAAGAAGTTACAGAATTCCAACTTCCTATAAAAATGATCTCAAACTTCCTCAATGTTTGCTTTATTTGGGTCCAGTTATAATTCCAATAACAAAAGTTTTTTGCTGGGTAACTTTTATACTTCATAGGTATAGAAGTTTTTAAATTATCTAATTTAAAAAATTATAACGCTCCTCTTATTAAAAATAGGCTCATATCAGAACTCTAGTTTAGTCTAGCAAAGGAAAAATATTGTTGCATTCTACTCATTTATTAGTTACTGTGAAATAAGCATAAAAACAGTGAATATCAATTTTACTGGAAAACATGTTTTCTTTAAAAATTTGCATTCATAGAAATCCATAAAGCCTCTAAAAATGATATAATCTGATAGAAAAAAATATTCTACATAGAATGATGTGTTCAGAGCTGAAAATAATAACAACTGAATATTTAAACCATGTTATTGACAATTGATGACAGTGCGAGAATAGAAGAGGACAAAACTAATGGCAATATGTATGTGTTAGAGACAGAGACAGCATTTATCTCCATACTGTCTTTTAAGGTTGACAAGTTAAAATTTTATTTCAAAGTCAAAACAAATATTTGTCCCCAGATATATGTTCCATGTGCACCATTTGCATCTAGAACACACTCCATATTTGATTATTTTTTACCCCTAAAAATTTCTTTGTATACAGTTTTAGGTACCTTATAAAAGCATATGGCTGATATGTGATCTTTGGAGGTTACTATAATAAGCACAAACTCAGCATATTTTATATAAGTTGCATCTGTTCAAAAAAAAAAAAATTAAAACATCCTTTAATCAAGAACTTTTATGTAAAAAACAAAGACTTCAGTTGTTTGCAAACACACTACACAGAAAAGCAACAGGACAGAGATGTATGAATTGGCAGATGTCTGAGGGTTCATAAGTTCATTATTTAAAGACGTTTTCTAAGCCCAAAATTTCAAGCTACTGATCCAGATTTGTTCTTTTTCCTGTTATTATTTGCAAAATGCAGTTTTACACAAACAGTAATTAGCTCTTTTCTTAATGTTTTAATCTTGAAAGAGATATGTGCTCCGAAATAAACACTGGAAGATTATTTCTGAAATGCATTTTTTCCATCTTAAATTAATATAAGTAATAAATGCAAGTTAAAATTGAGGTAAAGTTTCACCTGTATACCTAATAACATAAATACAGACAAAAACTTGTTGTACATGTTAGAAATAAATTCAGTTTAACATAAACTTAACAATAGGTAAACTGATCATAATAGAATCACAATATCTCATTCAATTAACAGCATTATAAATAATCTATAAAAGGTTATTTTGTGCTGATTCATTAATAATTCAAAAGGACACATTTAAAGTTGATCACATTTCAGCTCCCATAATCATTATAAACATGTCCAATACAAGGATCTGAATATTTAATACACTACCACTTGAGGATTATGCATAACAACTGATATCTTCCTTAGATTCTGCAGGTGCATGGAAAAGCCACCAAGCTGCATCAGCCCTTACACAGATATTTTACAAGAGAATCTGAAAGACATTTCTTTAAAAGAAAAGCAATGATAGATTTCCTTAATTATGCTCCACGAACATTCTCCTAATCTAATGTTTAACATGTTGAATGGAAAGTTACCAATAGTACAAATAACTTTCCTTGGTTTTCATACTTCATACACCTTTCTTTCCAAAATTTGCTTTTTAAATAAATATAAGGCAGGAATGCCAAATTTTAGAAACATACAATGAATAACTATTACTGAGCACAATTCACAGCCTCTTCTCTTCAGTATTTTGCCAATAAACTTCAAACTTCAACAGAAATGGAAATTCTTTGCATGACCTAAGCCATAGTTTTTAGCTAAAAATGCATTAAGTAATGATTATGGGAGAGGTGGTTTGTAATATTGCCTTTCTCTTTTTTTTTTTTTTTTTTTTGTACAGTTTAAGAACACACAAAAGTACAGGAAAAAAATTAGAAAAATTTTAAAGTTCAATTTACAGGCAGAAAAAACATGCATTTATAATGTATATGTATATATAATCCTAAGAATTTGTTAAATCTACAACATACATCAGATACCTATGAAATACTTCCAGATGTATGGCCCTATTTGGTTGTATTATATTTCTCACTTTGTCCATTGCATCCATTCCAAAAGATGCAACGATATAATATGAAGTGCTTATGAGAGTTCTTGGAGAAAATTGACACTTAAATGAGATGAGTTCTTTTTCTGTTTTTAATTGTAATTGTCTACCTACATAAGGGGTCATAAGAATTTCATTTTACAAGTAATATCAGCTTGGTGTGTTGCTGTAATAAAATCATTTGTCTTTCTTTGCAAATCAATCACTCAAGAGACATTGTATATGTAGGTATATTTCTAATCCATATGAATCCTTTTTTTTTCTCTCCACACACAAACTTTATTGTTCTCAAACTAATGTCTCTTTCCATAAATAAAAACATTCCTAGAAAAAGAAAACTTCAAAGCTTCTTATTTCTTTTGCTGTTTATTTATATCTTAGATAGTAAAAAACTAGCTATATGCTACACATAAAATTGTAATCAATGTGCCGAAATCTGCAAAGCTTGGAGATGTGCAGTGTTAATAATGTCCCTTAAAGTACGAACACTCTAAAACTGACAGAAGGCAATTCAACATTGTTTCTATTAGAATATGCTGCTCACCCATTGCTCTGCCTCCAGAGATTTGTTGTACTTATTCGTACACATTGCTTTACGTTACTTACCATAGTCATTATTAAGAACATCTCTGCATCCATCAAACAACATAGTATCTTGTAGACATCTATAATTTGTTGAAATGTCCACAAAATGTATGTAACGTCTTTAACTGTCACATTAAATTACAAATATCTAAATTTTATTAATGCAACATTTTTCCTCACTCTCTTCCCTCAGTAATTCTTAATATTTGCATCACAGGAAACATTTATATTCTTTTAAAATTTTCTGGCGTTATAACATGGTATAATTTCATACTTACACACACCGAGCCTTTAGTCCATCTGACAGCTCTAACAAAGAAAACATGTTTATATGTGAACTACTCACTATATGAAGAAAGGTCTTTTAGCCACCCCTTTCTTTGTTTTTAAGTCAAATTTTAGTATTTGTTTTACACAAACTGTAGTGAAGCTTCCTTATTTCTATATAATTTACCTTTTTTTCTCTTTTTTTTTCAAATTTGTTTCAGAAACTTAAACACAGGATACACAAGCCATGTACAGAAGTGGCCGCAAGTAATGCATAATGTTTTATTACCATTTGAAGAGGTTTATAGCACCTGCAAACCAAACCTTTCCCAACACTTCTTTATTAGGTTAACAAAAGTGTAACAGTCTCTTGCTTATGAGCAGCTTTGGTCAAAGTGAAACCTTCGAGTAGAAACACACATCTTTTTTTTTTTTTTTTTTTTTTTTTAACTTATTTCAAAACTTAACAAATTGGTAATTTTGTTATACTGACATGAATTTGATTGGAATTACTTTAAAAACTTGTTAATTGCTTTTAATTTTGGAGTATTAATAGCAAATGCATTATAATTTATTTATGGCTATTATAAACTTAAAACATAAAGCTTATTTTAGAGAATTTTTTTTTTTTTTTGGTAGTGTTTAACGCCCGCTTTAACAACTAATGGCAATGCAAGCGGTGATACTGATGATACATGAATGATGGAGCACTGGTGGAATGCGATGGCAGGGGAAACCGGAGTACCTGAAGAAAACCCGCCCCAGCGCCATTTTGTCCACCACAAATCTCACATGCGGTCGCTTGGGATCGAACCCCGGCCGTCGAGGTGAGAGTCGAGTGGTCTAACCACTCAGCCACGGCGCGGCCCATTTTAGAGAAGAGAAAGAATGTTATTTTTATGCACTGAGCAAAAAACAATGTATATTTTACTCCACATACTTAACAAGAATCTCCTACATAATGAGAAAGAAAGGTCATTAAATATGATCTGTTCTATTCATTACTTGAGGCGACTTCTGTACATCTTATCATTTGAAGAACAGTATATTTTTTATTATTGAGATGTATTCATTACGTAGATTTGATTTTCCTTCACTCACCATTCTCTACAATTTAGAGAGAATCGTGATTGCAAAATATGTTCTCTGAATGCAAGTTAAGAGATTTTAAGGAAGGAAATAAATAGTTACAAAAAGAATAAATGAACTCAAGTTATGTGATGTAATATTGTGCATAATTATTTATATTGCAAGATTCTAAACACACGGAAGACAAGAGGCGATACAAGACACATACTTGCAGTATACACTTCTATCATACAATTACAAATTTTAAAAGGGCTTTGAATGCCATTGCTGGCTGAGTAAACATGATATACAGTGCAAGAAAAATTCTATTTTTTTCTCCTTTTTTTTTTTTTTTCAGTTATTTTATATTACATTAACAATGCTAGTACTAAAATCTTACAGCCCAAATACTTTTTAACTTCCCCCAAACACATCCAGTTAGCATGGCAAATTATTTTGCTACCAGAGGTTTATTACCTTTTTCTTTTTTTCTTTTTACTGTTTTTTTTTTTTTTAATTATGGTGTGAGACAGATATACACACATTATATACACACACGTACTCCCATCCATACAGGAAAATTAAATCATACAAAGTGACATAAAGGCACAACTTTTAAAACAGGACTGTGGTTATATTATATATTTATACATGAATAGGGCATTAGAAACACAAATAGGATGAACAACAAACACATTTGGAATGTTACAGTGTTCAGTTTTAAACTTTTAAATACCAACATGGATCTATACTCTTAAAACAATGTAAAATATTGAAAAGAATGAAAACAAGTAATAAATTTCTCCAACAATTATTCTTTAAAGATCTTTCCTTAGGTTTATTTTATTTCTTATTGTATTTTTTTCTTTATTAGTCTGCCTCTAACAAAAAGTTATGCAGTTACTTTTGCAATCTTAACCTTCCCCTTTCATCAGCATTTGTTTTTTCTGTTATTTCCAAATTTTTAAGCACTGGATTAATTTATTCATGGCTTTGGTGGCATACAACTGTAGAATTGCAAAATATGCTGACCAAAACTTCTCTGCCTCCAGTATGCTATATCTTCTCAATTAGTTCAAACAATGATATATATATATATATATATATAATGAAAAGAAATTAAAATAAATAATTATAGTGTTCTGAACACCATCATCAATTATCACAGTAACAAAAGGGCAAGGATCATACCTAGTAGATAATGACAGAGATGCAGTCTGCTATTCTATTGACACCATTCCTTCTTGACTGGGCTGTTTAATGAAACTACGTACTTCATTTCTTTATAAGTAAAAGGATTTTATGTAGGTATATATTTGCACTGACAGAGTGCAAATTAACAGGAAGGAAGTTGACAGGATGCTGCATCAAACTGTTTATATTTGTTTATTCTGTTTTAAAATTATGGTTAATCTGACCTAACAGTGCATAACATGTCAGCTTTCCATTTATTTGCTTATTATGTATAAAGTTTTTATAACTTGATTCCTAAAGCATCTTTTACATAAAATTTATTTGGCTCAAAGTTTTAAATTGATTTTGGGATGGTCAAGTAAACATCCTTCTTAAATTATTCTATGAATAGTCCACTCAAGCCTGCCTTGATGACTACCTTTATTTAGTGGCACCTAACCTCAATAAATAGCTATTTTTCTATATAAGCAATTAATTGTCCCATAAGGTCTATGTTAATATCATTTCCCTTAAATGACCACCTCATATCACATTCAATGGTCAAATTCCAGAAATTGACATGAATTAAACAGCTGTCCCTTTTCTTCACTTGTGAACATCTGGTTGTCACTGGTATAAAAACAGGATTGCTACTTTTATTCAAGAACAAGGCATGGCACTCTACCCATTTTAGGGTGTGAAGATTGATTTATGGTGAATAGACAGTTTTTTTTTTTTTTTTCTTTGTGAAGTAACTACACTCTTGTTAACTAGTTTATTCAATCAAAATCAGTTGGTGAATCTAAGGAAATTATAAAGTGTGACAAAGTCAGAGTTGTTTTAACATTGAAAGAAAGCAGAGAAGAGATTGTTAAAAGTAAAAAAGGAATTTCCGCAAGGAAACTTGTCAACATTTTCAAATTTGGCAAGATGCAGCTGAATATTAATCTAAAAATTGTACTGCACATAAATTAAGATCTTGATCACTAACTTCATGTACATGTTTGTTAATTCTAACATAATGTAGAAGCTGCTATATCCAAAAATATGATGAACCAGAGCTCTTCCCCAATTTTGAAAATGCCATAATCTTAATTTAGTGGTCACCTGAATTAATGACCATTTTTCAGAAGAATGGCTTGTGATTGTTTTATGCAGGTTTTAGTTAATATAAAATGGTTTAGTTTCAGAAACTTCATGCAATGCAGTATTGTGACTGCACTTCATAATTAAATACAGAATAAAACACCATATAATCCACCTGAATGCCTAAATGTCCATTGCTACCAGAAGCAGCAGTCAAAAACACTACCAAGTTGGTTCATAGCTCATGTGGTAACTCACTATATCAGCAGAGAATGTATGTGAATTTGGAATAAAGAATCAATATTGGGTAGCATGAACATCAATAACTGTATGTCTATTGGAGCTATGCTGGTTATCTGTGATGCTGATAATGATAGATGTTTAAGAGCTTCAACTACTAGATCACTAGTGCTCTCTTGTTACCTGTGATGCTTCAAATCATAGATATAAGTAGATATTTAAAAGAGAGCCTTCGTTTCACAACCATGGAAAAAAGACAAAAAGGCCAAAAAAGAAACTGACTCTTAAATGTTCTTTGTTAATACGTCATCAAGAAAGCCCAGTTCTTACTTTAAGAAACAATAGGTTTTCTGATGCAGTCATTAAATGCATTCAATTTAGTCTAATTAATGTTTAAAAAAATTACTTTTAACACGTTATTAATTTAAATATTATTTCCTTATGTTCTACTTGCTATTTGTCCCATTTTCAACCCTTATACTAAAAAAATTTGGCTCATACCCTTTCTAAACACACACTGTTTATTTTGCACCCTGTTTAATGCAATCCAAAAACATGATTCAATTTACATTACAGATCACTCTACAAGAGTTAAATGCCACTTATAGGAACTGGAATTCTGAAAAACTGTCATACACATTTGAGACTATCTGCTTGTTTTCTGCTAAATTTTCAGAACTATCTCACATTGGCCTAGAACTATACATATGTAAGCAAGATATTAAATTCCCATTTAGTCACAATGCACACACAAAATAGTATAATTACAATCAAGTAATTACATTGGTGTTTTGTATTACCAACCACTTTGCCTTAAATTCTATGGCCAAACATGTTCTTGCACTAAAATGTGAATGTTACATACATTAAGTACCCTCCTCAATCAACTTTTTATGCTTGTAGTCTTAAAAGAATTGAAAACCATGATAGTAACTGTATCACTTGTCATTAAATTTTGTTCTGCTACAGAATATTCAACAGCCTATGATAGATATAATTCTTAGTATAATAATAGTCCTAAACCAAGACGTGCAAAAATACTGATAATCATAAGAGATTTGACAAAACTTATTCTATGTAGGATATTATCATTTTCTTGTAAATATTATTAAAAGAATTTGCCTTTCAAAATCAAGGTTATCCATAAGCTAAATGTGTAAACTTTCTTCCATAAAATAGGATGGCTAAGCAACAGCAACAGAAACTAAAGGAAGATTTTCATGGAAATTAACTTTCAAAGAAAGAATTTAGCATGCTTCTTAGTAGCCCTATATTTGATTAGGATAAGCAAGATTTTGAAGTTGTAAATAAGCAAGAGGGCTAATAGCACACATGTTTAATATGAATGCAAAATTAATCTAAATATATATAGAAAAAAATTGATGTCTAACTCCTTGGTATTCTTCTCACTTTCAATATATCAAATAAATAGGACATAGCTCACTAATAATTTTGGACATGAGAATTATTACAACACACAATGTGTCACAAACAATTAAAGTGAAACCCTTTTATGTTTTGAAATATTCAATTTTTAAAGGCGAGTATGCTGAAGTCTGCTAGTTTTCAACTGTTACTAATTTTCAAACTAAGGTATTTAATGTTGTATTTTTTTTGTAACTTTTGCTTATACTGTCAGTTTTGAAATTGATCTGATCAGCAAATTTTAATTTAAAGTTTTGAAAAATAGATATTGAAAATTAATGTAAAATAAATTAATTATATGTGTTCAAGATTATTACACTGATAATATTTAACACTTCTATAGAGAGACATTAACAAAAAATTAAAAAATGTTCTTGAATTTTTTTAGTGTTCATTTTTGTTACTGAATATTTAATTATTATAAATTTAATTTTGTTTTAAATAAATTTATATCTAATCCAAATCAATAACATTGTTGTCTATGAATATTTGAAGCTTATGCAGTTATGAATATACATGGCAAGCTTTTCGAAATTGGGTGATATTTGTGTGTCTAGAATATTTTGAATGTAGTAAATTTCATTTTTGAGAGACTGCAAATTGAAATGCATATGTTTAGGTGCTCAAACTTTTGATACAATTTTTAACAAAGTTTTATTTGGAGGGGGGGGGGGCAATATTGCTTTTTCCAAAGTTTTTGCACTTAAAGAGTTTAAGCATTTTAATGGCAGTTTCTTTGTCTTCATAGCTAACATGTAATTAAAACTACTGCCAGGTGCATGCAGAAACTGGGCATGTTTTCCTAGTTCCTTTTTTAATGTTACTTATGACATACATATCCATCAACAGCTACTTGCATGTCCTTACCCAAAGGGTGAGCAGCGTTAGCATAATGCTCCTGTTCACGCTACAGGGGGCACAGAAGCTTTGGTGGTGCTACACGCTTAGGGTTCCCTTTACAAGGAGAACATAATTATGTACATTCATTATGTATAAAGGGATATGGTGGAAAAACTGAATGCTAGCTCAATACTTACTCATTATAACAGCTGTCTTTATAGGCTTATAAATAAATCGTTGGAAAATTTTAAGTAGTTTGTAAACATTAGGCCCAGGAAAGTTTCTCAACGAATGTTGATTGTGCATATCTTATATATTATATATAATTAGTTTTTAACCTCTGATACTATATTTAACATTACAAATACAAAAAAGTCAATTCCTATGTATAATTTGTTTTCTTCTTCCCTTAGATCTAAGCTAGGTGTGTAAGATAATCTGTGTTTGTGTATGTGAAGAGTAGTAATTACACATTGCACCCAAACTACCTTAAATATGCATTATCCATTTTTTCCATTACAAAACTTACTTGAAATTTGAATTTTCTGATATAATATATATATTTCTTTATTGTTATTACAAAAACTATTCTCATCCTCTCAGTCAGTATGTTCACTTCTACAGAAATGAATCGTTTATTTGAGATTTCTGTGAGCCCTCGATTTTCTCATTATGGCTCACATAACTTAAATTTCTTTTCCTGTCCCAAGCGGACAAACATGAGAACACATTTTAATTATTAATTTTCTTTACACATCTAGAGAAAAGCCAAGAAAAACCTGCAACACCATATTATGTCTTCCTTTTAAAAAGTGTGTGAAATATACGATTTTCATGTTTTTATTTATGTAACTACAGTGTTATAATTTCTCTGTACAACTTCTTTTAAATAGCCTATATAATTTTATATATATTAACATTCACAAGTGTTACATTTCTCTATGTAATCTTATTAAACAAAACCGTAAGTAACTGCAACTATGTATCACATGTTTAAAAAAAAAGAATTCTATACACCATTATGTTATTGCTACTGCAAAAATTTAACATTCAGGCTCATAAGGTCATCTTAATACTTTCATCTCTCATACATTAGTCAGTTACCAAACTAGTAATGCTCAATGTTTGCTTAAAACTTAGTAACGCATAAGACAAAGGCTTTGAAGAATGGCTGGTTTTTCTTCAGCTATAACTGTAACAGATTTCTTCATGTTTAGCAGTAGCTACAAAAAACATTGCATCCTATCCCAAATTATGTAACCTTAAAAACTCAAAATGTTTCTGAACTTATCCTCAAAGATGGAACAGAAGGTCAGCAGCTTGTTAGGGAAAATGATAACACGTTCCACGTTTGTTTATTTTTTCTATCATTCACACATGCCACGATGTTTTGAGCATCATGAATAACATTTGCAGTCGTGACAGACCACAAGATAAAATAGGAAAAAGCTCTGCAAGCTACTTGCTGCACTCTATGATATAAGTAGAAAGCTAGATGATTTCTACCAGTTTTCTGAACACTTCCAATATTCATTCTAGCACAGATAAAAGGAAAGACATCTCATCACTCTGTGTGCAAGACCCCTAAATCTTTAATTTGTATATTGGATTTGTGTTGCTAACAAAACATCCCTGACTTCTTGAAGCACCTTTGAATGAAATATTTTTGAATTAATTTTTTGCTCTAAAGAATTATATCTTCTTCTTCTTTTCTTTTTTTTTTTTTTTTTTTTTTTTTTTTTTTAACTATCCAATGGAAATGGGATACAAACACAAAACAAATCAAAAGTTTGGATTATGCTATGGCAGCAAGCTAATGCAATAGTAAGAATTGGCTTGCAGTCACATAGCTTAGTCATATTTTATCATTCCATTAAATAAAATAATCACAACATATATTTTAACAATATTAATTAGAATCACTTAACAAAAACTTAAAATCATGTAGTAAAGTGATGCAGTTGCAGATGAAGGTTAATACTTGCTGCTTCTGACTCTCAGCATGGACTCCAGTGATCACCAACACGAATGCACATTTCGATGAACTGAGAAAAAGAAACGTGATACTTATTTAATGTAATCTTCCACATCCCTTTGTATAGCATTATTCTCTAATGTCTAGTGAGAGAAACAAACAGTTTCTAAGCACTGGGAAATTACCTGGAAAATGATGCATGTAACTAACTTTGTTAATAGTTATTTTTACAATGGGTATGTCTAGGGTTGGAATCTTAAGTCAGATGTGAAAAATTTGGTATGGCTGACTCAAAGTGCAGATTCTTGGTTTACTATATTGAGGCTTTAGCATTACACCACCCTGATAAGATGCCTAAATAAATATTTAATTTCAGTCATCTGATTCATATATTTCAGTGAACCTGCTAAGAAGCTCTCTCTTAGTTCAAGAAAAGTTGATTTGCAATTCTACAAAATACTTCCAATAATCATACAAATAGGCTAATTTAGTCACATAATTCTAAAGAGGCTAAGGGTAGAAGTTGAATAGTTTTACTCAATATCATGATTGGGAATTTAAATTCAGTTCTTCAGATTTTATACTACTGTTCTACTTCTAAACCATTGTCAACAACATACCCAAACATACATTTCTTTCATCTATGTAGTCCAGTGAACCTCCCAAGCTGTTGTTTATATGGAACATTGTATGTTGAGTTCAAGAAAATAAAACTGCATTAAATCATGGCACTTTCTATAATTCTAGTCAAAATAGTGAACAAGATCCTGAATGCATAGAATTTGTGAAAAATATCTTATCTTCTCTATTTAGCTGTTGTAATAAGCTGGACATGTCCACAAGATCTACACTTACTACAGCCAAGTGGCATTTTGTGCAGCATTCTGTGAAAATGATATGAAATGTTGCCATTAAAATTCATCACTCCACTGCAACTGTTTACCTGCAACGAGGGCTTCACACTATAGGCAGAAGATGATGTGATCTTTAATAATGGAATTAGGGGACCTTAATGCAGAATAAAACTACTATTTTTTTTATCCTAAATTAACTTGCATGTAAAGAATTTAAACATAGAAGGCATAAAGTGGTATTGTTAACACACACTTCACTTACTTTTAATGAGTAGGACAATTGTTTCGCGGACCGTTGCCTGCATCCTCAACAGATGTCGCCACAACCAACACATCCACAACCAACACATCCACAACCACAACCACAACTACAACTACAACTTGGAACCCAAGCAGTAGTGGTTCAACAGCTGAGGATGCGGGCAACGGTCCACGAAACAGTTGTGTTACTCATTAAAAGTAAGTGAAGTGTGTGTTAACAATACCACTTTAATTAATTCAATTGATTATGCCTTCACTGTAAGCAGCTTCAAAATTATACATTTATAGAAGGCATAGTTATAATGGTTATTATATCATCTCAGACACATCAAAGAAAGCCCATTGACACAATATTTTAGTTGCCACAGAGAGGGAGAGAGGGGTAGGGGGAGAGAGGGAGAGAGAGATCAGGGCAGTGAGGGATGCAAAGGGATGGACAAAACAGATATGACTGATTACTGAAACAGAAGTTGGATATAATCAATTTATGTTGTGTGTTTGCCCAAAAATGATAGTGTAATTAATATTCCCCAGAGGGATTGCAACACATTGCTGGGTAGGCACCAGGTAAATTAAGACTTTAAATTTGGGGAGTGTGCGAGATAAAAGAAATTGTGTGTTCCTGGCTTTCTAGTGAACCCCCCCCCCCCCTGCCCTATCCACTTACATTTTTCTCTCTTGTGCTAAATTTTAAAGTTCTGTGGTGAATTTGTGATTTTAATTTGTAAAGGCATTTGTTTATGTGAGTATGCCTACCTTGTTTAAATTTTCTAGGCCTATTATAGCTTTAATCTGCATTTAATTTTAATGAGAGACAGAAACATTGGTTTTGAAAGTAAATTTAACAATTTTTTTTGTTTGGTTTTGAAATTAATACTTCTCTTTTCGCTTCATTTTGGTGATTGAATATAATTGTCTTGCCTCCATCTTGTGTGCTAATGTTGAATTTGATTAAAAAAGTGTACCTACTTAATGTTCTGCTTTATATTCAACTGGTGTTCTAACATGTTTTTTACAGCAGCGATTGTTGAAGTTTAAGTGTCATTTTGTTGTGTAACTTGAATTATTGCCCACTAGTTTTACAGTGACTTTTAATATATACAACTAGTGACATATTCTGCGCACACATTTGCATGTATTGGTGGCTGCAAGAGGTGCAGCCTCTAAATTGATGTTCAACTTTTGTAGGCTTTTCTTTTTTTGAATTTCTTTTTATTCCCTTGTGTAATTTCTGCATAAAGTTCCGTAAGTGGATGTGATATTGAGAGATATATTATTTCTTTTAGCTCAGGCTTTAACTCTGGTTATCTTGTTTTGTAATTCTACTTAAAGAGTGTAATACAGAGAGTGTTCATGCTTGGAAAATATTGCATTGTAATGCCCTTGGTTAGTTACATGTGCTGATTCAGTGTAGCATCTTATAACCAACTAACTTGTACTTTTTAGCTAGCTGAGTAAGTGTTATTGCACAGTTATACTTGTCCATTCGAGAATTAATTTTTGAAAGTATAATTTATTTTTTATACTAATGGTTCTTCTTTTCAGACATTTTTAGTGATGGTAATGACTTGTATTTTGAGAATTTACAATATTTCTCAGGCTCTATTTGTTGTGGTGCAACACTTTGTGTTAACATGCCTCCTGAAGTAAATCCAGATAACAAAGTTATTCAACAATCTCTATATGTTCTTCCAGTTTCTGAAACTCATGAGATGACTTCAGCAGTCAAGTTCTGTTGGTTGAATCAGCTTTTGAATAATGAAAGTACCATGCCATCTCAGGTGATTAGGCCAGTTATTCAGCCTTCTCATTTTGATCCTGCATATGATGTTTCTTTTAGTGACTTTCTCAGAAATGTTGATATGGTTGCTAATGCTAATACTAATACTTGGCCTGATGCACATTAAGCTTCACTTTTTTCCTTGTTATTTGAAAGGCAGTGCACACTCTAGGTACCAAAGTTTTTAGCATAGTACTCCAGTTCATGACTGGAACTTTTTGAAAATTGCTTTTATTTCTGTTTTTCAAAGTGCTCCAAGAGGAATTGTTAGAAATTAAACTACTCCAAGGAGTACAACTTGATGCTGAACCAGTAAATAAGTCTGTATGTGTGTGCGCGCGATGTTTTATTATTGTATGATTAGCTTAACCTCACATGTCTCCACTGGCAAACTAAGAATATATTCAAAGGATTAAAACCCTCATAAGTGCAGACACTCCACTTAAATTTGCAAACTGTTGATATCTTGCAGGCTATTCCACTTGTGGATAAGGCAGATTTTAGATTTTTAAGTTCACCAATGACAGTATCTTTTGCAAGTTCCTGCTTCAGATGTCATAGTTGCTTTGCCAACTGCTGTTAATAACAATGATAATGATTATAATAATAATGATAATTTATCATCAGAAAGTAGAATAAATCCAGAAATGACATTGTCAAAAATATATTTAATATATGATTACAGTTTATTTATATTGATTCAGGTTACAGAATAATGTCAACAGTACTATCAATAAATCCATTAATTGAGTAAAATGGGTTATTTATTAACCAGTTGTGAATACACATGTTTAATCTATTAATTGGGACTACTTTTGCTTAGTTTGTTAAACATATTAATACCATTATAAAAGCAAATGTTTGCACTAAGGGTTAATCTGCATCTCAGATAGTCTGGTAAAATTGCCTTTTTTTTGTAGGAGGAGTATCTTATGAATCTCAGTTGAGTGACCCCATAAATGTATGCCCTAGTTTATACCTATCTGAGAGTGTCAAGCAACTTGAGCGACTTCAGTTTTCTAAATAGAAAGATTACTTGGGATAATTAAGTAGGTACATACATTTTCCACCTGTTTTTTCCATCCAAGTTTTGGATCAAGATAGAATCCCAATAGTTTAACAAAAGGTCATTTATTTACTCTGTCAAACTAAATGTAAAATGCAGAGTTTTTTTGTTCATTTAACATTAACTTGCTAGCTGTAAACCTGTTCTTTGCAGCATTAAAATTGTGTGTTTCTGAAAGTGTTAACTGATTATTATCTGAATGTGATGTAATTAAAGTTGTATGATCAGCATACATAACAAGATCTTGCGGTAGTTATAGCCCAGGTCATTGATGAGTAGAATAAAAAGGAAAGGTCCTAAAATAGCTCCTTGCAGTATTAATGTACTGTATCTCAAAAAAATTGATCTGTGGTTACCACCATTTGCCATCTATTACTTATGTAAGACTTTATAAGCTTTGTGTTTTCACCTTTAATCCCGTAGTGTTCAAGTTTGCATATGAGTTGTTCGTATGATATACAGTCAAAGGCTTTAGTGAGACCACACAATACTATGGATACATTTTCTTTGTTTTCCAAAGCAGTTATTATTACTTTCGTTAGATATTCCATTGCTAATGTTGTAGATTTATTTTTCAGGAAACTGAATGCTTAGTAGTTATAAAAGAGTTTTGATCGAACCAACTTAACAACTGTTTATACATGAGTGTCTCAATAATTTTAGAAAAAAATTGGGACTAGACTGATCGGTTGATAGCTATCCACTGTGTTTTTATCCGCTCTTTTATAGATAGGTAGAACTTTAGACAGTTTTAAGCACTCAGGGAATAGCTTATCCGAGATGCATCTATTAATTCAAAAATATCCTGTTGTTCCTATGATTTTTGTAATAAAGGAGTTGGAGAGACCAAAAATATCTTTACTATGTGAACAAGAGAGATCAGACACTGCACATAATACTTGTTCTTCGGTTACATTGTGCCACTCAAATTCAGAATTGGGAAAATGGGGCTTTTCTACAAAATGTTACTGCTTTGGATAAATCAGAATCAAAATTAGCAATTATATTATCTACTGACTGAACACAATAATCATTAAAGCATTTACATCTATTTTTATATTATCTTTGTTAATGTGTGCCTCTTCCTTGACCATGTTCCAAACCATTTTACATTTATTAGATGAATTAGTGATGAGATTATTTACATGGTTCTTTTAGTTACATTTAATTTCTTTTTATATTTTCTTATAAAAAAGAGATATTTCTCTTTAGCCTATTCTGCTCTTATATACTGCTGTGCCCCCACCATTACTTTCTATATCTACAGCTACTCCCCAGGTTTCAGTGAACAGTTAACACAAGTGACCATGTTGACTATATAACTGCAACAGTGCAAGCTGCCCCACTACCCCTCAAGATGCCAGGAACTCGCTGAAGTCGCTTCCTGGACCTTCATATAATTCTGCCCCATCAAATGATGTTTGTTACAGAGGTAATCAACCAGGACATGTTGCTCACTCTTCTCTTTTCCACCACCACCATTTCGTCAGCAGTCCAATGACTGATCAGTGTCAAGCCCCTCAAACCAGTGGCACCAGTTCAACAGTAACAGCATTCTTCTATTACTAAACCATCTGCTCCTTCTTTGCCTTGGATCACACATTACAAATTCTACTTATTAATGATGTTACTTGATACAGGAAGTGCTGTTAAAATTTATAATGATACCCATGTTCATGATGTGCCTGAACTACAGCCTATTGATATTTTGTTGAAAAATAGAGGAAACAAATTACTGGATGCTCCTTATTATGTGAATTTGCCTTTTTGTATTAATGACTTGCTTTTCTGGAATATGTTTTGGTTGTAAACGATTTAGCTCATGATTTTATTCTTGGCAATGATTTTCTTAGTACTCATGATTGTTAATTATACTGCCAATAATGTGACTATTCAGAACAGAGAGATATGAATCTGTGACTTGAGTGTGACCTATTAAGTCCTATCACTTCTCACATTGGTATGTTAGATATCACTAACATTAAGAGAGATGGTTACACATCTCATGGTTTGCATCTTAATTCTGTAAGCAAAAGCCAGCTTTTGCAAATTATTGCTGACAGAATTAAGGAAAGAATTCCTGCAGTCAGGCTAAATAGATCTTTTCTTGACTAGATGGAGTCTCCAGACATAATCTTGAGAAGTGTTTGGAGAAAATAAATATAAATAAAAGGGCAACCATAAGCATTATTAATGCCTAAAATTTAAATGATGCTAAGAACTCTTTCTGCATATTTCACCAAAATGTAAGAGAAATGTTTGAGAAACAAAGAGCTTTTCCTTATTGACTTCTGGAAAAATATGGTCACATATATTATGTTTATCTGAACATCATTTGACAAAACAGGAATTCTTACCAATTTCACTACAAGGGTACTCTTTAAGAGCAGCATTTGGAAACAGAATTTACAAAAAGGTGGGGTTTGCATATACTTAAGAGATGACGTTCCTCATAAAGTTGTAAACTTTTCTAAATTTGCGATGAAAATGACATGGAAATGTGTGCAGTCCAACTAAGTATATATGAAGTAAATCTAATAACAAATCTAGAGAAATGGATCAAAATAACCTAAGAAATTTTAAGCAAGTACAGGAACAAGAAACGTGGAATGAAATTTATGTATAAAGGGATTAAACAAGTAGTTCAACAACTTTTTAAAATATTTTAAAATTCACTTTGAAGTGTGCTTTCCAGTGAAATACACCAAAATGCAAATCCACAGAAGAATAACCCCTGGATCATGTTAGGTACTAAAACTTCATGCAAACAATAAAAGGCAACTACATCAGGAAATGAAACATAATAACCCAAACTTAGAATGTTACTATAAGAGATACTGCAAAATCTTCAAGGAAAAATGAGGGCATCCAAGATATTGCACGATAATAAACAAATTTGTAATTCAGAAGACAAAATAAAAACTATTTGGAATATAATAAAAAGAGAAACAGGTAGGTGGTTTCAAGAAAGTTCTCCAGTAAAACTAAATACTGACAATCAAGTAATTTATGATCCACAGAGAGTTGCAAATATTTTCAACAATTGCTTTGTAACAAACAAATTAAACTTAAATTATGGAAATGAGGAATCAGCCCTAAATTTTTGAACTTCTTTCATTGACAAAGTCCCTGAATTTAACATCAATTTGATAAATCCTTCCTAAATCAATAACATAATAAATTCTCTAAAGACTAAAAGCTCTTCCAGATATGATGAAATAATGAAATTAAATTTAAAAAGCATGTTTGTACCAAATAAGCATCCCTCTTAGTTATTTTTGTAATGAATCATTAAATACTGGAATATTTTCTGATAGAATGAAATACTCAATAGTCAAACCCATTTTCAAAAAAGGCAAAAAGGGGAATATTGTAAATTACAGACCAATATCTCTCTTACCAACATACTCCAAGTATTACTAATCTTTTGTAAACTTAGTATTCTAACATTACCTTGTGGACACATATTATCCATTTTAAAATGTTATGCCAATAACCAACACAGCTTTATAACAAACATCATCATCTTAACACCAGGCAGAAGGAAATATCCATATAGATGTATACTATGACACAAAATATTTAATAGTCTTCCCAGTATTCTCAAGGAAAAAGTTAGCTATTACAATATTTTTAAACCTTCTCTTAAACTGTCCCTTTGTGATAAGTCATTTTAAAGAGCGTCCATAAATAGCACGCCATATAGGATTTTTCATTTTATTCTGTAGAAGGATACTTAAATAATCAGCTTAATTCTTTTCTTGTAATGCCAGCATAAAGTGAAATGACACAGGCTAAAGCCAAGCGAAGTGATTTTATGTTTAATGTACATACTAAGCATTTTAGAACGTATATTTTAATACCAAATTTTGACACTCTTTACATGCAAGTGAGGATGTAAACATTAAATGCCTTTAAACATGCCCACATTTTAATCTAAAAATGTATATTTTAATATCAAATTTGGACATTCCGTACACATAACTAAGAATGTAAACACTAAGTGACATGACAGAGACTAAAAGTCAAGTGAAGTTTTTTTATGTTTAGTAACTGTTACATTAAATGGACTAGACAATTGATATTTATTGCATGTAAGTATTTTAGTATTTAATTACAAATATATTGTATATGGAGTTTTGAGATTAATAACTAGCAAATTAGAAAGACATTGACATAAGCTCTAATGTACATATTTAATATTTTCAAAATACAGATCTTAACATTAAATTTAGACAGCTTTGTATATAAAGATGTAAGCATTGTGTAGTGACATAGGCTGTAACATCCAAGTGATATTGAAAGTCTAAGATATTTATTATTAGTTGTAGGTAATGCATGAACTTTAAATATTGATGGATTTAATTTTATATGCTTTGATATGTTCTATGTTCAAGGCCTGTTTGGCCAATCATGAGCCTACAGAATGCAATCTAATCTAGTGATGCTATATGTAATATTCTCATATTGATGACTGATGCTGCCCCCACCTTTGAGATTGCTGTTAACCCTGTGTTAGATGATAATACTGTACCTGTTAATAAGGTTTTTGTCAAAGATGATATAAGAATTCCACCCTTTTCGGTACAACTGTCAAATGAAATTCAAAATGATATGTTTGAACCAATGCAAGGTATTATGCGTAAGAAAGAAATCTCTATTCCCCACGTTATGAACCCACCCAAAGAAGACTATGTTATACCAGTCCATAATAATACTGCTGAACCCAAAACTTTTTCTCACAAGTACTTGCTATGTTCAGGATGTTGCTTTTGTGCACAGTCATTCAATTGCTCCACAGCAATTACAGCTCTTTTGCCCCTACATTTGACTTTAATGCTAATAATAATTTGACTGCATTACAGAAAGAAAAATTACATGCAATACTCTAAGTATTCTCAAGTTTTTGCTACTTTTCTCCAAGATTTGTGTACAAGGTACTAATGTTGCTGAGTTTGATATTAAGGTTTCTGATCCTTCACCCTTAAAACAGCACCCTTATAGAGTCCCCCATAAGCAGAAAGAAATTATTGCCCAGCAGGTCCAAGAAATAAAAGATGCTGGTATTATTCAGGAATCAGTCACCTTGGGCTTCACCTGTGCTGTTAGTTAAAACGAAGGAAGGTACTTGAGATTTTGTGTCAATACAGGAAATGCTATTGCAGTGACTTCATTATTCCCTATGCCCATTATTGATGACCTTTTGGGATACATACCAATGCTAGTTTGTTTTGCTCCCTTGAATTTTTGTCCACCTCCTTTCAAGTCCCCCTTGAAGAAAATTCTAAACAGTATATGAGTTTTGTTACCCCTAATGCTCAATTTGAATTTACTAGGTTCTCTTTTGGACTGGCCAATGCTCCCAGAATTTTTAGTTATTTTGCAAATTAGTTGCTAGGAAATTTGAAGTTCCACAAGGCATTTGCATACTTGGCTGATGTGATATTTGCTCAATCTTTTGCCAAATTTAGAAGATGTCTTGCAAATGCTTGGAAGAATTTCATTTCAAGTTAAGCCAGCCAAATGTGTTTTTTTTTTTTTTGCCATGAACAGGGTTAAAACTTTTAGGTTTTAAGGTGTCCAAAGATGGAACTTCACAGATGCTGATAAGATCACTGTCATTCAGAATTTGCCCCAACCTAAAAAGTCTGATGTGTACCATTCACATGACTTTCTCTACATCTCTGCAATAAATTACTCTTAAAAAGCTTATACTTCTATTTATTTCATGTTAATCAGACTAAAATAGCAGAAATAGTCTTAATACTCGGTACCTTGTTGCTATGTTTGCTTTGTTCCTTGCTGGTTGCTATGTCACTGATTCCTTTGTTTGTATGGAAGCTGACAAATTCCTATATGAGAAAAGAATAAGTTTTCATAGCAGAAACCAAAAACAAGGAATGACTCAAAAACGATTACTCCAAAAAAAAATGTATATAGCATAAATTGTGTGTTTTTAACGTGCTCTACATTTTTCGTGTAGTAAGTTTTTGTCCATCTCTTACGGTTTAGCAGTTATTCAAAATTCTGTAAAATTCATCCAGAATAAAGTAGTCTTCAGAGGCTATTCCAAGAAAATTCAAGATATACATTTTATTTGTCAGGTAAATATCTTAATATATGAAATTTTAATCAAAATCGTTAGAGCCATTTTTAGGAAAATCAAAAATTTCGAAAAGTGTTCCATGTAAAGGGTAGTTTGGGGTAGCGGGATTTTTTTTCAAAATCTTTGTGTCGCATCCCTGGAAGATACTAAACTTAAATACCAAGTTTGGTATTTTACAGACTTTTCGTTTTTGAGTTATCATCAGGCGCGGCTCGTCAATATGTGCTACAGCACAATGATTATTTTACTGAAAATAGTATCTCATTACGTATTAAACATATATTCAATTATTATTGCATATTTTATTTCACTTTCCTAATTTTAACCGATTGTATATATGTTGGTCGCTCATATGTGTAAATGCCACGCATATCTCGCATACACGCGATCGGTCCTGCTTTGGTGCTACACAGATCCTCTGTCCGTCGGCGGGAATACTGACCAATCCACGTGTGCTAAACGTCGATGGGCGATTTGAAATCTCTTCTCCAATTGGCTGTATTTAGCTAGAATTGTGGTACCATTGTTTGGAGCACAGGAGTTCCTGCCGCTTGCCGTTGTAATATAACTACTGCCATCTATGTGGCGTTGATGTATTTACTTCTGCTGCCGTGTTTGATACCAATGGCAATAGACTGGGTCTAATGTAACGTAGCTCAGAGAGAATAACATTATCGGGAGATGCACAAATGGAGCAGCTGTTGGCACCACTTATTTTGCAACAACAAAATATAATCGTGAAGTACTCCATTCCGGTCAAAAACTCAGGTTATGTCCGACAATAATATTTCTATTGTGTGCATAAACATGAATGCTGTGAGCAGCTTGATGAATTATCCTTTCTTTAGGAGAACCCTAGAGGAAAAAGTTCATGTGAAGCATTTAGGGAGGCAAACTGCAACTCTTAATATAACACAATCAGCAAAAGGAGGGAGAAATAATTCACACACCAGGCGGTTTAACCCCAAAATTTATGAAAATGTATGGGTATGAGGATGCCAAGAAAGAAATGCTCTTTTTTGTTTTCCATGCTTGCTCTTTGGAAACAGTGATGCTTGGAGCACAACAGGAGTTACAGATCTTGGACATATTAATGTGCTGATTAATAAGCATAAGCAAAATGTAAAACATTGTTTAAATGTGCTTGACCTAAGTGCTTTAGGCAGTACAAATATTGTTACTCAGTTAAGCCGTGCTTATCAAGAAGCAAAGCTGAAGCACAATCAGTAAGTTGAAAAAACCAGGTATGTGTTGTCGCGCATAATTGGCTGCATCAAGTTTTGTGGTGCATTTGAGCTTGCCTTAAGGGGACATGACGAGACTGAATCTTCTGAAAATCCTGGCGTGTTTTTAGGGCTAATTGATTTCATAAGTTATATTGACAGTGCTGTGAAGTAACACATGGACTCAAGCCAAATTTTCAAAGGGACCTCCAAAACTATCCAGAAGGAACTACTGGATTTATGTTAGAAGTTTGTCGTGAAGTGATTACCGAGGAAATGAAAGAAGCTAACTTTGTAGCTGTTATGGCAGATGAAACCACAGATGTTTCTCACCAGTCCCAGCTTGTACTAGTATTTAGATACGAGAAAAATGGTTTACCGTATGAGAGATTTTGGGGATTTTTGAAACCAGAGGGAAAAAACGCAGAGGTTATTTCTGATAGCATATTAAAGGTGCTCAATGAATTATTCAGAGACAAACGTCATAAAATAATTGCCCAAACATATGATGGAGCCTCGGTAATGATTGGCGCAGTTGACGGAGTGCAAGCAAAAGTCAAATCTCATTTTCCAAATGCACAGTATATTCACTACTATGCACATCAGTTGAATTTAGTAATGGAACATGCGGCTTCGCAGAATAAGTCTGCCAGAATATTTTTTCTTAATCTCTCAGCTTTTCCTGCCTTTTTCTCAAGATCCACACAGCATTTAACCGCTCTAGAATCTGCAGTAGCCAGAAGAGTTCCTGGTGGTTCTGCAACTAGGTGGAATTTTAGATCCAGGGCTGTTAGTGTAGTGTATGAAAATCAGGAAGAATTGCTGGAGTGTTTTTCGGAGCTGGAAAATTCTGCCCACGATAAGAATTGCTTAGAAGCAAATGGACTTCGGCGTTACTTAGAAGATAGCAAATTCCTTTCATGGTTGAAATGTTTTCATAGAGTAATGCCTCATGTTGATGTACTTTATAATCAGCTGCAGTCAAGATCAATTCAGGCAATTAAAGTAGAAAATGCTGTGTCTTCATTCATTCAGTGCATCTGTGACATTCAAGAGGCAGCCGATGGTATATTTATGTTTACATTTGATTCAATGAGCAAATGCCAGAAGGTAAGAGTCCTTGAAGATAGAAACCAAAGAAGTATGTGATCGCATTATTGAGAAGACTAGACATCGTTTTCAGTCCTTGAGTCATCTCGATGCAGCAAAGTTTTAAATTGTACATTTTTTGAAAGCTTTATAAATAAGTTTCCCGAGAGTGAACTTCAAACTGCTGTGGACACATATACAATGCTGAACAAGAAAATGCTAAAGACGCAACTGAGCGTTCTGTATGCAAGGTCTGACTTTAGAAGCATTGATGGGGCTGTGCAGTTGTTGCAATATATACTTTCTAATAATTTGGAAGTGACTACTTTGTTAAAAATTTTGATCACAACACCAATGATCACTGCTGAACCAGAAAGATGCTTTTCGTGCTTAAAATGTGTAAAAACATTCTTGCGAAACACCATGTCACAAGATCGCTTTAATGCTCTGGCAATGCTGTCCATGGAAAAGAGCATCGCTTCTAAGATGGAGGGATTTAAGTTCTGTAGTAGGAAGGAGCGCCGTATGGACTTCGTATTTCGCCATTAGGTAAGATAATATGTAAGCATGTATACACATACGAATATACTGTAGCACACACATTATTTTGTTCACCAGCCGCCACTGGTTATCGTGTTCACAGACACACGCACGAACCTTTTTGTGAAAATGCTTTTTTTTGATACAGGGGGCTCTAAAACATATATTTCCATTGAAATTTCGGTATCGAATTTTTGGGTGGAGTGCAATACCTTCTCTATACACTATGTACATAATGCGTATAGAGAAAGTAAAAATGTTCGAGAAGTTCATAAAGATTTGGGACTTTTTAACTTCTACAGAAAATTTATTAAAGATAATTATGATATTGCCTGTCCTCTATCTAGATGACTAGGAAAAATCAGGATTTTATTTGAGAACCAGATCAAAAGCTGTATTTCAAAAACTGAAAGTGTATTTTGGCTCATTATACTCTAGATGCTTACACCGGGCTCCATACTGATGCTAGCAGGGTTGGTTTTGGATGTACTCTTTGGTGACGAGTCGATAACGAGTTAAACCTGTTGCATATGCTTCCAGGACACCTTCTAAATGTGACAGAAATTATAGTGTTCCTGAATTGGAATTATTGGCTATTGTGTTAGGTCTCACACATTTTAGGAATTTTGCATATGGCTATAAAGTGAATATCATTTCAGATCATCATTCTTTGTGTCATTTGAATAATTTTAAGGATCTTATTGGTATTTTGAATTAATGGAGTTTTACATTACATGAATTTGACTATACTATTTCATATAAATCAGAAAAGGAATGCTATAATACTGATACTTTGTCTTGTTTTCCTGTATTCCAATCTCAAGATCACCAGCTTGTTGTCATTACATGTCTTTTGTGCCCTTTGAGGTTGCTCACAAGCATAAAGCTGTCCTGCATTGAACCCTGGTATTGATACTTTAATTGATAATTCCACTGCTTTGCCTAAGCTTCAAAGGCAAGCGTTCTATGTGCTGAAATCTAATGTGTTATACAGAAAGAATTCTGGCTCAACTGGGTCACTTCCCATACTTGCAATTCCAGAATGTCTTAAATATGAAATTTTATAGTCTTACCATGATGATCCATTGTCTGGCCATCTTGGATTTTCCAAAACCTTCAACAACATTCATTCTCGATATTGGATTTGCAAGAAAAAAAGATTTTGACCATTTTGTTAAAACCTGGCCTAGATGCCAATCTCATAAAGGACCCAAAAATCGGAAACCTTCATGCTTGTTACAACCTATTTCAGTTACAGCTATAGGGAAACACCTATTTGCAGGGAAATTGATCTTTTAGGACCCTTGCCCAAGTCAAATTCTATAAATAAGCATATCAGTTGCTACAGAGTATGCAACATATTGGGTTGAGTCTGCTTCGTTACCTGCTGCTACAATTCCTCAAGTTCATTTCACATTGTATTATATGCTGTCATGGTGCACATTTGTTGTATGATCAAGGAACTGTTTTATCCACTGTCAGTCTCACCTTGGTTTACTGGTGCTTATCATCCTGCTTGTAATGGATTAACTGAGACCCTTATTAAATATATTGCGCCATTTTGTAGATAATAATCAAAGGAACTGGGATATTATTTTGCCTTATGTTACTTTCTCCTGCAATTTGTCAGTTCAAGACAAAATGTTCACCTTTTATCTTTAAATATATGGTCAAGAGCCTACCTTACCTAATTAAGTACATCTGCAGGCTACATCTAATTATCTTTTTGTCAGGAAAACTTAACAGGATATCCAGAAGGCTCGAGGCAGCTATTCATAGTGTAAACCATCAGAAGAGGAAACAGAAAGCCATCTTGATATTAAACATAGAGATATAAAATTTCATCTTGGTCAATTGGTTAAGGTTTTTACTCCTGTTAGAACAAAGGGCAAATGTACTAAACTTCTCCATAGGTATTTTGCACCATTTGAAATTGTAAAACAGATTACCCCAATGCCAATTGTGATTCATCATCTTAATGTCTCCAGAACTAAACTACAAACTGTCCTTGTGTCTCACATTTATCAATATTATGATCTTACAGGTCCTTACCGCCTGTGATGAATATAGTATTGTTTCAATTATGCTAGATCTGTATAGTGTAAAACTTTTCTGTTGTACATTTTGTGACATGTAATGTATGCACTGCAATTCTGCTCATTTTCTTTTGCACCATTTAGCTTACTTTTAATGTTTCTTGTCATGAAGCTGATGTGCATCGTCAATACTTAGTGTAATGAGATTTTTGAAAATTGTTTCAAGTTTTACAGTATTATAACACTGTACTTTATTTTGTGGAGTTTCTAGAGTTGTTGAAGCTGATGTGTCTTTTTTTCTTTATCATGAGTTCTAGTTTGGAGTGCTGGCCAAGCTAAATTTATAGTCATCATTGCTGTTGATCAAAAAGATGCAACTTATTTCTTTGGAAGTTGTCCATGTGTGCTCAATGTGAGAAAATTTGTTATATGTTATAGTTGCCGAGCTTGCTGAGGTAACCTCATTGATAGTAAAAGGTTTGTTCATGAGCTTTAAGAATATTATGAGTTTTTAGTACATTATTACAATTACAATTTGTGTTTTTCTGACTAATTTATTTTCTTGCAAAACTTTGTGTTGCTAAACTTCTTTGTCTTGCTGTTACAGATCTGGTTTATACATTCCTGTTTTAAACATCCATATGGGAAGATATTGAAAGATACGTAATGGATATGCCACACACAACATATTTGGAATTCACAATACTTCACTGACATATAGTACTTATTTTTGCATGATAGTACTTTGAGTATATAAATTGGTGGTAAGAATATTGGTTTTAGTGCACATAGATGCTGCACATGCAGTTTGTGTGTGTTGTGTCCTTGTACATATGTTTTCTGTTTGGGTTTTTCTAGGGATACCTATTTCTGTTTGTTTTAATGCAATGCTTATAAATTTTCCACTTGCAAGTGATATATTTTAGTGTTTATGCTATATTATTTTGTTGATGTAGTGATTTTGCAGGTCACCATTTTGTTTGTAAATTCAATCTCTAGTCATAATTGTAAAGCTTTTGCTGATTTTTTGGTAAGCTTTAACATCATTTGTTTTGTGTGGATTTTGTATTGCTTGCCATATTGTCACCATTTTGTTCCTCAGCGTACATGAAATAGAGTTAAATTGAGTTAACGTTCACCATCCCCCTCCTTTCTTTTGTAATGTTATTCTGCTATTCATACATTTTCAGTGCTGTAAAAGAGCTTGCAATTGTAATATTTTGTCTATTTGACCTCTAATACTGCTTTACAATTCTTGTAGATTCTGTTGTGGTACATTTGGAGAAGCCTCAATGTACTGTTCCTGTGTGACCAACCCATATTTGTTGCTGTAACACACTAGTCGCCAGGATACACCTCCCTGGTGTTGTTATTCTCAGCACTCCTATGAGAACATGCTAACCAGTTTACCACACTTCATGGGTTGCGAGTCTATGAACTAAACCTCCCATCTTCTTTTGGAGACCAGACAGTTAACTTCTGTGCTCCAGTGATTACTTCAATTTTCTGGGTGTGCTTGTAAAACTGATTTCTCAGAGCCTCTCCACAGTAACAGTTACTACAGAGATGGACAGTGTTTTGCATATTGTGCTACCTTTAGTGCTGTGTTTTGGGTTGGGTTATTTTATTTCATGGTTTACAGTTTACATCTCAATAAGTAAACCAAAACTTTTAAAGCACTTTTATGATAAACATGTTATTTTGGGGACTTCATGTTTTTTTACATCTTGTTAGGTCATTGGATCATTGAGAAAATTCACTCTTGATATGCCTGTGTTGTTTGTACGCAAGCTCTTAATGGTTAAGTATTTTTTTGTCTTTACTAGCAATGAGGGCTAGAGTGTCTGGGGAGAAGTAGCATGTAGGCAGTCTCTTATATTTGATGTATGTTGGCAGTCTTGTTGCACTTTAAATTTTCATAAGTTTGCAGTATCCAATATAAATTCCATGTAGCCGCTTGGCTGAGTCTCTTTTGGAAGTAACCTTCATAAAGTAAACATGTGAATATTTAGGCATGAGGAGGCAAGATGGCAGCCTATATCCTACAGCTCTTTGGGCCACAAGAATAAAAACAATGCAAGTTAACTTGGTTATAAAGCTTTTGTTTTGGAAGAAGTTATTGTTTTTTATTAAATGCATAAAGTTAGAGCCTTTTCTTGACCCCTGTACCAATTCCTCCCAGCCACAGCACCCTTTGTGTGTTTGTCCTGTCTGTCCAAAAATGATAGTTTAAATATATTTTCCAAAGGGGCTGCGACAATATTATGTAGCAAATGCATAGTTTAATTCCACTGCAAGCAGCAGCAGTGCCATCTGAGCAGTGGACTATGGCAACTTTGGGAGTGCACTATGGGTTCTCTACACAATGGGTGTACAATAAAGTTTGGACATTTAAAGCTCCTGTAAGTTACTTTTTGGGTTTATCATCTTTAATATATGGGGTTGCATTGAAGGTTTACTGAGATGCAACCAGGAGATTTGATGCTCAAATGGGTAATTTCCCATGCTAACACAGTGTTAAGTGCATTGGGATAAAGAGCCACAGATGCACATTTTGAGCTGTCCAAGGTACTGAATTCTTAAGGTTTCATTCAACTTTCAAGAATCTATAATTCTTTTGATACACATGAGTCTGTAAGTACCAGACAGATGCACTCAGCTGCAGGATTGTATTCCTGCAATTGATTTAATCAGATAAAATACATTGCTGAATTGCAGCTTTGGGGAGAATACTGCATAAGGAACTGGTTCCCAACATCTTTCGACTTACGTTTTTTGCACTTTACTGAATGCCCATGATATTGCAACACTATCTATTAACATCAACCTCTATCTAATGTCAGATGTCCAGTGTTTTATATTTGCAGATGTTAACATGCAATCAAAAATTCCAAAAAAAAAAAAAAAAAAAAACAACAACAACAAAGGTATGTGTCAAACTATTCTATGCTGGACATCTATTTAAATTAATGTAACATCTGTGTTCAGCAAGCTGCAAAGAGTTCCTCATATGTGAATTTATGGTTGACAGTCAACATGTAAATTATCTTCAAGTTGCAACAGTCTATTTCCTTGTTTATATTTTACTATTTTCATGGTGGAAAATGCATTTAACAGAAGAATGATGTTTAAAATTGGCAGCAAAATATTGATGATGACCTTTGTAATTGTGGGATTATTGACATCGCATACAAATCCAAAAAAGATTGCAGTGAATTTTCTAGAAAGTTTGTCTTCCTAACAGAACTGCATGATAAATTAAGCAAACCATTTGATAGGTTGTTGATTTCAAAGAAGTACCAAAATAAGAAATGACCCTTCTAACTCTGAAAGAGACGAGCTAAGAATGTCTTTCTTGCTGAAGTTTGCCCAACACTTTTAGGTACTCTGCTACTAACTTTTTTCAGGATTTTTCCCCCCATTTTCAGCAAGTGCCATTTTCTCCACTAAAGGCAAGGGTAATATTTTACTTCATAATCAAAGACTCCCTAAACTTCAATTTTTTGTAAAATCTTTTCATGTTATTTGTGGTTGAAATAATTTTGTTTTGTGTTGTATGGTTACATTTATACTCAGTCTCTTGAGAATTTTGGCAAGCTATGCTAGTTTGGCACACCAAAAATATTAGTTTACTCTCGCTTTTCAATCTTCAAAAGCGTGAAAAGCATATCTTTAAACTCTACTTACTTTATTGATTTATCCTTAGAAAGGCAAAGTGTATCAATATGCAACAATAAATTGATATGTTCAGCTCCCATAGACCTGCAAAGCTTTTCAAACATTCTAAGCTTCCTCCTCATGGAAACTATCTTGATATGGCAAAGGAGCTTTAAGCTATAATACAAGCAAACTAAGCATATCCACTGAGGCTGCATATGAGGATGGTTTGATAAGTCTGGTAAAATGCAAGAAAAAAAATTGTTTATTTCATGGACAACTCACCTTACTTCTCAACATAGTCTCCTTTAAGGGATATACACTTGGTCTAGCAATCCTCCAGCTTTTACATCCCAATGGAAACATAGGTTCTGTCAAACTCTGCAAAATATTTGTTGATTGCGACTATCTGTTCCTCAGTTGGTGAATTTCTTCCCACCAAGCCAAAGTTGAAAGTTAGGAAATGGGAAGAGGACACTTGGGGTTAAGTCTAGTGAATAGGGTGAATGTGGAACCAATTCAAAGTCAATTCATGCACTACTGCAGTGTTATGCTGATGTGTGGGACGGTGCACTATCCTGGTGAAAGAACACTTTTTTGCATACCAACTTTGGTCTTTTTTCATCCAATACAAGTTTCAAACAACCCAACAATGAAGTATAATAGAATTCATTTATGGGTCTATCTTTTTCCAAGTATTCTACGAGGATTACTATTTGGGAATCCCCCCCCCCCAAAAAAAAAAAAAAACAGTTGCCATCACCTTTACAACTTACAAAATGATCTTTGCCTTTTCACCAGCCTTTATCCATTATTTTGACTCCGGTATGTAATGATGGATCCAGGCTTCCACCAGTCACAAATCTGTGCAAAAGGTTTTGCAAATTGTGATTAAACATTGTCAACATTTTGTTAAAATATTACTCAGGATGTGCTTTTGGTCGATGAGCAATCACAGCACCCACCTCACATACAGCTTCTTTATAGCCAATTCTCTGTACCGGATATTATGCTCTCACTCAATTGGGATGCCTACAGTCTCAGCAATCTCTCAAACTTTTATTCAGCAGTCTTGCATTATTTATCATGGATTTTGTAAATGGTTTCCTGTGTGGTGACCTCAATTGAATGAACAGAGCATGCTTGGCCATGTTTAAATTCATTAATCCAAAATGGTCTTCAATGATAGTGCAGAGTCCGCATGAACTTCATCTAATTCTGTTTCTATTTGTGTGGCAGTCCAACCCTTCAAAGGAAAATGTTTAATAACAGTATGAAACTCTGTTTTCCCCATTTTCAATCACAGTCAACATAATGACCAATTCAGATTACTGTCAACAATGAATTGTATACTGTACTTAGTTGAAAATTTTTATATACCATCCCTTGAATAATCAAGCTTACCAATCATGGAAGTTGCAATAAAAATGTCCATTCTTTCATGGAAATTTACCAGACTTATCATACCGTTCTTGAAATATCATTGCAGTACCTTTACATACATACATACACCCTGTATTAATGAACCCAATTTGGATTTTGGCAGCTGAAGTATACAAAGGACGTGTGATTGGTTCACGAGCATCACTTAGTATGTAGTAAGTTAACACACTAAGATTAGTTTGCTTTGTTTTTATTTAAATATTGTTTTCATGGTCATAATTAATATAGGCTATAAAATGCCCTACAACAGTTCTCATAATAAATAATACCTCCCCCAGTTATTATTTTAGTCAGGTTTTTCACTGTTCTCTTAAAAAATATAAAATCTTTAATTTTTCTGTTAATGTTGATGCTTCATCTGAGCAAAGAGACATAGTAATTAACATAAATATCTTTGCGTGCAGTGTTGGTTTCAAGTTTTTGGCAAAATTCAATATTATCCAAATTATGTTCAAAACTAATCAAGGTGATTAACTTGCATTTACCAGTTATGGCATTTGTCCAACTATAGAGCAAACACAGTTTCTCTCATTAATTTAGATCTCTCCTCCCTCTCTCTCTCTCTCTCTCTCTCTCTCTCTCTCTCATATATTGAGTTTACTTTATTATATATTTTTTTTCAGCACACCACAGAACTGTTTTCTGTGAAACCAAAATACCAAATTCTGGTTCAAATTAAATATTTTGTGTATCTTTGTGAACGGTAGAGAAAGTAAACAAACAATATTTTGTACAGCAAATCTCTTAAATTTACTCACCCTAGTTTGTCTGGTATGATAATACTATCATAGCATATAATAACTAATGTAGTAGCTAACTATAGTGTACACTTCTAATAATATATACAGCTATATTAGTATAAAACTAATAGTTGCAACCAATCTTCACTTATCTTTTGGAATCCTTGCCTGGACTAGTTTCGCAACGATTTCATTGCATTATCAACATATCCTTTTGGTCTCTTTTTTGATGTTGTTTATTTATACTGTTATGGTTACTGCTACTAGGTGGATTGTGTACTAATGCATTGCTAACTACTGGAATCAAAACAAATTTGGTAAGAGTGTCAATTGGGGGGTATATCAAAATTCATTGCATGATTTCTATATTTTAATATAAATATTTTCTCCCAAACCATTAAATTTATGGGCCCATTTAAGTGTTTTAATAATTTAACATCTGGATTTATTTCATGATTAAATTTCCAAAAATGTTCTGCTACAGCTGATTTATCAATTTGTTTGTACTTAATATTCCTAAAGTGCTCTTTTACTCTTGTTTCCAAATGACGTTTAGTCTTACCAATATAAACAAGGTCACAATTTAAACAGTTTAATTGATAAATGTCAGATTTTTTATTTTTTGAAAAAAAAAAAAAATTTACTTATCACCCTTGGGCAAATAAAAAATTCACAAATATTTTCAAAGAGCATAGCATAATATTGGTTCCTCAAAATAAATACAGTATAAAAAATTTGTTAGGCTTTTCTAAAAAGGATGAAATTTCAAAAAATAAAAAATCTGGCATTTATCAATTAAACTGTTTAAATTGTGACCTTGTTTATATTGGTAAGACTAAACGTCATTTTGAAACCAGAGTAAAAGAACACTTTAGGAATATTAAGTACAAACAAATTGATAATCAGCTGTAGCAGAACATTTTTGGAAATTTAATCATGAAATAAATCCAGATGTTAAATTATTAAAACACTTAAATGGGCCCATAGATTTAATGGTTTGGGAGAAAATGTTTATATTAAAGTATAGAAATCATGCAATGAATTTTGATATACCTCCAATTGACACTCTTACCAAATTTGTTTTGATTCTAGTAGTTAGCAATGCATTAGTACACAATCCACCTAGTAGCAGTAACCATAACAGTGTAAACAAACAACATCAAAAAAGAGACCAAAAGGATATGTTGATAATGCAATGAGATCGTTGCAAAACTAGTCCAGGCAAGGATTCCAAAAGATAAGTGAAGATTGGTTGCAACTATTATTTTTATATTAATATTTGTGTTATTTTCACTGTTACTAGCTTCTTTTTACATTTATAAATATACAGCTATAAAAGCTGATACTATAATAATTAGGTATTCCTAAATTACTATTTGTCAACTAAGAGTAGACTGTACTTCTATGTTATTTTCATCTTTCTACCCATTAATATACTCAATGAACAATGTTTCATTTCATCCTTTAGATTTACTTAAAAAGGATTTGTCATAACAATTAATACATAATGATTAATATTTACAATTGCTTAGAAATCTAATATATTATATATCATTTACATTTTTGTGCTCCTCAATACTATAAAAAACCTGCTCTGTTAAGTATCTTTGGTATTTCAGGGATGCGATATGAAGATTTTGAGAAAAATCCCCCCACCGACTACCCTTTACACGGAAATTTTTTCGAAAATTTTGACTTTCTCAAAAATGGCTGTAACAATTTTGATTAAAATTTTGTATATTAAAAATATTTACCCGACAAATAAAATGTATATCTTGAATTTTCTGGGAATAGCCTCTGAAGAGTAGTTTATTCTGGATTAATTTTACTGAATAATTGATAACTGCCAAACCGTTAGAGATGGACAAAAACTTACTTCACAAAAAATGTACAGCACGTTAAAACACACAATTTATGTTATATACATTTTTTTCAAGGAGTTGATTGATTTTTAGATATTCCTTGTTTTTGGTTTCTGCTATGAAAAACTTATTTTTTTCTCATATAGGAATTTGTCAACTGCTGTCCATACAAACGAACTTCAGTGACATAGCAACCAGCTTTTGATTATCACTTTAACCTATGGTATTCCCTTATTTCGCTTCTACTTACAAGGAAGAAAGTAATATGGATATTTCTGCCAATTTTTTACTCATTAGCATGAAGTAAATAGAAGTATAAGCTTTTTAAGAATAATTTGTTGCAGAGATGTAGAGAAAGTCATGTGAATGGTACACATCAGATTTTTAGGCATCTATTGTACAAGTCTTTCCCTGTACTTTCTATTGCTCTGTTATTTAATTTTCCTCTAAGTGTGGTCCTAAAATAATATGTTTCATTTCTTACATTACATGAATGCATGTTACAATTTTTACTTTCTCTATACATACTATGTACATAGTGTATAGAGAAGGTATTGCATTGCACCCAAAAATTTGTTACTGAGATTTCACCAGAAATACATGTTTTGAGACCACCTGAATAAAAAAAAATAATTAAGAAGTGTGGTGTGGGTGGGTGGGTGCATGTGAGAGGGGGGGGCAGCATAGCTCAAAAACGAAAAGACCGTTAAATACCAAACTTGGTATTTAAGTTCAGTATCTTTCAAGGATGCGACACAAAGATTTTCAAGAAAATCACCCCAACTACAGTTCACATGGAAAAATTTTCGAAAATTTTGATTTTCTAAAATATGGCTCAATGATTTTGATTAAAATATTTTATATTAAAGATATATACCTGACAAATAATATGTATATCTTGAATTTTTTGGGAATAGCCTCTGAACACTACTTTATTCTGGATGAACTTTACGGAATTTTGTGTAATTAATAAATCGTAAGAGATAGACAAAAATTTACCACACAAAAACTGTAGAGAACATTAAAACACAGAATTTATGTTATATACATTTTTTTCGAGGAGTTGATTGTTTTTTTAGATATTCCTTATTTTTGATTTCAGCCTTGAAAAACTTATACTTTTCTCATACAGGAATTTGTCAATTCCTGCCCATACAAACAAAGGAACTTCAGTCATATAGCAACCAGCTTTTGATTATCACTTTAACCTATGGTGTTCCCTTTTTTTGCTTCTACTTGCAAGGAAGCAAGTAATAAGACTATTTCTGCTAATTTTTTCTCACTTAGCATGAAGTAAATCGAAGCATAATCTTTTTAACAATACTTTGTTGCAGAGATGTAGAGAAAGTGATGTGAATGGAACACATCAGATTTTTTGTATATATGTTCCCTTCTATTACAAATGTTATACTTTTATATTTATTTATTTATTTATTTATTTATGCTAAGCATTATACAGGTGAATATGATCGGCGTTCAGCCCTGGCTCTTTACCGGTCATACTCATATTTTACAATAGTTTATTAATTCTAGTTTATTACACCATTTTGTCTATTTACTGTCCATATCCATTTATTTTTCACTTTGCATAAGAATTGTCCAATCTTCTTACTATCTTTTTGAAACATTTCAACTACTACTACATTTCTATCTATTTTAAACCATTTCTTATTAATATACTTTTTTCTCCAAATTTCAGTTCCTTTACATTTAAATAAAATGTGTTCTATATCTTCATTTCCGCCACATATAGGACATTGATTTTGTGGAATACCTTTCCTTAGACCTTTTAATCTCCATACTCCTGCTTTCAGCCATGCAATACCTTCTCGCTCCTCTTTATTTGTCACATCAATGTACTTTTCCCTTCCCCATGAGACTTTCATTGGTATATAGAAAACTAAAGATCTCTTTTCAGTTATTTCACTAAATATTTTTTGTATTTCTATATCCTCAAATCTTTTCCTTGCCAACTTGCAGAAGTTATTCACATTATTTTCTCTTCTTCTCCACATTTCCCCTAACCCACTACTTTCCAGGTTATTTCGAAGACAGTCTACCCATCCCTTGTTCTTTAAACTTTTCTCTTGATATACTAAACACTGTTTTAACAAATTCCTTTCTTCCAATTTCAATATCCTATGCCAAAATTTCAATGCCCTTTCCATAATCTTTCCCTTACTTGCCACTCTACCCAGCTCTATTTGTGCTACCTGCCTAACAGTTGCATTTGGTAACCCCAGTATTTCTTTGCAAAACTTCCTATGCACCTCATCTATGCCTTCCCATCCTCCTTCTAATCCCCATACTTCTATCCCATATAGCATTTTTGCCTCAACCACCATATTGTACACTTTTTCTAACCATCTAATATTTATATTAGGTGCTTTGTATTTGCAACTTCTAATAGCTGATAAAGCTCCTTTTCCTTTTGCCAATGCAAATTTCTTTTGCTTTTCCCAATTGCCACCACTATCAATTTTAACTCCTAGATAAATACATTCTCTCACTACCCTGTACTCCTTTTCATTCTCATTCTTCCATTTTTCATATTTGCTCAATTTTCCCCCTTTTTTGAACACTACAATCTGCGTCTTGTCCTGGTTCACTTTTAAACTCCACTCTTTACAGTAATTATTTAATGTTTGCAAGGATTGTTTCAAGCCATTCACTGTAATTGCACCTATAACTAGATCATCTGCAAACAGTAATCCTGGAATCTGAATATTATTAATTACTGGCATCGAGTTATTATTTCTCCCAATTTCTGTTAATACATCATCTATATATAAATTGAATAGGACTGGACTTAACTTACATCCCTGTCTAAGGCCTTTCTCTTGTTGGATTTCTCTTGTTACAACCCCTTCCTCCACTCTTATACAAAAAGTATTTTCCTTATATAATGCTCTAAGGGTGTCCACCATTTGTTTACTCACTCCTTTAGTCAACAACTTATGTCACAGCAATTGAAGCTCTATCCTATCGTATGCTTTCTCTAAATCCACAAAAGCCATATATAACTTTCCTCTTTTGTCTTTCAAGTATTTATCTACCAGTGTTTTTATAATAAATAAGTTATCAACTGTCCTCCTCCCTTTTCTAAAGCCCATCTGAAGTTCCGAGAGGATATCATATTCTTCAACCCATGTTTGTATCCTGCTTGCCATAATACCAGTAAAAATTTTTCCTACATTTGATAATAATGCAATGCCTCTATAGTTGTTTGGTTTGTCAACACTACCCTTGCCTTTGTATATTGGATGTATGATTGCTTTCCTCCACTTATCTGGTATATACCCCTTCACCTTAATTGTGTTAAATAAGTCTACTAAAACCTTAACTCTGTTTATTTCGGTGCACCATTCCTTAAGGAACTCTGGAGGGATTCCATCTATTCCCGTTGCTTTATTTCTTTTCATTATTTTCACCTGTTGGATTATTTCTTCACTTATTATATCATCGAGTATATCTACATAGTTATTACCTATTTCCCAATTTCCTATCTCATTTTTACTCTTTCTTTCCCCATACAAATTTTTAAAATATTCCATCCATTCTCCTGGTTTTATACTTGGTTTTGTTACATATTTATTATACATTGATTTCATAACCTTCCATATCTCATTTGCATTATTTTCATTTAGAATTCGTATCAAATTACTTTCATATTTTTTCATCCAGCTTGTTTTCTTTTGTTCCAGTAATAAATTATATAAATCCCTCCCTTGCATATACTCTTTCTTTAATTCTATGTTTCCTAATTCCCTCCACTTTATGAGCAGCTGTTTGACTTGTCTTTTAGTTACTCTACATTCTTCATCAAACCAGCCCTCATCTCTTTTGTAAACCTTCTTTCTCATTTTCATTTCCTCCCCAGCCCTTAGCATAATGATATTTAAGATATCCATAGCACTTTCAATTTCTTGTTCCTTTATCATAAAACTTATTCCACACTGACATATCTGGCCACAATTAGAGTTTAGTGTCTGCCTAAATTTATTGCAATACTCTTCCTTCCATTTGTATCTACTGTATTCTTCTATGTTGCACTTTTCCTCCCTTAAATTATAGACTATTTGCTCTGTGCATGTTTTTATGTCTACTATCAATGGAAAATGCCCACTGTTGGAACTTAAATTTAGTATCTTAAAATTACTTAAAATATACCCCATATTAATTGGCCATAATACATAATCAATCACACTTTGACCATTATTACTAACATACGTATATTCTCCATTCACATCTTCTCCATATTTCCCATTCAAAATATCAAAGGCATTCAATTCACAGAATTCTATAAATTTCATATAGCCTTTGTCAACTATCTTATCTTTGCTGTATCTAATTTTCTCAGGTTTCTCTAATGTATCATTGCTCATCCACCTATTCCCTCCAATAACATCATTTTCGCCAATCCTAATATTAAAGTCTCCCATTAATATAATCTCAGAATTACCATATCTCTCCTTTAAATGTTCTATTTCTATCTCTAGGTGTTTAAGGAGGTCCGGATTATGAAAGCGCGAAGGAAGAGGAGGATTGTATACTATGCCTATACATATAACATTTTCAACTATTTGTTTCTCCTCTAATACAATCCATAGTATTTCTTTTCTCCTTGACCAAGTTTCTTTAACTCCTTTACTTAACGTTTTCTTTACAAAAAAGCCTATGCCTCCAGATGCCCTCCCCTTTCTTGCTACCTTATCTCCTTTTATCCCTACAAAATCAAAATCCTTTACGTAAACCTGGTCCTCTTTTAGCCATGTTTCAGCTACCGCGAGATAATCAAGTTTTGTCAATAATTGATTTAAACTCCCCGCATATATTTTGTTTTTAACTCCCTCACAATTCCAGAATCCAAGCCTCCTTATATTCTCCCTTCCCTATTGTGAGCCTAATCTAAATCTAAATGTTTCTAGAGTTCTTTTACTCCTTAATTGTATCCCTTCTCGGGAAGAAATAGTTTTATTTCTATCTAAAACTAGCATGCTGCCATGTTCAGATGATATGATGTTGTCTTCTTCCCCTTCTGTATTTTCCCCGCTACTCTGTTGCCACGCCTTCTTTCCCTTCGCAGCCAAATTACGTGCGGCTATTACTGCCCCTCTTCTCGGTGACACTATTTTCCTAGGTGACGTCACTCTGGTGGCTCCTCCTCCTGTTGCTTCCTCTGTTGACGTCATTTCTTCGTCAGCTGTTATTTCTCTCGTAGGCAAGTTGGATGACGTCCTATCTGCATATGCCGTCCTCATATCCATGCTGACAGGCAGATTTCGGTTCCAACACACACTTTCACTGTCTTCACCCACATCCATTCCTTTTTGTTTGGACTTTGATCTTCCTGTTGTGCTTCCTAAAGTTGGCGTTGACATTTGCTGAGTAATTTCCTCTGTGCCTGATTGGGGTTCTCTTAGCTCCTTCTTGTCCAGATGCGATGTCTTTTCTCCGTCAATCCACAATTGGAAATTTCTAATATAAGCTCTTCTTCCCTGGGCTCTTGCTTCTTTCATTTTTTGTACCAAATTTCTTTGCAGAGCTCTCTTCTTAGGTGATAAATCTTTATTAATAAAAATGTCTGTTCCTTTTAATTTCTTGGCTCTTTTAAGTACTTCATGTACTAATTGGGCTGTTGCAAATTTCACTATAATTGTTCTCTTGCCAAGTTGTCTTCCAACTCGATAAGCTTCAATAATTTCCCATCTGTACAATTCCAAATTCAGCTTTTCCTTCGTTATTTCTAATATTTCTTCTGCTGGCCATTTATACCTTCTTTCCTTAACTCCTGTGAACACTAAATTAAATCTTCTCTCCCTTTCTTCCAATCTTTCCATTCTTTCCTTAACCATTTCAACTTCCCTTCTTGCTTCCTGCACCTCAACTCTAACATCTTCTTTGATATCTGTTGCCATCTTTTCCAATTGTTTACCTATTCGTTGTTCCATACCTTCTATTTTGTTCATTTTCTCAGTCAGGTTTTCCAGCATTGTTATTATATCTGCAGGGCCGGGGTTTACCTCAATTCCTCCAATCACTAGCAACAAAGTTATAACACTTGCTAAAACCAATATGTTTGTCATCTTCTCTCCAAAACTGTGTTTACTATTCACCAATTTTACTTTTCTAAACTGTCCAATTCTTGCTCTATACACTGTAATGTCCACTCCCATCGTGACTTAGATCCTTCTTCCTTCACCGCAGGAGCACCTCTCAAAACACAACCTTCCTCTATCACTGCTGGCTTAGCACTCCTACTTTTATATACATACATGCATCAAACATTTAGAATAATGAGTGTCTTAAATGCATGTCTACAGCTGGTTGTCCCATCAACATTTGCAATGACTCTAATAGCCTTCTTCTGTAAAATTTTAATATGTCTTTTGCATTTATATTTCCCCATAAAGATATTCCATATTTTATATGCGAGTAGATCAGTACATAATATATCTGTTTTAAGGCTCCAATCCCCACGATTCTCTTAGTTTGTTTCATTACCTTTGTTTATTATTTTTAGTTATGTGCTCTATGTGTTGCTTCCAGCTAAGGTGTTCATCAAATTATTACAATCCCAAGAAAGTTTCACATGTTTCTGGAATACTCTCACCATTAATACTAATTGTCATGTTCCTTGAACTCTTTTTAAGCTCAAAATTCATCCAACATGTTGTTTTAACATTTATCATCAAATTTAATGCCATGAAATATTGTTTTATAATTTTTACTTTCTCTACATGCACTATGTACATAGTGTATAGAGAATGTAGGGTACTCCAGCGAAAAATTTGATACCGAGATTTCATTGAAATGTTTTAGGGTCTCCTGTATAAAATAAAAACAACTTATTTTTAGAAAATGGTCTGTGTGTGTGTGTGTGTGTGTGTGTGTGTGTGTCTGTCTGTCTGTCTGTCTGTCTCCCCCCCTTGCATTTGTGAACATAACTCAAAAACAAAAAGTTGGCAAAATACCAAACTTGGTATTAAAGTTTAGTATCTTCCAAGAATTTAGATTTTCTCAAAAATGGCTCTAACACTTTTGATTGAAATTTATATTTTAAAGATATTTATATGGCAAATAAAATGTATATCTTGAATTTTCTGGTAATAGCCTCTAAAGACCTCTTTATTCTGAATGAATTTTGCATAACTAGTAAACCATTAGAGATATACTAAAACTTACTAAACAAAAAATGTAGATCACGTTAAAACACATGATTTATATCATACATTTTTTTTTTTGTTCGTGGAATCAACCATTTCTATATATTTCTTGTTATTTGTTTTAGATTTAAAATACTTTAAACTTTTCTCACACAGTAAGTTGTAAACTGACCCTGCATAGAAATGAATTTCAACCACAGGATAAACAGCTTTTAAAAGAGGATAAACAGCTTTTAAAAGATTTGACTATCATTTTAGCCTAGTGTATCCCCTTATTTTCCTTCTACTTACAAGAACGCAAGTAATCAAGACAAGTTCTGCTAGATTTATCTTGATTATTATAAAGTAGATAGAAGAATATACTTTTTAACAATGATTTGTTACAGCGATGTAGAGAAAGTCATTGAATGGAATACATCAGATTTTTAGAATTTCATTTGCTTTCCCTTTGACTCTCTTGTCTGAAGATCCTTTAATTATAATGGTAATATCATCAGCATACTGCAGTACCATCATATCTCTGTATCAATTCAAATAAATCATTTATGTAAAGCAAAAATAATAATTTTGATCCTTGTAGCACTCCTCCTTTAACAATTCCTCTTTTGACTGTATCTTTTCAGTTTTTTAAATACGATTCAATCCAATTTTGTGTAATTCAACGAACCCCATATTTAATTGTTCTATTTCAAGGATCCAAGAACTGAGTTTTTAGTTTGTGAACTAAACACTAATTTTATTTTCTCCCACAGCATGTATATGCCAAATATCAAAGATATCTTTGGAAATTCAGAATAAATTTCATCACCTGCTTATAATATTTCAATAAATGAAAATAATTTACACTAACCAGTACCATTGCTATTTATTCCTAGTAGCAATCAGCTAAATACACTTTTCCTTTATAAAAACATGTCCCCAAAGGAAATAATCCAAAGGACTTAGATCTGCAAATGTGCTGGCCATGATACTGGTGCTCCTCTACTGACCCAACAATTAGGATATGTTTCCCTTAAGAAATCCCTTACATCACCAGAATAATGCACAGGTGCCCTATCGCCTTGGAAACACATTAACTGGAGTATTCCTAAAGGGATACTTTCCATAACTCTGGCCAAGTATGTTGTAAGAACTGTAGGTAAATGTGACCCATTAAATGTGGAGGTAGTAAATAAGATCCCCTGAGTGTGTTATTCACAATGTCAGCCTAAATGTTCACTGAAAATCAGTGTTGGCAATAGCCAAAAATAAGGAATGTCTCAAAAACGAAAAACTCCACGAAAAAAATGTATATAACATAAATTGTGTGTTTTAAAGTGCTCTACATTTTTTGTGAAGTAAGTTTTTGTCCATCTCTTACGGCTTAGCAGTTATTAATCATTCTAATAGCTTTCTGTGAAACCAAAATACCAAATTGTGGCTCAAATTAAATATTTTGTGTATCTTTGTGAACGGTAGAGAAAGTAAACAAACAATATTTTGTATAACAAATCTCTTAAATTTACTCACCCTAGTTTGTCTGGTATGATAATACTATCATAGCATATAATAACTAATGTAGTAGCTAATTATAGTGTACACTTCTAATAATATATACAGCTATAATAGCTGATAATATAATAATTAGGTATTCCTAAATTACTTTTTGTCAACTTCTATGTTATTTTCATCTTTCTACCCATTAATATACTCAATGAATAATGTTTCGTTTCATTTCATCCTTTAGATTTACATAAAAAGGATTTGTCATATTATAACAATTAATACATAATGATTGCTATTTACAATTGCTTAGAAATCTAATAAATTATATATCATTTACATTTTTGTGCTCCTCAATACTATAAAAACCTGCTCTGTTAGTATCTTTGGTATTTCAGGGATGCGACACATAGATTTTGAGAATAATCCCCCATCCCCAACTACCCTTTACATGGAAATTTTTTATTAAAATTTTGTATATTAAAAATATTTACCTGACAAATAAAATGTATATCTTGAATTTTCTGGGAAAAGCCTCTGAAGAGTAGACCATGAAAATGATATTTAAATAAAAACAAAGCAAACTAATCTTAGTGTGTTAACTTACTACATACTAAGTGATGCTGGTGAACCATTCACATGCCCTTTATATACTTCAGCTGCCAAAATCCAAATTGATTTTTGTTACAGCCATTTTTGAGAAAATAAAAATTTTTGAAAAAAAAATCAATATTATCCAAATTATGTTCAAAACTAATCAAGGTGATTAACTTTCATTTACCAGTTATGGCATTTGTCCAACTATAGAGCAAACACAGTGTCTCTCATTAATTTAGATCTCTCTCTCTCTCTCTCTCTCTCTCTCTCTCTCTCTCATATATTGAGTTTACTTTATTATATATATTTTTTTTCAGCACATCACAGAACTATGCCTAAATGTGACTTGTATGTGTTAAACATGCCCTCTGATGCAGACACTTTCTCATTCTTCCACAACATGGTTGTAGGAAATCTTGTTTGATCAATGAAGAAATCACTGGACAAACTATTTTCAGGGTTGAAAATCATCTAGCCCCAGTGCTTAAACTCGTGTGAAATGATAAAGATTGTAATTGCTGTTCACGCAGAATTGGCTTTTATGCATGACATGCGTTATGAACTCAGTCAAGAACTTCCTCTTATAAAGCCACTGTTCTTGCATTTCTTTGTACTCCCAAGCAATGTGCTTGCTTTTGGAAAGTTCATGAGGAGGCAAATGTCTCTTTGGTTAAAGCTCAGCATAAAGATTTTGTGTCCTTCGCATTTCACCAAGCAATCCCATAATCATAAAACATGTCTGCTAGTTCTGAGTAAAAAAAGTGGAACATGCTTTACAATAGGCTGTAAAAATAAATATACATCCAATAAGCACTCTAGTATACTAATAAAACAATTAATAATTGTAACAATTCTCCACTTATCTGTTAGAAAACCAAGGACTAGTTTCGCAATAAAATGATCTATTGCATCATCAGCTTATTTTCTTTTTGATCTTGTTTATTTACATTTACTTATTGAATAAATAAATGTAATAAATAAATGCAAATAAACAAGATCAAAAAGAAAATAAATTAAATAAATCTAAATAAACAAGATCAAAAAGAAAATGAGCTGACGATGCAATAGACCATTTAATGCGAAACTAGTCCTTGGTTTTCAAAAAGATAAGTGGACAATTGTTACAACTATTGTTATATTAATATTTGTGTGCTTCACTGTTACTAGCTTCCTTTTTACATTTATAAACTCTAGTATATGCTGAAGCTTGAGACATTATAACCAGAACTACAAAGTGCAGTATATGTGACAGAATCCCTTACCATTTAAGTAACAAAATGCAGATTTTAGGTTAATGGTGAATAAACAATGTTAAAAACAGAACAAGCAAAATTCCAAGGTACAAAGAAAACAAAACAAAAGTGATATTCCAAGGGAACAAAGATCCATGTAACAAAATTTCATCTACCCCAAAATAGCATTTGAAAAGCTTTGCGATAACAAGACCTTCACAGATCTTCCTGATCAGAAAATACTCGATTATAGCCCCTGAATCTTGTCTTAAGATTATTTAGTATTATTTAAATCATATCTGCATATCCAATAAATACAACAGAAATTTCCAAACGAGGAAGAGGGTTTTCCAGAGAGGTGTGCAATATATTCAGAAAAAAAAATTAAATAATGTGTACAAATTCCCTAAAAATGATAATGTAATAGATCATGTAATATTAAATTGGGAATATACATTAATTCTCATTTAGTATGAAATTATTTAATACCCAGAATTGTCCAATATTACTTTCTCTACACATACTATGTAGATAGTGTATAGAGAAGGTATTGTAATGCACCCAAAAATTTGATACAGAGATTTCACTGGAAATATATGTTTTGAGACCTCGTGAATAAATAAATAAATAAATAAATAAATAAATAAAAAAAAAACAAACTATTTTTAGAAATGTGTGTGTGTATATATGGTGGGGGGGGCAGCATAGCTCAAAAAGTAAAAGGCCGTTAAAAATCAAACTTGGTATTTAAGTTTGGTATCTTCAAAGGATGCGACACAAAGATTTTCAAGAAAATCCCCCCACCCCTTCTACCCTTGGAATGGAAAAAATTTCGAAAATTTTGATTTTCTTAATAATGGCTCTAACGATTTTGATGAAAATCCCTTATACTTAGATAGATATTCATTTTCCAAATAAAATGTATATCTTGAATTTTCTGGGAATAGCCTCTAAAGACCTCTTTATTCTGGATGATTTTTATTGAATTTTGTACAATTGAATAAACTGTAAGAGATAGACAAAACTCACTACACAAAAAATGTAGATCAGGATAGAAGACACAATTTGTCATTTAAAATTTTTTTCGTGGAGCTGATCGTTTTTGAGATATTCCCGTTTTTTTGTTTCAGCTATGAAAAACTTACTTTTCTCATACAGGAATTTGTCAACTCCTGTCCATACATACAAAGGAACTTCAGTCACATAGCAACCAGCTTTTGAGTATCATTTTAACCTATGGTATTCCCTTATTTCGCTTCTACTTTCAAGAAAGCAAGTAATAAGACTATTTCTGCTAAGTTTTTCTTGATTAGCATGAAGTAAATAGAAGCATAAGCTTTTTAACAATAATTTGTTGCCGATGTAGAGAAAGCCATATGAATGGAACACATCAGATATTTTTTTTTTTTTTTTATTGTCAGTTAAAATGTTTCCATTTTCTTTTATTCATTTTAGTAATTTAATGAACAGGTGCATCCCATTAATACAATATTGATTGGTTATTTTTGTCTTATAGGCTTCAGCGTAATAAGCTTGAATTTCATAAGAAATTAAGTTTACCTACCTTATTGCTCAGTTAAGAGAATAGATGTAGTTGCATAAATCAACATCTTTCTACTGATAGCCTGGATGACAAAATATTAAGTGCACTGTACTAGTTCAAACCTTAACTAGGACAATCACATTTGTAATGAGACAGCCTGTCAGTAGATGTACTTGCATTTAAAAGAACTGCAGTACAAAATTCTAACTGGTATGCTCTTGGCATCTGCTAATGCTATTAAAGAAGCTAAGTGCCAGTCAATTTATGCTTTGTGTTCTTGTGAAATGCACTGTAAGATTAAAACACATGACTATTGAATCTGCACAGTTGTTACATTGTATTTGAATTTAATTATTCTTAAATGTTTCATATAAATTACTGCCAGTGCATACCATTAAATTCATCACATGAAAAGCTTCTTTGACACCAAAACTTTGAAACTGCAGCGTAATATTTACTGATGTGATTATTTTTTATACTTTAACCAATAACTAATAGTTCATTTTAAAAATAGCTATTGTGAATTTTAATATATCTGAAAATATTTTGGATAACAAAAGACCATAATCTCCTCATAATACGAGGTGAGGTTATAAAGGGGGATACCAGCTGGAAACTTTGGGAACCATTGAAATACAAGAAAGCAGCTTTTTCTTAAGTCATTGTATTCTGTGCAGAAGGTGCTTTCTCGGTTTCTTTCTCATTCTTCTTTTAGCATTATATACTACAAATACATGCATGTCTTTCTAAGCGTCTACATATACAGCCATTAAATACAATAAAGACAATGAAAATTAACAGTGCGGACTCTGGTAATCATCACTAACCTAGATTCTTCTAGAATATGGATGCCTAACTACATACAACAAAACAAGGTAAGCAAGCTACAAGGTAAATAAATAAATGATGAATCATTGCAAAGGAATAAAACAACAGAAGAGAACAACAGTACAGAATTTTATTCTCTCATCATAGAACATCACTAATTTAGACTGAGAATATGGATGAGCAAATGCAACAAAACGATGAATTAAGCTACTGGAAAATAAAATTTGAATCATTTTAACAGAATAAAACAGAACAACAAGGGGAAGTTGATTCTCTCACCATAGATCACTTCACAGTCCAAAGTAGCCTCCAATTGTTGAGGCCAAGATGACTCCAAGAATGGCCAGGCAGATCATGATCATGATCTTCTTCTGCACGGATAAAAGTCATATTGCTATTAGGCTATTGAATAGTTAGTACATATATGGAGGTCCAGATAAGCTTTACTACAGCGCTTTTCTTTCACATTTTGGCCACTGCACAATGACTCATGCATCAGCTGTCTTGGCTTAGTCTAATGTTATAAGTAGTATATCATCCTCACACTGAATTTCTGATAGTTATGGTTACAATTGCAATTATCATAAGAGATGTTGAAAATGTTATCCTTCTCTATCCACACATTTCTGGCATCTTCTAAGGAAATTTTAATTTACGCTTTATATATTTTATATTTCTCAAGTTTCCCCACAGATAAGAATCACATACAGCTAAATCAGGGATTACAAGAGCCATAAAAATTACTGACTATCCTATTTCAGAACATTTCCTGAATTAAAGTTAAATGACTCTCAGCTGCGTACATGGAACATCTTGTTGGAACAATCCAGACAGATATTAAACATAGGTCAGCTGTTAAAATATGGTGTGAATATGACATTCCTGTATGTCTCTAAATTTATTGCTTGCTTAAAAAAATATATGCATTTATTCCACATCACACAAATTTATGCATCCTGCAAGGGAATCTTGTGAAATCTCAGATTTCCCTTTGATCCACTATCTGTTTTATGTTACAAAATGTAACCTTGTAAATGGAACCATGCATCATCAGAGAAGAGTATTTAGTGTGGGTTACTCAAAAAGAAAAATAAATGGCAAATCATAAAATCCATTACAACAATTTAACTGATTCTGCTGTTCTTGTGGTAGAAATTCCTGGACCATAGTGACCTTGAAAGACTTTAAATTTAATAGTTTGGTAGTTCATCATGCTGAGGTTATTGAAATTTCTCTTTCCTCTTCAAGCTACCACAAAGATGTTCAAGGAGGATGCTTTAAACATTCTCCATTTTTATACAGATTCTCCTCAGTAAGTGTTTACTGGTTTACTCTTCACTTTCTATTGAGAATAAATCTCTTTCCCTTAAATTTGTACACAAAGTCTTCCCATGGTTTCTCTGTATGGCAGAGGTAAACTTGACAATTAGTTTCCAATAACCTTCTAATTTCCCTGCCAGAATTTATCACATATATGTGCTTACTATCTTGTTGTAATTGCAACTATCAAAACATGAAGTAGCTGCGGAGATATTGTAATGGTTGTATTAGAAATTTGAAATGAGACAGCTGGTGTGTAACCCAACATGTGGTGGCTGCCTTGTGAAACAAAGGTGCTATACATAAACAGGTTCAAAGATTTATTTCATTGTTAAATTAAATGCATTATAGTGCTGTAAACTTATGAACATTATTGTTTTCATAAATTTTTTTGAAATAATATATGTGTCAACTTATAGCTCAAATTTATTTTTCTGTAAACTGATAGTTTAAAGACAGTAACTATATACAAAATCCAAAATGTTAAAAAATGAAATAAATGGTGAACCATATTATGTTTAATATTTTCAGCTAATTTTTATTTTGGAGGGAGGGGGGCTTAATATTTATTAGCTGCTTAAAAACATACTCAAAATTTAGCCCAAACCTTTTGTAGTACAATTAATGTGCTATGGTTTCTGATTTCTCTGTTGTATGTAGAATACTTACCATTTTAATTAAAACACAATGTAGTTAGCAGTGTAACAAGAGTTTTTGAGATGAAAGCTGTGGTTCCATCACTAAATGCTGGCACACATTTGGAACAATATTACTATAAAGCAAAATGAGTGTTAAGAGTTTGTGAACATTTACAGCTCTGTAAGAATCCCTTCATTCCAACATTTGTAAACCTAAGTCTTGCAACACATTTTGCATCTAGTGACAAAATTCCTGAATAAAATTACTAATGAACTAAATAGAAAGAGAAGTTTAAAAAGACACAAAAGTATTGAAACAGTTGTCCACTTCTGAATGATAAAGGAAGAAAATAAAACACTTTGGTTAGTTTGTCCATGTCATTTTCTGCCCTGTTTAAGAAACATATGGTTAAAACACTTCATTATTAGAAATGCTATAAATGAATGCATTCTGAAATAAAACAGCACAATAAGCTCTACAATAACTTAAAACAGTTATATAAGTTTCAGATAATTCTTTTGGTTCAGCCTTGCATGAGAATTCCCACATATGGCATGATATGATACATACATTTTTTGACAGAAGCAATCATATTTTTAAAGTAACACTGCAAGCGAGTTTGATATTGTTGATAGTTGTTTGACAATTTATCTAATATTTGTACTCATAAATGGTATTTGCCAAGATTTACTGAATGAAAGATTTAACAACAATGATAATAAAATAACGTAAGTATACCACCATACATTATCAGGAAAGCTTCAGCTCTTACTTTGCAAAATATTACAATGAAAAGACAATCTCATTTCAACAAGATTTTGGCCATAGTCTAAAAAGATTGCTTCACAAAGCATGAAATGAAGTTTTACTTATGGACACTCTCTAACTATTGTGGTTCCCAGCATTCTATTCTATATTAGGCATGACGATTGATTAATTTTGCTCAGAGGCCTCTTTATCAGAGCTTATTCTTTTATGTGCCGTAAATCTATGACACTGGACCCAAGGCTTTACTTCCCTTCCGAAGGAAGCCATGCTAAGGATTTTTACACTTGAAAAAATCTATTGTCCTCCGCTGGGTTTCACAAACCATCATGGAACGTGAATGAGATTGATCCATTATGAATGCCTGACCACTGAAGTAAATGTATTGAAAATAAGTATGATTATTCTTAAGAATTTAGTTACTGATTGCTGTTGTTTTAAGAAAAGATTCTTTGTAAAAGAATCTGAAATAAAATTTAAGAGTTATGAAATTTATTTTTGTAATCAGTCTGTATTCCTTAAGCTTTTATACTAGCTCAAACATTGTAGATCAATGCTAACATGGTAACCAATTTAATATTTTTACCTATTTTACCTGAATATATTTTAGATACCATAATGCAGACCGTATAATATGCACCCAATTTAAATGCTTATTCAAATAAAATAATACAATATATAAGATATATAAAATTAAAGATAGAAAACAACTTGAATAATATAAGCAAATAAAGAATATTCTGGTTGAATATGGATTGGAATAAAACTTCTTTATCCCTCAAATAACAATACCTTTAAATTGAGTAACATTATTTTCAATTTTCTCAATGAAAAATGAGAAAACCAAGTCTCCTGCTGTTAATTAACATTTGAAGGATTGGACTGCCACACAAATAAAAAACAGAAACTTTTGGATTAATGAATTTAACCATGGTTGAACAAGCACTGATGACCAAGTATGCTTTGACTGTCCAATTGAGGTCACCACACAGAAACCATTAACAAAATCTGTGATATGGTAATGCAAGACTGCTGCAAATTCATTATGTTACCGAGATTGTAGGCATCTCGACCTCAGGCAATGCATAATGTAGCAGTGGTGGTGGTGTGCAAGGACATGTAATTGGAGCAATAAAATGTTCTCTTAATTTATTAAAAACAATATCTTGCTTAAGGGTAAAGAAGCAATATATGAATACTGTATAATCTATTTTCCAATCTACTTAGATGCTTACATCTGCTTTGGAAGATTCAAGCTAATAACTAATATTTTGGACATGTATTATTGAACCATAAAAATTAAACATACTAACATATATACTTATCTACTGAAAGAGAAGTAACTTACCACAATATTACCCGAGAACAGAACATAAGCACATACATTACTACTTTAGTCTATGTTATAATCAGGAAGAAAATTATGTTTTTGCATAAGTATATGAAGCTCTGATTAAGTGATCACATCTACTTCTCTATAATATGACCATTAACGTTTTATGTAATGCAATATCATAGTTCATATGTCAGAGAGATTAAAATGATTTCTCAGTTGTGATATTTGATGCAGCAAGTGATCCATGTAACACAATAAATCATTAGAAAACCTTGCGAACTTTACCGCATAATATGAAATGATTTTCGCAAAATATAATATACAAGTAAGAGACTAAATTATGTCAAAATGGTGTTTTATTTACAAAAAATTTGTTTGAATGAATATGGAATTATTTTGTTGAAATATTGGGGTGGGGGAGTGAGATATATCTGAACGTCTCCTTATGGCTATGACAGCAGAGCAGCAAAATAAACTATAAGCTGATCACAAATAAATGTTTTAATAAACTTTCCCTTACTCTTACAAGGTTGTCTCAGTTTTCAAAATGTTACTTGGTTATTTAAAACCCATTTTATGTACCTACTGAGCTAATTAGATTTTCATATTAGTTTTTAGAAAGTACAGCCTATTCTACATCCTTAAATAATGGCTGAAGAAACCAATACTATATTGCAGACATTAAAAGCTTCATTGTTATGGAGGAGTCTGGTCGCCATGAAACAGGTATCATTGCCCCCGCCCCTCTTTAACTTGCTCTTTATACAGTGCTACTATGTTTCACTTTTTGATCCTTGTGATGATTGCTTCTGTTCATCTTTGTACAAAACCTAGCATGCAAACTTCAACGGGTCAAAAATGCATTCCGATAAAAATAACAAAAAGAGAAAGAAAAGACTAAGTACTACATACTTACTTCACAGAACACAAAATACCTTGTAACAATTTTTAATGTGAAAAAGAACAAACAGAAAACAAAGATACTGCTATAAAACAAACTTTATTTTTAATATAGTCAAGATATGCACAACAAATTCTGATCACATTGAAAATGGGAAAATATAACAAATAAATATCAATTATTCACACTCAAACTACTTTTTTATCCACATTCAATTCAAATATTTACTTACACAGTTAGATTTTCAAAGACATGAGGAACCTTGAAACAAATTCAACCACACTTGCTTGCAGCTTGAGAACATTACATTTTCTTTTGTCACTCAATATATTTGACCAAATGGTATCACAAGGCAGGTACAGCTGAAATCCCACGATGGGAGAAATACTCGTACAACTTCTTCAGGTGACTTCTTCCATCTTTACTCATAGTCAATATATAAGCCTTTCCCCCATCTCCAAACAAAAGGGACTGCCTTGCAGCAACATTGTATAAATGAGACTAAAGGGATCTATTTCTATAGCTTATATCATATACCTTGTATTCTCCATTAAGGTTTAAGAATGTATTACCCATTTTATGGAATGAATAAAGGCAAATTTAATAAAATGCCTCTGCCAGTATTATTAGGATGTACCTTATTTTAGAAAGCAATAATTATTACAACCTTTATTTTGTTTGGCCCTTTCCATTATTGCTTTCAACTACATTATGTCAAGAAGTGTTTAAAGCTAGTTAAACATTCTTTTTTAAAATACATTAATTTCCAAGAAGTAATATCACGTCTTATCTTTTACAATCATTTGCTTATTGTTGCTTCTAACATGAAATAAGCTTTTAAAATGCTTCCAAGGTACAGAGGTATAATTTAGCTCCTGATTTTCTGGAGTTATAAAATTCAGGAAGTTTAATAAAACTTTCAACACTAAATGAAATTATCTAATACATCATAAATTTAAGTATTTCATGTATAACATCCGGTGAAACTAAAGTACAGAGAGTTATAGTTTACTGCAGAATTTAGTGATAAATTTTCCATTTCTAAAAATTGGTCCATTTATACAAATACAAGATCAAAACAAGTGCAACAGTTCAGAATACAATAGTTAATTTTTGCATTTAATGCCAAAGGTGGAGCATGAAAAGTAGATTTTTGCTCATGAATGTGAAAACTGTAATTTTTTGCTTTTTGATGGCAGTATCAATTGTGGGAAGTTGAAAAGCTGTAACAAACAACACTCTACAGTTCAGCATTATATTTCCTCTTCATAAACAGAATCAAGATTTTCCATTTACAATGTGCAAGTTGCCACTCAATAGTGAAATGAATGACAACTGTGGAAACATCAGAAGAGGTTTAATGAATGAGTATTAGGAGAAGTTAGCCAAAAAAATAAAATTGTACACGTATTAGTCAAGATACAGCATAGTGCAGGATTCATTCAAATGTCAGGAAACAAAATTTTCTTCTATTTGATGTGAATGAATTACATTTAGTGGATACAACTGAAATGAATGGGATGATGCAGGGGTCTGCTTATGTATCTTTCTACATTTACCTTATACAGACCTGAGTTACTTTTCCATGTTGCCACCTGGCATATTTGTTTTAAATAATTAATACTTGAAGAATATTAGGAGATTCTTTGAAGCAAGTAACAAATATGTGATGTGCAGACCTGAATATTCTGAATGAGAATATCATCAGTCTTAGAATTTGTAAATTATAAATATTTCATGTATTAGTTTTTGGAACATATCAATGAATGTTATGAAAACCCAAACCAACTAAAATTCTCCTGTTGCTGTATTAGGAACAAGTCACAGTATATGCAATTTTCACTATAAATGCCCTATACTAACCATAACAAATTAAAATAACCGTACCTTGTACCAAGGGACATTGGACAAAATTGCCATACGCACAGACATCAATAAAAGCAATTATTCAATATTAGCAAATGAAAATCAATAACCCTTCTTTCCTGTGCTCATATTTATATAAGGAAAAACAGATAGGCACACACAGAAATAATATTTTACCTTATGAGTATTGCCATAATATTTTTTTTTTCAACTTGATTAGTGCTCAAACCATCTCCTATCACATAGATGCATTACCAAATAAACAAGAAATTTCAGGCAGAAGCATAAAAATAGAAAATTAAAATCACATTTATTTCCTCCTTCTTAAATTGTTTCTTGAAAAAACAAAGAAACAAAACAAGTAGGAAAGGAAAGGTGATTTCTAAGTTTTAAAATAAGCAGTTGTTGAACTTTATACCCTTCTTATTTAGCATATATTTTGAAAGTGAAAGCAAACATTTCCTAAACAATGCAGAATTTAACAACCATAATCACAGCTAAATTAATATATCCAGGCAATATTGCTCAAGCAAAACAGAAAAGATTCTTTGGGTAGGGGCAGAGGGCTTACAGATGTGCAAGTGTATATTGCTGCCCTGTACATGCTGCTGACAAAAAGCATAAATTAAAATAAGAAAATCCTACCTTATAAGCTATTGAAATAAAAGAAAAGAAAAAAAAAAAAAAAAAAAAACGGGGGGGTGAAGAAAGTTCAACATTTACCATTATATGACAGTATTTCAAATTTGTTGTTAGCATTTATTTACTTAAGTGTGAGAGCCCTCCTTATAGAATTAAATGTACAGATGTATTTAAATTATACAAAATGAATTACTTTAAGGCTTCATCATTATTAGTCATAATTTTGCAACATTATTTATCAATATGATAGGCTGCAAAGAATTAATGCAGAACTACATGGTCCTTGCTGATTATGAAAACTTTAGAATGTGAATATGCTTTTTTAATGTGAATATACTTCTCTACTTGCTGAATGATTCAAGTTTCTTTATCTTCATATGTTATATTTTGGCCCTACTTAATTTAAAAAAGGAATAGCATAATCAAATATATTTATTGTAAAAATGTATCATAGTTATTTTTATAGATATTACTTAATTGGGGATTACAAAACAAAAAGACATCAAGCTGTATGCATTTCCTGTTCATGGATTAAAAGTATGCTAGATCCTGGTGAGATCTTTTCATGTTAATTTGTTTACCTCTGCATGCCGAGTTTGCCAACTGCAACAGAATTCTTCTGCACCAAATTTGTAAATGAGTGCCCTTAAGGAACAGACTTATTTTTTTTGGCTAACCTGACTCTGTGTATGCGCGTGTTCACATGCATGTGTACTTAATAAAAAATATTTGTTTAAGACTCTGGCAATTGTCAGGACCAAATCACACTACTGCTGTGTCAAAGACAGAAGTCTTTTGAATGAATGAATAGCTGATTTGTCCCCGAAGGGCTAATGCCTCCTCTTGCAACGGGTAGGAGTTTTTATGTGCCAGTAAATCTACTGATATGGGATTGTTTTTAAGCACTTAAAAACCATATGTCAGGGCCAGGTTTGAACCAACGATCTTGGAAATAGAAGATTTGTGCCTAACCAACTCAGCCACCCAAAGCATCATATATGTGTGCGCACACATGTGGTTTGTTTGCATGAAGAGAGAACATTTACATATCACTATTACTAGCACTCTTATCATTTGCAGGCTGTGCAGCTTAAATTTAAAGCATTCAAAAAACTAACAAGCAAATGTTCTGATGGGGCAGAAAAAAAAAAAAATTGTAATAATTCTATTTGGTGTTCACTATTTAAAAATAAGTGCTTCTGTAAATTTTGGCCACTCTAATACAATTGATTTGTGAGAGAAATTAATGTATAGAAGTGAGGCGTGAAACATGTTTTCTTCCTGAATGTTAATAATAATACTAATAATGATATTAAGAATAATAATTTCTGACCTTAATTTATGGTAAGGTACATTGTTAGTCTTGAACAAATTTACTGTAATAATGATAGTCATTAAAAAGTGTGAGAAACATAACTTTTCTGTACATCAATCACATTTGATAACTGTTCTTTCACATTTATCACAGTGATCTTTCAAATTTTTGGAACACTAGTCTGATGTATTCTGAAACTGCTCCAATGTCTTTCAGCTAATCCCTAACATCTTTATAACTTCTTTTGCAACAGTTAAAGCATGTATACTGCATAACTGAACATCTCCAATTCAAATTTGGAATAATCTCTTATGTAATTTCCCACGAGAGGGAAAAAGGAAGCATTTGGAAATTACCTGAAGAATACAGTTGCCATTACCAGAGCAACCTACTCTTGAGGAGCCCTCCAATAACAGCACGGTTGATCTTATCGTAACGTGTCTGCTATACTTGTGCACAACCTAAAAGACGCATGCTTTAAGAATCTCATATTAAGTTTTCTCCTTTCCTAATAGAGTTTCAGTTGTAAAATTCTGCAGATATGTTTGGATAACACACCATAATGTGACAATATAGCAAAAATGAATATCCTTTTCTGCCCCATGAGTATGTATGCTTGTAAGATGCGTAGCGTGTGAATTCCTAAAATACAGTGGCACACAAAAAACTGGCCAAGTACTAGACTGCTCATTTTCGCCCACCAATTATCTATTGTCATGAAGCTGTTGCCACAATATTCTGATTTGTTAGTATGTAAGCCATTGCAACTTGGTTAAGATACATGAAGTAAATATCTCTGCAAGATGTATCCTCTTCAAGAAAGAATTTCAATAGGAGGTGTACATGTCTATGGTTCAGTAGGAGTATAGGATTTGGTAACTAAGTAGCATACTGCAGGGTCAGTTGCAAATGCCAAAAAAAGAATTAAGACCTGTCATTCATTCACCTACTGTCATCATGTATATTCAGGCATGAATGATCCAGAGTCCAAAGTCAATGCATAAATTGTTGCAACAAGTGAACATTTTGCATAAATCTTGTCAACATATTTTACGTAATATAAGTATAAAGCCCTACAAAATAATGTGTCAAAGAACTGAAGGAGAGAGATAAGGTAAAACGTGTGAATTACTGCATGTGTCTATGTCAAACAATTGAGAATGGAATGCTGGATCCACTGCTGTATTTCATGAGTGTTGAAGGCTGGTTCCATCTGACAGGAAATGTGAAATTTCAGAACACCAGATACTGGTCGCCAAACAATCCTTATAAGAGTAATGAAAAATCTCTTCAGTGAAAAAAAATCTCAGAACGTGGCATGTAGTGTCAGCAAGTCGGATAGTAGGTCCCATATTTTTCTTTAAACAACAGTAAACACCCATATGCATATGTGAATCTTTGAGGAATTTTATGCACAGTTGATTCCAACCACCCCCCTCTGAACATAAATATACCAACTTTCAACTGAATCGGGGTGACTTGTCACACTTCCCGCAAAATGAAATGGAAATGGAGTTTTATTTATGGGTGCTCTTTAACTGCTGTGGTTCTCAGAATCCCATACAATACTGGGCATGAAAGACTGCTTAATTACACTCAGAGGCATCTTTTTCAGGCTTGAAGTTCTTTTACATGCCGTAAATCTATGACACGGGACCAATTTACTCTGCTTTACTTCCCTTCTGAAGGAATTCACGCTAAGGATTTTTACGCCAAAAAAAAATCCATTATCCTCTGCCATGTTTGAACCTGCGACCTTGGGTATATGAAGTTAGCATGGTAACCATTACATCACAGAGGGCGAAACACTTCCCTCAAGTCAATCTCACAAATTCATTAAAGATTTACAGAAGAAAGGACTATCAGCAAAGGTTTGTGGCCTCTAACCACTTGCGACTTTTATCTGTGGGGTAGCCTATGGCATGAAGTGCGCGAAAATAACCTAAGAAGACCTGAAGGACAATATTCGTAATGAAATTTTGAGAATTGATGCAACAGAGTTGTCCATAGTGTTTTATTAGCATATTAAAGCATGCACAAAAATGCATTGAAGCAAAAAGAAGTCATTTTCAGAACATAACATAATATAATGTAAAAGACAAGATCAATTCAGTAATTATAGAATTTTGCATTAGCTTATTTGTTGTTTCTTTATTATATAATTATTACATGTATTTATTGTATCTGCTCATGGTGGGCAACTATGGTGCATAATTGCAACTATGGTGCAAATCTGTATTCGAGGCCAGTTTTTCATGCACCCCCCTGTATAAACTGACCGTGCATTACAATTCTAATTATGCATATTAGGAAGATTATGTACAGTAGCTCAAACAATTTCTTCTGAGTTTCATTTTTTCCACTAAAACATTATCTTAGGTAGGATCGTAAAGCATCAAATATTATACACACAAGTTTTTGGGTGATAGCTTTGTAAAAGTATGCTGTTGGGCATTTATTATTTAATTATTGAAAAGAACAGAAATTAAATAAGAGCAACTCCAAAGAAGTACTTTATCATACTTATCAGTAAGCACTTTGCAGTTATTAGAAATTTCTGCAGAAACAAGAGGAATCAAATTATTTATACTTTAATTTCTTATTTATATTATTACAAAACAGATAACAATAGCAGTGAACGTGTATTAAAGCAAAAAGTGAACTGGACCATAATAACACTTTAATTAGGTAGTACTATATTATACTAGTGTTATACCTCTTTATTTTTAAATCTTTGACATCGATTTTATTCACATCTCAATTTATATACATTTGAGAAAATTAATGTACAATCTAAAAGACTCTAAAAAAACTTCATCAAATTTGTATGCACCAATATGATGTATAGAAATGAGAATGAAATATCAGTGGATATTGTATTTCAGCTCACCAACAATCTTACAATTTCTGGATATATTGTATAGACAATAAAAGTATCTTTAGTGAAGAAAGAATTACCCAAATGATTTGAGTAATTTTTAGATATGTATAGTAAATGAAATTTTAAACTTTTAGTTTCAAAAATTAGTAATAACAAAGGCTTCCAAATTTTTTTATAGGAAGCTAAAATTCTCCTGGTATCAATATTGAACAAAATAAGGAAGAAGGGCATATATAAAAATGTTGAATCCTTTATACCATTATTTAAAATATTTTAGGCAGGGCATACACTCTATAACCTCAAGAAAAATAATGTTCTCAGTTACTAAATATAATCATTGGTTGATTAAGTACCTGAAATTATCCTGGACACATTCACTCTCTAGTATGCATTGTAATGAACTCATTATAACATAGAAAATACAAAATCATACATAAATACATTTGCATAACTAGACTGAAAATTTTGCAGAGATTCTGAACTGACTTCACTGTGCACTATTCACAGTATTTATTTGTAAACCTTGGTCCTCCATAGCTTACATTGTTATACGTGGTCACCAACATATATACATATATATATATTTATAGGAATACAACTCTTAATAAGCATCTTCTATTGTAACTCGAGTGTGTCTGTATTCTAATGTGCAGACTTTGTAAACATTTTAGGCCTTATCATTTAGGAGCTAATAATTTAGATGTTTTATATTTTTTTTGTGTCAAGAAACATATAAGCATAGAAACACTTAATTACTAGGCAAAAGAAAGAAGAAGAAGAAAAAAAAAAAGAAAAAAAAAAAAGAAAAAAAACATCAATATGTTCTTGGTCAACAAAAAGAAATTGCAGAAATTGTTTCAGACAAATCAGGTTGAGGAGATTAAATAAGTTGATGTACCTCATTTAAATTAATCTATCTTTCTGGATCATCTAAAAACTTAAAAAAGCATAAAAATAAGCAAAAGGTGTATTTTCAGTTTCAGTAGAATGCTTTAACTAAGGGTCTTTAGAATTCCGATTTGAAATACATAAGACAAGATTTTATATTTCAAATATATAGGATTCAATGGATTTTTTTTTTTTAAATGAAATGTATGCATATGTTTAAAGCCTGGAGTTGCATATGTGGAAATAACTTTGTCATGCCAAAATGTTTTGAGAAACTTCAAGATGCATTATCATGAAGGGTACTTGCTGGAGACCAATTAATACAACCGTATCTGAAATGCACTGTACCATCTTCCACCCCATAATAAGGAGCTTTAACCATTATGTGTAGACAACTCTTAGAATTTAATAGAAATTCTGCTCATACCTTCTACTGAAAATCTGAGATGATCAAATATCTTATCAATATATAAGGGAAAAGTCATTCAACTACATCCGATACAATTGTTCACTTGTGATTACCAAGTATTTTTGATGAATATGCCCATCATCAAAACAGTGGCTTTATCCATGTATTTTGAAGCATTTTCAGTTTTTCTGTACTAGTGCCCATGTGGAATTGACAGAAACTTAATGAGGATCCAAGGAAACTTGTGTGTATAGTACAAGCAGCAAAGTTTAGAAGAAAAGAACTATTTATGTAATATTACATCCCTGCTAACCTTCACATTACTTTTCTGCTTTTAGAACTATGACAAACGTTGGCATGTATTTTACTCAAGTTCTGCAATGTATCCATCTGACTGAGATGAGTTTGATGGCATACTGAGATCTTCAACTCACATTTTAAGTACTGTGCAGAAAGCTCAACCAGCCTAAGACCCTTTGTCCTGGGAAACTTTTTGGCAACTGGAATGTACTCTACAAAAGTTTATAAAATTATATATACATGTTTTATATTAGACACACATAGGCTACAATATTCAATAGACAAATAAATAAATTCATTTGAATGTCTTCACTTATACAAAAATTTAGGTTATCATCCTACTCTTATGATATTTTATCACACTTTCATTTGACATTGAAGTGCTAATATTGTTCATTAATAATGTTCCTTAGCACTACACTTATAGAAGCAAAATGTTAAGTGCTAAATACAAAAGCTATACACTAGGAAGTAGTAATCATTTCTTTCAGATTTATTTGTTACTCCCAGTTGTTTTTCTTTCACGCTGCACAGATTTTTTTATTAATGTTCTTAAAGCTCAAAACTAACATTCTAAACCAACCACAATTGAAATAAGCTATAAAACATGTAAATTATTTCTGTGAGAAATTATAAAGGAATATTTACAATCTACTTACAAATACAATATGTGGCAGTTTTATGCATGTATCTGAAAGTTAAATGCCATTCCCCAAGTAAAAGGAAAAAGCGCTGTTGAAAAATGAGAGGCAACAATATTTTCCACAGATATGAAATTTCATTCTTCCCTCTTCAACAGTAACAAGTGCTTATTGCAAACATTACTGTCATTAAGTATATCTGTCTAAAAGTTGTGAATCTGTTGGCATTATTAAACAGAGACCAAAAAGAGAGAAAATATTTGTTCAGTGGCTGCAAAATACAAGCAATACTACCTAGTTTGTCTATAAGAAATCAAAATACCCAATATCTTTCTTGGTTCCTTTTAAATCTTGGTTATATATGAACTTCTCTTATAAGGTATAAACTGCAAGATTCTATTGATTTTATGTAAAGATTTCAAAAGGATCACTGAACAAGTTGTTAGCATTCACTCATCACTGAACAATTGCTTTAACATCAAAAAGTTGAAGTGTTTGAAGTCAGGTAATATGCAGTTATAACTGCTCTCCATATTATTTAAATACAGCCGCATTAAAACACTTACATGAATTGTAGTTACAACAAAAAGAGCTTAAGCATGCTAGAGCATACACAAATATATTAAAATGATCTATAAAGTTTATCTGTAACAATAATACTGAATGATGCAAATTTGTATTATCATTAACAGCATCATTTCAGAAATATTTTGCTGCAGAATTCAATAAAGGATGAAAGTACTTTTAAAAAGTTCACTTTCTGTTTGTAGAAAGAGAGAATACAGGAAGCAAAATTCCCAATTTTTGGTAGCTGCTATGACTATAAGTGAAAGAAATTTGTTTCTGATGCTAAGAGAAGAAAAGAAAAATGATCTCACAGAAATAAAAATCATGTGATTACATATGCAAATCTGTGTAGAGTTACTACAAGAACTAACCTGCACCAATGCCTATAAATGAATACATAACAAATTCAATATATTCTATGGCTGTTTTTAATGTTAAATATATGAACAGCAAAGGATGTAAATAAGGTATACTCTTTTTGAAAATGATTAATCAATACCTTGCCTCTCATCTCAAAAAGCTTCCCAGCACAAAGAGCAGTAATATAATATTTCCCATGACAAACACAAATTGGAGATGGGGGATTAGTACCAGCACATCATGACAAACTTACTGCCAACACTATTATCAAAATAGCTACGAGTATTATCAGGCAGATTATGATGAGGATTTTTTTCTGTGAACAGAAAACACAAACAAAAACACAGTCCTTAAAAAGATTCCTGTCACAGTTAATTAAAATGAAGGAGTTCATGAAAAAAAAAAAAAAAAAGGTATCTACAGCAGTAACCATACCCTGGTACATTTGCCTTCAATCACAATATTTACATTCAGCTATTAATTAAATGATACTTCCACTTTAATATAGTGGTATAGCTTGTTTGATTCTCAGTTCTGAGGAGGCAAGAAAGTTGGCACTTGCTATGAATGAATATAATCCAAGGTTTTACAATTTGTTCAGACTTCCTTTCTAAGTGCATTTTCTGCCCATTATTGAAATTATCAGCTTTTGCTGTCGCAATGTTTTGGAACTAAGACTGCTTAGTGCACAGGGAATGAAAACATTTTACCAACAATATGCAAAACTGAAATGAAAATACCTAGCGCCAACAGCTTTAAAACAATAAATCAAAATTAAAGGAATAAAATATCATATAGCTGCAGCATTCTAAAGCATTTTAGAATATACATTATTATGTCAGGTCATATAATATAGTGCATTAACATACTCTGTATGTGAAAGTTTTCCTGCTGCGTGCTAGACAATGGCACCAGGAGAAAGTACAGGCTCTAACATCACTACAGGTCAGCTTATTGGGACATGCTGTTACTCAGTTGACTGCTTTATTTTGTCTTATGTTCTGTGACACTGAATTGAATGAGTGGGGTCAGAACGTTTTAAAATTCGAAATCATACTTGCATATATCCACGGTGCTGCTATTTCTGGTTCATCAAAATAAGCAGTTAAACATTAAAAACATATATTATATAAAAAAGCACACTAACATTTACAGCAGTTTTTACTTTCTGTACACACACTATGTGAACAGTGTACAGAGGAAGTATTGTACTCCACCCAAAAATTTGATACCAAGATTTCACCGGAAATATATGTTTTAGGACCCCCTGAATCCCCCCCCAAAAAAGAGCATTTTTAGAAAAAGGTCCATATGTGTATGTATGGGAGGGAGAGTGGGTGGGTGCGACAGCAGAGCTCAAAAACAAAAAGATTGTTAATTGCCAAACTTGGTATTTAAGTTTATCTTCCAAGAATGAGACATGAAGATTTTCAAGAAAATCCCCCCTCCCCAAACTACCCTTTACATGGAAAAATTTTCGAAATTTAGTTTTTCTCAAAAATGGCTAACAATTTTGATTAAAATCTTTTATATTCAAGATATTTATATGACAAATAAAATGTATACCTTGAATTTTCTGGAAATAGACTCTGAAGACCTCTTTATTCTGGATGATTTTTATTGAATTTTGCATAACTGGTAAACTGTTAGAGACAGACAAAAACATGCTGCATAAAAAATGTAGATCTCAATAAAACACACAACTTAGGTCATATACATTTCTTTCGTGGAGTTGGCTGTTTGAAATATTCCTTGTTATTTACTTCAGTTTTAAAATACCTCAATTTTTCTCATATGGGAACTTGTCAACACTTGGCCACGCAAAGAAAAACAAATTTCATTTCCATAGCAACCACATTTTCAAACATTTGTATTGCCTTATTTCCCTTCTACTTACAAGGAAGTAACTAATAAGACCATTTCTGCTAATTTTTTTCTTGATTAACTTAAAGTAGATAGAAGAATAAGCTTACTAACAATTTGTTACGTAAATGTAGAGAAAGTCATGTAAATGGAGCACATCAGATTTTTTTTTTTTTTTTTTACTTTCCCTACATGTACATAGTGCATAGAGAAGGTATTGCATTGCACCCAAAAATTCAATACAGAGATTTCACCAGAAATACACGTTTTAGGGTCCTCTATCTATATATATAAAAAAAGCATTTTTAGAAAAAGGTCTGTGCATGTGCGTGTGTAGCTCAAAAACGAAAGGTCTGTTAAATAACAAACTTGTATAACTGGCAATCTGTAAGAGAAAGACAAAAATTTACTTAACAGGAAGTGTAGAGCTCTTTAAAACACACAAATTATATTATATAAATTTTTTTCGTCGAGTGGATCGTAAAGAAAGTTTCATGTTTGAACTATAGCATCTTTCTTTGAAATTACTTTTGAAAACCCTATATTTTATGTATTAAGACATACCATTTTTTAAACTTTTTTAAACATTAGCTGAAACACTCGACATTGTTTATGGTTTGACATTTATCCCTATAACATTTAGTCTTAGTTTGTGCTTGACCAATAGCCTTGAGTACATTTAGAGGCATTTAAAACATATACTTATTGCTACTTCATAAATGTCTCACCTGTAAATCTATTAATGTATTGTTTCCAGATAGTTACATAAAGCTTTAGGAATTTTTCAGGTCTATTTTTGGTTTTTAAGGTTCAATAAAACACACTGTTTATTCTAAAATAACATCAAAAGTACTTTGTTGTTTTGGCAGCTTTGATATGTTATGTAAAATGCAACTGCAGAGCTACCATGTTTCACTAAAGCCACTCCAGTGTGATATTTTAGGTCTAGATTAGTGTGTGCATGTGTGTAAATAAACTGATAATCATGATATCCAGGGGCCCATTTAGCAAGTTTCACTCCCCGTATTATGTTTGCAGTTGTGCAAAGCAGCAAAATGACATGCTTTTCTTCCCCACAATGATATTTTTTGTAATTTTTGGCATATAAGTGTCTTATCAGGGCGTATGGAGTATTGTTTCAAGTCATGAGGATAACAACATGGCTTCTAGATGCTCTACAGCTAATGAGGTTTTTTTCAATTTTAAATGCCTTGTTTGCTCCAGGGATAGTTGTGGAATCGCACTAAAATGATTATACTAGCCAATTAAAATAGTGATTAATTAAAAATTTCATGACATTACAAAGAAACTGTTGCATATGTCCTTGAATGTATATATACATATTTATTTATTTCTGGTTTACATTGATAATGGTGCTGGAACTATTTGGCAATGTTGATTCTGAGCTTTGTGTGTCAAGGCAGACTCTGTTAACATGCAATGTCGGCTACCAATTGTTAAACATAAAAAATTGCTTTGGCCAGAGGAAACATTCAAGAAGTTGATAGAGGCGCAAAATGTTGTATGCTATGGCAATAGAAAAGTGTGAAATAATAAATAAATGCAAAAAGGGTGCAAAACAGTAAATAGATGCAATTTTTTTGCATTAAAAACTGTTTTCCTTTCAATTAATACATTACTAATCGTAAAACATTGTGGCTTCTAGGTGCTCCACAGTGAATAATAAGGTCTTGTTTCACTTCTTAAATGTACTATATTTGTAAATATCCTTTTCTTGCACCATTCCTTTAAAATAAATGCATTAAATTCTATTATTTTCACATGAAAAACTATCCTTTCTCTGTTGTATTATAATTCTTAAAATTAATGCATTATAAAACATATAACATTGTGGCTTCTACTCCGCAGTGGATAAGATAATAAGATCACTTTCACTTCTTACATGCATTATATTAGTTGTGTAATCAAAGTAAACTGTTATTGTGTATGCAAAAAATACTTGAACATAAATACCACAATTTGTAATGATTATTTCTCATAAATGCAACTGAATGCCCTCTAGTTGTTACATTTTGGATGACTCATGGTTATTTATAGAGAAAATCTCAGGTGGGAAGAAATAATAGCAAGCTAAGTAACATCATGACCTTATTTATTCTCAGTAAATATGCACATAGAAATATTAAGAAAATGAATAAAAAACAAAAGGAAGGAAGAAATTAATATACAAATTATTATTTGAGCATTATCGTTAAGTTACAGATTGTCTTGTCAGCTTTTGTGTGAAATGGGACGGAATTTTGAATTTTAAGCTAGACAATGATTTTAGCCTTGTGTTAAAACATATAGGCCTTTTATACATTAAGATTACATTTAAATCAATGCATAACAGGACACAATTTAAAGCAATTATGTTACTATTGCCACTTTAAATTTTATATTTCTTCTTGTAATTAGGGCAATTTTCAAATTAAATGTAATAGTTTATTCAGTGCATCTGAAACTTTACCAGTGGCCTTAAATTCCTTTCATAAATATAAATATTAGCAGTACTGAATATGGTGTCCACAAAGACTTTTTTTTTTAAGCATTTTCAACAGTTATTTTTTATAGCAGAAAGTAGTGCACAAGTGTGTCATCTGGAACTAAATATATTTATTTTTTATTGCCTGTGATTTCTAAGCACATATTGGCAGCTTTAAGTTAGGAAAAATTGCTCAGTAGAAATTATGCTGTTGTTGCTACTAAATTAGAGGTGTTGGAATTTTGTCACTTAATTTTATTGTCTCACTTCCATTTCAAAAACTAGGGAGGATTGAGAATAAATGTAATGAAAGAAAAACAACTTGCTCCAGTTGAAAATGAAAACTGAATTATAAACGATGGGGGTAATCGAAATAGTGGAAAACATTTCTAACTGATTGGAAATCAACTGTCTTCAAATATTGTAAAGGGATGGAATAAATAAATCTCTACGAATTGATCTTGTTCATTGGTGCCAATATTACCAATTGAAATATTCAAAGAAAATTATTGCTATTGATGCAATAGATGCATTGTTGCTATTTGTGCAAGTAAGTCTGATTTGACATAATGACTTGAATACCTAATTATTTAAATGGATGGTGGGGGAGACGAGACATGCAATAGTTTTTAAAATGTTTAAATTATTTTGTTTGTTAACAATACTATCAATTGCCAGGGTCATATCAACACCACCAGCATGCCAGGATGCTGTCAGGAGGAGTTATATAACATGTCAGTAATTCTACTTATATGGGGCTATCAATTTTAAGCACATTTAAAAACATTCTGGGCCAGTTTTTAATCCACAATCTTGCGATGACGATAAAATGGTATCTGCAATTAGCAATAATATGCAAGTATGAAAACACTTGTATCACAAATTTTGAGAGAGCTGCATTTTACTTGTGTACATTTCATTTTTTTTTTTTTTTTTTATCAAATACATATATAGCAGCCTATTTGTCTCATCCGACTGCTTGTAGATCTCTGATTCAGCTCACCTTACTATGCAACCATGTTCTTGTTCATCCTATTTGCTCCATTCACATAGTGCATTTCTTTCCTAATGTACAAATACAACAGGCTTTAAAGATTTTTGGAACATGAGTTTTAAACATTCATGGAATAGCTTAAAAGGCAAGCATGAAGCCCTGGTATATTGCTTTTCACCATTTGTAATTGAATTGAAACACATATGCATAAGCAGTACCTCTGAAAAGACAGGAATTTTAAGATTACTTTAAGAAAGTATGAAGTTAATATTGTAATAATAAAAATATTTAACAGAACCTCTAAAAATAATTGGGCCTTCTGGATCAAATGAGTCAATTTGATACTTTATGTTTTAGGCAAATGGAAAATTAATTGAAACATCAAAGGTCTTTACATACAATAATGAGCATGTGCACATATGAAATAAATATACATTATACTTTGGGACTCCTAATTCCAGGTCAGTTTAAACACAAAGTTAGATCATCTTGTTAGGACATTATGGACAATGGTGTATTTAATATTTGAGTAAGAATGAGTCAACTATTAGCCTTTATACACCAATTACACTGGTGTATAAAGGTCAGTTACTCAAAATCTTCCCAAAATACATGGTTAGATTTTTCAAATGTTTTTGTGTCCAATCATAACAGTGGAAAGGTTCAACTGTGTAACATGGTTTACTTTTATCTATATATCCATTAAAGCCTATTACATCATCTCAGCCCCCATACCAAACAGAACTTTTGTACGCACCTTGACAGATGCCATGATTCTATTCATAAAACTCAAATTCTACCACAAAAATGAAGGGGGGAAGGAAGAAAGGGTGCCTAAATTATTTTAAGTTATTTTGGTTGACCCATCCAGATACTGGAGAAACTAGTATCTATTTATTTATGAAATGTTCAGATCTGGCACATGAAATGTTATCCTTTCACACCCTAAATCTTTCTCTGCTTCTCATATCTGCTTCAAACAATCTATGCAATACATTGCTTCTTTTGGTAAAGATGGTTATCATCCATTTTCTATGAATAATATGATTAAAAATACCTTTTCCTTAAATTTATCTTCCTGTTCACTTTTAAAGCAGTGAATGAAGAATTACCAGGGTATGCTCACTATAGAGAGAATGCACTTTTAAGTAAAACAAATTTATATTGACTGCATTGACTATTGACTTTTCTTTCTGAATCAATTTAATTAAAGGTGTGCATCTGCAACTAAAGTGATTTAAAACAGAATATCTGTGTGGAACAAGAATAACTTACAAAATATAAAGTAAAATAAATAAACTTAAGTGTGAATGAATTATGAAACAAACATAGGGCAACTACATAAACTAATTTATATTTACATAAAATGTGATCTTAAATAATTAAAAGCTGCAACTGCATAAGACAAATGTTATTGTAGAGTGCAATGGCAGAAACTAGATGCTACAAGTGCAAGTGCTCTAAATTCTCTAAGATGCCAAAAAAGCAGCATACACAAAAGGTGCAATACAATATTGTATTATGAGTACTGAATTAATGTGAAAATACTACAATGCTTTTGAAATAATACAAGTAATGGAAAATACCTCTTTTTCATTTGTAACTCTTATACACTCAATTACAGAGCAAAGATAACTGAGAACTTATAATTAGTACAGTTCTGTGTCTACTTACGAAGGAGCCAAAGAGACAGCCAAAATAATAATTAAAATGGCTACAACAACAATGAGGCAGATGATGATGAAGATCATCTTCTGTAAAAATACATAAGATATTATTGATAATTTGCTCAGCAGAAATAATGCCCTATATTACCTTGGTTATATCGATTTCAAGCAAATGTATGTATATACACTACTGGATATAAAGCATGACCATAACATAGTCACAAATGGACAGAGCCTGTCAAAACTTAAAAATACTTCTTCCTTCTTTTTATCCAGAAAAGATGAAAACAGGAAACTCAAGGATAAATAAAAAATATTTATAAAATTTTTTCATTAATAATGATAGAGATAAATAGTTCTGTAAATTCTTTCATTGGCATGAAAAGAATGTAAACCTAAAAGCCTGACAATTCATTGCCGCTTCTGTAAACTTTAACTTTTATTACATTAACAATAGTGGCATTGCAAAGCGGCAATAATTTCTCTAAAAATGAAAAATTACAACTCTCCTCGATTTACCTTGTACATACCAACTGAATAAGAATATACTTTTCATGAAATGACATCAAAATCATATTACTCACCACAAAAATCACATCTTGTGTATAGCACTTTCCCCACTTGTCTGTTTAGAATAAGAATCCTTTAACCTCTAGCATCCATAAATAGTAATTATGGGCGGTGGTATCATATTTGAGACATTCTGCACTACATGCTGATATTTTCTATGTCTGCTGTGTATCAATGGATAAATTAAAAAAACTTGAACAATATATATAGGATATGTATACGATATCACCCCTAAAGCCCCAAAGACCCCCCCTTCAACATAAAATCAAAGTTTGATATATTGAACATCCACATTATTTTGGTCATTAATAAAACACATTAATTCACCGAATGACTGTCTAAATCTCATGTTTTACTCTCCTCCAAACAGTGATTTAATTTTTTTTTTCCCTCCAAATTTATTATCCAACCCATAGAAACTTATTAAGCACAAAGTTTTAAAATCAAGTGGTGTAATTTTATCTTGGAACTTATAGTTACAGAGCATATATTATAAAATGTCTATTTCAATTGTTGCAGAACCATTTTATTTTTTGTGGCTTTAATGCTTGAACACACAATCATCAATTCTTTGGCTGCTTTCTACTCCAATTGCAATCTCTGATACTGTCACAACTGACAATTGTCCGGCCTGGCTGCTCCACTTGTATAATCCCCCAATTATACAGCAACAAATTTCCAGAGCTGGGGGATGGTGCACATGAACTTTTCTTTTACTTTGGGCTATTATTGTATGTGTTCATTTGCTAAGTCCAGCCATGTAAAACAGTCACCTGTGCATGTGTTCACCTCCTTAATGATGCTATGTAATGCTCTATGTGCATATCTGCAACAATTCATGGGGGCAAGTAGACATGTAAAACAGTCACCTGTGCATGTGTTCACCTCCTTAATGATGCTATGTAATGCTCTTTGTGCATATCTGCAACAATTCATGGGGGCAAGTAGACATGTAAAACAGTCACCTGTGCATGTGTTCACCTCCTTAATGATGCTATGTAATGCTCTTTGTGCATATCTGCAACAATTCATGGGCGCAAGTAGATATGCAACCCGGACATGATTTGAGTACATATTACCACGGCTCCCTCCTGACTACCATCATAGTGAGCTAGACAATCTAAATCTATATCAGTCTCTTCCCTCAGGGGTCGCACTCCGTGGTGTAATGGTTACCATGCTAACTTTATACACCCAAGGTAGCGGATTCAAACCCAGTGGAGGACGATGGATTTTTTTGGGGCGTAAAAATCCTTAGCATGGCTTCCCTCAGAAGGGAAGTAAAGCCGTGGGCACCGTGTCTTAGATTTACGGCACGTAAAAGAACCTCAAGCCTGATAGAGAGGTCTCTGAACAAAATTAAATGGTCTTTCACACCTAATATAGAATGGGACACTGAGAACCACAGCCGTTAAAGATGTCCATAAATAAAACGCCATTTAATCATTTTTTTTAATTTTTCTTCCCTCAGGGTAGCATCTAGATGCAGCAGATGATATCATGAATCCGCTTACCATTAGGCACGGCTCATGCCATGGTTGAAGCTTGGGGCAGCGTCCCTTGGCCTGGGTAGAGGATACGCATAATCACCCTGCAGAAACCATGGTGTTGCCTTACTGGTTGTAATGGGTCTTCATTGGGTTACATGCTTCCTGAATGTGTTAACCATCTCATGCATATTGTGAAGTTGGTCTACAAGATCTCAACTCCTGACTGCTCTGCCCCAGGGGTATTTCCAAACATTAGATCACATGGTAGAAGCAGCTCCCTGCCAAAAAGGGGCTGAAGTTCACCTGGTGGTGGTATGGGTTGGAGAGTAGTAAGTCAGTGAGATAAGCGACACCTTGACATCCTAGTCCCTCTGGTTATTGGCCATTACCTTCTTCAAACAGTCTTCTGAGTCTTGATATACTACTCAACCACGCCATCTGGTTGCTGGTAAAGAGGTGTGGTGCACATCTTGTGCATTCAAAGTCACTTCAGTGCTTCCCTCATTAGATACAACTCAGAAGTTGGTGTGCCCTGATCAATGTGTAGCTTCAACAGTACCCAAAGCAAAAGTCTTTTACGAGGTAGTTTGCAACTGTTTTGGTCTTCTGGTTAGGAATGGGGCACACTTCCGGCCACCTCTGGCCACTTACTTTGCCAAGTAATCCAAGACCACCAACAGTTGTTACCCCTGTTGGACACAGGGAATGGTTCAGCTACTAACCATATACTTTTTCATGGGCGCTTGACCCCTAGTCTTCATAAAAGGGCTTCATCCAATTTCAGAAGCAGAGCAGAGCAATAACATTGAGACATGATGCTATGCATCCTAACATCTAATGGTTTCATTCTTGTCTGTAGATCCCAGAGTTCAAGCTCATGCATGTGCAATGTGTTTTGTTGAATAATTCAACTAGTTTGCAGTAAATTAGATAACCTACTCACCATAAAAAAAAAAAAAAAAAAAAAAACATTTTTTGGTTGACAATGCTGCAGAAAGACAAGCAGGTGATATCTCTCTTCTTTCCCCTAGCCCTCATTTCCCCATAAACCTTTGTCATAGCTTGCTGATTCTTTGGTTGGGTCCAAGATATCCTCCCGAAGGACCAACTTCCTCTAGGAATTCAATCACCTATTATGGGAATGAAAGTGCATTTATATTTCTCCATGCGTAAGTGGTGGTACCAGCTTGAGGCATTCTCCTTGGCAGTCAGGAGATTTCGAGATGAGCGGTGCGTATGAGTCATTGGCCCTGGAGGAGATGGCGAGCAAGAATTATAGTCAGTTATCACTGGAACTTTTGGATGAGAAGAAGCTGGTTAGGAGATAGACATGGTAGCCAGTTTGGCAAAAGGCCATTAAGCTGGATTTAAAAATTGTTTGGGGGGGATATGTTTTTGGCTTAACTTGAGAAAATCAAGAACCTCTGCTCCTTTTTTAGAGAAGTTAATTTTGGATGAATACTCTTAAGGGTGAATTATATAAGGTAAAAGACTTAAAGAAGTAAAAAGGTTTTCGAGCTAAGAAACCATGTTTTACCACGGGCATTTGCCAGCTCTGCAAAGTTTTTTAACTGTTACTTCACTTTTACTTCCTAAGTGGAAGCCTGTTATATAAGGTCAATATAATTAAGAATTCTCTTACAATATCTGTATGAAATACTTTGATCCAGATTCTTTAATACTGAGGTACAAAATAATTCCTTCCACTATTCCTATAATGCATGAAGTCTCCTTTCCTAATTCCCATTAATTTAATGATTCATGGTAGTTCTAGAGAAATGTTACGAGTGTAAACAAAATATAACCATCTTATTCCTTACTCTCTCTGCATCTCTCAATCAGGTGACTCCAAAATCTGAACAACACACCTTCCTTGGTATTAAACAAGTACCACTGAGCCCAATAAAACTTACATACTCTACTCCTAGTGCACTTCTTCCCAGGTTGGTCCAGTTCTTGCATTGATTTCTCTCAGGAGTGCCCCCAATTTGGCATCCCCAGCTACTCCCTCCTCAGGCCTGTGCTATCCCATTCAAAGATAGCTGTGGTACACTCCTCTTCCATCTTAGTGCAATTTTTCGCACTCTTCTGGGTAGACTCTTTGATACATGTGCTATTAACTGCTCTGCCATTCTAGACCTGGGATAGAATGTCTCCAAAACCTGTGATGTCCACAATCACTATCACCAGCAATAGTGGCTCCATAGGCCCAAGAAAGTTTGCAACTCTTTTTTATCTTTCGGACGAGACCAATTTCTCACTGTCCAAGCCTCTTCAGATCAGTGGCTACCTCTTTATGTGGCCCAACCACATAGTCCCCACATCCATGCAGAAGAGTTGGCATTTCTTCATATTCCTCTTTGTGTTAGCCTACAGCCTCTGCAATAACTTGGTCAGATTCTTGAGATGGTCTTCAGAGTAGTTGTATCCCTGGAGGCTGGCTGAGAGCTGTGCAGGTCCCTCCTCATTTGAAGGTGATATACAGACATATTTGGATAACTTGATGTATACAGATGTAGTTTTGGGCCTGGCATCTGGACTTTGAATTCCTTCAACTTTCTGGCATCTCTCCCTATCTATATATACCTGGTCTTCGAGGTGAGTGCAGCTGTTATCTTGGCTGCATCAATCATAATTGCTGTAGATCAACAAAGCAAATTGGCAAACTTGGAATGACTTGAATACTTTCTTTTTAAGAACTCCAATAATCTCCAAGATGCATGTTTAAATGTAAAATATATTTGGCACTCAAAGCATTGCTAACTCCCCATAGATTGCATTGCAATCCTTAGGCATTAAGAGCCCATCGACAGAATAGGCAGCTTCCTGGGACACTAGGCAATATTTTCACCAGGGCTTTGTACGTCAACTGTTCAATTGCTAGGGCAAACTCCACACTGTCTCACCTGGCTGTTGCATCTAGCCTTGAGCTGGCTGCAGTAGGCTGTAGCTAAGCAATGGTTCCCAAACAGGTTTCCTAGGGTCTTTCAGATTCTCCAGATGTTAGAATTGCATTTAAAATATCTGTTGCCTATCCCTGGAGATTAGCTATCAGCTGCACAGGTTCCTCCTCATTTGAAGGTAATGTGCCAACCATTTGGATGGCTTGATTGCATACAGATGTAGTTTCGGGCCTGGCATATGGATCTTGAATGCCTTCAACTTTCGGTCACCTCTCCCTATCATAACAAATATACCTGGTCTTCGAGGTGGGTGCAGCTGCTATCTTGGCTGCCTCCATCCCCAACTGTAATTGTGGAGCAATAAAGAAAATTGGCAAACTTGGAGTGACTTGCTTTCTTTTTGAGAACTCCAATAATCTTCAAGACACATGTTTGAATGTGAAATATATTTGGTATACAAAGCATTGCTAACTCCTCACAGATTGCCTTACAATCATCAAGCATCAGGCGCTGTTGTATTTCAGAGTCGTGTACCCAATCGACAGAATAGGTAGCTTCCTGGAACACATAAATAGGCAACATTTTCCAAAGAGCTTTGTACATCAGCTGTTCAATTGCTAGGGCAAATTCTGCATTGTCTCCCCTGGCTGTTGTACCTAGACTTGAGCTGTCTGCAGTAGGCTGTGGTAAGTGGTGGTTCCCAAACAGGTTTCATAGGACCTTTCAGATTCTGCAGACACCACCAATATTGGAATGGTCTTTAAAATTTCCACTGCCCATCCCTGAAGGCTGGCTATCAGCTGCGCAGGTTCCTCCTCAATATGGTTGGCAGAAACTTTGAAGGTGATGTGCCAATATATTTGGATGGCTTGATATATACAGATGTAGTTTTGGGCTAGCAATCTAGACCTTGGATACCTTAAACCTTCCATCTTTTCCACCAGTTCTTTGGTGGCATTCAGGGTATTAAGCCCTTGCGTCTTTTTCACCATGGCATTCAGTTCCTTGGAAGCCATCAACTCTCCCCTTCAGGACATTAAACTTCTTCCACCTTTTCACCATGATCTTCTATGTCCTACTTCACATCAAACAGCTATTTGGCGATTTTGGCTGATAGCTCTATCTTCAGCTTCTCCACTATGGATCCATTCTCTCCCTCCATCTTCTCTATTCTGGGTTCCATTTTATGTCCTTTTCCATTCTGGATTTTATTTTCTCCTCCATCTTGATTCCAGATTTCAATATTTGGACTTCAGCTTTTCCTCTTCACTTCCATTGATTCTGACGACACCAGTGAAACAAATTATTTACTTCAATTACTTTATTTCTTGTTGCTTCGATACTCCTACAATTGGCTATCGACTGCTCTTTAATCCAACTGCACACTCCAAGCTGTGTGCCCAACTGACTTTCTCTGGCCCTGGCTGTCCTCCTTATATAGCTCTCCGATTATCAATAAACTTCCAAAGCTGAAGGAAGGCGCACATAAGCCATTTCCTTTTCTTTGGGCCATTATTGCCAGAGTTCATTTGCCAAGTCCAGACATCGCAACAATGCAAGGGGCAATGTAAAGTGGTTACTTGTGCATGTGTTCACCTCTCCAACATTGCTGCCAGCTATGTATCACTCTTCGTGTACACATGCAAGATTGACCCACAACCCGCTTGTGCACTTGAAAAGTCACAATTAAGCTAGATATACTGTACAAGAGCGAAAAAAATCAAATTATTTATATAGTATTTATAGATATAATAAATCACTTCATTAAGGAGACCAGATTATATCAATTTAACAAATGTGTAAACAAAATTCATTGGTTAAAGGGACTAGAAAACTTGAATGTAAACAAGAATGTAGATATATGCAGAATGCTTTGTATAGCATTATTAGGATTATCAAGATCAGCAATAGGAGGTAACTTTAGTAAAGCTGGGAAGAACGAGAGGAAAGGAATAATTATGGAAAGCATCAAAATTTTGCTTAAGATGTTTGATAAAAAGAGAGGAGAATTATACACACATGCATGAAGCAGCAAAAGCATTTGCTGAGCACAAACAGCTGGTGGGCAGGGATAAAAGAACAAAATGGGAGAGACATTAAAACTAGAAAAAACTGCAATAACAGTAAATTAATAAGGAACAGAAGAGAAGGGGAAGTTAGAAAGTAAGAAATCATTAAACTTCTATGCAACAAGAAAAAGAAATTGAGGATGAACCAAGCAGGATGGCTCAGGTAATAACATCTGTGGCATGCATTTAGGAGGTTCTGGGTTTAAATCCTGTGGGCCGATCAATATAGCTGAAGTTTTTTTTTGTGGGTTCCCTCAGTCACCAAGGTAAACTCCACAGGATATTTAGTACAGTCATCAGTCTAAAACAATAGCATAACTTAAAAATAGATGGTAATTGGGATTGTACCATCTATCCAGAGACGGTGAAAGCAGCTATACGGGATGGCACCCCTGTGCCAGCTGCTTGTCGTGGAGCAAAATGGTATGTTGTTAAGACATGAGATCTTGAAGGCTGGCTGTAACTGTCCAGAGTACAGATGGTGATAAAGCAGCCAGACTAGATGGCACCCAGCACTGCTGCTTGGTACAAAGCAACAGTGGTATGTGCACAGAAAAAAAAATAATAATGAAGGCTACAGTTCAACACTTACAGATCAATGATTATCAGGAACACCCCTGTTGCTATATGACCAAATAGTTTAAGCGACATTAGATAAATTTAAAAAAAAGTTTTTTTAAAAAAATGGGGAAAACAAGAGTACACCATTCATTAAACAGACTGGAAAAAGAAGGCTATCTATGGATAAGAATTGGGTCAATGAGGAATAAGAGGAAGTGAAAAAAGAATTTATTAACTGTGTGATGGAAGGAAAAAATGGTAAATTATCTGATAGAATGTAATTAACAGTATAGAGCAACAAGATATGGGAGAAAATGTGGACCAATTGGAGAAAAAACTGTAGGCATAAAGATATTAGCAGGAAAAAAAGAATCAGAAATATGGGCATAGATAGGTGAATAGGAACAATTTCTGTATATATATATATATATATATATATATATATATATATATATATATATATATATATATATATAAAAAAAAGCTGTGTAAATTGGTTGTGAAAATAAAATCTATTCATTCAAAGTATGTAGACTTTTTTTTTAAGCTTAACGTCCTTAACCTTGTTGGTCATATTGGATGATGAATGAAATTAGTGTGATAATGCTCAAAGGAGCTTGGGTTCCATGGAACTTAAAGATACTTGACATTCGTCTTCTCAGGATAAGGAGCCCCTCCCCCGTCAAAAAAAAACACCTTATCCAGGTAACTCACAATAAGCGAGATTCGAACTTGGGACCTGCTGAATGTGAGGCATACAGCATACACGCTACCATCACAATACCCAGGTGGGCTGTCGATATTTTGTGCAAGAATACCACAGTTGGAAAATAAGACTTCTTTATTTATATTAGTTGATAATGATAGTGAAGAGCAGCAATTTGTGTACTAGCCCCTCCTAATGTCCTATATATTAGTTTTTAGTAAGCATTATACGATGGGCATTCAATAAGTCCTTAGAAAAAGATAGAAAAACAAATTATTTTCTGATAACATTATTTTATTTTTCAACATATCTCCTTTTAGCTCGATACACTTTTCCCAACATTTTTCCAATTGTTTCAAACCTTCCAAAAAGTAGGATTTTGGAAGGTTCTCAAAATAGGCATCTGTTTGGGAGGTGACCTCTCATTAGACATGGGTCGTTTTCTGCCAAGCCACTTTTTCAGGTTTGGAAATGAAACAAGGTTAAATCTGGTGTTTACCTTAATTCTACAATTTTCGCCGTCGAAACAGGTGTGCACCCTTGCATTGTCTTGATAGAAGAGAATCTTTTTCTTAGCCCGATCTTTTTCTTTATTTCTCCATTAAATGGTGCAATAAAGATGCGTAATTCCACATGCATCTCAAAAAACCTTGTCTGCAGATTTCACCAACTTTGCCTTCTTTTGAGCCAGTTCGCCTTTAAAAAAGTACAGTTTCATCTGTACTTTTGTGTCTGGAGTGTAGTAGAGTATCCATGTTTCATCCACAGTTATGCACCGATGCCGAAACTCATCAGGATTGTGACAGAAAAATGCCAAACCAACTTACGAATTGATCACATGATTGTGTTTATTCTCCATTGAGAGCAAACGAGGTACCCAGCTTGGTGAGAGATTTGCCAGACCTACTTTTTGGAGCAAAATGGGGAACGCTGTATCTTGTGATATGCCTATGGCCTCTACTGTTTCGTGAATTTTGATTTGTCAATCACTCAAAACCATATCCTGTATTTTGTTAATCATTTCGAAGAAAGTTACTTCTACTGGATGTCCCGAACAATGTTCATCATTTGTGGATGCACAGCCATGTTTAAATTAATTTATCCAATTGTAAATTGTTGCAAACGCAGGAGCAGATGTGCTATGAACTTCATCCTACTTGGCGTTTCTCTCTTTCAGTGTTAAGCCTTTTAAATAGAAGCATTCAACACTGCAAAAAAACTCATTTTTTCCATCTTTCCAAGATGGAAGATTGTGCTAAATAAGTACAAGATTGTTGATTCAATCACCTATGGCAATGAAACCAAGAGTGGATATAGCTGAAATTTAACTTTCTTTTAGTAAGAGATGATGCTAAATACAAACTATTGATGCTAAGAGGGTAATTTCTTGAATTTTCTAAGGATTTATTGAATGCCCCTCATACTCAATTCCCAGCTTTTATAAAAGATAGCAAACAACTAACTATGCTTACAGTGAGCAATTCTAGAGATGATGAGTTGTCTTAAAATATGCCAAAAGGAAGCATGTATTAATATTTTGGTTAAAACCAAAAAAAAAACAAAAGTAACATTATCAAACATTTTCCCCTCACAAGTATATATTTTTACTTTCTCTATACGTACTATGTACATACTGTATATGGAAGGTATTATAATGCACCCAAAAATTTGATACCAAGATTTCACCAGAAATACATGTTTTGAGACCACCTGAATCCAAAATAAAATCATTTTTAGAAAAATGTCCATGTGTGTCTGTGTGTATGTGTGTGTGTGTGTGAGACTGTGGGCAGCATACCTCAAAAACGAAAAGACCAAAACTAAAAAAATAAATCAATTTAAGGTAACATCCCCCCTCCCAAAAAATAAAAATAAATTATATTTGTTGAATACCAAACCTGGTATTTAAGTTTTTGGTATCTTTCAAGGATGAGAGACAAAGATTTCCAAGAAAATCCTCCCACCCCCAACTACATGGAGCTTTTTTCGAAAATTTTGATTTTCTTAAAAATGGCTGTAACGATTTTGATTAAAATATTGTATATTAAAGATATTTACCTGACAGATAAAATGTATATCTTGAATTTTCTGGGAATAGCCTCTGAAGACTACTTTATTCTGGATCAATTTTACGGAACTTTGCATAACTGCTAAACCGTAAGAGATGGATAAAAACTTGCCACACAAAAAATGTAGAGCACATTAAAACACACAATTTAAGTTATATACATTTTTTTTCATGAAGTTGATTTTTTTTTTTTTTTTTTAGATATTCCTTGTTTTTGGTTTCAGCTTTGAAAAACTTGTACTTTTCTCATATAGGAATTGGTCAACTTCTGTCCATACAAAAGGAACTTCAGTCACAGCACCACCTTTTGACTATCTCTTTAACCTATGTTAGTCCCTTATTTCGCTTTTACTTACAAGGAAGCAAGTAATAAGACTATTTCTGCTAATTTTTTCTCGATTAACATGAAGTAAATAGAAGTATAAGCTTTTCAACAATAATTTTTACAGAGATGTAGAGAAAGTCATGTGAATGGAACACATCAGATTTTTTTGTTTGTTTTACTTGAAGCAAAGTGAGCATGCAAATCATATTTTAAGTAATATTTTATAAATATAAGGTTCCTGCCCCCCCTCGCTCTCACTCTCTCTAGGACATTTGGTATTTTGTTAATTGTCCGTCTTTGTACGAGTTATTTTGAACATGTTCTAAAAAGTTATGCAAATAAACTACAAGGGCCATAAATGGACAAGTTCTGATCAAAGAAAAATCAAGTGTTTGCAATGAGGCAACATTTCAATTATCTAACATTCAAACATTTAATTGTGCCTTTTGACACACCCTATTTGCCTAATGATGCACAGTTTCCAAATTATGTGCAAAATATTAAGTGAGGTACCACTAAAAATGCAGCTTTAACATTTTTTTATGAAAAACATTCTAATTACAATGTTATATACATTGTTATATAAAGCATTGACTTTTTTTGACCTATAACATTCCTTTGGTAAACCAAAACTTGCAGAGAGCTTACGAGTCCAAAATTCCTTAGTAATTGAGTATATGGAGTCTTGAAAAACTTAACACAGCTTTTCAAGCAGAGGTGAGGAGGACTTTGCTGGCCTTTCTCAAATTAATTTGAGGCAAAGAACTATCTTATTCTTATAGATAGTCAATCCACATTAAATCTACTTATCAGAATAATTCATTCTAGATTAGAATGGGAGTATCTGCAAGCTCTCATCAATTCTTTCAACAAAAACACATAATGCTGGATGGCTAGCCATCAAGATATAGAAGGCAAAGAAGCAGCAAATAGTCTGACCAAGGAAGGAGCCAAAGATCAGAATTTTTCACGCTGTATCAGCCAACAAACTGCCACATGGTAATTTAATTGATGTTTAGCTATATCCAATGAAGAGTTCAAGATTGAGTTAACTTTCTGATCAAAATTGGGAGTGCTGAAGTAAAAGCATCAAGTAACATTCTAAGAACTTGTTGAATGCAAATAGGAAACTTGTCAGGAAACTTACTGGATGATTAACCAGACACTGGCTATTCCAAAAATATTGATGAACAAAGGGTCTTTAGCATCGTAACTCAATTTATCACCTTCTGAACCATGAAAAGAAACTACAAAACAGCACTCTAACCCTCTCTCATGCAAGATTAGATCCAAGATCCAATATAATTTTCATTAAACTGTTTTACCTGTTGTTTGTATAAATATGTACAAACGGGCATCTTATAATAACCAACAGAAACTTTCTATGGAGGAGTGCAAGAATTACCTTGTCAGGTAACTCATTTAGTTTTCAAATGTTATCTTACAAACAAAAGAATGAGATTGAAAGGCCAGATGAAATTTGAAAAATGCAATTCCATTGCTCATATTCAAACTGAATTTTTAAAATCCGATTCAATCTTGATCTGTACTCAGCTGGTGTGAAAGACCCAACTCAGAAGTGCTTCCAATTCAGTAATCCAGCAAGAATTATTAAAATATTTATTTGCAGTTTGGGTCCTTGTGTTGAGGTATGCAAATCTTTGTTACAATCCATGTTTCTCAGTTGTGAGTAAATTGGCGATCAAAGATACATCTGTAATAACTGATGAACTGAAACTTGAGTTATGTAGCAAGAAAATACACTAAAAGTAATATATTAGACACTTATAAGCACAGAATATTTTGGATGTGTAGGTTACTATTAATGACAAGGTATTTAGAACCTATTTGTGGAATTTACAGTTTAGCCAAAATGACTTGTTCACCATTCAATTAAGCATGATTCTAATTAATATTTTATATATCATTCCAACAATGATGCTTTTTAAGGAATGCCCTTTTTTTCTTTTTTGTTTAATGTACTGCTCATTAGCAGTTTTATAACAACGAAATTGAAGAGTTGCCTTATGTTTTACACATAATTTATATAATTCAGGTATTCAAAAACAAGACTGATATTTAAAAGAAAAAAGTACATAAAGTCTACATCATTAACTCTGTTTCTCTTGAGTTTGTGCATACATTCAGGACAGCTAAATGGGTCAGTGTAAATTAAATTTTTCCAGACATAGTTTAGGTCTTCAGCACTCTTCTCATCACTGAAGTTCTACCTCAACAGTCACATTATAGAATAAAGAAGTTTTAAATTAAACTGCTCAATTGTTAATATTTATAGTATGTATAATGCTGCCATGTATCTATAAGGTATAAGATCCCACGAACACATGCATTCTTTGCAAATTCACATGCCACAATACTAAACTTTAATATGACACTAAGTTCACCATCTCTAGAATAATATGGAGTGAAATGTACAAAGCCTATAAAAGCACACAATCAAATCAGGCAACTTTTTTGCATTTTTTTAATTACTAACAAAGAATTGACTAAATTCTCACATTTGATCTTTGGGCTTTTATTGATTATCCACTTTATCCTTCATCAATTTCTTTGCTGTAACTTTCTGTTTTACATAATGCCACCAATGGGTGAATACCTGAAGCAAAATGGAATATGTTGCATTAATGCACTGAAGCTGCTGCAATTCTTGTGTTTTATGGCCTTAAAATGTTCTGCAGCTAATTTTTTTTGCTCTTGCACTAATAATCTTATAGCTTAATTGTAGAATTCCTATTTCAACAACACTGTGTTAATCATACCTGCAGATATGTTCAGACCTGAATGCTATACACCAACTTCTATCTTGATAAAGACCTTGACTCCAATATGTGTGTGTATCAATCACTTCTACAGATTGGGTCATTATTTTTTTCTTTAATTAGATAAATTGAATTTTCCATCACAAATTTCCCAAATTACATAAATTTCATGAAAGTTGTACAGAGGCATTCTAATAAATGTCCTGCATTTCATAACATCCACACTTTCACCTTTATTTCCATGTCCTGGTCAGTCATATACCATGAATTTACATTGTTCAAAAGAAATGAGCTGGAAAGATAGGCATAAACAATGAGAACTGAGCAAAAATATATAAAGAGCAAAGGAAGACTGAGAAACCATTTATTTTTTCTCTCTTTTTTATTCTCCATCTATATAATTAATAGTTACTATTAACAGAAAAATTCATACAATTTGATGAATCAGACTGCGTCGTGACCTAGAACTTGTGTGGCACTTTATTTCTCAAGCTATAGAAATATTAAATAATTTGCACAGTGCCACAACTAGCAACAATTAAAATAAAAATGTAATCACAAGTCACCTTTCCACAACACTTACTCTAGAGCAGTGTTATAATAAAATACAGTCAACTTCATTACAATCACTAAGTAAAAAAAAATCAATAGCGTTTGATTAATGGTTAATGTGAAACTTGTGATTGATACCTAGAACACAGATACATGATATCATGTGCCCTACAGTAGATAATGAAACATGCGAATGATCCTCAAGGTTATTCAGACTATTTCTTGCTTTTGATTTTATTGTCACAATAGCAGAGAAGGATTGCTTGCATAGATAGGATGTTGAAAAGGACAAAAGTGAGTTAATTGCCATCTTCATTAGTTTAGGACACTCCTGTCTCCGTCGAAGCCAAAAAGTAGCTTATGAGGCTTCACTCTTGGTGAACTTACCTTTGAGTGTGGAATCATTGCAAAGATCAATAAATTCATCTCGTTCACAAGCAGTGAAATCTACTTCCTCTGCATTATCTATGAAATCAAATGATGACCCAACCCAGACGAGATTCATAGTGGAAATAGATGGAAAGTATTATCTATTACATCTTGCAATCTTGATAAGTGATCACAAATGTGGTCCTTCAGTTTACCCAGATATTTATCTAGAGAAGAGATTGAAAGTTCGACAGATCTCCTTTCTGAATTGCACACCTCCAGGAGCTAAGTTTTCTTTTAAAATCTTTCATTTTATTGGTTGAGGAAATTGCGTTTCTGCGACCCTGCATTGAAACATTCAGCTTATGAAAAATATCTGCCAGATACGACTGTTCCAAACACCAAGAATCACTTGGTAACAGCTCATGAAATATGTCTTGATTTTCATCCTTACAAAAATGTTCACCTATTCTTTAAGTTTGAGAAACCAGTTCAATACATGAACCCCACGACAACTACCTTCTTCTGTGTGAAGTAACAAAGAGGTACGAGCTGTATCCATTGTGCAACATAACTGTTAAAAAAAAAATCCTGCACTTTAAAGTTCAAGACTTCATGTAGTTCACAACTTGGTTAAACACTGAAGCAAAATCTTTATTACCAGCTTTCACGACTAATGCCTCTCTATGCAGAAAACAGTGAGTTATAATAATGCATGGACTTTCATTGAGAGCTCTTGCAGTAAAACCTTTAAATTCCCCAGACATAAGATGGTGCACCATAAGTACATTATCTTTCCATGTCTCCAGTAGTCTACAGAACAGAACCTGCTCACCAATATCTTTATCATCAATATATCTGATAAAACCAAAGAGTTGCGGTTTGATATTGTATGACATTTCAGATATCCTACACCTGATTGTGTTATTGGAGAGAGAAACTTTCAAAATTTGTATGCTACTCCTTCACCAAGTATTGTTGAAACTTTACTTGCAAGGCCTATGATTTCCTCTTCAAGGATATGAGGTTTCCTTTTTTTAGTTATTAGTTTTGCTACTTTAAATTAGGCCTCAAGAGCAGTATCACCTATGGTCATTCTCTTTACCACTCACACAGCTGTTTTCTTCTTCCCTTCTAGTATATGTGAAAAATACATCCCACTTTTCTGTGACACACTGGGATGCATTGTTGTAAGATGCCACTTCAGTTTGCTAGGTACCATGGCCTCTCTTGGTATACTCTTTTCTTTCATCTATCTTCTTTATGTGTTGAATCATGGTCCAGAAGAAACTGTCAGGTTTGGCTTCTTAAAGCAAGCAGTAGGAGCTGACTGTTCACTTTCACTGTTCTGACATTTACGCTTACCAATGAACTTATCCTTAGCTAAACACTGTGAATCAACGTGAAGAAAACAACTGAAAGTGGCATCAGAACATGCACATTGATCTGTTGAAGTCTTGGGAATGTTCATGAGGAAGCAAGTAGTCTCAGGAATGTTTGGCAGGATTTAGTTGTAATGCCATCTATCAGATATTAGTGTAACTGGATCAGTTAAAAGAATTAACCACTGTCAGCATCTGCTGTGCATGAGAATAATTAATTTGACTTGTTTTATTTAAAGACCTTACAAAACTTTAGGCTTACATAGAGAGTAATATTTTTTTATTTATTTCAATATCTCGTGGCACCCCTTAGCCAATCACACAGCACCATAAGATGCCATAGCACACCAGTTGGGATCTACTGCTCTAGAGCATAGGTGGAAGGCTAAACCACCAAATCTTAGTAATTAAGATTTAAAACCAGCTTAAATTACAATTTCTTGAACTTCTGGTCTAGCACAGAAAATAATTAAGCGATGACATGGCATGACATTTAGAATGTGTAAACTTTCTGTGCAGCAAGTATACAAAAATTATATGAAAAATGGGAATTCTGCTTTATAGGAATCATTGAAGACCATTGAAGTTCTTTCTGCCACACATGTTGAAATTGTTCCTGGTTCCACATGTAAATATGTAGTAAAGCAAAGAATGCCTCTTCTAGGCTATACACAGATTTCTAGTCATTTTATAGTTCATACATAAACCACAAACAAAAACTGTAACAAAAAATGGCAAACTTCACAGCTTTACAATTCACATTGCCCATTACTGAATGTTCGTGCCCATTTACTGCTGGTTACTAATGATGCAATTAAATTATAAATCTGCACGATGATAATGTTGATGCTGCCCAGCAAAAGGAGATCAATATTGTGATGCAGGATACGTTAATATGGTACATCAGTCCGTAATCTTTTACAACATCACACAATTAGAAAGTAATGTCTTATCTGTGCTGAAAATCAGCAATGCTTTAAATCTGCCCACAAAGCTGAAAATGTGCCTCCTTTGCTGTTAAATCTTAAAAAGACCTCCACTTGCATACATTTTATGAGCAAACGATAAAAGTTGGCAAGTAAGATACTGTTGCATGAATGATCAAACTGATTAAATCTTAAATGATATGCTAAAGTAAGTTCCAAATATATATTCTAATTTGGAAGATGGAAACAAAAAAAAAAGAACACAATAACCTAGAATAAACAAGTACAGGCAATCACCAAGAATCTGTTTAATGAAAGTTTGGTGCCATATGTTGAATTATAAACAGGGGGGGGGGGGGGGAGAGTTGGCTTCTAGTGTCAAAATTAATTTGTTTTACAATTCCCTTAATTTTAAACAGTTCTATGCTTAGTCTCCTTTTTTCCAGAATGGAACTTGCATAGCATTGAACTTCTCAAGTGACTCGCATATATCCCAGTAAACCACAAAATGTTCTCAAATTATTCAGTCTGATTCTATCCAGCACCTGTCCTACACATAGCTTGTGTGAAAAAACAATTAAACCAATACCATTGACCATAATAGTTGGCTATACTATGAATTCTGGGACTTAAGTACTTGCAACATTGTAAGTTGCCATTGGGGTTGTCTTCTCAGAATAATTTGAGAACACTTTGTGATTTACTGAGAAACATGCGAGTCAGTTGAGAAGTTCAAGCCAGCATGTTGCCATGGTAGCTCAGTGGAGGAGCAACTGGCTAGAGACCAGGAGATCCATGGTTCAAATTCCAGCTATGGCATTGTAAGTTTGCCATTGGGATTGCCTTCTCAGAATAATTGGAGAACACCTTGTGGTTTACCAGGAAACATGCAAGTCAGTTGAGAAGTTCAATGCTATACCGGCGCATTGCCACGGTAGCTCAGTGGAAGAGCAACCGGCTAGAGATCGGGAAATACGTGGTTTAAATCCTGGTTATGGCATTGAATTTTTCAGTCTGACTCTACCTATCCAACACCTGTCCTACACATGGCTTGTGTGAAAAAACAATTAAACTAATATAAGCAGCTATTTAAATTAGTTTTAAATGAAAAAACATTAAATGAAAGTTACAATTCAGAAAAAAATTATTATTTGGAATAAAAATACATGCATCTTACTTGCAAATTATAACAATTTCCTTCATACTTTCTTCATAGAGAAAGCATTGAGAAAATCGATCTGACGAAGCACATCAGACTACTTGATGCACAGAATTGACATAGCATTCAGCTTCTCTTGGCGTGTTGATGAACAAAGATAATTTTTAACTCTCTTGAGCACAGCCAAGAGCCCTTTGTTATGGAGTGTTTTGTATAGATGCAGCAATGACATTTCTTTATCTAAATTGTCCTCACTCATATAGCGCTGAAGGTGAATGCATTCATTGTCGAATTCATCCTCAATGCCATTTGAGTAAGTTGCTCTTAAATTTTGAGCCTGTTCAAAAATTTGTTGTGTGTCTAACTCACAGAGCTTAGTAAGAAAATTAACAAACAATCCTTCATACCCATTACATCTATGCTTCAGTTCTTGACACAGCAAGCCAATAACAACATTGAAAACATTTATTCTGCCAGAAAATGCAAAATTTTCTCTTTGTTCACCATGTCGCAATTTACGTCTATGTTTCCTGGTGTTGTCGTAATTGTATGCATCTTCACCACACAGGTTCATAGCTTTTTCCTCATAAAGATCAAACATAACTCTTTTGCATTCAAGATATGTTACTAATGAGTTGTAAAGATTGATGACAACTTCTAATTCAGCCTCAAGAGATTGTAATGTTTTGCTTATACTTTTAAACCTTTCTAAAATATCATTCCACAATAATACAGTAAAGCATGTCTCTTACATTTTGGAGTGAATCATGAAGTCCTGTAGCTTCGGGATGAGTAAGTGGTTTCTCTCCTTTGTCGTCAGATATTGCAGTTAGAGCTCATTTGATCTCTAACCATGGAGAACACAAACTAAGACATGCATCGTACCTAGCTGACTATTTTGTTTGTTTTCAACACCATATGTTGGTTTCAAATGAGATAATAAAAGTTTCCATCTGTTTGAACACACTGAGAAAAGTTATATAGCTCTTGAGTAACACCAAAGAAGTTTACTACAGGCATTCAATACTGCAATTACAGTCACAATGAATTGAAACACGAACACTACATTGGAATATTAAGATATATTTGCGCTGAACTGGTGTATATTATTTAAACAGTTCTCGGTATAACTGAGCTTCTAGCAACATAACAAAGAAAGCAATATTAGCAACCATTTATCTTCTGTGAATGCTGATTACAGGCATTTTACAACCAGGACTAATTTCATAGCAGTGACTAAATGAATATACTATCAATATATCCATTAATATATTAATTTTTGAAACAATATAAAACATAATTTTTGATGAATAACTTCAACCCTGCTCTTCAGTGTATAATATTACCACCAACTTTATTGGATTGACTTTTATCCAAATTTGATCATATTCTGCGAAATATTTGTGCAATGATGTTTCAAATTCTGGGCCTCTTTGAACACATGAGTGCACCCCATATGATCAAATCATTTCCATGAAGCTGGTTAAGAAAAATCATCTCTAATAAAAGAGCGGTCAAAAAGACAATTGACCACTTATGAATTGGAGAAAACCTATGTTCCTTTTTTATTTTAGAAAAGAAAATCTGTGGAAGAGATATATTAAATTTGCTGTTCTGCCTACTAATGAAAGAAGAAGGAATCATAACTTGTAACAACAATATAGTTGGAACATTTTGATGCAACTTAGTTCTTGAAGAATGCTGATGTAAACTAAGTTGTGCAATGTGAAATGGGGGTCCAAATTCTTAAAAAAATCTCAAATGAATTAGAAAAGAAGAGGCAAAAGTTGATTACAGAAATTACTAACAAACAGAAAAAATCTTACTAATGACAAACTAGAAGTAAAGTGCGATGGTATTTCTTAGTAGCAATTTTATGGCATGAATACATTCATGGATAACAATTGAAAGAAAGAATAGAGTATCCATTTGTGATAAATGGAATAAAGTGCATACAGCAAGTTCCTATACAATTTTGTAATGGTGCAATTACTATGTGCCAGTGCTAAATCTAAATCTATTATTAGTATAACATCAACAACAAGGTGTTTATTGTTCCTTATGAATGAAGATTTCAAAGTCAAACAAAATTAAAATATGAGCTTAGATAGTAAGCAAGTGAACATGACAGCATTAACTTTTGGCAAGACCTAAAAATCTCAAACTAAATGGTGGAGAGAACTGTGACATAATAATAGTATTTTTACATTTTAAAATTTTTGTGAACTATTCCTTTATCTGTAGTCTCAATAAATAATAATAATAATAATAATAATAATAATAATAATAATAATAATAATAATAATAATAATAATAAAACGAATGAGTTACATTGTATCCCATCCACCATAAAGATAAGGTAAGGTAAGTTGTCCTAAAATAATATGCAAGGGCTTAATTTGACTGAAAATCACACATAAAAAGCTTCACATAAAAGTCTTGGCTGAAAACCACAAGCTTGAATCCCAAATCTTTGCACATACAATTATATATATGCACACAACCTCTCAAACACCCAACCATCACCAATGAAAACAATTTCACAACTTCCAAAAAGAGACGTACCTACAGAACATACCTAAAAATGCAGAGATATGTGTTTATCAGCATCCTCAACACAGCTGCCTGTTTTCATCTATCATCACATTCTCCATAACTGCATCTATGAAAAGTTATAATTATCCTAGTTTATATGTACAGTGAAAGTAACCAATAATTTTAATTTCTCTCTTCTTTATAAATAGACTCAAATCTTTAAGAACATTCACAGTATATTTTTTTTACTTTCTCTACACATACTATGTACATAGTTTATAGAGAAGGTATTTCATTGCACCCAAAAATTTTATACCAAGATTTCACCAGAAATACATGTTTTTGGACCCCCTGAATAAAAAAAAAAAATGTCCAGAGAGAGTGCATGCGCATGTGCAGCATAGCTCAAAAATGAAAAGTCCCTTAAATACCAAACTTGATATTTAAGTTCAGTATCTTCCAAGGATGAGAGACAAACTTTACATGAAAAAATGTTCGAAAACTTCGATTTTCTCAAAAATGGCTAATGATTTTTATTAAAATCTCTTATATATAAGGCATTTACATAATAAAATGTATATCTTGAATTTTCTGGGTATAGTCTCTAAAGACTAATCTGGATGAATTTTTCTGAATTTTGTGTAACTGGTTTACCATAAGAGATAGACAGAAAACTCGCTAAATGTAGATCACCTTAAAATGCACAATTTATGTTGTATACATTTTTTTTCGTGGAGTTGACAGTGTGAGATATTCCATGTTATTAGTTTCAGTTTTAAAAAACTTAAGCTTTTCTCATAAGGAAAGTTGTCAACTCCTGGCCATATAAAAAAATGGATTTCAATTCCATAGCAACCACATTTTAAAACATTTGAATGTCTATTTAGCCTAGCTTATTCCCTTAGATTTATAAGCAGGGGCAGCGCGTCCTATGTGTTCAGTGGTTCAGTGAACCCCCGGAAAAAGAGTTGCATTTTAAAATACATAAATTTATAATTTACATAATTATTCTTTCTTGTATTATTCATTTTATTTGCATTTTCAAACTATTTTATCGTATGAAAAGCCTTCAAGTCTTTGCAATAGCCGCATACATTCCAACGCGTTGCCCGAGTTCAATCTCTCTTCTGAACCTCCAAGAATAAGTTTTTCGATGCTTCTTCGGTGGAAAGGGGTAAGGGGAAACATCGCTAACAATACTGGATTTGAGCTGGAGTGATGACCAGCTCTGCTGTGAGTCGGCTCTGGCGGAAACGCACAAATTAATCCAAAATGAAAAGCTACAGGACTGCAACAAATAGCACGTGTGTTTTCATTGTAATAGAGAGATCCAGTTAACAATTGTATTGTTTACTGAATAATATACATATGTAACAGTGCATTCGGTTATGTACTTATGCTTTGCTGTTCATATGCATATTCATCTGTTCGAGTTTGTTTTCAAAGAAGAATGAACAGCGTTCAATACCTTTTAAAAACAAACTTCACAGCTTTAAGCTTGGAAGTGTAAAGTAAAGAAGCTTGGTAGGCCAATACTCAGTTCCAATTAAAACAAGCGCAAACCGGCCGAGGTAAGACATTTTGTAGGCCTTTCAATGTAAATATATACAAAAGAAATAGTTGCAATTGCGGTTGCATTACTACAAATAAGCTATTTTGTTTTCCATGCTTACTGTTTGCTAAGGGCAAAGATACAAACTGGACATGCCATGCCATGTCAGATCTAAGTCATCTAACACAGAAAATTAAAAAGCACGAGGAATCTGTTGCACATAAGAATACTTATTTAGATTTATCAGTCCTTGGAAAAACGGAAATTAGGCGGCAACTTAGCTCGGCTTTTAGACAGAACATAGAAAGACACAATGAAAAATCGCTGTTCTTTCCAAAATAATTGATTGTATTAAATTCTGCGGCGAGTTTGAACTTGCCTTACGTGGACATGATGAAACAGCAGAATCTAACAATCCTGGAATATTCAGAGGGCTAATAAATTTTACTTCAGCTTTAGATGCAGTTGTAAAAGAGCACATGAGCAATGATATAGTCTTTAAGGGCACGTTCAAGGATATACAAAATGATTTACTAGAATGTATGTTACATGTGTGTCGTGAGGAAATTAATGGTGAAATAGCCAAGGCAGATTTCGTGTCTGTGATAGCAGATGAAACATCTGATGTATCTTCTAAATTTCAATTGGTTATAGTATTTCGTTATCTGTTATCTATTGGAGAGCCTGTTGTAAGATTTTGGACATTTTTAAATCCACCTGATAATGACGCTTTCTCCTTAGCAGCTTGCATTAAAAATGTCCCCACCGACGTTGTACAAGAACAGAAAGAAAAAGTAATATCTCAAAGTTATGATGGTGCTAGCATGTTGGCCGCGCAGTTGTTTGCAGGGGTGCAAACAACTGTAAGAGAAGAGTATCATTTCACGTATTATGTGCATTGTTATGCTCACCAATTGAACTTAATTCTTGCCCAAGCTACCAATCAAAATAAACATGTAAAACTGTTTTTCAATACCATTGCAGAAGTACCAACATTCTTCTCTCATTCACCTCAAAAGAGTGGCTGTTCTAGATGCAATTGTGAAGTGAAGAGTCCCTCAGGGATCAACTACAAGATGGAACTTTAAATCCAGAACAGTTCTTACAATTCATGAAAATAAAGAGGACATTCTGGAATGTCTCCAACAAATTGAAGACACTAGCAACCAAACCACAACTGTGAATCAAGCCTATGGTTTAAGGTTGAAACTGCAACAGCCAACATTTTCCTTTTGGTTAGAGGTATTTTACAAAATAATGCCCCACGTGGATATCTTGTACAGCCAATTACAAAAGCGCACCACTAATCCTGTATCAATAAAGCAAGCAATAGCAGCATTCGAATATGAAATTTAAAAAACTAGAGACAATGTTGATAATATAATCAAGGAAGAACCAAATGTAGCAAAAAGAAGAGGACGTCTACATAACAAGGAATGTAACAGCTGAAGAAGTATGTGACATAATAATTCAGCAGAGCAAACAAAGGTTTGGATTCTCCAGCCACTTATTGGCCTCTAATTTTCTTGACCAGCACTTCTTCCCTACACTAAAGAATAAATTTCCTGAAAAAATGCTTTCTGCTGTTGTGCAGTCTTATCCACTTTTAAATAAACCTAAGCTAAAAACAGAACTACAGGTCATTTATTCTCGAGATGATTTTCAGGAAATGAAAAGTTCAGTAGCACTTCTGAAGTTTTTAATTGCAAATAGCCTTCAACAACCCTTTGGAGACGTTATGAAATTGCTGAAATTGGTAGCTACTGTCCCAATGACAACGTGTGAAGCAGAGAGGTGTTTCTCCACTTTGAAGCGGATCAAAATGTTTCTTAAAAGCACCATGGATGAAGATAGGTTGTCTACTCTTGCCATGTTATCCATTGAGGAAATGATCCACAAGCTCCCACATTTCAACGATAGAGTCATAGACAAATTCGCCACGAAAAAGGAAAGGAGGATGGATTTTCTCTATAAATATACCTCTACAGGAGATCCAAACCTATCAACGTCTTTAGGATCATTTTAAGGTAATTTTAGAACTATACATATATTTTAAATAATTTAGAAAGTCAAATGATTTGGAAAGGTAAACTTCATTAAGCAGTAAAAGCGGTGAATCCCATGTCATTTAAGTCACCAGCCGCCACTGTTTATAAGGGACTACATAATAGGAGCATTTCTGCCAATGCTCATCTTAATTAGCATAAAGTACATAGAACAATAAGCTTATTAACTATAATTTATTACAAAGATGTACAGAAAATCATGTGAATGGAACATATCAGATTTTTATATATATATATACACAGTGAAGTCTAATTGTATGAATCATATAACCACGAATTGTAATTTGTAATATCAAGAGAACAAATTTGTAGTTTATTTTATACACCCCTGGATATGTAACTTTTGAAAAATAAACCATCAATCAAATGCTAATAAAAATTATATAAACATTTATCACTGTAATATAGCATATCAATCTTTTAAACATTAGCTATAAATTATTAGGAGCTTAAAAATATTTTCAATGAAAGATGGTGGAAAATTGAGATCAGTATAATATGCCGTTTAGCCTCCTTATCCCTCATGTTTACTGTGTCGAGAGAGACATTCCCAGCAAAATAAGAGGCTCATTATGAATGACTCGGTACTATTGTATCAAGTCCTTCTCCATGATGGTGGTTGGAGCAGAGTACTGTGGAGTTCTACTATAGAATGTATACAAGGTTCATGCACACCCATAGTAATACAGATTTTTTGACTAATCTATAGGACCAGTGCTCACTTGGCATCATGAGAAATTTGAGGAGCAATCTGTGAGTTAGTAAACCAAGATTATGGTTGGGGAAAACATCCACCGATTCATCTCCCCAATTCAGTTAAATGATCTCATAAATGCATGAAACTTTTACTAAATTGGTAGGCCAACTAAGCCTGTCATATCACATATTATTATTGCCACAGTTGTATCAAGAATGAATTGTGAATAACATCGAATGGGTAGAGCTGAGAATTAGCTATTAATACCCTCTGGTCTGTGCTCAGCGTGCCAGAAAAATCAAATTATGCACTATGTCTGCAATTATATTTAAAAACTTGCTGTCAATAACAAATTATTCTTGCTTTTAGTCCACTTTGTTGGAATGGCAGCACTAACTCATTATAGACAAAAATGCACCTTAAGAATGAAAATTCTCTTAAATTTGAGGCCAATAGAAGCATTCCTAGAATTTTATAACAAAAAGGATCTAATTTTTTGCGGTAAAGCTGATGGGGAGAGTAGAACAAATCTTATTAACAATGTATGATTACCCTAGATTGTTACCACCTACATTTTAGATTATTTTTACATTAATCTTTAAGAAATGGAATAGAATGAAAGAAAGGAAGAAAAAGATTCTACCCAGTATTAACATTAAACCCTATACTTTAACAAACACTATTTTCAGCACTTTGATTATCTTGTGCATGATACTAAAAGTTTCTTAAGCTATTTCTGTCCAGGCAGCCAAGTTTCAAAAACACTGAACTATGGAATGGAATTTTGTATACTTTTCAATATGTGTTAGCTGTTTACTCTTAGAATAGTAAAAGTAATACATGAGACAACAGTTGCCTTTGCTGTTTAGCTTCTACTTTTGTATGCATATTGTTGTCATTGTAAAGTATGCACAAAAATCCATCAACGATATATCCAATGAAAAACAGTGATGTCGTTGAAAGGTATGGAATGCATTACTATTTCTCTGTTCTCCAAATATGAGAGTTGAAGTAGACTTATGGCTTATTGCCTCACCCTGGTGGAGCCAGACATTATTTTCATTTGTACCATAAAGAGAAGGTATTCCTATGTGAAAAATTGGTACCAGGACATTATTCTGTTAAAATGACAAATTGATTTTCACATTTCTATATATACTGCAGATGGTCAATTTGCCATTATAGCTGTACCTGTATTATTATGACACTCTTGGAGGAACTTTCATTAGTCACCACTATCAAATCCCCCACCCCCTTGGTTGTAATACATGGCGCATAGTTTGCAATCACTTAGATAAAAATAAGCTTCATCTAAAGTGACAACAAACATCCACTTTTCACAGCTATGAGGACAGATAAAATATAAACAGGAATTTAATGTAACGCTGCTGTTGGTCATAATTTTGAGGAGAGACTTTGTCAGTATGTTGGTGGGGGTATCTGGAGAGCTGGTATTGCGCAGGCATGCACCACGGAGAACGGGACTGCATAAGTATGTCATGAGTGAGAGAGAGGTACACACGTCTGTTGCATAACTTATCGTCAGATTTCTTGCAAAAGAAGGCATCAAAGATGGCTCCACACACAGTTTGGGGAACAAACACTTTTGAAGACTCGAATGTATGAGTGCGCTAAAAAAAATTGTTGTGGTGGGAAGAGAAGCTTGCAAAATGAACCACATAGGAGGAGACCATGTACAAGTATTACTCCAGACAACATTGTTGCCATTCGTGACATTATTGAAGAAGATCGGCACATAAAAATATCCGAAATTGTTTTTGCCCTTGGAATAAGTTATGGAAGTGTTCAAACAATCATTCGGGATTAACTCCATTGCAGAAAATTGTCTGCCAGGTGGGTTCGTCTCCTCAACCAGGAACAAAAAACATTACGCCAGGAAGTTTATCAGAGACACTTGCATCGCTACGAGGAGGAGGGAGAAGTTTTCTTGAATTGCATTGTGATGAAACATGGGCGCATCATTACACCCCAGAGCCAAAGCAAGCAAGCAAGCATGGAGGCGGCGAGGAGACGAAGCAGGTCCAGTCAAGGTCAGAACATGCCCATCTGCTGGAAAGGTGCTTGCAACCATTTTCTGGACTCCGCGGTCATTTTGCTGGTGGATTGTCTTCACGAAGGACAATTAATGCAGCCTATTACTGTCGCATTTTGGATGAAGCAAAAGCTGCATATTGCAACAAGCGACGCCGGCAACCGATCTGAAACATCATTCTTCTCCATGACAATGAGAGGCCACATACTGTCACTTTAACACGGGAAAAACTGGGGAAAATGCATTGGACACCTCTGGAACACCCTCCTTACAATCCAGATTTATTGCCCTGCGACTACCATTTGTTTGGACCACTCAAACAAGACCTAGGAGGACATCAGTTTGATGATGCAAGTGTAGAAGAATTTGTGCGCAGCTGGTTCTGCATGCGTCCTCCTTTTATGTAGAAAAGTAATAGATAGATAGTATTTTTGTTTGTTGATGCAATAAATTTAAAAAAAATAATTCCCAATTATTTTTGATCTGCCCTCGTAGATATTGTTCATACATCTGTTGTGGCATTTTCTGCAAGTGTTTGGACAACAATTTATGTACCTGGTATAATGGTGCTTTCCTAAATTAAAATCATGGTTGATTATGGTATTCACAGTAGTAAGAAGTCCCTAATTTCAATGCAAAGGCCCTCTGAGATGCAGGAGTTGGTCCAGAGACAAGGATCTATGTCCTTCTGAATTATCTCCAGGATGCAACTGGTGGTTAGTTGTGGAATTCTTACAAATAAATCCTGAATTGCCTGTACTTTTATTGTTAAGCATACACAAGATATTGGATATAGTTAAAACCATACCTTTGCACTGCTTAATAATCTCTATTTTGCATCAGAAAGGACAGTAATTTACTCTTCCCAGAATGGATATTTTGGAACCATTGGATACAGCAGGAACAAGCACATATTACTAAACACTCATACTGCTGAACTTTCATTCAGTTCTGTACGTTTCAGTGGGGAGCTACTGTGTTTATTTGAATTTTCCATAAGATTGTGAACTCTCTGTATGATAAATAAATGGTAATGAGAGCAATAATTTCACTTTGCTTGGAATTGATTAATTTTTACTTTGCTGTTAAGTGACCTATAAAGGAGAAATTACCCTGCGAGTGCTTGCTGTCTCATGGACTAATCATTTCTAGAGGACAAATCTCCCAGATCAGAGCTAATCCTTTTGACAGCTGACCGAGAGGAGCACGAGTCAATCACAACATTAATTTCTAAATAGTTCACTATAATAGAGCAAATTTTCTTGCTTAAAATTTGAAGCTGAAGCAGGAATTCTTTCTCTCATGGAAAAGCTATGACAAAATAAGAGCATAAAAGTAGTACAAAATATTACTTTTAAGTTATCTGTAGCAGCCCAGGATTTTTGAACCTGAGTAATTTACAACACAGAAAATATGCTGGCAATAAGGAACAGTTTTCACTCTTTGAAATTTTATTCTGGTTGCTTTGTCCACCAGTTTTTTCTAACAGAATGAAGGTATAAATGACCTTACTAAGGATGGAATGACAGGCTTGAGGGCAAAATGTTATCTTAAGATTGAATGGCATTTTCCTCTGCCAGGTTCAACAGTGAACATTATGACCTTGGCAAGCAGATTACCAGAAAATGAGGATTTATACTTCTGGAAAGTAAGTACATGTGTGTATATATGGCATTTTCATAAAATACTTTTATTTAAAAAAAAAAAATATATATATATAAAAATAAATAATTAGTTTAATGATAAACCACATTAAAACTGTACGTTAATTACCTGTGTGGAACTGAGGATTTTAACACCTTCCTCAATCAAATTCTGAAGTAAATTAAGGATTTCCTTTAATATTCAGTGCATACCAAGGTCTTTAGCATTCTTACAGCAAGCAACCTGCGACTCAAAACATATTCCTTTGAGGCTGTAGGTATAGTGGGATACAGCTATCCTATTTGTAAGGGATGTAAGGTTGTGATGAATATGCCCTGCTTTGCTTTCAATTCATCTCAATGTTCAACTGAGAAACAAATGGCACTGATATTATAAAAGTTCTGCATAAATTATCTTTGCTCTGTTACCCATTGTTTAACTCTTAACGAACACTAGATAAGAATTGTTATGACTTTAATACCAGTTTTAAGAATTTCAAATCTAAAGAGGTAAAAAAAAGAAGGAAAGTAATTTGAAACATGGAAATGTCTTTATATGCCTATGGTGATGAAATTTTATGTTTTTGTCTTGATTTTATTAGGATTTTTCATGCTCTTTTGTTATTATATAACTATATTATTTAACATAAGATAATAGGAGAGATAATCTTCATGTTTCAAATTTCTAAAGCTCAACACATGCAAACACACTATACACAGTCCAATTATACTTTACCTTTCTAGCTTTGATTAGGTATTTCCTTGCTGAGTCGACATGTCCTGAGCCTTTTTCTACTGCATTCTGTGACTGTTTCACATGTTCCTCGATCCTGTCAACTAATTCCCCCTGGAGGTCTCGAAGAAAGGAATATAGGAAGGGTAGGTAGTCTTGATGAACAGGTGACATAGGTTTACAGCAAGCGAGGTTAAAGCAGCACAGAAATAGCCCAACACATTGAGTACAGTTATACAGACACACACACATAGATTAGACACAGATCAAATAGTAATTACAATGACAGCAGCAGCAGCAGTTTTATGTGTAAATTACAAGTGTGGATAGTAAAAAGATTTGTTTTAAGATAGATCCATTAAACCATGTTACAAACACCATCAGCACAGAAAATGACATAGGCACAACCACAGAAAGATAAGAGACCATGACCACCATTATCACAATTGTTAAGAGTTGTTACCACAGCAGCAAAGTTTACACACATGTTAGTGCAAGTGAAAGTTTCCAAAAGCCATTTAATTGCGTTTTAAAAAGAAAGATGTGAAAGGTGCAGGGAATAAAATGTATGGTAAGGCATGTATTATTTGGATTTGTGATAAAAAATAGGGATGGTTGGAAAAAGGAAAAAAAAAAAAAAAAAAAAAAGAAATCAGAAACAAATTTACTATTAGCATTGAACAAGTTAATGACTTACCCGCCTGGCTTTACTTTGATACTTGAGAGCCTTCTTGGTATCTTGTGTAGCTGTCTGGACATAGTCCACTGCATGTTCTACGTGATACTCGATACGATCTATCATTTCCCCCTACAAGGCCCAGCAGAAAAAAACAAACAAGGGAAAAACCCTTGCTGTTAGTGTGAAGGATAGACAAGGCCACCAAAAGCTCAGTTGCAAACCCACAGCTCATGCAACTCTTATAAGTGTACTCAAACAATGCAAATTGTCAACAAACCTAAGCTATTTATGTTCTGATAGGTTAAAATATTTTTAAGAGCTAATACTCGTAGTCCATAAGAAAGACAACAGCCATGATACTGCAAACATACTAAAGCCAGTCAGCATAGCTAGAAGAATGGGCTTAGCAAATGTCACTGCCAAGAGAAATTCAGAAGTTTTATTAGATTTGAAAAATGTGCTGCCATGGGTTTGATTAAAACCACAGATCTTTGGGTTTCTGTACTTATATGATACTACCAAGCTATTTTCATAGAATTCTTTTCACTTCTCTTGTCTTATTCCTGTATCCATGGAAACCTCCAAGGCAGACTGAATTACTCCAAGTCATACCTTAGAGCCTGTCCTGCAAGTACTTTAATTCTGGGATTCTATTTGACAACACAAATAGGAATAAACTAATTTAATCAAGATCTAAAATTCTGTTACAATTTGAAAATAATCAAAAGATATCTGACTAATGCCTTTTGGGTGATCTATGTTTCTTCTCCCCATAAGAGTGCTTATAGTGAATCAGTTTACAGGCAACCGTTGTGGTTCCATTTATTTGCTTTTCCTTTCACTTGTTTTTATACACCTACATCATATAAAACTTGCATTTCCAGTTCTTCCTTATATCACTGCTGTATTTGTAATCATTAAACAATAGCCAGCAACAGATCTAAGTAATCTAATTGTTGCTGCTTGAAAATTAGTTTGCATCATTTTTTGGTGCTAAAGTTTCTGAACCATAAGTTAAAGTTAATACTAGCACTTTCTTACAGAATTTCAACAAATTTTAAACAATTTTGTACTCCTTTTGTCTTCTGCCTGTAATCATTACCAACCCTTTATCTTTACTTTATAATCTTCAAATAAAAATGTAAACTTTGCATAATCAGATGTTAAGGAATTTGCACAGCAAGCTAATGCCATGATAACTAGCCCTACTTCCATTTCTCTTTAATTAGATGTATATCTTTCTGGTTAGTACTGCTTTGAAACTAAGTAATACATGATTCTCCAATAAGGTCACCAGCTCTTCATTGGTATGGTGGAGGAATGCTTCCCTAGAACCTCCAGGAATCTCCTACTGCAATTAACACCTTTAGGGCTCTTCTGCCATGAAGTGTAATTGAAGATGCTGACATATGGGTCTCTTATTTTCTCCCCAGAGGGTATCTTAAAAATAAGTCTTTGTACTTTTTTTAACAGATAGAACAGCTCATTCCACTCCTAGAGCCGATCACGGTTATCTAAGAACCATGTAGCCTTAGAAGCTGAATACATACATGTTACCCTTTGCAAGGGATCCATACTAAAACAAACATGATCACTGTGGCTAGGAGCTAGTAAGAAAAGGAATACCTTCTTTGGTGAGAATACCTCAATGAGAGTTCTCACTTGCATTGGATTCACATGTAGCTATTAATTGTTCACCAACATATAATGAGAGTAATTAGATGCTTGGCATTGAGTCTTGCCACAGTGGTGTTACATCTTAGAGTAACAGAATTTGCCATAAAGGTTTCACACAGTATGATAAAGATCAGTGAAATTCAATATGATTTTAAAGATGTTTTGTGTAGCACAATGACAATGTATCAGATTGGAAAGTAGGTCTATGGTTTGAGGTCTGACCCAAGGCACTGAATTTTTCAAGTCTGATTCAGATCTTCAAACTTAGCTTACATCTAAACAGTGTGTAGAAAGGGAGAGAAATTAAATAAACAAATAAAAAAGTTTTTAATTATTATTTTCAGTACAAATGATTATGATTATGAAATAATAACAGTATATGGCTAGTAGTCATTAGTCTTGTTTCCCACCAATGCAACCCATGTTGAGATCACTAGAAAAGCGGTATATGTTGTTAGGTTTTCCTATCAATAATATGTCTTCACATTCATTCGGCCAAATGCACCTATCCTCCTTGCCCTATCATTAGTAAATTCTACTAGACTAACATGTGCAAATAGAAAATATTAAAATGCTTTCCTCTGTCAGCAAGTTCATCCATGCTAATTTACTGTTCTTTACAATCAGTTTTTAAAAAAAAAATTCATATCCTGTTTTCAGCAAATGAGAAGTGAGTTTTGCAATTCTAGCAAGATAAATGGACTTACATTAACATAATTTATTATTCTGAAATCTCACAACTGGATTTTACCTTCATGGGAGCTGTAAGAATCTATTTCACTAATGTTAAATTAACCAGTTTTGTTTATCTATTGAGGAAAAGGGCAATCAAATCCAATGTTATAAAACTATTTAAATAAATAGTGAATGTTGAAAATTGTGAGGATTATTTTGGTATGCTTTTTTGGCAATGGAACAAAATTAAAGGAGTTGAGTAGTTTTAGGTAATGTCTAATTCTTTGTTTTAAATTTTACACAAGTGCAAAATAATTTCACATTTTATGTAATATTTTTGAATAATTCTGTTTCAACAAGTTTCAAAGTAGTATTATTGAGATTTTCTAGAGGAACATACTAGGTAATTTAAAACACACATGGAGTTTTTGGCACCTTTATAGATATGCAGCACATTAGCTGTCAGAGTAAGGAGGACAAACCAACTGTGCATGTAATGTTCATTATTCATCCAGTGCGTTACAGTTTCAATTTATTATATATGCCAATGTGGTAGATTGTTGGCAACAGTAAGATTCTGAAATAAAATAGGAGGTAGACAATTCAAACTCCTCTTTACTTTCTCTACCATATACCTACTAGGTAGAGATGGTATTGCATTCCACCCAACAATTTGAAAACAAGATTTAACCAGAAATATACGTTTTGAGGATCCCTGAACGAATAAAAAAATACTTTTTCAAAAAAGGTCTACCACATGAGTGTTTATGGGTCTGTGAACAGCATAACTCAAAAACAAAAGGTCTATTAAGCACTGAACTTGGTATTTAAGATCATATCTTCTAAGGGTGCAACCTGAAGATTTTTTAGGAAAACTGTCCCCAAACTACCCTTTATATAGACTTTTTTTGTTGAATTTTTTATTTTCTCAAAAATCATATACTAAAGATATTAACACATCAAATAAAATGTATATCTTGAATATTCTGGAAAAGTCTTGAAGCCCTCTTCATTCTAGAGGGCTTTTGTGTAACCAATAAATTGTAAGAGAGAAAATCTTACTGACCTTGCAAAGGTCATTTCAATGTCATTACTTAGTGATCAATTTTTTAAAGATTTTTACTATTGCTTTAGCCCCTGCATTCCCTTATTTCTCTTGTACCTACAAGGAAATAAGTAAATAGACTATTTTTGTAAATGTCTATTTTGATTAGCATGGAGTAGATAAAAGAATACGCCTTTGTAAGGTTAATTTGTTGCAGAATGGATAGAGTCAAATGAATGGAACATGTCAGATTTTGTAATTTACTGCACAGTGTGGTTATCTTGTTAAGTTGGTGGTAAGGAATGCAAGGCCATTATATCCAAAGTTTTAATAAAACGGTAGCTCACAGTTACCAAACCATACTTTTCTAGTATAGATCTCCTTTTGAAAAGGGATCAGTTTGTCATCCCACACAACATACTAAGCAATGTGGTGTTACTTTGAATTATTCTGCCTAAACAGAAAAACGTAATTTTGAACATTTTGTGATTGAAGTTTTTAAGAATAACAGTTTCTGTCTCACAAGCACAGAAGCAGGAATATCAGTATCATGAAAAAATAAAACTATCAAACGGTACCAGATCTTGCTAGCCTAAAACTTGAAATATATATTTTTGTTTTAAACTGCATACATTTACTTCTAACCATTGCAAAAACTCACTTCTATGGTCTTTATGAAATGCTTTAAAATGTATCTTCAGATAGAGGATACATCATCCAAAAAGCATGTCCCACAGGTCACAAATTTAACTTTATGGATACACAACAACAAAATACCCTAAGCATGGACTTGAGTGACAATGAAAACATTTTATAATATACTTAAAATCAGAATGCACTGATGCAAAAAGTTCAGTCACATCTACTTCCAAATGTAAATACAGACCCCAAGCAAGCATCTAATTTGCATACAGACTAACACAACATTCATAGCACCTCCCATTGCAGTGTTAAATTGCTTCTTGATCATTCAAAGCATTTAAGAATGAAAAGGGAGTAAATATAATAATCTGACAATATTTTCTTATTTCTGTTAAAACCTACTTAAACAAGATGCAATTACACTATTCAGGCACACTTATTAGTTATTTCAGTGATATTAAAGTTGTTACAGCATTAAGGTAGTTTAGCTGTATATCTCTGAGGAAAGTTTAAAAATACTTCTTGAAATTATTTTTCTGTTAAAATAACACATGTCAGCTATGTTTTCAATTTCATTAGTGTCTCTTTTCAAACTACATTTCATAGTTGGTAGTTGAGCACAAAGCAAAATGAAAAACACAGGATTCACATCCATTTAATCACTTAAGGGAAGCAAATCAAGCATTTAAAACTGCCCACCTTAAAACTGCATGTTAGTCATCTTTTTTCAATTTCACATCATTCTTCTCTTTCATCAAAAACATTTAGCTCTCTTTCAATCTCCCTCTCCTTAAAAGTCTTTCAATATTATTAAACATAAATTTCAAGCAGAACCTGAGAGGGGCCTAGCTTTGTACTCTTTTATTATTTAACTATGTTTTAAAATTGATAATATTTGTAAGGTGTGGAACAAACATACATTTGAAAAGATTGTAATTATTTATTTTGACAATTCCATGCACTGGTAATGAATTGAACTGAATGCATTAGGAACTAAAACATTAAAGAGGTGTAACAATGACAATAATCTAAGGATTATATAGATTAAAATTCTGAAATAGAATAATTAAAATTTCTAGTTATATCATGGACTTCTCATTGAAGTATAATGTAAATTTTTCCTTCCACCAAGCAACTACAAGAAAGAACGAGAATGCAGACAGTGTTTCATTATGCTTTATATACTTTAATATGATCTCTAATATCGTTGCAGCAAGATTTCCTCATAATATGAAATTTGCTGTATTTGATATTAAATTTAAATATAGTAATACAGTGGCACTCACTAATATGTATTAAAATATAACCTGTTGCACAATATATATTTCGAGATAAAATGCAAGAGATCCCCAGCATATTTATTAAAATAAGATGTCAAATTAAATTCATAACAACATCTTCTTTGTCATTAGCAGCCGAGATTAATTTTAGGTAAAAGAAACTGGCTAACTCCATTTTCAGTAAAATGTCCCATAAAGCTTGTAAAATCAATCAGGGTTCAAATCGCGTGTCCATACACTATCACTTAGCTACAATACTGAGCCCAGCCTTAGATAACATTTTTCCACCTGATTCAATATTTCAAACATACCCCACATACAACTAATGTAAAAGAGAAATTAAAAACAATAAATAAACATTATTCAATTATATGTGGTATTAATTTGTTGAGTCAGGATTTTTAATACTACGTAACTTACATTTTTACTTTCTCTAGCCCCATATGTACAATGTACATAGGGATAGAGAAGAGAAGGTATTGTAATGCACCCAAAAATTTGATACCGAGATTTCACTGGAAATATGTTTTGAGGTCCTCTGAGTCCGAAAAAAAGCATTTTTAAAAAAAATGTCCATGCGTGTGTGTGTACAGCATATCCCCAAAACAAAAAGACTGTTAAATATCAAACATGGTATTTAGGTTTAGTATCTTCCAAGGATGCGACACAAAAATTTTCAAAAAAATCTCACCGCCACAAACTACCCTTTCCATGGAAAAAATATCGAAAATTTTGATTTTCTTAAAAATGGCTCTAACGATTTTTATTAAAATCCTGTAGATTAAAGCTATTTATGTCCAAAATAAAATGTATATCTCAAATTTTTGGGAATAGCCTCTGAAGACCTCTTTATTCTGGATGAATTTTGCTTAACTGCTAAACCATAAGAGATAGAAAAAAACTCGCTACACAAAAAATGTACCTCATGACAAAACACACAATTTTTGTCCTTTACGTTTTTGTTGTGGAGTTAACTGTTTGAGATATTCCTTGTTATTGGTTTCAATTGTGAAGTACTTAAACTTTTCTCACACAGGATGTGTCCGTTTTTCTTTTGTTCTACTCCTGGCCACACAAAGAAGTGATTTGCAATGACAATTGCATCGATAGCTTTTAAAACATTTGACAATCACTTTAGCATAGTGCATTTCCTTATTCCCTTCTACTTGTAAGGAACTAAGTAATAACATTCTGCTAACATTTATCTTGATTAGCATTGTGTACAAAGAAGAATAATCTTTTGTAGGAGTTTTGTAGAGCAGCTAGAGAAAGTCATGTGAGTGTAACACATCAGATTTTTATTATGAGAGACTAGTTTCAGAAGCCTATGCTTCCATTCAACAAATTAATACCACATATAATTTGACCGTCACTGTTACAAAATTCTTTCAAACATCAATAATTATTCAACTAATTTTTTCTTAATTTGAAAACTAAATGTTTGGGCATAGCACCATAAATTGTCTACTTTTAATTCAATCCTATAAAATATAATATTTAGTTTCACTGATAATATAACTAGCTTCAAAAGATTCTCCAAATAATTATTTCTAGTGTATCCCCCATGCACAATATTACAAGTTTTAGAGCTGTACCTTAAGAAAGAAAAAATAATACTAGCTTTTATTAAGTGTTAAAAACATCCTTATATACCAAAGTGCTCATGCATAATAATACCAATTTATTTCTCTGAAATTAGAACATGTTAAAAATGTGTTAATAACCATCAACTCCTTCCTCAGTAACCTTAAAAATTATCCATATTAAGCAAAAAATTGTAAAACCTAAGGTGCAAAAGCTCCTTCAATCAGGGAAGGGAGGTAAACAGTCTACTTAAAAATGTTATTTTGTTTCTAAGCATCAATAATTTACCAAACCTGGGCATTACAGTAAAGAACCATTCCATCATGTAACATTTCAAGGACAAAAGAGTGTAATTACAGTAGTTAGTCTTCTGGCTTAAAGCAGATTTTCTGTTGTGATATATATATATAGACTTACTGCCTCACAGTAACCCAAGAACAGAAACAAGAACCAAATCATTATATAACATTTTGGTTCTTAATACACGAGGAATGAGTGCATAGCCCTTTTGATAGCATAGTTCAAATCTTACTCATTGGGTATCATTTGCTTTAACAGACCAATCATTTTTCACCTGCTTCCAATTCAGCCAACTTAATGCAGGTTAGCCAACGTCAAAAGTTGATTGAATAAATATTTTCTAAATTCAGATCTATTAGTATTTCCTATTCCTCTAGAGAAAGTATCACAATAAGTGTCACACTGTTATTCCTTTAATAATAGTGTATATAGTGTATTTGTGGTTCTTAACTGAATTTACTAATTTCTGCCAGTTTTCTCCATTTTTTGTAGTTTTAGCTATTTTGTTTTTGAGGCTATAACCTGTTCCCAGGTGCATACAAACAAATCACAGGTGACACATTTGCTAAAAGAACTATTCACCAACAAATCTGAGGGAGCAAGGAAGCACATTTTCCAGAATTTCTTTTAGTATAACTTTCCTAGCTTGGAAAAAAGAGGCTCAAGCAGCTTTTTCAGCTTGTGGTTGCCTTGAATAATTTCTACACTGAACAGTCTAATATAATTTTCCTAGGCAAAGGGAACAAAAAGTTAAAATTTGACCATGCCTTTTTTCACATTCCTGGATCTGATAAAGCTTTCCATTGTATTGTTGTGAATGCTCACATAATTTACAACTCGGTATTTTTAACTGGCTTTCTTATGATGCTTTCTGTTGCCCATATTGTGAACCACCATCACCAAAGTTTAATATTGCAAATAATGTTTAATAAATATTAATTACATTTTTTATTAAAATAACTCAATGAATTCAGAAAGCTGCTGAAAACTTCAGCTTCTCTGTTTGGATGCCTATTGTTTGATATGACAAAGTATGTCTCCCAATTACAAACCAAAGTCACATATAATTATAAGAGTTTAGACCAGAGGTGTATAGATTCTACTATAAGCTTGCGTGCCCCATACTACTCTGTAATAAATAAAGCAGATGAACCTGTACTTCAGGAAAGAAAGATATGCATAAGGTCATACAGCCAAAATGTTCTTAAAAATCTGTTTTTGGACTGCTACACCCAATAATATATGAGTACCAAATATGCTATCCATAATAATGCAATGCAACAGTAATTTGCCCATGTAATACATATTAGGATGTAACATGTGGGGATTTAAATTAAAACAAGAAATGGCTGATTCATTTCCAGAACATATTATTGATTAAAAAAAGAAGTGTATGCTTGCACGCACAGCCACACGTACAATCTTCACTAGAAATTCATTATGCTTGCATATGACAGAGAGGTAGAGGTAGAGAGAGAGCGATATAGAGGGAGAGAATGTCATAACTCTAAAAAAAAGTTGGAGTTGGTCGATAGCAAACATTGTGTTCAATTGTAGCATCTTTCTAGCATGAGATATAATAAAATGAACAAAATAAATTAAACTTTACAAGGAAAAATATTTTTATAATTATAAAAAACTGGTTGTAATACCATATTCTGACTATGTGCCAAATGCTAGTGCCTATTCCTTGTCATCATTAAGTTCGCTGGTGATTTCCTTACCATTCTTGACCCATTGTCCCACCTACACGAGTGAATTCATGTGCAATCGACAGGCACACTACATCAAAGCCCTGCAATGTCACACCTGCATGTAATTTACAGTACAATAATGACCTCCACTTCAGGAAATTCCTTAACACATTATCGAAAGAATACAAGTAGAGCTGGCAGGCTCAGACAATTTAGTTTTGGAGAGCTCCAAGAGAAAGCAATTATCCACAGTCTACGAGTATTGAAGAGACATGAGAAATTCGTTCTACAGCATTGGAATAAAGACAATTTATTGTAATCAGAATTTTAAGTAATAGATTATATTATACTGGTATTTTTTTTTAATGTTTTTAATGCCTGCCTTTACTACAAATGGCACTGCAGGCAAAGACTAATGAATGAAAATGGAGCACAGGTGGAACGCGATGGCAGGGAAACTGGAGATCCCGGAGCAAACCCATCCCAGTGCGGGTTTGTTCACCTAAAATCCCACATGCAGTTTCATATTAATTGGGATATAATGCCAAGATAAGCAAAAGGAAAACTGGAATGGAAAAAATTAAATTCAGAATAGAGAAGATGGAGAAAATGGAATCTTGGTATGAGGGAGATGGAAGAGAAACTGGAATGTGAAATGGAGTAAATGAAGACTGAAATATCAAGCAAAATTGACAAATGACTGATTGTATGGAAAAGACATAGAAGACCTTGATCAAGTATAAACAAACTGGAGGATGTTAGGGAATGGCTTAACATCCTGTAGGAAAATGTCAATGGCAGCACTAAAGAAATGAATGCCATGATGGAGAAGATGCTCAATGGGAGGCAGAAGGACTTGAAGGTCAAGATGAAAGTATGACAGGGTGTTAACTTTGCAACAGTTTGTCACCATAACCAATCACAACCAATGGGCAAAGCACAGAAAGGAAACTGATGGCAACAATTCACAGTGATAAGGTATAGGTGTGAGCATTTAGCACTTAGTTATATGTTTAACAATGCTGTGAATAATGTAACATGAACAAAAGAATAACTTTTTATATGAATATCATACAAAGGTATGTGTGAAAGTCAAAGAGAACATTCATGTTTTTAAATTTTTCTAACTTGTACTAGTATATTTAGAAAATATTACATTTGTGCATGTTATGTGAGCAAGGATGCACTACCCTTTACGAGGAAAATTTGCAAACATTTTTATTTTCTCAAAAATGAATCATGATTTAGGTTACAATATTTATGCATCATTTACATATTTGCTTAACAAATAAAATGTGTATCTTGAACTTTCTGGAAGTAGCCTGTAAAGCCCTCTTCATTCAAACATATTTTGTACCAAGTTTTATATATCTAACTGTTAACCATTAAAGAAAAACAAAAACTTACTGCCCAAAAATTTGTTTTAAAACATTCTTTTTGGAATCATTAGGACATTATTAGGATATCTATTGTTATTGGTTTGATTTTTCAATACTATTATTTTAAATGGCCATCACTCAGTTGTTTTTCAAGATGTCGTGGAAACAGTATGAAATTAACGTCAACATGTAGTGAGCTCTTATTAACATTTAACTATCGCTTTGATTTCCTGCATCACCTGTGCCTACAATAGAATTTGTGAAATATTTATTTTGATTAATATGAAATAGAAGAATTAACTTTTGTATGAATAACTTGCAGAAGCTATAATGGATGATATAAAAATAAACTATAATGGATTCAGAAAGTCATATAAAATGAGTTTAATGAGTTTAATTTATGGACGCTCTTTTAATTACCATGGTTCCTAACTTCCCATATTATGTTGAGTGTGAAAAGATTTCTTAATTTTCCTATGAGGCCTCTTTATCAAACTTGGGGTTCTTTTATTTCCTGTATATCTATGACGCAGGACCTATGGCTTTACTTCTTTTCAGAAGGGAAGGATTTTTATGTCTGAAAAAATCCATTGCCCTGCACCAGGTTTGAACCTTTGACCTGGGTACAAGAGCCTAGTATGGCAACCAGTGTATGACAGAAAGCCATGTAACACATCTGAATTGATCAAAAATTGATCTTCCATTATGATATTTACTATTATGATATTGTTCTCTTTGTTTCTTATTCACTTGTTTATTTAAATAGGAACAATTTTTACTTTTACACGTACTATGAACATAATGTATTGAGAAGTATTGCATTCCATCCAAAAATTTGATACTGAGATTTCACTGGAAATACGCGTTTTAGGGTCCCCTGTATAAATAAAAAGTATTTTCAGAAGTGTGCATGTGTTTTTTTTCTCCTGTCTGTAAACATGATAACTCAAAACGAAAAGCCAGTAAAATACCAAACTTGGTATTTAAGTTTAGTATTTTTCAGGGATGCAATGCGAAGATTTTAAGAAAAATTCCCCCACTTCAACCTACCCTTTATGTAGAAAAAATTTCGAAAATTGTGAGTTTCTCAAAAATAGCTAATGATTTTGATTAAAATACTGTATATATAAACATTTATATGGCAAATAAAAATATATACCTTGAATTTTCTGGGAATAGCCTCTTTATTCTGAATGAATTTTGCATAAGAGATAGACAAAAACTTACTTCACCGAAAATGTAGATTAGATCACACACAACTTATGTCATACTCTTTTTTTTGTTGTTGAATTGAGCATTTCTGAGATATTCCTTGTTATTTGCTTCAGATGTAAAATACTTGAACTTTTCTCACACAGGAAGCTGTAAACTCCACGCCCTGCATAGAAATGGTTTAAATCCACATGGCAACTGGCTTTTAAAAAATTAGACTCGTTTTAGCCTAGCGTATTTCCTTATTTTCCTTCTACTTACAAGAAAGAAAGTAATTAAGACAATTTCTGCTAACATTTATCTTGATTATAATAAAGTAGATGGAAGAATATGCTTTTTAACAATAATTTGTTACAGCAATGTAGAGAAAGGCATGTGAATGGAACACATCAAATTTTTTTCACAACACTTGGTTTTTCTTTGAACAACTTTTGAACAAAGTTGAAACATTATTTATAAATTATTTACTTAAAATGTGCATATTTTGAAAGAAAGCTAAAGATGTTGTTTGTCTAAGGTAATTCTAAAATATCAGTTATTTCAAATAGTTATAGTTTTATATATATATATTTATTTTTATTTATGGTAAGCTACGTGGGTCGGTTGATAAATTCCAGGCCTCACACAGATATGACACAACTAGCCAATTAGATGGTAGCTTCGTATAGTTTAACTCTCACTAGCTCGTAACCATAGTCACAGGTCAGTAGCTTGTTTAGATTTCGAATGACAGCATTTTAAACAAGACAACTTATGAGTTTTCATGAAATTGGAGGATTTGGAAAAATGAGCAGTGATTAAATATTTCCATTTGAAAGACTTAATGGCTAAAGAAATCAAGGAGGAAACGGACAGTACATTGAATGACTCTGCCCCTTCATATTCAATGATTAAAAGGTGGGTTGCAGAGTTTAAAATGGGATGTATGAGCACTAGTAATGAAGTGACAACTCCAGAGATCATTGAAAAAATTTGTTTAGTACTGGAAAATCGCAGATTAAAGTTGTTTGAGATAGCAGAGGCTGTAAACATATCAGAAGAACATTTAGGTAATATTTTAAGTAATGTTTTGGGATTTCACAAGGTCTGTGCAAGATGGGTGCCGCATTTGTTGACACCTGATCAAAAGCTGCAAAGAAAAACTGTTTCTGTTAAGAATGTGGAGCTCTACCATAAAAATCCCAGTGAATTTTTGAGATGGCTTTTGACGAAACTTTTATACATCACTACACTCCAGAAAGTAAATTACATCAAAACAGTGGATTGCGTCAGGTGAACCAACTCCAAAAAAGGCAAAGTCAATTTTGTCAGCTAACAAGGTTATGGCAGGTGTTTACTGGGATGCACAGGGAATTATTTTTATTGATTATTTGGAAAAGGGTAAAAGTATCACTGGTGACTTCTATGCAAGCTTACTGCAACATTTTAGTGATGAGGTGAAAATAAAAAGACCTCATTTGCAAAACAAAACAAAAAACAAAAAACAAAAAAAAAAAAAAAAAAAAAATAATATATATATAAATAATATTGTTTCATCACGGCAATGCTCCGGCCCATCGTTCAGTCATTGCAATGGGAAAAATATGTGAATTAAAGTTTGAATTGCTTGAACATCCACCCTATTCACCAGATCTAGCACCCAGTGACTACCACTTGTTCCCAAACCTCAAAAAATTTCTTGGAAGACTAAGATTTCACAGCAATGAGGTGGTCATCGATGTGATAAACAGCTATTTGAGGACCTTGATAAATCACACTATAGAGATGGTTTAATTAAATTAGTACACAGATATGACAAATGTATTCCGCCTTTCTGGAGATTATGTTGAGAAATAAAGAAAGAAAAAAAATTTTTTTTAAATGCTGTTTCCATTGAGAGGCCTGGGCCTTATCAACCAACCTTAGTATATTCAGGTGAATATGACTGGTGTTCAGCCCTGTCTGTTTAGCAGTCATACTCATATTTTGCAATGATTTCTTAATTCTAGTTTGTTAGAACAGTTATGTTTGTTGTTTTGATTATTTATTGTTCATACCCATTCATTTTTCACATATAATAGTTGTACAATCTTCTTGCTATTTTTTTGAAACATTTCAACTACAACTATATTTCTACCTAACATTTCTTATTTATGTACTCTTTTCTCAAAATTTCAATCCCTTTATATTTAAAAATTATATGTTCCACATCTTCATTTCTGCCACATATAGAACACTGATTTTGTGGAATACCTTCCAAAAACCTTTTAACCTCCATACACCTTCTTTCACCCATGCAAATACCTTCTTGCTCCTCTTTATTTGTCATGTCTAAGTACTTTTTCCCTTTCCCACGAGTATTTGATTGGTGTATAGAAACTAAAGATCTCCTTTCAACTATGAGGGCTGTCCCAGAGGTACCCAACATGACACATAGATAGCAGTTATTGTTTCAAACAACTTTAAAAAGCTTAAGTTTGATGTTTTTACATTGTTTAGCATTTGTTTGAAAGTCATCATTAGTGAATGCTCTCAGCGAGTTTGTAAACATGGATAAAACTGGTCATTGTTATATGATATAATACTTTCATTTCAAAGGTCTTAGTCCAACTAATATTAAAGCTGAGCTAGATTCTATTTTGCAGGAGTCTGCTTTTTTGTTTACAACAGTGAAATAGTGGGTGGCAGAGTTTAAGCGTGGCTGTATGAGCTGCCAAGACAAATATTGCAGTGGTCAACCAAATGAGATTACTAGTCCAGAAATTGTAAAGAAAATCCACAAAATGGCATTGGATGACCGCTGACAAAGTGCACAAGCTAGCAGACATTGCAGGTATTTCAAAAAGTTCTGTACTAGCATACTGACTGAAAATTTGGATATGAGAAAGTTGTGTGCAAGATGGGTGCCGCGTTTGCTCACGATAGAACAAAAACAGCATCATGAGGATGTTTCAGTCGAGTGTTTGGCAATGTTTCACTGTAATAAAGCTAAATTTTTGCGTCAATTCATAATAGTGGATGAAACCTGGGGCCATCACATAACACCTGAGACAAAGGAACAATCAAAACAGTAGACTGGAAGGGAAGAATCAAATCCAAAGAAGGCAAAGAAAGTTCCTTCTACATGCAAGGTCATGACATCAGTTTTCTGGGACGCACGTAAGATAATTTTCATTGATTATCTCAAAATAGGAACAGTAATCAATGGCACATATATGCAAACTTGTTACAGTGTTTTGAGTGATGAATAGAGCAAAAATAGGTGCATTTTGCAAAAAAGAAAGTTTTGTTTCATCAAGACAATGCACCAGTTCACACGTCAAAATCAATGAGTTAAAGTTTGAATTGCTTCCTCTTGCACCCTATTCGTCAGATTTAGCCCCCTCTGATTATTTTAGGTTTCCAAACTTGAAGAAATGGCTTGGTGGTTGAAGATTTGCCAACAATGAAGAGGTGGAGGCTGCAGTTGAGAGCTACTTTGCAGACCTCGATAGTTCTCACAATAAACAGGGTATTGAAGCTATGAACATTGCTGGGAAAAGTGTATCCACCTCAAAGGAGGCTATGTAGAGAAATGATGTTTTTCCCCAAAATTTGTGTGCTTTCTTTGTTAGGTCGGATACTTATGGAACAGCCCTCATATCTCACTAAAGCTATATATCAGCTTTCTCTTCAAAACTTTTCCTTGCCAATTTCCAGAAATTATACACATATTTTCTCCTCTTCTCCGCATTTCCCCTAATCCACTACTTTCCAAGTTATTTCCGAGACAGTCTATTCTACCCACCCCTTGTTTTTTAAACTTTCCTCTTGATATACTAGTCATTGTTTTAACAAATTCCTTTCTTCCAATTTCAATATTCTAAACCAAAATTCCAATGCCCTTTCCATAATCTTTCCCTTACTTGCCTCTCTAGTCAGCTTTAGTTGTGCTACCTGCACAACAGTTGCATTTGGTAACCCAAACATTTCTCCATAGAATTCCCTATTCACCTCAACCATGACTTTTGATCCACCTTCTAAACCCCATACCTCTATCCCATGGAGCATTTTTGCCTTAAATACCATATTGTATACTTTTCTAACCATCTAATATTATTAGGTACTTTGAATAAGCAACTTCTGATATCTAATATAGCTCCTTTTCCTTTTGCCAATGTGAATTTATTTTGTTTTTCCTCAATTGCCACACTGTCTATTTTAACTCCTAGATAAATACATTCTCTCACATTGTCGCCCTCAGTGGTATAATGGTTGCCATGCTAACTTCATATGCCCAAGGTTGCAGGTTCAAACCTGGCAGAGGACAATGGATTTTTTCAGGCATAAAAATCCTCTCTTCCGTTGGAAGAGAAATAAAGCCATTGATCCCGTATTGTAGATTTGTGGTACGTAAAGGAACCCCAAGCCTAATAAAGAGGCCTCAGAGCAAAATTAAGCTGTATTTCATGCCCAATATAGAATGGGATGCTGAGAACCACAGCAGTTTAAGAGCGTCCATAAATATAGCTCCATTTCCATTCTCTCACTACCCTATACTCTTATTTTCAATCTTCCTTTTTTCATATTTGCTCAATTTTCCATCCTTTTTGAACATTTTAATCTGTCTTTTCTTGGTTCACTTTTAAGCTCCATTCTTTACAGCAATTATTTACTGCTTGCAAGGACTGTTTTAAACCATTGACTGCAATTGCACCTACAACTAGATTATTTGCAAAAAGTAATCCTAGAATCTGGATATTAATTATTGGCATAAAGTTATTATTCCTCCCAATTTCCATTAATACATCTATACAAATTAAATAGGACCGAACTAAACTTACATTCTTGTCTAAGGCCGCTCTCTTGGTGGATTTCACTTGTTGTAACCCCTTCCTCCACTCTTATACAAAAGGTGTTCTCCTTATATAATGCTCTATGTGTTGTTTACCCACACCATTGCTCAACAATTTATGCCAAACAATTGTAGCTCTAACCTATCGTATACTTTCTCATATCAACAAAAGCCCTGTATAACTTTCCTCTCATCTTTCAAGTATTTATCTACCAATATTTTTATGATAAATAAATTGACTGCTCTCCTCCCTGTTCTAAAGCCCATTAAACAAATAATCTTTTTTCTAACTTCTCATTAATAATCTCATATTAAGAGTGAGTTCAAACATAATAAACAATAGGAAGAAAATGAAAGAGCAAGTTAGCTGCTGTCAGTACTTAACAGGAAAGAGCTGTTTTGAGTAGTGTTTGTTTTACGGGAAAGCATAAGATGGTTTAAACTAAATTTGGAGTTTATATACCTCTGGTTCAATAATAATTACATTTATTTAGTAACACTAGCAACTGATGAATTCATATCAGCATTACCGGTGTGGAAGCATTTTGTTTCACAGTTCCTTTACTTGCCAGAAACCTGTTGCGTTTAAGTACAGATAAATGTTATCATAGGCTGTGAATTTTGTATATTTTTCCTTTCCTTATACTTCTTGATATATAGACAAACGAACACATTTCTCTTTGTTTTAAATTAATATACAAAATTTTATTGTGCACATTTGAGCATATCTGTAATGATATGACATTTTTATGCTTTTGGAGCATTCATTTCCATAGTTATACTAACTTACTGCAAAAATTCTTAAATTTTTTTTCTGCTGGATAACAATACTTTTTTCCCATCTCAGCCAAAAATATCTTAACACTAGCCTCTGTAGTGTGGGGGTTTGCCTCACATTCAAGAGGTCCCAATATTGAATTTTGGTTAAAATGAGTTACTCAAATAAGGTTTTTTTCCATGGTTCTCAAATCCTGAAAAGGTGAATGTCAAATCACTTCAAGCTCAATGGACCTTGGGCACATTTGAGCACCATTTCACTGATTTCATTCAGCATCTGATATGATCTACCAGGTTAAAGGATGCTAAACTAAAAAATGTGTATATACACAGTGTGTCCAAAAAATACGGTCATACTTTCAACTGATAATGCATCGCTTTGGATAGTCATATTTGGGTAAAGTTGGCGACATTCAAAACAAAAACTCAAATATTTTTTTTCTATGCCTCATACGTTGAATGAGGCTTCATCAAGTGATGTTGCAGACATCAAGGTGATATTTCCATTCACACCATACATTTTCCAACATATCTGATTAAATGGACTGGATGGCAGCAGTAATAGAAGTTGCACTTCTTGCAGACTTTGAGGCACATAAACACAATCCTTAATGTAATTCCATAAAAAGAAGTCACAGACTAAGTCAGGCGACCTTGGCAGCAACTTATAGAAGACTCATTTCCGGCACATCCAATCCATCTTCCTGTTAGCCGCTCATTCAGATATTCCTGAACATGTAAATACCAGTAAGGAGGTCTCCATCCCTTTGGAAAGTAATATTTTTGTCTTCTATTCCCAATTATGAAAATTGCTATTTAGTATGTCAAGATAAGTTGGACCATTAACAGTGGCATTTTGAAAGAAAAATGAGCCATAGATATGACGTTTCAATATGGCACAAAAGACATTCAGATTAGAGAAGTCTCAACTTTCAAAATGGAATGGGGATTCTGGGTCCTCCAAATCCTAACATTATACCTGTTCACTTTACTACTAGCATAGTATGGAATGCTGCCACATCACTGAAAATGGTTTTTTCTGACAGATTTTCACTATCCTCCATTAGTACCAATAAATGTTCAGAGAAATCTATTAGTTTTGTAAGGTCATCAGGTTACAACTTATGCACTAATTGCAGTTTGTATAAATTAAAATTCATGTATGCAGCTCTCTTAGAAATGGCAGATTTAAGGATATTTAACTGCTGACTAGCTCTATGGACAGACTTCTTAATACTACGCACAAATGCCTCGGATATTTTTCGACAATTTCCGCATTGATAGATGGTCTCCCAGAACAGCCTTTCCTTTGATGACGTATGTAGCCATGATCCTCAAAATCACAATACCACTTCAAAATTAATGTGTGTAGGAGCTTAATGTTGAAACCTGCACTTAAAAGCATGCTGGATCAACATGAGAGACTGTGTACTGTGATATTCCAAGACACACCAATTACATTCTTGTGGCTTCGCCATAACTCCTTAAAACTTCTTCAATAACAACACAATTTTAAAAACAAACATTCATATGTAACCTCACTGCTAAATAACCAACAATAAACTCTTATCGACTAATCACAACCATGAGCGAGTTTTAATTCCCATGATCCTATCCATTGTTATCTTACACAAAAATATACAAGTTTTTCTTTCAAATGTCGCCAATTTAATTTAAATACGATTATCCCAAGGCGATAGAGTATGACAGTATTTTTATGGACACACTTTATAACACTGACTGTATTGTTAAGGATCAAGTGTGGCCTTGTTTTGTTTGGTTCTTTTTTCACCTCTTTAAAACATTGTGTGTTGGCGGTATTCCATTTCAACAATTGAAATTACTTGATCTTATGTTAATACAAAATTTGAAGTGAATGCCATTCATGCATTTATTCAGTTATGGTTTATTTCATAGTTTTTGTAATATTTGTTATAACTAAAGACAAAGTTGAAAAGCCATGTATAACTTTTCTGTCTTGTCTTTCAAGTATTTATCTACCAATGTTTTTATGATAAATAAATTATTGACAGCACTCCATCCTGTTCTGGGTTAATGGACAGAAGACTAATATCAGACAGAAAATCTACCTATATTTTGCCAAGCTAAGTTTTACTTTTTTTTTTTTTTTTTAATTCTTCTTTTATTTACAAAGACATTCCATATTTAATTAAAACATTATTAGAATTTAAAAACACAGTATTGTAAATAATTTGCATTCTCCAATATATGAACAAAAATTATTGAATTATTGTTACTTTAGTTTTTAATGTTCAGTTTCATAAATTTTCAGCATATTTTTACTATTTTTAGTGCAGCATAGTCATTAACCTAGGTTAGGATCTTGTGTGCCCAAAGTAGAGTTTGGGCACAAAAAATCTAGTGGTCAAAAGTATTATAAAAATGTGATAAATGTCCTGTAATTTCATGTTTAATATTTTAATGATTACACATAAAAATTGCCATTATAAAAATTTAATTTAATTTGCAATCTTAGCTTTTTAATTCAACATTTGTTAATCTATGCTTAAAATTCCTTTTTAAAAATTTTAATTTCAACCAATTAACCCTTCCACTGGTTTAACACTTCAATAATATATTACAATTAATATTAATAAAACATTTAAAATCTCTTCCACTTTGACATGCTCTGAGGAATGGCCGTAAACTCAGCCAAATTCTAATTATTTTTTTTTATTACACCAGGATAAATATTCCACAATATACACCAGAATATCCTGCTCTCAAGATAAAGTACTCTGAAGAAAAATTTATCATTGAATCATTTCATATTTAATCATGAGTTGTAAAGTTTTCAAAAGACTACTGTATTTTTCTTACTGTTACAAAATAATTGTAATTTTTTCTGTTCACAAGCAGATTAATGTTTCTGTTTATTATACATAACCTCATCAACAAATAAGTCTGCTATCTACTATGAATGAGCACAGATGAAGTTAATTAGTATATTCCTTTAAAAAAAGATGACACCATAGTTGCAAAACATTAAATAATAGTATAAGAGAAAAAGATGCCATGTAAATTTACTTCAAGTTGATTCCCTTCAGCATATTAAGAGTAAAGATGTGTTTAATAACAAAAGAAGCATTTCCTACATATTAAGATGCCCGAGGCCACTGTTTGTTTACACAATATAGCACTAAGTATGGAATAATATGAGAAATTTATTCTTGAGCAAGTTTCTGTAGTTAAATATGTTTGTAACATGAATTAAAAAACTTAAAGAATGAATTAAAATCATTTTTAAGATCTCACCTGGTTTTCTACTAACATGGCCATATCCATGAACATATCGTGGAGCTCACGGATTGAGTTCTCTAATTTGATTATGTCAGCATGCCGTGCTTCAATATCTGCTAGTGTCTGTTTTGCTTGCTGCGTTTCCATAATAATCTGCAAAGATGAAGAACATAATATAGAATGCTCAGAACTTAATGGTTTTAAAAATACTTATTAGTTAATGGTTTTATCACCAAAAACAAATACAATTCTCTCAATTTCAAATATGATAAAATGCATCATTCATTATTAAAAATGTTCATGAACAACAAAGTACAACATAATTCTATTCATGCACTCTTGGAGCTGCAACACATTTATAAAAAAAATCAGAAGAATGATTTTTAAGATAGCTATTTTGACACCATTTCATAGGAAGTTCTAGCAAAAAATGAAAATTATGAGCTTATTTCTTCAGACTTGAGTATTAATAAATAATTTTTTTAATTTTAGCAAATGCTAACAAAGTTTTACATTTCTTTATGAACAAAATGTTTAAATTCAAGCTATAAGCAAGGTCATTTATTTCAATACACATAAGGAAATGGCTCATCCTTAGCAATCAGTAATATAAAACATCCTAAAATATTTCAAAGCTTTATGTCAACGGCACTGCATGTTAATGCATAAAAGAATGTTGTAAGTTTCATGGTCACTGAGGACCTATGCATCCAACAAAATTGCTTTTTTGTTGCACAGAACATCAAAACAAGCATTTCAGTCATATTCCTCCCAAAATAATAATAAAAAAAATCACACACATACAAGCAAAAGGCAGTCCCAAGCACATGGCTGCAGAGAATGCTCTCATTGGCCCCTGACCACAACACTGAGCCTATGAGCAGAAAATAGCTCCAGTCTTTTCTTTGTGTTATTTTTAAAGTGTGCTAATGTAAATTTGGGTCATCTCCTTAGCACGGTGGTAGTGCAGCTGCTTACCAAGCGGGAGACCTGGGTTCAATCCTCAGTACTGGCGTGGGGATTTTTCCCCCGCTAGGAGACCTGGCCCAGGGTGCACTCAGCCTCGTAAGGTCCCTGGGGGGCCAATTGAGGAGCTACTTGATGGAGAAGTAGCAGCTCCAGGTCATAAGGACCACATTAACCGGCCGGGGGGGGGGGGCTCGAGGCGCTGACCACATCTCACCCTCCAATACTGCACCCCATCCATGACCTCTATAGTGGACCGAGATGGGGGACGCAGCGGCCGGGTGGTAGGCCAAGGTTCCCCGTGAGCTGTCGTGCCATGGAGTAGTTATAATGTAAATTTGTATGATTTCATTATAATATGCTACAGTTATTACATAACAAATCCATATGCTGTGCATGTGTTGTGCGGAGTAATATACAAGTGTCTTTCATTGCAAAACTGCAATGCACAAACGATTTTTCCTCATGTTCACCATTTTTGGATGAACAATCTCAATGTTTTATGCCACAAATAGAACTTTAAAGCACATTTTATAAAACTATGAACTTTCCAGTGATTTGTGAAATGCATTTCCAACTTTCATATTTGACAAACATTTTGAAATAAACTCCTCCTAATTAACTATTTTATCCCACTGTGTCAAAATTGCAAACTAGGCAATGAGAACTATTGGAAGATGCAAGCATTTTAGTCTTATATGTTGCACTGCTTTATTTCTGAAAGTTCAACTTTGACAATCGGGATAGATAACTGAATGAAAATTTTTATGGTGAATTCTATCTTTGTAAGATGACTTACATTGTATCATTCCAATATAAGAATTTTTCCGAGTATGTGGATGAACATTTGAATAGAGAAAGCTACTGCAATTAATGTCCATTTTTACTTTCTCTATGCATACCATGTGCATAGTGTATATAGAAGGTATTGTATTCCAACCAAAATTTTGATCCAGACATTTTACCAGAAATACGTGTTTTGAGTCCCTCTGGATAAAAAAAAAATGTGTACGTGTGTGTGTGTGTGTGTGTGTGTGTGTGTGTGTGTGTGTGTGCGCACGCGCGCATGCGCAATCTAACTCAAAAACAAAAAGTCGGTTAAATGACAAATTTTGTATTTAAGTTTATCATCATCCAAGAATGCAACACAAAGATTTTTAAGGAAAACCCCATACATCTAACTACCCTTTACATGGAACATTTTTCGAAAATTTTGATTTTCTCAAAACTGGCTCCTATGATTGTGATTAAAATACCATATGCTTAATATATTTTTGACTAACAAAATGTATATTTTGAATTTTCTGGGAATAGCCTCTGAAGACCTCTTCATCCTGGATGACATTTGTATAACTTTTGTGAAACTAGTAAATTGTAAGAGATATACAAAAACTTACATAAAAAAATGTAGATCTCATTTGTCATACACATTTTTTGTAATGTTAACCGTTTCCTAGATATTCCATATTATTGGTTTCAATTTTAAACTAATTAAACTTTTCTCAAACGGTAACTATATTTTTGTCTTTTGTTTACTCCTAGCATACAAGAGAACCACATTTCAATTATTTACATAGTGACTGGCTTTTACTGCTTTAGCTTAGTGCATTCCCTTATTTCCCTTCTATTTACAAAAAGTTAGTAATAAGACCAATTTTGATCATATTTATCTCAATTAACATGATGTAAGCAAAAGAATAATCAAGGAAAGCTTGTTTGGAGAATATTTAGAAAAAGTCATGTGAATGGAAATATCTGATTTTTCACAGTTTTTCATTTGGATGCAAGTAAATTTGGCAAGAGTGGAAGATGATTTTTGCTTTATTATAAAACACTATACCCATTCCACATGAGCAGAAAGAAAAGAAATCTGATACATGTTTTGAGTATTCAATTCCTTTGTGCAAATGAATTTTAGTTTAATGAATGGGAGTACAGTGGTTCTGTCATTCTTTTTATTTTGGGATGGGGGGTTGGAGAGGCAACTTTTTAAGTCCTTGGAAAATAGTCTCAGGTTACTTAGTGCAACTCCTAATAGGATAGCTCCAGTTGAATTGGGAAAAGTTGGTGTGAAAACCTAGTGACTGAAATATTAGCATAAGATTGAATAATCAGAGATACAAGAAAATAATATCATAATACAATTTTCGGATGCAAGAGAAAACAAAATTGAACGTAGAATTTCCAGTTTCCATCTGGTTATCTGATCAACTGAGCTACCAAGCTGGTTCAAATCCAGGCTACGGTAATTGCAGTTCATTCCTGTAGGGCCTTCCTGTAATGAATTTGCCTCACCTACTTGCAAAAGGAGGTGTGCAGTAGCCAAATATGCATTTTAATGTTTTACTATGACATTATGAAAGAAGTTGAAAGTGTTCATAAAATGTTAATGTACTCCTCAATGTTGATTCTTCATTTAAAGAGCCCTTCCCAATCACTTCTACCTGGTATAAGGCATTTTAGAATTGTTCATACTCTATATGATGCAAACTACGAAATAAGGCTTAGAAGTTGTTATTTGAGAAACCTGCATAAAAAAATCAATATATTTCATGCTTGTGAAATAGGAATTCAATCTATGTTTCAAGTCAATTTCCTTTCCTGGAAGAGCTAACATCAGTGCCTTACTTTAATAGCTAATACAGTAATTTAGTACAATACCAAATCTACAATTTTTGTAGTTGAAGGTAGTGAGCAACTCTTTAAATGTAGCATTCTTGGTAGCACTACAGTAATCAGCTGCCCACAGTAATGTTCAAATTCGGTCCCACTTGATCCCCTTTCATAATAGTTTAGTTTGATAATCATCTCTGAGGAGTGTAGTCCATGGAATAGAAGCTTCTTAATACATTCTTAAAGTTAACAAATGAAGTTTTCTATACAAAAAATGTTCTCCAACTTTTCTGATCTATTTTAATGACCAATGGAGTTTCTGTCAAAGGAGTTTCTGTTCATCCTAAATGAAGGTGATTATGTAGCAGAAAAAATTCTATCACATGCTTCCTAGCCACAATGTGATAGTCCAAATAAGTGCTAGTTGTTTATCAGCAACATTTTTTCTTCTTTTAATTTTGAGCTATAAAACACTTTTGTTCAGACACTTTTGGGATTCAGATTATGTTGAAGAATCCAGGAACAAAAAAATAAGGCAAAATACAATATTTTTTAGTGGATTAACATTTAATAAAGTAATCTACCACCTGCTCTGCACCAAAATACATGCATGTTATCACCTTCTTGTGAATGGTATGTACGGCAACTTGTCGTATAGCATGTGTTCATGAAAATAAGAGTATGATCTTGAACAGGTGCAACTCCTGTAAATAATTCTGTGTGAATAGCAGGTTGCTGTTGGCATAGAACAAGTTAATTTTTTATTTATTTTTTGTAGAGTTTAATATCCATTACTGCATAATATGGCAGTATAGACAGTGGACATTGGCAATAAATAAGTGAAATACAATTGGGAACAGAAATTTGGGAAGGAGATGTCAAAGATCAATCCATTATTTTTCACCCAAAGTTAGCTTGGGCATCTTTAAATGATTACTGGACTACATCGAGAATGTGTTGAAGGATTATATTCAGTTTCAAATAGTATCATAAAAAAAGTAAAGAAGGCTTGAGAAACAACATACTCACCCCTTGTGTGAATACCGCAGGATTACCTTGCTCCAACATCTCTTCTAATTCTTCGTTGGTTGTCGTCCTGCCAGCTGTCAAGAAAATGATCTTTTAGTGCAACGTAAATGATTTCAACTAATATCCGACATCTATATGAAGAAATATACATATAACCAAAATTTGTGCCAAGAGGACAGGAATTAAAATTTAAATATTTGCCAACTACCAAGTAATAGACAGGCATTTATGTTTTAAATGGGTATGCTTAAAGTATTTTCTAATTCTCTTTCTATTTGTATAAATATTCACCTCATATTGGATTTCCTTATTACAAATGTTGGTAGCATCTGATGAAATATTAGTCTTAAGAGTTAAAAAGAAGGTTTAAAGTTCTAAAACTTCCAGATTTATCAATGATATTCACTGCTTTCAACAATAAAACATGAGAATTTTAGGATTGTGATTAGAAAGAATTATATTTAAATATAAAATAAATTATGATTTTAATTTATTTAAATTTTATGGAACAATTATCTTTTTTAGGTTCTATATGTTTTATGTCTTCAAATTTTGCTAAAGGAGTTAGACAAAAACCATTAAAATGCAAGAGTAGCATGTCCACCTATTAATCTAGAGCGACCATACTTTACTCTGCTCGAGAAGTTAACTGATTAGGCTTTACCCTGCTTATTTTCCCTATTCTCAGCAAAAAAACTCAGAATAGCTTTGGCTCTATAACTTTGTTTTTAATTGTATGCTAATTTCATATAGCCAAAAATGACATCATTTACAGATGAAAGGAGAGAAGAGAGAGAGAGAGAGAGAGAGAGAGAGAGAGAGAGAGAGAGAGAGAGAGAGAGAATATACACATTTTGAATTTGATCTTTTTCTTCTTCTTCTTTTACTACTATTACTGTTAGGTAAGGAATACCTGGAGATGAAGTGACCCTTTTAGGTCTCAAACCTTGTTACAATTTCTCTTCTAGTGTGAAATAAAATTTTTGGGAAAAGAATTTTTCCAGGTAATTCATCCCAACTGAGATTCCAACTCTGGACTTCTTAACCCACACAGAATGTGGTTGGACCAATTTGAAATTTATGAAATTGGTGATAGTTATAATTTTTTAGTAATGTATAAAATTTCTTAAAGGCTAATTAATCTCGTGCACAGTGAATGAAATGGAAAACTTAATAAAAAGATCTGATGATTTTCAGCTTTATTTATATTAGTTTAGGTTGCCGATTACGATTTCATTTCTCTCAAATTTATAGTTGGCTCATTTAGGACTTTTATGGCAAATTTCATTGCATATTATTGTATTGATAATGCTGATACATTTACATTACCATGGTACCATAAATAACAATAAACAAGTATTCATTGATTATAATTATTATTTCATGTATCTGGTCATACAAACTGTATTTTTCGGAAACTGCATATTGAAATTAGCAGGTGGGACTTTCCCAACGTGTAAAATGTTTAGGCTTATTGGTAAAATATAACATGTCCAGGCTTGTAGGCCATGATCGAATATTAAAATTATTAAATATTTATGATATTATTTTAATAATTTTAATATTCGACCATGGCTTACAAGCCCAGACATGTTATATTGAGTCACACTTATTTACACTTAAAAATCTCCACTTAATATGTTAAAAAACGTTTCAGTATTCTTCATGTTGGAGTTGTATTGAGTCACACTTATTTACACTTAAAAATCTCCACTTAATATGTTAAAAAACGTTTCAGTGTTTTTTAACATATTAAGTGGAGATTTTTAAGTGTAAACAAGTGTGACTCAATACAACTCCAACATGAAGAATACTTCACTGTTAATAGTGCTTCTGTTTATAGTAGTTAGCCTACGAGCATGTTTAGGCTTCTTGGGCAGCATCATTTAAAAATAGGTTTCATGGCAAAAGGGCATATAGGGCACAAAATAAGACCCAAGAATAAGTTTATCTAAACAATTTTTATTTTCTGCTTAAAACTTAGCAATATCCCTTAAAATAAGATATAAAAATAATCAAAATAATGCAACGGTTGGCCATTATACACTATTTTCAATTATGGTAGGCACAAAACTGTTGTAAAACTGTCGATAGATTTAAATGTTTCAAAGAACAAAGCCATTATTGTACTTGGAATTCATTAAGGTGGGGGAAAAAAAAAATCACCATTTGCATTTATTCTATCTATACTATTATGACCAATATGTGTGTGCAAAATCTGTTCACTTTCGACAAAAAAATAAATTTCAGCAAAATTCCACTCCATTCTTATAACTAATTTTTAATACCTCCCTTTAAACATATGAGATCATAGAAGTTCATCTCTTTATATCATGTCTTACTGCCACTTTATTTTGAAAACATATAAAAATTACTAATGATATTATTTTTTCTAAGAGTATCTACATTGTGGCCATTTAGTCTTGTAATGATGATAAAATTAAGATGCACATAATAATACCTTCAAGCCACATAACCAAAACTTTACTCTCCCTGACAACTATCTACATGTTAAAAGGCAAATAAACAACAACTGACAAGATACTGCACCACAATAAAGTGATTGACTATACTCCTATTAAATCAAAAGGGTTATAACGGGTGAAGGTGATAGCATCAGTGGTATAGTTTCAGTGTTGTGGAATGACTGAAGTTTTTGAAAGTTTAGTAAGGTCACCTGGGTTCACAATTAAAGGTTGACTGTTTTAAATTCATGTCAATATGTCTGGTATGATTCAACATTCTGAAAGGACCAATATGCAGCTTTTGATGGCCTATGGACTGCATCATGATGTAAAAACACATGTGAACAAGATTTTAAGGACATATAAAAAATGAAAGTTTGTCGAGCACCATGTATCTTTGGAGTAACTGGATGGAGCTGTCTGAATTGATTATGCAGATCTTTGACACATCCGGTACATCAAAGGTATTATTTTACTGCTTGTAATTGCAAAGAATTCACCTTTAAGTTAGAGTCTGTGGCCATAAAGAAATCAGCAGCTGTTATCTTTCAATGCCATGTGAAAGCTAAGGAACAATAGGTAAACTGTCAGTACAGCAATCACTAGCATGATATTGAATGGCAGCATTTGACCATTCCTCTGGCTGCTAGATAAAAGCTGTAGTTTGAATGTGAGATGTTTCTGTCAGTTCAGTGAGGCTTTGAAAAAATGCAACTAAAGTTGTCTACCTTGATCTGATGTAAATGTATGTGGAACACCAAAGTAAATAATCCTACCACTGAAAAATAATCTTGCAACAGTCTCTGTAGTAATGTGACCATTGGATATGCTTTTGGCCAATGGCAGAATCAGCTAAAATCATTGGGTAGAGGAAAAGGTCTAATAATATCATTGTTGATATACCCAAAAAGGTAATTAGATGCAGCAAATGGAACAAAGAAGCCTTGATGTCCTTTGTAATATTGCTGCACTGGCAGGAAGGCAGTTACGCACAAGACTCTGTATCCAAGTTCATTATTGGGCCAAACAAAGAATTTCTTCACCAACTGGATTGTAGCTTACACACCAGAATGTGACAAAACTGTAACAATCCAACAAATGGGAGAACTGAATACTGGAATTTGGGACGAGAATCTTTTTCAATACTAGGCTTTTATTAATGCCAGTAAGTTTTTAAAGTTCATCATTGGCTTATTCTTCAGCAAGATTTTTAAAGACCATTTCCATTGCAATGGATGGATGCAGGAGAGTGTCAGCTGGGATACTGTGTCAGCTTAGGATTTTCAACATGGTGAATGTCTATTGTAAACTATATGATGTAATCCAGGTAGCATGACAGACAGAGATGCCTTTACTGGCTTCTGCTGAAAAGTGAAGGTGAGAGGCGGTGATATGTCTTCCTTCAAGCATGTGCCTGAGCTTCTTGACTGGAATATAAGCAGCATAGTATTCATGATCATATGTTAACCATTGTTGTTGTGAATATGATAGTTTGTAACTGAAAAATGTTAATGGCTGCCAGTGGCCTGTAAGTTACTGAAGTGATGCTCCTATTGCTGCCAAGCATGCATCTGCCATTAGTGGTGAGGGGTGCATGGGAAGAGCTTTGTTGGCAACAGCTCCCTCAAGCTGGTGAAATGCTTGTTTGGCATCAGAGGTACACAAAAGTTTGTCTTTTGACCTTAGCCTACCTTGTAAGAATTTGTATGCCAGTAGAAACTTACTAACCCCATAAACCTGCACAATTCTTGAACACTGCTTGGTTTTGGGAAGTTTGTGATTTTGTAACTTCACTAGAAGGTGGGAAGATTCCTTCAGAGTTCACCAAATAACTATCCAAGGAACTGCAATTCACCTGAATCTATTAAACATTTTGCAGAGTTAATCGCTGCTGCCAAATCACAAAGTCTAGTGAGTAACTGTCGTAAGTGTTCTAGATGTTCAGTTTCATTATGGGAGGCAACCAGAATGTTATCAGAAGGTTCCATGTTTATATCACATCAGGGTCACCAAAATCTTGGCTATTTGCTTAATTAATGATTATAAATTAAGACACATAACCAAAACTGTTAGAAGTTAATTTTGGGTTGAATCATAGTAACACTATAATATCACTAACACATAATTTTTACCTGGACATGTTTCAAACCATGTATCCAGTAAAAATTATCAGTTAGTGATGTTATACTGTTACTATTATCCAACTCAAAATGAACTTCTAATCCAAATACATAACGTTTACTAACTTCTGCACATAAATTATATAACCAAAACTGTATTTATTAATCCCTGGCAACCATTTATTACAAAGCAAATAAGCATAGCAATTTAAGAGAGACATGTACCTCTTGTATTTTTCTCCATTACCTTTATTTTAGTCACAAAATCTGCAGACATTAGCAAAAATGATAAGCAAATAACCATATTTTCATAGAGTATGGGGCAAATCAATCATTAAAAATGATATCAACTTTGCTGATGTTCAAAATCTAGTTTTGTAGCTGCAAATGCAACTTCACTTTTTATTTTTAACACGATCAATTCATGATATTATTATACCTTGTCTCAAATAAGGTTCCACACAATTGGGATTTAATCTTCTGATCTTCTTCTGATAGGCTTTAAAAACCTGTTCTGAAGTAAAAACTTTTTATTGGTTTCTGCATCTCCTTTACATCCTATTTAATGGCAACCTCATGGACAATGACTTGTTTATGGCTATGATGACTGTGCATATAACCAAAAAGAGTAAATCATTCCAAAATTACCAAAACAATCACAAAAGCTGTTTCATAAAACCAGGAGTTACACTGTATAACTTACCATTTCTAATGAATATTTATTGCTAATTGTTAACTGTATAATATTACAGAACTAAGATTGATAACTTGTACATTAAATCCCTCCCCCCCCACTCTATATGGGGTTTTCAGAACATATTTAAATTTTATCCAACTTTCACTGTGAGTTCACTTAAATCTCACTGACCCTCAGTTTCTTTGCAAATTAGCAATATAATGCAATATGCACGACAGCCTCTTCTTCAACGATTCACTCTGGGGAGTCAAACACACAACTTTTCTAGTCTTATGCAGCAGCATCCACTACACATTATAGCAACCATCATAAATTTTATCAGAGAACAGTACTTTTTGTCATGAGAAACACACTCATTCACTGACTGATAAGCCCATTGACATATACTGTTAAAAATTCCAAAATGCTCTGGAAGCGGAGAGAAGAGACACTTTCTAAAGATTTGGATTGGAACAGCACTTCCACTGTTCTTGCAGGGCAAGAATGCTGCTGTATAGACTTTTCTCTTTTTAGCTCTTTCTAACTAGCCCTCAGCTTCAGCCAATTGGTACCTCAGCATATAACTGATCACAATATCTTTATCACCTCAACAGCTCCTCTCACCAAAAATGGCTATGTACAATTAGCACAAGAGGCATAATCAGTCTTGATTTTTTCAATTTGACAAAAAAAGGGAGGCACTGAAATTACATTCTAATTCCACTTTTTAATCAGTTACTACAAGAAGAAACAAAATGGTTATTTCAGCATGGTACTACCACTACTCATACAGCAGAGGAATTCATGAATCAAATTAGGAATGTGTTCGAAAGTAAGAGTGAACAAAATTGGTGTATGTCTTCTTGATCCACAAATCTAAATGCTTTTATTTGTTACATAGCCTGAAGAAAACAATTTACAAAAATTCACACATATTAAAAAACTTGAGGAAACCATAAGAAATGAAATGTGTAACTTTACAACTAAATGGTTTCATTTGGATGTGTATACCTGGTACAATAGCTATTTAGCTAAGGGACTGCTGTGTAAGTAACTGATTGGACTATTGCAGTACATATGATTTAAATAGCCAATTGAAAAATAAAGCAAAAGGGGAAGTATCACCATCACTAACCCACAAGCAACATTATATTGGCATTTTCGAACAGTACATAACACTGACAATATTTATTACTCTGCTATTGTTGGCAGCTATATAGTAGTAAATGCTGCCAACATCTATATCCATACTTATACTTCTCAAATAATAATTCGCTATTTGAAACGCAAGGATAGAAAAATGTCACTGAGTGATAAGTTCAGTTGGTTTGCTAAGATATCTACATTCTGAATAATTAAAATTATGAATACAGTGGTTGTGGCAATTTAAAAGAAAAAACTATTTGAAACCATCTGTCACATCATCTCTCCAATAATTTTTAGCATTAACGCTAACTTCTAATTAGAAGTTTGGGGAGTTAGTCCAAACAGTCTTACCAAAATGAATACACTACATCAATTAGTATGAGAGAATAAATAAGGCAAAAGCACTTACTGATCTCAAGTTGTCGCTGTATCCTTCCCTTACACCTCTCCCTGTAGTCTGTCTGTGTTCGGTTGTACTCCGTCATCACTTCTACAAACTTTCGCGACAGTGTGGAGTGTTGTGTTTTCCGTATCCTCAAGTCTGCTGAGGATTTATTAGTTTGCTCTTCTTGTTCTACATTTTGTTCTATGACTGTAAATTGAGAAAAAATGATTAAATGAGCAATTTGATATTAAGTATTTTCAGAAATGTTTCCAAAGAAAACTAATTCAACATCAATTAATGGAATTAATAACAGTATTGTAGGTTTCTTAGATTTCAGCAAGAAATATTTATATGTTTTTATGAAAGTAAGTAAATATTTTCACAACAACACTTTACTTATTTATCTAATGTATCAAAAGTAAGCAAAAATTGATTTACGCCTAGCAAATCATGTGCTCTCAATATATTTGCTTCACAAACAACAATTAGTAAAAGAGAATTTGTAAGCAAATACAGCATTTATGGATGTCATAAAAGCTTTTGATAAAGTGTATAAATTTAAACTTCATATCCTCTTTAGGAAAAGAAGGAGAGAAAAAAAAAAAAAAAACAAAGAAAAGAGGAATTCCATTATGTCTTTTCAGAGCAAGTCTGGAAAAGAACCCTGGTTTTACATTTGGGAATAATTTTTATCAATCAACAAGGCACAGGATACAGATGTGCTTTGTAACCTGCTCTTGCCAATTTAAACGTAAAATTATGCACAACAAGAGGAGAAAAAATAAAGAACCCGAGGAAATCTTTGACTATGTTTCTTATATTATTATATTAAAACTTATGTTTTATAAATTAAATCAGATCCATATAGAATGTGCATTAGAAACATCAGTAGAAAATATAAAAACAAACCATGCAAAAGGCATAATTTAATAAAATTAGAGATGACTAACTATTCTACAAACAAGCTTCTTACAAAAGATTATTCTTTCTACCCTATGCTAATCAAGGTAAATATTAGCAGAATGATCTTATTATTTAGTTCCTTTTAAGTAGAAAGGCATTAAGGGAATACACTACGCTAATGTGATAGTCAAATGTTTTAAAAGCTGTTGCTATGCGGCTTTGCATGGTAGGAGTAAAACAAAGGAAACACAATGACTATTTCCTGTTTGAGAAAAATAGAAGCATTTTAAAATTGAAACCAATCACAAGGAATATTTTGGAAATGGTTAACTCCACAACAAAAATGTATAGAACATAAATTATGTGTTTTAATGAGGTCTACATTTTTTGTGAAATAAGTTTTGTGTAACTTTTACTGTTTACCAGGTATGCAAAAGTCACTCACCTGGCTAGCATACCTGTTGATTTCAGCCAGGAAATTTACAAATATACAATTTGTCATATACATATCTGTAATATACAGTATTTTAATCAAAATCATTTGAGCAATTTTTTGAGGAAATCAAAATTTTCGAAAATTTGTCCACATTTTCTTGAAGATCTTTGTGCTGCATTCTTGGGAGATACTAAACTTATATACCAAGTTTGGTATCTAATAAACAAAGTAATAAATAAATAAATCAAGCATTTTTGGAAATGTATGTATGTGTGTGTGTGTGTGTGTGTGTGTGTGTGCGCGCGCACAGATGTATTGTGGAGATTGAATGAGTGAGTGAGTGAGTGAGTGAGTGAGTGAGTGAGTGAGTGAGTGAAGCATAACTCTGAAATAAAATTACTTGACATTTAAGTTCAGTACTTTTCAAAGATGCACCACTAATATTCAAAAAAAGATCCTTCACCCCTAACTAGCTTTTACATGACAGATTTTTTAAATATTTAATTTTTTGGAAAACAGATGCAACAATTTTGGTTAAAATGACATATATTAAAGATATTTACATAACAAAATTTACAACTTCCGAAGTACCTTTATATAATATTGCATCACCACTAAATGCTTAGCAATAGATGTGAACATACTACACAAAAAATGTATATCAATTATATCAAGTACATTTTTTGTAGCATCAGCCATTTACAAGATATCCATTATTAATGATCCAAATTTTTCAATACTTAGCTAATTCTTTTAGATCCTGTCAATGTTATTTACTTCACGTGATATCATTGAAAGAATATGGAATTTTAAGGCCAGTGCATAGCATCCAATCCTAAAAATATTGACAATTGACTTTCCCTTTGTATCTATAATGAAATGTGTAATGCAGTTATTTTTGTAAATATTTGTTTTGATTAACACAAAACATATAGGAAAATAAATTTGTTTAAGAACAATTCATATATCCATCAATTAACTATATCATGGTTTTACTAACCTCATTGCATTTATCAAATTTTTCTGACCATTTCAGAGCAAATATTTATCATCTGTGTTTAACATGAAGGAAAAAAAAAAAAGTCTATATTTACATCAGAAAGAATAATTGAGATTCAACTTCATATTGTGTTTCATTCCTAAAATCCTAAAATGTCCTCCCCCTCCCATCCCTTTGGCCACTTCTTCAGCTATGACCTTTGGCTTTAAACAAGAGCTACTAGAACTACAGCTCTAATTTGGTATAAAAATAGCAATGTCAACTTCACTATAAGAGCTGAATCTGTGAAACAAGTGAACAAGCAGAAAGTGGAAAAAATTAGTTTTGAAAGAGATTGTTTTCAGTTAAAACTTTAGATGAAGAGATAAACCCTATTATACAGTCAATGGCTAATGTATGCATTTTATCAATTCTGTTTACTTCTACAAACAAAGAATATCATGAAATCATTTTGATTCCTATTAATTCTTGTATTCAGAAAGGGAAGCAATCATCAACCTCCAAACCCCTAGAGTAAACATTAGAATAAATGTTGATAATCATTTTATAAGGTACACCAAATAATAGCTTTAAATATATTATTCTCTCCATAAAAACAATAGATAAATGTAGAAATAAATAAAAACAAGTACATCATCTTATGGTATCTCACCAACATAAATATCAAATGATAGACAAAGAAAAGATTTAAAATAAACTAAACTCATATTGTTTAAAGAATACCTTGTTGTGCATTCCTAATGGTTAAAGAGAAGATATGAGAATAGAGAAACAAAGGTACATGAAGTTGAAACTGCTTATACAAATTAAATCTTTGTTGGCAAAAGAAAATAATAGAAAAGATATTTTAAACCTTAAGATCAAAGCACAGAGCTCAACTCAACAAATGATGCAATTTATTTTTGATACAAATGAATTGAAGTGAAGCACTATGTCCAAAAACGACTTATTTGATGTTGAATATTCAACTCCACTCTAACTCCATATGCAAGTTATCATTAGATAGCTACTAATACCCTCCTCTGCTTAATGTGCCTTCAATATTTCTTTGAGATTAACTGCAAACATTCTTATTCACCATATGGTTTTTGTCAACATTTAACATACTTTAATCATGTCTTGAGTCATAAATGGCATTCACTTCCTGCATCATATGATGAACAGAATGCAGTGTTTTAAGAAGTTCTAATTTTATTTACGTTATTAAATGAATTTGAACTTTGAGACTGTTTTGTTTCTTCATATACTTTGTCTTTTGTACTGAGAAAATGAAGTACTCAAGCTAGATTGCTTGAAAGAGGATTAATATACATGTAAATGCATAATATCTGGATTATTCTCACTGTGCTTTCTAAGATCCATTTTTCTTTTTGTTTACACCTGGGTATTTGAAAAAAACGAATATGTATTAATTAAAATGATGTATTAAGGATAGCCTGTAATCAAAGAGATCTTACTTTACAACCTGTGTCAGGAAACAATACCTATAGAGCAATATTTTAAGCATTAAAAGCAAACACTCAGTTAAATTACGTAGCTTACCCTTTAATTTGGCACGGACTTTGTTGGCAGTTTTTTTAATGTCAGCCATCAAATCCTCCAACTCCTGTTTGACCTCTGTAACAAAGAAAAGAAAATTATTTTAAAAAAAACTATTAAAAACATAAAAAATACATTTATAATAATTTATGCAAAAATGTTTGCAATAAATTACATTTTAAGTAAGCATTTAATCATGATTCACAAATCTTTTCTACATAACTGGTAACTAAAATGCACAAAGTTTAGCAAATAAGTTTTGACAAATACTGCACTATATTTGTTTTAAGGTGCTTTATAGTAATGCTTCTTAAAACATTACCTGGGAGTACAATTTTATTGACAAACATTGTAAATTTCATACAGATAAGTATTCAACCCAAAGGTCGGTCAATGGCCAAGTTGGAATTGAGGAAGACACACATTCCAATCTGGGTATTTAGGTAAGGATGACACAGCGGTGTTGTCATATCCCTTCCGCAGGATGATAATGAAAGGACATATACCCAGTCCTCCCAGCAGGGGAGAAAATCCCCATGCTGGTAGCAGAAAATTAATTCAGATCCCCCATGCCAGAGCCAGATGCGCTACCACTGCACTCCAAAGCAACATTTCATACAAAGAGAACATAAAGAGTTTCTTTTAACATTCTCTGCCACACATGAACCCAGTAGGTACAGAAAGTGTTACATTCCACCCAAAAAAAATGTATATTTTGATCTCACTGTAAATAAACGTTTTGAGACCATCCTAAATAAAAAACAAATTTTAGAAAAAAAGGCATATGTGTAAACAAAAAAGGACAAAATAAAATGTCAGATAAATACCAAACTAGCATAATGGGTAAACTTTAAAAGATGTAAAATGAAGATCTTCAAGAACCTTCTCTCCCAAACTACCCTTGACACTGAAAAAATGTTTGAAAGCTTTAGACAATATTTAAAACAACGTTTAATACACTTAAATGATAAATAAAATGTACATCTAATATTTTTCATGTAATTATGTTAAACTTATGTCATTTTAATGAAATTAATGATTATAAAAAAAATTAAAAATCTATTTTTGTTTTATTGTAAAGAATAATCTGGGGTTGCAGGATTTTCTCAAAAATCATTAGGTGCATATTTGAAAGATACAGAGCTTAAATGCAAAGTTTGGTGTTCAAGATTTGTTTTTTTTTTGTTTGTTTGTTTTGTTTTTATTTTTGAGTTAACCATTTTCAAGCTATTCTTTCTTAATGTTTTGAGATTTTTAAGAACCATATTTTTTTAGTTGGTAAGAATGTATTTGTTTTTTCTTATTATGCAAAGAGGATGCAATTCCAAAGCCAGCACATAGTGACACACTTTTTATGGGTGTACTGCTTTATCCTACGGTATTATTTTTATTCCTTCAATGAAATTTGTGACTGTGTAATGCAAGTTTATCTTTAAAACTAACCAGAAGAATAAGTTTTCGTAAGAATAGTTTGCAGATGAGTCAGCAGAAAAAGTAATCTGAGTGTAAAAAATCAGTTTTACAGCTTTGCAAATCTCAGAGAATATTTAGTACCGTAACTTCAACTGTAGATTTCCTTGGGTCTCTAAGTCCTTCAAATGCAACACTGTACGTTTCCAAGAGATTTTTAAGTACTGCTAAATGCTTTCAGAGATTGGCTTAATTTATAGTTTATAAATACAGGAAAAATAAATCTGTGAATATCATTTTCACATATTCATAAGCATTGGTTTTCTTTAAAATATGAAAACTGTTAAAAATTAAACTTTTAGATTATTTATAAACAGGTTACCTTATTCAGAGGGTCGGAAACGAACGCAAAATATTTAGTTGAAGCGGTAAATTTGACTGGGACGCTGGAATTTGACAAAGTTCACATTACAGACACCCTTTATTTGCGTAGACGCATAATTATGTGATGAAAGATAATATTCGGTGTGTAAGTTAAGAATATGAAGAGCAAAACTAGTGTCTTTACTTACTTTGTAGGTGGGGGGGGGAGGGAGGAAGCGGCGCAGACGGACAACGTGCGAGTCTCTTTCTCATATACACACGCGCGCGCGCGCGCGCGCGCGCGCGAGAATAATTTTGGGCTTATTGCAGCGGACTGCACATACTGTATGCTTCAGTCTATGTCTTAACGTTCTCGTTCTATGAATTGTAAACTTGTCCCTCAACCCTTACGGCACATACTAATGAGCATAATAGGAAGAATCCTCTAAATATACTCTGAAGAGAGTATCCTACATGTTCAAGTACCGCAAGAGGAATGAGGGATAAGTTTACCTCGTGGAAAGAGCATATCAAGACATGGACCCAAGCTTAACGGTTCACGTAACATTGTGGTACAGATGGCACTCGCCACAGAGTCCAGATTTTTCACCTTGCATCTTCATCCACTCAATTTGTGATACCATGAGGCGCCTGACGATGTCATTTGAATGCCGTCAGATCCGTAATGCGGGCACGACTATTAAAGCGTTAAACCACGATCTTTGAATAAATGGTTTTACGATGGGGAAAATGTTTTATAAGAAGTGTCTCCAAAATATGTAGCTTCATAAATCTCCCTTTTATTTTTAACATACTTGTTGGAAACAAAATTAAATGAAAGAAAAACAGCCAGTACGTTTCGCCATCGTGAAAGAACTTATTTTGTTTATTATTCTATGGGAGAATGAAGTGATGCATAAAAAGCCATTCCTACAAAATACACATAAAAAGTCTTATATTCAACGCTACTCATTGTACTTCATATGTGAAGACAAAAGTATTGCAAATTCAGATGACTGCCTGCGATTGTTTAAACGCTTCCATGTAGAGGCGGATCCAAGATTCCTTTACAAGTCTCTCATATTTTGAAAGCTACCTTACCAATGAGCAAAATTCAATAAGTAATAGAGCATTTTCATTTCAAATTTTCAAACAATATACAATTGGCCCATAAATAATAACCTTTGAACACACAGATTAATTTACATTTTGAGCAAACTTGCGTTTTATAGAATAAAGTAGGATTTTAAATATAATTTACTGTTATTTGCATTGTTTTGAGAAATTTAATTCTTATTGAAAAGTTATTTATTATTGAATGTAAAACACATTTGATTCGGTACGTAGGGTTATTTTCGAGTTAGTAGAACATCTTTTGAGGTATAGCTTGCCTTTGATAAATTCACTCAATGACTGAACGAATAGGCATTATCTGGTTTAAGCAAATAAAATAGAATAAATAAATTTATTTTTGATAAAGGATATTATCTCAAATTGTAATAAAGGATTTAAAATATAATAAAGGAAATATAATTAAATATCATTTCTTAAAACTCTAAAATTAAATTTAACATTTTAATAAAAGTTTAATTTTGACAATACCAAAGCAACGCAATTTGCATGTTTTTTTTTTCATTAAGGGGAGATTGCAGCCCTTCTTAGACCTCCCTGGATCCGCATATGCTTCTATGGGCACCCCTGTTTCACGCGTTGTGCATAATCTGCAACGGAATGATGGATGGGCCTGCGAATATATAGTTTGTCAAGCAGTCATGAGGTTGCTGCAGGGCTCAAATCTGTCGCAATGCCACACCTTCTACCAAAAGTAACATCCATTCTAGCTTAAATTCGTTTTCCCTCGATTTATGCTCAAGTTAAAATGATTCGCAACGATGGTCTTTCTACATGGGGATGTTTTAGCGATTAGCCGATAGCCATTAACTGCCCTCATGATCAAAGAGCTTGTAACAGCACAAGTCAGCGCGTTATTGAACGGTTCCCGTTAAAGGGAGTGGAACACAACTTCTTTGTTTATGGGGAAGCAAAAAGAGCATCGCATACCTACAGGAAAAATCTGCTGTGTTCCATTCACATGATTTTCTCTACATATTCTGCAACAAACTATTCTTACAAACGCGTATTCTTCTATTTCATGATAATCGATATAAACATTAGCAGAAATGGTGTTACGATTTAGTTTCTTGTAATACGGGAACAGACTAAGCCAAAGCGATAGTTGAATCTTTTAATCCCTGGTCGCTATGTGACGAGTTTGAAAGTCAGCTTTCTTTGCATGCCCAGGAGCAAAACAAAAGAAAAACGAAGACGAGTTCCTGTTTGAGAAAAGTTAATTATTTGAAAATTTACACCAATAACCAGGAATAGCTTGGAAATGGTTAGCTCCCAATGAAGTATATCACATAAAGTGTGTGGTTTTTAACAAATCTACATTTTTTGAGAAGTTATGCTGCTAAATGCTTTCAGAGATTTGCCAGCTATGCATAAGGCATTCAGAATGAAGAAAGCTTCGGAGATTGAATACGTATACTATATTATGTCATGTAAATATCTTTAATAAATGTCATTTTAATCAAAACCGTTAGGGGATGCTCGAGAAAATTGAAAATTTCAAAATCTTCCCTGGTAGGGTGGGGAGATTTTTCTGTAAATCTTCGTGTCGCATCCTTGGAAGATACTGAAATTAAATACCAAGTTTGAACTTGATCCACTTTCGTTTGAGTAATGCTGTTTACAGAGATCTCCATCCCCTAGACACGGATCTTTTTCTAAAAATGCTTTTAGAGGGTCTTCAAAATATGCATTTCGGTGTAAACCAGATATCGAATTTTTGGGTGGAATGCATTACTTGTTGTAGGTAACTATGTGCAATATACTATATATATTATTGTACTTGGTATAGAAAAAAATATAAAAACATGATCAGATTAATCCTTCTTACTTTCTCTTCTCAGTACGTACGAACAAATTCCACCCTGAGATTTCATTGCAAATACACGTTTTAGTGTCCCTGAATCCAAATAAAGTTTTAAAAAGGTGTGTATGTGAACAGGATAATTCAAAAATCAAAAGTTGGTTAAAACTTTAATATAAAGATCAGCATCTTCCAAGGATGCGACACGAAGACTTTCAAGAAAATCTTCCCACCCTTAACTACCCTTCCTTTACATGTAAAAAAGTTAGAACCATTTTTTATAAAATTAAAATTTTCCAACGATTTCTATTAAAATACCGAATATTAAAGATACTTATATGAAAAATATCTAACATTCCATTCACACGACTTTCTCCACAACTCTTTAACAAATTAGTGTTAAAAGCTTATTCTTCTACTTCATGATAATCAAGATAAACATTAAAGAAAATGTTATTACTTGGTTCCTTGTACGTAGAAGGAAACAAATGTGTACAATTCGCATGATGTCCTCCATTTGTTCGGTAAACAAACACTTTATTCAAAACATTAATCTGTTATCTACATCAAGCTTATCAAGATAAACATAAGCAGAATTAGTCTTTTTACTAGCTGTTGTAAGTAGAAGGGAAATAAAACAAATGCACAGGCTAAAACGATAGTCCTTTAAAAGCCGGTCGTTCTGTGAATCAATTGAAATTCCAATCTCTTTGCTTTCCGGGAATAAACTAGCGAAAAACGAGAAGATTTCTTCACGTTTGAGAAAATTTAAGAGGCTAAAATTGAAACTAATAATCCGAATAACCAAAACTCTAAAATGTATACAACATAAATTGTGTGTTTTGATGAGATTGCATTTTTTGTGTAGCAAGTTTTTGTGCATCTCTTTCGGTTTGCAGTTATACAAAAGTCATCCGAATGACGGGGTCTTCCAGGCTATTCCCAGAAAATCCGAGGATGTACATTTAGTTTGCCATAAAAATAGCGTAGACATACGGTATTTTAATCAACATTGTTAGCCATTTTTGAGAAAATCAAAATGTTCGAAAAATGTTCCATGTAAAATGTAGTTGTGGGTGATTTTCTAGAAAATTTTCGTGTCGCATCCTTGGAAGATACCAAACTTAAATACCAAGTATTCGTTTTTTGAGCTATGCTGCCCACAAATACACACACGGACATTTTTCTATTTTTTTATTCAGGGGTCTCAAAACATCGAATTTTTGCGTGCAATACAATACCTTCTCTGTGCACTTATGTACCTAGTACGTGTAGAGAAAGTAATAAAATGTATATCCTGAATTCTCTGCGAATAGCCTCTAAAGCCCTCTTCATTCGAAAAGACTTTTGTATAACGGGCAAAACGTAAGAGATAAGACAAAAATGCTACTGCACAAAAAATGTAGAGCTCGTTAAAACACACATTTATGTCATATGCATTTTTTACTTTCTCTACACGTACTATGTACATAGTGTATAGAGAATGTATTGTAATGCATCCAAAAATTCGATACTAAGATTGTACGGAAATATGTTTTAGGACCCACTGAATCCAACAAAATCATTTTTAGAAATATGCCCGTGTGGGTGTGTGTGTGGGGGGGGGGGAGCAAAGCTCAAAAACAATAAGTCCGTTTCCAAACTTGGTATTTTAAGTTCAGTGTCTTCCAAGGATGCGAAAGGAACATTTTCAAGAAAATCCCCCACTCCCAACTACCCTTTACATGAAACATTTTTCGAAAATTTATTTTTTTTTCAAAAATGGTTAACGATTTTGGTTAAATATCTTCTATTAAGGACGTTTACATGACAAATAAAATGTGTATCTTAAAATTTAATGGAAATAGCTTCTGAATACAGAGCTCGTTAAAACACAATTTATGCTATATGATTTTTTACTTTCTCTAGCCTCCTATGTACAATGTACATAGGAATAGAGAAGTATTGTATGCCACCTAAAAATTCGATGTCGAGATTTCACCGGAATTGCATGTTTTAGTACCCCCTGAATCAAAAAAAAAAAAAAAAAAAAAATTTAGAAACAGGTGTGTGTGTGTGTGTGTGTGTGTGTGTGTGTGTGTGTGTGTGTGTGTGTGTGTGTGTGTGTGTGTGGACAGTATATCCCAAAAACGAAAAGGCGGTTAAATACCAAACTTGGTATTTAAGTTTGGTGTCTTACAAGAATGCGACACGAAGAAAATCCCCCACCCCTGACTACCCCTTATATGGAAAATTTTTCGAAAAGTTTGTTTTTCTTAAAAATGGCTCTAACGATTTTGATTAAAATACCACATATTAAAGCCATTTCTATTACAAATAAAATGTATATATTGCATTTTCTGGGAATAGCTTCTAAAGACCTGTTTATTCTGAATGAATTTTGCTTAATTTGGCATAATATTAACCGTAAGAGATAGACAAAAACTTACTATACAAAAATGTATATCTTGTTAAAATACACAAGTTATGTCATACACATTTTTTTCGTGGAGCTTACCGTTTTCGAGGTATTCCTTATTAGTTTCAATTGTGAGGTACTGCTACTTTTCTCAGACGGAAGTGTGTGCGTGTTTCTTTTGTTCTAGTCCTGGTCAAGCAAAAAAGCAATTTGCAATGACAATCGCATATAGACATCTTTTAAAACATTTGACTATCACTTTGGCCTTGTGCATTCCCTTAGTTCCAGTCTACTTATAAGGAACTAAGTAATAACATTCTGCTAATGTTTATCTCGATTAGCATGGTGTTGGAAGATTTTGAATTTGTATTTTAATAATTTTAGCTAGTTTCTGTTATTTGTTATAAATGTTATAATAAGTTATTTTTATTTATGGTTCTTATATTATTAATTATATTATATTTTACTTTTTGTAGATTAAATATAATTTCTTTTTTTCTTTTTTTAAGGTAGTAGAGTTATCTTTTGTAAGAAATTTGTTTGTAGAGTAGCTAGAGAAAGTCATGCGAGTGTAACACATCAGATTTTTTCCCCTGGAGGTTTTTTTTTTTTTTTTTTAGATATTTCTTGTTATTGGCTTCAGCTTTAAAATACTTATACTAAGGTCGGCTGATAAGTCCCGGGCCTCACGCAGATATGGCGCCACTAGGTAGTTAACGGTAGCATCGTATAGTTTAACTCTAGACTAGCTTGTATCCATAGTTACAAGCCAATAGTTTTAGTTTTCGAATTATAGTATTTTAAACAAGACAACTTTAGAGTTTTCACGAAATTGGAGAATTTGGAAAAACGAGCAGTGGTTAAATACTTCCATTTGAAAGGCTTAACGCATATAGAAATCAAGGGGGAATGGATAGTACATTGAAAGAATCTGTCCCTTCATATTCAATGATTAAAAGGTGAGCTGCAGAGTTTGATATGGGACGTACGATTACTAGTGATGAGCCTCGCTCTGGACGCCCTGTAGAAGTGACAACTCCAGAGATGCATCGTTTAGTACTGGAAGACTGCAGATTAAAGAATCTAGTTTGAGATAGCAGAGGATGCAAACCCATCAGGCAATATTTTAAGTAATGTTTTGGGCTTTCATAAGGTCTGCGCAAGATAGGTGCCGCGTTTGTCGACACCCTATCAAAAGTTTCAAAGAAAACTGTTTCTGTTAAAATTGTGGAGCTCTACCGTAAAAATACAGCTTTTTAGCATGGATGAAACTTTGATACATCACTACACTCCAGAAAGTAAATCACAGTCAAAACAGTAGATTGCGCCAGGTGAACCAACTCCAAAAAAGGCAGTCAATTTTGTCAGTTAACAAAGTTATGGCGAGTGTTTTCTGGGATACATAGGGAATTATTTTTATTGATTATTGGTAAAAGGTAATAGTATCACTGGTGACTACTACGCAAGCTTATTGCAACGTTTGAGTGATGAGGTGAAAGAAAGAGACCTCATTTAGGAAGGAAAAAAAAATAAAAATAAATTTGTTTCTTCACGACAATGCTCCGGCCCATCGTTCAGTCACTGCAGCGGGAAAAATCTGATGTGTATCATTCACATGACTTTCTCTACATCTATGCAACAAATTATTCTTAAAAAGCTTATACTTCTATTTACTTCATGCTAATCACAAAAACAAAACAAAAACAACAAAAAAACAAAAAAAAAAAAAATAGCAGAAATAGTCTTATTACTTGCTTCCTTGTAAGTAGGAGCGAAATAAAAGAATACCATAGGTTAAAGTGATAGTCAAAAGTTGGTTGCTACGTCACTGAAGTTCCTTTGTTTGTAAGGACAGCAGTTGACAAATTCCTGTATGAGAAAAGTATAAGTTTTTCATAGCAAAAACAAAAAACAATGAAAAACTCCAAAAACGATCAACTCCACGAAAAAAAATGTGTATAACATAAATTGTGTGTTTTAAGTGCTCTACTTTTTTGTGTGATAATTTTTTTCCATCTCTTACGGTTTAGCAGTTGTGCAAAATTCCGTAAAATTCATCCGAATAAAGTAGTCTTCAGAGGCTATTCCATGAAAATTCAAGATATACATTTTATTTGGCAAGTAAATATCTTAAATATAATTGATTTTAATCAAAATCGTCAAGAGCCATTTTTAAGAAAATCAAACATTTCGAAATTTTTTCCATGTAAAGGGTAGTTGGGGGTGGGAGGATTTTCTTGAAAATCTTCGTGACGCATCCTAGGAAGATACCAAACTTAAATACCAAGTTTGGTTTTTAACGGTCTTTTCGTTTTTGAGCTATGCTGCCCACAGACACACACACACACACACACACACACACACACACACACACACACACACACACACACACACACACTTTTCTAAAAATGCTTTTTTTTTTTTTTTTGATTCAGGGGGTCTCAAAACATATATCTCCGGTGAAATCTTGGTATTGAATTTTGGGTGCATTACGATACCTTCTCTATACACTATGTACATAGTACGTATATAGAGAAAGTAAAATTCTGATGTGTTACACTCACATGACTTTCTCTAGTTGTTCTACAAACCTCCTACAAAAGACTATTCTTCTTTGTACACAATGTTAATCGAAAAAAATATTAGGAGAATGTTCTTATTACTTAGTTCCTTATAAGTAGAAGAGAATAAGGGAATGCGCTATACTAAAGTGATTGTCAAATGTTTTAAAACTGTCGTTATGCGATTGTCATTGCAAATCACTTCTTTGCTTGGCCAGGAGCAGAATAAAAGAAAAACGGACACTTCCTGTCTGAGAAAATTTTAAGTACCTCACAATTGAAGCACATAACAAGCAATATCTCGGAAACGGTTACCTCCACAACAAAAACGTGAAGACATAAATTGTGTATTTTGTCGTGATGTACATTTTTTTCTATAGTCAGATTTTTTCTATCTCTTACGGTTTAGCAATTAAGCAAAATTCCGCAAAATGAGGTCTTCAGAGGCTATTCCCAAAAAATTCGAGATATACATTTTATTTCGGACATAAATAGCTTTAATATACGGGATTTTATTCAAAATCGTTAGCCATTTTTAAGAAAATCAAAATTTTCGAAATGTTTTCCATGTAAAGCGCAGTTTGTGGTGGGGGGATTTTTTTTGAAAATCTTCGTGTCGCACCCTTGGAAGATACTCAATCTAAATTCCAAGTTTGGTATTTAACGGTCTTTTTGTTTTGGGGCTATGCTGTCCACAGAAACACACACGGACCTTTTTTACTTTCTCTATAGGCACTATGTACATAGTGTATAGAGAATGTTGTAACATAGATATTTGAAAAGAGCGGGTTTTTATGTATAATGTCGGTAGGACTCCACCAAAAAATTCGATATCGAGATTTCACCGGAAATATATGTTTTAGGGTCCCCTTTATCTAAAAAAAGCATTTTCGGAAAAAGGTCCGTGTGTGTGGATAACTCAAAAACGAAAAGTACGTAAAATACCAAACTTGGTATTTAAGTTTAGTATCTTCCAGGGATGCGACACGAAGATTTTGAGAAAAATCCCCCCACCCCCAACTACCCTTTACATGGAACTTTTTTCGAAAATTTTGATTTTCTCAAAAATGGCTATAACGATTTTGATTAAAATTTTGTATAGTAAAGATATTTACCTGACAAATAAAATGTATATCTTGAATTTTCTGGGAATAGCCTCTGAAGAGTAGTTTATTCTGGTTGAATTTTACTAAATTTTGAATAACTGCTAAACCGTAAGAGACCGTACTACACAAAAAATGTAGAGGACGTTAAAATACACAATTTATGTTATATACATTTTTTTCGTGGAGTTCGTCGTTTTTGTGACATTCCTTATTTTTGGTTTCTGCTATGAAAAACATACATTTCTCATACAGGAATTTGTCAACTGCTGTCCATACAACAAAGGAACTTCAGTCACATAGCAACCAGCTTTTGTTTATCACTTTAGCCTATGGTACTCCCTTATTTCACCTCTATTTACAAGGAAGCAAGTAATATGGCTATTTCTGCTAATGTTTTACTGATTAGAATGAAGTTAATAGAAGTATAAGTTTTTTAAGAATAATTTGTTGCAGGGATATAGAGAAAGTCATGTGAATGGTACAAATCAGATTTTTTAAAAATCTAATGTGTTACACTCACATGACCTTCTCTAGCTACTCTACAAACAAACGTCTTACAAAAGATAATTCTCCTTTCAACACCACGCTAATCAAGATAAATATTAACAGAATTTTGTTATTTAGTTCCTTATAAGTAGGCTGGAACTAAGGGAATGCACTAGGCTAAGTGATAGTCAAATGTTTTAAAAGCTGTCGTTATGCGATTGTCATTGCAAATCGCCTCTTTGCTTGGCCAGGTGTAGAACAAAAGAAAAATGAACACTCCTGTCTGTGAAAAGTATAAGTACTTCACAACTGAAACTAACAAGGAATAACTCTGAAACCGCAAGTTCCACGAAAATAATGTTTATGAATAACTTGTGTATTTTAACGAGATCTACATTTTTGTAAAGTAAGTTTTTTCTATCTCTTACGGTTTACTAGTTGTTCTAAATTAAGCAAAATTCATCCAAAATAAACAGGTCTTTAAAATTTATGCCCAGAAAATTCAAGATATACATTTTATTTGTGATAGAAATGGCTTTAATATGTGATATTTTAATCAAAATCGTTAGCCATTTTTAAGAAAAACAACATTTTCGAAAATTTTTCCATGTAAAGGGTAGTTAGAGGTGGGGGGATTTTCTTGAAAATCTTCGTGTCGCATCCTTGGATGATACCAAACCTAAATACCAAGTTTGGTATTCAACTGTCTTTTCATTTTTGAGCTATACTGTTCACAGACACACACGGACCTTTTTCTGAAAATGCTTTTTTTGGACTCAGAGGGTCCTAAAACACGTATTTCCGGTTAATCTCGACATTCGAATTTTTGGGTGTAATACAATACTTCTCTATCCCTATGTACATTGTACATACGGGGCTAGAGAAAGTAAAAATGTGGGAATTAAAGTTCGAATTGCTTGAACATCCACCCCATTCGCCAGATCTAGCACCCAGTGACCACCTGTTACCAAACCTCAAAAAAATTCTTGGGAGGACGAAGATTTCACAGCAACGAGGAAGTCATCGATGCAGTAAACAGTTATTTCAAGGAGCTTGATAAATCGCACTACAGAGATGGTTTAATTAAATTAGAACACCGATGACAAACGTTTTTTCTGGAAATTATGTTGAGAAATAAAGCAAAAAAGTTTTTTTTTTTTTTTTTTTCTTTTAATGCTGTTTTAATTGAGAGGCCCGGGGCTTATCAGCCGACCCTTGTACTTTTCTCATACGGGAATTTGTCAATTCCTGTTCATACAAATAAAGGAACTTCAATCACATAGCAATCAGATTTTAAACGATTTGCCTTTGCTTTAGCCTATGGTACTCCCTTATTTCCCGCCTACTTACAAGGAAGCAAGTAATAAGACCCTTTCTGCCAATTTTTTTCTCGATTAGCATTAAGTAAATAGAAGAACATTAAGTAAATAGAAGAGTAACCTTTTTAACAATAATTTATTGTAGAGATGTAGAGAAGGTCGTGTGAATGGAACTAATCAAATTTTTTAAATTAACTATTTCCTTATTATTTCAAACTTAAAATACTTTAACTTTTCTCATACGAAAATTTGGCAACTCCTGGCCATGCAAAGATTACGGCTTTTACAAAATTTGACCATCGTTTTAGGCTAGTGCAGTTCCTTGTTTCCCTTTTATTTACAAGGAACTAAATAATAAGATTATGTCTACTGTTTGCCTATCTTGATTACCATTAAGAATGCAGGAGAATAAGCTTTTTAAAAATAGTTAGAAATGTAGAGAAAGTCGTGTGAATGGGACATCAGATTTTTCAGTGTTGCAGCTGACAATGGTTGTCTCAGTTCATTAAACAGCTGTGCATTTTAACCACGACAGGTATACAAAATTTAAACTAAACAATACTATATCGTCACCGCAATGCAAAGTGTGCAAATTGATAGGCAAATGAGATGTCTACACGTTTTTCTCCGTAGGAGGGCGGGCAATAACAGCAGTATCTAGTTTCATTGCTCTTCTGTAGAGTACCTCAAAACAGTATTGAGGATATTAAAATATACATACGAGTATCTATCTCTCTTGTAGTATTTTGAGTAAAATGCAAGTACAATCGGCCACTTGAATAAATAAAATAAATAAAAGAAGTCTGTATTTTAGTAACTGGATTCCAGAGACTGTCTGTAAATGCGGATGTTCAATTTTTCATATACTTATTAATCCACATCTCGTGTCTTACAGATTGTTAGCGCTGATTATTATTTTCCTTCGACCAACACATTTGAGAATTCGTTCAATATAAAAGTCAATATATTTCGTAAACTTGACATAATGTTTCCCATTCATATGTTGCCTTTGGCATCTTAAGATACGTTTTGACTGAGGAAACTTATTTATTACTTATATAATTACTCGCTTCGCATTTGGTTCTTACCGTTATTTATTTTATTGTAATATACATAGCCTCTCCACAACTCTATGATGATATGAGCCTTTGACCCTCACAAATAATCACCCGAACTGCACCTATTAGTATTTTTTTCTCTCAAATTAATGTTTGCAGCAAAGCACACATTCATTACCACAATCGTGATTACACACGCTATAGAGGAACGAAACTTATAAAACGCATTCCTCTGTCCTTTCCGGGAATCGCATCCGGGACTTTTGGATCGACAATTGTGAGTGAATGAGTGAGAGAGAGGGAGAGGGAGAGAGAGAGAGAGAGAGAGAGAGAGTGTGTGTGTGTGTATAATTCGTCCTTCTGGACTAAACTTTAGAATGGGTACTAAATAATTCTAATTGAGAAAACTCTGATGTGTTACATTCCCACAACTTACGAAATCTTATTTTCTATTCTCTTCATTTTAATCAAGGAAAGCCTTTGCAGAAATAGACACCTTATTAATCATCTGTAAACAGTAATGTACAGTTTTGTTAATGATTGTACAAAATCGCATGAACTAGTCCAACAGTGGAAACAGCTAAATCAAACATTTCGTTATAGATAGAGAATAGCGATAGGCAAAAATGTTAAAGAACTGGACCTGTATACTGACCTTAACATTCTATGGTTTCCATTCAATTGCGAGAGAGAGAGAACTTAATAGGAAACTTTTTTGTCAAACACGTCTATCCTATATCAGTTATACAAGGTTAGATATAATCCTTTCGAATGAATTGGACTTCTCGTGCTATTTTCAGAAAATTCAAGATAGACATTTTTAGATGTAGTTTTCTAGTTTTACTATAAACATATACAACTTTTTTCTAAAAATGCTGTTTCTGATTCAGGGGTGATTAAAACAAAGTTCAGGTGAATTTTCTATCACATTTTGGACAGGTATCGTCTCAACTTGCCATGCACATGGTAGAGAAAGAAAAATATACCTCTACAGTCAAGATTTGAACACAGAACCTCTATATTTCGCGACCAACATGCTAATTACAAGCAGAGGCAATCGCAATAGCCTTATCGCATCTTGTCTACAACTAAATTAAACAGAATATAAAAGTAGAATGTTTACTAAAACTGAAGATTCTACTCACAAAAGGACCTTAACAAACAAGCTTACAATTTTAAGGTGTAATTGTGTGCAAAAGAACCAACAACGCATTGCAGTAACCTAGTGGAAACACTTAGGTACTTGCAATGAACACAGCGTGAATTCTGTTGTAATGGTGTATGAAAATGCAAGTTTTATTATAATTTTTTGTAAGAAAGGTTCTACTTGGCACTAAGAATTATATCAGATTGATGTGTCAGACTGGTTTACCAGTGTTATGTAGAGGACTTAAATTAGAGAAAATAACATATTTATAAATCTGCCTGGTGAAAGGCAAAATAATTGTGAACTTAATGTAGCCAGCGCGTCTAGAAAAAAAAAAAAAATAGTTGTCTATCAGTTGCATTTTTAGTTCTCGTCATTTCTCAAGATAGTAGACAAACTACTTCATCAACTCGAAAGCTCCACTAGATTTAATTGGAAATACGCTTTTTGAGGTTCCTTAAGCAAAATCATAAAAAATATTTATGTCCATGAGAATATGGCATAACTCAAAGAAAAGGTCCATTTAATTACATATTTCATGACGGAAGAGGAACTCTTAAGCAATTACTCCACACCAAAGCAGCTGTTTACATGAAAACTGTTCGTCATTTTTCTCTCTCTCAGAAATGACTACCAAATTCGAAATACAAGCATGTAATGCTGGCTTGACGAATAACATTTATATTTTGAATTTCAATAGCTTTCGACGTCCATTCTCAAAGACTTTGCCTAATAAAACCCAGGTTTTATCAATAGAATTTATTTGCAATTAACGTTTGCAAAATACTTCCTGTTCGAGTTTTACAACATGCCAAGATAGAGATTCTTATTATTTTCGTGTCCCACCCCCAGGAGCTCATATAAGAGGATGGATATGAAGCAACATCTCCATCAATATCAATCTCGTTTTTGAAGATTTGCCTCGACTCAGCCTTCTGCATGATCCCATGTTCTTATTAGGAGAAAAAAAAACTCACATAATGAAACCAACTATCGCAAATAGCTCTTATAACCAAGAGAAAACACAGAAAATTATATTTTTATATCAATAATTTATGGAATTTCCTGTAAAACCATAATAAAGATATGCATGCGTTTTGTTATGTTTCCATTGTTATATGCGTTATCGTAAACATTTCTTATAACTAAGAGAAAACACAGAAAATTATGTTTTTCTATTAATAGTTTACAAAATTCCCTGTAAAACGATAGTAAAGAAATGCAGGTGTTTGTTACAAATAACATTCTACATAACATTACTTCGTGGAGCCTTTTCAACCTAAAGATTTAATTCGTTCAGGTACAGGAAATAGAAACATGCACACCTTTCCAATTTTCTTCCGACACAAAGTGAATGGGAGTTAGCCTACGTCATGGTTGAGCATCGGCAGACAGCGTGACGTCACCGACACAACCTCCCACGCAAAGTTGCCCCAGCCACCCAGCCAGGGCAAGGCTACGGTATTGTATCGATTGACATAGCCCAAAACCTCGCCCCTGCGGAGGGATAACAATAGTTTTCAGATGCTTCATAAGCAACTTTGCCTTCTGCAGGCATGTTCGCTTTAATTAGGATGGCAATGAGACGTAGCAACACCAAGAAAAAAAGTCTGCTACTAATTACCAAGATTACGAGCTCGAGTAGTGTTGATGCACGTGAAACGAGTCACGTGACCCAAGTCATTAGCCCACCAGGCGCTGCTCTAAGCTCTTCAACAGAATCCTATTATGGTCATCTAGTCTAATTCTTTCTGCACATGGATGCAACCTATTTTCTTTTACGATCCGATTTAAAACTGTGATAAATCTAGGACACATTTTGGGAAATGGTCACAAATATAAACCGCACGTCATTTTGTAATATGCCTGGACTATAAAAATGCAATTGGAATTTATAGTGCAATAGATTTTAAAGTTCATAGTTAGCGACTTTCTAATAAACTAAACGTGCTTCCGCTATATCTGTCAGCTTCATTACACCCAAAGAAAGACAAACATATTTTAAATTATCGTTGTGTGGTTCACTCAAACATCACAAGAAATAGCAAGAACAATATGCATCATTTTTATAACTCGTCAATGTTACAAAATAATTCGTTTAGCATTGCAGTACATTTTAGTAATAGTTTACGTAATTTTATTAGAAATATAACAGAATAATGCTTACAAAAAGTATGTAAAACAGTAGCTTGCACCTATTGCCAATACACTACAAATGAACTGTAAATAAGAAAATACCAATCGGATGCGGAATGACTGAATAAATTCATATTAAACTCTCGATAAATAACTGGTGTTAATTTTTGCAATCGGCTACACGGGGTATGAGAGAGAGAGAGAGAGAGAGAGAGAGAGAGAGAGAGAGAGAGAGAGAGAGAGAGCGCGCGCGTGTGTGTATGTTTTACCTTTCCAATCAAAATGATTGGAAACGATTATTTACTTATACAAATTACTCTATATCCAACGAGGGAATAATGATCGTAATTTTACCTTCTTCATGGAAAGAAAGAAGTCAAGCATCTTGCACTTTACTGGGTTTTCTGTAAAATGCTACGCAATAGAGTTTATATTACACATACATCTTTAGTAAGTGCTGCTATTTATCCTATCATTTCGATAGGATGAATACTTAGAAAGTTTCTTTCGTTACTATTATCCACATGCATAGGCAAGTTAATATTAATATGATAAATTCTAATTCAGTTATGATTCTTTATAATTATCACCGCATAACAAGCATAAGAAGCAGACGCAAATTTGTGTAACTGGTTAGGATGGCTCAGGCAGTAACGTCGGTAGTTCGCATTTGGGAGATGTCGGATTTCCACCCCCCCTTCTTTCGCAAATACTGGACTGGATATTTAATACTAAGACCAAAAGTTTCATCTCAAGTCTCAAATGTTAAAAATAGCGAATCCTCTGCCATTTATCCACAGTTGATGAAAGCAAGACTCGATGACACCTTAATGACATCTGCCCGGCTCGTGTAGAAGCACAGAGACAGTTGCCTAACACCAAGGTCTCTGAACCACAAAATCTATCACCAATGCTCGAATTTCTACCATCTCCCCAAAGAAAACAATTATTCGGGGTTTCAGAAACAGCAGAGCTTAATAAATAATAAAGCGCAGTGAATTATGAAACAGAAAATTGTATTTTCGATTACTTCGATAATTACGACCATTTAATGATAATTGAATTATATCGATAATGGATTGCATGTAGATTAACAAATGGTAATACGTTTTCTCCTACATTCATTTGTTTATTTATATTAATATCAACTGCGATTCTATCATGGCACATGAAAGCATTCATTTTTTCGACCGTATTCGAGGTTTAAAATCTATTGTATAAGTAAATAAGCACCCGTGATTCAAAACAACTAATGTTGCTAACACAAATTAATGCTACCATCGTGTAGTGTCATTTGTTACACATTGTCATTCATTTGGCAGGCATTTCAGTTGTTCAACTGTTTCAGCTAAAATGGAAATATGCAGTGATTCGCTTTTTTACTTTAGGACGGAAAAACCCTCGAGGAGATAAAAGTGAAATTAGATACTGTTTATGGAGGTCTTTCGCCTTCTATATGATAAGTTTCTACATTTTCATATTAAGTTGGAGATGAAAACGTTATTGGGCTGATTGGTGCGTGACTGCTTTCACAATAAGCGGGTGTGTTTTCAACTTGGAAGATGTATTTGGAGCTATTTAAGCGAAACCCGAAGGAACTTTTGCGTAGAATTTCACCGTCGATAAGTCCTGAGTTCACCAAACTTCGGAAACCAAGTAACAATCAAAACAAAGAGTTGCTTCCGGTGAATCTGCTCCAACGAAGGCAAGCGGTTCCATAGGCCGAAAATCTGATGGCGACGACTTTTTGGGATAGGAAAGTCACTTCTTGGAAAAAGGAATACTGGACATTACTCAAGTGAGTTACTGGCGCGACTCGACAAGAAGTTCAAGAAGACACGGCCATATTTGACGAATAAAGTGCTGTTCCACCACAACTTACCAGTATGTTCATTCGAAGTTGTAGTCGCCAAACTGTAAGTGAACTGTTTTATGAATTGTGCGATTTCTTCTTGTTCCCAAACATGAATAATGTCTCGCGGGAACAACATTTAGATCAAATGAGATCACTGTGGAGACAGACATTTTGCACAGCTTGACAACTCTTAATTTTTGGAGGCGTTAAAACCGGCTGGCATGTTGGGAGAAGTGTACATTCTTAAGAGAGACTATGTTGACAAGTAAGTGTGCCTTCTACGTTTCTAACACGGGAACTTACTGAACCGACCTCGCATGTTATATTGTTATAAGTTCAATGTTTTTAATGCAGTTTAATATCAATGAATTACCTTGTTCTGCTTGGAATGAAAGCTAATAAAATTGCGGCCGTTTTGCTAAGACAAATTAAGCAAGTTAGTGCTATTACAGTCGTGATTGTTAATAAAGTTTAAAGCAAAACACTTCAATCTCACTGAATACAATTCGAAGAAATTTCTATTTCACCTTTTTGTGATTAGATAATTGATAAATTTAACAATAGTTATGACCAGTATTCATTAAGGTCAATTAAATTACTGGAATGCATATCAGCACTTATACTAATGAAGAATATTAGGGTTCATCACACTTCCCCCTCCCCCTGGAACCAACAGGGACCTATACGGGTGAAAGCAGACACGCGTATCGTAAAACCGTGTTGGCCCACTTTAAGGGCATTGAGAGAAGCGAATATAAACTCTGTTACTTGAACGTGAAAAGAACAAAAGTGGCATTTTCTCTCCGCACTGCCATTTTCCAGGTCGCCGTTACATTGATTAATCCAGGCGTTTTTCTGTAGAGGTCACTGCATTCCATGTGTCGAGGGTCACCACCTGTAATGCAAAATGTCACTATGCTGCTCTTTTAGTTCATACATCATTATTCTTGGAAGTTTAGGTTGCTGATATGTTCTGAAAATATGACTATTATAATTATCAGGAATGCCGCGTATTAGTTTTAAAAACAACCACTCCCTACACAGAGGCAAAGAGTTCCTGCCTTCTTTATGGTAATTCGCCCCCAACTAAATTGAACGCTTTGCAAGGGAATTCCAAAGTCTGGATTAAATGCGCATTTTCCAGTAATTGAAACTAATAAAATGGTTTGGAATAAAACCGGGGGCTGGGACGATCAACATGTAAACAAGTTGGACAACTTGCAAGAGGGGAGCGCCACGGAAAATTTTAAAATATCTGGATTTTTCCATTTTCATTAAATAATTGAACTTTATTCACTTCACGATAGGATTTCAGGAGTCTGCAACCAGATGACGAATGTGCATAACTCGCCAAACGAGATTTCACTATATTTCAAGAGGAAAGTCTATTGCAATCGTTTTACAATAATTGTAACTGGGCTAATTGCATACATTTGCAAGCAATTACTTGAGAAATAATATAAATACAGTTCAAGTCATGTATTATTTTGACGATTTCAGGAATAAATATAATTAAATTATCTATCCATAATGCATTTATAAAGTATTATAAAAATCTGGTGTGTTTTATTCACATGCACTCCTTTACTCAGCTTGCCCGTCTGTCTAGACGGATGCATCAAATTTTGCGTAGTGGTCTTATTATACATTTTACTGTAAAGAACGGAGCCTGATGCAAACAAAAGCACGTGGCAAATATAGGCGTTTCGAAATATTAACACCGTTGATGTGCATTTAAGCCATCTCAGGTCTGAAGCGCGTTGTCTTCAAATGGCGCGAATTTTCCGCCCAAAGCGTAGCAATACAACAAGCGGGTCAATAATAAACGCTTTGCTTATACCAGGTTTCCTTCTAAGATCGGCGGGACTATAGGTATAAGGATATATATACATAAAAGCAAGTCACATTGAAATTCGTGCTCTTTGTTACCACTTATCACTGGAAAAAATTACATTCACACTACTTTTCCTACCACTATTCTAAAACCTTATTTTTCTATCTGCTTCAGATATCCGTTATAGGCACAAGAGAATGAAGTAGGCTTACGGGATAAGCCAAATATTTTAAAAGATGATTGCTTTGTGATGACTTTGAAATGCCATCCCTTTAGCATCACCACATGCAAAAACAGAATTGCGACTTAGCAGTAGATAAGTTCTAGACAATTCACACCAACACACCAATAATAAAGAATATCTCAGGAAATGCAGCTCTACCAAAATAAAAATTGTGTACTATAACGAATCTATTTAGTTTTATTTATTTTCATATTTTGAATATTAGTTTTAATACATGTTTACCAATCACATAAAACACACAACATTCAAAATATAGAAGACTTCACAGAAAATTCAAGAAGTAGATTTAATTTACCATAAAAATACCTTATTGTTTGGTCAGTCTTTTGAGATAGTGGAAGGAGGGAGATGGGGATGTCACCTGAGTGCACTGTAGCTGGTTCAGAATACCGAAAAACAAAACTGACCGGAGTATAAACATAGGTAGATACATTAATCAAAATCATTAGAGCAGTTTTAAGAAAACAGAAAATAAACCAAACGTTCCATATAAGGAGGGATTTTTTTTTAATATCTTCGTGTCGGATGCTTGGAAGACGCTGAACTAAAACGACAAGTTTGGCATTTAAAGGCTTTTTCGTTTCCGAGTTATGCTTTATAAATAGACAGGCAGTAAAGCGCACAGCGGACCATTAACTACAACCTTTTTATTATTCAAGCAATCTCAAAATACGTATTTCCCGTGAAATACTAGTATCGTATTTTTGACTAGAATCAACACTTCCTTTACTTTACGTGAGTAGTGAGGAAAATAAAAAGTAATCACAGTCTGACAGTTTAATTTCCGCTAATGGCCGAACAGATGAACGCTGGAATTAATACGATAACACAATGGCGAAACTAAAGAAACTAAAAATATATACATCGAGGCGACTACTGGAAATTCAGAGCATCCCTACGCCGAGTTATTAACTTAATGCAAAACTGAAATAGTCAGCAAAAGCAGCTGCAGCATTCCTTCAGCTATATTTTCTATGCAATGTCGTTGGTTTCTTACGTTAAGTAACTTCTTTCTTCAGTAAATAAAAACCAACTTGATTAAAACTCTTGATATACAAGCTTTGATGCAGTATATTTTTAACCGCTTAACGCATTCCAAAGCACATAAGAGGTCCACATATAATAATTGCATATAATAGTGAATCCTTCTCGAGCAGCATGCTGATTTAAGGATTCATGTTTTTGTTTCTGGTTTGCGGGTTTTCTTCACTGTCATCCAGAATTTTGATTACATCGCTGTTTAATTAAAATAATTGTTATATACGAAAACGTGAACTTTCCAGCTTTGCTACAACTTATAGTGTACATTTCAAATTAATTTAGTAGGACGTGCATGCTCAGCTTCTGGTTTTCTGAAATACAGCTGGGAAGAGCCGGAAATGGGAATAGAAAAGAAACGGAAAATAATTATAAATAATTAGAATTATATACTATGGATTTTTGATGCGAATTTCAACGCAAAAGTATGCTTCTGAATATATGGATAAAAGGTCGAACATTTTCCGAATTAAAGCCGGAAATCCGAAAGTCTATTGGAAACATTCAGATTCTAATAAATTGTCAAAGCAGTACCATTGTTGTTTTTTTTTTTTTTTTTTTTTGAAGATACCATAATGACGTTATTATGCTAAAGCCAACGATCGTTTAGCTTAAAACTGAGAATTTGCTGAATGAATATTTGTGATTACTTTTTAAATTTTTCTCGAAAAAATACAGATCAAAAATAATTACAAGGCTATGCTTTTCTGAAAGATAATGCGTTATGGAAAATATAACATTCCAATGAATTCCAATAGAAATGCTTGGAACTTAACATTATTTATGTTAGTACTTCAACGGGTTTAAATACTTCCAATAGCAAGTTACATACGCTCTAATTGTGCAGCCAAAGAGGCCGAAGTATCAAGAAAGTATCAGCAATAGCAAAAACCGAAGAACCAACATTACGGTCACTTAGGCCCTTGCCAATTGATTTCCCCTCTAACGCCCGTCCGGCTGCGTGAACTTTCTATCAACACTACGAAACTGTGGAATAGGAACCTGTAAACACATTAACTAGAACTGAGAAGCAAGATCCATTTTCACTCGTATTAAGGTGCCTTTTCCTACGATAGGGTCTGATACATGAACAGATTACGGTTTATTAAGAAACGTGGAAATTTTAACAACTGGAGCGCCTAAGTATTTTGCTACTTCACTTCTATATAATCGAATAATCGAAAACGAAATGCTCGCGATCGATAGAGATTGGCTTTTTCTGAGCCATTCTGTAATAATTATCGCCTTTAAAATAAATCTCCTGCAGTACACCTAAAGCAGTGAAGCAGCCTGCATATCAGGCGATCTACTTTCTGAACATCCAAAAGCAGTTTTTTCACATACCTCGACGTTTCATTATCCAAGTTTTAAGTTTATATTCATCATTGTCAGCGCCCGAGTTTTTCAACAAAATAATCCCGTTCCTTAAAAAAATCTCCCAATTTCCCAATCTCCCAATAAAACTGTTCAAAATTTAGCTCTCACGAGGGCATACAAGAAAAGATTGCCAATATAGAATCGAGACTACAAATTCAATGCCATTGCCAGGGTTTTAAATAGGGGAATTTAATTTTATGGTGGCATGTTTCCATGTTAGTTATTGGTTATAGTAACCGAAGATCCATTCTTCAAATCTCATAGCACTGAATTTTTATATCCATGGAGGTACAACACTTTTCTTCATTTTTTGAAGTATATTACGAGTAGTTTATCCCGTACAATGTATACAATAAGTAGAGAATCTACTGCACTCCATTAAAACATTGGTACCGAGATTTCACCAGAAATGCAGGTTTTGAGGACCCCAGAATACAATAAGAGCCTTTTAAAGAAATGTGCGAGCAAATATGTGTGAGAGAGAGAGAGAGAGAGATATAGAGGGGGGGAGAGAAAACAGCATAACTCAAACGAAAAGTCTCTACCGACAATGTTAAAATAATGAAATTTGGGTATATTTTTCTCTGAGACTATTTGTGATTTCACAAATAAAATAAAAAAAATTACAACTTAAAATACACCTTCCTACACACTTTACATGGGATCTTTAAACATTCAGTCTATTCACATTCTTTTCAGCCAGCAGGTGGGGGTAAGGTAAGAGAGGACATGTTTGTGCAGCAAGTGGCATCTATTCCCCCTCCTTCAAGCCCTAGCCAAAAAGAACACGCATGAACTGCATGTTACGGACTTTTAAGTTACACAGTTTCTCCATTATGGGTCCTTTTTAATCTAAAGAAATGTAGTTAATCACTATCTTTTATTCATTCAAAATATTTTAAAATGGTCATGTTAAAAAATCTGAATATAACAATAAAGCGCAACAGGTGTAAATTTGAACTTTTTAAGTTTCATAGTATTAGACACTTTTCTCTAAAAAAATGTGCATTGTGTAACGAGCTTTAACTATACGACTAACCTTAACCAAAACTGTAGACGTATCATTATATGTTCAATAATTATAAATTACCTACAGACATCAGTCATGAGATTAATCAGGCAACAATTAGATTAATGTTTAACATAAAAGATTACTATTTTCAAGAATTTTTGTTCACTAGGTCCACATACCAAATTTGGTATTTAAGTTCAGCATCTCCCAAAGATACGACACGAATGTTTTAAAAAAAACTCAACCCCAAACTACCTTTCTGAGAATTTTTTTTAGAAACGTTCAACTCAAACTATTATGAAAATGCCATAAAGACATAGATACATATACATTACAGAATGTAAATCTTGAATTTTCTAAGAATAGCCTCCAAAACCCTCCTCATTCTGGATGACTTTCATAAGAGTAAACCGTTAGCACAAAATCTTACTACATAAAAAATGAGATCTCGCTTAAAACGAACAAATTGTCAAATACTTTTTTTGGTGTTACTATTTTCAAGATATGTTATTTTATTTAAATTTCAACTATTGCTTTAGCTTAGCGCATTTCTATAGTTCCCTTTCATTTATAAGAAACTAAGTTATATGTACATTCTGCTAATGTACATCTCGATTAGCATGGTGTAGAAATAATATTCTTTTGTAAGAAGCTTGTTTAAAGAACAGAGAGTCATGTGAGTGTAACGCATCAGATTTTATATGTATTTTCACTATAAAAATGACACATCGGTCTGTGAAACAATGTGACAAAGACTGCTGGTTATTTATTAAATGCGTTTATCGTTTTATGCTCATATTGGCAACTAAATATTCACAACTTAAAAAACTATGTTTAGGTGTAATAATTTAGCAACCTCGCTGTATTTGTTACTCTGTATACTTATTGCTTTATAATTGCATTTTTTAGATTTATTGTGATTTTAAGAAGTAAAAATACATTTTAGCCAGTGGAAGTGGTTGGGTTGGGTGCCATATTAGATAACTTTTTAAAGATAATTTCAATCATGCAACAATTGGTTTTTAAGCGTTTACATATCCGAACTTGCTTGTGCTTCTTAAAATATGAGAGTTGAGGTACGTACAAGACAGTGGCAGTAATGACTGAAAATTTTGTCCCAACGGTCAAATTTAGACGTAACTATAAGGAAATAGTAATGACAACCAATTTATTTTTCAATTAGGACCCTCTTTTGATTGGATGTTTAGGTAATATACCATAGGCGTGTTTAACGCTCTTTCATAAGAAAAACGTCATCGCATGCAGTGGACACGAATGACACATGAAATATAATGATAATTATGAAAGAAAACATTTTAGGGAAACTTTTTAGGCCTATATGAAGGGTGCTTTAACTTATAGACATTTGAAGCGCTTCACCTCCCATTCACGAATCAAAGCTTTTTTTTAACTTTTTAGTTAATGTAACAGCATATTCAATAAACAATTGCAGTAATAAAAGTAGGTTCGATTCCTGGATGGAGCGATATATTTTTCTTTAAACTTAATTTCTGATCCTTCAGCAAGTCTGGAAGTATAAGTATGGGGGACAGTAATAAAACTCAACGTTCCTTAATCCTATAGTTCAGCGGGTCCCATTCGTTGTTTTTCAAGTCAACGCTCCCGATATAACCACAGGACTTAAAACGGGTCATACAAATTAAGGATAAACCTTAAACATATTATTTAAATAGTACCCAGAACTGACAGGCAGTTATTTAATTGTTTATGTTTAGTTAGTTAACTTAGATCGAAAGTTTAGTTAGTGCGTCACAATACACAAAATAATCTCGAAAATTAAAGAAACAATTCTAATGTGCTAATTCACATGACTTCTCTGCCTATTCTGTGGCAAACTATTTTTATAAAAGCTTATTTTCTATCTACTTCACGTATATCTACATGAACCTTTGCAGGAATATTTTTATTGCTCATTTCTTTGTAGATGCGCGGGAATAAGGAGGAATAAGTGATAGTAGTAATATCTTTCAAGAGCTAATCCTATATGATGAATTGACATTCCGTTCTTTTTGCTTCACCAGGAGAAGGAAAATTAAGAATTTGCCATCTGATAAGGGTATGTATTTTAATTAGAAATATCTCGGAAAGCTTAAAAAAAAAGGGAGGGAGGAGTTTAGATAAATTGAGTGTTTTAAGATCTACCGCTTTTGTGCATTAATATTTTCTCTATCTCGTAAGATTAACAGTTATACGAATGTCATCCAGAATGAACAGGGCTTCAGAAGCTATTCCCAGAAATATCAAAATACACATTCCATTAAGCATAAAAACACATGGACATTTTTCTAAAACGGATTTTTCTTATTTATTCAGAGGCCTCAAAACATCTATTTACGGTGAAATCTTTCTGGGTGGAATAGAATACCTTCTCCACCTATTAAGTATATTGTATATACATGGTAAAGAAAGTAAAAAAAGAACTGAATTAATATTCAGTTTCGAGTACTCAAAAATTTCGGAGATGCTAAAAAAATTTTGCTTGTAAGTCAAAGCACTCCAATATTTTCTTTTCCCTATCATCAAAAATACCCATATGCAAAGTATTCTTGACGTGCGTGGGCATTACGCTTATCCATTACTTTCATGGCATTTTAAAGCAAGTTTACTTTAGTAACCTTCAGTTGACAAGAAATGTTAATTTCTCGTTACGTGAACATGCTCACTGCTTTTAAGCGAAAGCAAACTATAGAAAAAGTATCTTCTTTTGTTTGCTCCATGCTAATATACTAACATCAGGTAACAGTATACTAGATATCCTATTCTAATTACAACTTCTTATCTGTTGTATTAGTTCGCCATTCTCCCTTCAGTGCTTGCGATATATAGGCAAAAGTTTTGTGTAGTCTCCCCGCTGCCTACCTCGAAATTACTAACATTCTGAAAATAGGAAATAATTTATTGAAGCAAATTTCGCTGCGCAAATAAGTACGTAGCAGTGACGAAAGTATTCACTTCAAAAGAGAAATAGAAATAGTAATTATAAGATAATAGCATGCACTATGCTGGTTTGAATTCTTGGACCACCACCACCACCACCACCACCACCACCACCACCACCACCACCACCACCACTACTACTACTACTACTACTACTACTACTACTACTACTAATAATAATAATAATAATAATAATAATAATAATAATAATGGTAATTAAAATGAGACAACCAGCTAACACCTGAATAAAAATGTACACGGCATAGAAACATTTGGTGAAATAGACGTGCTAAATAAATTGCTATCACCATACAAAATAATTTACGAGTTCTAAACAGTAATTTCTAATTTTTCCATATGATTAAAGATATTCAGTACCACTATTGATTGTATTGTACCAAGTTTTTTTTTTTTTTTTTTTTTTTTTTTTTTTTTTTTTTTTTTTTTGAAGAGGTTTGATAGTCTAATGTCCTTTTACCTGGTCGGTCATATCGGATGATGAATGCAATGACACTCAAAGTGCCCGACATTTGTGTTCTCAGGATAAGGGAAACCCTCGAAAGAATATCTTGGGAAGCTCACCCTAAACGAGGTTCGAACTTGGGATCTCTCGAGTGTGAAGCAGACACGCTACCCCCACAGAATAGAGGTGGGCAGCAGAGTTTGGGAGGGGGGTAATTGATTAACTTCCTTTAACCTGGTTAGCCATATCGGACGATGAATGAAATTGGTAAAATGATGTTCAAATTATCTCGGGTCCATAGAGGTTAAAGTTACTCTACATTAGTATTTTCAGAATAAGCAAAAGAAACCCGAAAAAACATCATCCTAAGCGTGATTCGAACTCGCGTCCTGATGAATGTGAGGTAGACTTGGTACTCCCACACCACCCGGTTGGGCTGTAGTTTTGTCAAGCTAGTAACAGATTTTCTTGCAAGCATGAAATCATTTTTTTCCCAAGAAAATGAAAATCAGCAACTATTCTCTTCGATTTCTTCTCAAAATACTTTATGCTGATTAAACTTGGGGTTAATTGCTTATACAAACATATTTGTGATTTTACATTTCCAAAATTTTTAGAATATTCACAATCAATCGCGTCAATAATTTTAGCTGGAGTTTAACTTAAATTAGGAGGGCATGGATTTGGAGGAAATACTCCAACAACCTATAAGAGTATTAACACGACAAACAAAGTATTCAAATTACAGATTTACTTCTTTCTTGTTGTTTGGTTATTTATTATCAAAATGTAAAGTATTTCATGTTAGGATTACCGTATTTAAATCATTCAACGTACAGAAAATGCATACATTTCATTAAAATAAAATTTACTTTGTAGCTTTTAAACAGCTTGCATTATTAAGCTGATGACACTAACTGACAAAAATAACTCGCTGGTGTTCGTCAAAGGCTAAGATTTTGATCTGCACCACAAACATTGCAATATTTGTATATTCTCTGTCACTATGTATATTAGGTAAGAGGAACTATTGTTCCCACCCAATAATTCGATGTCGAGATTTCAACGAAAATACATAATTTGAGGCCCCCTAAATAAAAGGTATTTTTAGATAAAGATCAAAACGTCGGATAGTTACCCAATTAACTTCTGCTTCTTCCAAGGAAGAGATATGACAGTTTTCAATAAAATCACCCAGCCCAAACTACGCTTTACATAGAAAACTATTTCTCAGAATTGGTTCTTTAGGGATGTTGATTTAAATACTATACATGCCAAGATATATTCTACAGAAATAAGATGTATATATTGAATTTTTTGAAAATTCTTCTGGCAAGTCCTCTTTATTCTGAATATTTCTATGGTTTACCCGCTATGCAAGAGATAGCCAGAATCTTACTGCACAGAAAATATAGATCTCATTAAAGCACAGAATGTATGTTGTTTGTGGAGTTAGCCATTTCCGAGATCCCCCCCCTCCCCAGTGCTTTACTATTAAACACACACACACGCACAGGCGCGCTCTCCCTCCCTCTCTCTCTCTCTCTCTCTCGCGCTCACAGGCATACTTCCACACTGTTGGGGATAGGGCATTAAACTGATTAAAGAATAATTTCCCGTCCCAGCCGAGAGTCAAATCCGGGACTATTGAATGAGAAATCAGTATTTTTATAGTTATATCAGGAGCTTTGTCACAACACTCCAGAAAATTTCACCTTCAAGGACCAACTACGAACATACACAATAGCCGATGTAGGCTCCAAACATCAAATTTACCCTCGAACACACACGGTACAATACGAGTACCTGTTAAACATCTTAAATTCATGAACAAATAGGAATGCATATTTCTTGTTCGTCGATGACGCACACTATAAAATTGTCGCATTTTCTTGTGTAACGAATATGAATATCTTAGGTGGTGCTTTTAATATGGTGTTTAACGCCCACTTTTATTACTTATGGCACCTCAGGAGATTACACTGATGATACATGATTTGAAGATGGAGCATCGGTGGAACATGATGGCTGGAGAACCCGGAGAAAACCCGGCCATTTGCCGCTTTGTCCACCACAAATCCCACATTCGGTCACCTGGGATCGAACCCTTGGTGAGAGTGGTAGTCTAACCAGTCAGCCACGTCGCGACTTTAGTAAGCTTTGACACCGTGTTCATTTAAACTGTTTTGACAGTAACAATATCTAGAATATCTATAGTATGAATGTTCCTGGCGTTTTGGGTAACCGAGGATGCCATGCAAAGAGTATTTAGAACCAAAACCAGGAGATTTTTACAACGTCTGTCCATCTTAATTTCTTATGTAACTTTGTACACCTAAGCAGAAAAACTCTACTGGAATAATTTCTAGGTTTATCACGATTAGTATAAATATTGGAAAATAAGCTTCGTATAAATAATTTAAAGAATATTAATGAAAATAAAAATGGTTAAAGAAGTATATGAGTTTTTAAAATTGCAACCACTTAGTATTGTCATCTTTCGTCGAAAAGCCTCTGCAGTTTGGGAATCATTGATTAAAGCTCTGCAGGACAGCTTTACTGAGAACGGGGCTGCTCCACTTGAAAAAGTGGATCTTTTCGTAGCGAATCCTGGATGATCACATGAGGACAAGTGGAAAAGGGAGCCCGGATAAGCCGCATCGAATTTTTAATCGGTTGAGACAGGATGAAAAAGGAATCTCGTCTGCTGCACGGAATCAGCTGCATGAAACGCAAGCACGAAATCGCTTCCTGCTGGAAAAGGCTCTAAACCAGCTGCACCACATGCAACACACGACAGCTAATCCTCTGATATGATGCAGCGCATCTCGTTCATTTTTATACCAGTTATACAGTAATAGCATTGACAACTCCTTGAAGAATTACGTGCATAGTTATTCATTTCATATTTTGTCTACTTTTCTGCATAATTATATAGCTTATTACTTATTTTATGAACAACATTATTTAGACATTGTAAACTTGTATTGCTGAAAAGCAAATACATTAAAAGCTGAAATTAATACCTTTTAATACCAGTTTTTAAAAAATCAGTTGCGTTCCATTCACATGACTTTCTCTACATATTCAACAATTCTTACAAAAACATTATTCAATCTACTTCCTGCTAAACGAGATAAAATTAGTAGAGTCTAATTAGTTCCCTGCAAGTAAAAGGGAATATAGTAAATAGGCTAAAGTGATTGTCAAATATTTTAAAAGCTGTTCGCTAAGTGGCATTAAAATTCGGTTCTCTTATATGGTCAGGAGTAAAACAAAATAAAAACAAATGAAGCTTCCCGTTTGAGAAAAGTTTAAGTATTGGCAAATTTATCCTAATAATCAGGAATATCTCTGAAACTTAACAAAAAAGTATCTAACAAATTGTGTGCTTTAACGGGATCTACATTTGTTGTGGAGTTTAATGTTTAGTCCCTTAATGATTTACCATTTTTGCAGAAATCCTCCAGAATGAAAAATACTTCCCAGAAAATGCAAGCTACATGCCTATTTTATTTGCCATGAAACCATCTTACACAGAGTATTTAAACAAACGTCGTTAAAAGACATTTGAGAAATGTGCGAAAAATCTCATGTAAAAGGTTTAACACCTTCTCTATCTAATATGTACATTGTCCGTAGTAGAGAGTAAAAAGCATCCCTTGCGTTTAAACATTTAATCAAACGTAAATAAACAAAATTCAGGGTAACCGATCGGTAAAAAAAGACAAAATTACGAAACAATGTTTTTCTATCCATTATTACTTTCTCTACTTCGCACCTATATACAACACAGGTAGAGAAGGTATTGCATTCACCCAAAATTCGATATCGAGATTTCACTGGAAATGTGTTTCAGCCTGCTCTAAATAATAATAATAATAATAATAATAATAATAATAATAATAATAATAATAATAATTTAGAATAATACCCGCGTGCGAGAGAGAGAGAGAGAGTGAGAGAGAGAGAGAGAGAGAGAGTGGGAAATTAGATAAGAACGAAAAAATTAAATAGAAAACTTAAATATCAATTACAGCATTTTCCGGGATGCGCCATAAAGACTTTAAAGAAAATCACTCCCACATCAAACTATCCTTTACATACAAACTTTTCACAAAATGTTATTTGCTCAAAAAATGGCTAGCGATTTTGACTAAAATACCGTATAATAAAGATACTTGAATAAATAAAATGTATATCATTTCTGGGAATAACTTCTTAAAAGAGTCCTTTTCATTCTGAATGGTTTGCATAACTGGTAAATCGTAAGAGATAAACTAAAGGCTATCACACAAAAAAGTTGACGTCATTAAAACACATAGCTTGTCATTTTTTTTTTTTCCTCCTTGTTATTGGTTTCAACTTTAAAACACGTACTTAAACTTTCCTTAAACGGGAATTTGTCATTCCTGTTTCTTTTGTTGTACTATGAGTGCGACGGGAATCCGCCAGGACTGGGAACATCTAATTAAGCAAGAATGCCGTGGTTGCAATTAAATGCCAAAACTGCGATGCCTCCAGTAATTTTTAATAATTCTTCTTCCTCTTTGAGAAAACAAGCAACTGATCGCCGAGCCCGCTTGTGAAATTTATTCAATCATAAGATTCATATCTACTCCGAGTATTAAACCAATAATACAGGTCAATAAAGGAATTCTAATATTTACTACCCGGTAAGAAACATAGCGAGACGTATGTCGAAGACGCACGCTGAAGTCCCGGACGAAGGGACTTCAAAACAAACGTCAGTGTTGTGTACACCATCCTCGTCCGTCCTCCAGATACGGGATGGTAAAATGGTTCATCAGGGACGGTAGCTATAGGTACTGAATGGCCCCCCCCTAAACTTCATAGGCAGAAATCGGCAGCATCCTTTTACTTTCGTCTCAAATGCCGCTTCTTTATATTAATTATCTGGTAGGGTGGGATGCAGTAAACTATTTTCAAGAGAACTACGGTTTTAAATGGTGTTGATAACTCGACGCTGCTTGGACGCTATTTTGATGCAGCTATTCTCATTCACGTATTATTTTTTAGTGGAATAAGATATGGTGTATCTTAGAAACAGCTAATGACTGATTTGTACGAAGGCATGGAAGCACATGTTTAGGCGTCCATAAATGAATTGCTAAGGAGTTCAATATAATGGAGTGGTCATAATGTGAAACAATTCAAATTAACATATTTAACGAATGTCTTGTTTTAACACCCGTTCGAGAAATGTTTTGGATATTAAAATATTTCCGTTGAAACACGATTATTGTTGAGACTTAGGGAAAAGGGTACTCTAAAATGTTAAAAACTTGGAATTGTTAACTTTTAGATTTCAAATAAATCTGTGAAATAAGAGGGACTTTTCATAAATAATGCATAGGGTGGATTGGATGATGCAACAACTAAATGTGGTTGGCAGCTTGAGGAATAAGCACGTGTTTTTACTTTTTTTACTGTATATTCTAACATAAAATTGAAGGTAGAAATGGACTCTGCAGAGGCCTCGGGTACTGTTACTGTTGAAGATCAGAGTCGTACAAGAACGAAAGTTTACGCGGTAAAAACCAGACAAATCCACAGTGCGTTAAGGAGAGTCGAAACAGGAGTTTCATAACTTTTTTCCATTTTTCATGTTTTAATTGCACATCGATATTTCGAATTTTCGCTCATTTTTGTATAACTTTCATAGAGGTACGTTAATTGTAAGTAGTTTTAAAATAATGTTGAAAATAATCCTGCATAGTAGTTTTGTAGAATATTTTGGTACACTCACCTGGTAAAACATCAACAACTTTGTAAATATTAGTTTTAGAGAAGAGATTCATTACTTTCTCTACACGTACTATGCACATAGATTAAAGAAAAGGATTTGTAATGCACCCAAAAATTCGATACCGAGATTTCACCGGAAATACATGTTTTGGGTCACCCTGAATAAAAAAAAAAAAGCATTTTTGGAAAAAGGTCCGTGTGTGCGTGTGTCTGTGGACAACATAGCTCAAAACTGAAAACACCGTTGAATACCAAACTTGGGATTTAAGTTTGGTATCTTCCAAGGATGAAACACGAAGATTTTCAAGAAAATTCCCCACTCCCAATTACCCTTTACATGGAACTTTTTTTCGAAAATGATTTTCAAAAAAATTCTCTAACGATTTTGATTAAAATATCGTATATTAAAACTATTTACCTGACAAATAAAATTTATCTCTTAAATTTTCTGGGAATAGCCTCTGAAGACTACTTTATTCTAGATAAATTTTACGGAATTTTGCATAACTGCTACACCGTAAGAGATGGGCAAACATTTACCTCACAAAAAATGTAGAGCACGTTAAAACACACAATTATGCTATATTCATTTTTTTTCGTGGAGTTGATCGTTTTTGAGATAATCCTTGTTTTTTGTTTTAGCCTTGAAAAACTTATAATTTTCTCATACAGGAGAACTCAACTCCTGTTCATACAAACAAAAGAACTTTAGTCGCATAGCAACCACCTTTGCCTATCACTTTAACCTATGGTACTCTCTTATTTCGCTTATACAAGGAAGCAAGTAATAACACTATTTCTGCTAATTCTTTCTCAATTAGCATGAAGTAAATAGAAGCATAAGCTTTTCAACAATAATTTGTTGCAAGAGATATAGAGAAAGTCATGTGAATGGACATTATATATATATATATATATATATTTATTTTTTTTTATTTTGATCAGAAAGTTTTACTTCAGCTATTACAGCATTGGCACCCCGCTTATATTTGCTTCATGTGAGAATTTCGAAGTACTGCGAAGTTGTGTTTGGAAAGTCAGGATAATTTTTTTTTTTTTTATCTTTAAAAAAATTTATGAAGAAATAAAATGTTCTATACAAATTACGCATTACCTCAGAAATTGGCACAAAGGGCTGAAATGTTTGCCACCATTTGCACCTAAATAGGCTTTATTTTAACAAAACCTCCTTTTATGTAAATGAATTCATAAATTTTTAAAATTACATAAACTGTCAATAAAATTTTAAGAGGTTTATTAAAAAATGGGTTAGTTGTTTTCGCGGTGATCGTTTGAGCATAGACGAAATGTGAAACCTGTGGCAGATGCTCTTGAAAGCGATCGCCGTGCGACTTTTGAGGAACTCTTTGAAGCCAACATCAGTATTTCCTATTCTGACAAATGATTTGAAGAGAAAAAATTTCTGCGAGATGAGCCATGGATTACTAGAAAATAATAATAGTCATTGATGTGTATTCCGATTTCTTTTAGTTACTTATTCAAAATTTGTATTACATATATTTTAATGCAGTTAGGAGGAATTAGTCGAATGATATACTGTTTGACTACTGAAGAGAAGCAGAACCACGTGGACATTGCAACCTTGCTCAAACAACGATTCGACTGTGAGGGTCACGGATACTTGTGTCGAATTGTCGCTATTGATGAAATGTGTATTGGAGACTGAACCGGAGTTGAAATCACAGTCCTATGGGTGGAGAGTTTCAGATTCTCCACGTCAAAAAAACGAAAAGAAAAAAAAATCGACGCGTTCAATCAAATGATTTTTGCTTATGATTACCAAGGAATCGTGGCAGAATCCCATGTTGAACAAGTGTCACAGCAGTGTATTATCGTAATTTCATGCAAAATCTGTGCAGAATAATGCACATAGCCCGACCTCAGTTGCTCGAGGCTGGACCATTCATTTTCCACGACAATGCTCGTCCGCATATCAACAATGTTGTTGCTCAGAAACTGCGCGAATACGGATGGGGATATTGCCGCGTCCTCCCTACAGGCCCGACATGAGTACCCGACTTCGACTTGTTCCCGAAGTAGAATGAATCTATGCGCGGACGTCGTCATCCTTCTCTGAAAGAGCATTCTACCACCGTACCCGAGCCATTCGACAGATAAATTTAAGCAGTGTCCTGGATGGAATAATAGAGCTTCCGAGACGTTGGGATTCAGTCATTCAGAAGCAGGGAGACTATAAAGGATTATAAAAAGAAGCTGAGAGAAAAAAATAAACGTGCACGTAAAACAAATTATTGTGCATTATTTATGAAATGATCTTCGTAATTTAGAGAAAGATCAGCTTGAAGATTTAAATGTAAATATTATATACCCTGCACATACACCTAAATGGCTGTTATGTGCCATTCATTGAAGTTTATTTTTTCAAAACTATATTTTGAGTACTAATGTAGTTTTTCCTCCGAAACTATTTAAGCTAAAGAAATAAAAAGCAAGCATTTATATTTATCCACCTGAAGACGAGATGAAGCTTAGAATATTAGTTACAAGTTATTTGAAGTACGTTCATCTAGAAATTATTGAATCACACCATATTCCACGAGTTTATACCTTCTAAAGCATCGTAATAACTACTAATGTTTGTTTTAGGAATAATTATTTGAGGATTGGAACCTAATTTTGAATATAATTTGAAGAAAATTATTGCTTCATCAACTCCAATACTGTAATTGGGAGAAAAAATTAGTTGCTTTTTAATAAAATACCAACTGTTCTGTTATGTAAATTGATTTTAGTTTTCTAATAAGCAGAGACATATGCTGCAACCAGGCTGTGGACTAGCTTCTCCCCCCCCCAAACTTTTCTTTATTTCCACTTGAGAAATTATCCATGCATTTTTATTTAGGATTTAATGAGTTATCCTTAATCTAAATAATGCCCATGAAATTATTAATAATAATAATAATAATAATAATAATAATAGGACGAAGGCGAATATAGCAATTGTGCATACGCATTAACTACTTTAAATTTAAAAACTTGAAAAAAATCACTTCCAACTATTTTTGAAACGGACGACTTCTGATTTTGGGTCCATTAAGGCAAATTAAGAATCCCTATCTTCAATAGTAAAAATCTCTAGGCTGGCCACGATTTGCTTCGACTGTCCTCGAAAATTGCCAGCTAGACTTCGCAAGACAAAGACGACGTGAGTAGTTGGGTACATGGACGTCTCCCTTCTTGACTCTCGCATCATGTCATTATACCACGGTCAATCATAACTCCCGCCTGAGAGGACAGGCTACTTTGCGAACAGAATTGAGTTCTGTCGCAAGGAAACCATTTTATACTATAACAGTAGGCTAAAACGAAAACAGACAACAGTTTAGGAATAAATTTTGTTATTTATACATTTAATAGCAAAATGTTCTACATGAATTTACCTAGCTAGCCACAGAATACACCCATGTACATAGGTTACAATTTGAACTTTTCTTCTGAAATGTTGATTCATAAAATTGTTACTATTCAAAGATTATTAAAAACAAAAAGTGATTCTGGTGTGTCATGCCACCACATTGTACGCCATTAAAAAGGTTTGCATAAAGCTGACACGTTTGAGAAACCAACAGTGTTATAAACCTAATAATGCAAACAAATATTATTTTATCCGAGAGCGCCAGCTTTGCGATACCTTAACTCCAGCTTTAACCAAAAATGTTCCCTAATGCTCCCAAAATTTTCCCCCGCCTATTCCAACAGCAAACACACATTTGCGCCTTAATGTTTTCAGTAAAAGGCGCCCGAGGCAAGCGTTGAATGGTATTGGTCTATCGAGCCGGCCCTGCAGTTACAATACGTTCCCTTCTCCAATACTACCAACACTGCGCCACTACCTCTGCATGTGTAGACTCCATAAAGCAGAATTTATGACGTAGGTAATCTCTTTAATTTTATATCCTCTTTTCAGATTATATCTCAAAGTCAAGGTAACCGTGGTGTATGACACGTATTTTGCAGTTTACGAATATACACAAAATTACAAAGTGGCCAAATCAAAACAGATGACAATAGAAGAAGTGTTCCCATGTAACCATAGGTAACACGCAGTTTAAAATAAAGTTTTTGACATATACGGAATATTGATAACATAGGCTTGTTTCTAAACCCATGACGAGTGTTATAATAACCGATATACTTATTAGAGTGTATTATAGCCTCCAATTTTACAGCTGTGTCGTAACTGTATTGATGACGTAGCCTAGCATGCAAAAGCATAAATAAGTGAAGAACTTAGCAAACTTCTAATCAACCAAGTAATATTATATTGTACTATTATATTAATAGCTTTGTTCACATTGTGTTAAATGTGGACATTGTTTCCCTCTCGTTTCCTCTTCTCCTTTTCTCGGCCCATCTCAATCTCTCCCTTCTTTCACTATGTCTCGTTCGGTTCCACTCGCTTTCCACTTTCTCCTCTTTATATTTCGCCCATTTGAGTAACACATGCTGCATAAAAACAACGTAAAAGGAAGCAAATTTTGCATAGATAAAATTTACTAAAAAGTTTTAAAAATTATTTCTATACTTATTCTACAACAAACTATTCTCGCAAGAGCTTATTCTTCTACTTCATGCTAATCGAGATAAACATTAGCAGAAATTGTATTATTTATTTCCTTGTAGGCTAAAGCGAAAAAGGAAATAAGGGGTTGCATTTGGCTAAAGCGATAGTATAATCTTAAGGGCTGGTCGCTACGCTGAAATTGTATAAATTGTATTATTTCCTTATAGGCTAAAGGGGAAAAGGAAATAAAGGATTGCTTTTGGCTAAAGCGAGTAGGTGTCTCAATACGCGGAAAGCAGGTTCGTGCAATACATTTCTGGCAGATTTCGTACCAGTGTTGATGTTATCCGTTAACTAAGCGCAGAAGGAAGCTATACATTAAAAAAAAAGTTTTTATTTATGAATGCTTTTTAATTACAGTGGTTCTCAGCGTCCCACTCCATTTTGGGCGTGAAAGACCGCTTAATTTTGCTCAGAGTCCTCCTCTTTATCACACTAGAGGTTCTTTTACATGCCGTAAGTCTACGACACGGAACCAACAGTTTTACTTCCCTTCCGAAGGAAGCCATGCTAAGGATTTTTACGCCTGAAAAAATCATCATCCTCCGCCGGGTTTGAACGTTTGAAACAATAGGAACATGAGGTGGAACTTCACGCAAAGAAGTAGATACCACCACCACCACCACTCAAAAACTTGATACGGATATTTCACCGGAAATAGGTGTTTTGAAACTCTCTGAATCCGAAAACACACATTTAAAAAGCCAGTGTTTGTATAGACAGCGAAAACTTCAATACTGAACTTGGTATTTAAATTTAGCATCTCCCAAGGATGCGACATGAAGAATTTCAAGAAAATACAGCCAATCCAAACTACCCTTTACATGGAAAAAAATTTCGAAATTTTTATTTTGTCAAAATGGTCTAACGATTTTTATTAAAATACAGTACGTTAAAGATATTTACTTGATAAATAAAATGTATGTCTTGAACTTCCAGAGAAAGGTCTTGAAGTGTCCTTCGTTCTGAATTATTCATAATTGGTAAACCATTAAGAGATAGACAAAAAGTTAATATACGAAATGTAGACCTCCTCAAAACAAATTTTTGTCCTCAATTTATATAGGACGTTAAGCTACTTTTATATAAAGTAGCTTAACACCCTTTAACCTGGTTGAATTGGTGAAATGTGGGTCAAATGATCTCGGGGTCCATGGAACTTAAAGTTACTCGACATTCGTCTTCTCAGGATAAGGGAATACCCAGGGAGTTGTTTCCGAGATATTCATTGTTATTGGTTTCAATTTTAAAATACTTATTTTTCTTAAATAGGAAACAGTGCGAGTTCCTTTTGTGTTACTACTGGTCATGCAGAGAAGCGAATTTCAATAACAATCGCATAACGACAGTTTTTAAAATATTTGACCATCGTTTTAGCATAGGACATTCCCTTAGTTCCCTTATATTTATAAGGAATTAAGTAATAATATTATTCTAATGCTTATGCCGATTAACATAGAGTATAAAGAAGAATCTTTTGCAAGGAGTTTATTTGTAGAAGTGGTAAACAAAGCCAGATCAATGGAACACATCAGGATTAAATACGTCTAACCATGACCTTTAACTTTTATGGTCATATCAAGGGCTTTGTTTTAGAAATAACTGCTGGTGTTTTGTCGCTAAACTGTAGGTTTCTTCTTTTACACACACACTCTCTCTCTCTCTCTCTCTCTCTCTCTCTCACAGCATACTTCCAGACTGTGGGGGATAGGGAATGATTACAGTTAAAGAAAAATTCCCCACCCCAGCTAGGAATCACACCCGGGTCTCTAGGTGAGCCAGAAGGTCAGGAACCTTACCCCAGAGGAAGTAAGAATATTATAGTGGCAGGTAATAAACCCAAGATTTCAGTGGGGCATCACAGAAGATACAAGGACCTCTTAAAAGTTCAGTATTCAAAACATTTTGGAAAGTTGGTGTACATTAAGGAAGGGTACGAGCATTCAATTGGATCAACTATCTGTCAAGTGCTGATGTATTTCAAATGAACTAAAGCGGTATGGCAACAGTGCGATAAATTCTGATGTAATTTGAACCTTGCATTATACCCATAACTTAGTTAAGAAACCTAAATTTCACTAGATGAAAACATTACAAATGATGCAAAATGGCTAGTTCTATTCACGAACAAAATTCCAATGCCTGCAGAAATAATAGTAATAATAATAATAGTAGTAATAATAATAATAATAATAATAATAATAATAATAATAATAATAATAATAATAATAATAATAATAATAATAATATGCGTTCAATGGTGACATTTACACTTTAGTGCGGAAAATAACTATCAGAGAAACGTTTTAGTTTCTGTATTTATTTGGGGTTTAGAAATAAATGGTGTTCTATGGATATTGCCTCATTACATGATCAAGAATGTGGTAACCCCCAATTATGAGCGATTCTGTCATACGGACAAAGAAAAATTAGAAACTGAGCAGGAAATGAATGTGGTATCAGTGGATAAACATGCACACTGGTGCTGCAAACTAATCAATGTGTAACATTTCTGATTGGAAGAAACTTCACTAGCTACTAGGAATCGAACACTAGTTCACTAGCTGAAAATCAAAACATTAATTTGCCTGCTAGAGTGGACGAAGCAGGAATGCTATAGTACATAATAAACGTCAAAATGAAGTGAGAATGACCCACTTGTTGGAAGCCTTAATCTCTCCCAACCTCTAGGGCTGCTCACCGGCTCTAATGGGATGACTACCTTTTTACATAATTTATAACTTGCTCAGTGAAGGAAGCTTTGAAGGGCAGCAATCTCATCCGATGTTGTAGTTTATCTTAAATAAGGCAGCAACTTCCGTTGGAAATTATCTCACAGGTCGTATTTTCATATTATAAGGGGAGTATGGTCTCTCTCCTGTTATTGACAAACTATCGGTGCTTCATTTACGGAAAAAAATTAGCTCAAATTCATAAAAATGTTCTAAATTAAATTTTTAAATTTCTAGTATAAAATTTAAATCTGCCGTATATAATTTTAATTCCTTTTTATCACGGGATTATACTTTAGAAAAACGCATTAGTTTTAAAAAATGTACTCCTAGCGCTACCTACAGAGGCGCGCGCGCACACACACACACACACACACACACACACACACACACACACACACACGGTGTTTCAAAACGACACCAAACGAAGATGTGGACCTTGTCGGTCATACCGTACATTATACGTGAATAACATTTTCAGCTCTAAATTTGATACATACAAAAACTGCCATAAAATCACCATGGATTACGCAGTCGTACATAACCAAATGGCACGTTCCTGGCCCACTCCAAGAGAGATGCCCGTTGATAGCGAAGGTCTCAGTCGCGTGGTGTAGGGGTGGTTTGATAGACTCGGCCGGCGCGGCATAGGTCACCATAGTAATGGAAATCGAGGCATGTGGGTTTTGTTATGTGTTTCGTATAACACGTTCTGAGGTTATTTACGTGGCGTATGACAACCGTTGTTCCTTCGCTGCCTAATCCCAAATTTGTGCTATTTTTAAAACACACATAAAACTTTAAATAGAAGAGTTTGAAAGTTGCGACATCAAGTTTCAGACAAGTCAAGTGTAAGCTAATAACTGCTAACTTTGTTTGGTGTCGTTTTGAAACAGCCTGTGTGTGTGTGTGTGTGTGTGTGTGTGTGTGTGTGTGTGTGTGTGTGTGTGTGTGTACATTTTAATCTTCATGAACTCTCTCTCTCTCTCTCTATCTATATATCTATATATATATATATATATATATATATATATATATATATATATATATATATATATACATACGGAGTTCATGAAGATTAAAATATATATACACACACACACACGAGGTACGTCCAGAAAGAAAGTTCCGTTTCAATTTATCTCCGCTGCAGCGCTGCGATCGCAGTTCCGCACATGCGCGGTAGATGCTCTGTATCAAGGAGAAGAAACGTGCGCCATTTTGAGATAGCTGTCAGCCACATACGCTTTGTTGTGCTTGTTTACAATGTCTGTGTTGATTGAAAATTCCGCCGCTTGTGAAATCAGATCTGTGATTCGTTTTCTGAATGCTAGGGAAGTGAAACCAATTGAAATATATCGGTAAATTTTCGAAGTTTACGGACAAAATGCGATGAGTGATTCAATGGTGAGAAGATGGGTCCGACAGTTCAATGAAGGTCGTAGTGAAGTGCACGATGACGAACGAAGCGGGCGTCCATCTTTGGTTACAGAAGAACTAGTACACGCGATTGATGACAAGATCCAGGAAAACCGCAAAGTTTACAATTAGTGCTCTCGCTATGGAATTTCCCCAAAGCTCACGATCACTAATTCATGAAATTGTTACCGAAAAACTGAAATTTCGTCAACTTTGCTCACGTTGGGTATCAAAGATTCTTACTAAGCAACACAAAACAAAACGGATGGGTAGTGCACTTCAGTTTTTAACTCGTTATGATGAAGACGGCGAAGAATTTCTGACACAGATAGTCACAGGAGATGAGACTTGGGTTTCTTACGACACCCCTGAAAGTAAGCGGCAATCAATGGAATGGAGGCACACTTCATCCCCAGCAAAGGCTAAGCTGAAACAAATCTTGACACCTCGAAAAATGATGTGCACAGTGCTCTGGGACTGGAAAGGCATCTTACTCATTGATTTCTTACCGCGTGGTCAAACAATCAAAGCAGATGTTTATTGCGAGACACTTAGGAAATTGCGCCGCGCAATACAGATTAAGCGCCGAGGATTGCTGTCAAAAGGTGTTTTTCTTCACGACAACGCACGACCACACACTGCAAATGTGACGAAAGACCTCCTACATGTTTGACCATCCTCCGTACAGCCCTGACCTCGCTCCGAGCGACTTTCATCTGTTCTTACATCTCAAGTCTTTCCTTGGCGGTCAACACTTTAACAATGACGAAGAGCTGAAAGAAAATGTTTCCAACTTTTTGAAGACACAGGCGGCAAACTTCTATGAAGAAGGTATACAAAAACTTGTGCCACGCTATGACAAATGCCTGAACATTTCGGCAGTTATGTGGAAAAGTAGTTTAAGAGTTGTAGAATTTTGTGCAATAAATAATTATTCTGTATCTGTACACAATTTAATTTTATTACCAAACGAAACTTACTTTCTGGACGTACCTCATACACACACACACACACACATATATATATATATATATATATATATATATATATATATATAGAGAGAGAGAGAGAGAGAGAGAGAGGGGGGCTAATTGTAAATGGAGCGTTATTTACGGACGCTTTTAACTACTGTGGTTCTCAGCGTCCCATTCTAAATAGGGTGTAAAACACCGCTAAATTTTGCTCTTCATCAGGCTTGAGGCTCTTTTACGTGCCGTAAATCTACGGATCTAAGGATTTTTACATCCGAAAAAATCCATCGTCCTCCGACGGGTTTGAACCCGCGACCTTGCTATATGAAGTTAGCATGGTAACCATTACACCAAAGAGAGCGACGAGAGAGGGGCATCAGAAGGTTCTTAATCATGTTAAGCAAATGACAAATGTGAAGGTTACGCGAGACAGTGGCCAGAATGAAATTGTGGGAGGGACCACAATCCGAAGGTTTTTTTTTTTCTTTCTTTTTTTAAAATAAGTTCCGGAGTCTTGACAGGGCGGTATTCCCTCTTCTTTTCCCTAACATTTCCTTTATTTTTCTATTTGATAACCGCTTCGATTTTTTGCTTCTAATACACACACATTTATACACAAACAAGCATGCCCAAGGCGGAACTTGAACCCACGATCCCCTGCGCCACGAAGCACCAAAGCGAGTCACTTGAGTCACCGCGGCCACGGAGACCGGCGATCTCGGCGTTCAGACAAGGATGATTCCGCGATGATGCTGCCATTTCGCTTCTGCAGGACGGTTATAAATGGACACTACCCGTTCCTTCCGCCGGGGTGTGGTTCCTCACGCTGATACCGGATTCAATCCAGATCAGAAGCATCAGCGTTATCTCTTCGCTAACGAGACGGACATTAAGGGTAAATGCAAATAAAAATAAATAAAACGTATTTAAATGAAAATCAAAGTAGTATCATTTGCGTATTCTATTCAGTATGGAAGATGACCTTTTATCATCCTTGAGCATATATATATATATATATATATATATATATATATATATATATATATCTGCAACAAATTATTTTTAAAAGCTTATGCTTCCATTTATTTCCTGCTAATCGAGAAAAAATTAGCAGAAATAGACGTATTACTTGCTTCCTGTAAGTAGAAGCGAAATAAGGAAGTACCATAAGTTAAAGCGATAGTCAAAGGCTGGTTGCTATGTGACTGAAGTTCCTTTGTATGGACAAGAGTTCACAAAGTCCTGTATGAGAAAAGTATAAGTTTTTTATAGCTGAAACCAAAAACAATCACCTCCACGAAAAAAACGTATATAACATAAATTGTGTGTTTTATAGTGCTCTACATTTGTTGTGTGGTAAGTTTTTGTCCATCTCTTACGGTTTAGCAGTTATCCAAAATTCCGTAAAATTGACCCAGCATAAAGTAGTCTTCAGAGGCTATTCCCAGAAAATTCAAAATACATTTTATTTGTCAGGTAAATATCTTTAATATACGATATTTTAATCAAAATCGTTAGCCATTTTTTAGAAAATCAAAATTTTCGAAAAAAGTTCTATGTAAAGGGTAGTTTTGTGTGGGGGGGATTTTTCTCAAAATCTTCGTGTCGCATCCCTGGGAGATACTTGGTATTTTACCGACTTTTCGTTTTCGAGTTATCGTGTTCTCAGACACTCGGACACACATGGACCTTTTTCTGAAAATACTTTTTTTGGATACAGGGGACCCTAAAACATGTATTTCCGGTGAAATCTCGGTATCGAATTTTTTGGTGGAGTGCAATACCTTCTCTATACACTATGTACATAGTACGTATAGAGAAAGTAATAAAAAAAAATCGAAGCCCGCCTGGGTAGTGTGGTGATTGAGTGTCTGCCTTGCATTCAACAGCTCACGAGTTCGAATCTCGTTTAGAGTAAGTTACCCACAAGGTTATTTTCGGGGTTTCCCCTTATCCTGAGAATACGAATGTCGGAACCCCGAGATCATTTGAGCATCACTTTACCAATGTCATTTATCGTCTGACATGAACAACCAGGTTAAATAACGTTAAGCTTAAAAAAAAGTGTAGTTTTTAAAAACAAACTTTTTTAATATTACTGCATTTTAAATGAAGATATTATATTTAAAACAGTTTTTCAAATATTTCCCAGAGGAGAATGAAAGATAATATTTTCTGTATGTTTAATACATTTTGAACTAGAACAATCTGCAACTTTACTATTATTATAAGCTTTTGAAATCTGTCTCAGTTGAATCTGCATCGTTAACCACGCATATTACACAACATAACGTTGTAAGTCAGAAGAAATTCACTTCGCCTGTTTATGGCACTTATGGCTTGTTTTCGAAACAGCGGATTATCAGTTACAAAGTGGCTCACTTTACTAATGCCGATTATCTTATTTTCACATCGAATGCGACAAGAATTTGTCGTGAAATATTCTCAAATACGAGGGCGGATCGAAAAGTAATGCACAATATTGTTTCCTTCTGCCTTGGTATTGCAGTTTGAAATGTTGCAATTTCACAGCAGTTTCAAGTTATCACAGCAGATGATATTTTTTGTTCACGTATAGCTCTAGCGAGAGAAGTGTGAACTATGCAACAAAGATGGCACGCATGTTACTGTCGTCCACGTCTGAAGAGCAGAGAGGTGTGGTTCGATATTTGTGGGAATAAACCGAGGGAAATTCACAGGGACATGCTTGCATGTATGGGGGTGATTGTATGGACTATAGCAATGCCTCCAGGTGGCGTGCATTTTTCTAAGAAGCCCGTGTGGACCTTAGTGATTCGCCAAGCAGAATATAAGACACATTTAGACGGCAATTTTGAACGACGTGTGCAACTGCGAACCTTATCGCAACAGTTCAATAGTTCCTATGGGGCAGAGTAAGATATTGTACGTGACACGTTGAAATTTCGCAAAGTTAGTGCTTGCTGTGAGTCTTGCTGTGAGCCTAAGAACCTAATAGAGAACCACAAGGGCCAGCGAAAGGTGACAAGCTCGGATCATCACTGCAGAAGGGCATGACATTCTGAAGGAATCGTCACTGGTAATGAGCATCCCACTACACGCTCGAAACAAAGCAGGCAAGTATGGAGCGGAAACATGCTGGTTCCTAGTAAAGAAAACAATTCAAAGTGACTGTCTGCTAGGAATGTGCTTGTGACAGTGTTCTGGGATATGCATGGTGTTTTAATGGTGAATTTTGCTGAACACGGGACCACTGTGAATGTTGCAGACTACATTAAAACGTTGAAGTTGCGTCGTGACCTTCGTGACAAACGCCACAACATTAATGCTGCCGATGTCAAACTCCTTCATGACAAAGCTCGCCCTCATGTTGCTGCTATTCTTCGTCAGAAAATCACCAAATTTGGTTGGGAGGTGTTCCAGCATCTACCCAAGTCCGGACCTTGCACGTCGGACTTTCGTCTCTTTGGTCCCATGAAGAAATTCCTGGCCAGCCAACGCTTTGCGACAGATGCGGAACAGAAGTCAGCAGTCTGCAGATGGTTATACTCCAGGGAAACGGCCTTCTACGAACAGGGCATATTGAAACTGGTATCACGATGAGACAAATGTGTTGAGAAAGTTGGCGACTATGTCGAAAAATTGCTAAAAAGTTACAGATGACTTCACGGGATAGCAACCGAGTTAAATTGGAATCAGAGAAATCCAAGCTTTCGACTATCTTGACTCTGTGATCTTCGCCAGGGAAGGAATTCTTTGATCTCAATTTAAGACGGTTGCTATCCTGTGAAGTCAGAGGAAGTTTCGAATCTTTAATTAGCAAAAGTTGCCAGTACATTTGTGAGTTTTTTTTTGTTTTTTTTTTTGTTTTTAACTAATAAACATTTTTGTAAAAAAAAATTATTGTGTGTTACTTTTCGATCCGCTCTCGTAGAGAGTACATCATAGGACATTTGTTTTCATCTGTCAGAGTTCTAAATATACAAAGCACCTCATGTTGAAGAAGTTAGACATCCTTCACTTAATGAAAGGAGATCTTGAAGCGGTAAACGTGGTATAGCTCGCACTGTTGGATTATTCCATTGGACTGTTTTGAGAACATTAAAAGAAGTTCTCATTGTTTTCTGTTCTTATCTTGCTCTAATCAGGTATTCAGAGTTTTATAATTCACAACGGAAGGAAGTATATTCGTGTAACTTCGGTTATTCAAGGTTTTATTGTATAAATAATTATTCCTATTATTTTGTTTTATAGTCGGCTTACCCTCACGCGTATGTAGGACGTACAACCCCCTAAATATTTAAATATTTTGTTTAACGTCCTGTCAATTGCTAGGACCAAATCAGCGCCGTAGTGTGCCGTAATTTCGTCCCGCAGGAGTTAACATACCAGTAATCTGACATGGGTTTATTGCTTTTAAGCACACATAAAAACCATCAGTTTGGACCCGGTTTGAATCCGCGACCTTGAGTTCAGAAGACCAGCGCCTAACCAACTGAGCTACCCAGACCGACAATACCCCCTAGGACTTACAAGCGGGTGCCAGGGGTCAGAAGACTGTCGGGGAGCCAACGTCACGTATCCATAAAATGAAGAACCTGAAACAAGTGGTCGGCCAGTAGCCAGTCAGGAGCGAAAGGAAGACGATGATATGAAATGAAAGCGAAATGCATGATACGAAAGGCGATGATAGAGCATTTGGTGAAATGAGTGGTGGGGGAAACCGAAGGACCCGGAGAAAGCCCGTTCCAGACACCGTTTCGTCCACCACAAATCCCACATATGGGCGCGTGGGATCCTACTCGGGCCGCCTAGGTGGGAGGCGAACGGTCTAACCTCTCTGCCACGGCGTCGCACCTATTAATAATTGCAAATGCTTTTTCAGGTCCACATTTCAAGTTATATTTAGGTTACGTTAAAATCATGAGACGTTTTCTGTTAATTGCATATCGAAAATGTGTATAGTAGCAAAATCTGATGAATTAAAAGTTAACTTGTTGAACGTAAACTGAACCTGTTGAATTTCATTGACCAAAGAATACCGATGAAATCAGACACCATCGCGATAAGACCAAACTGTTATAGCGACGTTAGAAAACAATTTAAAAACACATAGGTAATATACTTTCTAAACATACCACATGTATACTTTATATTTTTTTGCTATATTTTATTTCCTTTTTTCTTTTATTCTTTCCTCTTTGTGTAAAACAATTTAGAAACTACGGTCAACTTTTTCTTTTAAGACCCTATTCTTGTAGGTACACCAGTTCAACGGGAAAATTTGAGAAACGAAAACGCACTTTTATCAATGTTAAATAATATATCTGTTTACCATACATCCCAGCAATAATCATCATTTCATGGTCATTAACTCACACAGAATGCAACGAATTTACTTCTCTCATAATAATGAGACACTTACCGTCGCTATGCAAGCTGGCCCGTATTTTCTACAGCATTACAAAATTGAATGTTACCGTACCAATTAAAGCGATGGAAAAACACAGTCGTATAGGCTTGTTTAAAATACATCCAGTCAATGTCACCAAATGTTTCAGAAGAAAATAAATTAACACCGATTATGCAGTGTAGCAATTTCACAGCGTTTTTGTTCACTTAGAAAACAGGAAGCATAAACCATCCTAAGGCTTTATCGCCAACATTAGGCATGTTAAATTCCTCAGCCGTGAACAAAAACATGTCTTTTAAGTTGAAGGCATCGATGTTCGATGTGATGAGCAAATGTTTCTCGGCGAGTGAGGTAGTATGTATTGCGATTAAGCGACTGCATAGTCGAGATGGCAAGAATTGAGCCACTATTGCGGGCAAGTTTGCCAAAAATGATAAATCGCTCAACATAAACTACGATAAAATTTTATTCTGGTCATTCATTGCACTTCCAAAACTAATTATATAATTCAAGAATAGAAACAAAAGTAGCATGCATTATTGTATTTAAAGCAAGCCCGAGAGGACACGCGGACAAAGCCGGACATTTTTCTAATATTATGGCAAGAGGGTCTTTGCGGCCTTTACTGTGTTTTTCCTTAATTTCTCCATAGTTGCATGGGCAAACCAGTTTGCATAAGACACGTACTTTAAACTGGCGTAAATGTCGCCTTAATTAAATGCGTATATAATGAGCATTATAATTGCCAAACTATCAAAAATGAACAGCCATTGAGGTGTTGAACAAAGTAGAGGGAGAAAAAAAAAACAGTAATACTACAAGAAAGTTGCTTGACATATGTCGTACATTCCAATGGGCTCTACTACTAGCTTTTCTATGTTAAGTCTTTTTATGCCTACATGTTTTATACGCTCAAGTACACTAACCCTTTCGAACTTTTTATAGAACATCCTTTTATTTTGAGAGGATTTAAAGAATTTCAACATATGTATTTTTGATAAAAGTTAGGTATAGGAACGTTTGGATGCAGGGTCTTACTTACTATATCAATAAAGGACAAAGCTAGTAAAAATGCTAATTTTGAGCGTTGCGGTACTAATATTTATTGCTGACAAAAACCGAGATTTTGATGATATGACTCGTTAACTGCAGAGGTTCTACTGCATTTCTTCGTTTCACATTTTGTCTCGTTCCCTCGTTTTCTCATTCCATTCGTATTTCCCTCCCTCTCCCACTCTTCCTCTCAACACACTTTTCACCTCGCTCTCCTTTGTTATTCTCTCCCCTCTCTAATTTTCTATCTCGAGCGTAATGTGAGGTTTTAGGAAACATTAACATTGCTTTACCAATTTAATGCTACATTCACAATGAAATGCAAGCGCAAGAGTTTGGACTCTATTATTTAATGTAAGCATTCACATAGAAACACGCAAGACGCAATGCAACGCAAGAGTTTGCAAACTCCAAACTTTATCCTTGCGTTGTATGCAAAGAGGAAGAATTCTGCTTCTTTTCCCTATGCATTGCCAATGAATTCAACAACAAACGATTGCACTGCAAGATTTTGCAGGACAGTTTCCTTGCGAATCCTTTGATTTAATGGATGTAACATTCATCTCATAATAAGACGCAGAGAGATAATTCTTAGTTCATTAAATGTATAGCTTTATCAGTTTCTGCAGTTGGGATGCTTGTACTATTTTCAATAATTTTGAAAGAGCAATTATTGTGACGTCACTGCTACGAGCGTCAGTTGTTAGTATGTAATGTATTTATTTGTAAAAGATGGGTGAATTTTCTTATGTGGTGTTGTTGGTTATGTTATTCAGTTTGTAACTTGGGGAGCGCTTGGAAGATATTCGCATGTAACTTGCGGATCTAGAAACCCGCGACAACTTGATTGCATTATGAATGGTGTATCCTCGAGTCTGCGCTTGCATCTCATTGTGAATGTAGCATAACAGACAGTAGGAGCAAATACTGTACAACAGTACAGTCTCTTCCTAGCGGTACCCCCCTCCTCCTACTAATAGTAGTAGTAATAATAATGATAATAAGTTAAAACTTCTTAAACACTCACCATTAAAAATAGCAAAACGGCCAGAAACGTTATTCTGATAAACTTTTAATCAACACTTTTCATAAAAATAAATAATTTAGCATTATATTTAGACATTTTTATTCTGCGCTTGGGTCATTAAATGTCATACAGCACATTTTCTAAGCAGGATCTTAAGTGCGATTACATGAGCATTTATATAACATTTGGATCCACCATCACCATTGCAAAAAGACAATTTTTTTTCCACTCGTGGATCCAACCATTCTTTCAATACGAAAATTGGCAGAAAAATCCCGTTTGAAGTTTGTTGCATCTATTGGTATTAACTATGTTTTCATTCTGTCTCATTCCTACAAGTGCGCAGGAGCGGCTTATCATAGGAATCCTTGAAACCCAAAATATGCTGCGAGGTCAACGGGGAACACATCGATCTCGTTGAATTATTAATGTGAAGGGATCGACGAGTAGTTCTCTGGCAACACGGACTACTATAGGCATTTTGCCGTAAATTTAAAATTTATACAATATCCACAACTCAACAAGCTGTGGCGTTCCTGATGCGATTATACGGGGATTCTTGGTGGCATCCTTTAGCCTCTTTCCTTCTCTTCCTGCCATTTGCCAAGTTTCTTAGCGTTAAATGGAGCAATAGTTTAAACGAGCACAACATCATTAGCAATTTATATCTATCACCTAATGGAGAATCACATCCCGACCAGAAATCGGACTTGCATCCGCAGGATGTTAAAATACTGAATAATTTTACCAAATATGCATTTGACAATCTGGATAAAGCTGCGGCATCATGGGATTACTTCTAAAGCATGATTGTGAGGCAAAGGTCCGATATTCTTATAACTAGAGCTCTGATACTGATGACATATCATCCTTTAATTGTTGCAACATATGATTTGCTAACGTGTAAATCTTTATAAACGCATAATAAAAACTATGAAAACGCATAATACATCATTTGTCATTGTATTCCTTATTCGATTACAGGGCCCTTTTTCGATTTTACGGCATTATTTTGTCATTTTCGTGTCCTTTTAGTAATTTTCTTGCATTTACATCGAGTTTATAGATTATTTATATTACTGACCTTTTATTTACGTATAGCTTCAAAAATTTAACTGAGAAATAACAGCTTTCTACACTCTTTACTTAAATTCTTAGGGAAAAACGCGCATTCCTAATTTTAATGATTAATCTGGATATGACTGCCTGTTGGTGGAGGTGAGTAATGTAACTAAGTTACAAATTCATCTCCAAAACTAGGGCAGAGATAGGTCATTTTTCACTTTCTCACGTTAATGGGTGCGAATAGTAAGGATTGATATTGTCCTTACGCTTATGTCAGCCATGTGTGTTAAGTTCTCTTAATTTCCAGTGAATTCTGTATATTTTTAGAAGTGAAAACTGTAGCAGTAACTCTTTTTGACTTCTCGGATTATATAATATTCACTGGGAACTTCACAGCTGACAAGACATAAGAGTAAGATCACAGCAATCTTACTGTTTGCATATTCATTAGTAACCAAGTATATTTTTAAAATTTTAGTCATTTTATAGATTATCAAAATTCGGGTCCTGCTTATAACAATGCAATTGGGCTACTGTTGCTGCTACATCACAATGCGTTTGCCCTATGTTCACTATAGGAGAAATTCTAAACCCAATTTAAAATTTCTGCTTAATGACTGCTCCTCGGAACTAAAATGGAGATATTGTTTTCGAAAGGCATTTGATTCAACATTGAAGACTGGCAACAACAACAGATGTCTGCGAGACTTCAGAATGTTAAGAAAAAAATTCTAATGCTGCATTCACATTAGTTTCTGTACTTATTATACAACCAGCTATTCTAATAAAGTAGTAGTTCTATCGATTTCTTATTAATTGATAAAAATAATTATTATGCATGTACTTATTCGATATAAGCATACAACACACTAAAGCGAGTCGCTGTGTTAAGTTTCTGAGGGAAAAAAACTGATAGCAACTTACTATTTGAAAAGGTATTGAAAAACTGAAACCATTAACAAAGAATGTCTCAGAAACGGTTAAAGCCACAAAACATTGACAAATGGTGCCCTTTAATCAGATCTACATTTTTTGTAGTAAACTTTAAACTTTCTTACCGTTATCAGTATATAAAACTCACAGAGTGAAGAAGGCTTCACAGGCTTTTCCCAGAAAATTCAAGATTTAATTACATCTTGTTTAACAAGCAAATATCTTAAAACATAAACCATTGTAATCATAATGGTTAGAGTCATTTTGAGGAAATCGAAAATAAGAAAAATGTTTCCATGCAAACGAAAGTTTGGAGTGGGAGACTTTCATCTTCAAAACGCATCATTGGAAGACATTGAATTTATTGGTATAACAAGATCGGTATTTAAGCGACTTTTCCTTTTTGAGCTATGTTGTTCACAGATGTACTTTTTTTTCTATAGGTTTTTTTTTCTGGATTCAGTAAAGTTAATAACATTTTTTTTTCTTCGGTGAAATGCCGGTATCAAATGTTTGGATGGAATGCAATATTTCCTCTACTTACTATAGGCAAGCAATAGAGAAAGCAATGAACAATATAATGTTGGTATTATATTCACATTATTTATCAAATATAATTTCAGTAACTACTATATAAATTATTTATTCAAAAACAGTTTAGCTTGTGAAACTAATTTCAAATATTTCTAGAAAGGCTTTGAATGTACATTTGAAGTCTATGCGCAAGCATTCAGAATGATACGTCAAAACCCAGTATCTCAAGCTAAGAGATTATTTGAAACAAGGCATGCAGTCAACGAGATCTGTATCTCTCTTAGCTTTTCCTTGTGGTTTTCCAGGTTTACAATATTATTTTAAATGCAGTATAAACGACGAATTTAGATATTATTCAAGGTATAAACTTATTTTATGTTAATAGCTCAGGCATATATTCCTTTTAAAATCGTTTTATTTTTGAGAGAGAGAGAAAGAGAGAGAGAGAGAGAGAGAGAGAGAGAGATAGCAAAAACCCTTTAGTTTGGAGACTTTTTTTGAAAATACCCACTAGTATCCTTAAAGGTATCTAGCTCACATATAAATTCGGTATTTACTGGCCTTTTGCGTTTTATTTCTGTTGGTAAAAACAGAAAAGTTGACAGGCGCATACATATTTGGGAGAGCAATTAATGCAATTGTCATTTTATGCAAATTCAGCAATATATATTTCAATATAAATCAGGTAACGTACTTTCAACGTAACTCTCGAGCAGTTTTCACCCTCTACTGCATGAACACACACCCATATCCACCCACACAAGGATGGAACATATGCCAAAGGAACCTTTAAATGGCGAGGTTGCATTTATTCGTCCTTCCCCAACAGAAACTACTCGACTTATGAAACTGCATTAATGTTTTTGCCCATCTACGATACGGCACATCTACTCAATTTAGATTTTAATACACTTGAAATGTGTAAATGCAGATCCATTTGGATACTCTTGTACTAGCCACAGGTTACAAGGTTCCCTTCTACGTCTACCTATCCCTAGAGTAACCTACATTTCATATATTATTTTGAAACGCAGTATCAAAACTAAGGGGAGGAGAGAATGATGGATAGTGCTCACAGAAACACCAAACTTCCATGTTCATAGCGGGATTCGAACCAGCGATCCTTTAATAGAAAGTCAACGCCAAACCCTCCACGACCACGGCTAAGGCCGGCAATACTTTTTATTCATCGGAACTATGAGTTTTTTGGAAACAGATTGCGTGCGCACTTTCTTAAATATCCAATTGTAATCTTGTAAATAACTTAACTTCTCATATACATTATGCGAATAAATTTTGTAATTCAACATGCCCCAAGCATTTAATTAATAAGCGAAGTACTTGCCTTGCTTGAATTTAGGCTCCAATAGAATCCCTCCGCTTTGGGGAGTAATTACGATGTCATATCGCATTAAAGCGACCTAAATAAGTAATCCCTTTGGTCATTCTTGCGTGAAAAGGTACACCCACAAAGTGCACACAATTTCTTTTTCTTCTCTCCCTGTTTCTTAAAATGTCTCTACACTACTCACTTTGAATCAAAAATAGAAATAGAGCCTCCTACTATAATAATGCAATCGTGTAGAGTTTTTGTTCGTCTCTTTTGACTTACCATTCATACAAGATTATACAATAATTCATTTAATGAAGATGATTTTACGTGCTATTTGCAAATATCTTAAAAATATCGTAAGAGGAATTAAAGACAAAAATATCAAAACATTTCCATATAAGGGTAGACTGGAATGGGGGCTTTCCTTGAAAATCTTCCTGAATGCCACTTTCGGTAGTTATTCTACATTTACAATTCCCTCTCGCACGCTCTCCCCCCTCTCTCCCTCTCTCTCTCTCTCCTTTCCTCTCTTTCAAACAGTTTTTGTTGGAAAAATGAATTTGGGTTCAGGGAACCTCAAAACATGCATTTCTTTTTAAATCTACCTTCATTTACCTACCAATATGTTTGTGATAAACAGTTAAAAATTACCATAAAATTATGACATCGACAACGCCAATTCCACCCCCCCCACAAATGACAATTCCCAAAGAAAATAAAACGAAAAATGCAATTCCTTACGCGGAGCCACATTTTGAAAAAGTACATTACTAACAGTAATCTCCACAGATGCAATTTACTTCGCATTAGCTCTCCTATACTCTCTGCCTTTGACATGCTAAACATTCGAAATTAACCGAAGCAATATTCATGAGAAAACACTTGCTACGCGGGGATGGGCAAGTACGAGTATGTCCTCGAACAGAATGAGGAACGGTGAAGAAAGAATGGCGTTTTAACAAGTCTCTTGAGAGTGAAATACTTTCAGAAGTGCACAATAAAACCCATTCATTGACAAGATTAACGCTGGGACTTTTGCCCAATATCAAATTAAGCAATGTAATTGTTTTTCTTGTCGAGACCGTCTGGCGTCTACTGCTTCGTAGAGCAGTCAGTAAACCTCCACCACAAACGAGGCCAGATGCGGGTGGGGAGAAGTGATGTACGTTCGACCAAATAACTTCTGAGAAACCATACAACTTCAGTTATTCTTAATCGATAATCTGAAAAGTGAAAGAATTAAGACGTCAATTGCTTTAGCACTGGATTTTCTGCACAAAACATCTCTCCTGTAGTATTTAAATAAATTTCTTATTCCATTATGTATTACGTTGTTCATGTAGCATTTCTTCTTATACCTTCCTTACAGAAATTAATTTAGAAACATTCATATGGCTTTCAGCCACTGATTTATTTCTTTATTTTTAGTTTCTAAAGCTATTCTTGCAAAAGCATACTTTATTCCTACTTAATGTTAATCGAGGTAAACAAAATAGTTGTAAAGAAGATTGAAACGACAGTTAAAATGTTCAAAAAGCGGGGCCGCTATAGGTTGGATTTTAAAACATCTGATACAAGTGAATGCTAACAGCACTTCAAACATTGACAAATATTACAACATTTAACAAAAAATGTCTGGAAATGATTGATGCCAGAAAGAAGTATTTGATATAAAGCGAGTTTTAAAGTAATCTACTTTTTGTATAGAAAGGTTTTCTTTTTCTCTTTATGGCTTATCGTTTGTTGAATTCGCGATTATTCACAGAAAATTCAAGATATAGTATGCGCATCTTAACATGTGGTAGTTTACCCAAACTTGTCCAAGAAAGTAAAAATTAACAAAAAATGTTCCATGTAAACAATTATATGGCTTTTTTGTTTGTTAATCCTCTCCCATGTTTGCAACTTAGTATCATGCTGAACTTAAATACGAAGTTCGGGTTCATTTGACCTTTCATTTTTAGTTATGCTGCTGCTGCTGCTGCTGCTCTCTCTCTCTCTCTCTCTCTCTCTCTCTCTCTCTCTCTCTCACACACACACACACACACTTACTCACTTTGGATTGCGCAGAAAACCATGCATTTTCGGCGATATCCAATTCCTAGGTGAAATGCAATTTAAGTGCGTGCTAGAAAAATTTCTCTGGTTCTAAGGTCATTCGTGAGAAAAACTGAAGCCCAACCTCTCAGTGTTATATATTCAAACATGAGTCCAGACTTAAGTAACAATGGATATTTCAGAAACGGCTACTGCTCCGAAATATTGTCACATATTAATGAACTATATGTTTATACGAAAAGATTTCTCTCATAGTTATTCTTGCAAGCATACAATTCACCGAAAAAGACTTCACAGGCTATTCAGAGAAATTCTTATAGACATGTCACTTTTGAGGAGAAATAGCATTTCTTTTACTAAAATATAAATATATGTAATACATTTTTAAAATGAAATCAACACATCTCAAAATTAATTAAATTTAAATGTAATCACTGTAACATCAGAATGGGACAATCATTCCATGTTGAGTTGTTTGAATTTTCTGAAAAACTTGATCTTTGAATACCCACAACATGCCTGGTAGAAGAATAATCTGATATATTCCAATTCACGTGACTTTCTCTACATCTCTGTAACAAATTGTTAAAAAGGTTATCTTCTATTTATGACAATCGACATAAACATTAGCGAAATTGTCTTATATGCTTCCTTGTAAATAGAAGAGAAACAAGGGAATATCCTAGGCTAAAACGATAGTCAAATCTTTTAAGAGCTGGCTGCCATGTGATGGAAATCAGTTTTTATGCATGACCAGGAGAAAAGTGCGAGAAAAGTTTGAATATTTTAAATCTGAAGGGGGGGGAAAACTTTAAATATCCCAGAAATGGTCAATTCCACGACAAAAACGTATGTGACAAATGTGTGTGTTTAAACGAGATCTACATTTTTTGCGTGCTATGTTTTTGTCTATCTCTTACGGTTTACCAGTTAAGCAAAATTCATTCCGAATAAAGAGTTCTTTAGAGGCTATTCCCAGAAAATTCAAGATAAAACATTTTCCATGTAATATACGGTATTTTAATCAAAATAGTTTTAGTCACTTTTGAGAAAATCAAAATTTTCGGATTTTTTTCCATGAAAAGGGTAGTTTAGAATGTTTTTTCCCGCTCCTGAAAATCGTGTCGCATCCCTGGAAAAAACTTAAATACCACTTGGTATTTTCCCCACATTCGTTTTTGAGTCATCGTGTTCAGACACAAGGACCTTTTTCTAAAAATGCTATATTTGGATACAGGTGACCCTAAAACGTGTATTTCAGCTGAAATCTCGGTATCGAATTTTTGGGTGGAATACAATACCTTCTCTATACACTACGTACATAGTACGTGTAGAGAAAATAAATGTAGTTGTTCACCGGACTTTCCGTTTTTATTATGTTCTTTATAAGGGTCAATCAGACGAGCTTGCCTTCCCCTCTTCCCCTTCTTTTTTGTGGGGGGACACCACAATTTTTATATCCGTTGAAATCTGCAAGTACAAATTTTGGGTCAAATGCATTGCATGTCTAATGAGATACTTTCAATCGACATTCTCTTCCATGACAAATTCGCTTAATATCATCCGTTGTATGTTATAGTATTCACATAAAGTACCTATTATTCCATGCAGATTTCATAATGATGTTCAACTATTTGCTTAGTCACAGATGCTGAAATAGCATTCAAATATTTACTCATTGAGAAAGTGTTACTCAAATATTAAGTTCTTTGGATGGATAGAAAAGAATCCGGAACTCTCAAGCATTTTCTTCAGATGACACATTTGCGTGTACATACAGTATGAAATATTCGGAAACTGCGACCTCTACACACACACACACACACACAACAAAAAATAATGTAAAAATGAGTGTTTTCAGCAAGTTTTTATCTATCTCTCATGACTTCCCGGTTATGTAAAATTACACAGAATTCAATCAGAATGAAGGAATTTTCGCGTATACAAATCAGCATGTTCTTTCCATTAATTTAGCTGCAACACCCCTTATATTATAAATTATTAGTCCCTACATAAAACTTCCAATATATTTTTGTACCACCTCACATAATACATTTAAAAACATTCCACTAAATGATAGAGACTTAGAATCAGGCCGTTATTTTGTCCCATAGGTACCCATGAAAATACCACGTACACATGCCAGTAATTAAAAATCTGATGTGTACCATTCACATGACTTTCTCCATATCCCTGCAACAAATTATTCTTAAAAAGCTTATACTTTTATTTACTTTATGCTAATCAGGAAAAAATACCCGAAATAGTCTAATTACTCGCTTCCTTGTAAGTAGAAGCGAAATAAGGGACAACTGTAGGTTAAAGCGATAGTCAAAAGCTGGTTGCTATGTCAATGAAGTTCCTTTGTCTATATGGATAGGAATTGACAAGTTCCTGTATGAGAAAAGTATACGTTTTTCATAGCAGAAACCAAAAATAAGGAATGTCACAAAAACGACGAACTCCACGAAAAAAATGTATATAACATAAATTGTGTGTTTTAATGTGCTCTACATTTTTTGTGCAGTAAGTTTTGGTCCATCTCTTACGGTTTAGCAGTTATTCAAAATTTAGTAAAATTCATTCTGAATAAACTACTCTTCAGAGGCTATTCCCAGAAAATTCAAGATACACATTTTATTTGTCAGGTAAATATCTTTAATATACAACATTTTAATCAAAATCGTTAGAGCCATTTTTGAGAAAATCAAAATTTTCGAAAAAAGTTCCATGTAAAGTGTAGTTGGGGGGTGGGGGGATTTTTCTCAAAATCTTCGTGTCGCATCCCTGGAAGATACTAAACTTAATACCAAGTTTGGTATTTTACCGACTTTTCGTTTTTGAGTTATCGTGTTCACAGACACACGGACACACACACACACACACACACACACACACACACACACACACACACACGGACCTTTTTGTGAAAATGCTTTTTTTGGATATTGGGGACCCTAAAACATATTTCCCGTAAAATCTCGGTATCGAATTTTTTGGTGGAGTGCAATACTTTCTCTATTACACTATGTACGACGTTCTTTTGTACTCCGTTTATTTTATCCCATGTTCTAAAACTTTGTACTTCTTTTCATAATGGTATGGGCAACCCATTTGCTTAGGCGCTGGCCTTCTGATCTCAAGATTGTAGGTTCAAACCCGGCCCACACTGAGCTTAAAAGCGACAGTCTCATGTCAGTAGATTTACTGGCAAATGAAATGCGGGACGAAATTCCGACACACCGATAATTGACAGCGTCATTAACAAACAAATAACATCCCCTCCCTTTTTCATATTGCGGGTGAGGTGTTAATCAAAGCAACTATTTTTTTCTCTTTGCCTTACGTTCATTGAATAAGCAAATTTTCAGGATTTGGAATCTTACCAGGTAATTGCAAGCGAACTTTTTTTTTACTAGTTACATATCTGCTGTTGCTTTCTACCAAACGCAAAGTCATAGGAGTACTCAAGTTGCTTGTGGGGTCCGTGCAGCTACAGCAGGTGAACATTGAAATTACATTCAGGAATTTCTGAAAGCGTACAAATGGACAAACATGAAAAGGAAATACTAGAATTTATTAGTAAACTGTGTAACCAATGAGACTCAAAAACCGCAAATATCTTTATACTGCTCGTCTATTATTTTTAGACACACATCTGGACAGAGGATTACTTTATCGATGTGAACAAATTGTGTTCTACAAAATTGATCGTGCGTGACAACTTTTCAGCAACTTTATTACTTTACTATGTATGGTAAATAAAAAGTATTGCATTCCACAAAAAAATTATATATATCGAGATTTCACCGAAAATATACATTTTGACACACTCTTAATTAAAATAAAAGCGCGCGCGCGAGAGAAAGAAAGAGAGAGGGAAAAAACAGCATATTTCAAAAACGAAAATTCATCTTAAGTTCAGCGAGTATCTTCCAAATTTGCCACATCCGTCCCATGCTACTTTTACGTGGAAGATTGAGGTATTTTTCGATTTTGCAAAAATGGATCTAACGGTTTTGATTAAAGTACCACATATTAAAGATATTTACATGACGAAACATATATCTTCGGTTTTATAGGAGTCGTCTGTGAATCGGTAGGAATTTGTTATAATCTTGTGCAAATGGACGAAAACGTGCAGCACAAAAATGAAGATTTCTTTAAAACAAAATATTTTTTTAATTGTTTTTTCACACAAGCCGTGTGTGGGACACAAACTGGATAGGCAGTGTCAGACTAAAACTTAATTCAATGACAGCCGAGATTTGAATCACGGATCTTCCGGTCTCTAGCCGGTTGCTCTTAACCACTGAGCTACCAGGGCAACATACCAGCACAGCACTAAATTTCCGAACTGACTCGCATGTTTCCCGGCAAACCACAAGGTCATCTCATAAAATCAGTGGTTAGAGCAACCGTCTAGAGACCGGGAGATCCGTGGTTCAAATCGTGACTATGGCATTGAATTTTTCAATCTGATTCTGCTTATTCAAATTTATTTTGACTGGTCCCGTAGCTTAGTCGGTAGAGCACCTCCTGCTGTACAAGGGGTCCCGGGTTCTATTCCTGGCTAGGGGGAGAGCGTTTTTCTCTTGCCAAGGTTACTCTACAACTACAGATTACACAACAGTAAATGAGTAGTTATTCCTAGTGAAAAAGCCACCGATATATCAAAAAGAAGAAAACAAAATAATTTAGATAATTCTTATGTCGTATGTCATTTCCTTAAGTATTCAGTTGCTTCTCGCGATTGCATCAAAGAACATTAAATAAACTTAAGCATGTTGATAATGATGTCAATTACCAAAATCATATCAGCGCCACTCCATGCTGGAATGCATATGCCAGTAAATGCATTAGCATGGAACTGTCAATTGCAAGGACATTTAAAAACTATTTATCATTGTTGTGCAAAGAACATGAAATTTTATGACCAGCATATGATCAACAGTTTTATACATTTAACTATGGCTAATCCATTTATACCTATACCTAAATGTATGCTGTAGCCATTTCTGTAAAGGTTTATCTCAGAATAAAACATATAAAAACATAAGTACTTTTATAAGAATAAACGATAGAAGGTAGAGAAAGACATGTGAATACGACGATTTAGAATTCTTTTCTATGTGCGCAATATAAAGACTAATTTGGCATACAAGATGAATGAAGAATTCACAGACATACCTCTCACACTGTATTAACCTTTCAAACATAATACATTTTGACCTGGGACGCCATTCGGCTGCAGAGCCTCGACTGAAGTCGAGTTTGACGCAAGATATCCTCCCTTAAGGACAGATGTATACATTCTTTTCCTTACTTTCTCTTCCCATTATGCATTCATGTTCTTTTTTGGGAGACTCGAATGTAGGCGTCTCTTTTACTTAGTATTCTTTAGAGTGATATTTCTTTAATTTTCTATATATCTGCAATGTGCATAGCACGAAAACGTGCTGATCAATTGATTTTTATAATAAAAAAAAACATAATACAATAAACGCCACATATTACGTAAACAGGTACCTGTTATACCTAGAGTGTATATTTTCAGCGTTCCAAGAATAATGAACATTGTGCTATATTGGGCACCGCTAAGGGTCCATTGTGCAAGTCTGGATGTCACTCTCGACGCTTTACGACCTTTCCATAAATCTGGCTCACAATGGCACAGCGCCTTGACCAACATAATAGGATGCCGGCAAAGCGGAAAATGTTGATCTTCCGCAACAGCAGATTATCACTTCCTCCTGAGAAGTTGCGCACAATTATCTTGCAACAGCTTCCTTTTCTATCTGGCAGCCTGCAATAGAATGAAGAAATCACGTACGTAGCTCCAGAAAACAAACATGAACGTTGTTTTTCAAATACATGAACAAGCGTTATAAGTACGGCACGATTCGTGTGCACACCAGCACAGTTGCCAATCTTAAAATAGAAGAGAGTAGTATCAACACCTCAAAATTATGAATTTTCCCCTCGAATTAAAAAAAAAAAGTATTAGTCACGGTACCGTCATAGAAGCTTTACACACAATATTGCATCGAATTGGAGTTCAAGAAAAATTCGCAGGATATTACAAGAGAGGCCTACTACAAGTAAAAATATCTTTGAAATTAAAACACAACGCCAAAACTGATTCAATTGAAATGCATTACCGCAATCAGCCACTGCACAATGGTGTCTATATACGCATATTTACGGGGAAAACCCAAACAAGTACGCATCACACTAACCATGAATACCTGCTTTTTTAAACGTTCTGCCAACATCTGAACACAGTAATTTCTTTTTCTTCTGCCTTTCATAGGATAGGGACTTAATCCTGTTTAGCACTGAAAGTGTTTAAATTTATCTTTCCATCTGCTCCTGTCGTTCTGTATCTCGTTTTTTTTCTTTGGGTTACAAAAGCTTCTTAAGTACTAGTGCTCAGAGGGCAACCGATTGATATGCTCTTGCCAGTTCTTTTGATATTGAATTAACTCTTGTACTATACCACGTTTTACTTTTTATAGCGCGTATGTACAGCGTATCTACTAGTAGGTATAAGAGATATTTTATCCACCCAAAAATTCGATACCAGATTATACCGAAAATATATGTTTTGAGACCCCCTGAATCCAATAAGAGCGTTTTTAGAAAAAGGTCAGCATGTGTGTGTGTGTGTGTGTGTGTGTGTGCAGCGTAACTCAAAAACGAAAAGTCTGTTAATACCAAACTTGGTATTAAAGTTTAATATCTACCAAGCATGCGACACGAAGGTTTTAAAGAATCCCATCCCAAACTAACCTTTACATGGACATATTTTCGAAAATTTTAATTTTCTCAAAAATGAATCTTACGATTCTCCTGCCGTATAGGTATCAAAGATATTTACATGACAAATAAAATGTATATCTTGACTTCCAGGGAATAGTTCCCTTTATTCTAATTAACTTTTGCATAACTAGTACATCGTAAGAGATTTAAAAAAAAAACTTACTGCGCAAAAAATGCAGAACTCATCATTACGCCCTTTATATATTTGTTGTAGAGAAGCGTTTCCGAGATATTCCTTGTTATTGGTTTCAATTTTAAAATACGTACTTTTCTCAGACAGGAAGTCCTCCGTATTTATTTTGTTTTACTCCTGGTTATGCGCAAAACAAAAAAACTTCAATGACAATCGCATAGCGACACTTTTTAAACATTTGACTATCGATTTAGCATAGACTAAAAACAAGCTTCTTTTGTAAGGAGTTGTTTGTAGAACAGGTACAGAAAGTAATGTGAATGGAACGCATCAGATTTTTGTGTAGTTTCCTTATTATATCTTCCACTTTTTAATCCACCGTATCTTACAGATACTTTTAGTAACCTTGTATATCTCATTTCTATGATTATTAATTTGAGGGTTGCCCAATAAATAATGCCTCTTATTTTTTCTCTCCAAAAGTATTTATTTCACTAAAATGAAATTTGCATATATGAAAAACTAATGTTTTGTCTGCTCACTTTATTTTTCTACATAATCACCTTCAACTTCCACGGCCTTTCTCCAGCGAGACACGAGAGCGTGTATTCCCTGTCGGTAAAAATCTTTACTCTGTCTGCGGAGCCACATTTTCACTTCGTGAATCACCTCTTCATCGTCTTCGAAATGTCTTACACGAATGGCATTCTTCAGTGACCCAAACAAGTGGACATATGAGGGAGCCAAATCTGGACTATAGAACGGATGGGGCAACACTGCCCAACCCTGTTTCACGATGTATTCTCAAACTTGTGTGAGAACGAGCGTTATTGTGCTTTCATTTATGAAAACCTCCCCTATAGAACTGCAGTCGCCGGAAGCGCTGCTTAAGTTTGTCTAATATTTTGACGCATATTTATGAATAATGGTATCGCCTTTTGGCACCACGTAAATGAGAATTATGCCCTCACAATCCCAAAACAATGTGATCATGAATTTTTCGGCTGAAGGAACTGTTTAGAATTTTTCCTTCTGTGGAGAGAGTGAACATGACGCCATTCCATCGACTGTATTTTTATTTCGGGCTCAAAGTGATGCACCCACGTTTCATCACCTTTCACAATCAGGGACAAGAAGACGTCCCTGTCAGCCTCAAAACGTTTCAACAAATCGGAAGCAATGTCTTTTTTTGGGGGATTTGTGATCGACAGAAAGACACCGGGGAACCCACCTTGCACACACTTTTGTGTATCTGAGCTCATTGATAATCGCATCTACACTTCCTTTTCTTACCGACAGCTTCAACGTCATTTTCGAGTCGTAATGCGTTGATCCTCTCGAATGACAGCTCGCTGCAACATGTTAGACGTGACAACCGTGGGAGACCTTCCTGCCCGCGTCAAATTTTGCGAGCTCTGCAGCACCCTGCTTCACCCTCTGCGCCCAGCGACCAACGGTACTCCTACCGACTGCAGACGTTCCTTAGACTATGCACAAGCGTTTATGATTATTCCCCAGGGTTTCTTTCTCTGCTACGAGAAATTCAACCACAGCACGTTGTTTATGACGGATGTCACTTAGAGACGCCATTTTAAAACATTCCTAAACATATGCTTTCTATCGTAAAAAACAAACTTTGCATACACACGCGGTAAATTTCCAAGTTGCATCTAAATTTGTACACTACTCATATTTTTCACTGTGAAATAAATTGTGGGGCATTATTTACTGGGCAACCCTCGTATTACCAGACACATACTGAGTAGGATGGCTTAGACAGTATCGTCTGTGGTCCGCATTCAGCAGGTCCAAGGTTCAAAAACTATGAGCCGACTAATTTAATTCTCGGTCGCTGGGCGAATCTGGAGTCATTTGATCCACGAATTTTCCTCATACTATTTCATTTCCTCGGGAATTTGATCACCCACCTGGATATTCTACGATCCTGAGTTTGCTTATTCCTTGACAGGCTTCTAGCCCAAGGCATTGGTTTTTAAGTCTTTGGGGTTCAAGTACAATTATCTTATTTCCATACAATTTATCCTATAATTTGACAAATGGTTGAAAATAACGATACGATGATTTCTGAATGTTGTAACTAGCAACTTTACCTCGTAACTAAGTTTTAAGGTAGCCTGTAATTTTCATCAAGTCCTAAATGTATACCCTGATTAGCCGATAAGATTTTAAAAAAACATGATAGCTTTTGAGGTACATTAAAAGAGTTTAATGATTTTGAATTGGTATGGTAATCTTAAGATTTTGCCAGACTTCACTACTATAAGTGCATGCATAGATTTGAGTACAGATTTCTGCATAGGGATTTGAAAATATTGTAGTAGTTTTTAGATAGCCTACTTCGTTTTAAAGTCGTACGGTATGTATAGAACATTTTGTCTAGAAAAGCAAAAGAAATGCAATTTTGTGTTAACGGTTGAAAATGTCGATTGAAAATTATGCTAGCGAAGGTTTTTACACATCTGATGTGTTTCATTCATATGACCCTCTTTCTATTCTTAAGAGACTATTCTCACAAAATATTTTGCTTCTACTTCATGCTAATCAAAATAAACATTAACAGAAATAGTTTTATTACTTAATGCCTTATAAGAGGAAGAGGGAAATACGGGAATACATTACTCTAACGCGACAGTGAAATCTTTTAAAAGCTAGTTGCTATCAGATTCAGATTAGCTGTACTACCAGGACTAAACCAAAAGAAAAACATCTGATGTGTTCCATTCACATGATTTTCTCTACATCTCTGCACAAAAGTATTGTTTAAAAGCTTAGGCTTCTATTTACTTCATGCTAATTGAGAAAACATTAGCAGAAATAGTCTTATTACTTGCTTCCTTGTAAGTAGATGCGAAACAAGGGAGTACCATAGGTTAAAGTAATAGTCAAAAGCTGGTTGCTATGTGATTGAAGTTCCTTTGTTTGTATGTGTGAACAAGAGATGGCAAATTCCTGTATGAGAAAAGTATAAGATTTTCAAAGCTGAAACTAAAAACAAAAAAAAACGATCAACTTAAAAACGATGAACTCCACGAAAATAATACATATAACATAAATTGTGTGCTTTAATGTGCTCTACATTTTCTCTCTGGTAAGTTTTTGTCCATCTCTTACGGTTTAGCTGTTATGCAAAATTCCGTAAAAATCATCCATAATAAAGTAGTCTTCAGAGGAGGCTCCCAGAAAATTCAAGATATACATTTATTTGGCACTTAGATATCTTTAATTTGCGACATTTTGATCAAAATTGTTAGAGCCATTTTTGAGAAAATCAAAATTTTCGAAAAAAGCTCTATGTTAACGGTAGTTTGGTGTGGGGGATTTTTCTCAAAATCTTCGTGTCGCATCCCTGGAAGGTACTGAACTTAAATGCCAAGTTTGGTATTTTACCGACTTTTCGTTTTTGAGTTATCGTGTTCACAAATGGTGACAAATAAAATGTATATCTTGAATTTTCTGGAAATAGCCTCTGAAGACTACTTTATTCTGGATGAATGTTACGGAATTTTGCATAACTGTTAAACCGTAAGAGATGGACAAAGGCTTGTCATACAAAGAATGTAGAGCACGTTAAAACACACCATTTATGTTATATACATTTTTTTCGTGGAGTTGATCGTTTTTAACATATCTCTTTTTTTTAGTTTCAGCTTTGAAAATCAAGCTTTGAATTTGTCAACTGCTGTCCATACAAAGGAACTTCAGTCGCATAGCAACCAGCTTCTGCCTGTCACTTTAACCTGTGGTAATTCCTTATTTCGCTTCTACTTACAAGGAAGCAAGTAATAAGACTATTTCTGCTAATTTTTCCTCGATTAGCATGAAGAAAATAAAAGCATAAATTTTTTAACAATAATTCGGTGCAGAGATATAGAGAAAGTCATGTGAATGGAACACATCAAATTTTTTAGTTATGTTGTCCTCACGCGCGCGAATCTTCTTCTGAAGAGGTGTATATATAATTATCGAAGTGTATTTAAATCCCGGTACCGAATTTTTCGGTGGAATGCAATACCTTCTCTACCCACATACTTAGAGAAAGTAACAATTATAGATAGGTTATAATTTCTGCCAGGTTCTTTAATTCAAGTGGATCAAGTTTTACCCGACCACCTCCAAAAACAACTGAAGTGTTCCAATCACATGACTTTTCCCACCTATTCTGCCACAAACTATTCTTACAAAAGCTTATTGTTTTATCTACTTCATGCTAATTGAAATAATCATTAGCAGAAATATTCGTATTACTCAGTTCCTTATAAGTAGAAGAGAGATATACGAATATACTGCTAAAACTATAGTTAAATCTTCCAAACTCTGATCCATCATGTGATGCCCTTGAAATTCGGTTCTCTTACACTTGCCGAAAGTAAAAGAGAACTAATTACGACTGTCCGTTTGCGAAAAGTTTTAAGTATTGGAGAATATACATCAATAACCCGAAATACCTAAATGGTTAGCTAAGAAAGGCTGATGTGTTCCATTCACATGATTTTATCTATTCTGAAAAAAAAAATCTATTCTTACAAAAGATTAATATTTTATCTACATTATGCTAATCAACATAAACATTAGCAGCAATGAACTTAGTACTTGCTTCCTTGCAAGTAGAATGGAAGTAACGTAACTAATACACTTGCCAAAAGGGATAGTCAAATCCTTTAAAAGCTGTCGCTATGCGATTGACATTTAATGACCGGGAGTAAAACAAATGAGATATTAAACGGATAAGAACTTCCTGTTTGAGAACATTTTAAGTATTTTAAAATTAACAGGGAATGTCTCTAAATTAACTTTACTTTACAAAAAAAAGGCGGGGGACATATAACAAATTGTGTGTTTTAATGGGATCTACATTTTTTGTTTAGTAGGTCTATCTGTTTTGGTTTACCAGTTGTGCAGAAAGCCATTCAGAATGAAGACTTCAGGGGCTATTCCCAATAAATTTGGGATATATATTTTATTTGCCAAGTACATATCTTTTAACGTTTCCGGACTCAGGGGACCTTAAAACATATTCCTTGGAAAATCTCGACATCGATTCTTGGGTGGAATAAAATACCTTCTCTACCTAATACAAAGTAATATCTGATAAATTCATCGAAATGAATGTCTTTGTGAGATGATAAAAATATGAAACTTCCTCCTCCAAGGCTGAAACTTTAAAAGCCTAACCATCGATTTACTTGGGATAGAAGACACTTAAATTTACCATTTTAGAAAAAACATTCTGATATTCATATCTACCGAAGTGGTGTGAAATTTAATACATTAATGAAATCCCCTGGCTTAAAACCAGTCCAGTTTAATGTATGAAATATCTTATTTCTCTGTTACTTGCGTCCATAGGAAGAATAATCCCCCATCCCCCAACTCCCATAACTGTCCAGTGGATGAGTGGTTTCCTAAATTACATCCCTCATGGCCAATACATGCAAGTTTTATTCCTTGCAAGATGCAAATTACTAGGTAATGAATCTAATGAATAAGCAGAATTTCAAATTTTCTAAGTGCTGTTTTCCAAAATGCTTTTTTCTTATTTTCTCTCGCTCAGGTCTTGCGAACTCAAGCCCATAGTTGACACTTAAATCGAGGTGAAAGAGATGTAAATATAAAGAGTTCTAAATGCCAACAAGCTATTATTTTAATTTGGTGTTTCAAAGTACCAACACTCCTGCCACTCCAGATAACACAGAGATTACTTGGGTTATGGTTAAAGTGATGTATCCCAAAACTGTGAAGGAAAAAAAAGAAGAAGAAAAAAAAAAGCGAACATAATTTTTTTTCAATTTGTTCACTTTTTTAATTCTAAACTTTAAGAAAATAGGTATATCGTTTTCCCACATGGCGCAGGTTAACTACAAACAAACTTTTAATGTATAGGCTCATGCTTATTAGTAGGTAGTCCCAACTTTATCCCCTCCCCCTTATACACGCAAACCTTTTTCCAACACTTTTCCATACTCAAAATGCTCCACATATGGTATTTTACTGATTTTTTTTTTCTTTCTTCACAATTTTATACTGCCTTTCAAAAATTCATATAGTTTACCGAAATTATGCTCCTATTTTAAGAATTAAAATATTACATTTTGAAACATGTTAGCTTTGATGTTTACACAATTTTTAGGGTAAATATAAAAACATATGCATAGTAACTGATGCAAATTTGAATACGATGTCTTCAATACTGTGGATTTTTCAAATTTCAGAGGTGCATTAGCTTAATGTGATTTGCTATTATACGGTTATTTTAATTTTCCATTTGTATAGTCTCCTTGAACTTCTATAAACCCATTTAACTTCTACGGTCATATCAGAGCTTTGCCTTGCGAACTGTTTTCCAGTTTATACTACTAAATACACACACTTTCAGACCTTGTAGGGAATAGGGAATGGGTCTAGTTAAAAAGAAATTTCCCACCCCAGCTGGGAATCGGACGCGGGGATGAAAAGGGAGGGGAAAAAATGTATAAAAGCGAAAGACAAAGCTTTCGGATAAACTGATGTCAAGCACTGAACAATTTACAATTTCCAAGGTAGATTTGAGCATATGAGTAATGTAATCCATTACTAAAATAGGTTTTCATAAATAATTACGTCTTTCTACTAACACATTAGTGTTGATCTGAAATAAAATAATATATTTCAAATGATAGAAACAAAAAATAATAACATTTAGAATGAACAAACACTGAATATAACACACGAATGTTTTTTTTTTCTACGGGTGAGGGGCGGGGAGTTGCGGGACTTAGTATGACGTGACGGCAGATTTTATTAATGTTACATGTCTGCCATAAACGCGCTGAGTAGGTACTGGTGAAGGACATCACTTCTACCGGGCCGTTTCCAGCTTTTGTTCGACATTAGTATACATTCGTGTGTATTGTATTATTGTTACAAGCTCTTCAACTAGAAACAAATAAATAATAACAGACGAAAACAATTTCCAATTGTTTTATAAAATGATCCATATTCATACTTCGACGAAAATCTGAATACTCACAAAACGTGGAAGTACGAACGACATTGAAACGTGAAAAATACAGTCTGGATTTCCCAAAGTGGAAGCATTTCCTCAACATCTCACAATGTGGCAACGCGTTGCGTATAAACATGTATTATACTAGGACATTCGACGCTGTGAATGTCTCCCGAACTGAAGACCATGCGGCATGCTTTTAGAGTTCACAACACCAAATCTGGAGCGTAGCGTGGTATCAAATATTTTATTAAGCTCTATGTACTTTCAGACCTGTAGCACACGAAATCGCTTGCATAAATGAGGTCCAAGACGACACTACAATAGTATGTGATTCTGCTCCATTCTGCTAGAAACATTTAATGAGAGTTCCTTACCGTAAACACGAAATTAAAGTAACAGGCATTTATCAGTTGACGCCTTGCAACAATTTTCTAAAAAGTGACCCGAATTAAAACCAGCTGCAGACAGCCATATTCCATTATCTTCCAAGCAAATTATGTCATAGGATAATCACACTCACAAAAGAGAGAAGTCTGCTCCAAATTTTGCTGCTCCAACTTCATTAGTGTTGATTCAATATGAGTTAATAAAGTCACCTGGATTATAGTGTTGAAGCACCCGCACTTTTACTTTCTCAACCAATATTTGTACTTTCAACCACATGTAAAGAAGTATTGTCCAAACATTTTATATACAGATTTCACGTGCTCTGAGGTCACCTGAATCCACAAAAAGCATTCACAGAAAATGTCTGTGAGCATACATGCGTGAAAGAGATAAAGCAAGAAACAGAAAAAAGTGGAGACAAAATACTTGGTATTTTTATAATTTATCAGTTGTAAGAAAATCTACAAAATTAACTAAGAACTCTTTCTGTGTGTGTGTGTGTGTGTGTGTGTGTGTGTGTGTGTGTGTGTGTGTGCGCGCGCGACATTTCGTATGTTTAATACTCCTGCAGGAGAATAAAGGCCTAACTTGATGTCTGATTTTGTGGTTTCTCTGACAACTGATAAACCATAAAAGACAAGCGCTTACAACAGGAATATGTAGATATTGTTCAAACACAATTTTGTCAAAAAGCTTGTTTGGAACTTGAGGCGATATATCAGACCGACCAAAAAGAAACAGATAATAATAAGTAATCATTAATGAAAAACCGCTGCGGTAAATGATATGAGAGACAATTGAGAATAGCGAAACAGAACCGCTGAAGCGGCACAAATATGGAAAACTGTTTTGATTGCAATTCATGCGATATACGTTTGCTTATACCCTGAAACACTTGTTTACGTTCTCTATAAGCCAACAGCTTACAATGGGCGAATGTCACAATGTCAGTCGCGCTACTTGGGCCATGGCAGTTATCTTGCCATCCAGGCAACATGGAGGTCCAATTAAATCTGAATTCTTGAGGGCAACCCGATGGAGTGCATCCAATGTACCTACTCTTAAACTGGATCTTTTGATTCAAACTACTTCAATGCATGTGAAAAATAAACACAGTAGAGGGTTAAGGTTACAGACCATTTGGGGATTGCAGGATGGTGGATGTAGTTGTAGTTGAAGTGATAGAACTAAACATGACTTTCTCGACATGTGCAGGTCGCTGTATTTACCTATATTAGTCAATGTTAAAGTGGAGACGCGAGCAACTAAAATCTAAATTTTCCAGAAATATCGAAAGCAAATTATAGATATCAAACAAAAGAATTCTACCAATGTAGTTTTCTCGCACATGAAAAGTCAGCAGTATAAACCCGGTGATTCTAGAAAGCATTCAACTCCACATTTTGAAAATTGCGTCGATTTTTTAAATTTTGTAATGTTTATTAAAATATTTAGGTATATTTTTTGCTGTATGAGAAATTGTGCTGAAAATAGATGTTGAGCTACTTAGAGAGAGAAAAAAAAAAGGTGTCAGGGATTATTTTCACTGAACTTCCTCCTAACACCTCAATTTTTAACCTTATGTATTTCTCCAGTTCTCATCACACATAGATAAGTGTCAGGTTACTACATCAGAAAAAGCGCTTTACTAAATGCACATACAATTATTTTCATAAACACCACAATGAAAACATTTTAAAAATCAGTGCACTTATAAAAAAAGTTGTAAAAGCAATAAAATTACGAAAATATCAGAATACGTGAACTATTTATTCCTTCTCGAATTTTAAATAGATATGTTTGTTTACGTTAACTTGACTGTTAGAATTAAAGATAACCAATTATTTCTGGAGTGGATGACAGCTTCTTTATGGATAGAAAAAAGTAGGAACTTCTGTATACATTTATTTATTTAACCGACAAGCTTGGTGGAAGACATTGAAGCAATACATAATGTGTGAAAGGAAGCACATCCTGAAAAGGAAAGAGTGCAGGTGTATACTACCCTGCTCATGTTCTTTAACCTGGTAGGTCATATCGGACGATGAATGAATCGGTGAAATGATGCTCAAATGACCCCCCTTTGTATTTAGAACTTAAGTTACTCGACATTTGTCTTCTTACGATAAGGGAAAGACCCTAATCTGGGAACTCTTCCTAAGCGAGATTCGAACTCGGGACTTCTTGAATGTGAGGCAGACATTCCCCGCACTACAAAGTGTACTATACTAACTTATAACTATAGTTACAGACGCTAACCTTGTTTTAAATAGCAACATACATATTCGATGGCCGTGAACATGTCTGCAAACTGTATTGCGTCTAAAAAGTTTTATTTTCGCTAAGAGAAATAAATGATCCCCAGACATGCATTGCACCATGAGGTTAAGAAAGTAACACGTATTTTACTATTGCACAGAAGGTTAGTTGGTTAATAGGGGTCTGGATAACCACTTTCCACGTACACGGAATCAATCTGCAAAGCTATATGAGTAAAGAATGGTATAGTGAACGTAGTGAAAGTGACGTAAAGGTGAAACACTTTCATTTGCTAGCTGAAGTTTCTTCCTCCTACGTTTTGAAAATACGCTATTTTTGAACATTTAAAAAAAAATAGTCGTTGAAAATTTATTTGTGCTTATATAATGAAACAATTTTGTTTCCGAGCAACTGAGCGCACATATATCGACACCAGCATCCAACTTGGTACTCATCACTGACTTAGCAAGTCATGAAATATATACCAACTGTGCGACCTCGCCAAGCCAGAGTAAACTTTGAGCAAGTAGGTCGTAACCAGGATTTTAACCCCATACTCTCCTTTGTATTAGACCGAGATTTTACCTTTCTGTCGCCTATTCTTAATTAATGATGCCTTATTTACAGTGTATATATACATAACGTATTACATTATCTGTAGTTTCTGGAATTCTTAACAGCTGATCCTCAAAGAGATACATTAATAGGAAGCATCTTTGGCAACAAAAAGAAACTATTGCTGCTTACAAAATCACCCTCCTTTGTCTTGTACGTGATATCTAAAAGAATTCCATTAATGCGCCGTCTATTCCCCCATCCCTCCTTCAGTAAGCACAACATATTCTGTTTCTTATCTTCCACTCTCCGCTACGGGAAACTGCTGCGGCTTAGCCATGAAGAAGTCGATAAAGAGGGGTTTCTGTGCTCAAGTGGAATAAGGCAAGATTTTGCTTCTTTTTTCCTTTCCTTCTTGTTTTCCCCTCTATGACGTCACACCTTCCCTTCTTTTCAAATGCCAAGAGCTTCAACCTGGTCTTCATCCTCGTTTTTCACTAGCTTGCATTTCCGTTTTCCAATATTTTTCCATTCACTCAATGCTTTCTGGTTGCTATATGGATATTCATTCATTGGACCGGCTAATATAATTTATATTTAAAATTATGCCCTCAAATAAAATTATTATGACGAGAACCAACTAACAGAAGTATTACTATTATTAATTTTCTTGTCATGTCTACAGAATCTTGAGTTTCTCGCTTTCTTCTGCGGAGTTGTAATGCTTTAGTTTATTTTTTATAAATATGTTTACTTTCTTTAGCACCTACAGAGTAGTTAAGAGAGGGTATTCCATTCCACCCAAAATTTTGATATCGCGATTTCACTTTTTCACTACCGGAAATACACTTTGAGACTCCTCAAATAAATGAATAAATAAGAACTTTTTTTTTTTTTTCAAAAAAGTATGCGCGCGTGTATGTATATGAGAACAGCATTACTGAAAAAGAAATGGCCGGCTACATACCAATTAAGTATTTAAATCCAGTATCTTTCAAAATTGCAACACGAATGTTTTCATGATTCACCCCACCCAAAACTATGCTTTGCAATGAACATTTTTCGTAGTTCTTTAATTTCCTGAAAAATGTCTCACGATTTTGATTAAACAAGTTAAATATATTTACAGGTCAAAGTGTACGCCTAGTGATTTCTGAAAATAATCTGTGAAGTCCTTTACGGAAGGAATTTTATATAATCTTGTTTATCTAGTAAATCTTAAGGGAAAGACGAAATTGCGCTGCTCCAAAAATGCAGATCTCTTTAAAATACACAATTTAAAAGTGTTGGGGGGGGGGTGTCAGTTATTTCTGTAACACTTAAGCCATTCTTTAAGTCCTGTCGACATTCAGTGGTTTCTGGCGACTGCATGGAGAGAGTATGGCCTTTTTAAGTCCAGCATATAGTATCTAGTTCTTAAGCATTTTACTGTCGCTATTCGCTTTTGATCTATAACGAAATATGCAATGCAGCTATATCTGCAAAGAAATAATGCAATTAAAATGAATTACACAAAAGATACATTTCAAGAATAATAGTTTAGTTTATAAACGATGTTACACAAAATAATGTAAACGCAAGACCTCTGCTTTTTATAGCCGTTTTAATCTGAAGTCATAACGCGAATATACAATTTATGTGTGCAAGAAGGTTGGAATTAGATTAAAACATTATACATGTTTATAGATCTTTATTATTTTGAAAAAACTGAATTAGCTTGAGGCAATCAGGAGAGGAGTTAAGTGCTGATTGAAGCCCACTGAATATTCGGAAGTGAAGATACGATACTTTACCTAGTATATGCTCTATTCATTTTGCTATTCTAATGAAGCTTTCCTTAGAAAATCTCAGAGTTAGAGGGTTGATGATATAGTTGGCCCTTTAACAAATTTAATGCTGTTTGTCGTTTAATGAATTAAATTTGTGAAATACACATGTACTTGTTTTAAAAATATAAAAAGATAGAAATAAAATAAAATGTGGACCGTACACCAAAATGTAGAAAAGTCAACTAAATTTATGCAAAACAAAATTTCCCACAAAACCCAGAGCGTAATTCTACGGTAATCGGGACAATAGTAGCAGAGTTTGGACACTTTCCAGCACCACTCACAGCATACTTACATGGTAAAATTACGTATGTTTAGAATACACATAATTATTATTATTATTATTATTATTATTATTATTATTAAAGAGGGAAATGTTTTTTCTTCATAAAACAAGGTTTTGATAGGCTGAATAACAAAACAACGGTTATATTTGGTCAGCAAAAACATGTAGCACTTTGCTTGTCCTGTTTCAGTGAATAAGTAGGTTTTTACATTCTGTATTCTCTAAAATTTAACACCAGTCCAATATTAATTACTAACTCAAGGGCAGGTGTACCACCTATGGGTATCATTATTATTATTATTATTATCATTACTATTATTATTATTATTATTATTATCATTACTATTATTATTATCATCATTACTATTATTATTATTATTATTATTATTATTATTATTATTCAATAGCAAACAATGTTGCGCAAATACTTTTCACGCTGAAGGACAAATCAACGTAAAATGAACTGCTAAATGCGAAACTGAGAATCCTAATTATTGCCCGTTCTTCTATACACACGAACTAATGTGAGCGTTGTAGCAGAAAAGCTGCAAAAAACAATGCGAATGATACGGAAGGCGTTTTAAGGCCTAAACGAACGACTTCAACTCCATTATTAAGAGTAATAAAAATAATATACTTTTAATTATTCAGCAGTACTTTCAAACATATCGATAAGATCTCACAAATTAGCGACAAATAAGGTAGAAAATAATAATAATAATAACAACAATAATAATAGAAGCAATTGTTTCCTGAGAAACTATATAATTAACACTTTGTTCAGTAGGTTGATTTCTTAGATATTCCATGGCTGCCCGCAATGTCGTTACTTCAGCCTCTAAGTTGATCACAATAAGCATTCGCTTAGTAACGGCTTCAATGTTATTATTAATGCAGATTACTTAACAAGCAGTAATCTAAGGTAGGCCAGGTCAAGATGCAGAATAAACTACAGATGCAGAATAAACTACAGATGCAGAATAAACTACAGATGCAGAATAAACGACATATTTGCAACATAATATGCAAAACACCTGGGTATAAGGTTTCAATCTTACATTTTGGCAAATGCTTCATCTACTTTAATTTCAACTGTATCTAAACCTTAATATACTACATAAATATAAATATGTAATACTAAGTCTATGAGAAATGTATAAAAACTTTTAGGGAAGAAACAAGCAAATTAAACCTATTAATAATATTCACTGCATTCTGTATGTAACCAAACCAACTTTATAAAGAGAAAATTCTGTTTTATGCGCGCACCACAGAATATAAAAGCAACAATAATGATATAAAATTATTATTATTATTATTATTATTATTATTATTATTATTAATACTATTCAACCATTCCAACTGAGGATTCATCTGCCACCATAGGGCACTTCACCTTATGCAGCATTTCCAGAACTTGAAAAACTGTCGAGAGGAGATTAAAGAACTCAAACGTTCCATCGAGGTGTCATGCCCTTTTGCGTGAATATCGGATTTTTCATCCGTTATGTGGAATAGTAGGGACTATATAATTATAAGGAGTAAACGGGGAAAGTCATTATAAAACCCCTCCAGATCATCTTAATAATAATTTATATAAAAGTCTATGTATGTATTTATTTTTGTTTTACGTTTCCACAGTCGCACCGATCTCGACCAAACTTTGCACAAGTACCTTTGACACAAGGCGAAGAGCATTGACTAGCTTAAAATTCGAAATTCCATTCCATTCAATTAAGTTCATGTTATGTCTATTAAAGTTGACAAACCCATCTTCATCTTAACCACAATAATTGTGAAAATTCGAATAACAATTTGTATATTAATTTTTTCCTAACTTTTGTTTTGTCTTCTGTACATTTTATTAGCATTTCTTTGCATGCACTTACCTTCTGTCAAGAAAGTACCGGGTATTGATCATTTACAAATCCTGTTTAAAAGGGGATTCGAAATTATTGTTGTCGCTAAGTTGGTACAACTTTCCTCTATACCCACGCGGAGTTTGATCGTCATCTGTCATCTAGTTTGTTTACAGTACGCCATTTTGTTAGTTCATCTCAAAGGTGATTTACAATTTTACGATGGATACAAATATTGAACAAAGAATGTCTCAAATTTTGCATTGCAAATGGTATTTCGTGTGCCGAATCGCTGAAAATGTTAGAGAGCTTACAGTGAATCGACTTTATCAAAAACAAGTGCATATGAGTGGTACAGTGCATTCAAAAGTGGTCGAGATGTGGTGGAAGATTTGCCTCGCTCTAGTCGGCCATCAACTGTTTCAACTGAACTGAACATCGCTAAAGTGAAGAAAGTTGTGTCTGAAAATATTCATTTAGGTCTGAGAGAGATTGCTGCTGAACTTTCTGTGTCTCACGAATCGATTCGTACCATTTTAGACGATTGTTTGGGCATGACACGCGCTGCAGCTCGGCGAGTTCCGAAAGACTTGAATTTTCTACATAAACTCAACCGCGTAAGGATTGCTGAAGACATGTAGAACGAGCCAGCTCCGACCCCACATTCATAATGTGCATTGTAACTGGTGATGAGACGTGGGTTTACGAGTTTGACACTCAATTCAGTCAACAAGCTTCCGAATGGCGCCTTCCAACTGAACCGAAACCTAAAAGAGCACGTCAAACTCTATCAAAACTGAAGGTCATGTTGACAGTTTTTTTCGATTATCGCGGTGTCAGGCACTGAAGAGTTCTTGCCAGAAGGTCAGATGGTAAATAAAGACTATTATCTGGCTGTTATGCGGCATTTGAGAGAACAAATACGGCGAAAAAGGCCAGATTTGTGGAACGACAACTCGTGGATTCTGTACCACGATAGCACACCAGCTCACAAGGCTTATTATTTAGAACGAATTTCTGGCCAAAAACTCAAATTTCATCGAACAACCACCGTATTCAGCTTATCTGGCTCCTGCTGATTTCTTTCTCTTTCCAAAACCCAAGCTACCACTTCGAGGCACCCGTTTTCAGTTGATAGAAGACAAAGGAAAATTCGCGGCGACAATTGACATCGATTCCCAAAAGTGCCTACAAAAAATATTTTGATGATTAGATTATTCTTTGGCATAAATTTATAATTTCAGAATGGACCTACTTTGAAGGCGATAAAATAAAATTGGATGAATAATTTATTTTTTGTGTTTTATTGGCAAATTCCCGGAACTTTCTTGACACAGTAGTACTAAGAATAAACATGCTTATATGGACGTTACTTAAATGTTATATCTTTCCAACTGGTATGTTCTCTATAAACAACCACGAGGCAGCCGTTATGTAACAACATGGAGATCACTTAATTGCATTCATGAGAAATTATATTACACACTGGGTTGTTAAAGTGTTTAAGCAATAGATCACATTGGTTACATAGACAAGATAACGCATTTTAGAAGTGAAAGTGATCTTATTATCCACCGATCCCTTTAAAAATTAGGAAGCTAAGTATTTTAATAAAATATCAAATAACTCATTTGTGTATGTAGAAGCTATGATGTTATATGTTTTGTGATGTATTACTTTTAAAAGGTACAGGGAGAGGATAATTTTGCATGTAAAAGAAATACATTTCAATGCATTTATTTTAAAGAAATGGTGCAAAGGAAGGATAGAAGCTTTATATAATGCTGCAAAGCATCTAGAAGCTACGTTATAATTAATACATGCTGTAATACATTAATTTTTAAAAGGCAAGAAGATATTTTTGCACCTGAAAAATTGCAACAATTTACTGTTTTGCACCTTATTTTGCATTTATTTGGTTTCCCGCTTTTCTATCTCCGTAGCGTATAGAATTTTTGCAACTTTACCAAATTTTTCGTCTCCCTTGGCTACCACAAGTTTTATGTTTAACAGCTGGTAGCTGACATTGCTCATTAAAAAGTGTACGCCTTGACACGTCGACATCTGAAGTAACATTACCAAGATAGTTTCAGCCGTTATCAATGAAAACTGGAAATACTTATTACTCTGGTACCAGCCAAGGACGTATGCAGCAGCATCTTTCTTGTCCTGAGAGTTTTAATTAAGTCACTGTTAGAGTGAATTGTGTAGTAATTTTTACTTTCTCTAGCCCCATATGCACAATGTACATAGGGATAGAGAAGTATTGTATTTCACCCAAAAATTCGATACCAAGATTTCACGGGAAATACATGTTTTAGGACCCCCTGTATAAAAAATAAAAGCATTTTCAGAAAAAGGTCCGTGTGTGTCCGTGTGTCTGTGAACACGATAACTCAAAAACGAAAAGTAGTTAAAATACCAAACGTGGTATTTAAGTTTAGTATCTTCCAGCGATGCGACACGAAGATTTTAAAAATAATCCCCCCACTCCAAACTACCCTTTACATGGAACTTTTTTCGAAAATGTTGATTTTCTTAAAAATGGCTCTAACAATTTTGATTAAAATATCATATATTAAAGATATTTACCTAACAAATATAATGCACATCTTGAATTTTATGGGAATAGCTTGTGAAGACCTGTTTATTCTGGATGAATTTTGCTTAATTTGGCGTAAACAGTAAAGAGATAGACAAAAACTTACTGTACAAAAAATTTAGATCTTGTTAAAATTACACATTTTTCTCGTGGAGCTTGCCGTTTTCGAGGTGTTCATTGTTATTAGTCTCAGTTGTGAAGTACTTATACTTTTCTCAGACGGCAGTGTCCGTTTTTCTTTTGTTTTACTCCTGGCCAAGAAAAGAAGCGATTTGTAATGACAATCGCATAACGACAGTTTTTAAAACATTTGACTATTGGTTTAGCATAGTGTATTCCCTTATTTCCTACTTTTACGGAACTAAATAATAAGAACATTGTGCTAATAAATACCACGATTAGCAAGGTGCAGAAGGAAGAAGAATCTTACGTATGAAGTTTGTAGAACAGATAGAGAAAGTCATGTGAGTGTAACACATTGCTATTCTACGAAATGTCCCAGGACAAATAAGACACCTAAAATCAACTGTACCTATTATCTGCTGCAGAGCATCTTGCAGCTTAGATGTTATCCTTTACGTTTTGAATCAACACTTAGTTAAAAACATTATGAAAATATGCATATTGGGAAAAAAAAAAAAAAATCACGCCATTTTGCTGCTATTCCTCAATTGCCAAATGAGATTCAGTCAGGGAAACTCGCTAGATTGGCTCCTGAATTCCAAGAAAATCAAGAGTAAATACACACTAACCTAGACCTAAGATAGAGTACACGAACGACTTTGGTGAAACATATTGTCAGCTCTGCAGTTTGTTTCACATAACACAATAAAACTACCAGAACAAGTGAAGTACTTTTGGTTTATTTGAATATAAACGTGTGTTGCATTGAATCTTAATGACCAAAAATAGTTTGAGGAATTTCTGAACTTTGTAGTACCAGCCTAGAAATAATATTAACAGAGTAGTGTTGTGGAGTAGTAATATACTTTCTAAGTGCCTCGAAAGAAACTCAAGGCTATTGAGGAAGTCGCGAGCAACGCCGGGTGTTTCAGCTAGTTATACAATTTCATAAAGGAGAAAGTAAATTAAATTAATTCAACGCTGAGTTTAAAAAGATAATCGTTAATCGGCAGATAACTCGGCTAGTTTCATGTGTATAAAATATACACCACAATTTTGTGTGACATCTATTACAGCATCGTTATAATTTGCAATGCTGTCATAAAATATTTATTTATCACTCTTCAGTCTCTCCGTTTTTTCTACAACTTTGGCGTCCATACTGCACTCGAAGCAGTCTTGAACAGCTCAGAAACTACGTCGCGGAGCTAAAGCTATTTTTACCTTTTCGAATATTTTTCCTCATAATGCTTCCTAGTCAGAGACGCGCAAAATATCCGATTCGTAGGTATTGAATAAAAGCGCATATACGGCAATAATATATGTGCAGTATTTTCCACTAGTGAATTACGTTCCATTCGCTAATCTTTACCGTGAAAAAAAAAACCCATAGTTTTCGAAAAGTATGCTAGTTAAACTTGTTTCTTAATATTTGTTTTACCCTTCATATTTTCACCTGGTATCTATTAGGCAGATACAAATGCAGCATACGAGAACTCGACCAGTATTGCAACTCCGTTAGAAAGAGTGCATACGAAGATATCTGCACATTCGTAGATGCGTAGAAATGCAGAGGGGCTGCCAATGACAGAAGGTCATGGTCTCAAGTCCATAGGGCCGCCCAAGATATGCATGATTTGTACTAAATAAATCCATTCTTTAGGCTGTGAATCGGCATCATTCGTGGTAGCTGGAGCCCTCTCCTACATTTTCAACACTACAAAAGAGGACGTTAACTATTTGCAATTTGCATAATTTAATGAAAGATGTGCCTTAAACAGGTTATAAATCAACACCAACTAGACTCCGTTAATAACGATAACAACACTACTTTCTCCACCCACTAACGTTTATTTTTGTATATCTTTCGAAATCTAATGCTGGAAAAGATTTTTCTGCCTAGTTTTTCTAATCTTCAATTGGCCCTCCAAGATCCTCACGAGGCTGAGTGCACCCCGGACAGGTCTCCCAATAGTGTACAACATTAATAGAATTGGTCCTAAAACATTACCTTGCGTTGTCTGAATGTATATGATTAAATGCTATAAGCTTTCTTGGAATTTTACTCGATTTTTTTCTCTATGCAACACCTTAGTAATATGTAGAAATGGTGTAGTAAAGGCTACACTAGTCTAAATGTCAGTGTGCCAAACTTTATCAAACGCATTAATCCTGAGCAGTACTATTGCTGCTCAAACGCGCGGTTAATGGCCTCAATTATGTGATGTATCTATTAAGGTGTAGAATGTTGTGGTTAGAAACAATTTAGACACGGAAACACTTTCAGAAATCGACAGTACTGAAACATTTAAGTAAATAATAAAGGACAACCTAGAGGTCCCGGGTTTTGATTCTCGGCTGAATGGGGATTATTTTTTCTTTAACCAGAATTGTTTGCTATCCCACACATCTTTTTCAAAAATAGATTTTCTTTTTCATTCAGGGGATATCCACTTCCGATGAAATATGACATCGGATTTGTGGGTAGAATGCAATAACTGTTCTACTGCTATGTAGGCCATGGAAAATAATGATAAATACACTTTACTCACACTGCAGGAAATATATAACAGATATTTTTCCCTTTTAGCATTAATAGCCTATGTTTAGGTAACTTACCTCTTTCTCTATTTACCCTCTTCACACGGAGGACTTAACAGCCCTCGGGACTTACATGCCAGCGCCTGAAGTCAGACGCCTATTGAATTGAAGAGGACTTCGGATCAAAGAGAGTGGCCAGGATGGGTGATCAGCTCGATGCCTGGTGTAAGGATGATATGAAATAACAGTGAGGAGATACTGGAGCAGGTGGCATAATTAATGGCGAGGAAAGCAGAGAACATCCGCCCATATGGCGTTTTGTTATATGTAGATATTTTACGTAAAATAAAATAAATTGCTATTTTCACGTAAGAACAGCCCTTTTATTAAAGAAGCTTAGTTTTATTGTGTAATCTAATCTTTGAGAATGATTTCAGGGCAATCTATGCAGAATTTTCCATAATGCATTATGTGGAGAGACTAATTCACTGCAGTGAACTAAGTTTGTACACACAAAACGCATTTGCATGCAAAGCAAAAACAGTCATACCAGCAGTTTAATACGCAATGATCTAGAAGTGACAATAACACGAAAACTTGCAGAAAACACGCGATCCTCTACAGATTATAGAGATGTAACAATGGGTAAACAAAACATGTTGGTGAAGGGGTTTTTCAGCATGTTTGCTACTACTCCGCTGTTAACACAATGAATTGTTGATAGCAATGAAGAATTTGTCGACACTACCTAAAGCACTACAAATTGGGCAAGGAAAGGAGCATTTACGAAAACAATATAGCATTTATTGTCTAATCTCGTGAACCGCTTCCTATAGCGCAGGTGACTGCCAGTCTTTGATCAAAGGGAATACTAGATGTCTGTCGACGCTTACTTCAAAAGACTCAACTTGCTGCTTCTAGAATTGACAGAGGAATAATTCAGTAGCATGCCATTAGTGCACCTGCCGAGTAGAAAACAACTTTTGTTTCACATTTTGTTCCTGCAGTTTATTGAATAGCAATTTCTCTGGTCTCTGGTAAAACCAGCTGCTTAGAAGAGATTCTTAAACTGGAATTTCTAACCATGGTACCAGCAATTTTTTTAATTAATCTGAAACTAGCATTCACATGTCTATCTACTCATTCTTCCGCAAACTATTCTAATAAAACAGGATTTTTCTGTATACTTCTTGCTAATCGAGGTAAGTTTCACTATACACACGTTGTAGGTAGTATAAGAAGGTTACAGTAAGCTAAATCGGTAGACAGATTCCTAAAAATCTGAAATGTTCCATTCATATGGCCTTCTCTATCTATACAGCAACAAAGTATTCTTACAAAAGCTTATTTTTCTACTGACTTCATTTTAATCGAGGTAACGTTAACAAAAATTGTCTTATTTCATTGTGGGTACAAGGTAAATAACAGAACATGTAATGCTAAAGCAGTGCTTCTCAGGGTACATGCGCTAACGCATTGGACGGCGCAGAGTGGAAAATAATATTTTGCTAGATAGACGACAGTGCAACTTCAACTCTTCGATTTGTAGCAATACCGCTCTCCCTCCCTCCCTCTCTCTCTCTCTCTCTCTCTCTCTCTCTCTCTCTCTCTATCTCTATAAGTTTGTTATGGTAGCTCCCATTTCCTCACCTTTCCGTTGTTCTTCCTCATTGCGAATTGTACCGAGCACAGTCGCAGGGAAGCACGTGCACAGAACCTCTGCATCTCAGTTCGCACTGTGCTATTTTCGGAGTTTGAAGGACCCTGGGTTAGAGCGTTCGTCAAATATTTTAAGAGGTGTTCATATGTGATGGTACTGAAATTCCGTGACTTCTCACTTAGGAAAATTACAAATATTTGGAAATTTAAAAAAACCAAAATAAAAACCAATATATATATATTAAAAAGTGAATAATTTTGCTATAATTACGTATGTGCTAGGCAGTAGAATTGATCTTTGCAGATTATGAGAAAAAACTACCACCTTTCATTTCAAAGTTCACTGTTTAAAATGTGGAAAGAGACAAGCAAACTCAATAAAAGTTTATGCAAATAAGTACAGTTTAATCCGGCCATACATTTTAAACATAAAATTTACTTGCATTTTTACTTTCTCCATACGCACTATGTACATAGTGTATAGAGAAAGTATTGCACTCCACCAAAAATTCGATACCGAGATTTCACCGGAAATATATGTTTTAGGGTCCCCAATATCCAAAAAAAGCATTTTCACAAAAAGGTCCGTGTGTGTGTGTGTGTGTGTGTGTGTGTGTGTGTGTGTGAACACGATAACTCAAAAACGAAAAGTAGGTAAAATACCAAACTTGGTATTTAAGTTTAGTATCTTCCAGGGATGCGACACGAAGATTTTGAGAAAAATCCCCCCACCCCCAACTACCCTTTACATGGAACTTTTTTCAAAAATTTTGATTTTCTCAAAAATGGCTCTAACGATTTTGATTAAAATTTCGGATATTAAACATATTTACCTGACAAATGAAATGTATATCTTGAATTTTCTGGGAATAGCCTCTGAAGAGTAGTTTATTCTGGATGAATTTTACTAAATTTTGAATGACTGCTAAACCTTAAGAGATGGACAAAAACTTACTACACAAAAAATGTAGAGCACTTTAAAACACACAATTTATGTTTTATACATTTTTTTCGTGCAGTTCGTCGTTTTTGTGACATTCCTTATTTTTGGTTTCTGCTATGAAAAACGTATACTTTTCTCATACAGGAACTTGTCAACTCCTATCCATATAAACAAAGGAACTTCATTGACATAGCAATCAGCTTTTGACTATCACTTTAACCTACAGTTGTCCGTTATTTCGCTTCTACTTACAATGAAGCGAGTAATAAGACCTTTTCTGCTAATTTTTTCTGATTAGCATAAAGTAAATAGAAGTATAAGATTTTTAAGAATTATTTGTTGCAGGGATATGGAGAAAGTCATGTGAATGGTACACATCAGATTTTTGGTTCTTATAGCTTCGCAGTTAATGAATGAAGAATGAAGAGTAGCACACAGTATAATGCTTACATAAACTTCTAAATATACATTTTCATCAAAAACGTTTGGGCTACTTTTGAGAAAATACAAACGAGTGGGTGCTCTTTCACTTAAAAAATGTTTGCAGGAGAATTTTATGAAAATTTTCTTCCGTTTAATAGAGAGTTACATAGTTAAGTATGAAATTCGGCATTTAGATAACATTTTATTTCTAGGCTACACCTCTTTCATATGATATAGGTAGTTTCAAATCTCTCCTATTTCAGAATATTCAGCAACACATATGGTTATAGTTTTATTAATAGAAAAGGAAAGCAATTAAAATGTTGGCTGTTTTCATATTTTTTATTTTGTTTTAATTCCACTATTTCACAATGAATACCAAAGTGCTTAGGTTCCTATTTTAGATACGCGGCCAGAAAAAAATCCATACTTCTTGAATCCCGCATTGCGACGAACCCCATGATCTACTTCATTGCTCCATAAAGGTTTTATAGCCCTCTTATGGCTATTACCGACTTTCTCGCTTTTCTGCAGAAAATTATTTCTGCTGATATCAATGCAACACCTGGCTGTCAAGATAAAATGCATTTAAGCCTACACCAGAATGGAATCCGAGAATACTTAGTCACCGAGAACAAATTTAATTTCTGTATAAAAACGGGAGGACAAATTAATTCTCTGCATTTCATATTGTTTACCCTATTGAAGCAAGAAGTAATAAGTGTTTTAAAAGCAATTGCATTTGTACTCAGAAGGTGCAACTAATATCTTTCTTTTGCAACAGCGGTTTTTTGTTTTTTTTTGTTTTTTTGTTTTGTGTAGCTTATCGTCCTTTAGCCCGGCTAGTCATATCGGACGGTAAATGAATGAAATTTACGAAACAATGCTTATATGATTTCGAGGTCTATGGAGCTTAAAGTAACTCGACATCCCTCTACACAGGATAAGGGAAAATTCTGAAAAAGAAAACCTTATCCGGGTAACTCATCCTAAGCGAGATTCGAACTCACGACCTGTTGAATGTGAGGCAGACACGCTACCCCCGCACTACCCAGGCGGGCAGGTAGCAGCGTTGTTAACAGGGTTAAGACACATTGAGAAATACATGGAATTTATGCAATCAATATAAAATCAAGTTTTGCTTGTTTTGTATATGTAAATTTGTGGGGGGAGGGCCCCTTAAGATATCGCTCATATCCTACAAACTAATATTTACAGAAACTTCGTTTCCTCACTATTTACAAATCACTTTTGTGCATTCATAACTACATCCTGGAAATTCATTTATCACCTTGATTTCACCACGAGTAGGTATATTACTGGTTGCCAACTCGCTGGCATTAACTAACTAAACATACTATCGCTCCGTAATCAGTATCCAGTAAAGGTTGCTCGAACATGTGTCCAGTTAAAGAGAGACAACGAGGATAGAGAATGGAATACAATTTCACGACTTTTGCTCAAACTTCTCTCTTGCTTCAGTTTTGCGGCAAAATACCACATATTCCCAAATAGTCAAAATATTCTAATTTTGTAAAAATTAATGCACAAGGAAAACAAGAGGGGAAAAAAAAAAAACAACTCATTTTTACCTCAAATGGTTTTAATACAAACGAGTAACTATGACCATATATTCCAGCACAGGTACTAGACACGGATATGTCCTTAATTAAAAATTGATATGCACACCTAAATTGTACAACACAAACTGTTTCCAGGATGATACTAAAGGAATTGTACTGAACAGCATCAGGAACTTGTTTTCTCTCTGTCGTTCAAGGTCAGAAGCAACAGCTCACATCTCGCCAAAGCTGCGAAAAGATTTGTTCAATTTGCAAGAAAAACTCAAAAGTTATAATAATATAATTCTTCATTTTAACAATTTGGGTTTTTCTTGCCTCTAATTAGCAGGCAGAAAAATAAACCTTTTCGGCAACATCCGAGGTTATCTAAATTTGGCGAGAAATTGCATTTGGAGAAGTCCGTCGTGACTTTATAACGCCAAAGCGTTTGGGTCTTTTGTTATTAAAAAAAATGTATCGGTAGTCAGGTGCTACTTTAAGTAGTCGTAGAACAGCCGTGAATTCTTGTAATATCCTCCATGTATTTAGAGCGAGAAATAGGCCAGTTATAGTGACAAATTATTATATAATGAAATATTATTTGTAGGGATACATTTTTAAAAAGATGCGACTAATAAGAGGAAATCAACTTTATTTTAAAAAAATGTTCAGCATCTTCTACTGAAGCATACGGTGTAGCAAAACTAGTGTACCGCGAGATCCTGTGCGAATGAGAGGGAAATACAAATGTGGGTAATCAAATGAAAACGCATAGTTAATAACAGTATCTGATACAATGGAAAGCAATTCTCTTCCTGTTTGAAAGCTATTGTAGTCAACTTTATGTATATTAATATAATAAAACATGTTGGCAGTTAACACTATCTTAAAAAATTAAGTTCAAATTCTTTATAGTCAAACCCAGAACAACTCTAATGTTTGCGATAGTTGTTAATAGAATATAAATTCATAAAAACAAAAATTGCTTTTCTAGGAGCATTTTATGTATTACTTACATAATGCACAAGCTCGAATTAGGTATGATAAAATATATGAATAATGAACCTTTGGCACTTTTTGATTTTAAAATTTAGAAATTGAATTTTTTCCCCCAATGTCGTCTTAGCTAAATTTAATGGTCAACTGGTGATAGTATGAAATTGCAACTAAGAATTACTTAAGTTTCCAGACAAAAAAAAAAACTACTTCATTCCCTGTGATAATTTGTTCAACTCCCAATCACAGGCCTATAAAAGAAGCTAATAAAGGTGATGTTCACTAAATGCTTAATAAGCCTCAACGTATGGCACAGGAGAAAATACAGTTTTAAAAGTATTAAGTTTTTGCATTCACATGACTTTCTCTAAAATTTGATACCAGAATAAAAAAAAAATGTTTTGAGGACACCCGAAAGAAAAAATTAGAAAAAGGCGTGTGTGCATGCACATGTGCGCCATTTCCTAGATGTTTCTTATTATTGCTTCATATTTTTGGATACTAAATATTTTCTCAAATGGGAAGTCTTGCAACTTTTATACTCTTGGCCATGCAAAAGGAACGGAGTTTCAAGTTGTCACATAGTAACCTGTTTCAAAATGATTTGGGCAATCGCTTTAGTCTGCGTATTTCATCATTTCCATTGTGCCTACAAGTCCATTGCAACTCACATTTATCTTGATTAGCACGAAGTAGACATAGAAGTAAACTTTTGTATGAATAGTATGTTGCAGAATATGTAAGAAAGTCAGGTAATTGGTACACATCAGAAATCTTTTGTTTACTTGGAATCAACCTTTGCAGAAATAGCTACAGTAGGTATGCATGTCATACGTGTTGCATCTTTAAAAGTTAGTGAACATAAATATCGATTTTGGTATTTATCGGGCTTCGCTATGTAGCTTAGAGTTTTGCACAAGCACGTTTTTTCTAAATATGCTATATATGCATATATACATATTTATATATATATAATATATTATATATATAATATATATATATATATATATTTATATGCATATACACATATTAAGACGGTATTTCTTACGCCACTGCTGCTGAATGATTATCAAAGGATTTTTATAATCAGTTACTAATGTTTCAATTATGACTATGTCTGTATGTGTAATTTATGTTGTTTTCGTGTATTTAGTTTATAAGTTTTAGCTGTAACTACGTTAAAATTTCCCAGCCAGATTTTCAAGGTCCTGCGTAGTTAAATCTAACAAAACATGCCTGTATTGTCGTCAAAAGCCTTGAGAATTCTTGACTTTCTTGTATATATTATGCGCATTAGGGTAACAAGTGCTTGTGGGGTAAAAGTCCTGAGAGTTTTGTAAGCAGGGTATTTTGCATTGTGTTTAGGTGTTACCTGACCAGAACATAATGAAACAATGTGGCATAAAGACGCTAAAAGTAAGTTTTGGAGGGAAATTTCAGCCAATGAAAACTTTGGAAGTTTAAGGCAGCCATCTTGCTTCTTTTACTATACGAGTAAAGCATAATTCAGAAAATGCACAGTTGCTTCTGTCAGTCAGACACACACTCCACGACACTCTGCGGAAAAAGTTCGCACCAGAGTACCAAGTATTATGCAATTCCGCATAAAATATTGTATAAAGTAATTCCGCGCAAAGTATAAAAGTGCGTCGCGTGCATGATGTTTATAAGTGTTAACATGCAAAAGTAGTATTCACTTGTAAACTATCAATATTTTAAGAGTTTACTTAAGTCTACAAAAGTGTACATAAAAATGTTCAAGAGGTTTGTCGAGGTGACTTCACCTAAAGTGTTAGATGTTTCATCAAATAAAAGAAAGCTGAGTGAAACAGGATTTGCTGGAGTTATTAATTTAAAACAAGTATCCGTACCAAAATCTTTCTTGCAGCTACCCTGAGGAACTCAACTGCTCTACTGAGGCGACGAACCCTGAGTTAGCGACGCTGAGGCAGAGAAAAGATCTTCATTTTCAGAAAAAAGGTACGCTATTTATTCAGGACCTGGCATCAGCATGGTGAACTCCACCTCAATTCTGTATGCTGTCAGTCAATCACTCAACTGACACACCTAAGTTAGCATATGCAATGGGTCTTCCCACACCATAATTAATCTCCGACTAGTACACAATACAACGTGGGCAATTTAAATATACACATAAACAAAAAGACACGCGACAATATATGCACAAACATATTTATTTATTTTATTCAGGAGTGCTCAAAATTGAACTTTCAGTGAAATCTAGGTATCGAATTTTTTGTCGTGGAATGCAATACTTATCTTCTCTACTATGTATATGATATATAAAGTAAAAACCAATAACAGTTTCCCTGGAGGAAAGTATAAATGCTGGACAATTTTAACCAATAACAAAGAATATCTAGCAAATCGTTCATTTCAGAAAAAAAATATATCATATGCATCGTGTACTTTAACCAGAACTATACTCTTTGTGCAGTAAGATTTGGTCTATCGGTTTCGGTTTACCAGTCATCCAGAATGAAAAGGGCTTCCGAGGCTATTCCCAGAAAATTAAAAGATGTGTATTTTATTTGTTATAAAAATATCTTGACTGTGTTATTTTAATCAAAATATATAACTATATTTTAGAAAATAAAAATCTTCGAAAATGTTTCCATACAGTTGGTATGATTGGGGTGCAATTTTCTTCAAAACATATTAGTGTTGTACCCTTGGAAGATGTATTAATTTATCAAGTTGGTATTTAACAGACTTTTCGTTTTTCAGTGATGCTGCTCATTTACCTCCACGCAATGAGCGCGATCCGCTCATAGTCTCCGCTGATAAAAGTCACTCTGGCCAGTACCCCATTTTGAGTTCAACTTTTAATGCACCAAGGGATATCTACCACCTGGTATTACACTGAAGTTTCATCAAGTAATATTTTTGTATAATTTTGACAAATTTGGGTACATTGAATTATTCTATAAAATGACAAAAATAATCTACCCTTACATGAATCACCTAACATACAAATCTCGAAGCTTTGTACAATTATATCCACCAAAAATTATAACCTACATTAAAGCTTTAAAAAAAAAAAAATCACATGACTTTCTCTATATCTCTGTAATAAATTATTGTTAATAAGCTTATTCTTTTAATTACTTCATGCTAATCGAGAAAAATTAGCAGAAATAACCTTATTTCTTGCTTCCTTGTAATTAGAAGCGAAATAAGGGCGTACCATAGGATAAAGTGATAGTCCAAAGCTGGTTGCTATATCACCGAAGTTCCTTTGTATGGACAGGAGTTGACAAAGTCCTTAATGATAAAAGTACGTTTTTCAAAGCTGAAACCAAAAACAAGGAATATCTAAAAAACGATCAACTCCAAGAAAAGAATTTATATAACATAAATTATGTGTTTTAACGTGATCTATATTTTTTGTGTTTTAAGTTTCCGTCCATCTCTTACGGTTTAGTAGTAATGCAAAATTCCGTAAAATTCATCCAGAATAAACCACTCTTCAGAAGCTATTTCCAGAAAATTCAAGATATACATTTTATTTGTCAGGTAAGTATTTTTAATATATGATATTTTAATCAAAATCGTTAATCATTTTTAAGAAATTCAAAAATTTCGAAAAAAGTTCCATGTAAAGGGTAGTTTGGGGTGGGAGGATATTTTTTTTTTTAAATCTTCGTGTCGCATCCTTGGACAATAGCAAACTTAAATACCAAGTTTGGTATTTAACGGTCTTTTCGTTTTTGAGCTATGCTGCCCACAGACGCACACATACACACACGGACATTTTTCTAAAAATGCTTTTTACTTTCTCTACACTTGCTATGTACATAGTGTATAGAGAAGATATTGCACTCCACCCAAAAATTCGATAACGAAATTTCACCGGAAATATATGTTTTAGGGTTCCCTATATCCAGAAAAAGCATTTTCACAAAAAGGTCCGTGTGTGTGTCCGTGCGTCAGTGTGTCCGATAACTCAAAAACGAAAAGTCGGTAAAATGCCAAACTTGGTATTTAACTTTAGTATATTCCAGGGATGCGACACGAAGATTTTGAGAAAAATCCCCCCACCCCAAACTACCCTTTACATGGAATTGTTTTCGAAAATTTCGATTTTCTCAAAAATGGCTCTAACGATTTTGATTAAAATATCATATAATAAAGACATTTACCTGACAAATAAAATATGTATCTTGAATTTACTGGGAATGGCCTCTGAAGAATAGTTTATTCTCGAAGAATTTTACGGAATTTTTAATAACTGCTAAACCGTCAAAGATGGATAAAAACTTACTACACAAAAAATTTAGAGCACGTTAAAACACACAATTTATGCTATATACATTTTTTTTTCGTGGTGTTCATCGTTTTTGAGACATTCCTTGTTATTAGTTTCTCCTATGAGAAACTTATACTTTTCTCATACAGGAATTTGTCAACTGCTGTCCTTAGAAACAAAGGAACTTCAGTGACATAGCAACCAGCATTTGATTATCATTTTAACCTATGGTACTCCCTTATTTCGCTTCTACTTACAAGGAATCAAGTAATAAGATATTTCTGCTAATTTTTTCTGATTATCATGAAGTAAATAGATGTATAAGCTTTTTAAGAATAATTTGTTGCAGAGATGTAGTGTAGAGAAAGTCATGTTAATGGTACACATCAGATTTTTTTGGATTCAAAACATGTATTTCCGGTGAAATCTCGGTATCGAATTTTTGGGTGCATTACAATACAATCTCTATACACTATGTAGATAGTACGTATAGAGAAGGTAAAAATACATTACAACTTCCAAATCCTACCCAGCTTTTAATTTGAAGTATACAGCTTTCAACATTTTAAAAGTAAATCTCATATCTTATGGTGTAATTATTATATATGGTAAACGCTCACGCGGCTATTCTTCCCTCCGCTCTTGCCTCGCCATTAGCGGGACTTTGGGGTCTTCAATTCCCGCTCTTCTGTATTGCCGCCTCCCAAGTGTGATAAGTGCTAGAAGAATAATAGGAGCCATTTTCTTTAATGAAGCAATTAATACAGAGCGATATTTGAGACTAATTCTAGAACCATTTTCGATTACTTGACGGAAGCAGAATAACCTTATGGTTGGTTTTTCTGCAACAGCACAGAGGGCTATAGAATTAAGTGAAATAAGAGAGGCGTTTTGATAGAATTATAAGGGTTGACTTGTGGGCCCCCTTGTTCTCGCGAACAATTAGTATCGATTTTTATTCATGATTTTTTTTTAACGATAAAAGTATCGTTTTATCTCTTACGCTTCAGCAATCTAATGCAAGAAATCATAAGAATTTCTGCTGCTGAGTTTCGGCGAGTGAGCGTCATTATCTTCGTGAGATATGCTACCTGTTTGAGAGCAGAAGATCATTTCCAGCATATACCTACTATAAGGCAAGAACTTTAGTGCGCCCCTGCCGGCACCAATTCCCCGTGCCGTGGAGAGAGGCCGCGAGAGCGCCCACCGTATGTAATAAATAAATCCCCTTAGATACAACTATACTACTAGATCAACTACGACACAAATTTGTGCTTATGGACTATTGAACTAGGCGTAGACCATAGGATACTATTTAAAATCAAACAAGCTCCCATAGTAATTTTTCAACCCCCTCGTCACTATTAGAATCAATCCGGACAAAAGCTTGGACACTTGAGCTTTAGGTACACTTACAAATGAGACCACATATGATTTTCATAAGTAACCCCTAGCATTTTCAACCCCACATTTATAGCATCTACCAATACAATGCAGAATAAGACGGAGAAAAATATATAATGTTTCTATGTACACTTAAGATGCGAATAAGACTACGTTACTTGCGTCACTGAAACGAGGGATTCGGTTTTCTCGAGTCCGAGTCAAACTGATCACGACACAGACACATTGCTAAATACCATTACTCAACGTGCGAGGGGGCGCAACAGTAACGTGTGCACTCGCATTCGGGAGGTCACGGGCTCGATTCCCGGCGAATGCCCTCTTTGACACATAGGTTTTTTTTCCGGTTTTTTCCGTCCCCCCCCCCCCGGATTTCTTGTCCCTTCATGTCGGCCCATCATTTCATTCATGTTTCGCCCCGTTGGTCTCTGTTGGGTTGGAAGTGCCGGCGAGGATGCTTCAGTGCGGCGTGGCATGAAAAAAAGGACGCTTTTAGGAACACCAGTCTCCCGGCCTTCGGCTGGTTGCAGACACATTAGGACCGCCCCTTGAGGAGTCGGGCACTATGGGGCGGGGTCTCCGGTTTGCCTGTCCGACTATCAGCCTTTTGATCTGGTAACTGTAGACTTGGCCATTGCTGCACCGTGCTCCTGGCTTCGGCCGTTCGGTGTATCTTCTCAACTCATTCCTCCTGGAGGTGTCCCCTTGTGGGTATAGGTACAATAACCTCAACCATTCAGTGCCGATTCCCCTCTGTTCTACCTACCAATCACTGCGCTCGTTAGCAGCTCAGTACAAGTCGAGAACGAGCAATCCCAAATCCGAGAATAGGTTATAATTTTCCATTCTTGATAATTATGTTTGCATAAACGCAATTTAGTATGTTTCTGAACTTCATAACTTAAGAATCAGATTTTTTTTTTTTTCATCAATTCGAATAAAACCCGTGTAGGCATGCATTTACTTGCTTAGAGAGTTGTAAATCAACTCAGCTTGGAGTCTGAATATTTTACAATACTGCAGCAATATTGCAGTATTGTAAGAACTGCCCCTTTTTTAATTTGGGGTTTTGATCGGATTCTAAGTGTAGTTCGGCTCTAATGGCGCTTATATTCTTGCGTACCTTCCACGCGCAAGCACACTGCCAACAGTTCAAATGCTAAGGTCCGAGAACAGTCCTTAGTATCCTATGAGCCAAAGAGGTTTCGGGTTGTGAGAAGTGCACCATTCTCAGCTTTGGAATCCGAAAGAAATCGCAGTTTCCGATTATAAGTAGTTTTGTTATACATACGTTTTGTTAATTTGGTTCGTTTCTTTGCAGTCAAAGAACGAACTAGGACTAACAGTAAAATTATACGTATGCTTAGACTTAGCAAGATTAGAGGAGTTTGTATGTGCGGTTACGAACGTGAATACCTACTTAAATGGCAAGCTTATTGTGGCAACAAGAAAATGTCTGAACAACTTTATAGACAATTTTGTTCTTTTATATTTTTCAATCAGATAAACATGGACAAACAGAGCAACCATTGGTCACTACCATCCAAGATATATTTAAACATTCAGAGCAGAGTGTTTGGTACCTTGGGAACAGAGTTTTGAATAAAATCTAATGGATCTCAATTGTATACGATTTACATTCAGAGCACGGCAGCAGTGCGAAGGCCAGCAAGGGCAACACATATTGGTCAAGTGAGGTCAGGATCCCAACTTCTTTATTCGATAAGTGAAGACCTCAACTTAACCGCAGAGCAAAGTAATACGATATTCTGTCAACGCGGAACTGCTCAAGCGTAAATCACTGAATACACTGCTCTTTCAACAGCATCAAAATGAGTTTAAACGTTTATGCTTGTTTCTCCATATATATCATTTTTCTATTTGTTGTTTTTCTCTTCCATTTTGAATGTTTTCATAGAAATAATTAAAACAAACCATGTTGCATTAAGAATAATTTTTTTTGTAGGCATGATCTTATACTAAAAGAAGGAATCCTTCAATAGCTAAAATATATGCTAAATTAATGCACCAATGGACAGTGTGGTACTTCAATTCTGGGGCATTTTCTATCGCAAAAAAAAAAAAAAAAAAAAAAAAAAAAAAATCCCAGTTTGATCGTGCCTTTTATATTTTTCTTGGCTTTGGCCTAACACACTAGACACTTTGAAGTATTTAATGTATTGATGATGGCCCCATTGGTCTTTTTGACAATTTTAAAACCTGTCATTTGCTAAGAATCTTAGGATATTTGATTTAAAAATGTATATTAAAATCTAATGTATTTCATTTATATTACTTTATTTGTTCTGCAAACAACACTTATTTCAAAATATCATTCTTTTATCAACATCAGCTAATCAAGAGAAATGGTTTTATTACTTAGTTCCTTACAAGTAGAAGGGAAATATGGGAATGTACTATGTTGCTGCGATAGTAAAATATTTTAAAAGCTGTCACTATGCGATTGCCATTGAAATTCGGTTCTGTTTCAATGACCTGGAGAAAAACGGACGAGAAATTACACTTTAAGAAAGGTTTAAGTACTTTAAAATTAAACCAATAACAGCCAATATCTCGGAAATGGTTAGATCTTGAAAAAAAAAAAAAAAAAAAAAAAAAAAAAAAAAAAAAAAAAAAAATCTTACATAAATTATGCGGTTTAACCAGATATGCATATTTGTGCAGTAAGTTTTCGTCTATCTCTTACCGTTTACCAGATATACAAAATGTATCCAGAAAATTCCCCCCAAAATTCAAGACACACATTTCATTTGCCAAGTAAAAGCCTTTTAATACACGAACGTGTATCTTTTTAAATAGGCATTTTAATCAAAATCATTTTTGGTGCAATGCAGATCACTTATCTTCACACACAAGTGGTAGACAGTAATGTACGCCTTTATGCGCGCGCATGTTCTATATTCTTATTCTGTCTCTCTCATATAACTGTCTTTAATAAATACTGACTGCTGTTTACAGGCAGCGTGTATTTTTAACGTTCCATTAATGAAATCCAGACTTCCAGAGAATGCCTTTCCCACAGTTCATTTGTTTCTACAAGTTAAGCTTTTAGTGCAATAGCAAAAAACAATGATGTTATTTACCTCCACGGCGCATTAAAGATTTCAGATCGCAGATTGCAACAGTGGCTTTTTATTACTCAAATTAAAATCTAACTACATTTACCAGTTTGTGGCTTTCAAATATGAAGCAATGCTTATCAATATTTTGGTGTGAAGTACTCTTGCAGTGGGACTGCTACGATGCACTAGATCGGCGCGACGCTGCAGTGAGATTTTGAAGGATCTACCTAATTATGTTTAATACTCCAACACTAACGAAACAAAACAGCCCTCACTGTATCTGTGTGCAGCATGCTCTATTCTAACCCAAAGCTCGATCAGTGGCTGGAAGAAGGATATATATTGGCATCAGAAAGTATTCGTCAAAACGAAACTTCCCTTCCCCCCCCCTTCGTTCCAACAGTTCGATAGCTTTTTGAAAATCATACGACTTTTCAAATTGTTCATGTGTGACATTCTTTTCCGAAATATTTCCTATACTTAGTCTTATTTTACAATACGAGCTACACTTTTTCCTTCTCTCTCTCTCTCTCTCTCTCTCTCTCTCTCTCTCTCTCTGTACCATCACAAAGCGATCCGCGCTTTAAAAATGTAACTAAAATCTAGTGTGTTTCCACAACCCCTTGTTTCTGAAATAAAATGTACAATTAGACAATTTATGCAAATGTTTATCGCAACTTTGTACAAGAGTAGAGAAAGTCAAGTGAATATCATACATTCAACAGCATTTAAATTGGTAGAAAAATAAATTGATGCACCCGTAGCTCAATCGGTTGAGCATTTTCCTACAGCATGAGAGATCACAGTTCGATTCCTGGTTGTGGGGTGGGAATTTTTATCCAACCAAGATTATTCCTTATCCTCCCAATACTATGGAAGTATGAATGAGTGCGTGATCTATCGTATAAATCGCAAAGAAAACCAGAAATTCAATGACAACTTGCTGCCCATAAGTTAACACCTTGCCGAAAGACTACTTCTTCTAAAGGTAAATACCGCCGATGTTACTGTTACAGTTGGTGTCAGGGTACAAATGGGATAATAATTATAATGGTAATCATAATAATAAAAAACTTGGAGTTAAATTAAAAAGTAAAAGAATACTTTTACATGTTATTCCTAAACCCATTTTCATCGCAATTCCAGATGAAATAATGCATGTGCTAAATGTATCAAATTATCAGCACACCCTGCACAGGAGAAAGTTAAAAATCGGGTTAATTTTCAAAACTTACAAAATTAATAAAATGAGAATGTATTTAATACGTCACAAATGCCGTCTTATAATAACTTTGCTCTATTTTATATTACAAATTAGAATTTACGCTCTTAAGTCTGGCTGTTATAACAACTTATTGAGGTGGATATTAATATGTAACACAGCTATTGTCCGGCTAATCGCATACAAGGCAACCTAATCTACAACACAGTGTTGTAAGTTGTAGTCTTTCCTTGCGGTTTACCAGTTATGCAAAATTCAATAAAAATCATCCAGAATAAAGAGGTCTTCAGAGGCTATTCCCAGAAAATTCAAGATATGCATTTCGTTGGTCATAAAATATCTTAAACGCAAGGTTGGCTAGAGCCAACTTTAAGAAAATCAAAAGTTTCGAAAAATGTTCCATGTAAAGAGTAGTTTGGGGTGGAGGTGATTTTCTTGAAAATCTTCGCGTTGCATTCTTGGACCAAACTTAAATATGGTAGCTACCAAACTTAAATACAAGTTTGGTATTTAACAGTCTTTTCGTTTTTGAGCTATGTTGTCTACTCACACACACACATACAAACAAACCTTTTTCTATTTTGTTTTGATTCAGGGGGGACCCAAAACATATTTTCGGTGAAACCTCGGTATCGAATTTTTGGGGCATTACCTTCTCTACACATTATGTAATAGTACATGTAAAGAAAGTAACAATAATCTTAAGCGAAAGTCAATTTTAAAAAAAGCGGAATACTAATTGGTGGCTTTGAAATTCTATACTCCTTAAATGATCAAGAAAAGAAATGAAGAGAAAATTTCCATTTGAAAAAAAAAAAAAAAAATAATGATGCATTCCAACCACATGACTGTCTACCTATTCTGCAACAAATTATACTTACAAAAACATTTTCTTCTATCAACTATGCTAATCAAGATACACATTAATAGAAATAGTCTTTCCTTGTCGGTACAAGAGACATAAAGGAATAAGTGATGGATAAAACCTTTAAAAACTATTCGCTAAAGTGAAGACAACTAAATGCCTTCTCTTCACTTGATTAGTAGAAAGACAAGAATAACAACTCCCATTTGAGAAAAGAATTATGGGAAACATTGATACCAATAAGGAATATCTTTATACATATTGTGTGTTTTGACGATGTTTAGATTCATTTTTTGTGTAGTAAGATTTTTTCTCTTACAGTTTAGCTGCTGAAAGCCTAATGAACCAAGAGAAGTTTGTCGACAAAGCATTCTGCGAGCACCTCGCCACATTGTCTCGGATCGCATCACAGTGAAATAAAGAAGTTTGCTCCTTGAAATTATTTTCTGCTGTTGACACGTCTGTATACAAATACAATAATGTAACCATTCTATTAAACTCACTTGTACTCATGTTGTAGTTTTAAGATCAAGCTATGTTCTAATATGTTGTGCGTTGCCTTAATTCAATTACAAAAAGAGCGGGAGGAATTAGTACACTAAAATGGCGAGTTCCCTATTTGGAATAGCACGGATACCTTAATTTGGGGTACCTCATGTTAGGATTTCCTTTATTACTTTATAAAATGCTCATTTTAAAAGTATCAAGGAGGCTCTAATATCAGGATATTTTTGTTTGTTTCTGCTAAATCGATGTATAAATCCGTCTCTCTTCTTTAATAATAATAATAAAATAATAATAAGCAATACAAATATATACTTTTTAAATAAATCTTGCGAGAGAGAACAATTCTCGATAACCTGCCTCCCTCCTCATAGTACTAACAAACTTCAACTCCGTGATTTGGCTTTCATGGGGCCATTGAAGGCCTATTACTGCCACGAGATCGCAACATCGCTGAAAAGTCATATTGGTCGAACGGTTACAGTATACCAAATAGGGAAACTCTTTGGAAAGGTCTATCTACGTTCAGCCAGTGCAGAAACGGCAAGTAGTGGCTTCCGCAAAACGGGGATATATATCCATTTTGCAATCCATGAAAACGAAACTTGAGCAAGTGCTTCAGGAAAGTGAATAACATGAACCTACATGTGTCACAAGTACCCGATTTAGCAGTTTCGCAGGGGAGATCCTAGCAGCGGACATCAGCCCAATCCCATCACTGAAGCAGAAGGTAAGCTCATCAGGTTAAGCTGGGACATTTTATCTAGAATCTTGTGTAATTACAAGCTCACCATACAAAGCTCAGTTCATTGGACAGAAGTCAAAGAAGGCCGACAAGACTTTGCCAAAAGTCTAATGGACCTTAGCATTACAAACCAAAGCAACAACGCCAACCAAAAAAAGCAAGCGAGAGCGCACTACTGAATCGTCATCTGAAGACAGGAAACCAGAGTGACGATGGTGAAGAGTGCCTCGATTGTGCAGGCCTGTTCTCAGAGAACCAAGGGAGAGAGAAACTTGGATAAGTTGCTGCAAATGCTTCAAGGGCACAGGCTGTGCAGGTGATATTTTCAATAAATTCTTTCGTGAAAAGCGTGCTTGCAAATGAAATAAATAAAACAATAAACCGTGTAGTTATTAAAAACACAGTATTTTAAAATTGAATTATTTGGTCATCAACCATTCATGATTAGTACAGACAGTAGTGTAAATTTTTGTAGATGTAAATGTATAAATTAACACTAGATAAGTCATCCCGTATTAGGAACCCCTGTCACCCCAAGTTAAGCACCACCCCATATTAGGACTCCCAATGTTATTTTAGAATTGTTATTGTGTCTGCAGAATAGTGAATTTAAATTTGTATAATATACCTACTCTGCGAGGTATATAAATAGTTTGAATATGCAATCATATTACTCATGGGTACAAATCTGTGTTATTTTTGAAATTATAAAAAGAATATGTGCCGCATATTAGACTACTTTCCTCTAAGCCAGTTTTGAGAAAATCAACATTTTGGAACACAATTTTCATGTAAAGTGTAGTTTTGGATGGCAGGATCTTCTTGAAAATACACACACACACACACACACACACACACACACACAAGGTCGCGAATTCGAACCCGGCGTAGGGCAATGCATTTTTTTCGGGCGTAAAATTCCTTAGCATATCTTCCTTCAAAAGGGAAGTACAGCCAAACACATAATGCAGAGAGATTCACTGCATGCTGGCCTCTGATTCATGTATCTGCCTAAAGTGTCTAACTGAAAAACACTATGGCTATTATATGCAATAGAATTGCACATCTTTACTTTCTCTACCACTTATCTATATAAAATAAAGGAAATATTGCATTCTGTCTAAAAATTCGACAGAGGTGTCACTTTAAATGCACGTTTTTATGTTCCCCGAATAAAATTTGTCAGAGAAAAGGTGCACACTCGTTTTCTAAGTGAGTGAGCGAGGGTCGGTTAAATACCTAATTTGGTGTTAAAAGTAAAAGTTCGGCCTCTTTCAAGGAGGCATGAAACCTTTCACGAAAATTCCCTCACCCCGAACTACTCTTATTCGTATACGAAACATTTTGTTATTTTCCTCCTTCCGTTCATGGTTTAGATCATATTTTGGTCTCACACCATCTCGCGACTTCTGAGTGTAAATTTTTTACATGATTGGGCTATCAACCCAATTGTACAACCCCCCTTGCAGAAGTTCCAGGTTTTCACTTAAGTTTGTCTTCTCTTAGGAGAGTTGCCTTTATTTTCTCAAAAATAGCTCTATAGAGTTTTGTTTGAAATACCGTATATTTAAAGCATATGTATGACACGAAATGTTTAACTTGAATTTTCTGGAAATAGCCCGTGAAGTCTTCATTCTGAATGGGTTTGTTATTATTGTAAACTAAGAAATAAAACCTTACGGCACAAAAAAGCATATCTTGTTAAATCGCACAATTTATAAAAATGTTTATTGAATTAACCATCCCCGAGTTATTTATTGTAGGTATGAACTGTCAAGCACATGCTTTACACTACTTCAACTGCAAAACCGCTATTTGGTTTTTCTCGGCATGTAAAGCGAACGAAATTTCGAAACCACCATAGCGATACGTTGTTAAAATATCTGTCTAACGCTTAATCTTACTGTATTCCCTTATACCTTCTACGAAAAGCGTCATAAAACCACGATTAACATGGAGTAGAGAAGTATAAGGCTTTGTAAGAATACATATGTACACTCGTACATTACAAACACTGGTTTGAACACACAAAACTATTTATGGCTTCAATAGACTCACCTGTTTTAATAAACTATAAACCGAAAGGATTCAGAAACAGAGGAAGATCAATAGCCAGAAGGATCGATTAGTTCCTTCGATAGGAACCAGGCCTAATGACCTAAGAAGCAGAAGAATAATTTGTATTCTTATCTCAACGGATTACTCCTCTTTGTTGGACTTACATTCCCGAGTTCTTATAATCCAGTGCCTTGAGTCAATAGACTATCGAAGAGCAAGCAAACTACGAGGGACATACTGAAAGTCACGAGCAACCCATTGTAAAAAATTTAAATTTCAACAATGTAACGAAACGAATTGCAGGATCGTAATCTACAGACTTTAAGCCACATGTTGACATATTGTGACGTCATTAGCTTCTATCACCTGACCACAGACGGTGTTTGAAAAATGGCTGACATTGATGTTTCGTTTCGACACCGTGCTGTCATTGAATTCCTTGTGAAAGAAGGAAAATCTGCTCCTGAAATTCATCTCAGACTTCAACGTGCGTATGGAGGTGTCTGCATGGGTGCCAGCAGTGTTAGAAGATGGGTGAAACATTTCAAAGATGGAAACACGAGTCTGCAAAATGCGCCTCGTAGCGGGCGTCCTCGAACTGCCTCTACAGAACGCAACAAGGAAAGAGTTGATGAGCTCATTACAGGAGAAAGGCGTTTCACTGTGAATGAAATGATGTGCAAGAAATGATCCACAGCTTGGGTTATCGAAAGGTCTGTGCCCGTTGGGTCCCCCGTTTATTGACTGAAGACCACAAACTTCAGAGAAGTACCATTGCACAAAACCTTCTTCAGAGATTTCATAATGAAGGTGATGAATATTTGACGTGTATTGTTACTGGAGATGAGAGCTGGTTCCATCACTATGAGCCAGAAACGAAACGTCAGAGTATGGAATGGCACCACTTTAACTTGCCATCGAAGAAGAAAGCGAAGACAGTGCAGTCTGTAGGAAAAGTTATGAGAAGCGTCTTTTGGGATGCACAAGGTTGCATTCTGGTTGACTTTCTTGAACCTGGACACACCATAAATTCTGCCCGCTACATCAAGACACTTCTGAAGCTCCGTCGGGCTTTGCGTGATATAGCCTATGCAGATTGGATGATCACCTCAATGCCTATGGCGACGAGGTAGAAGGAAATTAAATGCATTAATGAAAGGAATGATAGAAAATTTTCAGATCAAATTATCCAACCCAGAAATCGCCTAGCAACCGAGGGAAAAAATTAATGTGTGTGTATTAGTTTAATTATCACGTGAGTTTAGGGTGTATTTTTGGCACATACGTATTACCTTAGGAGATATAACCTCTTAGGTAGTAGAAAGCTGATTTTAGCCTAAATGTAGACAAACAACTTTTGTTCTATGCAGCAGTGAAGTGAATTATGTAATTAGAGAATCAATTAACAAAGAAAATACGGTTAGGTCTCAAAACTTGCGAGTATTTTTTGGGGAGGGGGGCCTCCATGCAATTCTTAAAAGCAATTTATCACTCTTAAGGGGGTTTTAATAATGGCTGTTTTATATAATTCGTTGGGTCTTCCTTTTATCTCATTTTTAATTTGTTACCTATATGCTTTTCGATAGTGTTTAACAAATTATACCGCAGGCGATGACACTGATGATACATGGAATGAGATGGAACACCGGTGGAATGCCATGGCGAGGGACACCGGAGAACCCGGAGGAAATCCACCACTGCGTCGCTTTGCTTACCACAAATTCCACATACGGTCGCTTGGGATCGAACCCATGTAGGTGAGAAGCGAGAGGTCTAACCACTCGGCCAAGGCGCGGCCTTGTTATATGCTTGTGCAACAAAGTTTATTATTATTATTATTATTATTATTTATTTATTTCACATTCCTTTTTTTTTTTTACGATAAACCTCCCTTTGAAATTCTTGTTATCTCTAGTCTTCTTTATCTTTGATGCATTTATTTCAATGTACAATATAGCAAGCTTTGTTCATAAACTTCTTCCTTGTGCGGCGTGCTTCTGTTACGTTTTAATAAACACTTATTTTATATTCCACTTATATATTATTCTATTTGTGTTAAATTTTTTTTTGGTTTTAATTAAGTCTTAAAAAGTTGTCTAGTATTTTCTGATATTAAGGAATTAAATCACTGAATTTTATAGTTTTATCTTTAATTGTTCTACGTGAATTTCAGTCGTTTAGTATAAGTTTTGATACACAACGAATATGCAACACATCAAGTTCACCAACGTTTGTCAACGGTACATGGAAGTGATGTTAAATGGTATTATCTGTCGCCGAAATAACAAAGGAAATAGAGATGACGTTCTTCTACTGATTAATGGATATATTCGTTTATTGTTTCGACTGTCAGAATAATGTATTGGAAAAATAATATACAAATCCCGTGGGTATAGCCCATCGAACTCGTCGAGACATTTCCCCATTCCTGAAGCATAGATGCGCAATAGCACTAACCAGACCACTTGAAAGATATGTTGGGATCAGTGTTCCAGCTGCTGCGACTGATTGATTACTTCCAGAGCAATTCCGATTGCTGTGGGTTGCTGCATGTCCCTTCTTTTATGGCAAGCTTATGGTTGAACCACCATAAGAATGCTAGAGGAGTCAGGTACGGGAGAGGGCCATCAGCTCACGTAGTCTATTTCCTTCTACGAAATGTATGCGTGTGATACACCCATGCCGCCACATCTATCAACTGCTGCCACAGGCATAATTACGCATTTCAAAGTTTTCGTTGCTAGCTTGCGAGCTATCTGACATGTTCATGCTGATCGGCGAGAAAATGTTTAATCATTAAAGTATTATTTACAATGCATGGTTTATATTACCGTGCTACTGAAAAGGTTAACATGTGCTTTATATTTAATAGAAACCTCTCAACTAACACACTGACATTCTGGCAATGCACGAATGAGCACCTCACTTCAGCCAATGGATGCGTAGAAATCACAAATGACAGAAAGATGTCAAGTCCGCGTGGAGTAAAAGCAGCATTGCAAAGTCTTCGCTGTTTTCCCATCTTATATAAGGGATTCGCTTAGACAGATGTTGCTAAGTTAGGCTTTCGCTTTCGCGTGATTATGCAATCAGCAAGGATTGTGGCATGGAAATATCGGTACTTGAGTAGATTAAACTCTTTCGGACAGGGAGGGTATCGTATAGTTTATTTAGATGGATCTTGGTATGATACTCGTGATGTTGTAAGAAAAGGTCAGCAGTTGCTCTTGCTGCATTCCAGCCCCTGTGTCACGTGGAAAAAGACTCATGATCTTGCATGCGAGCGGTAGCCAGGGTTGGATGAGGACTGCTAACATTTGTCTTTTAAAATATTCGAGAATCCTTGGCTGATTCACATCACGAGATGGATGCTGAAATATTTGAAGCTTGGTTCAAGAACACACTCGAAAAAAAACTTTCCTATGAGTGTTATTGTGCTAGATAATGCTAGTTATTATTTTCTTATTTCCGGCTAAAGATCAAAATTCCTACCATGTCCAGCAGAAAAGAGAAATGATCAGATTCATGGAAAAACATAATTTAGATTTACCCAGTCCATTTCCTATAAAAGCCGCAATTTTAGATAAAATCGGGAAGCCAATATATAGACGAAATAGCAAAACATGGCCATGAAGTCTTCGGATTACTACCATATCACTGTTGTCTCAATCCGACTAACCTGATATGGGCACGCCTTAAAGATACCGTAAGAAAGCGAAATGTGACTACTATAAGTGACAGTGTATGCAAAGTGTTGATGTGTACCGAATACACATTCCAGTGGGAAAGATGTGTTCAGAACACCATGCAACAAGAGCGAAAATTTGAACTGCGGGATGTTCACACCATGACTTTTGTGATACATGTGAGTGAAAATGACAGTGACATCGAGGAAGGCGAAGACATGGCGTAATGTATGTAGAGGATGTGCTTAGATATTGATTATTAGTACTGTGTAGTACTCCTGCTGCACTTAATGAGAACCTTGCTAATGTTATTAGCTTGGTAATCTAAGAAATAAATGTCCATATGTGTAACGCGAGTTTTCTTAGAGAAAACGTGACAACATTGTTTTCTATGTCACTGAATGCCTGCGAACTTATCGCAGCTTTTGAAATCTACCATGTTAACCTTTTCAGTAGCATGATAATACGAGTTCTGATACTTTTGGTCTCTTGCTGCACCACTTGTTATTTCTCCTTGCTTGCGCATGCTGTGTCAGGACGATTTGGACGGACTTTACATCTCAACGATGGCGGAAGGCATGCTGACAAAACATTTTATTGAGGTGAATTAACTACTAATTAGAATAGATAATATGTACTTCACACGATCTTGTCTTAGTCGTTATCTCTTGCAAGGTAACGACTCGCTTAAAGTCGCATTAACATAAGCTGATTAAAGCTTAACTGATAAGATGAAGTTAAAACAACTACAGAACCTAGTTTGTACTTCTTGATAATAAGTAGCACACTGGAAGCCGGATTACGTTTCCATGAAGGTTATAACTCAAATCATTTTATTCCTAACGAAAACACCACCTTAACAACAATGTGCATTCCCACGGAATATCATTCGCAAAGGTAGAGGGAGTATCGTCGTTTATGCCGGCACAGCGGCTCTAATGTGGTCATTATGGATGCATTTAGAATGTGCAAAAAGTGTTCAAATATGCTGTTTCTTGCCCACCTTATCTGGAGAGCAGTCCTAAGAGTCAGCTTTTAAATAAAAGCTGTTTGGGCAGGTCGCTACACCCCCGTCTGAATCTGTCGGAGCCCGATTTGTCAACCCAAGGGTCAATCTTGCCTATTTTCTTTTTATACTGTGCTGCACAGCGTGGTAGTTGTTCTACTGTATTAATATGGAACTAGCGTTAATTTAAGTCATACTGAATTTAAGATTCAACAACAGAATAAAAACGAACATTTAGACCTACGCTTAGTCATAATTAATAACACTCAGAATTTGAGAGAGAATACCTTTCTTTCGGAGTATCCAACGTAATATAATTGTTGGCCTTCTTTCGTCCACATTTTTACCGTTTTTTGAATTTGAATAGACAATTATGCATATCTATTAATATAACAATCTAAAAATATGACTGAAATAAATCCCATTTTATTCACAAAGCTTCTCCCACTATTTTGTGTTTTTTCAACAAAAAATATTCTCCATTTCAAAATATAACATATGGTGTTGCATAAGTGCATTCCTCAATATGCCAAAGGCATATCAAGAGTCGACACAAAACAGAACTTGGGGCCAAAATGACAGACATTCCCTTTTAATAATCCGTGATTTGATATGGTTAATGTCTAATGCCAAAAGTTACATTCATTATTTAAGTGTGTAAGTAATTAAAACTAAAATAACACATTTTATCCTCTTTTTCCACTTATTACTTTTTTTTTTAATATTTTATATGCCCTTTTTAGTCAATGTATAGGTCATCAGTTTCCGAGCCTTGGTCATCATTTCTTTTCTTTCCCATAGACACAATAAATTACTTTGCATCTCAAATTTCAACTCCTTTAAACTTGGCTAAAAACAAAAATATACCATCTGAACAAAGCATTCATTATTGAACTAAATATAATTTTAATCTAACATGACTGAGTGTGTCATTAATAATTTGAATCACAGAATCGGGAAGGGTATGCAACAAACCATAAATATTTTAAACGATGATTAAGTTGAAATTATCTAAATATAAATGGGTTCAGCACTTCGACAATCATTACCTCCGGAAAAAAAAAATAATACTGTGAGTGGGTGTGGATGGTTTTGTTTGTATCATAAACTAAGGAAATCTTTCACCTCTGGTCTCGAGTTGTGTTTTATTACAATATCTTAATATCTCTCAAATATCACCATTACCGTTCATCTATGTTCCTGAAGCTTATAAGCATCACAACTTAAACTGCAACGAAGAAAAGATACAAACTGCGCAATTACGCCTTTGTTAGTACTTTATAGAGCCTCCACAGTAGCATTTTATGTTATTTGCACCAAGTTTCGAAAAGCTGCATTTGGGTAGCGTAACCCTCTTCTATCCTGGAAGTACATTAAGCTCAAAAAACAATGCATTTATTTCCCGACATTTCAATAATTTGTAAACACTATTTGAAATACGTCAGTCTTCATTGTCAAAGTTGTCCGCCATAAGGAGTAGATAAGCGCATCCATCAGCGAAAATTGGCGTGCGTAGGAATCTCTTATTGTCAATTCTCACGTCGATGCGCCAGCTTATGTGTAGTAAGCAATTGTACACGTGCATATTCCCGGATATTGGTGATGAATGGTTTGAGTTCTATGATGGTATTTGCTTTTTATTACTTTCTCTACGTGTATTACATACATATTGCATAGAGAAGATATTGTATCCCACCCAGAAATTAGATGTTGGGATTTAACCGGAAATACACGTTTTGAGACTCCACGAGTAAACAAAAACAATGCACAATTGGTAAACCGTAAGAGATAGACAAAACTTACAACACAAAAAATATAGATCTCGTTAAAACCCACAATGTATGTCAAATACACCCCCCCCCGCCATGGAATTGATCATTTCCGAGTTATTCGTTATTATTGGTTTCAGTTTCAACATACTTAAACTTTTCTTAATCGGGAACTTATCAATTCCTTACAATATCATAGCAACTAGCTTTTAAAAGATTTGACTATCGCTTTGGCCTAGTGTACCTATTCCCGTATTTCCGTCCTACTTACAAGGAAGCAAGTAATAAGACCATTTCTGATGATGTTTATCTAGATTAGCATCAAGTAAACACAAATGTAAAATTATGCATTGTCCAACTGGATTATATCAGGCATATTATGACGCATAATCATCGCTTTTAAGAACGTCATTGGATTACACCGTTTCTAAAACGATAATATGACCAATGCCAATGTATGCAGGAAGTGGTGCATATAAATAATGAACAAAACTTACAATAATATATCGCGACTACTTTCATGCCTTCAGAACATTTAAATTAGCACATACGCAATCTGCTGCGGATTCTGAATTAACATTCCTTGGCCTAGAAGCAAATGCTCTAAAGCTTTTACAATCTAGCTTGAGCGTGCTTGATGGAGGGCAGTTTATAGCCAGCAATCGCTTACTCATAGCGCTCGGCTATTAAATTAATCGCTCAAAAATTGATTAGTTCACATCGTTGAATTTTAAGTTTGCGTGTATCTTCTCCAGGTTTTGACCGTTGAACATCATTTAAAGCCAATCAGCTTTACTGAAACGATGCATGAAATGCCATAGTCACTTGTTTCCTCCCATGACCCGAGACACATTCGATGTTTGGCTTAGTCGAAAGCCTAATCCTTTATCCATGTTTGTCTTGGTCTTAAGACTGAGTCATTTGAATTCTGTCTTTCGTTTCTCAGTTTCACACCAAGAGATTAATGATTGTAATTAGTCACATGTAAATTACAGTGCAATTTATACTTGATCAGGCATCCTTTGCAAATACGCAAGTAAAAATCTGACGTATCCCATTCACATGTCTTTCTCTGCAACTCTGTAATAAATTATTGTTAAAACGCTTATTCTATCTGCTTCATGCTAATAGAGATAAACATTACCAGAAAGGGACTTATTACTTGCTTTCTTGTAAATAGAAGGGAAATAAGGGAGTAGGTAGTCTAGGCTAAAGTGATAGTAAAATATTTTTAAAAGCCCGTTGCCATGTGGTTGAAATCAGTTTCTTTGCATTGACAGGAGCTTACAAATTCCCTTAAGAGAAAATCTGAAGTATTTTAAAATTGAAACCAATTACAAGGAATATCTAAAAAAAAAAAAAAAAAAAAAAAAAAGTCAACTCCACGGAAAAAAAAAAAAAAATGTATATTATAAATTGTGTGTTTTAACCAGATCTACAACATTTGTGTGTAGTAAGTTTTTTTTTCCTAATGCGCTTTACCAGTTATGGAAAATTCAGCAGGTTTCATCAAATTGAAGAGTTCTTCAGAGACTATTCCCAGAAAATACAAAATATGCATTTTGTTTGTCATGTAAATATCTTTATCAGAAACATTAGCCATTTATGAGAAAATAAAAAAAATTGAACATTATTCCATATAAAGAGTGGTTTAGGCAAGCTTTCTCAAAATCTTCATGTCGCGTCCTTGGAAGATGCTAAACTTAAATACCAGGTATGGCATTTTACAGATTTTTCGCTTTTGAGTTATCGTGGTCAGACACACCGATACACACGTACTTTGAGACCCTAAATATGTACTTCCGGTGAAATCACGGAATCGAATTTTTGGGTGGAGTGCAATCCCTTCTCTATCTACGTACAAGCAGATAGAGAAGAACAGAAAGTAAAAATACCATTATCACCCGTTTACACTTTATATAAAGCATTAGCATTTGCGTATCGATCCTTAATGCATAGGAAACCGTTGCTGACAAAAATCATCGCATATTTACATCAATAGTGAATTTCGTTTCATTATAATCACATTATAACCTGTCCTTTAAGACAACTCGGTGACAGTGACGTCATTGCAACTAAGTGTTTTACAGACGATCCCCGTCGATATCGTCCAACACTCCTTTCCCGCTATAAACCCCACCAAACGCTTACAGTGTTTACGAATATATTTATAGTGCTGCGACTATAAATGTGGGCTGCCGGGGATAAGGGACACGTTTATAATATGATTATAATTATAGATTACAACATAATGCACTGTTGCTTTAAACAGTTCTCATAATTCGGCTGCACTAACGTCACTATTTTAAAAGCACTTCTCACGCTTAATAGACAACACAGCTTAAATGCAGTTTATTGTTGTCACATGTACTATAAGATAAAGTGTATTACGTATAAGCTCTATCTTTGGCGCTTAGCTGCGTGCGATTGGTCTGCCAATTTAATGCCATCTTGTGAATGATGCATAGCTAAACAGTGAAATATCGGCATTGTTAATCAAGACTATTGTAAAACTTTTTTTTCTGCACTTTATCTCACTTATTTATATCTTTAGTACTTCAAAATAAGAATTTACAGGCATAAAAAAGATACCCAATACGGATATTTAAAATTATAAAAGCTTTAATTTTGTAGGACAGCATCATTGTTTACTCTTGACAAAACTACATTTCGATGGTTGAAATGCTTTTAAACAGCAAAGAAAGAACGATGCGCTGCAATGTGTTCCGCCATTCCATTGTATAGCTTTATCTAACGTGTTTTTGTTTTTCTCACTTTTTTGCTTTATTACTTTCTCCACACGCACTATGTGCATAGTGTATAGAGAAAGTATTGCACTCCACCCAAAAATTCGATACCGAGATTTCACCGGAAATATATGTTTTAGGGTCCCCAATATCCAAAAAAGAGCATTTTCACAAAAAGGTACGTGTATGTGTGTGTGTGTGTGTGTGTGTGTGTGTGTGTGTGTGTCCGAGTGTCTGTGACCACGATAACTCAAAAACAAAAAGTCGGTAAAATACCAAACTTGGTATATAAGTTTATTATCTTCCAGGGATGCGACACGAAGATTTTGAGAAAAATCCCCCACCCCCAACTACCCTTTACATGGAACTTTTTTCGAAAATTTTGATTTTCTCAAAAATGGTTCTAACGATTTTGATTTAAATTTCGGATATTAAACATATTTACCTGACAAAATGTATATATTGAATTTTCCGGGAATAGCCTCTGAAGAGTAGTTTATTCAGGATGAATTTTACTAAATTTTGAATAACTGCTAAACCGTAAGAGATGGACAAAAACTTACTACACAAAAAATGTAGAGCACATTAAAACACACAATTTATGTTATATACATTTTTTTCGTGGAGCTCGTCGTTTTTGTGACATTCCTTATTTTTGGTTTCTGCTATGAAAAACGTATACTTTTCTCTTACAGGAACTTGTCAACTCCTATCCATATAAACAAAGGAACTTCACTGACATAGCAACCAGCTTTTGACTATCGCTTTAACCTACGGTTGTCCCTTATTTCGCTTCTACTTACAAGGAAGCGAGTAATTAGACTATTTCTGCTAATTTTTTCTGATTAGCATAAAGTAAATAGAAGTATAAGCTTTTTAAGAATTATTTGTTGCAGGGATATGGAGAAAGTCATGTGAATGGTACACATCAGATTTTTTTTTAATAGCGACTTTAGAGATGCTTTTGTTCGTTTCTTTTTATGCTATACACTAGTTTTCTGAACTTCCCGTACCTTTTGCTGCTTTATTTTCTGTCTTCATTTTACTTCAATAATCTAAAGTATAGAGATTATTATTTTGTGTTTGTTCTTAGTTTATCAACATCTTGCATCTCCCAAGCTTCTCTTTCCATGATTATACATATGCACGTAAAATGCAAAATAATTTATATAACACTTCAAGCACACTTCACAGTATTCAACAGGCTATAATCAAATCCTTAGAAGTTTATGTTAATATTTACCACTACACACTATATGCCTTCTGCTTCACGCCTGTGAGCTGATTAGCTGGATGGGTTTTGTTTGTTCTAGAAAATGAATGCAAGTAGTTACATGTTCCTGGCTTCTTTTAAAAACGTTCTCCCAATTCTATCCACATTTCTCTCGTTTGCACCCCGTTTTAAACCCAACAGAATGTTTCTCACTGCCCCACTTTCCTACTGGATAGGTATTGAATTTCCGAAAATCTTATTTTAAATAACAGTGCTCGTCTTATTAAACGGCCAATTCAAACTAGGCAGGTATCAGAACTCCAGTTTACTCTAAGAAAAATTATATTATTGCATTCTGGCCTTTAGTTTTTTTGTTTCTGCGTGATAACTTGATAAGTACACAAACAGAACATATTGGACTTCTACTAAAAACAGTTTTATTTACAACTGTGGGCGCACCGAAATCTATAATGTTCTAAAACAGACGTAAATCTCATACAGAAAATACTCTGCATAGGATGTGTTCAAAATTAAAAATTGTAACAACTGAATATTTACATGCTATTGGCAACAGCGCGAGAGATAGAAAAGAATTAATGGTAACATGCATGGTTCAGATAAAGACAGAAATATTTTATTTAACTCCATACATAGTATTCCATATGATGCATGTCCCATCTTTCAGCTCAAGTGGGGCAAAGGCCTACTTTTGCCACTATAAATGGCGAATAGAGCAGTCACTTTCGTTATATTTCAATTCTTCGCGAAAAATAATATTACGGTATAAATTATTTGCGCAATATTGACAACATTTTTAAAACTACACTGAATTAGCAACATTGGCAAGCTCCAAAAGCACGTTAATTTTAGTACTTCTGAAATATCTAATTTGGATTACACTACTTGCGCAACTATAAACCCCTGAAAACTAGGTAGTAGGTAAATGAAAGTCTTGCAATAGTTTTAGAGTTAAAAGGAAGAAAGACTATTACGAGCTTACTAAACCAATTTTCAATGAGTCAGGCCATTAGACATTTTTGTAAGCTTTTCGCACGAAAACTCGTATTTTACGTTGAACAAACCGCGGTTTAGAAAGGTACATCCCTTGCCAGGCATTCAACAGCTAATCTAATTCTGGAGAGCAGGCGTGAAAAACCTAATTAGCATCCTGAACGTCCGTCGGTAAATGCATACATGTTTCTACCTCACTACATTTGACTTCACGGTTTTATAAACTTGTTTTCCTTCCCTTCTTATTTAAGGCAGACCGAATAAACTTTCTGATTTAGTTTCCATGCTTCATCTGGTAGGTAAAGTATTCATCGGCTTAATAATGGTTACTTATAATATTTGACAATCAAATTGTGCTAAAGTTAGACGGTGTACCAGAAGTTTTCAGCTAATATCGTTATTGACAAAATAACCAGCTTAAGTAAAATGGATTCACCAAATACCATTTGAAACGATTATAAATATGATGGGTAAACATTGACATGATTTACTGTGTATCCATTACCGATTTTTTCTCTCTCTCTCTCTCTCTCTCTCTCACACACACACACTCACACACATTCTCTCTCACATACCCATTGTATAACAGGCATTGCATTTTCATAAAAAGTAATTCTATCTATTATTTATATTAATTATATTAATTTCAATGCTTTTCAAAGACTGCCCCACACCACGCAGATCGGACTTGGTTGCATACAAAATGCGGAATAACACACAAATGTTTATAAGTTGATTTGATTAGTGATAAAATCACCATATAAAAAGAGTGTCACATTTCCAGATGTTCTACATAGATAATGTATCCAAGTCAACTTCAGATCTCGGAGAAGTTAAACCTACGACGAAGCGTATTTTGGAAACATCGCATCCATACGAGAGTTGATATGAAGGGTACCTACTCGCTGTTGTGTTATTCTAAGGAATTACTTGGCCATCTCCACGATTTAACTAGCCTTACGATATTAATAGGTTAGAGCTATGGTTTTAACAACTTTCTCAACTGGAAAAAGGAATTACAACAATGTCTAAAAATCCTGAACTATCCCTCAAAATGCTTGTATTAAAAATTAAACGTAACCACTTGTATATGATATTTATTGATCTTTCCTCCACTCTACCAGGCAATACATTAAATTCAACACAGCAATGATACAATGAATAAAACAATAAAGAACAGAAATACAAGTATATACAACTTAATAAAAACATATATAAAAAGTGCAACAATTGTACTGAAATGAAAAGAAACAATTGTAAACAAAATTATTTTAAGTGAAACATTCAGGTAGGTTGAAACACAATATTTACAATTGAAATGTCAGCACATAAAATATTAATAACAATAAATGAAAGTAGTGATGTATTTATCATATTAATACAGCAGCAGATTAGGTTTGATTATAAATTTATGTCCTAATTTTCTGTTTGAACAGTATAACGTTCTGGCAGTCTCTTATGTCTTCAGGTAGGAAATTCCAAAGATGAGCTAAATCTATTGTAATAAAGATGAATAGAAGGTTGTATGATGAGCAGGTATAGCAAGAAGGAAAGAGTATCGTGAGGGATTTTTTCGATTATGACAGTCAGAAAGATATTTGAAGCGAACATTTAGATAGTTTGGAATACGAGAATTAAGGAATTGATCGAGAAATTATGAAGAATGCAATTTTCTTCTAGCCCTAAGCTGGAAATTGAAAACAATCCTTTATTTAGTTTCATATATAAAAATCTGATGTTATATATGCATAACTTTCTGTACCGTTCTGTATTATTATTACGAAAGAGATTCTTTTATCTGCATCACGATAAGCATTAGCAGAAATGATCTTGCTACTTGATTTCTTGTAAGCAGAAGGGAAATATGGGAATGCACTAGGTTAAAGCGATAGTCATATCTTTTAAAACCTAGTCGCTATGATGACAATTGAACTTCGGTTCGCTTTGCAAAGCCAGCAATAAATAAAAACGCGATGCAAGAAAATGTAACCCCGTTTGAGAAAAGTTAACGTAGTTTAAAATTGAAACAAATAACAGGAAATATATTGCAAATGGTTTACTCTGTAACAAAATGCACATGACAAATTGTGCGTTCTAACGTGGTCTACATTTTGAAAAGAAAGAGAAAAAAAAAATCCATGCAAAGGGTAGATTGTGGTGGGGGGATTTCTTGATTTTTTTTTTTTTTTTTTTTTAATCTACGAAAAATTATGTACCATTCATTTTGCGAAATTACCATACATATTTAGAATTAAGCAGCAACTATTAGTTTCATGTCACGTACGGCATGCCTAAAGGTATTCAAAGGTTTAATCTGAAGCGCGGTGGAATACAGGGGGGACTTTCAAGTATTTCTTTAGGTAACTTAGGAAAATGTGATCACCGTGGAATATTTCAAATTGATAACCCTTAATAAATATATAATATTATATATAATCCTTAGTAAATATATATGAATGAATAAGTGTATTTATTGGCATACCAAATCATACATAGAATTTCAACAGTCGCACGGGTCCACAGACCGTACGTGCTTTTGCAATACACATTTCATATATATTATATGGTGCACTACATTCACCGAGTTATTCTACTCTTTCAACCCAAACCACAAACACATCGAATAAGTCATCACGATCTTCTGTTTTACTGGTCAATGGAGTGCGAGGTATAAGTGAAACAGTCTAGAGAAATTAGAATTGTATTCAATGACTATTTAACGATTAAAAAATATATCAAATTTAGAAGAAATATATCATTGCAATATAAAATAACACCAATATAATAAAAACTCCTCTTAAGTAGAACTGTGGCCAATCACAACCCATCTCTCTTTCACAGTCTTATGTATTTTTTTAACCTGATTGGTCATATCGATGAATGAAATTGGTGAAATGATGCTCAAATGATCTCGGGATCCATGGAGCTTAAAGTTACTCGACATTAGTCTTCTCAGGATAAGGGAAAATCGCGAAAAAAAACCTTATCCGGGTAACTTGCCCTGAGCGATATTCGAACTCACGACCTTTTGAATGTGAGGCAGACACGCTACCACCACACTACCCAGGCAGCGGAAATGTTTATATAAGGACGAAACTCCAGGCGGGCGGAAATATTTATATAAGGACGAAACTTTTGAAGCTGTGACAGAACAAGTGATTCAGTCTCTTGTTAAAACAATTTTGGCATAAAAGAACTGCAGGAGTTGCGACAATCCCATTGGATAGCTTCTTTGTACTGACTAAATCTATATACAATAAAACAATTAAAACCGCAATATAAACTGATAGTGATAAGACATCAATGATCAAATAAAGTTCAACATTTTCTTTGTTATGTTGGTAGTAAATGGTAGTGGAATAGGTTTCTATAATAAGTGTTCCCAGATACTAGTAATTTAACTGAGCTTAGCGGTTGTTTACCGTCGCTACAGAAACTCATTTTTTCTGTGGGCTGCTTAAAAATGAAATTCCTCGAAGGTAATAGAGCTACACAAAATATATTCCCCAAACCAGAATTACAGAAGAATGGATGGACATAACATTCCCAGTGAGCATCGTAAACGAAAAACGTGTTTGGAGAAAGGATTGTCTGCTATCAGCTTTTGATTGGTGTACTTAATCTTTTCCACAAAGGAAGAGTCCGCGTATAGCAAGCCGATTCAGAGCGCCCTTCTAGCATCATTTGTATATGTGGAGCGGGAGAACTTGAAAGATCACCCTGGACATTGCAGTTTAATACAACGTGCTTCGCCAATTCATTGACCAAGAGCCGGATTCGCTGGAATAAATACATTTGTTGGTCAATTTAAACATGGGCCATTCATTAGCGTCCATTTTTCACTTTTCACGTGAGCAAGTAAGTGACAAGAGAAAATCAATGTTATAACTACAAGGTAATGGTAATTCCGCATCCTGCTCACAAAATTAGTGGGTATGTTTAAAAGAAACTGGTGGCTACAGCATACCTGGAGAGGTAGATTGTAAAAACTTGCTCTAGTCGTGTCCTTTCTTTGCCATGACACAGTGAAACGTGTAGTACAAAGCTGTGCAACAATATTTTGAGAAAATCGGAATGCCAAATCTTGAAGCAACGTCGTAATGACAAATATATAGTTATTGAATCTAATCATATATAAAATAGAGAAACCGAACGTGAACCAAGTTTTACGGCAACCAGAATACAGATGTTCTTTAAATTTCACAGAAGAAATGTTCTCAATATAATGAAAAAAAAAATCTGATGTGCACCATTCACATGACTTTCTCCATATCCCTGCAACAAATAATTCTTAAAAAGCTTATACTTCTATTTACTTTATGCTAATCAGAAAAAAATAGTAGAAATAGTCTAATTACTCGCTTCCTTGTAAGTAGAAGCGAAATAAGGGAAACCGTAGGTTAAAGTGATAGTCAAAAGCTGGTTGCTATGTCAATGAAGTTCCTTTGTTTATATGGATAGGAGTTGACAAGTTCCTGTAAGAGAAAAGTATACGTTTTTCATAGCAGAAACCAAAAATAAGGAATGTCACAAAAACGACGAACTCCACGAAAAAATGTATATAACATAAATTGTTTGTTTTAATGTGTTCTACATTTTTTGTGTAGTAAGTTTTTGTCCATCTCTTACGGTTTAGCAGTTATTCAAAATTTAGTAAAATTCATCCTGAATAAACTACTCTTCAGAGGCTATTCCCAGAAAATTCAAGATATACATTTTATTTGTCAGGTAAATATCTTTAATATACAACATTTTAATCAAAATCGTTATAGCCATTTTTGAGAAAATCAAAATTTTCGAAAAAAGTTCCATGTAAAGGGTAGTTGGGGGTGGGGGAATTTTTCTCAAAATCTTCGTGTCGCATTCCTGGAAGATACTAAACTTAAATACCAAGTTTGGTATTTTACCTACTTTTCGTTTTTGAGTTATCGTGTTCACAGACACACGGACACACACACACACACACACACACACACACACACACACACACACACACACACGGACCTTTTTGTGAAAATGCTTTTTTGATATTGGGGACCGTAAAACATATTTCCGGTGAAATCTCGGTATCGAATTTTTGGGTGGAGTGCAATACTTTCTCTATACCCTATGTACATAGTGCGTATGGAGAAAGTAATAAACAACAAAACGAACAATACACACTAGACACTCTTTTAGAAGTAGCGAAAATAATGGTTTTGACAGTAATTGCAAAAGATATTGACGAGTTACATCAAACACGTAAAACCTATAGCGAAAGAATGCCAAACTATGGAATTATCTTGAGTAACAAACATGAGGAAGGGTCAGATTTTAAGCATATCATTATTGATAATGATATGCGAGCTGATTATGCCGAATAATTACTATGAAGAATATCACAATTTATACACAGAGTGATGTATACAGATCAGAAGAATGTTAGTTTGGGTGAAGAGGCAGCCGCGTTTTCTGCTCACGTTGATACTTTGTTGTATTAGTACATTATACGCAATTGCAGGCCATGTTGCAAACCTTACTGGAATTTCTGCGGCAAACGGGATCAACATTTTGCTTAATGCTGTGCAAATGCTGCCTACCTGCGGAGCTCGCGACTCGGTTGACAAGCGTGCGCAATGTTTACGTAGCACATCACTAGCGAAGGTATCCTTGCCATCTGCGAACTGCGTATCTGATTATCCTAGTAATTAAGGTATGCACACAATGTATTATTATAAATAATGAAAACCGACCGAGACACTAGCGTTTGTCACTCGCATCGGAGGTTTTGGGTTTAAATTCTGTACACCGTCATTTTTGACATGCAACTAATACAATCTGTCCAGCATCATTATCTGCAACTCGAAAAACAGCCATCAGCCATTAAACGAACGAAATACACGTTCCGAAAAAACCGTCAGCAACAAAACACTGGTGCAGAAAGGCAAATATACTAAGTCTATCTCGCATGCACTAACTGAAAATGAATCAACGGTCCTATTACAAAGGTCGCAATATAACCAAGAAGCTAAAGCAAGGTTAAAGAGAAAATAAATATAATCAGAAGCCGGAAGCAATTTAGTTACACACCTAGCATATCGGTTACTTTAATACCGAGATAAATATATTTTAAACAAAATTGATGATGCGCATTCACTCTTAGTACTACAAACTGGCTTTACAAACGAACAGTTTGTATACACTTCACGTTAGTCTAGATAAACCTTTGTAGGAATTAGGTTATCTTATTTCCTTGTAGGTAGGGGAGCACTGTAGGCTTTAAGCGATAGCGAAACTTTTAAGAGCTGCTCGCTATTAAGGCTTTGGAATTTCATTATATTTGCATGGCCGAGAAAGAGAACTAATAACCACTTCCTATTTGAGAATAGTACAAGTACTGGAAAATTCAAGCCAGTGACAAGGAATATCTCGAAAACTTAACTCCACGAAAACGAGTTACTTAACAAAATGTCTACTTTAACGAGATCTACCTATCTGTTTGTTTTTTCTTTTATAGTAGTGGCAATCTCTTAAAGTTTAGCAGCAAACGTCGTTTAGAATGGACTTCAGCCGCGATTCCGAAAATTCAAAATATACATTTCATTTGCCCATAAAATACCTTAAACACATGGCATTTTAATCAAAATCCTTAGAGCCTATTTGAGCAAAAAAGATTCACGTAAAGGGTAATTCGGGATGGGACATTTTAATTTCTTTTTAGGGAGTAGGTTGGTCGTATCGGGCAATGAATGAAATTAGTGAGCTTGAAAGTGTAACGGGATTTTTACGTGTTATTACCCCGTGTTGCGAGGTTATATGGAACGAAACTTTATATGGTGGTGGTTAGTAGTTTACACCGCACGTCGGACAGTCATATGTAATAGGCATTTTATGTTGTTGAGTTTTACGCCTTAACGTGGGTGCTTATGTGCGGCGTACCTAAGTGTCACTTCAAATCTACTCCACTGCACTCACGTACCTGGTACTGAAGCTCTTCTTGGATGGGTTGCCACGGCGTTGCTCAGTCTTGCACGATCATTGACTCTCTCTGGCGTGGATTTGGCAAGTGGGAGGAGTTGTAGGAGTTGTAGGAGTGATCTTTTAATTGTGAAAAAAACACTTGTGAACTTTTACTGTTATTTATTCTATAAGGAGATTCCAAAATAAGCACCTTGCTGTACACTGTTATTCTGCTGACTGCTACTCTTACCACTCACTCACACGTACTCTCAATTACACGGTTTCTACGTTAAGTACATGGCACAATTCACTCTCAAGTAATCACGAGCCGACTATTAAATAGGTGAGCGACGTTACTTTAATTCACTAACAGTTTCTTCTCATAACAATCTTACTTCACGGACAGAGTTTTACAGTTGCACGTCATTACTTCGCTAACAGTTTTTTTTTACTGAACGACGACCTACCGCATCTCGTGGACAAATTCTTAACAAAACGCGTTGCCTCTCATGGGCAAATTCTTAGCACAACGACCACGATGTGTCGAACCCCACTTTTTTATACTAAAAACGGTATCGTGGTGGCTTCTTTCTGATTGGTTAGAAAGTCCGCCAAAATGACACCATCGTGACCCAAAAACCATTGCGAATCTCCCAGAATACGTCACAATAAACACGTGATACTACGAATATACAGCAGAAGTCCCCTCGTGGGTTTTAAACTGGACTGCCCCTGTATAAGGAAATCATACGTGACTTACACAAAGGAAGCAACTTCTCACCCCTCTCTGCAGTCTGGCGGCAGGATTCTGTGTAGCGTTCAAGTCAACAACTGACTTCTTGGTTCCTATGTATACAAATTAATAAATGTTAACTTTCTTTACTTATATACGTCTAGATCAGTGTTTCCCAACCTTTTGAAGTTCACGGCACCCTTGGGAATAACATTAAACACCAGGGACACCCTTCCTTGAACTAAAAGAAAATTAAGCTTAATATGTTAATTTATTGAAATATTATATAATAACGTACACCATAGCATAATACAGTAAACTTTACTACAATCACTGAGTAAAAATACATCAATAAATTTTGTTCGATTAATGATTAATGTGAAACTTGTGATTGATGCTTAGAGCACAGATATGTGATGTCGGGTCTTACAGTTGACAGTGAAACACGCAAATCATCCTCAAGGTTATTCAGTCCATTTCTTGCTTTGCATTTTATTGTCACCATAGCAGAGAAGGCTTGCTCGCATAGATAGGATGTTGAAAAGGGCAAAAGTGCGTTAATTGCTTTCTTCATTAGGTTAGTGTACTCCTCTCTCCGTTGAAGCCAAAAACTAGCCACCGACGCCTCACTCTTGGTGAACTTACCTTTGAGTGTGGAATCAGCGCAAAGATCAATAAATTCATCTCGTTCACAAGCAGTGAAATCTATTTCCTCTGCACTATCTACGAAATCAAATGGTGAGACAACCCAGTCGAGATTCGTAGTGGAAATAGTTGGAAAGTACGCATCTATTGCATCTTGCAATCTTGATAAGAGATCACAAATGCGGTCTTTCAGTTTACCCAGATCTTTATCTCCTGCCACATTAAGAAGAGATGGAAAGTTCGACAAATCTCCTTTTTGAACTGCAGACTTCCAAGAACTAAGTTTTCTTTTAAAACCTTTCATTTTATTGGTTGAGGAGATTGTTTCATGTCGACCCTGCATCGAAACATTCAGTTCATTCAGCTTATGAAAAATGTCTGTCAGATACGACAGTTCAAAACACCAAGAATCACTTAGTAAGAGCTCATGAAATGTGTCTTGATTTTCATCCTTAAAAAAAGTTTTTACCTGTTCTTTAAGTTCGAGAAACCGGTTCAATACACGACCCCGCGACAACCACCTTACTTCTGTGTGAAGTAACAAAGAGGTATGAGCTGCATCCGTTGCGCGACATAACTGTTCAAAAATTCTGCACTTTAAAGGTCGAGACTTCATATAATTCACCATTTTCACAACTTGGTTAAACACTTCAGCAAAATCTTCATTACAAGCTTTCACGACTAATGCCTCTCTATGCAGAAAACAGTGAGTTATAATAATGGATGGATTTTCATTGAGAGCTCTGGCAGTAAAACCTTTAATTTTCCCAGACATAGATGGTGCACCATCTGTACATATACCACAACAATCTTTCCATGAAAGATCATGGTCATTGAGATAGGAATTAATAGAAACGAAAATATCATGGCCTGTGGTTGTAGTCTCCAGCTGTCTACAGAACAGAAACTGTTCACTAATATCTTTTTCATCAATATATCTGATAAAACCAAGGAGTTGCGGTTTGTCACCAATATCGAGACTCATCTGCTTGCAAAGCAAATGTTCTATAAGTTTTTATTTTCTCCGTGACTTGTTCGTTGATATTGCATGACATTTCAGATATCCTGCGGCTGATTGTGTTGTTGGACAGAGGAAGTTTCGAAATTTGATTAGCTGCTCCTTCGCCAAGTATTGTTGAAACTATAACTTGACATGCAGGGCCAATGATTTCCTCTCCAAGAGTATGAGGTTTCTTTTTTTTTTTATCTATCAGTTCTACTACTTTAAATGAGGCTTCAAGAGCAGTATCACCTATGGTCATTCTCTTCACCATTCGCACAGCAGTTTTCTTCTCCCCTTCTAATATATGTAAAAAATAAATTACACTTTTCTGTGACACACTAGGATGCTTTGTTGTAAGATGCCGCTTCAGTTTGCTAGGTACCATGGCCTCGTTGCTAAGTGTTTCGCCACAAACTAAACACACAGGGATAGGGTTTTCCTCGTTGTTATTCCACTTAAATCCATACGCTAAGTAACTGTCCTGGTATGTTCTTTTCTTTCGTTTGTCTTCTTTATGTGGTGAATTCGACGGTCCGGGAGAAACTGTAAGATTTGGCTTCTTAAAGCAAGCAGTAGGAGCCGACTGTTCACTTTGACTGTTCTGGCGTTTACGTTTAACAATGAACTTATCCATAGCTAAACACTGTGAATCAACGCGAGGAAGACAACTGAAAGCGCCAAGCGGCGTACACTTTTATATATTCATGTCGAAGTCTCGGGAATGTTCGTGAGGAAGCGAGTAGTCTCGGGAATGTTAGGCAGGGTATAGCTGTAATGCCATCTGTGGGATACTAGTATAACTGAATTATTGAAATGAATCGACCACTATTACCATCTGCCGTGCATGAGAGTAATTGATTTGACTTATTTTATTTCAAGACCTTACAAGACTTAAGGCTTCAGTAGAAGGTATTTTTTGTTGTTGTGTATCTCAATATCTCGCGGCACCCCTTAGTCAATCACACGGCACCCTAGGGTGCCGGGGCACACCGGTTGGGAACCGTTGGTCTAGATAATTAATAGAATGAGTGTCATTATTACGACGAGGCTAATTAACGGTCTCAAAAGTTATTCGACATTTGTCTTCTCAGGATAAGGGAAAACTTCAAAATTTACATCCGGGTAACTCACCCTAAGAGAGATTCGAACCCGCAAAATGTTATATAGCGCTATAGCTACACTATCCAGGCGGGCTACGGACATTTTAGTCTTTAACCTACTTAGTTATACTGTTTTGGGCGCACACATTTTCTTCTAAAAATTCTTTAAATAGGTTCAGGGGGCTCAAAATAAATTTGCGGCGAGATAATCACATCGAATTTTTGTGGTGGAATACAATACTTTTCTTACTTACATGCGCAACAGAGAAAATAAAAAAAATGGCTGCATTAGAAACGCATATCTTTTGACAATTACATGGATAAGAAACAAAACACGCACAAATATATTCCATGATTTTGATGGTATAGTAAAGTGCCGCGTCCGCAAATGAGATAATACTATCTTGTTTGTCACGCAGCTACCTTCAGGCTTCTAAAAGCATTTTCGTGACGGCTATGTAACAAAGTCTAAATATCCAATCCGAAACCTTTTCTTAACATTTGTCGCTAATGGAAATTCCTAGCAAGGAGTATCTATGTAAATCATGAATAATGTAAAGCCAGATGCTCCAGATCGGCGCTTTTGCTTTCTCTTTCACCTACTGCAGTAAGTAGAGGAGATATTGTATTCCGCCCAAAAATTCGACGTCTGACGGTCAATCCGTTCACCTGTTATCGGAAAACATATTTTGAGGCCTCGTGAATCTCCGCTCCCCCCCCTCAAAAAAGTTTTTAGAAAACGGCCCTATGTGTCTGTGTACAACATAACTAAAAAACGAAAAAACGGCTAATACCTACTTAAAGGTATCTTTCAAGAATGCAACATCAACATTCTTAGAATAAAATCCTAAGTCTAATTACCTTTTAAATTATATTTTTTTCGAAAATTTTGAGTTTCTCAAAATGGCTCAACGGTTTTGAGAAAAATACATGTTTAAGGCGACAATTGAAATGGACGTGAGTTTTCTGTGAATAGTCTCAGAATCATGTTTACCGTCAAAGGGGTTGCATAACTTGTACCGTAAGAAAACGCAAAATCTTACTACTTATAAAAAATTTGGATTGGTAAAGCATGCCAATTATTAAATTAAGATTTTTGTGGGGTTAAGTATTTTCGAGATATAAGTATTTTCGAATATTCTTTGTTATGGGTTTTAATTTTCAAATATACTTTTCTCAAGAGGAAAATCATTCTTTTTTAGTTTCTCTTGGAAAATAGGGGAAATATTAAATGAAAATGAAAGAAATATTTGTAGAAAAAAGGTGTGTGTGTGTGTGTGTGTGTGTGTGTAATAAAAAACAAAGAGTCGTTTAACTTATATTAGTTCAGCGTTCTTCAAGGATGCGAGACGAAGATTTTCAAATAAATCCCCTTTCCAATGTAAGTTACCCTTTAATCCAACATTTTTCGAAAATTTGATTTGTCAAAAACGGCTCTAACGACGTTTAAAGATTATTTAGGACAAATGAAATGTATATCATGAATGTCATGCACTGTCCGAGAATAGCCTTAAAGTCCTCTTCATTCTGAAGAACTTAAATATACAGATCTCCTTAAAGCATTTCCGAGACCTTCCTTGTTATTGGGTTCAAATGCTCAGATATTTTTATTTTCCTTGAAGGGAAGTCGTTAATTCATTGTTTTTCCATCCTGGTCACGCAAACTGAACAGAATTTGAAAGCAATGACGAGCGAGCATTTTACATTTGAATATTGCTTTAACCTTTGTATTCCCTTTTCCCCTTTTAGATACACAGAAATATGTAATAACGCTATGCCTACTAATGTTTATATCAATCAGCATGCAATAAGCAGAATTAACCTTTGTAAGAATGGTTTGTTGCAGAATAGTCATGTGTAAGTAATAAAGCGATTTTTTTCTTCTTCAAAACCATCAAATAGCGATCCGTTCTTAAAAAGATTTGTCTCCTATACCCCCCTTGTCCTTACAAAGAAATATCCAATTAGACAATTTCCAAAAAATAAATGTTGATTTCCATTAACATGACGCGGATACAAGTATATTTTGTAATAATAGTTTGTTGCAGAATGTGTTGAGAAATTAATACGAATGTAGTGCCACGTATTTTGGGAATATAAACAGCTTATATTACAAACGGTGCTGCAGAAATCACGTCTGTGTTAGTTTCTTGAAGCATCGGAAACTCTACACCTGAAATCATCTACCTCGCTGAGCTTTATACGCCAACGGTGCAGAACCAGTGAATGCCACACGAGGCACAGGTACTGCTCGTTTAATTTTAAAGACAAGACTCGTCTGGAAACGGGTTAATGAGGATTCCTATCAGCGGTTCCCCCCTTCTGTTTGACGGCGCCAACTTCAGCACCAATTAATACACACTTCATTTCACGGCATCCACACTTTGAGCAGCAACGGAAATAGAGGAACTGACTGGAAAGGGAAGAGGCGTAGAAGGGGGGTGGGAGCAGTACAACCGTGACTTACACATGTGTAACCACTTAACTTCAAGGAATCAATGTTGCCAGCCTGACATTAATTTCCCACGGGCGACATAAACTGATTAAAATCAGGAGCTACATATGATGCAATCTGGAAATATCCATTAACATCCTTTTGAAAGGATTAACATGCCACATTTTCAATTTTTCAGAAAATTAATTACAACCATGCTATACAATTTTTGTCATGATAGGAGGGGCACTATATTTTGAGCCTATTAATAAACAGTAATTTATTAAAATTTTTTGTGTTGTTTCTCAAAATATTTCTATTAAAGATCAATATACTTTTGCATGCATTCGAACAATTTGTCATAGCATTTTTTTTATTCTGTTTAGGACACCTTCACAATATGGTTTTAGAACGCATCAACGGCTTCTTCTGCCGACGAAAATCGTTGTCTACGCATTTTATTCTTGATGTTCGGGAACAAAAAGAAGTCTTTGGGTGCCAAATCAGGACCGTACAGCGGATGAGTCATTAATTCGATTTTGTGAGTGCTCAAATAGTCGGTTGTTAGACGAGATGTATGAGCGCTTGCATTGTCTGATAAAGTACGATTGTTTGTCTTCCTTATTTCACTGAAGACTTCAGGCAAACAGATGGTTGTGTGCATTGACCGTTTCACATTCCTCTAAATGCACTGTTGCCATATGGCCAGTTTTATGATAATAATAATAATAAACGTAATAACATTTAAAAAAAAAAACGGGAGCATTTTTTCGAAGGACTTTTAGTGCGAACAATTTTTTTTGGATTAGATTCATCTTGAAACACCCATACAATCGACTGCTGTTTATGTTCCCGCTCATATACACAGATCCACGATCCGGTACCTGTTACAACCTTATATACGTATTTTCAAACGCAAGTATTGTATTTCTTGAGCATGTGCGAGCATCAAAAGACAGGAGTATCCTTTTGAGATTGTGTAAAATTATGCGAGTTCCAACTTTTTCACGGCTAAATAATCAAGCACTATTTTATATATGCTGATGGAACTAATGTCTAGGCTTTTCTCTATCTCACAGCATGCGGCATGGTGATCTTGCACTATCAGGTTTTGCATTGCATCAATGTTCTCCGGCACAACTGATTTTGGATGACCTTCGCGAATTTCGTCGTGAGCGAACGGCGGCCACGATTGAACTTGCCAGCGTTTCACAGTGGCAAAGGATGTAGTTTCTTCGCCAAATGTAGCAGTAAGTTTATCAATGAGGTCGTTTGATAATCCACTTAGAAAATCAAAATAAATCGCACGAACATTTTCAATGTCAAACTTTCCAGTGGAAACGCCAGATAGTACCTACAGCAATCAGTGTTATTAAGGTCTCAAAATATAAATAGTGGCCTATGGCATGGGTATTCTTGTCACCGGGTGCAAATCACTTACCCACCCCGTCTGATTTTCTGCTTGCACGCATAACCAACTTTCTGATTTTCTGTTTACACACACACACAACCAAGATTTCCAGCGTTGAAACACGGATGTGTTCAATTATGAGATGATTTCGACATAAACATACTAAACAATAAAATTATATAAATACACAAAATTGTAATGCAAATAACGCTAGTGACACGTTAAACAAACAAACAAAAAAAAAAAAAAAAAGGAAATGGAGTTTTATTTATGGACGCTCTTTTAACCGCTATGGTTCTCAGCGGCTCATTCTATACTGGATGTGAAATGCCTAATTTTGCTCAGTAACCTTTATATCAGGCTTGAGGTTCTTTTACGTGTCGTAAATCTACGACTCGGGGCCAACTGTTTTAATTCCCTCCCGAAGGAAGTCATGTTAAGGATTTTTGCGCCTGAAAACCACCACCGTCCTCCGCCGAGTTTGAACCCGTGACCTTGGGTATATAAAGTTAGCATGGTAACTATTTCACCACGGAGGGCGACTTAAAAACACATAGCCACTGCTTTAATAAATTGTCCAATTTATATTTTCTGAAAACTGATACAAAACGCATGAGATAGTTCACCTAGCTCCAATAAGTAAGCTAACGTCAAATGAAGCAAGATGACATTTAATGTAAAAGCTTTAAATATTGAGTACTCCATGTTCATGCATTCTTTAAGTTTATAAACGAAACATTTATTTCTTCAGTCTGATAAGAAAAGTGAAATAGTTTGAGCTTCAAGCCTTTATTCTATGAATAATGAATTAATTTTTCTTTGCCATTTAATGCATATTTTGTTTCAATAATAAATGGAAAGTTCTAGCTTTTCAAAACCAAGAATCGCATTACGCCACCCCTCTAGAGGGGTAATTGCGTTACGTCCCACTGCTCTCTTTCCTACAAATGTGACCCACGTTGCCCATACCTGGAATAGAATGTTCTGATGTTTAACTTTAACTATTTCAATTTTATTTTTGTTATTGTTCCTAGCTTGTGTGGAGGTATGACAATTTAACAACTTATGACTTTACTCAGGTTACATTTTCCGGAGTATTTCTAACATACAAATCACAATTTATCTGAGATCTTTGGAAGATTGCAATGAAAGTATTGAAGCAGAATAATTCTAGAATCTAACAATTGTTAGTTACGGTTCTTTTTATATAAAGTGTTAATTAAAGCAGAATACGTTAAAAAGACTGTCACTTTCATAAATATTCAATTTCACTTCAGTGTACAAAAAATCTGTATCAAAATACACAACATTTTCAGCACTGGAGCTCCAATAGGCAGAAAGTCGATAAGCTGGTTTAAGCTAATTATTTCTGAGTAACTAAGGTCCTTAAGACACGAACTCGTGAACGGAAGATCCGCGGACTCTAGCTGAGGTTACCTCGGGACTCAAATGGTAAGGAGAATGAGCCTTAAGCCTGAGCGTTTTGTTTTCAGTTTTCCTTTCCAAATTATTATTTCATTTCATGGATCACCACAAGGCAAAGAATTTCCAAGCACTGAAGTCAGCAGCATTGGTTGAGCCGTGACATCATAGATAACTTCCATCCCCCAAATCGTTCAGTCGGTTGGGTGTGCAGACTAAATAATGAGATTGTGTTTTACCTACGCAAATGACTCATGATCGCTGTTGTAAACGCTCATATGTTGATGCTTGGAGTCGACCTTAACCTGATCATTAGCATCAAGCGTCCAATTCCTTTGCTGCCGCCTGCTTTTAACAGGCGAGGATTCAATACTATTCAGGTAAATGCATTACGGATAGTTTAACTTTTATTTCTAATGCTTAGTATTTAAAAAAAAACACTTTTTACTGCATTAATTAGATATGTAACAATTTCACTGCGGGATAACTGAGACTTTGTTGCATTCTTTTAATTCCAAATAAAGCGCTAACAGGAAAACTTTTCATCTTGGCAAAGGCAAGTACATTTCTTTGAGTACGAGTTATGGTTTTATACCTCTTTGATTAAAAAACCAAAAAACCAGCAAAACTATAATTAGTTATGCCTCTTAATTTTCCACGGGATTCATTCTTTCAATACGAAGAAACTGTCAATTGAAGTCATATTTTATAAACATCTACCAAAGATTTTCTGAGCCTATGTACGACTAGTATTTATGTTTCTCCAGCAATCTAGTAACGGCATGCCCCATTTACACCATTTGACGATGTCAAAATGCGTATTTCATTGCACAGTTTATTTAAGCCCCCCCCCCCATCCCGCTTCATCAGAAATGCCCCGTCAGTTTATGGAATTAGAATTTTATTAACCAATATTTGGAAAACTGGGAAGCGCGGTCAAGGTATGGTCAGCCATTCCACCTGAAGACTGAGAATTCCGCCCTCACCCGGAGGGACAGGCAGCTCGTAGGGTACAGAGGCTGCGAGAATACGACTTTACATCATAACATCGGAAAAGAAGGAGCCACACCAATGAGGATGCCATTTACAGATGACCCTATCCAAAGGTGTGCATCCACTGTACTAAGGTTGAAGAGAAGGAACGTGTCGCGGCTGTCCGTGTTATTTCAGCGGTACCTGCAGCTGGATGGGATGGAGCAGGGCTGAGGAGGGGAGCAGCTGGCGGACGCGCCGACTTGGGGCCACTTCTGGGAGAAGTGAAGGCCGAGCTAAGAGGACATCGCACCAAGAAGTACTGTATGCAAGTCCTACTGGGCCAAATGGGACTCACTGAAGATTAAAGACGAGGAGCTGTTCAGAGTATGAGAGTCACCTGATGGGAAGATCCAGAAAGAGGGAGGTGGGAGGGAGAGAGAGCGCGAGCGAGCTGCTCTCCTCTTTCGAAGTAAGGTCGCGAAAGTACTGGAGGAAGTACATGCAGAGACTTCGGGAGGACACTTGGTATCCAACCGAACCATCAACAAGCTACGACAGTAAAACTGATTGAGACTCTGAGCAGACGCTGCGAGATGCTGTCGCCAATGCCATGTGTGCGCGGTAAGACGTGGCTAACAAGACCAGGAGCCGCAGTTACATGCATCAGTATAACGCGGGAACACCCTTCGAATGCATAGCCATCGACGTTGCTGGGCAACTGCCTGTGTACGATAGAGGCTTCAGATATCTGTTGGTCGCCATGGATTACTTCACCAAAAACCTGAAGGTGTATGCCATCCTTAACCAAGAGGCCAAGACCATCGCGAACTGCCTCGCGGAAGAACTGTTTTGTCGCTATGGGGTACCAATGGAGCTACGCACCAATTTTGAGTCCTATATCATGAGGGAAACACTGGAGTAGGAGTGCACAAAAGACGCACAGTCTTACCCCACAGTCAGACGGCATGGTTAAGCGATACATTAACTCTAGAAGAACATTTGAGGGAAGTTGGGGCAAATCACTAGAGAGACCGGGATGTGAGGGTTCCACTTTTCCTGCTGGTCTACCACTCTTCAAACCACGACATTACCGGGTTGACACCGGCTAGTTTGGACTTCGGCAGAAAACTGCGACTACCACGAGTCGATTACATGGAGCAACTCGTAGACAGACTTCATGATGCATGGAATGGCCAGCCAAAACATTAGGCAGCGAGCGATCGGATGAAGACCCGTTACGACCGGAACGCCAACAGCCAAGGTTTCCAACAAGATGATTTGGTATTGCTCTATCGCCCTACCCGGGTCAAAGGACGCTACCCCAAGCTTCAACAACATTGGCCAGAGCGTACCTTGTGTTCAAGAGGTGAAGTGATGTCTACCCTATCCAGAGGCTACCCCGAGGGAAGAAACTGGTTTGGATCGTCTACCCGCGACGACCAGCCCTGAGGAGAGAGCAGTGTCGAATGCCGTCCGCGCGTGCGACCTTTCTCATGTTCACTGTGGTATGTAGCGAGAGCTGAAACGTGAGACATTGATGGTAAACAACGACGCCTCGAAACAGAAGACTTTGGATCGTGACAGATCCACATCCTGATTGTTCCCGATATTCGAGGTGTTTCTAGCTTCGGTTTATATGATCTGTGAGAAGTTTCCATAAAGTTTGTGGCGTCATTTTCTTCTTATAAAAACAGGACGGATTCAGTGTTGTGTGGTGATTTATACCACGTCGTGAGTGAAAGAAGTGTTATCACGTAGTGGCGCGCGAGCCATAAACTGAAGTGTCTATGTCGAATGAACTATTTGAAGCAGTGATTTTTTTTTTTTTTTTTTGTAAACGATTATTGAGTCTAAAGACATGCGTTACAGCACATTGTTTATAAGTGGATTTCTGTAACGCAATATGACAATTAGTGCAGTCGTGCCTCTGCGTTCATCGGACAATGGAAACTATTACCAAAATACTTTTGAAGCACCCTTAGCCGATGAAACTATACCGGACATAAAAACGAAACTACGTCATCTAAAAGAATACACAAAACATGTAGAAAAATTAATGAATCTTTGAAAATTACGCTAATTGTTAATGACACAGAATATTATATCCGCCCGTCTTTATTGTGGGAGGTAGCGTGTCTGCCTCACATTAGGTGATCTCGAGTTCGAATCTCGGTTAGAGCGAGCTACCCTGATTTTCTTTGGGGGGTTTCCTTTATCCTAAGAAGAATGTCGACTAACTAAAAGTTTCATGAATCCTGGGCTCATCTCAGTAGCATTTCATGATTTAATTCATCATCTGATATGTGTTACCAGGTTAAAGGAAAGGAAAAAAATCTTCAGACGCATCAATAGACACTTTACTATTCTGATGAATATCAGAGAAATTGAATCATCTTGTGTGCCATGGTAAATGCAATAATCCTACTATAAAACCGATTGTAGGCTTCAAAGGCAACTTCCTGGTGTTAAGCTGAGGCACAAGTTACTGTATCATTTTACTCTGTAGTGCATGGTTGCATAAATAAAATGTCTGATTGCGAATGTCATCACTCCTTTACTTCTGCGAGGTATAGCTACAAAATATGAGTTAATCGTGTTTTTACCATTTATTTCTAAAATGAGCCGTTTAGCCACAAACTATTAAAGAATTGGATTCCAGCGTGTCTTCTAGAATAAAATCGTGGTTATGCTCTTGGCAACTACGCCACATGCTCTAGAGCGGAAAGTCAGGAATGTCGAGAGTAATGTTGTGCCTCGACATCTTGCACAACAGCTGGTTCTGACAGTGCTTCAGATGAGCTAAATGCATTCAGAACTAGGACAGTCTTTACAGTTCAAGAGTATCTAGATTTGCTAATAGCAACGTTCAATCCTTTAGATTGTTATTTCTGGGTAAATTTGAAGAATAAAATGCACCATGACGAGGTGCCTCCAACACTGACGATGTTCGCGCACATATCTTTGAGGCAGCCCTTAGAGACTGGGTAGAACGTAGAAACTAACGAGGGTTGGGCAAAATTGGCTAAGAAAATTCGATGCCTGCACATTTTGAGTATCTACTGTACATGAAGATACCATATTGATGTTGCAGTTATTGCCCATTAATACATTTTCTGTTTAGCAAAGCTGCGGCTTTAATTTAATTATTCTACGATACACCTGCATGAGGTATTTTCATAATTCGTATTTGAATTTGTTTTTTCTTTGATCATAAACTAAATTTTATGCAAAGCCTCTTGCTCAGCTTTTAGTTCAGGTCTCGTGAATACAATCTGATAGCTTGGAAGAAAACCACCTCACCCCTCGTTTATGGCAGTAGCTGATAGACACACAGGCACATGGCAAACCGGATTTCAAGTATGAACCAAAACAATACATGGTCCGACTGCAAACCAAAACTAAACATTCGGTTCCTAACTCCTACTCAGTTGCCAGACTCTGCAGATAATACATTCAATTATCTCCGCTATCTTTAAAAACAGAGTTCAATAACAATTGCATCCATTATTCGTCATATTTGGATATCCCAGTCGCGAAATCTACGCACTCATACCCCCTAACGTCCTGTATATTGCATGGAATGTCTTCAATATGCTTCGTCAAGGTTAAGGAGAGCACTTTTCGCCTACAGATAAGGTTACTTCCAAACGTGTATTTCAGTTACCCTTTTCAAAGCGTAAACCTTTAAATATAGAATAATGAATTTTTAAAAAAATGCAATTATGTCAATAATTTGCGATATGTTCAACATTAAACTACCAAACTCACAATTTGTAATAACAAAGCTTAAAAATTATGGTTAATATGCTGAATATTTTGAATGTCGATTTAATATTTTACTGAAAGAAATGAAAAAATGGATTTCATTATAGTTCATAATCTTCTTTAGAAGGAGTGGGAGGGAGAGAGGGGGGTTAAACATTGCAAACCAGTGCTGTACATTATTTGAGAAACCATCAACATTAAAGTGAAAAATTTGGCATTCAAGTTGTGCATCGTGGCTGATACAATTTTGCAATTATTTTAAGCTTCAAGTAATTGTTTCGCGTGAACCATGTATCAATATGGACTTCCTTATTCTATTATTATTTTTAATTCCCTTAAAGTTGAGTGAGTTAACAATAAGAGCTTCGGTCATAATTCTCGACACAATTTTAGAACACAGTGGATATGTCATTTCTCCCTTCGGACCATGAATGTGAAATTAAAGATACAGATGTAAAGCATGTATAAAATGTTTTACAAAGGCGTGGTCGTTGGGGTACGGGTAACATGTAGGGGTTATAGGAGTAGTGTAGAGGTAGCCTCTACTCCTTTTTGGTCAAGTCTAGGGGTAATGCGTCAAAAGGAGAAACAATCGAGATGTGACAGCTACGACCACTAGCACAATATCCATTGCTACCATAAGAGGAATCGAGATTAACTCAGGGCTTAACAACAAACACATGACAATACTCAGAAATGTGAACTGAACCAAGAATTTTTAAAACCCACATTGCATTTAGAATAATCCAATATCGTCCAGTTGCAAATATAGGACCAATGAAAATATGTCAGGAACAGTTAAATCTTTAAGATGAAACAGGCCCAAGACCTTAACCATGCTATTCTTTAGCGATTTCTGCTAGAATCATTTGCAAGGGGTCATTGTCACAGTGATGTTATAAATCGAGCACGATTCTTTCAGTGAAAGTTGTCCGAAAATAAGATTACCCGTGTCTTGGCTGTCTTCCATAGGCCTAAGTTTAACAAGAAGCAAGCATTTACAAATTAGAAGGATTCACTAATATCATCTTATTCCTTATATAAAGTACGTATTATTCGACAAAGCTTAAAACATATGCAGTTTTTATTTCTTGATTGTTTTCTTGGAGGTAGTGAGGAAGCAAACGGAACAACTGCCTTGCACACAGATACTTGTAGCCTCTCGTCCCATCCGCGGCTGCGTCGATTAGTTTTAGGTCTCCATGCAGCGTGGTATGTGTTAATTCTCCTTAAAATTAAGTGGGAAATAAAGACAAGACTTTGAATGAACCAACTGATGGAACGCTGAATGTGTAATGTAACTTCAAAATGAAGGCTAACAATTGAAGGTAAATTAGTTTTATAATTTATATTTTTAAAATTGTAGTTTTCTTGTGAGGCAACTTTTAATTTAAGGCATCTGTCCAGTCATAGGAGCTGCAGATCCACGTCATATAAACCAAGTTGTCATGTTACCATTAATAATAGTAATAGCAATAATATATATAATACATTCTTTTATTAGTTATTTTATTATACATCAATATTATAATTAGTAATTTTAAAATGAAAATCTATTTATAAAATGGAAATTAAAGTCCATGTGTTTGCTATTACACACGCACACGTACGCGCGCGCATACACACAGACAGACAGACAGACAGACACACACACACATACACACGTTTCACGTTCTGTTGTGTTTTGTTTTCATCGACAGATGTAGGTACATTCATGGGCATATAAGCTTGATTATATAGTTAACATGAAACTACCTTTTAAATACGCTTCTCAGTTGGAAGAATTAAATGAATTTCTAAAAATATTCATTCTGAATACTACAGAGCACCTCACGCAGGTGGGTGTGTGGATGTTTGCGAATAAAAGTAAACATTGCTATAACAAATATAAAGTTTCATCCTCTAGAAGACAAAAAGATAATTTATAAAAAAAGCATCTGATGTGTTACATTCATGTGACTTCCTCTACCAATTCTGTGAAAAACTGCTCTACTTCACGCTATTTGAGATGAATGTAACAGAAACATTTCTTCTTCCTTGCAAGAGAAATAAGGGGATAGCTAAGCTAAAGCGATAGTTAATATTTTAAAATCTGAATCTGTGATGAGATTCAGTACTGTTCACATGGCCAGGAATGAAACAAAAGAAAAACGAATGACGAATTTCGTTTGAGAAAAGTATAAATATTGGAAAAATGCAAGCCAATAACAAGGAATATCTCGAAAACTGTTAACCCCCACAAAAATGTATTTGACATAAATTACGCCTTTTGACAAGATTTATATTTTTGAAGTTTTTATATATATATTACGGTTTAACAGTTACGCAAAAATAATTCAGAATGAATGGGACTTCAGAGAATATTCCCAGACAATTCAAGAAATACAATTCATTTATTAAAAAAGCATCTTAAACTTATGGAATTTTAATTAAAATCGTTTTTAGAACATCAAAATATTCAATGTAAAGTGTAGTTTGAGATGCGGGAATTTTCATGTAAATCTTCGTTTCGCATCCTTAGAAGATGCTGAACTTTACCAAGTATGGTATTTAAAAGAATTATATTTTTGAAATAAGTTGTTCATATACATACACACAGACATGTTCACACACGCACGTACGCCGGCCTTTTTCTAAATATGTATTTTTTTTTGGATCCTGGGAATCCCGAAACGTGTATTTGCTATGAAATCTCGGTATCGAATTGTTGGGTGTAATGTATATCCTCTCTACCTATTAAATACGTGCTGGAGAAAGCTATTGGGTGGGTGAATGGGCGAGCGAGAGAGAGAGAGAGAGAGAGAGAGAGAGAGAGAGAGAGAGAGAGAGAGAGAGAGAGAGAGAGAGAGAGAGACACTGCAGGAATGGAACCGCTCCAAGAAATAACTTTTGCAGAATAACGGCTCCTTAACTTAACGGTAGCCGGTCCCCATTACTATGCTCACTTAAGTGCTAGCTTTGGTGCTTCGTGGCGTAAGGGATCGCGGGTTCGAGTTCCGACTTGGACATGGGTTTTTGTGGTGTGTTTCTGGGTTTGTGTTTTATAAAAGTCATGCTCTCTCCCCCTATAGCCAATTAGGGTACGCCTGAAGGAAACATGGAGGGAAAGAAAGAAAAAAGAAGAAGAAAAAAAAAACATTGGCGCTATCGCGATCATTTGAATGGTTTTATCATAATTCCGAAAGTAAAGCTCTTTTTAACGCCAATTCTAAAAGCAAATATCTTGTCTTATAAAGTGCACACGCTAATTTCTAATTGATCTCTTCTGGAGCATTAAAACTATCTGTAAATCTATCTACGATCTATTTCTATTTGTACGCCGTAATGCACTATTACAAGGCCTTAAGAATTTCTCTGGTTTATTTTTGGTCATTAATGTTTCTCCATTTATACTTAATATTAAATATGCAAAATATTTATCTTGAAATACACCACAAGTACTTCGTTTTCTTTGGTTGTTAAAACAATTTCAATTTTTTCCCTAGCTTTCCGAGTATGCTCAAATCTTTTATATCATTCACAGCTGACGTTTATTTCGCAACATTCATTGGCAATATTAGAATAAATTACCTTTTACCTTTTCTTTTCCTTTTACTGTAGAGACATTACCTTATAGAAATGGACATAATAGATACCACTAATGATGCGAAGTAGTCTTCGGTCAGCGTTTTTTGAGACAGCAAAAGGCAAAGTTAGCAAGTCGGTTGTCTGTGCCCAAGTAGGTTACGAGTTTTGGCGTTGGCGCAGGGGATCTTGGTTCCAGTCCCGCCTTGGAAATGGGTGATTGTAAATATGTATCTATGTATGTGAATGTCAAAAGAAAACGGTACTCAAAAAGTCAAGAAAGGAAATGTAGGAAACTGGGGGGGAGGGGGACAGAACGAAAAGGAAAAATCTGATGTGTACCATTCACATGACTTTCTCTATATCCCTGCAACAATTTATTCTGAAAAAGCTTATACTTCTATTTACTTTATGCTAATCAGAAAAAATTAGCAGAAATAGTCTTATTACTTGCTTCCTTGTAAGTAGAAGCGAAATAAGGGACTAGCATAGGTTAAAATGATAGTCAAAAGCTGGTTTCTATGTCAATGAAATTCCTTTGTTTATATGGATAGGAGTTGACAAGTTCCTATATGAGCAAAGTATAAGTTTTTCATAGCAGAAACCAAAAATAAGGAATGTCTCAAAAAACGACGAACTCACAAAAAAAATGTATATAACAAATTGTGTGTTTTAACGTGCTCTACATTTTTTGTGCAGTAAGTTTTTGTCCATTTCTTACGGTTTAGCAGTTATTCAAAATTCAGTAAATTTCATCCAGAATAAACTACTCTTCAGAGGCTATTCCCAGAAAATTAAGATATACATTTTATTTGTCACGTAAATATATCTTTAATATACGAAATTTTATACAAAATCGTTACAGCTATTTTTGAGAAAGTCAAAATTTTTGAAAAAAGTTTCATGTAAAGGGTAGTTGGGGGTGTGGGGATTTCTCAAAATCTTCGTGCCGCATCGCTGGAAGATACTAAACTTAAATACCAGGTTTTGTATTTTACCGACTTTTCGTTTTTGAGTTATCGTGTTCACAGACACACGGACACACATACACACACTTTTTTGTGAAAATGCTTTTTTTGGATATTGGGGACCCTAAAACATATTTCCGGTGAAATCTCGGTATCGAATTTTTGGGTGGAGTGCAATACTTTCTCTATACACTATGTACATAGTGCGTATAGAGAAAGTAAAAAGAAAAAGGAACACAGCGTTCCTTTTACTGACGAGACTCCGGAACTGTATTTAATAAACAAATAAATGATGATGATGATGATAATAATAATAATAATAATAATAATAATAATAATAATAATAATAATAATAAAGTATCGGGACTTTTGTAAACTGGCCATATATTTATTGCATATTGCATATTGCTAGGAATATCTCGGAAAGGATTGGCTCCATAACAAAAATGTAAAAGCTCAAATTGTGTTTTGACGAAATGCACCCCCTTTTTTTGTAGTAAGTTTTGTCCATTTTTACGGTTTACCAGTTATGCAAAAGCCTTTCAGAATGAAAAGGATTTCAGAGGCTATTACCAAGAAATCAAAATAGACCTGCTTGCATGAAAATATCTTTAATATACAGCATTTTAATTAAATCGGTAAAGCCATTTTGAGAGAGTAAAATTTTCGAAATTTTTCATGTCGCATCTCTAGGAAATACTAAATTTAAATACCAAGTTTGGTATTTAACAGAGTTTTCGTTTTTAAGTTTTGCTGTACACACACACACACACACACACACACAATTTTTTCTAAAAATGTGTTATTTGAATTCAAGGTGTCTCAAAACATACTTCCGATGAAATTTCAGTATCGAATTTTCAGGTAGAATACACTACCTTCTCTACCTACTGTGTATATTGTACAGACATGCTACAGAAAATAAAAATAGATTGGTGAGCAACTAAGTCCATATGTCCAGCATTATAATGAGTATCTGTACAGTTAAACCACAGCCAGCAATTTGAGCATTTGCGAAAATGTAGTCATTGGGTTTCTTAAGCAATATGACTCAGTAAATATCCTCACCCGAAGGATAAAAATAAAGTAGGAATTAAACATTAAACTCCTTTATAAAAAAAAAAAAAATCTACAAAAAGTAAAATGTAATATAAGCAAGAACATTAAAATCCTATATAAAAATAACTTATAAAATTTATAACAAATAACAGAATATCTTTAAATAATAGATTTGTTATTAATTTAAGGATGTTAAAAAAGTAATTTTTTGAGACTTTTAATTATTTAAGAATCAGAAACGTAACTATTACTTTCTCTATACGTACTATGTACACGGTGTATAGAGATGGTATTGTATTGCACCCAAAAATTCGATACAGAGATTTCACCGGAAATGTATGTTTTGAGACCCCCTGAATCCAAAAAAAAAAAAAAGCATTTCTAGAAATATGTCCGTGTGTGTGGGGGGGGGCAGCATAGCTTAAAAACGAAAAGACCGTTAAATACCAAATTTTGTATTTAAGTTTGGTATCGTCCAAAGATGCGACACGAAGATTTTAAAAAAAAAAATCCCCCACCCCAAACAACCCTTTACATGAAAAAAAATTTGAAAATTTTGATTTTCTTAAAAATGGCTTTAACGATTTTGATTAAAATATGGTATATTTAAGATACTTACCTGACAAATAAAATGTACATCTTGAATTTTCTGGGAATAGCCTCTGAAGACTACTTTATTTTGGATGAATTTTACGGAATTTTGCATAACTGCTAAACCGTAAGAGATGGACGAAATCTTAAAACACACAAAATGTAGAGCACATTAAAACACACGATTTATGTTATATAATTTTTTTCGTGTAATTAATCGTTTTTGAGATATTACTTGTTTTTGTTTTCAGCTTTGAAAAACATACTTTCTCATACAGGAATTTGTCAACTCCTGTCTATACAAACAAAGGAACTTTAGTCACATAGCAACCAGCTTTTGACTATCACTTTAACCTATGGTACTCCCTTATTTCGCTTCTACTAACAAGGAAACAAGTAATAAGACTATTCTGCTAATTTCTTCTGATTTAGAATAGAATAAATAGAATAATAGAATAATTTGTTACAGAGATGTAGAGAAAGTCTTGTGAATGAAACACCTCAAATTTTTTTTTTTAAATAGTAGCTAAGAGAAATGTGAAAATGTATACTTTTTTTTTTACAAACATAATAGTTAAATAATATTAAAAAGTAGATATTTTTAACAATCTGGAAGTACTTCTTATTAAATTTGTTTAGAGGTCGGGTTTTATTCAGAGCTCCTTTACTCGTAAACTACGTCCGCAAGCATTACAGAAGAATTCTGTTTTCTAACGCTCGAAAGGTTCCGTGTCATATTTAGTTCAACATATTTATGGAAAAGATTAACACAAGTCGAACAATATATTTACCATTAGCTTCCTTTGAAAACTGTAGCGGCCTTTAAAATAATTAAAATTCAATCTTAAAAATTGACATAAGGAAGTGTTTGCTCAAATTGGAACATTAAAAAAACATGTTAATGTATACCAAATATTTTGTTGAAATAAACATAACATACTCCTCGAAGTAAATAACTATAAGATATTCTGTATCACTAAAAAGGATATTTTTCTCCCAACCAGTCAACATGGATAATTACACATTTATGGACATCCAATCTTGAGACTTCTATGCTGAATTTTATGGTGGAAGTTGCCTGGACGCGTTTCGACAATTCAGCCACTATCCTCTTCTAGCAGGTCTGCGGACGAGTGGTTTATTAACATATTTTTCACGTTGAATCTGTTATTAGGTGATAATGTTATGTTGTATTTCTCAAACAGCCTCTTGAAAACTGGGAATGACTTTGGGTTTTTATTTTGTGTTGGTTTTAATGAAATGGTTTTTTTTTTTTTCTTTCTTCCGTTTTTCTGTTTTCTAGTATACTTAAATCAATTTGCTGGTGAATCCATTATTTTTATATACTTTAATGAGATGGATTAATATCCCTTTTAACATTCTTCTGTTGTTAAAGATATATAGTTAGCCTATATATTAAGCTTTATTATATTATAAGCTTTAATAACTTGATGTGATTTAATTTGTAAAAAAAAATCCTAACTGAATTTAACAGTCGACCTCTATGCGTGGTGGATACAGTGCAAGGCAATTCTTGCCGAATGAGAAGTGCTTATCCCGCTCTACATCCTCTTTTAATAATTCTTCTAAAGAATCGATTTATGTTTTTGTTTTTTTTTTACAACAAATCCCCCCCCCCCACTCATTCCAGCTCAGGCATATCCAAACGCCACTCTCGCGAGCTACCGACTTCACAACGCTGTTCTATCCAACTCCAGTCAAGGAGGGGAACTGCAGGCGAGTCCACTACTGCCATACATACATACGTACAGTGTATGTTTGTGTGTGTGTGTGTGTGTGTGTGTGTGTGTGTGAGAGAGAGAGAGCGAACAGCGCAACTCAAATACGAAAGTCCGTTGATATTAAACCTTTTTTTTTTTTTAATTGTTATTTTTAAGTTCATCTTTCAAGGATCCAACACGAAGATTTTTCCTCCCTCCACTAAAGTAGCCTTTACACGGGCACTTCTTCGACAATTTTAATTTCTCAAAGATATTTCTAACGATTTTGATTGAAATTCCACATGTTAAGATATGTTCATCACAAATAAAATATATAGCTCAAGTTTTTTGAAAAAAGCCTCTAAATCCCTCTTCATTCTAGGCAACTTTTGCTTAACTGCTAAACCGATAGAGACAGACAAAACACTTACTACACAAAAATGTAGATCTAATTTAAAAACAGCTTATGCCCTATATAGTTTTTTGTGGATTTAGCCATTTTCGAGATATTCCTTGTTATTGGTTTAAAATTTGTGATACTCATATTTTTACTTTCTCTAGCCCCGTATGTACAATGTACATAAGGATTGAGAAGTATTGTATTCTACCCAAAAATTCGATACCGAGATTTCACCGAAATACATGTTTTAGGACCCCCTGTATCCAAAAAAAAAGCATTTTGAGAAAAAGATCCGTGTGTGTGTGTGTGTGTGTGTGTGTGTGTGTGTGTGTGTGTGTGTGTCCGTGAACACGATAACTCAAAAACGAAAAGTACCTAAAATACCAAACTTGGTATTTAAGTTTAGCATCTTCCAAGAATGCTACACGAAGATTTTGAGAAAAATCCCCCCACCCGAAACTACCCTTTACGTGGAACTTTTTTCGAAAATTTTGATTTTCTTAAACATGGCTATAACGATTTTGATTAAAATTACGTATATTAAAGATATTTGCCTGACAAAATGTATATCTTGTATTTTCTGGGAATTGCTTCTAAAGACTTGTTTATTCTGGATGAATTTTGCTTAATTTGGCATAACTAGTAAACCGTAAACTGTACAAAAAATGTAGGTGTTGTTGAAATACACAAGTTATGTCATATACATTTTTTTCGTGGAGCTTACCGTTTTCGAGGTATTCATCGATATTAGTTTCAGTTGTGAAGCACTCATACTTTTCTCAGACGGGAGTGTCCGTCTTTCTTTTGTTCTACTCCTGGCCAAGAAAAGAAACGATTTGTAATGACAATCGCATAACGACAGCTTTTAAGGCATTTGCCTATCGGTTTAGCCTAGTGTATTCCCTTATTTTCTTCCTACTTATAAGGAACTAAGTACCTAATAAGAACATTGTGCTAATGAGTACCTCGATTAGCAAGGTGCAGAAAGAAGAATAATCTTATGCAAGAAGTTTGTAGAACAGCTAGAGAAAGTCATGTGAGTGTAACACATCATATTTTTTGAAAAGGTAAGTGATCATTTGTTTAGTCTTTTAAGTCAACTCTTGATATCGATGAGAAGGCCTTGTGCTTACAAACATTCCATTACGCTGCATAGGGGTATGCGGAGTGGAATGAGTTCTGCACCTCTCTCCTCCTTTTGGACATGCCTATCTAGCCTCTAGTTCAAACCTGGAAGAGAGAGAGTGTGTGTGTGTGTGTGCGTGTGTGCGTGTGCGTGTGCGTGTGCGTGCGCGCGTGCGTGCGCGCGTGTGTGTGTGTGCGCGCGTGTGTGTGTGCGCGCGTGCGTGTGTGTGCGCGTGCGTGTGCGTGTGCGCGCGTGGAGAGAGATATCCTTAGCATAGCTTGCCTCTGAAGAGAAGTAACTTGTAGTCTGTTCTGTCGCATTTATTCGTAAATTAAACTAATATCCCAAGTAAAACTTCTTTCAGAAAAACTGTCGGCCATTTTTTCACCTAACAAGTGCCTGCTTTTCTCCTTAAGCCATATCACAGTCGTTGAGGTAATTGCTAATTGCGGTTATGCAGCACAGATACCAGTGTTTGCTAGAAGATATTGTTACAGAAAACCGCGCAAGAGGACCCCTCTACTTGCTCCCAAGGGCGATAGTTTGGATGACCTCAAAAACTACTACGTAAATTTTATTGAAAATATATATGGGTATTATGTAGATTTTAGAAGCTCAAGATGATCTTGAACTATTAAAGCATTGGAATAAATTCGATTTTGAAAATTTCAAAATCATCTCCAGAGTCTTTTAAACGGGCCATAATGGAAAATTAGACATCAAACGCCTTTCTAAACTGTTTTGTTGCTTTTTGTTCGGCCAGTGTTACGGAAAAAATTGATTAGACACTAGCTAAAACATACACCCAGCTGGAATATCCATTTGTAAAGGGTTAAGAGCCTCTTACATTTATCGGAAGATAAAAGCTTGCCTTTCCACACGCATCGGTAAAGCCATCAAGCCGCAAAACGAAAACAATTTTTTTTTGGGGGGAGGGGGATTGGCGGCACTGACCACTTGAACCAAGTTAATCTCCGTGCCAGACACATCACCATCACAAAGAACACTCTCATCAACAAAGGACGAGTGCGTCTATCGATTTATCGGAGATTTTTGCTTTCAATGGAATCTGAAGCTCATATGATACAGCAAGAGCGAGATAAGGACATGACGACCCTATCATCCTCTTTGCTGCAGGGCACATCGAGATGAAAAACACCCGACACAGCTTTACAACGCTTTTACTTTTACTGCCTTGTAGCATGTTCAGTATAGATTCCTCTGCGGTCATAAAACTCCCGAGCGATAACAAAGGCTACCGCCGCAACGGTAGCGACGCAGTCTTACTTAAACCGGAAGACAAAGACCGTACCGTATTTTGTGGGACACTTCCGCATTTGAGTCTTATCATTTCCTTTTCCTTTACAGTTCCGAAAGAAAGGTGCACCATTCTATTATTATTATTATTATTAATAAAAATAATAATAACTTGTTTAGCTCGATTGTTAAACTCCTCTGAGAGGATGGCTTAGGTAATAAACGTCTGTGCTCGCATTTGGGATGTCGCGGGTCTATCCCAAGTGGCAGACAATACTACGGCAATAGGTAAATTTTTCACCGAGTCCTGTACCGTGGAGAATACTGTCCATTTCATTACTTTCTCTAGCTCGTATGCACAATGTATATAGTATTGCATTCCACCCAAAAATTTTATGTCAAAATTTCACCGGAAATATGAGCATTCTAAAAGCATTTTTAGAAAAAGATACGCAAGTGTGTGTGTGTGTGTGTGCATAACTCAAAAATTAAAAGTCCATTAAATACGCTCTTTATTCTGGGTGAATTTTGCTGAATTTTTTATAACTAGTAAACCGCGCTTTTGGGGGGGGGTAGAACTAGCCGTTTCTGAGATATTACTTGTTATTGGTTTCATCTTTAAAATCCTTACCGGCGCTTTTCTCAAACGGGACCATACAAAGCGAACGAACCTCAATTGTTTAAAAGCTCGTTGCTTTGTGAAAGGATTTGACGATCGATTTAGGCTAAGTATTCCCTCATTTCCCTCCTATTTAAAAGGAAGCAAGTAATAAGACCATTTCTGCTGTTTATCTCGATTAGCATGATGAAAACTTTGTAAGAATAGTTTATTTTTGGAACAGCTAGAGAAATTTATGTGAATGGATCATAAGATTTTTTTTACTAGTGTTTACAACCTGATCTTACTACAAACAGCATCACAGGCGGTAGATACAGGCGATAATACATTAAATATTTGAGGAAGGAGCTTTGGGAGAGAAACGTTCAAGGTCTATGCCTCTCCGGCATTTGACAATTATGTTTACTGAGGACCCCCCCCAAAAAAAAAAACTCGGGGAGGACGGTTCTGGCAGGGTTTGAACAGCTGTTTCTCCAGAGAACGAGTCTCTCATATTGCCGCGAAGCCATCTCGCTCGGTCCAATACCGGAATGGATACACAATTCCACAACTCTAAAGCTCCAACTAAAACAAATAGACGGTACAGGAAGGAGACTACGGAAATAACAGCTACCTATCCACGTTACCAGACGGCAAAGGAACTATGCAATTGTGGTCATTACAATGACATGTACGTGCATTCAAAAGATGAGATGGCAGTTCCATGATCCTAAACTGACATCCCGCCAAAATCTCCAGACTCAGACACAAAACAGATACCAATGCAACGTATATCACATAAGACTAAAGGCATCTCACGATTTAGTTTATTTCCTTAACTGGTCTACGAAGTATTCATACAAAACTTTTTATTTTCTTATTCGATTCCTGTAGTCCTAAATATTCGCAAGAAATGGATTCAAATAATCAATATGTATGCCAAAAATAAAATAGATGTAATTATGTAACGTTACCCGTGATGTTACACACCCTTTGCTTGTGGAGGGGGAAGTAAAGCACTAACAGCTGGCCAGAGGTCAGCACCACTACTTAAACACCGCTACAATATTAGGTGTCCAGAAAGTGTTAAAATGTGGGTATTACTTCATTGGGGGGGGGGGGGTTAAGAGTATCTATTTGTCGCTTACAGATAGGGAAAAATGCAACACAGTGTCTCCCAAGATCAGCAAGCCCCATGTTTTGCCATTATATAGGTTATCTGCCATAAAAGATTCATACTGCAGATTTTTAGAGATTTGCAGCTTTTAATTATTATTATTAATCTTCCTTCACGGTTTAGGCATTGGTCTGTTCCGGTCTCATGTTTCTTGAAGCCATTTTTTTAGGGTGGACTTATTGATCTTCGTCCTGTAGGTTTGTAGTTAAAAGATTGTTTAGGTATTCTTTCTCGTGAAATGCGGTGATGTTCTGTCCATTTTTTCTGTAATTTTCCATTTCTTCTATTAATGGTTTTACTTTCAGCTCTTCTCTAATTCTCTCATTTCTAATTATGCTCCTGTCTCGTACAGCCCTTAACTGATCGTAAAAATCTCATTTCAAATGCTTGCATCTTATTCTTATCTTTGTTCTTCACAGTCCATGCTTTATTCCCATAATATATCACTGGTTCTGTCATAACTTTGTAGAATCGTATTTGTCTTTCTTTCCTTACCTCATTAAAGTTCGTTTGGTAGCTCCGTAGATTGCTTGGAATTGTTTACATCTTGGTCTTGATCATAAGTAACATCGCAACCGAGGTATTGGAAATGAGACAGTTATTCCAGTATATTGTCCTCTAATACTTACTTACTTCTTATTGGACATTTTTCCCGGAATATCATTACCTTTGTTTTTGTCTTAGATATACCCATATCGTAATTTTTACAGATTTGATTCAAGTGATACATTGCTTTTTGTGGCCTATCTTCCTTGTCAACAATTTTCTTTTAATTTAAAACAAATTTAAATATACTTTTACTTAAAATAAATAGAAAAAGGTTACATTACAACCATTAGGAGAGGATAAATGGCCCCCTATGGTGAGATGGATTTGCAAAATTGTTTTCACTCATCAGACCTGCCTTAAAACATCAATAATATTTATCCTGCTGCTGGATGGTATAATTTTACAATCCCTATACCTAGGAAATAACTCAATGTGGACAACGAACATCTCATTACCTACTTGATCATTATCATAGAAATATCTTGCATGCTGCTTGGGGTCAAACTGATTATCACATTTGAATCTCTTACAGAAAATATTCGCTAACTCTTAATTATAATGAGCAAAGGAAGAAATCTTGAGTGCATTGTATGCACCAAAGGAGTGAATTTCTGGACTCAAGCACCATCAATTAAAGAAATACAGTTTTCTGTCCAAGTGTAAACCTTCATTGCAAATTATGCATGCCTTCTCCATTTTCAGTTTTCATCTTCATCTCACCCACACGAACATTTTATCATCTGGTATCTGCTAAGAAACGTTTCCCCCGTTCTTCACTCCTTCAAAAGTCCCTTTTTCTCTCTAAGTTTGCATATTTATTGTTCTGAATATTTTGGAGCGTTATCCTCCCTTTGGCCACCTTTTCTAAATTGCATTCCATATTTTAGTTGTACATTTACTTAAAGAATTCCAACTGCTTTTCATCACTTTTTCGATAGGTTAAGTTCAGAACTATGCAATTTAAGACCACCCCCCAAAATACTTTACGCCTCAATTTTATTTTAAGGGTCCAGTAATAAGCTTCAATTGCCATTCTTCGACTTTTTAATTAAGTGCAGAAGTTTTTGCAAAGGGCAAACATTATTTAAGCGACAATTGTTTGGTGGTATTTTTTCATTTTACATGAAGTAATACAAGAGTTATGGAAAACCACACGTTTTCATCGCATGTCCCCGAAAAGAAAATCAATCTGGGTATTTATTAGACAACCTCCATATCACATTTCTTTTCAATGGATGTCATCCCTGCATAAACTCAGAGGATTAAGCCTCCTGCTGCTAGCTTGAGATAACTAGCCCTGCTCCTTTCTTTGTTTTCTCTCTTTTTCCTGCAAAAGTTCTTAGTGTTACTAGGCTAAGAAACAGGTTATAATCTACGGCAAGGCCCAGAATTTTATTACTGGAGAAAGTCTGAAACTCCAGAAGCTTATGACGCACAAGCACACCTGCGGTGGATTTCTGACGAATTATCACATACAAAAGAACATTTAAGGAAAGTAAGTGAAACAAAGAGCAGATCTGAGCTAGGTCAAGCCCAGTGTTGGAAGCACCAAGCAAGCCGTATCGATTCTTCCTTCCATATACCGCCCCCGGACACCCACACTCTCGACGTGAGAGCACAACTCTTGCCTGTTTCCTCAAAAAGCCTTGCCGACAGTCATGAGCTCATCATTTCACTGCATTTCTCCAGCTCGTCAATGGCATTAGGATTGAAGTGCGTACACCTCAGGTTTTTCGGTACCATGCTTTGTTTGGAAACTTATAATGGGAGTGTTTTTCGAAATACCCGAGTGCATGAAAAGTTTTATAAAATCAAATACCAACTAGATGGCCAATTTCTTAAGGGTGAGTTGGTTCTATAAATCAGAGACAGAGGCTCACCTTAGAACCCAAGCCTTGAGCACATACAATAGTATGGTGGTACGTGACATTACTGCCGCGGAAGTTTCGCACCCTCTGTGAGAAGCTAACCCCCATGCTTATACATTAACTCGATGTGGTAAAATCGACTGATACTGCGTTGAACATTGCAGTTTATAAAGAAGCATTGCCAGATATAATGTTTGTGATTTATTGTCTGGTAATTTTCGAATGTGGATAAATAACCTTTGTTAATGCATAATGGAATACGTGAAAAATAATCGAATTTGATAAATACGAATTTAGCAACAAACACATTTGCATACACTCTTAGTAAATATACTACTCATACAAAGGATGAGTCTTCTACACAGTGAATTATTGCATTACTCACGATATGGTATGTTGTTATTTCATGGCTCAGTTGGTGAGTTTAAAATACATTATCACTCTAATATTAACAAAACTATAAGATCACCTTTCACAATTTCATCAAAATATCAATCATATATAAGATCAACAATTTTCATTAATAATACAGCAAGAATAAATTAGCAAACTTCTCCTACTGCGAGCGTAAGAATACCTCCCTGTCTGATTTGGCTCGAGAAGATTTTATTTCATTAAGAAGATTTCTCTATTTGTCCACAATTTGGCATATGCATGCGGATGCATTTAAGAGAGTGTTCCCTGTGAGGTAACCTATTATTAGGATTGTCGCTGGGCAGATACCCAAATATATGTTCCATATTCATGCGACACTTACCATCATTAAAACAACGATATGGCACCAAGTTGAGTGGCACAAAACTATAAAAAAAAAAAACCCACACACACACACACACACACACACTCACAGACACACATACACACACTCACAAGGAAGAAGTGCTTAATTATATGCAGCTGAAGTATTCAAAATGTTATTCATGGTAATAATCTCTTACGATGGAAAGCAAAATAATCGCAAACTTCAAGCCAATCCGCTAGATATTGATACATCCTCCATAAAATGTTTCGAGAACAAAGTAATGCTACGAAAAATATGCTGGAGACAATTTTATATTTTAATGAACTCTTTCGCAAAACTTTCAAAGCAAGTATTTTTCACAGGTCATGCGAAGATCTTAACATATTTTAATAAAATTTCTTGGAGACACTTTAAACTGTTTTCCATATTAAGGATAGTTTGGGGTGCGAGATTTGAAAATCTTCGTGAAGACGCTGAATTTATGCAACTTTCCTAAGTATATAAAGTTTATTTACAAAGCTTTGTTAGAATGAATATCTACACCACCTCCTCCAAATCGTAGGTCTCATCTGGGTTATAAACCCAATAAAGTGTCAAAACGCATATTTTACTAACGTTGTAAACCGTTTCATATTTAGGTTAAAGATTTCTCGGAGTGATAATGATCACGTCTCGGAGTTATAGCCTAGTAAATTTGGTGTATCAACAAAGCTTTCAGTCGTCTTACTCTATGGCCTTCTTCATTATCCTAAAGACCATACAGTAAGATGGCCAAATGTGGTTGACCGTCTGTGGTTCTGATGACTGACTGTCCTTAAGGTCATAGAATAAGATGACCGAAAGCTTGGTTGATAATATACAGTTTACTTGCCTACATTACCCTGAAGAATGCCATAGAGTAAAATGGTCCAAAGCTTGGCTGACAATTTACTTGGCTGCAATTCCGAGAAGTGATCGGCATAAATTTGTGGCACGTTAAAGCTAGTGTTATAATTTTACTAACATTTCAGATAAATCATACTTATTGATTTGCATACACATGCACACAGGATTATAGGCTGGAAATCAAATGCAACAATGTCTGCAGGCAACTTAATAATTCGCACACATCTGCGGGCTCTTCTAGTTTTATATACATAACGGATAGAAATTAATTGAATAAAAATCTGATGTGTACCATTCACATGACTTTCTCTAGCCGTTCTACAAACTTCTTACATAAGATTATTCTTCTTTCTGCACCTTGTTAATCGAGGTATTCAGCACAATGTTCTTATTACTTAGTTCCTTATAAGTAGGAAGGAAATAAGGGAAAACACTAGGCTAAATCGATAGTCAAATGTTTTAAAAGCTGTCGTTATGCGATTTTACTTACAAATCGCTTCTTTTCTTGACCAGCAGTAGAACAAAAGAAAAACGGACACTCCCGTCTGAGAAAAGTGTAAGTACTTCACAACTGAAACTAATATCAATTTATACCTCGAAAACGGTAAGATCCAAGAAAAAAAATGTATATGACGTAAATTGTGTATTTTAACAAGGCCTACATTTTTTGTATAGTAAGTTTTGGTCTATCTTTTACGGTTTATTAGTTATGCCAAATTAAGCAAAATTCATCCAAAATAAACAGGTCTTTAGAAGCTATTCCCAGAAAATTCAAGATATACATTTTATTTGATTATATTGATTGATGATATTAATATACGATATTTTAATCAAAATCGTTAGAGCCATTTTTAAGAAAATCAAAATTTTCGAAAAAGGTTCCATGTAAAGGGTAGTTTGGGGTGCCCGGATTTTTCTCAAAATCTTCGTGTCGCATCTCTGGAAGATACTGAACTTAAATACCAAGTTTGGTATTTTAGCTACTTTTCGTTTTTGAGTTATCGTATTCACAGACACACACACATACAAACACACACATACACACACACGGACCTTTTTCTGGAAATGCTTTTTTTTTGGATTCAGGGGATCCTAAAACACGTATTTCCGGTGAAATCTCGACATCGAATTTTTGGGTGGAATGCAATACTTCTCTATCCCTATGTACATTGTACATACGGGGCTAGAGAAAGTAAAAACAGGTTATTCAAATGGAGCTAAAAACCACTGCGTACAGCAAAATAGTATTTTAAAATTGTATGCAGCTTACAATTTGAAACCTGCCTATGAGGCATGCAAGTTATTACATTATTTTCAATAACGATATGATTTATCGGGGGGAAAAAAGTATCGGGTGTACGATCCGAACGACCAAAATACGTTTATTTATGTGCGTGCCATAATCTACGGTTTAACAGGTTAAGATCCACAGAAGATTAATTAGATATGCAGCAACTGATATTACACCAGCTATGCTTGAGAAAGTTTTTTGTTTGTGTTGGAGCGCTGGAGGCTGCATCCAGACGTGCGAGGTGGTCACATTGGAATGCATTGAAATAATATTCTGATTCTGATATGTTCTATACTGCATTTTGTGAAATAAAACCTGTTTAAACATGACATTTATAGTGACTTTAAAATACATTTAAAAACACATACACAGCAACAAAGATATCAAGTGATGTAGTAAACAAACAAACCTGATAAACGCAGGTGCAATGACGTCTATTCTGGAGCCAAAGGTGATTTTAATGCGCTTTATGAAAAAGGACATCGAATATAAGATCGATTTTATAGGTTTGGAGGTAATACTGCCGCATAGTCAACGATGGAGTTGCGCATTCTGTAGCAGCGTGCAGCTTCGTTTCGGTATCCAATACTGCCCCCAATAATCCTTAGGTGAGAAAAGCATGAAGCAACCACCAGCATGTTTTATATATGTGTAAATATAAATTTAGTTTTCATATCTTGCGTACATTTAACAAATTATGTTAAATTGACGTATCCTCGCAAAATAAATTGTATTCGCCACTGCGTTCTTCACCGTATGGTTTATGTTATTTATGTACATGGCGTTTGTCGCGCAAATGAACAGAATTGGCTACCACAATATGGATAGCGATGACGTCTTGATGTTCAGTTCTTTAGATATATTTCCTGCCTTTTTCTTCCTTATCTGCATCATTTCTCCCTCTCTAACGTATGCCCACAGTTTTTAACATCTACTCCCTTTAATATTTTTCTCTGCGTTTAATTACTTGTTCCTCAACAGCTTGTCTAGTAAACTAATGCACCATATTCTGGCTGCAGAATAGGTAAAGCAGCACGCGTAAAAAAAATGTTGCTCTAACAGGTGTATGCTCCAGTATTACCTAAGGTATGCAGAGGATAGCAGGAGTGCTTTTAAACGATGCTCCAGAGCGGCGTTGCCACAACAAGCAACTTGAACTCCCAAGTGGGAACCATCTCCGTATCATACAACACTGCGTGTACCCCAAATGTGGCCCTTAAAGCGTTCATACTCATGGGCGGCCAGAAAGATAAATACCACACTCCCTACCTTTCTTATAGGTTAGTTTCTGTGACCACATTTCCTTTAATATATCTTATTCGTTTCTAAGCAACTTGTTGCAGTATTTCAATATTATATTCATTCTGGATGACTTTTGCATAGCAGATAAACCGTAACAGGTACACAAAATATTACTATACAAAAATGTAAATCTTTTGAAACACACAATCTAGGTATGTCGAATGCTTGGTCATGCACAGAGAACGTGATTTCTAAGCAATCACACAATGACCCGCTCTTAAAAGATTTGACTGGCACCTTAGCCTAATGTATTTCCTTTCCTCATTGTACCTACAAGGGATTATGCCATAAGACCATTTTTGCTCATGTCTATTGCAAGAAGTAGATAGAATAAGCTTTTGCAAGAAAAGTTAATTGTCATATAGGTATATTAATTGTCATATAGGTAAAGAAGAGTCAAGTGAATATATCACTTTAAATTTTTATTTAACTTTTAATGAAGACATCTAGAAGGAATATTTTCATTCAAAGAGCCTTTCGCTCTCAAGGTTAGGTTTTAATGTGTGGTTAAAAATCTTATGTGTTCCATTCATATGACTTTCTCTACCTGTTCTTCAAACAAGCTATTCCTTAAACATATTTTATCTTTATCATGCTAATCGAAATAAACATTAGAAGAAATGAAATTGTCTTATCGCTTGCTTCCTTGTATGCACAAAGAAAATAAGGGAATATGTTAGGCAAAAGCGATAGTCAAATCTTTTAAAAGCTGGCAACTGTGTGATCAACTGAAGTTCGCTTTGCACGGCCAGCAGCAAAACAGAGAGCTGAAACGAAAGGTGACTTCCCGTTTGAAACAAGTTACGTTTAAAACAAACCAATAACAAGGAATATCTCGGAAGCGGTTAAGCAAAATACAAAAGAAAGAAAAAGCATATTACTTAAGGTGCTTCTAATAAGATCTACATATTGTGTGTAATAACTTTTTGTCTGTTGCTTACGGTTTACCAGTTATGCAAAATTCATCATAAATGAAGAGAGGTGTTCAGATTTCCCACAAAATTCAGAATATACAATTTATTTGCGATGTTTAATAAACGGTATTTTAATCAAAATCGCTAGAGCCATTTTTGAGAAAATTTTTCCATGTCAAGGGTAGTTTGGGAGGGGGCGATTTTCCTTAAAATCTTCGTGTCACGAGCTTGGAAGATACTTAACTTAAATACCAAGTTTGGTTTTCGCTTTTGAGGTATCGTGTTCAGACACACACAGACCTTTTTCCCCCTAAAAATGTATTTTATACAGGGGATCCTAAAACGTGCATTTTCGGTATCGAATTTTTGGGTGGAGTGCAAAACCTTTTCTACCTATGCACCATGTCCATCAAAACACACAGAAACATCAAGATGGCATCCGCAAATGCGATGTTTGATAGGTACCCTCTACTTCCACCGAGTCCCATGCTCCGCATGTTGCATTACTGAGGAGAGAATGTTACGTTTTAATGTTCGTGGGAACTTTTATGACTAGAGTGGTATTTATTATCGCTCTGTCCTGCCATTTCCCAAGAGAGACATACTGGAGTGGGCTGTCACGGAGCATGTTTGGAAATTTACTCTCGCATCAATATTTATAGCAGTTGCCATTTGCAATGTTCAAACGTTTGTTTTTTCGGCCCTTGTCTTGTTTTATATTTACGTTTCAGCGATAACTAGCCCTCGGATTTTATATCAAAAGTCTGGTAAGTTCCTTTAGGACGCTTAAAACTGTGTAATAACTAAACCTACTCTTGTATGCGTATCTATTAATTTCTCAACCTATGTAATCACTATACGACTGCCCAAAAATATCCTATAAAATCCTATAAAGGTGGGCAACGTATATCTGAATAAGAGTTTTGAGAAATACAGACATTAGGCTGATCGGTGTTAGGGACTTTGCCAGGGTCAAGGTTTCTACCTGAACTATCTAACATATCCTAAAGGATAGCGGACGCCCGTCTGGAAGCCTTCTGGCCTAAGACGCAAGTAACATAGCAGGCATACCAAAAAGAGTTTACAAAAACCGTGTAGTAAATTTAATTAGCTTACATCTATTAAGGAATTTCATGCTGATAAAAACACGTGTTGCTCAAATGACTTTCTCTGTTCGCTTTAATAGAACATTTTCTTATAAACGCCTTTTCTTTTATCTACTCCAAGTCAACCGAATAAGCACTTGCAGAAATTATCTTATTATATACAAGGGTAGGTACAATTTCGTTGTAGGTACATTATTGGTCAAATCTCTTATTGAGCGGGAGATATTAATGACTTTGAAATTCCGTTCTATTTGCATGACCAAGAGGGGCACAAAAAGAATAAGGACTTCTCATTTGAGAAAAGTATAAATATTACAAAATTCAAACCCACTGAAATAGTACTGCGCACAAATAAAAAGATAAATGGTGTTCTTTTTAAGAGGTTTGGATCTTTTACATAGTAAGATACTATCTCTTATCGTTTACCAAAATATGCAAAGGTGTTCAGAATGAAAAGACCTTCAAAGATATTTCCAGAAAATTCAAGATATGCATTTTCACTTGTGAAAATATCTTAAGCACATTGCATTTTAATCGAAGTAGTTAGCCATTTTTATAAAATAAAAAATTCTAAAATATTGTACATCTATAGCAGGCCATTCCGTTTCTATTCGTCAGAGTAAATACTTCCGCATAAACCTCGGAGCCAATATGTCTATGGGCAAAGAGCATAGTATCGAGTGTTTGCACTTGCTGTCATTTCATTCAGCCCTGGCCACTCAAAGCTAAGACGCATTTCATACTTCAGTAACACACATGTGAATGAGTAACTGTTACTCTTTGGTGCGCATCAAATTGGAACCCATCTAAAAGATAATTTGGTATGGGGAGAATGCTCTTGAAAATCCTCGTTTCGGATCTTTGGAAGGTTTAGAACTTAAATACTAAATTTAATATTTAATGGACTTTTCGATTCTGAATTATACTATTCTCTCTTCCTCCCTCTTACACAGATTTCCCCTAACATTTTTATTTATTCAGGAAGTCTCAAAACGTATATTTCCGGTGAAATCCCGGAAATAAATGTCGGTTATTTATATATAGTCTTCCTCTATTCACCATTTTCAGTAGTAGAGAAAGTAATTTTATTACTTTAGTGACCTATTTTAGACAGCTACATAAATTATTTTTCCATGTCTAAAATTCGAACACTTACTGATAACACATGCATTTACTTTTGAAGGGTTAAATTTGGGATCAGACGAGTTCGCTTCTTCACCGTTTCAATTTGCCTGCATAACGATGTCTATTATTCATGCCAAAGTGATTTCGCCAAGATGGGCTTAGAGCGAGGCCATCGTCATCACTTCCTTTCCGTCATCGTTCCTCATAACTTTATACCGCCAGAGCCCTTCTTCAGATGTGATTGATGTAAGGTGTAACGTAAGCAATTCGTATTTGCAACACGAATTGTACAGTCGTCAAACGGGCGCAGAATGAACGATAACTTGTAAAGGGTAGTTTGTGGTGGGGATTTTTTTTTTTAAATCTTCGTGACGTATTCTTGGAAGATTCTAAACTCAAATACCAAGTTTGGTATTTTACCGAATTTACAAAACAGATACACACGAACCTTTTTTCTAAAACTCTCGTGTTACACTCACATGACTTTCTCTAGCTGCTCTACAAACTTCTTGCAAAATATTCTTCTTTTTACACCATGCTAATCTAGATAAGCATTAGCAGAATGTTCTTATTACTTAGTTCTTTAGTAAGTAGAAGGAACTAAAGGAATGCAATATGCTAAAGTAATTGTCAAATGCTTTAAAACTTCGAAATATGATTATTATTGCAATTCCCGGAGCAGGGGTTCACTGTCGTGGTCTTAAAGACTCACAAAACCCTTAAACCCCAACCTTGAGTGGGTACCGGGCGCGTCGGCAGGTGGTGGATAACCTGCATGGTGATTCAGCTCCCACCTTACCACTGTGTAGGCCTGTCTCCAAATATTGGACAGGAGACCGCGAACCAATTCCCCAACCTCAAGGTGCAACGCGTATCCGTGCTAAAGGAGTGTATGACACTTGGGAGATGTGTCGCGATATGTGTCGCAAAAGGAGCCTCTGGAACACCAGGCGACCTTCCAGAGTATTTAGCCTTGCCCTGGCAAGGGGGCTCTGCCAGGGTCGAAAGTTTTTTCCCTTCATACTCGTGGGACCAAAATACACACAAGTAATCTAGAAAAGACATTTTCGAAAGAAACTGCTCAAACAGCTCTTGAAGCAGATCTGACAGAACTAAAAACCTCTGAAACATCTGCTGAGGATTTGACTACAGGAAAGTCAGTGCTGCAAACCAAAATACCTTCAGGAGCACAGAGGAAGAAACTGCTTTTGTCTTAGAACTGATTAGAGGGGAACTGGACGGTTGAGAAACCTGCCAGGAGGATCACTTTAAGTAAACAAAGTGCTGGACCTTGTGATGGTATTAAAAGACCAAACTCAAACTGCAGGGCAGGAGACCAGAAAACACAGGAGTTCCAAGTCGGAACAGACTATCTTTTCGTGATGCCACAGTTGGAGCCAGGATGACAATCACAGGTCATCTGCTCCTGATACAAAGCTGACGAATCAGTCTAAATTCATTGAAGCTATGGATAAGGTTTTTAAAGATAATTCTGAGTAGTCAACTCCAAAGACCTCCCAAAAATATCCAAGGTGCTAGTCTAGATACCTCTTATAATTGATGAACTCGAAGGAGAGTGGGACAATCTGGGATTGGAGTTCTTTAGTAAGAAAACATCCAGGGCGGACTGGGAAATCGACAAGGAAGTCATCAACTTGAGAAATTAAAATGGCCAGGGTTCTCATTCCACCCATCAAATCCTCAGGAAGAGAAAGAATAATGGCCATAATGCTTAAGGGGGGGGGGGTTTGAAGAACTATCAAACATCTTGATAAGAATCCTAAGAGCAAGTTTGGCCACAGGATGCATACCAATGAGTTGTAAGCATCTTAGAGTGGTATTTATACCTAAGGTAGGGAAACCTTGACCCTGGCAAAGTCCCTAACACCGATCAGCCTAATGTCTGTATTTCTCAAAACTCTTGAGAAATTAATAGATACGCATACAAGAGTAGGTACTTTGGAGACATGCCCTCTGGACCAGAATCAGCATTCTCATCGTACAGACAGATCAACAGATTGCACACCATACAGGAAAAGGAGGCAACATTAGGTGCCTTCATTGACATTGAAGATGTCTTTGATAATACCTACTTTAATACCATAGCTACTGTGCAACGAAGCATGGCACTGACGAAACCTGTATTAGGTGGATTCGATTTATGCTTAAAGACAGAATAGTTCATACAAGTCTCATGGATAGCACCTTGGCTACTAAGGACATGAGTGGGTATCAACAGGGTGGATTTTTATTATCTATACTGTGGAACCTAGTTGAAGGGCGGCAAATAAAGTAAGCAGTCTTGGCATTGACATCATGGGCAATACTGACGATATCGCCATCATGGTTCTTAGGAAATACACAGAAATTGTAAGGGAGTTTATGCAATTGGCCCTAAACACTGTGACAAAATGGATTGAGGGTGGGAGTTTAGGCATCAGCACTCAGAAAACAGTCATAGTACCCTCAACCAGGAAGAAAAATATAAAGGGTTAGGACCTCTATCTCTTCAAGGTAAAGAAATCAAAATGTCTGATAGGGTCAAATATCTGGGAATCTATTTATATATCAGGATGGACTGGAATCAACATTTTAAGAAAGTAATAAAAGTGAGAAAACAACTTTTAAAGCAGTTGGGCGCACACATAGTAAAAGATGGGAATTAAGGCCTGCTATTGTGCTTTGGATATATACCAGGATAATCATACCGTCTAAACTCATGAAGCGGCCTAAATTCCTTCAAACAGAATCCAAAAACCAACTAACTGAAGTTCAAAGAGCGGCTTGCATGGTTATTACAGGAGCTATGAAGACGACCTTAACTGTAGCAATGGAGACACTTTTAAACTGGACTCCACTACACTTAGTGGTGATAAAGGAGGCTAGAATGACACTATAGACTGCAGCATGGAAAGCAACAGAGTTCCTGAAACAGAATCAGGTATGCAGTAAATTAGGAAGCATATAGAAGATGCATCTTTAGAAATGCATTCAGACTATATAACTCCAATTCAATACTTCAACAAAAACTTCGAGATCATTATTGATCCCGAACATTGGGAGAATAAAACTGGAAAACTCTGAGAAGACTTTGACGTCGTTTACGGACGACTCAAAGGATGGATTAGGAACTGGTTCTGGAGTATATAGCATAAGATCAAGGTATAAAGGATTTTTTCCCTAGGGTAAATATGCTACTGTGTTTGAAACAGAAATCTATGCTATTATTAAATGCATTCATGAAAATATAAGGAGAAGATATGTTGGTAAACAGATCAATATAACTAAGATAGCCAGGCTGCACTTAAGGCTCTTAGTAGTCATAGGTCACATCAGACTGACTCAAAATTGCCTAAATAAGCTCAATAACCTGGCAGAACAGAATGAGATTCTACTCATCTGGGTACCAGGCCATAAAGGAATAGAGGGCAATGAAAAAGCTGCAAACTTGCAAGACAAGAAGCAGCTTCACAATTTATTGGACCAGAACCGGCTTTAGGAACACTTCTGTATTTAATTAGAGAAGCTATCAATAACTGGCCCAAAAGAGATCATAAGACCCGGCGTAAAACACAGGAAACAGACATGGGAAACTATTTATCAAAGGACCATGTAAGGAAAGAGTTGAGCGCCTGCTAAAATGTAGCAGACTTCAGCTGAGAACAATTACTGCTTTCTTCTCAGAAAAGCATCTTAGCACAATTAGAGTGCTTTAGGGCAACTTAGCATGCAGATTATGCAGGAAGGCGACTGAAACAGCCCAGCACATTTTATGCTTTTGCGAGGCCTAGGCTCGCAGGAGATACAAAGTTTTTGGGGAAGTGTTTATAGGAGCAGAAGTAGTTTAATCCATACACAGTGCTGCACTCCTTTTTAAAGGATGCGGGAGTAATGGACTGACTCTAAACGATACAGATAGCACAATAAGCCACAGGCTGAAGTGCGCTCGGAGAAATGATGGGAATCTGTATCGCAAATGAAGAACGTCGTTGCAATTCGCTTTTTTTACTGCCAGAAGTAGAACAGAAGAAAAACGGATTTCTCGTCTGAGAAAACGATTTCAAATTTGAAACTGATACGAGGAATATCTCAAACGGTTACCTCCACAACAAAAATGTAAAGGATACAAATTGTGTGTTTTGGCGAGATCTACAGTTTTTGGTACTACATTTCTATCTATCTCTTAGGATTTACCAGTTATGCAAAATTGGGCAAAATTAATCTAGAATGAAGAGGCCTTCAGAAGCTATTTCTAGAAAAATTCAAGATATGCACTTCATTTGTCATGTAAATAGCTTTAATATACAGCATTTTAATCATATCGTTTGAGCCATTTTTGAGAAAATAAAAATTTACATTTTCTCCATGTTTCGGGTGGGGGGCTTTTCTTGAAAATCTTCGTGTCGCATCCTTGGAAAATACCAAACTTAAATACCAAGTTTGGTATTAAACGATCTTTTAGTTTTTAAGCTATGCTGTTCACAAACACACAGACCTTTTTCTAAACATGCTTTTTGGACTCAGGGGACCTCAAAACATATATTTCCGTAGAAATCTCGTCATCGAATTTTTGGGTGCATTACAATATCTTCTCTAAAACACTATATACATGGTACGTGTAGAAAAAGTAACAATTTGATTTGAAATATAATTATTCCTTTGTCTGTATTAGAATAGCCCTTATTATATATAAAAATCTGAGTGTTCCATTCACATGACTTTCTGTACATCTCTGTAACAAATTATTGTTACTGAGCTTATTCTTCTATCTACTTCGTGCTAATCCAGATAAATATTAGCAGAAACAGTCTTATTACTTAGTTTCTTATTAAGTAGAAGGAAAATAAGGGAATAAACTAGACTAAACTGACAGTCAAATGCTTTAAAATGTGGTTGCTAGGGGATAGAAACCCATTTCGCTGCGTGATCAGGAGTTGACAAGTTCCGTATGAGATAAGTATAAGCATTTTAAACCTGAAAAAAGAGTATCTCGAAAACGGTCAACTCCACGAAAAAATGTATATGCCAAATTGTGTGTTTTAATGAGTTCACATTTTTTATACAGTAAATTTTTGTTTATCTCTTATGGTTTACTAGTTATGCAAAATTCAAAAAATCATACAGAATAGGCATTAGAGGATATTCCCAGAAAATTCAAGATTTACATTGTATTTATCATTTAAGTATCTTATGCGAGATTTAGATCAAAGTGGTTACAGCTGTTTTTGAGAAAATCAAAATTTTCGAAATTTTTCCCATGTAAGGGATATTTTGGTTCTTTGAGCGGACTTTTCTTTTCTGAAATATTCCCTCCACCCCCCCCCCCCACACACACACATTGGATTCAGGGGGTCCCAAAACATTTATTTCCGGTGAAATCTCGGTATCGAATTTTGGGTTCAATACAATACCTTCTCTATACACTATGTACATAACGAATGTAGAGAAAATACAAATTTAGGCCAATTCACTAAAATAATCAGAATAGTTATCCTAAATGTTTAATTTCTCTAGCACGTATGTACAACGTACCTATATAGTAGAGAGAGAGGTATTGTATTCCACCCGAAAATTAGATACAGACATTTCACCGGAAATATGTTTGAGACCCCCTGAATCCAAAAAATATCTGATGTGTGCAAGTGTATGTGAGGGGTAGCAGCATAGCTTAAAACATCCATTAAATACCAAACTTGGCATTTAAGTTGAATATCTTCCAAGGATGCGAAACGAAGATTTTCAAGAAACTACCCCGTGCATAGGACCTTTTTCGAAAAATTCCATTTGCTCAAAAATATCTAACGATTTTGATTAAAATATCTTATTGTATGATATTTTTATGATACGAAATGTGTATCTTTGATTTTATGGGAATAGCCTCTGAAGATCACTTATTTCTGGATGACTTTAGTACAACTGGTAAACTGTAAGATAAAAACTTCTGGCCAAAAGTTATAGGTCTCATTAAAACGCACAATTTGTAGAGTTAACCGTATCGAAGATATTCCGAGTTATTAGCTTCTGTTTTGAACTATATAAATGTTTCCCAAACGGGAAGTTATCTTTCGTTTCATACCTCTTGTTTCACTCCTAGCCATGAGAAGAAAACCGATTTGCATTGTTTCACATATCGATAGCTTAAAAAATTTGACTATCGCGTTAGCTTAGTGCATTCCGGTGCATTTCTGCTTATATTGATCTCGAATTGCATGTAGGTAAATGAATATTCGTTTGGAAGAATGTTTGCAGACCAGGTAGAGGAAGTCTTATTAATGGAACACAGATTATTTACTAAGAGTACACGCACTATTTTGTATCTTTCAGCTAGCGATTATCTATCTAGAGCTTTCTGACCGGAGCAATAGATATACAGGCATTTTAATTTCCTTTGCAACGCACGTTGCAAGTTGTACGGACAGTTAGGAAAATAAAAGTATTTCTTTATCTATACTCAATTTAAAACTATGAAAAAAAAATGGAAACAATGTTTCCAGCACCACTTAGCTACTAATTGTAAACCAGCATTTTTGAATTGAGAAATTTAACATAAGTGCAAAAGATTAATGTTAAAGTAGGTTATCAGATGTAGATTCTTTCATCCTTCAACCTGAATTCATCTCTGTTTCGCCCTATGATATTAAGAGCATCTTTTCTCATAAGCGACGAGCAGATTTACTGCCTCTTTCAGAAAAACCACCAGCAATTTGAACGAGCACTGGCCTAGTTCATCACATACATTCCACTAATCCCTTAGCAAAGTCCAGCGTTGGTTTTTTCCCCCTCTCTTCTTATCCGCAAATTAATTTTGCTGGAATACGTTACGCACTTTCCATGCCATCACGTTCATCGAAGGAATCCACACAGAGAGAAGTATGGATCCCATGCAACATTCTTCGCAAAACCCCAGTCGCACATTGAGTATCTCATACGAACACTTAATGATTCAAAACACTAATTTGTTTTCTCTCGGTAGAAATAACAGGAACAATACGAGCATTTTGCCAAAATATAGAATTTCTGAAATTCTGAAACACACACACACACACACACATACACAGAGGCCTATTTCTAAAAATACTTTTTCTGGGTTCAGGGGAATGCAATACATTCTTACCTACTATGTACGTGGTAGATAAAGTAAAACTTGATTCAGGGAATCTCAAAACACGCATTTCTATTTAATGCTTAACATTGAAATGTTGGGTGATATGCATTACTTCTGCTTATATAGTAGGTGGTACAGAAAGTAAAAATCTGATGTATTAGTCGTACATTCTCATGTCTTTCTCTAACTTTTTTTTTTTTAAATAAAGTATACTTTGTGTAGTATGTATACTGCGTTTTTTTCGTACTACCTCACGTTAAACCAGATAAATGTTTGCATAAATGCTTTTATTACACAATGCAGAGAAATGAGAAAATACACTTGGCTAAAGCAATAGTCCACTATTTTAAAACCTGGTCACTGTGCGACTATTTTTACTTTTTACTTGACCAGGCGCAAGAAAAACGAATAACGAAACCACATTTGAGGAAAGTCAAAGTATTTTACGATAAAAAGCAATATCTCGGAAATTACTAACCCAAAAATATATGACAAAATACCTGCTTTAACGAGATCTACACCGTTTTGTTTTGCAAGTTTTTCTCTATCTTACAGTTTCCTAGTTATAAAGAAGTCATCCAAAATGAAGAGAGCTTCAAAGGCTATCTTCAGAAAATCTAAGCTATACATAAATAAAATAAAGTTTTGAGAAAATTCCAAAAAAATTCGAAAATCATCCATGAAAAGGATAGTTTAAAATGGGGGGATTGATTTTCATGAAAATCGACGTATCGCATCTTGAAAGGTGCTGAACTTATATACCACGTTTAGTATTTAACGGACTTTTCTTTTTAGAGTTATTCTGTCCACAGATGCACACTAGGCCGCATCTTTAGTGCGGAGTTCGAATCTCGGTTAGGGCGAGCTACCCGCGTAAGGTTTTCTTTCGGGGTTTTTCCTTATCCTGAGAAGACACATGCCGAGTAATTTTAATCTCCATGGATCCCGGGCTCTTGAACATTATTTCGCTGGTTGCATTTATCGCCTAGTGTGACCCGCTAGGTTAAAGGATGTTAAACCAACGCGCGCGCACACACATACGGAAATTTTTTCTAAATATGCCTATTAATCGCCGGGTCCTCAAAACATTTATTTTTGTGCAATTTCACATTTTTTTATGCATACAATACTTTCTCTAACCACTATGTTAGAGAACACAGAACTACATTGAACACCGCAGAGAAAGTAAAAATAGGGTTTAATTTCTTCCCGCCGAGTTGCTTCTAACGATGGAATTTTACTGGATTGCACTGCCACATCTTTTACCTAGTAACATTTCAGTCTTTAGCCTCGATGGAATAATCGAGTATTTAACTATTTAAAGTTTTAATTAAATGCTGATAGCTTAAACTCCAATAATTTACATACGTTATATTCTAGAACGCTAACGCTTACTATTCTTCATTACTAATTGTCTTTAAACAAGATTTGTATTTTAGAATTTTCTGAGGACTGGGAAAATTTGTTTTTGGCATCAGCAGCATTATTTCTCACCCAATCGTGACATACTGCAAAGAAAACATTACGCTAATAGGGGAGTGAATTTCAAGTAATACAGACGCTGTCTCAGAAGTATTCCATCTGACGTATGCATAATGGTGATTATTGCAAACAATAATGGTAAAAAGTACCGACCCTAGAAAGCTGAAGTTTGACAATTTTACATTGTTTAACATTTGTTTGGCAACCATCGTTAGTGAATGCTCTCGGCGAATTTGTAAACATGGATAAAACTGGTCATCGTTATGTGATGAAAGGGCTTAGTCCAACTGAGATTGTCTTCCTCCGTGGTGTCATGGTTACCATGCTAACTTCATATACCCAAGGTCGCGGGGTTGAAACCCGGTGGAGGACGATGTATTTTTCGGGTGTAAAAATCATGGCTTCCTTCGGAAGGGAAGTAAAGGCGTTGGTCCCGTGCCGTAGATTTACGGCACGTAAAAGATCCTCAAGCCTGATAGAGAGGCCTCTGAGCAAAATTAAGCGGTCTTTCACGCCCAATTTAGAATGGGACGCTGAGAACCACAGCAGTTAAAGAGCGACCATAAATAACACGCCAACTGATATTAAAGCTGAGCTAGATTCTACTTTGGGGGAGTCTGCTCCTTCGTTTACAACATTGAAATATTGGGTTGCAAGGTAAGCGCGGCCGTACGAGCATGCAAGACGAACATCGCAATGGAGGACCAAATGATATTACCGGTCCAGAAATTGTAAAGAAAATCCACAAAATAGAACTGGATGACAGTCAACTGAAAGTGCGCGAGCTAGAAGACATTGCAGACATTTCAAAAAGCTCTATACATTGCATACTGACCGAAAATTTGGATATGGGAAAGCTGTGTGTATGGCGCATTTGCTCACAATAGAATAAAAACAGCGCCGTGAGGATGTTTCGGTTGAGTGATTGGCAATGTTTCGCTGCAATATAGCTGACTTTTTGCGTCGATTCTAATAATGGATGAAACCTGGGTCCATCACTTCACACCTGAGACGAAGGAGCAATCAAGAAGGATTGGAAGGGGAGAATCAGCTCCAAAGAAGGCGAAGACGGTTCCATCTGCAGGAGGGGCCATGGCGTCAGTTTTCTATGACGCACGCGGCATAATTTTCATTATCTCAAAAAAGTAATCAATGGCGAACATTATGAGAAAAAAGGCCACATTCAGCGAAAAAGAAAATTTGTTTCAAGACAATGCACCAGTTCACACGTCCATTATCGCCATGGCCAAAATCAATGAGTTAAAGTTCGAATCGCTTCCTCATGCATCCTATTCGCCAGATTTAGCCCCCTCTGATTATTTTCTGTTTCCATACTTGAAGAAATGTCTTGGTGGTAGAAGATTCGACAACTATGAAGAGGTGGAGTCTGCAGTATATGGCTATTTTGCAGACCTCGATAGTTCTCATATAAACAGAGTATCGAAACTATTGAACATCGCTGGGAAAACTGTATCGAGATGAAAGGAGATTATGTAGAGAAATAAAGATGTTATCCCCCAAATTTTTGTGCTTTCTTTGTTAGGTCGGGTACTTCTGGAACATCCCTCGTATTTGTATTAAACTCAACGACTTCTGGGCGAGTTTAATGGAATCTGACCGACAAATACAGTTTCCTCTACTTGACGTTTTCACCCATTTCATTTACAGATAGCTCCTAAGCCATAAATACGAAGGACGGCTTGGCTTTTCTTTAAGAGATCTCTTGCAGAGGGACTAATCGGATCGACGCAGGGGTTGTAATAAGATATCCATCTTCTCAGCATGACATTCGAAGTGGGGTTGGCATTAAGAGTGCGTTGCTAAGTTACGGCAATGTCTGCAGCGCACAGATAAAAATCTGATGTGTTCCATTCACATGACTTCTCTACATCTCTGCAAAAAATTGTTAAAAAGCTAATGCTTCTATTTACTTCATGCTAATCGAGAAAAAACTAGCAGGAACAGTCTTATCACTTGCTTCCTTGCAAATAGAAGCGAAATAATGGAGTACCATAGATTAAACTAATAGTCACAAGCTGGTTGCTATGTGACTGAAGTTCCTTTGCTTAAATTCCTGTATGAGAAAAGTATACGTTTTTAAGTTGAACCCCAAAACAAAGAATATCTAAAAACGATCAACTTCACGAAAAAAAATCTGATGTGTTCCATTCACACGACTTTCTCTACATCTCTGTAACAATTTGTTGTTAAAATCTTGTGTTTCTATTTACTTCATGTTAATCGAGAAAAAAATAGCAGAAATAGTCTTATTACTTGCTTCCTTCTAAGTATAAGTGAAATAAGGGACCATATGTTAAAAAGATAGCCAAAAGCTGGCTGCTATGTGACTGGAGTTCCTTTGTTTGTATGTATGGACAGGAATTGACAAATTTCTGTACGAGAAAAATACAAGTTTTTCAAAGCTGAATATCTAAAAAAGATCAACTCCACGAAAAATATATATAACCTAAATTATGAGTTTTAATGTGATCTACATTTTTTGTGTGGTAAGTTTTTGTCCATCTCTTACGGTTTGGCAATTATGCAAAATTCCTTAAAATTGATCCACAATAAAGTAGTCTTCAGAGGCTATTCCCAGAAAATTCAAAATAGACATTTTATTTGTCAGGTAAATATCTTTAATGTACAATATTTCAATCAAAATCTTAGAGCAATTTTTAAGAAAATGAAAATTTTCGACGAAAGTTCCATGTAAAGGGTAGTTCGGGTGGGGGGATTTTCTTGAAAATCTTCGCGTCGCATCCTTGGAAGATACTAAACTTAAATACCAAGTTTGGTATTCAAAGGTCTTTCTTTTTGAGCAATGCTGTCCAGACACACAGCTGTCCAAAAATGCTTTTTTTTGGATTCGGGGGACCCATAACAGGTATTTCCGATGGAATCTCGGTATCGATTTTTTGGGTGCAATACAATACCTTCTATATACACTATGTACATAGTACGTGTAGAGAAAGTAAAAATTATATAACATAAATTGTGTGTTTTAAAGTGCTCCACATTTTTGTGTGGCAAGTTATTGTGTATCTCATACGGTTTAGCAGTAATGCGAAATTCAGTTTCCTAGTTTCAGTTGTGAAGTATGTATACGTTTCTCAGACGGCAGTGTCCGTTTTTCTTTTCTTCTACTCCTGGCCAACAAAAGAAGCGATTTGTAATGACAATCGCATAACGATAGCTTTGACTATGGGTTTAGCCTAGTGTATTCCCTTATTTTCTTCCAACATTATAAGTAACTAAGTAATAAAAACATTGTGCTAATGAGTACCTCGATTAGCAAGGTGCAGAAAGAAGAATAATCTTATGTAAGAAGTTTGTAGAACAGCTAGAGAAAGTCATGTGAGTGTAACACCTCAGATTTTTTTTGTGTAGTAAGATTTTGTATATCTCTTACGGTTTGCCAGTTATATAAAAGTCATCCAGAATGAAGAGGCCTTCTGAGGCCATTCCCAGAAAATTCAAGATATACATTTCGTTTGTCATAAACATATCTTAAACATACGTTTTTAACCAAAAGTCGTTACAGGCATTTTTGAGAAAATCAGAATTTTAGAAGATTTTATCATGGATAGGGTAGTTGAAAGTGGGGAGATTTTCTTGAAAATCTTCGTGTCGCATCCTTGAAAGATGCTGAAGTTAACTTAAATATAGCGTTTGGTATTTAACAGAATTTTCGTTTTTGAATTATGCCCCCCCACACACACACACAACACCCACACACTCAGAGTGACGTTTTGGTAAACATGATTTTTTTATTCAGGGGGTCTCAAAACATGTATTTCCAGTGAAATCTCGGTATTGAATTTTTGGGTACAATACAATACCTTCTCTACACACTATGTACATAGTACGTGTAAAGTAAGTAAAAATAATTCTACTGATTCTATAAAGCTGAAGGATATTTATGAATACTGCCTTTTTTGCCATATTAGTTCGTAAAACATGCATACACGTTTACGAAATTATACAACTTATTAAACCTCACTCCAGTTATGAAACTGAATTGACCCGATTTAATATTCTCCCGTAACTACCGAGGTTGTCTTAAGATAAAGAGCACACGCGATTAACAAATGGTTACAAGCTAAATCAATCTTAATGTATAAAATCAGTATGTACATATACATTATGTGTATATACAATACTTCTTATTGACTTCCACACCGTTGCATTGATTTCAACGAAATTTGCTACATTACTTTTGACGCAAAGCGAAAATTACAGTCTAGCTGTAGGGTTCGAAATGGCATCTCATTTCACAGGATCAATTATTTAATTAATTTAATTCCTGTTAATGCCAACAAACTCACCAGACTTTCTACACATTTTTGAAACGATTATGCAACAGCTATAACACTGTCAATATAAGAAATCATTTATTTAGACTGTCTCCGTTGTTAAGTGGCCAGCAATCTGACTTCTTACCAGAGTTCGATCCCCGTGGGGCGGGGAATTTTTCTTTAACCAGAGTTATTCCCTATCCCTAACAGAGTCTGGATTAATGTGTGTGTATGTGTGTTTGAGGAAAATAAAAACGATTTAAACCCAAAGTAAAGAACCTGCAGCACGAGTGGACTAATCTAATACTGAATGGTTCGAATATGATTTTTTTTTGTTCGTGTGCGTGTCTGTATGTAAGAAAACTTGCTAGATTTTTAGAATGTTAATAAAGAACACAATACATTTCGCATTTGAAAACCAGAGGCTGTACTGTAGGTAAATATCGGCATGCAAAAGAACTATAATTACACAAATCTAAATTTTGCATTTATATTGTATTAAAAAGGAAGGCCCAGGGAGATTTTTGCTGGAAATATATACATTAAACATCATTTAAAAACATTTTTCTTCACTTGCATAATAGAAATTTACCTCTAATATACAATTGTATCATCTGAGGACCACATTACTTCATACTTGCAAACTCGAGCTTTCCTTGAGCTCAAAACTACTTGCATCACAAGTAATAAGGTGATTAAACCCATGTTAAGCTACACTATAATTCATGAGATTTGAATTTCGCACTTTATCAAATTCAAACAATATTTACTGCTTTCAGTGTTCCAAGATTAGTTCAAAATTGAAAAATCTTTCTCCATAGAGGCATTTGAGCCACGACATACAACAAATGTGAACTAAATATATTCCTCTTTGGGCTAGCCAATGAAAGGGGATAATTGTTTTCAGATTGTTCAAAGACACACTATCTCGAAATACACAAAATTCTTCGCAATAGAAAATCTCTTACATTTTTCGTCCCAACACATTCTCTACTAAAGCTGTCACTTTGTTTTTGTCACACGTCAATTTACTTACTCTGCTGGCATCGTCACCAAACAATCACATCAATCATACACCGTAGTTCAATCAGTAGAGCACTTGCCTGCTGTACGAGGGGTTCCGGGTTTGATTCCCGGATGGGGGTGGGACATTTTCACTAACCAAGATTATTTCCTATCCTCCCCAGAGTCTGGAAGTATGGATGAGTGTGAAAGAGAGCAAATAAATCTAAAGAAAATAACCCAAAGATAGTTAACAGTAAAGAATGAACGCCGTTGCTATTAGAAATTGTTCTAAAGGGAAAAGCCGTCGATATGACCTAGATGTTAAAGGCGGCATTGTGATAAGGATAACCCATTGCGATTTCACTGGCTGCAACTGACTTCATTACTATTCTTCCTCAAAATAAAATGTGTTGCTTTCCCCTTAGAAGACTGCACTGCACTATTACACAGACTGTAGAAGGTTTTTTTTTCGTAGTTTAATGTCCTTTAACCTGGTTGGTCATATCGGACGATGAATAGATGAAATGATGCTCAAATGATCTCGGGGTCCATGGAACTTATAGTTACTAGACATTTGTCTTCTCAGGATAAGGGAAAACCCAGAAAAAAAAAAAACCTTATCCGGGTAACTCACCCTAAGCGAGACTCGAACTCACGATCTTTTGAATGTGAGGCAGACACGCTACCACCACACTATGCAAGCGAGCTGTAAAAGCTCGTTTCATATTGGATTCACCACCATGCAACAGAAACCTCATGTCGAATAACGCTCCATGGACCGTACTCATTTGGGCAACACCATCGATTTCGTTCATCCTATATAACCCACGGTAAGTCCGTATTCCGTGATGTAACCTACTAAGTTACAGGACGTTAAACTACAATATTAACAATAATAATAAAAATAAGAACTCTACACCTATGTAACAAAATTTTCTTAAAGCTTATTCTTCTATGGACCTTATCCTAATCGAGATAAGCATTGGTTGAAATCGTCTTATTACTTGCTTTCTTTTAGTTAGCACGGAAATGAAAAAATACACTAGACTAAAGCGAAAGTCAAATATTTTAAAAGCTGGTTGCCATGTGGTTGAAATCAGTTTCTTTGAATGGCCAGAAATTCACAAATTCCTGTATGAGAAAAGTTTTAAGTATTTTAAAACTGAAACAAATAACAAGGGATATCTCAGAATTGGTCGACTCCACGAGAAGAAGAAAAACATGACATAAATTGCGTGTTTTAACGGGATCTACTTCTTTTGCGGAATAAGTTTTTGCTTATCTCTTACGGTTTACCAGCTATGCAAAATTCAGAAAAATTCATCCAGATTACAGAAGTCTACAGAGATTATTCCCAGAATACTCGAGATATTTTATTTGTCATATAAATATCTAATTTACAGTATTTTAATCCAAATCGTTAAGAATCATTTTTAGAAACTAACAATTTTCGAATTTTTTCCATGTAAAGAGTAGTTTGGGGTGGGGGATTTTTCTGAAAATCTACGAGCCTAGTAAACTTAAATACGAAGTTTGCTATTTCAGCGACTTTTCGTTTTTGAGTTGTGTTCACAGAAAAATGGATTCTTTCTATTTTTTTTTTTCTTTTTTTCCATACTGGAACCTAAAACGTGTATTTCCGGTGAAATCTCGGTATCGAATATTTTGGTGGAGTGCAATACCTTCTCTAATCATTAACCATGTACCTATTATGTAGCTGTTGAGAAAGTAAAAATGCTGCAAGTTCTCGATGCAGATGTCGTGCGTGATGAACTATTTGCTTACTAGCGTAGTCGCCTTTCTGTATGATCTACCTGAGTAAGTGCTTCAGTTGCGTGGTCGCGTATACCACCTAATTTTATTGCCTTTTGTTACTCTCACCAGTAGCCGTCTTTCTATCCATCTATTTTATTCACACACACACACACATATATATATATATATATATATATATATATTTATATATTTTTCATAATTTGTTTCCTCACAGAGAAACCCAGTTGGCTAGGTTGCGTCAGACTGAAAAATTCAATGCCATCTCCCGGTCTCCAGCCGGTTGCTTTCCGTGATTCAAATCCCGGCTATGGCATTAAATAATTTGAGATCACCTTGTGGTTTACCGGGAAGCACGAGTGTCAGTTGAGAAAGTCAATGTTATGCCGGCATGTTGTCATGGCAGCTCAGTGGTAGACCATCCAGCTAGACACCGGGAGATCCGTATTTCAAATCCCGGCTATGACATTGCATTTTTTAGTTTGACTCCACCTATCCTACTCCTGTCCTACACACGGTTTCTTTGAGAAAACAAATTATCACAATTGTCCATAATAGTTTCCTATAATATGAATCCTGGGTCTCAAAGTACTTACCACATTGTAAGTCGTTATAATTTGAGATCACAAGCGAGTCGGTTAAAAAATTCAATGCTATGCCGGCATGTTGCCATAAAAGCTCAGTGGTAGAAAAACCGGCTAAAGACCGAGAGATCCGTGGTTCAAATCCCGGCTATGGCATTGAATTTTTCAGTCTGACTACCTATATATATTTTTTCCCCTTCTTTGGATATAACTTTATATTGTGGTATTGAATATTCAATCCCGTATTTAGAGAAGGGGGAAAATCAGTAAAAGTCACTGTCAGATTAACTGGTCCACGGAATTAAACTTGCAGCCTTCTGAATCAGAGTTCTAGTCGTTACTACCTGTATCGCCAGCGTTTAAACATTGAAATGAATGAACCAGAATGAATGCACAGAGCACAGTGAGAAAGTGAAAAATATAAAGCGGCAATTAAAAATGTTCAATGTGTAACAATGGAGTCGCACTTGCCAGCAATAAATTGTGGGTCAGAACTTGAAGTACCCTTATTCTATGAGTTGGATGCAAGCCAAACCACCACACGTGTGCAGCTGCACCAGCAGCCCGGGATAACCGCTGCGGTGCGAGTCCATGCAAACTAGGATCACCCGGGAACCTTATACTGGCACACGAATTCATAAGAAAAACAAATGTGTTCCACTCGCATGACTTTCTGTATATCTTGGCAATACATTACTGTAAAAAAGCTTATTCTCTTATTTACTTCATGCTAATCGAGATAAACGTTAACAAAAATGGTCTCATTACTTGCTATCTTGTAAGTAGAAGGGAAATACGGGAATAAACTTGGCTAAAGCGAATCACTTTTATTAAAATCTGGTTGCCGTGTGGATAAAATCCGTTTCTATGCATTGCCAGGTGTTGGCATATTCCCGTATATGAAAAGTTTTAAGTATTTTAAAACTGAAACCAATAACAAGAAATGCGTCAAAAATGGTCAACTCCACGAAAAAAATGTATACGACATAAATTGTGCGTTTTAACGAGATCTACATGTTGTGTAGCACGTTTTTATCTCTTACGGCTTACCAGTTACACAAAATTCAGCAAAACTCCCTCAATAGACATATCTTCAAAGGCTATTCCCAGAAAATTCAATCTATACATTTTTATTTCCATGTAAATATCATTAATATACGGTATTTTAATTAAAATCATTGGTGCTATTTTTGAGAAAATCAAAATTTTCTCCATGTGAAGGGTAGTTTGGGATGGGGGGATTTTCCTCAAAATCTACGTGTCTAATCCTTGAAAAATACCTTACTCAAATACCAATTTACGGACTTTTCGTTTTTGAGTTATCGTGTTTACAGATACACGGACGGACGGACACACACACACGCACACACACAGTGTACATGGTTTCTAAAAATGTTTTTTTTTTATACAGGAGACCCTAAAACGTGCATTTCCGGTGGAAGTTCGACATCGAATTTTTGAATGGAATGCAATACCTTCTCTATACACAATGTACGTAGTATCTGTAGAAAAAGTAATGAATGCTAGCCGGCCAGCATCTACGGACGTAGCCCCAGGATCGCGCTCTCGCTCTCTCTCTCTCGCTCTCTCTCATTCACATTTTAATAGCAGTTTAGACAGTGAGTGGATGATCTTGATTATGACACGACCGAATACTTGCCACACTGTCGTGAGAATTGTCGCATGAACCAGTGTCAAATTAAGACTATCAGTTGTATGACTGCATGCAATCTTAAGCATAATAAATAATAATTGTAGGAAATAAATCATGAAATAATTCGGTATCCCAGCGGATGTAACAGAGCTTCTTCATATGGTCGTAAATACAAGTTAGCATTAAGTTTATCTTTGCGTATTGAACCAATAAGCAATACAGCCACTTGCATGCATTCTCTTCCTGGAAACGAAATGAGCCGATGTTACGAGCTATTTTGTAAGTAATCGCAAATCTAGATTTTACTTTTTTGCATCTTCGTTGCTCAGATAAAAGACCACAAATGGTTCTTCTCCCTACAAGTATGCAACTTGAATCCAGTATTACCTTACTGCTGATGAAAATGCGTAAATTGGTATTTATGGCACTTGTGCCATAAAGAACCAATTATGCGACTTAAAATGCAATAACAACCTGTTCATGACGGGAGGATTGCATCAATTTTATAAAAGAAGGTACGACTTCTTCGGCCAGATTTGATACAACAGGTAGGCACTGCCACAGATTGTGAAACCCCGAGCTTTCAGTTTACCTTCTGATTATCAGAAAAATATAATAAAGCATACACTTATTAGCGGCACAGTATGAAATTCTCTAAGCAAAGAACCTGCTTATTTGCAAATTCTAAGTTCTTAACACTTTGCTCTGAATGAGTCTTGAAATTTGAGACTTCTATAGTTACTTGAAAGAAAGCGGAGGAAAAAGACGGGGAAAAAAAAACGGCATTCGTTAATTTAAAGTGTTTTACACGCAGTAAATCCCGTTTAACCGAACTGCGGAGGAAGGAAAAAATGTAAGACAGAATACACGAAAACGATATGCTCAAACTACTACTTGTTGAATCGTTTCTGGCCTAACCTTGTTTCTAAGCGTCTGTCTTCTTGTTCCTGATATGGCTAAATCTAATTAGTTCCTTATAAAGGTATATCTATTTCTTCATAAATTATTGTATCACAACCAAGGAGATTGAATTTTAATGTATGTTCTATTAGTTTATTGTCAAACTATTTAATAACGAACCTACGGGAATCTTTAAAGGCAATTGTTATTCACTATCACTGATTCTGATTATACTGTTGGGACTTCGTCAGGGCATAATCAGTGCAATCAATACGTAATTATTTCAAATATGACTAATGGACCATTACAAACTTTATTTTTACAGTTTCTCAAATTTGCTCATATACCACATATCGCTTGTCTTGCTCAGGAACGGAAGTGTACTACAATAAGCTAAAAATGGCAACTCTTCTGAAAAGAGGTAAACCTATTAAAAAAAAAACTCTCACTGGACGATTGGGGTACAGCAGGAAGTTGGGATAAATATAGACCAGTTGTCAAGACAACACAACCCCACTCATGAGTTAAACCAATTTAATGCCTCCTCATATGATCTCCAATATACGCCTACACAGTATGGACATTCTGTTTGATGGTAGAAAAATGAATAAGATCCCATTCTTGGAATTCTTATTACTCTGCCACGCATTTGCAGTAACGATTACAAGCGTTCTTTTCCGTAATGCCTTTACACTACGATCAATACTATATAAACTCCTTTTCTAGATAAATGGGAAGATAAGGTTCAGTGGTTTACGTCAGCAAGGGAAACCGAAAACTAGGATAGCCCCATTATGCGCTGCACTCTCCCTTCCTCAATCAATTCCAGACAAATGCTCTCTGCCTTCCCAAGAAAAAATCCCTTCTAAAACTTTCTCATCAGCATTCACCGTTGCCTCCTTGCACGTAAAACAAAGAAACAACGAAAAAGGAACACAGCAAGTTGCAAGTTAAGGACGAAAGTAATGATTAAACATGTCCGACTTCCAAATAAACCTGTCTCAGACGGTAAAAAAACTTAAAAACGTCAATATACGGTTGAATTGTTATCTGCAGCAAAATTCGTTAGCTATTAAACTTTAGTTAAAATAATGTTTATTAGCGCGGAGCGTTTCTTGTTTTAGCGTTAAGGGAAAATGAGTTGCTGTCATTTGAATTACTATGTAGAGGACATTTGTACAACCTATTTTGAGTAATCTAACATAAATACCAATCACGTGACCGTGCTCCATACAGACGTCACTTTTACGGCGACGGAACACCATGATGCTTTCATTCTGGCGTGAAGGTTTATTTGAACATTTTAGCTCAAAACTTCATTTTAACGCAGCCATGAATAAATCTGCATGGAGTGTTCTTTGTCGCTTATATTATTTAAATCCATTCCAGCTGTCCATACGTGGTTCCTGAATTACTCTTCTGTTAATAAGATGGATAATCATCTTTAACAACAGTTTTCAGTACATTCGAAACAAAGGATTTCCCAGGGCCGAGGCGTTAAGGAGTCGTTGAAATCCCGCCAGTCACCCTCCCTGACTGAGTTTTCTTCCAGTTTTCCTGAGGTTTTCCTCAATCCTCACAACTGAAAAAATACTGGAGGGGTACCATAAAAATTTAAGACCTCGAACGTTTCCTTTACAAAGTCCTTTTCCAATGATTATATTTCATGAATCATCAGGATCCATCTCCTGTGGTGACATTATGTAGTGAAATCGGGCGTTAAGCACTATTATAAAATCTGATGAGTTCCATTCACATGTCATTCTCTAAATCTCTGTAACAAATTGTTAAAAAACTTATACTTCTGTCTACTTCATTATAATCGAGATAAACATTAGAAATTGCCCTTATTACTTGGTTCCTATTAAGTAGAAAGGGGAAAAAAATCTAATGTGTTCCATTAACATGACTTTCTCCACATCGTTGTAACAAATTATTCATAAAAAGCATATTTCTCGGTTTACTTTATGCTAATCGAGATAAACATTAGCAGAAATTATCTTAAATACTTGCTTCCTTGTAGGTAGAAGGTAAATTGGAAAGTACACTAGGCTAAAACGATAGTCAAATCTTTTAAAAGATGATTGTCATATGCTTGAAATCCGTTTCTATGCAGGACCAGGAGTTTAAAGTGAGAAAAGTTTAAGTATTTTAAATCTGAAACAAACAACAAGGAATATTTCAGAAATGGCCAATTCTACGAAAAAAATGTATGTGACAAAAATGCTGTGTTTTAACGAGATATACATTTTTTGTGTAATAAGTTTTTGTCTATCTCTTACGGTTTACCAGTTACGAAAAACTCATCAAAATTCATTCAGAAAAAAAGAGATCTTCAGAGGTTCTTCCCAGAAAATTCAAGATATATATTTTATTTGCCATATAAATATCTTTAATATACGGTATTTTAATCAAAATCGTTAGACATTTGAGAAAATCAACATTTTCGATTTTTTTTCATGAACAAGGTAGTTTGGGGTGTCGCATCCCTGGAAGATAGTAAACTTAAATATTAAGTTTGGTATTTTATTGACTTTTCGTTTTTGAGTTATCGTGTTCACAGACACACTGTATAGAGCATGTATTGGGTTCCATCAAAAAAATCTGACGTGTTCTATTCACATGACTTTCTCTACATCTCTGCAACAAATTATTGTTAGAAAGCTTATGCTTTATTTACTTCTCGATAATCGAGAATAAATAGCAGAAATTGCCTTATTACTTGCTTTCTTGTAAGTAGAAGCTAAATAAGGGAGTACCATAAGTTAAAGCGATAGTCAAAAGCTGGTTGCTATGTGACAGAAGTTCCTTTGTTTGTATGTATGCACGCACAGGAGTTGACAAATCCCTGTATGAGAAATGTATACGTTTTTTTCAAAGCTGAAACCAATAACAAGGAATATCTCAAAAACGATAAATTCCACGAAAAAAATGTATGTAACATAAATTGTGTGTTTTAACGTGTTCTACATGTCTTGTGTAGTAAGGTTTTGTCCATGTCTTACGGTTTAGCAGTTATGCAAAATTCCGTAAAATTCATCCAGAGTAAAGCAGTTTTCAGAGGTTATTCCCAGAAAATTCGTGATATACATTTTATTTGATAGGTAAATATATTTAATATACGATATTTTAATCAAAATCGTTAGAGCCATTTTGATAAAATTAAAATTTTCAAAAAAAGTTCCATATAAAAGATAGGGTTGGGTTTTTTTTCTTGAAAATCTTCGTGTCGCATCCTTAGAAAATATTAAACTTAAATACCTAGTTTGGTATTTAACGGTCTTTTCGTTTTTGAGCTATGCTGTCCCCACACACACACACACACACACACACACACACACACACACACCTGTTTCTGAATTTTTTTTTATTCAGGGGGTCCTAAAACATGTATTTCCGATGAAAACTCGACATCGAATTTTTGGGTGGAATACAATACTTCTCTATCCCTTTGTACATTGTACATAACGGGGCTAGAAAAATAATTAGATATCGAGATTTCACTGGAAATATATGTTTTGGGTCCCCCCGAATCAAAAAGGCATTTTTGGAAAAAAGGTGTGTGTGTAATTAAGTTTGGTTATCTTCCAAGGATGCGACACGAATATTTTCAAGAAAATCTTCCCCACCACTAACTACCCTTTACATGGAACTTTTTTCGAAAATATCGATTTATTCAAAAATGGCTCTAACGATTTTGATTAAAATATCATATATTAAAGATATTTACCTAACAAATAAAATGTATATCACGAATTTTCTAGGAATAGCTTCTGAAGACACTATGCTGAATGAATTTTACGGAATTTTGCCTGACTGTTAAACCGTAAGAGATGGACAAAAACTTACCTCACAAAAAATGTAGAGCACGTTAAAACACACAATTTATGTTATATATTTTTTATTTATTTATTTATTTTTTGTGGAGTTGATCGTTTTTGAGATGTTCCTCGTTACTGGTTTCAACTTTTGACTATCTCCTTAACCTATGGTACGCCCATATTTCGCTTCTACTTACAAGATAGCAAGTAATAAGACTATTAATGCTAATTTGTTCTCGAGTAGCATGAAGTAAACAGAAGCATAAACTTTCTAATAATCTTTTGCAGAGATGTAGAGAAAGTCATGTGAATGGAACACCGATTTTTTTGGACACGGATACCCTAAAACGTCTATTTCCGGTGAAATCTCGGTATCGAATGTTTGGGTGGAATGCAATAACTTTTCTATACACTATGTATATAGTAGTGTAGAGAAAGTATAAATCTTAATGTGTTCCACTCACATGATGTCCTCTAACTGGTCGGTAACGAAACCTTTTATTCAAACCATTAATCGGTTATCTAAATCATGTTAATCAAGATAAACCTAAGCAGGATTAGTCTTATTACTAGTTTCCTTGTAAGTAGAAGGGAAATAAGAAAATGCTCAGATCAAAGCCATAGTCTGATCTTTAAAAACCGGTCGCTTAGTGAAACAATTGAACATGCGCGCACGGATCTTTTTCTAAAATACTTTTTGGATTCAGGGGGCCCAAAACGTATATTTCCGATGAAATCTCGGTATCGAACTATTGGGTGTATTACAATACCTTCTCTTTACACTAGGTACATAGTGATGTAGAGAAAGTAAGAGAGAGAAAGATCATTCAAACGTGGCGGTTTGCATTCAGTTCATGTCATCCATTATGTAGACAATATCGTATTCAGAGATAGTGAAAAATTCTGTCATAGTAAACTACGCCATTATACTTGATAAAAGTGACGAAAGCCTACATCGTATCACAAAAGAAGTCGTAGTATATTCTAATTGTACATTTATGTAGAAAGTTAATAATCGTCATATGGGTGAATATTCGTGAAATGTTAATTTTCATCGGTGTCCTAAGAGTATCCACGAGTTGGATGCAAGATTTCATGAACTCTTAGCATTATAAATACTGGGAAAAATAATCTGAAGTAATGCTGTATCTATAGCTGGTAAAAGTGAGTGTGTCATTTGTTCATAAATGAGACCTGATCTTTTTTTCTGCATTTCATTTATTATCTGTCAAGCTGAACCGATTAGCAAAACAGCCGTTTGAATGCATTCCGTCCTGTGAAGGAATTATTATGTTGCTGAATATGACATAGACTAGTATTATCGGCACATCATGATAAGCGATTACAAATTCAGATTTCAATTATTCTATTTTAATAATAATGTACACCGTGGAAAAAAAAAGTCATCTTTAATACCAAAGTTGTCTTAAGGCCTACACCGCACACACGTCCCTCATTGACTCGGGCTTGCCAGTTTGATAGCACTCATTGCGAGTAAGGAAGAGTGGCACATTCTAACGTGCTTCATTTAAAACCTACTTGTCCGAATCAAATGAAAATGATTTGCTGCACTATAATAATTCAAAATAAAAGACTTCTAGGAATAAAATAGTGAACTACGAGAGAGGGAGGGGACTCGCCATTGAACCGGTGAGGTTATTGCACCTTAGCCCCATGAAGGGGAGCTCCGGTAGGAATAAATGACGGAAGAGGAGGCATCCGGTGGCCTGAACCAGAAGCGACGACAGAGCTTTGATAGGGCAAAGGTTACTGGATTGTGACTTTCCGAAAGTCGTACAGGCAGACCGGGTGCCTCGCACCGCATAGGGTCCAACGTCCCCATGGGCAGTTAGTATACCCTGACAACCAGACATGGTGGTGAATGGTGAGTTTCAGAGAACATCTCTGCCAGGCTGCTCTGAATCACCATCGCAGACTTTTCTAAATTCGAAAGAGATCAACAGGAGATGAATGAAAGTATGAAACGACATGGCGGGACTGGAAAGTTGAAGGATAAAGTAACCACTCTAGCATTCGCCTTGCGACTTGGTAAAACCCCCGAAAAAAAAAAAAATCCATGGAGTGGGTGGTCGCCAGGGATCACAACCCGGGACCTCCCGAATTCGAGTTGCACGTTTAGGATCTTATCGCGATTAACGTAAAGTAGTTAGAAGAATGGATATTTTTGAGTGAAGAATACCGCGGGACTGTAACATCTCCAGTTTTCCGACTCAATTTCTGAAACATCACACAAATTCTTTCTGCTCGGTTTCAATTAAAAACCCTTTAAAGCGGCTAACACGCGGAGAATGCATCACATAAAATAAATAGAATATTTGATGCATTTCACTTTCGACTGTGATGCTGACTGAAACCGTGGCACAAAACCGTTCTCACGCTGTTGTCACGTGTTTTATTTCTGTCACGAACACCGATGATCTAGTGCAGGACCCTCGGCTCATTCAGATATTTATTCACAAGCAGAATTGTGCTGCTTAAATTATGTAATGGATAATAAAGAACGAGTGTTATCATTCAATATAAACGAGTAGAAGTCGACAATGATTTCAATCTACATTCATCAGTAAAGAATGGCAAACGTCTGTCACTGTAGTTATTTAACGAGGGAATGTTATGTAACTATTGAAGATTAATAATTCCGAACGTATGCTTTTTTTACTACAAAAAGTAAATAAAAAATAAACGGTATTGAATTTGATATTCAGAATTAAAGTATGATTAAAAGTAATCTTGAAAACTATGATGTAGCTTATAATTTTTGCCTGTTTTAAAGTTCTAACCATTTAGGCCAAACAATAAAAAAGTAGGCATGTAAATGTTTTACTGGTAATAATAAGAGATAATTTTGAAAGTAGAGTAGAGTAGACCAGCATTTGGAATGTCCAAATATTTTGTTAGACTGGATAAATTCGAGAGTTCTGTATGCAATGGGTTGAACATATATAAGTAGACTACTGTTTCTTTTTACTTTCTCTACACTTACTAAGTACATAGTATATAGAGAAGGTATTGCATTCCACACAAAAATTTGATAGCGAGATTTCACCGGAAATATACGTTTTAGGGTCCCCTGTATCCAAAATAGACATTTTTAGAAAAAGGTCCGTGTGTCTGCGAACACGATAACTCAAAAACGAAAAGTCGTTAAACAGAGAAAATTATTTCTGATTTCCTTAATCTTCCTCGGTGCTGCAAGGGCTGGTAAAGTTATATATCCTTTACGTATCTTTATTAATTTTATAAAAGTAATCAATGATTGAACGTCCTCAACCTGGAAGTTCATATCGGACAATGAATAAAATGGGTGAAATGATGCTCAAATAAACCTTTTTTTTTTATCCTCGTTTACATCCCCGCCCCCTAAGTTTACTGTATGATTACTATATGATTACTGGTTTTACTGTTCCTTTACACAAACATATAACACCCATGCCCAAGGCGCGACTCGAACCCACGATCCCCTGCCCACGAAGCACCAAAGCGAGACGCCTTAGCGAGCGTGGCCCTTGGGTCCATCGAGCTAAGAATTACTCAAGGTTGTCTATTCGGTATAAGGGAAAACCCCGAAAATAACCCTTATCCGGGTAACTCATCTAACCGAGATTCGAGCTCGGGACCTCTTGAATGTGAGGTAATGATGCTACCACCACTGTACAGATGCGGGTTTTTCACTTATGTACTGCAGATTTTGTCTTTGTTAAATGAAATGGATAGTACGTTGCTGTATTATTTTGCTCAGCAAGTATTTATAAAATATATTTATGTATATGACAAGCTGATGTTACAAATCACATAGAATAAAATGTATTTCCTCGATATAGCCAGAACAATCAAAGCAAAAACAAATGCATTATTGATTCATTTAATTTCTATGATCATAATGACGTTCTGATTTGGCAAACAACTCGTTGACTATAGGTATTTAGAGCTATTAGGTATCAATCTGACCACACACAGACACGGACCTTTCTCTAGAAATGCTTTGTTTTTTATTTAGGAGGTCCCAAAACATGTATTTTCGGTGAAATTTCGTTATCGAACTTTTGGGTGCAATACAATACCTTCTCTATACACTATGTACATAGAATGTGCAGAAAAGTAAAAAAGCTACATTACACATATATAATAGGTACAAAGAGAATAGCGAGTCAAATATTTTAAGAATCGGGCGCTATTTATAGTGGTCTAAAAATGTCATACTTCTTCCATGCAATCGCGAGAAATAAATGAACATCGAAAGGACTTCGGCCTTTATTTTGGAACATAATGGGCATCGGAAATATTGTTAACTCGTGTGCTGTTGCCATTGATTTGTTTTTCTTTGGAGTTTATTCATTAAATCACACACATTCATGCTTAACTCTAGGGACGATAGCAAATCTTACAAGAGAAAAATCCCACCGCCAACCAATCCAAATGGGCCCCCTCAAATAGTAGACAAGTCCTCGATCTACTGAGCTATGGTGCCAGTCCCAATCTACACTTTATCATATAGATATACCTGTAATATGTGGCACTGTAATCAAGTTTGCTGCAGTCATTTTAAGACAATAGAAACTTTCGAGAAAAAAACTTTAAGGGTAGTTCGGTACGGAGAATTTTCTTGAAAATAATTTGCAGCATCCTTGTAACATACTGAGTTATTCTTATATTGTATATTCTAAGTTTGGTGTCTAACCGACTTTTCGTTGTGTTATGCTATACATAAACGCGCGCGCACCCACACATACATAAACGCGTACACACGGACCTTTTCCTAAAAAACCATTTTTTGCCGAGTCTCAAAACCTGCATTTCCGATGATATCTTGGTGTCCAATTTTTGGGTGGAATACAATATTTCCTCTACATAGTGTACGTAGTAGAGAAAATAAAAATTAAAAATGTGTAGAGTATTAAAATGCGTATAAACACCATCAACGAGGAATATTTAATAAAATTAATAGCTAAATTACTTTCTCTAAACGTACTACGTACATAGTGCATACTTCCTCTACACGTACTATGTACATAGTGTATAGATAAGGTATTGCACTCCACCCAAAAATTCGATACCGAGATTTCACAGAAAATAAACGTTTTATTGTCCTCTGTATCCAAAAAAATACATCTTTAGAAAAAGGTCCGTGTGTCCGCCCGTGAACACGATAACTCAAATATGGTAAAATACCAAACTTAGTATTAGAGTTAAATATATTCCAAGGATGAGACTAGAATAATTTGAGAAAAGTCCCCCTTCCCAAAGCTACCCTTTACATTAAAAAAAGTTCGAATATTTTGATTTTCTCAAAAATGGCTCTAACGATTTTGATTAAAATAGCGTATGTTAAAAGATATTTACGAGACAAACTGTATTCTTGAATTCTCTGGGAATAGCTACTAAAGACCTTTTTATTCAGGATAAATTTTGCTAAATTTTGAATAACTAGTGAACTGTAAAAGATAGACAGAAACTTACGAGGTACAACAGAAAAAAGTTGATCACGTTAAAACACACAATTCATGTCAGATACATTTTTCCATAGTTAACCATCTGAGATATTCCTTGTTGGTTTCAGTTTTAAAATACTTGAAATTTTTGTCATACGGAATTTGTGAACTCCTGTCATGCAAAGAAACTGACTTCAATCACATGGCAACCGGCTTATTTCTGCCTTATTTCCCTTCTACTTGCATGGAAGCAAGTAAAAATACTATGGTTGCTAATCGGTTACTATGAAATAGATAGAATAATTAGATTTTTAACAATAATTTGTTAGTGAAACGTAGAGAATGTCATGTTAGTGGATCAAAGCAGATTTTTTGTTTCTTAGAATGTAAGGCAGGGGATTAACTATATAGGCCAAAAATACGAGTATGTCAGCTGCCTGAGCAACGTTGTCACCGCTCATTTGAAGATTTACTACTTCTTTCTTCATTCACCATTTTAGCTAGCCGGGGTAGGTTAACCGCAAATTGGTTAAGTGGGGTTTTACTCTATATTGAGGTTTATGATCATAAGAATGTTCAACACAAAATAGTGCGCAACATAAGAATTTTCCTTCGAAAAGAGTATTTTAACCCCTCTCTGCTGTATAATTGTAGCCAAGTATCAACAATGTTTAGTAATGAAACATAAACGTACTTAGTTTACAGATATCCTAAATGAAATGTTCTCGCTTCTTGAGATACTGCTAATGATCTACTGCTACTGCACTGCTGGCCATAGTTTTATAAAAATAGCCCATTAACGCCTTACTCCAGTTGTTACCCCTGGCAACGAGAAATTCAGAATTCAATTTGGATTCAGTGTGGCATAAATCCAAAGATAAAGAAACTATGAGGTTCCCTTAGAAGGCATTCGCCTGTTGTTATTTCAATACAAAGAGGAGCTCGCGGAAAGTTTCATCCCGAATGCTCAACTCCTGTGCAATTTTCCTGTTCGCTAGAGAACAGCTAGGTTTCCGCTGACGTGGAAACAAGAACAAACTTCCGCCTTTTCCTTGTAACAGCATGTTATCCCAAATACAGATGGCCATGATACTCTTCTAATGCTGCTAGACAGGGATTTCATTTCTGCTATACATTAATGTAGCGTCAGTGGTCTGGAGATTACGTTTTATCGTGCGGAAGAGAAACAGCATTTAGTGTTTGTGTTCGATTATTAAACGCAGCGATTTATGCACATTCACATCACTATTAGTACATTACTTAAAATAATTTGAATTACATGTTAAAATGATCAATTTCCGAAACTTTCTGCTTAGAAAGTCAGGAAGCCTGGTGAAAAATTAAAGATTAGTGGTATTCATCGTAAGATCATGTACGACTAAATATCCACCGATTGCGCCGAGTTCAGGGAAGGCCGGATAGGTTTATGCATGGTGAAATGGGACTTCAGTGGTGGTGTAATATAGGAAACATCCAAAAATATATATTCGGAGGATGTATGTTATATACAAGTAACCAGGAAAAAATTTGTGTACTTATTATGGAACAGTAAAAGGCTAAAACTAATTAAAAAAATGAGGTAGTTCCTTAAATAGTACCTAAGAATCAGACCTAATTTCAAAATGTTTTAGGTATAATCCTATTTTTGCCAAGACTATTTATTCCCAATATGCTCATCCCGAGTTTTAAACGTGTGTTTTAATTACTTTGTCGTAAGCCTCATATAGATAATTATACCTTACGCACAATGGGTCGGTCAACTATCAAAGCAGCATGATCAAATAATCCTCCATGGTACATACAATAATTTAATACAACGTATAAATTGAAAATTCGATAGGCAAGTTCTCCTCCGCCGGAAACTGTATCTAGCTCATTCGTAAAATTCTTTCAAAGAGAAATCTGGGCAGTTGTATTATAATGAATATTGTAAATTTGAAAACTTGAGATTAGATTGATAATATTAGCACTCCTGGCTTATTTCGAGGTCCTGGATAAAACATTCCTTGTGATCCAAGTATCTAATGAACATCAGCAACTCTTCTAGCAGACACAGGAAAACTGAGTTTCAATGCGCCATAATCATAAATGCACTATATGCACTATAACTATATATATAGTTTTTGGTATAACCAAAAAATCTAGAATTATTCTAATATATAAATATAAATTTATAAAATAATTAAAAAATTATTAATCCTAACATTCCATAAATTATTATTCATCTTCTCTTAATTTATATATTTCAGTAACCATTTCTGATAACTATTTTCTGGTTACCAGAATTATAGTTCTACTCGCATAACATAAAAACATTTGTAGTGTTGCCATCGAACCATATGGGGATAGCGTGGGTACTTCATATTTTGGAGCTATTGAGCTGGAATCTCCGTTGCGACGAGTTACACGGATAAGATATTTTCCAGGATTTTCCCTTATCCTCAGGAGACGAATACTGGGTAACAACCCTAGGCACTCCAGGCTGATTTGAGCTTCATCTCATCCCTTTCATCCACTTGCCAGTTGACATGACCTACCCTATAAAGGACGTTAAACAAAGGGGGAGGGGGAATGGCATGCGCATTCACGCAACCTTTTTACTAATATCGTTTATCTTCATCTCTCTTCTACAAAATATACATAAGATGATAACCTTCTCTATCACCTGCGTCTATTTCTCACAAAAATTCTGTAATTTTGTAACTTCACCGTTTAGAGACCTATGAACCCAAGGAAAGCATTTTAAACAAAAATTTGCGAGAGACAGAGAGAGAAAGTTGTGGGCTTCAAAAGATTGATTTAATTGTTTTTCACACAAACCGTGTGTAGGACAGGAGTTGGATAGGTACAGACAGACTAAAATTCAATACCATACACGGGATTTGAACTACGGATCTCCCGGTCTCTAGCCAGTTGCTCTACTACTGAGCTACCATGGTAACATGCCGGCATAGTCTGACTACCACCTATCCAACTCCTGTCCTACACACGGCTTGTGTGGAAAAAAAAAAATAAAATCAATACCAACTGACCATAATAGTTGGCTATACTATGAATCCTGGGACTTAAAGTACTTACAACACTGTAAGTCGCCATTGGAGGTTGTCATCTCAAAATAATTTAAGATCACCTTGTGGTTTACCCGGAAACATGCGAGTCAGTTGAGAAATTCAATGCTATGCCGGTATGTTGCCATGGTAGAGCAACCGGGTTCAAATCCCGGCTATGGCATTGAATTTTTCAGTCAGATCCCAAAAATGTATTCATAGAAAATTTAAAATATACATATTATTAGCCCCTAAATATTTACATATGTTTTAATATAATTTATGTGTCACTTTTAAGAACAAAAATAATTAAACTTTTACATACGAACGGTAGTTGGGGCAAAACTTTTTTGTAAACCTCGGGAGATGAACTTTGATATCAAATCTTGTATGTTTTTATTGTATTCTCCGTTTCTTGACATTTTCCACCCCCCCCCCCCTATTCAGGGGACCTAAAATAAACACATTCCGGTGAAATCTCGATAGGTAGGAATAAAATGTTTGCGTGGTATATATGTATTTCCTCTACCTCTAATTATATTAAATGTTTCATAGCTTACAGCAACAAATTCTAAATAAGTAAAGTAATTTATTATTGTTGTACTCGAGGAATATACTTCCTTTTGCTGGTGTCCGCTACTATTTCATAATATTTAATGATGCCGAAGATCATATTAAAATAGATCCCGGTAATTCGAGTCCCGGTATATCGAGGTTCCGTGTACTTCGAGTTGGTCTTAAGAAAATTGAAAATTAAATAAAACCAGAGTAAAATGCCGTTTTTATACGTTGTCCGCATGTTCGTTTAACGCACTTGCGAATGTGTTACATTTTGTACTTTCAATTTTCCATGTACACCCGTCGCAAAAAAAAAAAAAAAAAAAAAGATGTCTGGAACGCCAAATTCGTTCCAAGTCCCTCACGTCACAGCGCCTTGTGTACACCATCCATGATTCAGTTGTGTAGCGGCAGTAACAAGTTATCACAACTATCCCATAGGATCAATAATCATAATCAAACACGTAAGCTTCTTCAACAATCAATATTAACGACACAAAACATGATACAGTTAGGATTGTAAAACCTACCACTTTGCATTTGTGATCCCTGTAGAGCTGTGATAAAATGTAGGTTAGTACTCTGGTGAGGTTCGCAGGTTCGCTTCTCGTACGTTAGCAAACATTTGTTTTCCCTTCTCTTAATGATCTTGAATCAACACATATGGGCTATTTATTTTAGACATACTTCTTTTACGCGATATTCGGTACAATTAATAATACGATAGTTATTATAATTATAATGCTTCTTTGAGTGTTTATTCTACCGAACATTAATATGTTGCACACGAAAGCATGTGGTGTGCAGAAATACTAACGGTACTGCTAAGAAAACCAATGTTTTGAAACATGTTTTAAAATTCTTTTTAATTAACATACCCTTCACAAAGCTATCAGACACACACCCTTTATAAACCGATCCATGGTGATATTCTCATACGAGGTGATATTTTCTTCCGCACGTAAGGGAAAGGTGATTTGTCCAAAGGGGACCCGTTACGATGCAAAATATTGATTCACAGTTTCATCATGGTCGCGTATCTGTGGATATCAAGGGACGACTAGGTGTGCTGTGGCAGCTTGACGATACAATGAATGGTATGCCGGTGTACCCGGTAATACTCGATATTATTTTGATTCTCTCTGTGAGATGTGTTCTCTATTGAGAATGTGTAATACTCGATATTATTTTGATTCTCTCTGTGAGATGTGTTCTCTATTGAGAATGTGTGGGCTGAAGTATAAAAGAGAGCTGTGCTCCAATTACCTGTAAATGGGCGAAGGACAAAGTATGGCGTCTGGGCACAAATTCAAAAACCTGGGCTCTTGTAGCTTTTCGTCCACATTACTGTAGGCATTTATTTTGTCTATGCCCCGAAGTTTGGGGGCGGTGATAAACCCGATATTAATTGGGCTTAAATTTTATACTTCTGTTTTAGAAGATAATAGTTTATTTACACATATTTTTTTTTTTTTTTTTTACTTATTTAACAGGAATATTAGTAGAATTATGTTTTGTGTGCATAGATACGCCTATAACTTCAAATGCCAAAGTTATGTTATTGCAATATTATTTTCTACATATCCAGTCATAAGATTAACAAACATAAAAAAATGACAAGCAGCGGGAGATTTCAACCTAGGAATTTATGTGTGCAAGCAAAACCTGCTTAACCTCTCTGCCACCGAAACGTTGTTCAGAGAGATGTTTTCACTACACAGAAGTTGACCATTGCGCTGTCAGTCACTGGTCACTGTACAGTTCTGTCGTGTACGTTGTGAATACAGCTTTTACGAAAATACCCGAAGCTCTTCGATCGACATATGGAAATCTGGGTATGACTAATTTTTTCTGGCGACGAATGTACAATGCAGGTAAAACTGTCCCACTTGTGGTTTTCGTTCATAATACACAGAAATAACCTTAGCCTCGGACTGCCAAAGCATATTTATCACAGATTGACGGACACTGTTAGATTTGGAAGAGTTCGCTTGTCCTTTTTTGTCAACCCTTCACTAATTGGGACCGCGTGTCAATTGTACAGTGCATACCATCCTTTCAGAAAAAAATCTGATGTGCTCCATTCACATGACTTTCTCTATCTCTCTGTAAATTATTATTGTTAATAAGCTTATCTTTTATTTATTTCATGTTAATCGAGGAAAATTAGCAGAAATAGTCTTATTCCTTGCTTTATTGTAAATACAAGCTAAATAAGGGAGTACCATAGGTTAAAGTGAAAGTATAAAGCTGGTTGCTATGTGACTGATGTTCCTTTGTTTGTGTGGACAGGAGTTGACAAATTCCTGTATGAGAAAAGTATAAGCTTTTCAAAGCTGAAACCAAGAAAAAGGAATATCTCAAAAACGATCAACTCCACGAAAAAAATGTATATAACATAAACTGTGTGTTTTAACATGCTCTACATTTTTGTGGTTTAAGTTTTTGTCCATCTCTTACGGTTTAGTAGTAATGCAAAATTCATCCAGAATAAAGTAGTCTTCAGAGGCTACTCCCAGAAAATTCAAGATATACATTTTATTTGTCAGATAAATATCTTTAATATATGGTATTTTAATCAAGATCATTAGAGCCATTTTTTAGAAAATAAAAATTTTCGAAAAAAGTTCCATGTAAAGGGTAGTTTGGGGTGGGGGATTTTTCTCAAAATCTTTGTGTCGCATCCCAGGAAGATACTAAACTTAAATATCAAGTTTGGTATTTTACCGACTTTTCGTTTTTGAGTTATCGTGTTCACAGACACACGGACGGACACACACAGACACACACACACACACGGACCTTTTTGTGAAAATGCTTTTTTTAGCTAAAGGGGACCCTAAAACATATATTTCCGGTGAAATCTCGGTATCGAATTTTTTGGTGGAGTGCAATACTTTCTCTATTCACTATGTACATAGTGCGTATAGAGAAAGTAAAAATACTGTATTGGTACAGTAAACCCGACTCAGCGATAATGGTTTTAAAACACGCTTAAGTAAAAATCTCATGTGTACCATTCACATGACTTTCTCTACATCTCTGCAACAAGTTATTCTTAAAAAGCTTATACCTCTATTTACTTCATGGTAATCAGAAAAAATCTGATGTGTACCATTGACATGACTTTCTCTATATCCCTGCAACAAATTATTCTTAAAAAGCTTATACTTCTATTAACTTCATGCTAATCAGTAAAACATTAGCAGCAATAGACATATTACTTGCTTCCTTGTAAGTAGAAACGAAATAAGGGAGTACCATAGGTTAAAGTAATAATCAAAAGCTGGTTGCTATGTCACTGAAGTTCTTTGTTTGTATGGACAGCAGTTGACAAATGGCTGTATGAGAAAAGTAAGTTTTTCAAAGCTGAAACAAAAAATAAGGAATGTCACAAAAACGACGAACGTCACGAAAAAAATGTATATGACATAAATTGTGTATTTTAACGCGCTCTACATTTTTTGTGTAGTAAGTTTTTTTCCACTTCTTACGGTATAGCAGTTATTCAAAATTTAGTAAAATTCATCCAGAATAAACTACTCTTCAGAGGCTATTCCCAGAAAATTCAAGATATACATTTTATTTGTCAGGTAAATATCTTTAATATACGAAATTTTAATCAAAATCGTTAAGAGCCATTTTTGAGAAAATCAAAATTTTCGAAAAAAATTCCATGTAAAGGGTAGTTAGGGGTAGGGGGATTTTTCTCAAAATCTTCGTGTCGCATCCCTGGAAGATACCAAACTTAAATACCAAGTTAGATATTTTACCTACTTTTCGTTTTTGAGTTATCGTGTTCACAGACACACACACACACACACACACACACGGACCTTTTTCCGAAAATGCTTTTTTTAGATAAAGGGGACCCTAAAACATATATTTCCGGTGAAATCACGGTATCGAATTTTTTGGTGGAGTGCAATACATTCTCTATACACTATGTACTTAGTGCCTATAGAGAAAGTAAAAATACACAGTTTACAGCAGTAACAGACTCACCGTTGTTTTAGATGGTACCTGAACATACTGTACCATAGTGGGCCCACATGTGTCACAATTTCAAAATGGTTTACAGTATAGTACATACTGTGCGTTTCTTAATGTTTTAATTGTGTACATTACAATGAATGAAAGGAGTAAGAGAAAATTTGTGCCGATGAACGTGAAACTGGAGGAATTTAAAAGACTAGATAAAGTATATTAAAAATAAACAATTAAAAAACTCTACTGCTGAGTAAAGAGTCGGTCAAGTGACAATTGGAGATTGGCGTAGAAACAGAGACGAAACGTTTGCCTATATACGTACATATAACACAGGTATGTACTATTTTGTTTTTTACTTTCTCTATACTCACTATGTACATAGTGTATACAGAATGTATTGCACTCCACCAAAAAATTCGATACCGAGATTTCACCGGAAATATATGTTTTAGGGTCCACTGTATCCAAAAAAAGTATTTTCAGAAAAAGGTCCGTGTGTGTGTGTGTGTGTGTGTGTGTGTCCGTGAACACGGTAACTCAAAAAAAAAATTCGGTAAAATACCAAACTTGGTATTTAAGTTTAGTATCTTCCAGGGATGCGATACGATTTTGAGAAAAATCCCCCCACCCCAAACTACCCTTTACATGGAACTTTTTTCGAAAATTTTTATTTTCTAAAAAATGGCTCTAACGATTTTGATTAAAATATCGTATATTTAAGTTATTTAACTGACAAATAAAATGTATATTTTGAATTTTCTGGGAATATCCTTTGAAGACTACTTTATTCGGGATGAATTTTTCATAACTACTAAACCGTAAGAGATGGACAAAAACTTAACCCACAAAAAATATAGAGCACGTTAAAACACACAATTTATGTTTATACATTTTTTCGTGGAGTTGATCGTTTTTGAGATATACCTTTTTCTTGGTTTCAGCTTTGAAAAACTTATACTTTTCTCACACAGGAATTTGTCAACCCCTGTCCATACAAACACAGGAACATCAGTCACATAGCAACCAGCCTTTGGCTTTCACTTTAATCTATGGTACTCCCTTATTTCTTTTCTACTTACAATAAAGCAAGAAATAAGACTATTTCTGCTAATTTTCTCGATTTGCATGAAATAAATAAATGATAATTTACAGAGATATAGAGAGTGTCATGTGAATGGAACAGATCAGATTTTTACTTTCTCTATACGCACTATGTACATAGTGTATAGAGAAGGTATTGCACTCCACCAAAAAATTCGATACCGAGATTTCACCGGAAATATATGTTTTAGGGTCGCCTTTATCTAAAAAAGCATGTTCACAAAAAGGTCCGTGTGTGTGTGTGTGTGTATGTGTGTGTCTCTGTGAACACGATAACTCAAAAACGAAAAGTCAGTAAAATGCCAAATTTGGTATTTAAGTTTAGTATCTTCCAGGGATGCGACACGAAGATTTTGAGAAAAATCCCCCACCCCAAACTACCCGAAATTACAATTATAGTAATAATAAATATTGAATGATCATGAAAGTATATAAGTTGTTTTATTCATTGATTGCTTTTAAATTTATTGATTTTAAGAAGAGATTTTGCGTTAATTTGATTTTAAATTTTTACATGGAACTTTTTTCGAAAATTTTGAATTTCTAAAAAATGGCTAACGATTTTAATTAAAATATCGTATACTAAAGTTATTTACCTGACAAATAAAATGTATATTTTGAATTTTCTGGGAATAGCCTCTGAAGACTACCTTATTCTGGATGAATTTTTCGTAACTACTAAACCGTAAGAGATGGACAAAAACTTAACCCACAAAAAATGTAGAGCACGTTAAAACACACAGTTTATGTTATATACATTTTTTCGTGGAGTTGATCGTTTTTGAGATATTCCTTTTTCTTGGTTTCAGCTTTGAAAAACTTATACTTTTCTCATACAGGAATTTGTCAACTCCTGTCCATACAAACAAAGGAACATCAGTCACATAGCAACCAGCTTTTAGCTTTCACTTTAACCTATGGTATTCCCTTATTTCGCTTCTATTTATAATAAATCAAGGAATAAGACTATTTCTGCTAATTTTTCTCGATTAGCATTAAATAAATAAAAGATAAGCTTATTAACAATAATAATTTACAGAGATATAGAGAAAGTCATGTGAATGGAACACATCAGATTTTTTTTAAACATTATTGTGCTCTTAATTATTCAAGAGTTATCCGTTGATTTACTGATATTTCGTATAATCCTAGTTTTTGTTTTGTGTTGTATTGTTTGTAATTCGAGGTAGCATCAGCCTAAATTATCTCGAATTGCTGGAATCTCAAAGATTCATTTATAGATGCATGGGATGATGTGTTCATTGCCAGTTGTATCTGAAGTATTATCTGCAAAAGAAAAACTGAATTGACATTTTCCTAAAATGCACCTATATCCCTGGCTCAGTTTATCACCCACTATATGCGTTAGGTACTCACCGTATTTGAGATGGTTTTTAACAGCTTGATAGTGCGGTATATTTGCAATCTCCAACTGCGACCCCCCCCCCCCCTCCAAGAGTTTTATTCGCGTCAGTTGTGAACACGTACACACGTATTCTAGATCGCGAAAAGCGGCGGTATAACTGAAACCTGTTTCGCTCCAGTTTAAAAAGCAGTTCACAGTGTCGAATACCACCATTAGGAAACAAGGTGGTTAAAATGGGGGTGCAACTAAACATTACTTACTATTGTTGAGACGACATCGTCTGAATCAAATGGAGCAGAAAATCAAGGTTTTATTGGACATCTACATGCTAAACCTTGGTGATATGCAACATACTGCACATATTTTTATTTTTGTTTCATTTGTATACGACCCTGTAACTTCTATGGTTACCGTGGGTTTTTCCTTGGTGGTATTATAACTCGAACTGAAGTGGGTTATTCGTTTTATTGATTTTACTGTTGAGCATCAATAGTAAACTGTGCAAGAATACTTCCAGATTCTGCGAAGGCTAGTTTACTCTCTCTCCCTCCCTCTCGAATCCAGAAGTTCTGGGTTGAGAAGCCATGATGTCGCAGTTGTGAAATATTTGTCAACGGTGCCCTGAGCGATTCGCATTGTAGAGGAAGGGGACTGACATAGAACGCTCCATTCATTTGAAACTGGGATTTCATTCGAGTTGCTTATGTTACTAGCTATAGTGGTGTACCTCTCTGAAAATTGCATTTTTTACCCCAAAGTTAATTTTGGACCATTTTCGATCGCACGAGGATCGTAAGAAAAGGAGAAGCCGACATCAAAGAGATCGACAGGCCGGTGCTCTTCCTAGTGGCTTGAAGCTCTGAGCTCGCTGTCGACTGTTTGAAAACTGCATTTAGATTATCACTGGTTCAAGAGCATTTCAGCTTCTTCACCAATTCAGTCCAGTCAGCTATCGAAGAAAATCACAGTATCGAACACCCTGTGAGATCACAGTTGCTGAAAGTAGTTTGTTGTTTGTATGATATCGAGGTCTGCGAATCAAGAGAAGTACGAGGACGATTCAATAAGTACTCGCGTGTCAAATGAGATAGCAACACCAACCTTTCTTAGCAAGACTATGTTATTCATCACACGTCGCCAAAATAAATTTAGTAGCGATTCATAGCTTCGTTTGGACCATTCCAATAAGTCGTTCTACGTGTTTTCGTTAAAATGGAAAAAGGGAGTATGGTTTAGTGAATTGGTTTTTGCTTTTGATGGGAAAACTTGCGGGGAGATAGACGTGAAATTGGATGCTACTTATGGGTACCTTTCGCCATCTATGAGAACAGATACTGGCTAAACCACCTTGATGTGCGGCTAGAGCACCTGGTAGATGTAGCAACCGAGGAAATCATTGAAATTGTCCAGGATATGATCCTCGCTGATCGTCTAATGAAAAATCAAGAAGTGGCAGAGGGGTCGACAATATAAGTAGGAAATGAAAAAGTTGCCGGCTCGATGGGTGCCGTTATTGCTCACAGTGGACATTAAACGAGTGAGACTTTCAAGTTCGAAGCTGTGTTTGGAGTTATTTAAGCAAAATCCGAAAGCTTTTTTTTTTTTTTTTTTTTTTTGAATCGAGTTATCATTGATGAGACCTATTTTGCAAAGCAAGCAACACTATAAAAAATGCGTTGTTTCTGCTAAATTTACTCCAAAGAAGGCAAAGATAGCTACAATGCGTAGTCTCTGGTGAATTTACTCCAAAGAAGGCAAAGATAGCTACAATGCGTAGTCTCTGGTGAATTTACTCCAAAGAAGGCAAAGATAGCTACAATGCGTAGTCTCTGGTGAATTTACTCCAAAGAAGGCAAAGATGGCTGCAATGGGTTGCGAAGGATGTCATACTTATTGAGTTCTTAGGGAAACCTATTACTGGCCCAATTCGACAAGAAGTTTGAGACGCAACCCCATTTGGCGAAGAAGAAAATGCTATTTCCATACTGCACTAGCACATTCATCCGGAGTTGTCGCCGTAAAACTGCCCTGTGAATTGCTTGAATTGCTGCCGCACCTTCAAATACGCCAGGCCTCATGTATATTAAGAATATTTTGTTATATAATTTTTCACATTTGAAAAAATTATATGTATTCCATTCAAATGCCTTTCTCTACATCTCTGCAACAAATTGTTAAAACGCTTGTGTCCTTTTTACTTCATGCTAATTGAGAAAAAATTAGCAGAAATAGTCATCACTTGCTTCCTTGTAAGTAGAAGCGAAATAAGGGAGTACCATAGGTTAAAGTAATAGTCAAAAGCTAGTTTGCACGGACAGAAGTTGACAAAATTCCTGTATGAGAAAGGTATAAGGTTTTCAAATCTGAAACCAAAAACAAGGAGTATCTCAAAAACGATCAACTCCACGAAAAATGTGTATCACATACATTGTGTGTTTTAGCATGCCCTACACTTAAGGTGTAGCAGTTATGCAAAATTCCGTAAAATCCATCCAGAATAAAGTAGTCTTCAGACGCTATTCCCAGAAAATTCAGGATATACATTTTATTTGTCAGGTAAATATATTTAATATACGATATTTTAATCAAAATCGTTAGAGCCATATTGGAGAAAATCAAAATTTTCGAAAAAAAAGTTCCATGTAAAGAGTAGTTGGGGGTGGGGGGATTTTCTGGAAAATTTTCGTGTCGCATCCTTGGAAGATACCGAAATTAAATACCAAGTTTGGTATTTAACGGCCTCTTCGTTTTTGAGCCATGGTGGCCCCCCCCCAACACCCACACACAGACACACACATTACTCTAAAAATGCTTTTTTTGGATTCAGGAGGTCCCAAAACATATATTTCCGGTGAAATCTAGGAATCGAATTTTTGGGTGTAATACAATACCTTCTCTATACAGTATGTACATACATAATACGTATAGAGAAAGTAAAAATGCATCTATTAAGTTTTTACATGCACCTAGGTTTTCACTCAAGAGGCTTAGGTTCCCAGGTTCCTCCAATGGCCATCTTCTATTAAAGTTACTGATCCTCGAGGATAATACAACAATGTGCGATTTCGGTGTGGATTTGTGTTGCGTATATAAACCCAGCTGCTCAACATTTTATCTACGATATAATATCAATGAGAAGATATAATTTCCTCTTTTAACGCAAATAAATTTTAAATTCAGGGTTTTCAGGAAGGTCTAAAAATTAACCGAATGCGAAGGTATTCTTGTTTGTTCAAGCAGAGGCACGGAATAATTTCAGGAAATCTATTTAAAATGGACTTCGACTTTTACTGAATTTTAAATATAAGTTAGCAAAAGTCTGCTTATTCCAAAGTGTTTTGATTGAAATCTGTAATATATAAATTACACTGTGGTGAAGTTCTAGTAGTTTTCAGGTCAGTGAATCTGAAACAACAGAAGACATTCAATTACCTTGAATTAACGAGCATCTCATTACGAGAAAGGCAAGTGGCTTGGTACAGCTGCTCCTTGCTGATGAAATTCAGGTCGTGGTAGTAGGTGATATTGATCGCAATGGGCGGTGAATGGTGCGCAGTGTGTACTAGGGACCGAACACATGCTTCATGATTGTTGTGGCCTGCATTCAACTATTTTGCCTTTATCCTTCTCCTTTTATGTAAACATAATCAAAAATCGTTATAGTATAGTTGCACTATAGTATAGTTGCTTTTTTCTGCTATCACTAGTAAGAAATGAACCTTCTTCAAAGAAAAATTAATTATTTATTTCCATTTGTTGTTTATTGCCAAAAGATGTATTTGAAAGGAGAACCTACAGATCTGAAAACTCTTGCCAAAGTTTATGCGCATGCCATACAAACAAGATATCATCCAAATGCAAAGATGATTTAAGTGATTGAACTTTCAAAACGAATGATTTATATGGCAAATAATCTTGATTTTACCACGGCCATAGTTTTGATGTTCCACTCTCTCGCTTCTGTTACTTATAGAGCGACGGTCAGGTGAACCCAGACCTACCACACTACCCCTGCATATTCTGTCTTCCTCAACGTTTGCAGCGCGCGATACCACACTGTCTGTTTTAAGTGCTAGGTCAGGCAGCATTGTCTTTATGCCTTAGTAACACACTAACAGTGTAAATTACAATTTACAAAAGCACTGAATTGCAACGAAACGAGGCACTTAAGAAGATAAAACTGACAAAAATGTATAATACTGCGGTTTTTTAGCCTACGTCAAACTTGCTTCAAATTGGGATTATGCTGTCTGGAGGAATGCGACAAAGTATTTTTCCTCTCTACAAACCACGGAAGCACCATGTTCTAAACAAAAATTAGATATCGAAAGTTCACTGAAAATAAATATTTTGAGGTTCACTGAATCCAAAAATATGCACTTTCAGGAAAAAAAGTCTGAGTGAGCATCCATGCACATCATACAAAAAATATCCTGCTTTGGATTGCGCATGCCTTTCTCTACTCACTCTTCTTCAAAGCATTCTTACACAAGCATACTCTTTTATCTACAAAATAAACTTTTATTGCACATTTATTGCAGATTTAAGGATAGAGTAGTCTAAAGCGACAATCAAGAATTTTAAAAAGGAATCGCTACATAATATTTTAAAATTCCATGTTCTTTACCAAACCACGAGAAAAAAAAAGAAAAAAAGAATATCCACTTTCCAACTGAAAGGAGTAATTATAAGTATTTGAAAATACAAACCAACAACAAATATTATCTCGGAAATGCTTAACGCCACACAAAAGTATTTTACATAAAATATAGGTATATTTAAGAGAGATCAAATATATTTCTGCAAGATTTTGTCTACCTACTATGGTTTACCCATTACATACAATGCAGAATAAAGATAAAATCTAAGCTATGTACTTTATTTGTCGTACAGATTTTGATTAAATTACATTTTAATCAAAAGCACTAGAGGCGTTTTTGAGAGAAAACGAAAACAAAACCTTTTCTATGTAAAGGGTAGTCTGAAATGGGATGTGTTCTCGACAACCATGTCATATCCTTGGAAGACACTAAACTAAAATACCAAGTATTTAACCGACCTTTCGTATTTCAGTTATCCTGCACACGCACACACTCTTCCCAAACTTACGGTGCGAGTACGTTGCATGCCTTTTGGTAATAAAGGAATTGTTATGTACAACTGGGACTTAGTTAAAATAATCTACTGTTAAATTGAAGTGTACCAAGTTCATGAGATGCAACAGCCGTGCAATATGAACTAGCGTTTTATACAAGACTTTCCAGAGGGATAATTCCCGCCCTCTCCCATAACAAATAACCTTGTTATTCAAATATCAATTTTGAGAAATCAATGAGATACGCATTATATATTTTATACATGTACCCCAATGGCTACTTACAATATGCCAGTTTAACCAACTAGAGATTAATCAATGGTAATTATCTGTTCTTTCACATAAATAGTGTGTGGGCAAGGTTGGAAATGCGATCAGTTGAATTTAATGTCTGTTGGCCGTGGTAGCTCATTTAGCAAGAGCAATCGGATAGAGATCCATGGTTCACATCCCGGTATTGGCATTGAACTTTTCAGTCTAATTCTACTTTTCCAATTGTTATATTACTTTGTTAGTTATTGATTTATAGTTATGTAAAAGTGAATCAGACTGAAAAACTCAATGCGGTGATTTGAACCACGGATTTTATTAATATTTCATTATTTGCATCCTGTTTACCTCTGAGTTACAACAAAATGCGTATCTCCTACAAGCAGTCGAAAACATTCATGATTTAAGTGGATAGAACATATTAGCAGAAATACTTTTGAAGGCTTAAAGCATACATTTTGCAAATATTTGCTTATTTAGTAGACTTTAATGCATTAAAGCAGTATCTTGCAATTTTGCTAGTATTAAATTCTTTTCAATCGATTACTTCACCTTCATTATCCCCAATTCTCGTACGTACTAAAAATCGTCCAAATTGTCTCCCATCCAATATTTATTAACCTAATATCACATTGGAGGATTCATTTCACATTTATCCTTCTATTGTTGAGAAAGCAGGGTTATTGGGCTGATTATCCTAAAAATTGCCCTCGCCGAAAAATGTCCATCCCCTCCTCCGTCGAAGGTGATTTTGTTATAATCACCTTAAAGAACAACGAACAAGATTCATATTTTTATTTCTTATAAGTATTGAAAAAGAAACCATCTTCAAAATTTCCTCCTGACGAACATTTTCATAAACTCTTCGGTCGAGGTGGTTTTTGTAATACCACTCCTAAAGTGTTTTTGTGATGTCCTAAAGAATATGCGCGCAAAATTTGGTTTGAAATCTGTGCCAGGTTGCAGCAGTACACGCGCACACAAAGTGTGTTTTGTTGTAGGCCTACCTATAGATAAACGATGCGTGTGAATTTGAAACATAAAGAAAGCATATGCAACACATTTTTATGAGTGTTTACATAGTAAACTATTGTAGTCTTTGAACCTCCAGCGTGCTTAGCATCTCTTTCCTGGAATTCTTCCTAAAAATATGTATTCCTTCAGATCGATAGATATAATGGTGTAACGGGAGAGCTAATTTTATTATCTTAGTCACAGTTTAAAAGTGATAACCCGTGGTGGGTTCGCGCGGAGATCGAAACAGAAATATCAGCTGATTGATACTGGAGGAAAAGACAGCAGAAAATGGCAAGCGAGAGGGAAGTACAGGAAAAGAAAAATCACAAAGCAGTAGGAAGCTAGCGGCATCCGAACATGCGCTTGGCCGATAGCAAGGCCCCGAGGGAAATGAAACGAACAAAAACAAAGGAAAGGATTTGACAAGGAGATAAGAGTCAATTATCCGCTTCGGAACGAATACTGCCAAATATGAACGGGAAAGTAGGTCATCGTTAAATGGCCTTTCCATTATTCGTTTAACCGGAAGAAGCTAATGCCTTAGCAGGAACATATCATTTACTTCATCAAATTACGTTTTCGCTTTTCTGGCGTTTCCACACACGTCCAGATGACATCGTGGACGAACTTACTAATGACTGTAGTACCTTCGATTTCACAATTAATTTCTCGAATTTAAGCACCAGTTTAATCACCAGTATCTTCCATTCATGTATGAACCAAATCACCTATAGCATATGTAACATTTAATTATCATAAGCAGAATTAGTCTAAAGTTAAATCTTGCATAAACTACTGTATAACTAATCAAATCCTTGCCCTTGATTGTGAACCTCCTTTATACGCAATACAGTTATTGATTGTTGCTAACCAATGCATCCCAAGGTAAACGAAAAGAAAAATGTCTGACGCAACTTACCATACCCATAAACTGACAGATTGCACAATTTAGCATTCACACAGAAAGTGATTTCTAATTAAGCAACAAGAACCATGTTAAATACAGAACCATTCCGAGAAGCATCCTTCATATGTTTAACCGCGGTAGCAAGCTCTTGCGATGAAAAGAAATAAGAATCGTGGACTTTCAAACTTTTATTACGATTATATACTTGTGAAATGTAACTATGTATCACAGAATGTTTCGAAAATGAACGTCAGCCGAGTCAAGATAATGACACGTAAACACCTAATTCGTATGTAAATCAGCTTTAAGTAGCAATACAATTACCTCAATGGCAATGCAACGTTGACTTTAATGTCTAGTCAAAAAGACAAGCGTTGCAAATCCAGGCTCGAAATATTATTAAGGTACACACACTTTTGAAAAGATGTAATTTCAAAGCAATTTACTGCTAAAGTGTGTGGCGTAGGCAAAGGAAGTGTGTCTCGCGAAGTACTAGGACTAGACATTCTGCAAGTGAGAGAAACTAATATGAAAAGAGTGGAGGTAGCAAGATGGCAACGGATAGTTAAACAGCGTATGTTTCGCTGGAGAGCAAAAACTTCCCATTTGAAAGGTACTTGCAGTCGGATGGATACCTTCAACTTAATGGGAAGAAAGGGAAGTTGGCCGCAAGCACGTTTCATATCACTATGAAATACAAAGAGTGATAGTAAACCAAACACAGGTTCATCATATTATTAGATATCGGGAAATTACTTCTAATGCATTAGTTCACCAGCCTGTATCACTTGCTTCACTCAACGCCTATCACCTTCAATTGCACTTTATTTCTCTGAAATAATTTGTGCTCTTCGGAGTTATAGGCGTCAAAAACCGTACTGAAAACATATCTTTTTTTCCGAAAAGGTGCTGTCATTAAAAATCAAATCGTACCCACCTTATGTCTAACGGTGAAGAATCTGAACTTCTCACGACTCATATTTCTTACATTTGGGTCTAGAACATCCAGAATTATCTTACCCAGGCGCATTATGCTCAGGTTAACTGCATTTTGGGGGTTCACAAGGGAATGACTTTTTCGCACTGCGGTCACAAGAGAGACGAGCTGGAAGGATTTCAAGGGTATGGGGTAAGAAGAAGGAATTCGGGTCACGTTCCGGGTGGACAGATAGATCAGTGGCCACGTAACCAGCGTCGTAACCTCAGGATCAGAGCACTGCATAGCCTCCATTGCTGGAAATCATTTAACTGCTATGCGGAACTTTCAGCAGATAGGATTTCACCCAGAAATAAGACTCGGAATATCCAGTTGTAAACGAATTTGCTAATCCAGATTTGTCGACTATGTCTTATTAATTCCATATCAGGATCTATACTGAAGTACATGTCTTCGATAACTTAGGGCAGGCACGTCCTAAGAATTATGCAACTGTATCCTTCCTGCAGCACAAAATACCCTAAGGGAAAAATAGGTGCAGGGCATTCAAATGTAATTTCGAAAGGTTTTTTCGTTATTTTTGGCTTAAAAAGAAGAATGAAAGGTTCAAATCCTGCCTCGGTAGTGCACTACTGGGACACAGAAAACATAAGTTGTTTACATTCTGTATGTTAAACTGGAAAGGAAAGTAAAAACGACTATAAGAGAACAAACAAATGTAAGATCTGGAAGAGAAACATGTAAGTGATCTATTTGTTAAAGATGACTGAAAAAATAATGTGTCATTTTTACCTTCTTACATGGTTGTCAATATTGAAATGAAAATTTCAATGTGTTAAAAGTCCTCCGCGGCGCTGAAACTGCCGCCTTCGACAGCGTCATCTTCACCTCATTTTTAATCCGTGATTAACCGTCAGCCATTGTGATTTTTTTTTTTTTGAGAGAGAGAGAGAGAGAGAGAGAGAGAGAGAGAGAGAGAGTGTGTGTGTAAGGAAAGACCTTTGTTTAATTTTACTTAATTCACCCCTCACCAACCAAACATCTTATCTTGCCTCGTCGAATCGCTAACTTTCTCCTTTTACTACATACTATTTACAACTAACTCTAGCGTCCAACTCCAAGGAAAAACCACGCACATGTGCAGAGACCCCATTTCGGGCAGCGCTCACAAATTCTATGAAAACTTCTACATATATACATTAATAGTAAAATGATAAACAGCAATAACAGGTTTCTGGCTGTAAACAAAATTCCGGATATCAAGGATTCATAGGAATTGCATGCTAAGACTTGTACTAGTCTACCACGATATGAATGCGTTCGGCGAGAAGAGGAACTATAACCAAATACGTAACAAATGGGCAGAGCATATGAAGTAAAGTTTGTCCTTTCATTGTGCACTTGGACATTCCCACAGTCTCCTTTCCTCTCACTCACCTCGGAGTCTTGAGGATGTCAAAAACAACGCCCTCCTCTAAGTGTATTCACACGTGGTCAAGTAGTAGCTTCCTTTAACGGTACAAATCAGCGTTTATTAAACTATTGGGTATTTATATAGAATATTTTACCTATATACCATATAAATGCATTCTAACATTTTAGATTAGCAAGGACTACTTTTCTGCGCGGATTGCTACTGCGGTGCACTGGTCACATACGTCCGCTCTTGAATAAATAGTAGAATGTTCCAACTCAATTCAGTTGAGTCAGAGAACTTGTGTATACTCATTGAGAGCTGGGAACCCGGCTGGATCATCTGAATCAATCGTTCGTTCGAGACATGCAGAGAGAAAGAAAGGGAGAGGGAGGGAGAAATTAGTTATTTTGGTTAAATCTAAATAATTTTGAACGCAAAACTGAGCAATACTCATTTTCCATTTAATACTGTATTTTCAAGTCACAAGATTATCCAGGACTGTCTCTAGCGGTAAAGTGATGAAAGGTGGTCTTTTCGGGGTTCGGTTCCGTGTGATGAAAGAACGTTTCTTTAATTAGAATAATGTCCTACATTCTGCAAAGTCTGAAAATGTAAATGGAAGAGCAAACGGTAAGCTTCAAAAGTCACGTTTGTATCCTAAATTAAAATCCAAAGTAAGCAGGGTAACAACGAAGGATTGTTTCCAAAGCCGCCGAAATTTAGCGACGCGACTATTTGAGCCACAAACGAAAGGAGAAAATTGTAATGTTTGCTGTTTCTATTATTCTGCTAAAACTACTAATCTCTCTATTTATTTCGGAGAATTTCAGTAATATATTTTCCGGCTTACGCTTATAACTCTTGCTTATGGCCAAGTTTAACTTAGATAACCGTGTAGCAAAGTTTCTTCAACGGTAACTCTGAAGAAAGTAAAATTTCATTATAAAATGGGAAGCAAACTTAGCGTCCCATACCTCTAACATATGTTTCATATCCTGAGAAATTCTTTGTCATGCGCAGACCCCGAGCTTTTTAGAAGTAATTTAGAGTGGAGGAAGTACTAGTGCTTTCATTTTAAGTGGTAATGATTTAGGACAGGGAGGCGAAAAGCTAACTCTCAATTATACAGCGAGACCAAAAGTCATCTCCATTTACATTTAATGGTTCAATTTGTGAAACAGACCATAACCACTGTATACAGTTCATGACAAATAAAATCAAAATAAATTACATGGCTATTATTTTGACTTTCTACTTTCATGCTTAAAAGTGTTGTATGTAAAATATGCTAGATAAAACTGTTTCTTTGTTTCAAGTCAATGTCGCATACAATATGGAAAAAAAAAAAATCAAGATGGGCCAGGTTTGGTGACTGAGGTGCAACAACTGAGATCCACCTCGTGCAATCCAGGGGACTCCCAATATCTCATTTATAGCCAATTATAGGAGCATAATGTGCTGTGGCCCCACTTTGTTGCTACCGCATTCTTAACCAATGATCAGCGGCAGTTCCCATTGTATGTATTGGTTTGCATTTGTATTAAAGAAATGAGGTCGGATTATTTCACACCACACGATAACTTTGGAGCTCAAGGGTTAATACTTATTAGCTTCACATATCCATATGGGTTTTCTTTGGACCATTATCGTGCATTTAGTGTATGAGCGTGCCTATTCAAAAAGAAAAGGCATTCGTTACTGAACAGAACATTCCGAAGGAAGTATCAATCACCACACAAAAGCTGTGTGGCCCATTTAAAATATTCGCATCGAGTGGATCGCCTTAATTGCGTGTAAAATGCTGCAATTTGTAAGGGTGGAAATGTACAAACATATCTCTCTCTCTACACCTACTCCTTTCTCAAGACATATGGGGCAATGATCTTTTATGACCTGGCCATTCTCTTCGCAATCATATTTACTGAATTCCGTTGGTTTTGAATTGGGACGGCCAATTGGTCTGAGTACATTGAAAGCTATCGTGAGTTTATGTATACATATAGGCATGATTTTGGAAAGTCAGGATGAAAATGAAACTAGACCACACCTTCTCCTATTCTATGATTGAGAACGGGGTTGTGCTAGCCTTTGTTTACGTCATAGTTGACGTAATAGCCCTAGTTGACTACAGGACAACAGAGTTCAAAGTTCCGAACCTTGATGACAAATACATTTAGATAAACGATGTGAAAATTGTCCCATTATACACATTGCAAACGTTTTCATAGCTTCTCCATTTGTCAACTAATTTCTGCATCTCTTGTATTTGAACTCGTGTGCCGGTATGCACATCTAGTGCATATTAGACCATTTGTCATTTTAGGTAATTTTCTATTTTAGAGTACTTTTTAGATTTAATGTCATTACTTTATCATTTTCTTGCATTTGCGTCTTTACTTAGCCAGTTTCTTGCATTGGCATTGAGTAAATAAAGAGTTTTATTTGATTAGGACCAGTTGAAACATTCAATGCCACAGTTGGGAATTGAACACGGTTCTCCCGCTCTCCGTGCAGTTGCTCTAACCATTGAGCTACTGTGACAATCCGCCGGTATGGCGTCCAATCTTCCAACTGATTATGTGTGGTTTATCCGGTTCAACCAACCAGTATGTCTCACTTCAGAGAACCATCAGAATGGCGACTTACCCCATCGTAAGTACTTAGTATCCGGGTAATATTCACTATGTTTCTGCCAACATATAAACTATTCTATTGTAATTGTAACACTCCTCTCTCCTACATATTATTGAAAGGTACAATGATATACAATTAGTTGATTAGGACCAGTTGAAAAATTCAACGCCACAGCCGGGAATTGAACACGGTTCTCCCGCTAAAGACATTTTTTTTTTTTTGTAGCTAAACGTCCTTTAACTTGGTTGGTCATATCGGACGATAAATGAAATTGGTGAAATGATGCACAAATGATCTCGGGGTCCATGGAGCTCCAAGTCACTCGAAATTTGTCTTCTCAGGATAAGGGAAAACCCCGAAAAACCTTATCCGGGTAACTCACCCTAAGCGATATTCGAACTCGCGACCTATTGAATATGAGGCAGGCACGCTTCCACCACACTACCCAGGCGGGCTGATATTGGCATTTTACATAAAAATAACTTTTCAAACTAGGTAATTTCACTAATCAACCGAAAAATAGGAGTAACTTTGTACATTCTTATTCGTATTCTTTGGAGAAAAAAATCATATTCCTATTTAATAGTTATGTGGGTAGATGGGCTTCAGCAGAGAAGACATTGCAGTAAGGGATTCATGTTCCAAACTAGGGATGAGACTGGTAGTTTTCCTTTTTTCACATTAATGAGTGCATGCAGTGACGTTGCTACTGCCCTTATTCCTAAGTCATAAGCTGTTAAGTCCTATTTATTCACTGTGAATATTATATAATCTATGAATTCAAAGAGATGATGCTAGAAAATGGGCTAATGAATTTAATTCAATATGCTACTGTTATTTGCAAACAGAAACCAATCAGTTGATTGAAACGGAGTCTTTATCCTATACTTTTGCATACGCTGTGCACGTGTATATTGCGCGGAGTAAAACAAAGTGTTTCCTAGAGCGGATCCAGTATAGTTCTGAAATATCTATTTCAAAAACAATTTTCTTAATATTATTTTCAGATTCTTCAAACAAAAATCATTTTAATTAATTTCTGAATTTGTTATTCTTATACCTATTTTTTCTGATTATACATCAGAACACCTATGTATAAATTAATTTATACTTTTTGTGCACTAAGTGTAATAATTTAAATAAACTATTTTTGAATTTAATTTTAGATTGAGTCATCAAAATCTGGGCCATCAGGTATCTCTGAGAATGCATGGCTTCTCTAATCGGTCTAAATATATTTCAACTCTAAATTCTTAAGATTTTCTCTGAGCCATTTACCAAAAGAAAAAGGTCTCTTCTAAAATATTATTTAAGTGTCATCTTTAATAAATAGAGAGTTTCTTTCAACAGCTGTTTGTGTGACAAGTCAGCTTCAATGTCTAAACAATCACTGTGCAAGAAGCAAAAAGGGAGCAAGAAACGTTCCGAACGATGTGAAATATACAACCTCGAGCGAAAAGTTGCTGATGCTATTTCAAAAAATCAGTTACGCATGCATTATAAATTGCATCAGGGTAATCACATTCAAAATAATTTCTCGATTTTTCACTATTTTGAGTAATTTTCCGAGAAGTGTACCAGTAGAAACTTGAACGTTGCCATCTTTCCCTGAGGTTTAGTTTGCTGGGCCTCAAGTTCTATACACTTTAATCAGACTTTTGAGGCCGTGGAAAAGGATCTCACGTGGCCGTACCGGCTGCTGTTGCAAAGGCCGACAAACGTAAACAGACGAACAATCCGTTTTATGTCTCAAAAACTCGACCTAAGAATACAACCCAATACAATGACCAAGACGATAAGCAAGTACCTCTGCGTTGATTACTGTTCAAACTGTTGCAAATTTCAGCCGTGTAAACGTGCATGGATTGACGAGAGAAACATAATTTGATCTCAACCATCGCTCCTGTAGAAAACTTCCCCAGCTGCGACTCATTAACGCATTTTACTACTGCAGCCTTCTTTCTGATGGTAAAATACATTACAGCACATGCTTCACGTTAACCGAAATTAAACAGTAGGATAGGTACACATAGTTAATACTGTTTAGCTAATGATGCATATCGATTACATTCAGAGATTCTATAATTTAACTGACATAAGGGAAATATTCTTTTCGAACTAAAATTTTGACATAACGATTTTAAATAACTCATATTTTAAAGCCCGCTTAAATCCCCCAATATGTATCTTTTGAAATAAACTAAATATTGAATTTCGCACTTAAATGCATGCAAATGCTCAATGAATGTCTTCCACCTGAAACTCCTTAGATGAAAAAGTAGTTATACCTATTTAATTTATTAAAAAAAATGTATATGTATAATTTTACTTTCTCTACACGTACTACGTATACAGTGTATAGAGAAGGTATTGCATTCCACCCAAAAATTCGATTCAGAGATTCCATAGGTAATGTACGTTTTAGGTCCCCTGTAATAAAAAAAAATATTTTCTCTAAATAGTACATAGGTATGGAAAGTATAGCACCCCGGCCAAAATGTCTATACAGAGATTTCACCGGAAATACACGTTTTAGAGTCCCTGTGTACAAAGCATTTTTAGAAGGCCTTTGTCCGTGAACAACATGTCTCAAAAACGAAAAGTCATAAAATACCGAACTTGGTATTTTAAGTTCAGCATCTTCCAGGAAGCGACACGAAGATTTTCAAGAAATTCCCCTCGCTCCTAAAAAAATGGCTAACGATTTTGATTAAAATACCACATATTAATGATATTTACATGACAAATAAAATGCAAATCTTGACCTTAATGGGAGTAGCCTCTGAATACCTTTTTATTCTGGATTAATTTTGTTGGGATTTTGCATACCTTACTAGTAAACCGTAGGAGATAGACAAAAACTTACTACATACTACTGTAGATCTCGTTGAAACTCAATTTATGTCATTTACATTTTTTTCGTAGAGTTGACCCACTTTAAGATACTCCTTGTTATTGGTTTCAGTTTTAAAATACTTAGGGCCGTTCTTACAATGTCCAGTAAACTGTTTACGGGGACTTTTACGGGAACTTTACGGACAGTTTGATTTTACAATGTACAGTTAAGAGACATCTGTCGGTAAACTATACGATAACCGGGAGTTAACTTTACCGTAGCATTGTCTTCCAGTAAACTCTTAACTAAGACATATTTTAAGGTTATGTACCAAATGGCAAAAAGGAATTACATTCAGTTCTTTGAAAGTGATTCCGATGAAAGCGATAATGATCAGATTATAATACATAGGAGACCTAAATTATTGAAAATCAGAACAAACTATTACGAAACTTTAGAAAATCAAGAATTCTTTAAGCGATTTCGATTAACAAAACCAACAGTTCTCTTGCTCCTTGGTCTCATGTGTGATGATATTCAGCATAAAACACAAAGGTAGGTTCATTTTATACATTACTATGACTTTGTTATTTTTTCTTCTATAATGTAGTGAATACCTGGTAATTCTGCACAACACCTCTATTAATTCTACCGTCTGATAAACTGAGATACGTCGGGGTATCTATAGTAGGAATGCAAGTGAAATGTGCGTATTGTGGTAAAAACATTTAAGTAATTTAAAATCGGCTAATAAATAGAGTGTCTGCGATTCAGATTCAGCAACGACCGTGAATTCGATTTCGGCCAAATTAATCATACATCAGCTCGAGCATTCTGCCGTCTGCTACACGGAAACTTCGTCGGGGTATCTATAGCAGGAAATAAAAGTGAAATGTGTAGATTGTGGTGAAAACACAGAAAGTAATTTAAAATCGGTTAATAAATAGAAAGTCTTATATTCAGATCCGGCAAAGACCATACAATATAATACAAGGAAGTTTGCAATTCAGAACCAGCAAAGACCGTAATTCAATATCTGCCAAATTATACATGAATCAGGGTAATTATGCACCTTTTATTTATTAACCGATTTTAAATTACCTGTGTTTTCACCACAATCCGCACATATCATTTTTATTTCCCTCTATAAATACCAACACGGTAGTTACCGTTTTGCAGACGGCAGAATTAATAGAGCCGTAGTGCAGAATTGCCGAATACCTAATTCATTTACAACTACACATTGCATTTCCATTTCAGGAATAACGCTGTATCGCCGATGAACCAGCTGCTTCTAACCTTACGATTTTTTGCTTTAGGAAGCATGCTAATTGCACTTGGTGATTTCATAGGAGTTAGCACAGCAACTGCTTCTCAAATAGTAAAAACTGTAAGCAGTGCTATTGCAAGGTTGGCAAAAGAATATATAAAACTTCCAGAAACAGAAGATGAAGTTGAAAATACTAAATTAAACTTTTTTCGCATTGCAAAATTTCCTAAAGTTTTGGGTGCATTAGATTGCACCCATGTAAGAATTCAATCACCTGGAGGCAATAATGCCGAAATATTTAGAAACAGAAAAGATTATTTTTCTCTGGTCAATGCACAGCTACTTATCACTGATATTGTCGCAAGGTGGCCTGGTTCCGCACACGATAGTAACACTTTCATGAATAGTAGGTTGAGAGCACGCTTAGAAAGAGGAGACTACAAGAACTCTTGGATATTAGGCGACAGTGCATATCCGTTGAAAGTGCATTTAATGACACCACTTGATATACCTAGTAACAAAGCAGAGAGGCTTTATAACGAGTCACATATTCGTACCAGAAATGTAATAGAAAGATGTTTCGGTGTTTGGAAGCGAAGATTTCCAGTACTGTCACTAGGTCTGAGAGTTAAATTGCAAACTACAATGGCTATTATTGTTGCTTGTGCTGTATTACATAATATAGCCCAGAAACAAGGAGAAGATGAGCCTCCTGTAGAACATAATATTACATTAGAAACTTACGAAGTTCATGCTTCAGCCACTGTAGACGACATTCAGCAATCTACGGCGAGAACTGCGCTGATAGAAGAGTATTTTGCACAACTTTAAAATCATATATTGCTACAAAAAACAAGTTTGACCTCTGTACTTACACATTTTATTAAAAAGTTTAAATGCAATAATATGCTATTACAATAAAAAGTAAATATCACTCATCTACAGATCTTTGGTTTTGTTTTAACACATTTATTTTTATATCCAATAGTTTCATTTTTCTTTGGTGTTCTAACCTATCCCACTCATGCTTTTCTCTTTCCCACTCATGTCTTTCCCTTTCCCATTCATGTCTCTCCTTAGCGCGCTTTTCTTCTTCCGTGTAGAACACATTTCTACTTGCAGTGTCTTTATTACTGTTCTTTATTTTCCCCAATTTAGGCCTACCCTCAACTCTTAATTCGGAGCTCTTGACAGACTTGAGGTGTGCAGGCGACCAGGATGACCACATGTCTTGTATATTCTGCTCCTCTGCCATTTCTACAAGAATAGCCTCAGTGTTATGCTCATTCATTTCGGTGTGGCAGAAAGGTTTTTCAGACCCAGTGCTTGTTCCTGGTTCAGTATCTGAAATTAAAACACAAAAGATAATTAGTAATTTAAACGGGTATTTAGATGGCAGCCTTCTTCTGTGAGTTGGATTTAGCATTTCCGCCAATTTTACTACGAAATCACGAAACGACTAGCTTAGTCTTGCTTCTTCGCGAGATGCGTTAATATAATTTAAGGTTAGGGAGGAACATGTTTAAAATGACGACAAAAACAATAAATACTAGCCAAATTGAAGTATATAATAAAAATAATGAAAATAAACTTACCTACTGCATCTCCGTCCTATGGATTATCCAATCCAACAGCGCTAGTGCCCATCAAGCACAGTAGCGTTGCTATGTTTTTATCGTGTTTGGTAGCCGGTTTACTACCTCCTCCCGTTAAGAAGATTTCTTTCTTTTCATCAGCTATTTCTTTTTTAACCTTTTTCTTCATGTTCTCGTATTTATCTCTTAAATATTTTACAGGTCTTTTGGTACCACTCAGAGCTTCAAACAATTCACCCACTTCATCCCATGTTTTGCTTTTCTGCTCCCACGTAACAGCATCTGTTTTTTTGTTCTCGATAATATGACGCTTCTCCTGAATAATTTTTAATAGAATTTCCTCTTCCCCAGAAGAAAAATTCGCTTGTCTAATTCTTTGTTTAACACTCGCCATTGTAAATAACACTCAAAACAACGAAAACAAGTGACAGAAGATATTAATATTTCATAAACAGGTGCACCAACTACTATAAATTATGTACAGATTTGTTAACTGGCAGTAAAAGTTAACCTTTAGATGGTAAGAACCAAAGTGAGTTTACTGTAAATTTAATCTGACCGTAAAGTTTACTGGAGGTTAGCCTTACTCTTACTTTACGGGATATTGTAAGAACGGCCATACGGGAATTTGACAACTCCTGACAATCCAAAGAAACAGGTTTCAATCACATGACAACCAGATTTTACAATATTTGACTATCGCTTTAGTATGAGGTACTTCCTTCTATTTACAAGGAAGCAATATGTAGAGAAATACAATTTATGTCATATACATTTAACCAATTCTGAGATATTCCTTGTTATTTGTTTCAGATTTAAAATACCTCATATTTTTCTCACACAGTAATTTGTTAAATCCTGCCCATACATTTCAATCACGTGCCAACCAGCGTATAAAAAGATTTGGCTATCGTTTTAGCCAAGTGTATTCCCTTATTTCCCTTCTACTTACAAGGAAGCGAGTAATTATGACAATTTCTGCTAATGTTTATCTTGATTGTCATAAATTAAATAGAATAATAAGCTGTTTAACAATAATTTGTTACAGCGATAGAGAAAGTCATGTGAATGGAACGCATTAGAGTTTTATTAAAGACGTTCTTGAGATTTTATCAAATTATTACTCTCAACGAATTTGATAAAACCTAAAGCTATAAGGTATTGCAGAAAGGCTATTTTCCCGTGACCCTGGACGCGTTAAACGCTGACGTCGACAATGCAAATAAAGCTTCTCTTCATTCACAGGCCACGGCCTTCGCCAAGACTTCTCGTACTAGCATGATTTAAGGTAGTCATGAAAGCGCTCACAACTCGTGTAGTAGTTCATCACTATTTGAATCGGTTGTTGTAAACCTTTGAAAATACAAATCAGAATATTTATATGCTGTGTACTGTGAACATATTTGTTTGTTTATTTAGTGAATGAGTTGCAAAAGTTACAGAAAGGATATTATTTCTCAAATGGAGTTGTCGGCGATTATTTAATTGAAAATTGCGAAAATCATCCATGCCTTGCTAAGAGAGAAAATAAGACCACTGTGTCAGCAGATAAAGCTATGGAAGAAAGAAAAAAAAAAAATCTGATGTGTTCCATTCACACGACTTTCTCTACACCTGTGCAATAACTTACTGTCAAAAAGCTTGCTCTTTTATGTACTTAATGCTAATCGAGAAAAATTAGCAGAAAGGGTCTTATTACTTGCTTCCTTGTAAGTAGACCGGAAATAAGGGAGTACCATAGGCTAAATCGATAAATACATATTTTAAAATCTGGTTGCTATGTGATTGAAGTTCCTTTGTATGGATAGGAGTTGACAAATTCTGTATGAGAAAAGTATAAGTATTTTAAAGCTGATACCAATAACAAGGAATATCTCAAAAACGGTCAACTCCACGAAAAAAACGTATATAGTATAAAGTGTGTGTTTTAACGAGCTCTTCATTGTTTGTAAAGTAAGTTTTTGTCACGCTCTTACGGTTTACCAATTATGCAAAATTTCGCAAAATAGAATAAAGATGAATACAAAGACTATTCCCAGAAAATTTAAGAAATATATTTTGTCGTGTAAACATCTTTAATATACGAAACTTTAATCAAAAACTAGTAAAACCGAAAGAGATAAGACAAAATCTTGCTACACAAAAATGTAGTTCTCGTCAAAATACACAATTTATGTCCATTGCCTTTTTGTTGTGGATGTAACCGTTTCCGATATATCCTTTGTTATTGGTTTCAATTGTGAAGTACTTACACTTTTCTTAGATAGGAAGTGTCCGTTTTTCTTTTGTTCTATTCCTGGCCAAGCAAAAAAGCGATTTGCAATGACAATGGCATAACGACAGTTTTTAAAACATTAGACTATCACTTTAGTATAGCGTATTCCTTTAGCTTCCTTCTTATAAGGAACTAAGTAATAAGAAAATGCTGCTGTTTATCTCGATTAGCATGGTGTAGAAAGAAGAATATTTTGTAAGAAGTTTATAGAGCAGCTGAGAAAGTCACGTAAGCGTAACATCAGATTTTTTTCATACGGGAACTTGTCAACACCTGGCCCCGCAAAAAAAAACAAAAAAAAACTGATTTCTATACGAGGGTAACCATATTTTAAAATATTTGACTGTCGGTTTAGCCTAGTGTACACCCTTATTTCCCTTCTACATATTAGGTACTGAGTAATAAAACCGTTTCTGCTAATGCTTATCTCGATTAGCATGAAGTAGATAGAAGATAAACTTTTTAACAATAATTTGTTACAGAGATGTAGAGAAAGTCATGTGAATCATGTTGAGTATTAATGCACACAGAATTATTGACTCAAAAATTATTTGACAATTCAAACAGCTCAGCACGATACCCAAGACTAATAAAAACCTCAATTTATGCGAAACTGGCACAAGAGCGTAACCATGTGTAATTTATGCGAGATAAAAGCACTGCATATACCGCGGGTGCTTATGTGGTTAAAATTCGTTTGGTATTTCACAATCGAATACGTATGACTTGTTGTATCCGCTGTTATGGATCCTTGCGACTTGTCAATGGAGAATATTGAAAGAATATATTAAATATATTCATTTTTCGCGAATTGGCGGAATAATTAACCCGCAACTGACGCATCGCAATAATAGACGAAAGTAATGTGAGGATGAAAACTTCGGTCATAAAATCCCGTTAGTACACATTTAAATATAGAACTTAGTAGTTTTTGAAACAAAGTGTATGCTATTAAAAGTTGTAGTTTCTGCTATATAGTGGTCGTCGTCGTAGTAGTAGTGTTAGTATAGCAGTAGTATTGGTATTATCAAGAAAATAAAGATGTTCTAGATACAAAAGAAAACATGGGTTTAGAATATCAGCCTGGGCTGATGATAGCCATAGTCTTTGAGAATGGCTATTGAGCTAAGCTTCTTTATATGCCCACCTGCACTAGTTCAGTCCGAGTGTAACATTTTAAAGTTATTTTACTTCATTTTATTACTTTTAAAAAGTAACAACTCTGGTAGTTTTCGCATAATTGAATAGTATATTTTAAAATTAAAATTGACATACTACAGTTCTGCAGAAGTTTACACTTATTGTTTCAAAATTTCGTAAACTATTTAAACATAATTTAATTGATTTTCAGGTTATCTTCTCATTTTATCCAACACATTTACATTAAATATTTTTATCACGCCTTGTTACACCTAGACGACCCCAAACAGTGAAAAACAAATTTATGATCATGTATATAGTAGTAATTATAATCTAATTAATCGAGCCAATGAAAAGTGTCAAGTAATTGTTAAAACCTGCTGTTTGCAAAGGGTAGAATCATTTGCATTTACTACACGAAATCTGCCCTAAAGTACAAAATATACCTGACAAATATTTTAAATACATGTAATGTACATCTACCAGTATCAGAGATAATCCCCCCAACCCCCGTAGCATTATCTACTCATCTCTGAAATACTCACTGTTTAATGTTTAAGCTTTCCCAGATTGCTGTTTACTTTGAATGTCATTTTGAAGTTTTGAAAATAACCGTTTTATCCTTTTTTCGTATGAGCTAGAAACAATATGTTTGCGATATGCATAGATACCCCAGTGCATTTCAGCATAAGCATGTAAGCAGGTCTGTTACAATATAATTAGTCGAGTGTTATTTCAGTATATTCCATATAAGCAGGTCCGTATAGGCAGACACTAAAAATTCTGTTTTGTATTCGGGTTACCTGAAAACGTACGCTTCTAATGAAATTTTGAATATAGAACGAAAGGAATGCAAAAGTTCCTCTACCGTGGGTGAAGAAAGAGTAAATAATGTGGGGTTGTATAAATTAGTTAAAACTTCAATGAAATAGAAAATAAAACTCGTCAATACAACCATGCCACCTCAAGTTCTCTGAAGTTGTGTTCTCACATACAAAGCAAGAATTTAAAACTTCGTAATGTCATGAAAATGTCAATCTACTCTATCCTGGATTCGGACTCAGCCAGACGCACATAATGCTATTATCTGAGCTGCGGCAGTCAATATGTCGAGCAAATAAATAATACAGGTGACGCCAGCACCAAACCGTCAACAGGTAGCGTTGCCAGGCGACTTGTGTGGGTTGACGAGACTGAGTGGGTGGAAGAATACTTTCAATATCATGTGTGCTTGCTTAGCAACAGGTTTCCTGGAAGATGGATGCGTGGGTGTATCGGTGTATCTCACATTACGAGTGGGTGTTTCAGCCAACTACCGCACTCAAATCTAAAGGACCTCCTTTTTAAACATGTGGGTGTTAATTGAGAGAATGAATGCACATTTTATTTATGGACGCTCTGTAATTGCTAAGGATCTCAGCGTCCCAGTACCTAAACAATATAAAATAAATCAGTAAGATTTTTAAAAACCATGAGCAAATGGTTGAGCACACGCAAAACCAACCCCAAGTCTAATTGGTGGTATTATACATTAAAAAATCTGATGTGTTCCATTCACATGACTTTCTCTACATCGCTGTAACAAATTATTAATATATTTTTCTGCCTACTTTATGATAATCGAGATAAAAATTAGCAGAAATTGTCTTAATTACTTGCTTCCTTTTTAGTAGAAGGACCAAAACGATAGTCAAATCCTTTAAAAGCTAGTTGCCATGTGGTTAAACTCCGCTTCTATGCAGGACCAGGAGTTTACAACTTTCCGTGTGAGAAAAATGTTAAGTATTTTGAATCAGAAACAAATAACAATGAATATCTCAGAAACGGTCAACTCCACGCAAATAATGTGTATAACAAATTTGTGTGTTTTATCGTGATCTACATTTTTTGTGCAGTAAGTTTTTGTTTATCTCTTACAGTTTACCAGCTATGCAAAATTCAATAAAAATCATCCAGAATAAAGAGGTCTTTAGAGATTATTCCCAGAAAATTCAAGATATACATTTTATTTGGCACAAGTATCTTAAATAAAGGCGATTTCAATCAAAATCGTTAGCCATTTTTGAGACAGTCAAAATTTCTGATTTTTTTTTTTCCAATTTTTGTTCACGATTACTGTAAAGGATTACATGTACCTATACAAGATATAGGTAAGTGATAAAGTTGAATTGAATATTTTGTTCCAATATCAGAAATGTCAATCTAACCTCAATTGTGATAGACATTACAAAAATAATGTATACATTACCCCGTATTAAATCAGTTTACCTGTAAAGTCACCTATCCTTTATATTAAGTCGAGTACAATAGACTCTGCTTGTTCGCAATTGGAAATCGGTTGCAACTCTAGGTATTCGCAATAATTTCTTGATGTCTGGTACACTCAATACCAAAACAATCCGAATATTATAGAATTTACATTCTCGTTGCTTTGTATCATTCATCAGCAGCAAGCATAATTTGTTAGCAAACACTTGAAACATGAGTGTGCAGAGAAAGTGAAAAACCAGACCAACATTTCCACTGTATACTACGATGTAATTTCGCTCCTTTTAATTGGTCGAATTTTCACAGCTATAACTTGCGAACTATACTCTTAATGGATCATAAATATTTGTCTCCTATGTATTCCTATGATAGAATCCTGGAGAAATAATTCCGGAATCTGTTGGCATTCTGAAATTCAGCCTTCTTAAGGGTAAACGATTTTCTCTCATTGCTAGCTAATTTGAACTAAAATTCTCTTTTGCGTGAAAACTCTTTGGGTAAATTTGCTCAAATCGAATGTTCATCTGGTGAAGCGCTCTCTTCAGCGAATGCACCAAATGTGTAGTAAATTGGAACGTTCTGAACGGAAATAAGGCATTAGATAAATAAAAAGTTCGGTAGGAAAATGAGCTAAATCACACGAAGAAAGTTTTCCGAACTACACATGTTTTAGTGGAATTAGGTCAGTAAAGGAGACATGTTTTAGTGTAATTAGGTCAGTAAAGGAGCGACGATCAATAATTTTAAAATACAACTGAACAAGTTACAGAGGTACAAAAATCAGGCATGTAACTAGCTAAACTGTACAGAGGTAAACGTGCTGGTTTTTAAATCCAGGCTCGATTCTTAAGTGTCCTCCCTATATTTTGAATATATAAATTCTTATACAATATTAAAAATAAAAAAAAAAAATCTTATGTATTCTATTCACATAACTTTCTCTATATTTCTGTAACAAATTATTGTTAAAAAGCTTATTCTATCTACTTCATGCTAATCGAGGTAAACACGTTTTTTTTTTGTTTTTTTTTGCAAGGTTTTTTTGGGTAAAACGGTAGTCAAATCTTTTAAAAGCTGGTTAGCATGTGGTAAAAATCCGTTTGTATGCATCGTCATCAGTTTACAACTTTCCGTGTGACAAAACTAAGTATTTTAAATCTGAAACAAATAAGGAATATCTCAGAAATGGTCAACTTAACGAAAAGAAGCGTAAATGACAAATTGTGTGTTTTAACGAGATCTACACATTTTGTGTAGAACGTTTTTGTCTTGTCTCTTCTGTTTTACCAGTTACGCAAAATTCAGCACAATTCATCCCGACTAGTCTTTAGAGACTATTCCCAAAAAATTCAGGATATACATTTTATTTGCCATGTAAATTTCTTTAATATACGGTATTTTAACCAAAATTGTTACAGCCATTTTTTGGGAAATTAAATAATTTTCGTATTTTTCTATGGGGGGGGGGGACATTTCTCAACCAATTTTTCAACATCTTCCGTGTCGTATCCTTGGAAGATACTACACTTAAATACCAAGTTTGGATTTTACCGACTTTTCGTTTTTGAGTTATCGTGTTCGCAAACACACGGACACACACATACAAGATCCGTATCTAAAAACATGTGTTCTAGTCACATGACTTTCTCTACATCTCAGTAACAAATTATTGTTATAATGCTTATGCTTTTATCTACTCCAGGCTAATCGAGATAAACATTAGCAGAAATGTTAATTGAATACAATAGGCTAAAATGATAGTCAAATCTTTTAAAAGCTGGTTGCAATGTGGATGAAATTCGTTTCTACAATGCCCAGGAGTTAAATTCCCGTATGTGAAAAGTTTTAAATATTTTAAAACTGAAACCATTAACAAGGAATATCTAAAAATGGTCAACTCCACGAAAAAAAAAAAAAAAAAAAAAAAAAAAAAAAAAATGTAGGTGTATGACAAATTGTGCGATTCAACGAAATCTAAATATTCTGTGAAGTAAGTTTCTTTTTTTCTATATCTTACGGTTAACTAGTTAAGCAAAATCTAGCAAAATTCATCCAGAATAAAGAGGTTTTCAGATGCTAATCCCATGAAATTTAAGATATAAATTGTATTTGCTGTTTAAATATATTTCTTTAATATACGGTATTTTAATCAAATTCGTTAGTCTTTTTGAGAAGTTCAAAATTTTCTCCATGTAAAGGGTAGTTTGGAACGGGGGATTTTCTTCAAAATCTTCGGGTCGCGCCCTTGGAAGATACTAAATGTATATAGCAAGTTTGGCATTTTACCGACTTTTCTTTTTTGAGTTATCGTATTCACAGACACACAGGACCTTTTTCTAAAAATGGTTTCTTTGGATGCAGGGGCCCCTAAAACGTCTATTTCCGGTGAAATCTCGGCATAGAATTTTTGGGTGGAATGCAATCCTTCTTTATACACTACAAGTATGTACCTACATAGTACGTGTACGAAAGTAAACTGACTACTAAACAATGTGCGTTACCATTACTGAAGTGTAAGCGGTTCTAAATCTAAAAGTCGCGGGCGTGAACTTTGTTAATAAATAGACAATTATATATAACGACATTTTTCTTTTCTTTTGCAGTTTGTGAAGGGGCTTTACGTTTATCAATTTTAGCATCTATAATTCGTATTATTTTACTTAGTTCATCCCTCACCAACTGGAATAATCAATTGGTCCCTCAAGTTTAATTAACATGATTTTGCCCGTTTTATGTACTGTACTATTCTGGTACAATATAATGTGGCAACACTGTTCTTACGCTCAACGCTACATATAGAGGCATTTGTTAAGTAGTTCGGCTTTTTGGCGAGTGAGTTGCAATATTTTTTTCGGGGTTAAAGAGGTAAAGGCGTTAGGTCTGTCAGTTTGGGATGCTTTACATACACAGACCTTCTCAGAGTGGAGCGGTAAGTGTTTTCATATGGCATGATTCGCCGTTAATTCTTTATTCCAAGGGCTAAACTGATCTCGGTGTCACGTGGATATTATTGCTCGGTAAAACTAATATATAAATTCATTTGGGTTTTGTGAAGAGGTTAACTGTCATGATTTCTCATCTAGTAATATCATTGCCAGTTATGTAAAATAATATGCCACATTACGACGTTCCGTAGTGCATTTACTGATTTTACATGTTTGTTAAAAGGTTAAATTATGGGGAACTCTGCATCTCATTTCGAGTTAAGTATGAAGGTAACTGTATTACGCACATTATTTTATTATATATTGTTAAAGTTTTCATAATTCATTATTGAAATACATTATTGATTTAAAAGTTATACTGGATTCCATTTTGTTCATTATAGTTAGCGGGGGAACATATCAATTGTGTCTGCTGTTACCGTGTTGATCCTTTATTGCAAATTTGGCCTGTTCTCCATTTTTCATAAATGTGAGTTGTCGGGTGAAATCACCCAAAGTACTGACAGAGAGTACAACTGGTAGCTAGAGCGTGGTTAATTTAATTTCAGATCGCAAGTATTTAGGATCCAGTACTTTTATAGTCCTATATGTGTGTATTACTGTGAGAAATTTTTTGTAATTATTATAATGGTGGCTGTGCAAGATCCCTCTTTGTTACGTAAAAAAGAAATTTGGTTTGAAGTATGTGTTCATGTAGCAGATATTCCACCGATGTGGCGGCCATTTTAGAAGTATTTAAGCAAGTGAAGGACAAACCCTTGGTCAAATTGGCCGATAAGCACCCATTTGGTTGCGGAATTTTTGCGGAAGCTTTGTCCGAGTTTTACGAGTTATTTACCTATTGGGAGTAGGAATCGGGGTATTCTAAACATACAATATGTGGGATTTCCACACGTATTTCTCATTGGGTGTAACGAGTGGACTGTTTTCTTAAGTATTTCCCCAATGTTCAGTACCCATCTTCACCAGCAAAATTACGCGCAGCCTTTGCACACATATTCTATGTTGTGTTAATCATCAATGTTATTTGTTTATATTATCACTGTTACCTAATATCCCTGTTTATATTATGTTTTGTATTTATATTAAATTGTTCCTTAGTAACTTTCACAGTTTTGCACTTTTGAATTGCATATTATTTTAGCAGAATTTATTTATTAAGGAGTTTTTTTCCCCGACTAAATTTTGTGAGACACACCCTTTCGTTCCCAGTTCTGTTGCTCTCGATTTTTGTTGCAGCGCTATCCCATTTTTCTTCCTATCCTTGTCCGCTGCGCGCGAACTGGCACAGTACTTTAAGAGCCATAATTATGAAATCCTGGCGCATGTACCCTTTGGGAGTTGTGGTGCTCATGAATTACGTCGGATGACATTTGAAGTGACCTGGCGTATCATGGCTACTCGCTGCTTGTACCTATGTCCGTGATGTTGCTAACAGTTGACTAAGTAGGCGATATAGATCTAGCAAAAGACAAAATAATATGCTTGAGATGAGAAATACGAATCAGAAAAGTCTTAAGATCATAAGTCAAATTCGTTTTGAAGCACATAATGAAGTAAAAAGAGGAATAACAATAACACTTCAAAGAATAATGCTTAACACATCAAAACTAAAATATTCGCGCTTTTACTGAGAATTTCATCAAAACAAATTATGGGCGCCGTAATCTTTATGGGTGTTAGCTACTTCCCGCAATCTATATTGAAAACTGTTTTAGAGTAGCAGTTTCCAAAACTGTTGCGTTTTCCCTCTCCGTCATTAAAGGTTTCCCTGTAACACCATGATAATATTCAGTATCCTATGAAGATAAGGGAGATCAGAGTGATTGAGGAAGAAAACTAGTTTCATTGTATATTGTATTGTGTTCACAATTCCCCTTGTCGGAGACGAGAACATCCATTTTATACCGAGTTTCTTGCAACAATAATTGCATTTTTGTTCAACATTTTCGCAACATATACAAAAAGCGCTTCGATTCAATTCGAATGCACCATTCACTTATTGTATTCTCAGTTTCAAAGCTGATTTTGAAAGAAGGGGGAGGGAAGAAAAGAATACAGTTTCTTTTCTATCCCCCCCACACCAAATTTTCCATCTCACGTCACTAATCGCGTTACCAGACAATTCTCAAGAGATAACCGAATGCAGCTTCTTTCTTGCTCTTCAAATCAGTTTCTAAAAAGACCTCTTCAGCATTATCCAGGTATTTCTCCTCTCAACTGTGTGACAGAGTTAGCGAATTCCCTTTACAGCCACCAACTATCTTTTCGGCGTGAGGAGAGCAAGCAATGGGTCACAAAGTTGTGCCCTTCCCCTTTTTTTCTCCGCAGTTTATTTGTAAAAATTGTCTTCGTCGGTAGTACGTGGTTTAGATAATAAAGGGATCACCAATGAGTAAGAGTTGTCAAATTTCAAAAATAATTTAACATGTGTATCGTAGGACCGTATTACGGTTCAATGTTCCAACCGTGCACCGTACAGACGAGGCCGAAAATCGCAAATGTACACTTTAAACCGACCGGTTGCAACACTGGCTCATCATTTACAAATACACGAGCATAGATTAATTTTATCAACTACAAATATTAATGAAGAAATTGTATGATGCTAGTAATTTTCGACTTCTAACAAATAACTGTGGTTATTATAAATGATGGGACTTGTTTTTTTTTAAATGTCGTTTGTGTGTGTGTGTGTGTGTGTGTGTGTGTGTGAATTCGTATTACTTTAAAACTTAGTATATAACATTACTTTAGTTTGAATTACAGAGCCGGTATTGTGGTTTCGCAATTATTTCCCCCAAAAGGGTTACAATGGGGTCTGAAACCGAAAACATAAGCATAAATCTGCCCACCATGTTTGTGATTTACATTTAAACTCTAACTCAAACACGGACATCCATCGCTTGATGCAAAAAAGCTATTTCTGCATTTCTGAATAATTCTGAAAATTCAGGAGTCTAGTACTGACGAGGTGCTTCTCAACGAGAATTTTCGTTCTTCCTCATGCGCGTTACTTTTTATCTCAAATCGGGAAACTGACTATACTAATAGATTATTCTTTTGTAGGATTGCATAGAGTGGATTGGGGGAGGAGGCACTTTCTTTTATAGTTACACACACTACCAAGAGAGAACGCCACGTGCTTGTCTACGCGACCACTAAAGGAGTCGCATGCCTGGCGAGTGGAAGTTCTGGCCATTTGCTGCGTAGTGATTGTTGCATGAGCAAGAAAGCAAGGAAAGTCGCCATTTTTGAGCTGGCAACAAATGCAAAGGTATGTTAAAAGTATTACACATCCTTGAATGTTATTTGATAGTCAAAATCATTTTATGCAATATGTAGCAATACATAGTGCTTCAAAGCTTGTATTGTAGGCATTCACCAACTCTTATGTCTCCATCTTGGTTTGGCTATAACATTAGGCATCTAACCCGATATTTGAGGAAATACCAGTATATTTTCATCTTGCCCCGACACTTGGAGAAGATGCCAGTATATTTTCGGGGTAAGATGCCAACTTTATACGATTTTTTTTTTTTTTATGTTTTTATTTTATTGCAGGAAATGCCCAGGTATTACGCAAGGGCCTCCAATAGAGGCCAATGAAGTGAAGAAAGCCTTCAGATAGCCATGGAGCATGTCAAAACGGGTGGCATGAATTGTTTCCAAGCGTCTCAAAGCTATGGAATTCCATATCGCACACTAAAACGTCATCTAGAAAATAAAGACAGAAAAATTGGATTGGGACCTCAGAGTATTTTATCACATAATTACTATACAAAAACCTATAGAAATACAACTCGTGCTAATACTGCAAAGTGAAACAATAGTTACTAAAGATGCAGATTACTAACTTAATCAGTTTAATTATTATAAACAATTTTGTTTTAGGTACTTTGGAACCTGAGAACGAAGCAAAATTTGCTAAATACTTTAAAGATCTTCAGGGTTTGGGATTTCCAGCTACAGAGGAATCCTTACGAAGAATCGTATTTGTTTTGAGCGAAATAACATACCGTATCGATTCAATAAACATGCTGGTATGGCTGACTGGGATTGGCTGCAATCGTTTATCGAACGTTTCCCACCTTGGTGCAGAAGAAACCTCAAGGACTTTACATTGACCGAGTAACAGCTCTTAATAGGATTGACATTGAAAACTATTTTCAATTGTTTTGTCGTGTTCTAACAGAAAATAACCTAATAGATAAACCTGGGCACATCTTTAACATGAGTGGCTTCCAAATGAAACCAAAAGTGAACACTGTCGTCACTGAAAAAGGCTCATCTACTCTGTACAAATGACAAGCGGGTAAAAAGATGAGGCGACTACAGTAATGAAGGATTCTTCATACCGCCGACGTGCATCTTTAAGGGGAACAAGAAACCTGACCGGGAAAATGGACTTCCCAATGGATCCAGAGTTTACATGAACGAAATGTCAGGATATGTAAATTCTGACATTTTCATGTGCTGGCTCAGGGAGCAATTCACCAAGCAAACCGCTAGGGAAAGTGGTCCTAATTTTGGATGGACCACACATCGCACAGTACATATCCAGATATACTGGAACTAATGTTTACAGCCTCATTCCACCCCATTATCTTCAACCACTTGATCGATGCTTTTTCAGATCTTTGAAATATTTTTTATAAGACGAAACAGTTTAATATCTTCAATAAATAAAACACAATATAAAATTTTCTATCATCTATATATGCATGGTAGGTAAAGGAAATATTGTATTCCATACACAAGTTCGATTTAGATATTTGTCAGTAGCGTAGCTAGAAAAAATATTAAGGCGACTTATGTACAAAATTTAAAAACAGTTGGTATAAAATCAAATGACAAACCTGAATTACTCCGGAGTTGAAAAGTTACAAAAACGTTATATTCAGATTAAGCGCAAAAATTAGGATAGCAATTATATTTTATTACCGCTTACATTTTTTACTGGGGTTAAACCCCTCCCCTCATGGCTAAGCTAAGATTTTAGTGGAAAGCCGTTTTGAAGTCCACTTATGAAATAAAAAAGAATTGTTAGTAAACTGTCTTTGTTCGCTTATACGTATGTGCAGGTAGCCCAACTGCCCCGTATTTGACGAGTGCAGACATCCTTTGGTGCGTTAAAAACCGGCAAAACTTATTGGGACTGTTTCAAGTTTAAACTTGCTAGTGGAGTACTGGCGAGAGTTGCCTTCGCTTTACACGTCTTGCTATCAGAATTTGATGTGAGCGGTTTGCGCACATTGTGGGAGGGGGGGCGAAGGTCTCTATTGGCAACTTTTAACTTAAATAGCCTCTTTGAGTTCTGCAACTTAACGCACGAAGGGTTATCTGCACACGCCAAATATGGGGCAGTTTGGCCACCTGGTACGTACAAGCATGTATGCGTGTCTTTTGATTATAAATCGAAAAGTTAATTTGATATATACTAAATATCATGCATGTGCCAACACAATGGGGTATTCAAAAGAAGAGTTTCAAGAAATATCCTTCACCCATAACTCCCCCTCCTCTGGGAGAAAATTTATTTTTTTATTTATCAAAATATGAAGATTCTTACTGAAATAAATTAATACAAAGTCCCTTCTTTCTTATATATAGCCGTTATGAGGACTTGCATAAACACATTTTAAGTAACACACAATAATGCACTTTATGCTAGTCTCCAAAAAATGAATACTCAAGAGAGGGCTCATATTAATTTTGGGTATTCTCCTGTTCAAGAAAGCCTTTCCCACCCCCAATTCCAAATCGGTTGACATGGAAATACATACCAGTACAAATTACTTTCCATATAAGCATACATTTTGCAATGCTTTACACAGGTGCCAACTTTCCCGAAGTATTATAAACGGGATCGGGGGTGCACGTTTAACACTACTGTTAAAAGGTAACTCTTGCGAGGTGCTAGAGAGCAGCGAGTTAAGCATACTGTCAACCATACGAACGGTGGTATGCGCGCGCGTATGCGTATGAAGTTATATTCAATAATTAAAAGTCCGTTAAATACCAAACCACAGTAGTTTTTACTTCTCTACCACGTATATGCACACTGTGAGGGGGGGGGGGGAGAAGCTCATGTAAGGAACGCAAATTCGTTAAGTTCTTCACGGCACAGCGCCTTGTATACACCATCCGCGATACAGTTGTGTAACGGCAGCAACAAGTTGTCAAGTTCCAAATGTTAATATTATTAACCCATGTGCTTATTAATCATAATCAAATGCATAACTAAAGAGTCTTCAACAACTATCAATATTACCGAGACAAAACATGACACAGTTTGCATTGTACGGCATTACTAAACCTGCAACCTTTCAAGTGTATTCACTGTAGCGCTGTAACAAACGTAGATTGCCCCTCTGGTGAGGGTCGCAGGTTCGCATGTAGCAAACTTCTTTTTTTTTCCTTCTCTTAAAGATGTCGAATCAACACAGCGCTTATTTATTATAGACTTACTCATTTCATACATGATACTCGATACAGTTAATAATATAGTTATGATGCTTCTTTAAGTGTTTATTCTATGAACAGCAATAAGCTGCACACGAAAGCATGTGGTGCGTAGAATGGTGCTAAAACGCGTCGGCACGAATAGCGCGCTCTCTCTCTCTCTCTCTCTCTCTTTCTCTCTCAGATTAAAAAAAGGAAGTTTTACAGTATGAGAAAATACTAAAGAAAACCAATATTTTGAAACAATTTTAGGAATCCAATTTTGAGAAAATTTGAGATTTTTGTGAGGCAGGAACTTTGTTTTTGGTTTTTTTCCCCTGCAACACACCCTTCACAAACCGATTCAACGAGAAAATGCCTACCGCAATTGGAATAACGTTATTCTCAGACGAGGTGACATTTTCTTCTACATGTAAGGGAATGGTGATTGTCTATCAATCATAGGGTCCCGGTGCGATGCAAAATTCACAATTTCATCATGGTCGTCTATCTGTATTGTGTTGGGGCTGGATATCAAGGGGCGGTTTAGGTGTGCTGTGGCAATTTGACGATACACTAAACGGTATGCAGTACACGATAACACTCGATATATTTTGATTTCCTCTGTAAGGCTGTTGGAATTGTTGAATGTGTACAGGATAATCTTCCAGTCCACACATCTCGACAGGTTTCAAATTGTTTTAGAGGCTACGAGAGGGGTAGACTAGGCCACTGTTTGCAACGGATTTGAACCCTATTGAGAATGTGTGGACTGAAGTAAAAAGGGAGGTGCGCTCCAATTTACCTGTAGCTGGGCGAATGACAAAAGATGGCTTCTGAGTACAAATTCAAGAAACCTGGGATCTTGTAGCTTCTTGTCCACGTTACTGCAGGCATTTAATTTTGTCTATGCCCCGAAAATTGGTGGCAGTTATACGCGGTGAGCGTTTATACACTCGATATTATATTTATTTTTGTGTTATAGTTTTAGAAGATATGGTTATGTATAAATATTATTTAATACGTATTATTATATATTATTTTACACGAGAGTTAGTAGAATTATGTTTTTGTGTGCATAGATAGGCCCATAACTTCAAATACCAGCGCAATATTAACGCAATATTATGTTCTACTTATCCAGTCATAAAATTAACGTAAAAATTACAAGCAGCGTGAGATTTGAACTTGTATAGGAACTTATGGGTGGAAGCAAGGCCTTCTTAAACTCTCGGTCACCGTAACGTTGCTCTGTGATCTGTTTTCAGTATTCAAAATAACAATTGCGCTGTCATTCACATACCACTGTACTGCTCTTCCGCATGCATTGTGAACACAGCTTTTAAGATGATACACGATTCGATCGAAACATGGAGCCTAAAGATGATTCATTCTCGAGTTCATGGCTGTACATAGTAGGTAGAGAAGATATTGTATTCCACCCAAAATTAGAATTCGAAATTTCACCAGAAACAATGTTTTGAGATTCCCTGAAACAAAAAAAAAACATTTTTAGAAAAAGGTTCGTGCGTGTGTTTATATATACGTGCGCCTGTCCGTGTATATATGCGAGTCTGCGTGTCTTATCTGTGAACAGCATAATTCAAAATCGAAAAGTCTCTTAAATACCAAACTTGGTATTTAAGTTCAGCATCATTCAAGGATGCGACAAGATATTTTCAAGAAAACATCGACCCATACCAAAGTAGGTATCATTACATAGAATCTTTTTCGCAAAGTTCGATTTTCTCAAACAAAGGCTCAACTATTTTCATTAAAATACCATGTTTTTAGGATATTTTCATCACAAATAAAACGTTTATCTTGAATTTTCTGGGAATATCCTTTCAAGCACTCTTTATTCAGGGCAACTTTTGAACTGTAAAACGTTAAGATAGGCAAAATGTTACTACATAAAAAATGTAGATCTCGTTAAAACACAGAGTTTATGTCCTATGGATTTTTATTTGTAGAGTTATCCACCTTCTAGAACTCCTTATTGGTTTACATTTTCTAATATTTATACTTTTTTCAAGTTTTCTTCCTTTCTGTTAAGGTGAGCTTAAGCTGCAGATGAGCAAAGTCTTGTGTTTACAAGCATTCTATTACGAGTACGTACAGCAGAACGCGCCAATGTTTCACACGGAGTGGAATGTGTAACTGCGCTTTCCCCTCTACTCCAACTTAGACTGCCTGCTATGCATTGTCAGTTGGTGAGGCATGTGTGTCTTACTTCCTCAAAAGATGGCTTTGTATGATTATTTTTAAAATACTATTAGGGCATATACATGTCCAAACCAACATAATTTTAATGTTGTATATTATCACAGGCCATTCTTTACTAAATTATCGCAAACCCTGCAGGCAATTCCAAAACACGTATTATGTGAATTGCTAAATGCCACCATAACAGTTTCTTGGTTCTCACCAATTACCTCAAAATGTTCCCTTACTCTGCGAGACACTAGCTAATTGCTGTTCTTTTGTTTCAACGACACTGGAGTTCCGCGCAAGGCAGCTAGATGGCAGATGCTCTGTCGCGCAGTGTCAATGGAAATCGAAGTAGCTCGAGTCGGAGAAAACCTGTCTAGACGCCGCTATGTCTGCCGCAAATTCCATTTCTGACCTGAGATCAAAGCCGGATTACATACATGGATAGCTTACAGTTTTGACTATTAGCTACACTATCCCAGCGATAAAAGGTTAAAATACAGGATATTTCAAAAGGCACTTCAAACTTTAAGGCCTTCCAATAGGTAATATTCTGCAATTAATTTTTTTTTTCTCTATTATTTCCCTATAAGTAGTGGAAGTATTTCATTTAACTCAAAAATTCCATACCGAGATTGATGAAATTACGTGTTCTGAGGTCCCAAAAACACCCGCATAAGAGAGAGAGAGAGAGAGAGAGAGAGAGAGAGAGAGAGAGAGAGAGAGAGAGAGAGAGAGAGAGAGAGAGAGAGAGACCCAATAAACATCAAACATGACTTCTGCATTTTCCAAGGGTGCCAGAAAAAGATTTTCAAGAAAATACCCAAACTACTTTATGTTGAAAATGTTTCAGTTATTTTCTGAAAATCGTCTACAAAGTATTTCAATTAAAATAAAGTTTAAGAGTCATCTCCTGATTCCATGTGCCGAGCGAAGCGCTTCGTGTACCTTCGTAAGAGCTGTGTTCACAACGCACATTCATGAACTGTTTTGAATGGTCTGTGCATGTGACCGCATTGGTCAACTTTAAAAGGTACTGAAGGCAGAGTAACGTTAATATAAATTCAGCATTTGAAGTTCTGGACATACCATTGCGCACGAAAATATAATTAAATTAAAATACTCGTTTTAAATTACTAAATAAATAAATATTATAATTTCTAAAACTAAAAAACACAAAAATAAACATAATACCGGGTATATGAACGCTCAACACGAACAATTGCCCTGAATCTTCGGGTCATAGAATTAAATCCCTACAGAAACGTGGACGAGATTCCTCAACTTCCTAGGCTTCTTGAAATTATCTTAACGTCTTAACCTGGTTGGTCATATCGGACGAATGAAATCGGCGAAATTACACTCAAATGATCCATGGAGCTTAAGTTATTCGGCATTCGCCTTCTCAAGATAAGGGAAAACCTGGAAGGAAGGAATACAGAAAGAAAAATACTCCGCTGGCATTCTGAACTCAAGATCGCGGGGTCAAACCTGGCCCAGACCGATGGTGTAAGTGTGTTCTGTTCTGAGCGAAGCTGGCGAAACATAACTAGGCTACATAGCACCCTAAAACAGCGAAGTGAAAGTGGTATGGTACGGGGGGTGAGACCTTAAAGGCTAATTGCACACCACATACCGATCATAGAGTATCCTATCTAATAGATCCGCGTCGCCAAATGATGCAAATTAAATGTAATTACAATGCTTCCTCTAGCCATTATAGTTTAAAAAAGGTAAAATAAGTAAAAGTCAAAACCGCAGCAATTAAAGCTTAAGTCAATCCTCCTCGTTTGTATACCTTGACCTTGGTAATGTGATCAGCAAGTACATTTCATCCATTTTATCTTCACAATCTACAGACTTAAATCTACCCGTGTTTCATTTGTTACTGTAAAAAATGAGCTTTGATGGCCTACTCAACAATCCAAACGTGACCAAATATTTCCTCCAGCAAGAAACTAGGAGCATTTAATGAACCTGATTATCCACTTTCTATGAATAGCGTCGTAGAAAAATTGCTGCACTCTGAATAAAAACAATTCCAACGTTATAATTAACGTTTCCAGAACATTACACACCAAAGGCGAACAAGTGGATGTATTATTTCTCTTCTACATCAAATATAGGGGCAGACGGGGTGATCAAGTCAACAAGTTGCATCACACATCAACGTGTTTCATGTTTTTCTTTCTTTCATTCATTGCGTAAGTTCCTCTGAGGCTTTGCTAAAATCACTAGTGACGATTACTTCGACAGCATTGGCGAAAAACCTGTAATTCGAAACAAGATGATACGAACCGTTTTATCCGGGCGTCGACATATTTTCTCCACTTGTGCTGTATAGTTAATTCAATAATTTCCCGAAAATGGATGGGTCGAGTTGACCCTTCATAATGGCCTCGCATTGACCTTTCTCGAATAAATGAATCATCTTTATTGTATAATCTCAGTCGAATCAGCTACAGCGAAAATAGATGGTAGTTCTGGAATATTTTACTGCGTTAGACAGCAATGTTCAGGAAGTATGAGCTTGTGTACAGAACGGTGTTTTTTTTTTTTTTTTTTAATAGGGAAACATATTCGAAAATATGCTATACATCATGAGCAACCTTAGAGTATTTTTCAGCTTATTACTTTCTCTAGCACGTATGTGCAATATGCATAGTAGATTGGGAAGGTATTGTATTCCACACTGGAAACATGTTTTGAAACCCCCTGAATTAAAAAAAACTTTTAGGAGAGGGGGAGGGAGGGAGAGAGAAGAGAGGGAGAGAGAAGAGAGAGAGAACGTATATGTGTGTTTGAACAGCTTAACTCAAAAAGTAAAGACGTAAAGTTGGTTAAACACTAAACGTGTTATTAAGTACAGTGTTCCAAGGATGTGATGAAGATTTAAGATAATTTCTTCACACCCTTACAATAGAAAATGATTCGTTATTTCTGATTTTCTAAAAATAACTAACGATTTTGATTAAATAATATGTTCATTTATTTGATAAAATTTTGTGTGATCCATTCACATGACTTTCTCTATATCTTTGTAATAATTATTGTTAATAAGCTTATTCATCTATCTGCTCCATGCTAATCGAGATAAACAGCAGAAACGCTCTAATTACCTGCTTCCTTAAAAGTAGCAGGAAAATAAGGGAATACACGAATAAACCAAGTCAAATGTTTTAAAATGTGGTTGCTGAAATGAATTTCTTTGCGTGGTCGGGAGTTGACAAGTTCCTATATGAGAAAAGTATGAGTATTTTAAAACTGAGACTAATAACAAGGAATATCTCGAAAACGACAAACTCCACAAAAAACGTACATGGCAAATTTTGTGTTTTAAGGAGATCTACCTTCTTCTTCTTTAGTAAGTTTTCTCTATCTCTTACGTTTCACCAGTTGTGCAAAATTCAGAAAAATGTATCCAGAATAAAGAGGTCTTCAAGGTTATTCTCAGAAAATTAAAGATTTACATTTTATTTGCCATGTAAATATCTTAAATATAAGAGATTTTATTCAAAATCGTTAGCCTTTTTTGAAAAAACGAAAAATTTCGAAAATTTGTCCCTGTAAAGAGTAGTTGGGGTGTTTTTTTTTTCTTGAAAATCTTCGTGTCGTATCCTTGGAAGATGCTGAAACTTAAATATCAAGTTTGGTATTGGTTGATTTTTGTTTTCGAGCTATGCTGCCCCCAGACAGACAGTCACAGAGAGAGAGAGAGAGAGAGAGAGAGAGAGAGAGAGAGAGAGAGGCGCACACACACATGGACATTTTTTTCTATAAATGTTTTTTTTTGGGTGGGGAGGGGGATTCAAAGGGTCCGGTGAAATCTCGGTATCGAATTTTTGGGTGCAATACACTTCTCTATACACTACGTACATAGTACGTGTAGAGAAAGTAAAATTGCACATCTTGAATTTTTTTGGAATAACTTATGAAGTGCTTTCAATTGTGAATGCCTTTTGTCAACTGAAAAACCGTAGAGATAGACAAAATCGTAATACACAAATTTACGTTAAAAGGGTTGTGGTTTTGATAATTTTTTTGTTATTGAATTCAATTTTACTTTTTTTTTTCTTTCTTTTTTTACTAGTAAAGTGGTTTTCGTCTTTTCTCGTGGTCATGCAAAGAACATGGAATTTAGAGACACGTTTTTTAAAAATCGTATCGCTTCAACTTACTGTTTCCTCCTTATACAAACAAGTAATTTGAAACAAATATTGAAAGCATATCTCGATTAGCAATAAGCAAGTAGAGTAAGTTTTGCAAGGATAGTTTGTAGACGAGCGAGGAGTGATAGTCCATATGTATGCTACAATCAGATTTTTATACTTTCTACTTGTATGTGTTCCTTCACCGCCACTCCCCCCCCCCCTTCCCCACCTCCTTGGGATGCGCTCCACTCTGAAAATTAGTCTTAATCAAATATTACTGTTATTGCATTTCTAAAAATGAAATTCTCAAACTCACTGAGCGGAATGCAAACTCATTTTCCAGACGGAAAACGTGAGTGGCTGCTCGAATGCAACAAAAACGTAATATGCCTCAAAACGCTACTACAGAGTAGTTTCATTATAAAAATCAATCACAACGAAACGGAGAACAGATTCCCATCCTCGCCCCTTCTGTGTGAAATATGCTCCAGAAGCTCTCTTTCCATAAGGCGAATAGAAAAAATTTCTCTGCTCGTGGGAAAGTGCCGAGATAATTCGTTCACTTCATTACCGTGAGCCCGCAATTTATCTTGAGGACTGATGCAAGTGATACGGAAACGCGATAGTCACGTCACATCAGATACCGGACATTTCCTCTGCGTCAGCCAATGGTCCCGATTTATCTTATCGGATTTTCCTAACACCTACATTGCTATGAAATGATGTAGAACGCCCCCTGGGTTCCGACAAAAATAAAAAAGATTAAAGGGACACAAACCTATCACATTCACTGTACAAATCATTGCTAAACATTTCAGAAGCATTGAAATGCTATATTTATACATATTAGCAGATAAAATAGCTAATCTATGCTGTCAATAGTCCTCATCATGGTCACAACATAATTTGAGAGTTTGAGGCAAGTTCCCCTGATATCTTATTCAGCAGCATTTATATACTAAGGAAAACTTCCGTTTACATCACCATCAGTAAGATAACGTTTTTTTTTTCTCGGGGTTTTCCCTTATCCTGAGAAGACGAATTGTCAAGTAGCTTTATGCTTCATGGACCCCGAGATCATTTCAGCATCATTTCACCAATTTCATTCATCGTCCGATATGACCAACCAGGTTAAAGGACGTTAAGATATATATTAAGATATACAAAAAAGCGAAAATGGGAAGATTAACTAGGTCGCCTCATTAGTCTTGAGCGGACAGTGTGTGTATCGACCCCGCTGTCTCTGACGTCGTCATTCCTTCAAACGATACACCGTCTGATCTCTCAATAGATAACATTGCGTTCGATAATAATTTGCCATATTGAAAATAATTCAATACGGCAAATATTTTCCGCCATTACATATCGTGTATCGCCTGTCACGTTTATCATTTAATGTCAACCTAAATCACACACTAATTACTATTCTGATGAGCCAAGAACGGCTTTGGAAAATATACTGATGTTTAGGTAAACATGAGATATTCGATTTTTAATGTCAAATATTCTGGCGGCGCCGTAGCAGAGTGGTTAGACCTTTCGCCTCCCACCAAGCATGTACGATTTGTGGTGGACGAAGGGGCATTTGGGTGGGTGAGTTTTCTCCGGGTCTTCCGATTTCCCCCGTCATTCACTCCAATTGATCCATCAATACCTTCCCTATCATCTATTTCGCTTTCATTTTATATCTACTTCCTTACGTTCATATCCGTCATGCGGCTTAGTCCCCACTCCTGGATACTCTGATCCACATCCCCTCTGCTCAACAAGGAGCATTGGCTTATAGATAAGTTAGAAGGGGGGATGATTTAAGTCCTCCATATGAGAAGGATAAGGTGATGGAGGAGAAAAAATATTCTATAGACGCTTTGAACAATTTTGGTCATACATTTTTCATGAACAACCAAGTTTAAAAGTCCAGTGTTGTGTTTAAATCGCCCATGAGCTCCTTTCAACAATACTCTTTCGGTAGGTGTGCATTTTTTGTTTAGTATTTCTGTGCATGAAATTTATTCCTTACATTTCAATTTTGCTCTGATTTGAATACAAATTTACGTACACAATCTCAAATGTACTGAGAAACTATATGAACAACTATGAACTTTAGGAACCATTTCTTTATTTTCAATACAGTGTCCCAATTTTCAAATAAACAGTTTTAAATTAAAAAGCTAAAGAAATCAGCTTTCAGGTTCACTAACTCAGGAGGGATACTGAGTTTCGCGATCAAATAAAGAATTTTAAACTGGTATTACATATTGAAATACGTATTTCTTATCCATTTAAATAATGGCAATAAGATGTGCTTTTTAAGTGTTTAACACCGGAGTGTTACATTATAACACTGAACGTTAAAATGTAGGGCTTCTGTTTCAGCAACCCGTACTAGAATATCAGACTTTTATTATTAGCTACCTAAAAATATAATCATATTTTTACACTTGAAAATGGTGCTGCTGCTGCTGCACTAGTTTAATTACGCTTAAATATATTGAAATGCAGGGTTACGAATGCAAAATGCGTATATTAAAAAGCAAAACGCTTTAATGAATATAATGATCATAAATTTTTCCTTTTTGAGTGGGCAGTAAGTAAGAGGATTCCCCACGAAATTCGATGTCGATATTTCACCGAAAATATGTGCTTTGAGACGATTATTATTATTATTATTATTATTATTATTATTATTATTACTATTATTATTATTTTTCCTATAAGAAGGCGAGTGTAAAAACCGTAACTCAAAAAACCAAATAGGGGTCAAACTTGGTCGCAAAGAGGCGATACGAAGATTCTTTCTAGAAAATCCTCTAACCCAAATAACTCTTTACATAAAACATATAATTCTAAGATTCTGATTATAATAGCATATCTTCAAGATACCTACATGACAAAATGCATCTCTTGCATTTTCTGAGAACCGCATGCTAAGTCCTTATTTGGAAAGAATTTTGACAAAAGAAAAAAAAAAGTTAATTGACGTTTAATTGATAAACTTTAAGAGGTAGAAAAAAAAAAAAACACTACACAAAAATGTAGAACTCTTCAAAACACTCAATTTATTTCAAATAAGTGCTTGTGGCACCAGCCATTTCTGCGATATCGGTTTAAATTTTTCAATAGACGTCATTTTTAAAGTTCTATCACAGTCTCTGTACTGTGGTGGTAGCGGGTCTGCCCCACATTCAAGAGGTTCAGAGTATGATATCCGTTACGGCGAGTTATCCATATAAGGTTTTTCCGGGATTTTCCTTAGTCTGAGAAGACTGATGTCGAGTAACTAAGCTCTATGAACCCCGGGATCATTTGAGCTGATTTCATCCATCTCCGACGTGAACTACAATGTTAACGGAAAGTTAGGTAACAAAAAGTGGTGTCATTATTCAGTTGTTCTTCATGATACCATAGGAAGAGTTTGGCATCTCAAGACCAAGCTACAGGCCCCCCCCCCTTTTTTTTTTTTAAATATCTATCGATTTGGTTTCGCTATCCCTCTTGCATCTACAAGGAAATGTTAAATGGACATAGTATTGCAAATGTTTATCTTGATTCACATGAAGTAGATAGAAAATAAGGTCTCGTAAGAGGAGTTTGCATAAGCTATATAAAAATAAATAATAGTTGGTAGAATAGTTATGTTTTTTATCTCGCTTCTGCACTTCAAATGATTCCTGATTACAGTTATCTTATATGTATTTGCCGCTATAAAAATAATCCGTAGAACCATTTAGGGCATTTTTAGCTTAAAACATACAGAAGCATAAAGAAGCTGATACAGCAGTGGCCTGTTCAAAATCAGACTGATGAGTTCCGTATTATTTGCACGAGTTTACACACAACAAAAGAATGGGGCATCCAGTCGTCATTTCCTGACATACAGCTTAAAGTCAAGTGAATAACAGCGAACATCACAGAATAAAATATGCTATTTCAAGTGAATTTTATAGTTTCATCTGCGTTAATTTCTTTCCATAATCAGTCGGGAGCCTTTTCTGGTGTTCAGTTACAGAAAATTCAAGATTTACATTTTATTCCACGTGCCAATATCATAAATCAAAACATTATAAAAAAATAAAAAATTGCATGCACGTACCTACGTGCCTGGTGTGTGGGAGGGATGTTCTCAATCACCACTAAATTTATTGTCTTTCACCATTGAAAAGGGCAAGATTTCTTCTGGATATAGAGCAATAAAAACCATCTAATTTCACTTTATAAATTACTTAAGGATTTAAAAAAAAAATAATCAAGGTCATTGTACTTTAATATGAGCACATGGAGTTGTAATAAATGTGTAAATTATCCGGATTTATCAATTAAAAAAAACCGAATCTGCTTATAACCCTACGATACGCATGCAAGAAAATAAGTTTTGAATTATTCCCTTTGTACTTATGGTGTGATTAACTTTGTTAGCAGCTGGTTAAATAAAAGATTACGAACATTACAAATCAGTGATACTTTTAAATACTTTTTATGTTATCCAAGTGAAGCACGGGTTTAAAATTACAAGTACTGCAATTATCGAACAAGTTGCTCCACCATATCGATGAATAATGTCCCATGAATTAAAGCCTATGCAGAATTTCCAAATCTTGGAAGATTGTGAAGAGAAGCTTAAAGAAGTCAGATGTTAAGCCCATGTTTCACATTCTTTGCATGAATATCAGGAGATGTTTCACTTTTATTAGGAATAGCCGGGCCTGTATACAACTACAAATATAATGGGGGTAATACACGCCATAAAAGCCTACAGTTATTTTTTTCAAAAGCACTTAAAACATGCTATGGTGAAGCTTATGACATGATAGCTAGTATTCACTCCAGAACAGAATATTCAGTATAAGGTATGGAAATCGATATGTCAACTACACTAGCTAATTGACATACACAATAGTATCATGAAGTGCGCTTTTACTCATACTTGTAAAAAATAAAATAAACATAAATAAATAAATAAATAAATAAATAAAAAGCCCGCCTCTGTAGTGTGTCTGGCTCACATTCAAGAATCTAGTTTGTGGTACTACTAGGATAAGGTTTCTTCAGTAATGGTTGTATTGGTTCTTCAGTAGAAGGGAAATAAGGTAATACACTAGGTGTGTATATATACTCGTATAATATGACAAATTGTGTATTTCAATGAGATTTACCTATATTTTTTGTCTAGTAAGTTTTTGTCTATCCCTTACGGTTTAATAGTTATGCAAAATTCATCCAGAATGAAAAGGTCTTTAGAGCCTATTCGCAGAAAATTCAAGATATACATTTAATTTGGCATGTAAATATCTTTAATATATTATATGTATTTTAAACATCGATTGAGCCGTTTTGGAGAAAATAAAAGTTTTAAAAAAGTGTTCCATGTGAAGGGTAGTTTGGGGTGGGGAGATTTTCTAGAAAACCCCTATGTCGCATCTCTGGAAGATGCTAAACTTAAATACCAAATTTAGTACTTAACAGTTTCTTCGTTTTTGATTTATATTATCCGCGCGTGCACACACACATACACGCGCGCACACCTCTTTTTGTAAATGTTGTTTTGTTCAGAGGATCTCAAAACAGATTTCCAGTGAAATCTCGATATTGAATTTATGAGTGGAATACAGTACCTTCGTCACCTATTCTATGCATAGTAGCTACGCGTAGAACAATTAAAAAGAAGAAAAATGTCAAAGATGCAAATACTTTATTTTGTCGCATTACTCTCAAAGACTTGACAAACCTGCACGAAAAATAAACACTATGAAATGAATCTGGTATGAAAGTTTTAAACAGAATATGTTGAAAACACAAATGAAAATAACATTTTAAAAATCAAAATATAGAGACTCAGGTTCAACTGACCTAACATACAAATAGGCAGTTATAGTTAAAAATCTATTGTTGTGTGTTCTATAATAGGTTTCATAGCAAAGTAGGTATTTTAAAGTTGCTCATGATTTTTGAAGTATTAAACAATACTTTTAGGAGAAGAATCACTCTGATATATAATAACGCAGAAATATAAACTGATAATTCTCGGTGTAATTTAGCATATTTTATAAAAGTGTGTGTTTAATGACAAATTTAATGTGATAACAGAATACACGAACTATCCTTGAGCAGATTGTATTTTGCAAATCCATTGTCGGATGAAGACTAAATGGTGTGGATACGACAGGCGCTGAAGTTAAATAATGACTAATGAGTGTGTAAGATGGGAAGAATAATGACGTAATGATGCACTAATGACGGTACGGTAATTAAGAACAGCGATGAAAGTACTGTTGAAGATGTAAGATTCCTATTGGCGTTGAGTGAGAAGTTCAATTCGTCGAGAAAGCCAAGTTCCCACTTAAATATCTTGATTATTAAAATTATTTATAATAAAACTTTCTTCAACATTTTCACTTGTGGGCAGTCGATAATTACGAAATATACAGAATACTAAATGTGTCTTCGAAGATAAGTCTAACAGAACAAGTCATAACCTGCATAAATAAGGTTAATTATAAATATACCATTACTATAGCTTGGAATTTTTCCAAAATACAATTGGGGGGGGGGGGGTAATTACTTCCATAGGCAGCGCTGCTATGTGCACGGGTTTAAACTCAGTTTAACTCATAATGACCTCGTCAAGTAACCCACACTTCCAAACTGCTCTTCAGTTTTTGACTTTATGGAATTATAAATCAATGCCGCACAATGGCTGTGCGCAATATAAAGATCACGAGTTTACATTACCTCACAGTAAATGGAACTATATGTATCCTGGCATTTTTTAAACCTGTAATATCGCACTGAGAAATTAGAAGTACAGAACCTGTAAGACAAACCAGATATTGCTCACAGTACATTTAAATTACAGCCACATGCACTTGATGTTGGAAGACAAAGGAAGTCGCCCTGTTGTCCAAGTTACAAGCAACCTTATCCATAGAGGAGGCCTTTGATCTGTTTCGAAGGACCCAATTTTATCCTCTGCCTCCATAACTAACAAGAATACCACGAATATCCCTACTCGAATTTCGTCGCTAGAATACCTCTTTTATCAAATGCCTTGTAGACACTGTATAACAGCTTTTGTAGCAGTGTCCTCAACATTAATTCACAAGATACCGACCGCATTCATACATAGAAATGTTAATGTGTTCAAAGTAACGGTCTTCAATTATTGCCAAGCACAGACGATATCATTGTGTTAAGATAAAAATCTGATGTGTTCCATTCACATGACTTTCTCTACATCTCAACAAATTATTCCATTTACTTCATCTAATCGAGAAAAAATTAGCAGAAATATTCTTATTACTTGCTTCCTTGTTAGTAGAAGCGAAATAAGGGTGTACCATAAGTTAAAGTGATAGTCAAAAGCTGGTTGCTATGTAACTGAAGTTCCTTTGTTTGTATGGACACGAGTTCATAAAGTCCTGTATGAGAAAAGTATAAGTTTTTCTTAGCTGAAACCAAAAATAAGGAATATCTCAAAAACAATCAACTCCACGAAAAAATGTATATAACATATTGTGTGTTTTAGGGTGCTCTACATTTGTTGTGTGGTAAGTTTTGGTCCATCTCTTACGGTTTAGCAGTTATGCAAAATTCATCTAGAATAAAGTAGTCTTCAGAGGCTATTCCCAGAAAATTCAAGATATACATTTTATTTGTCTGGTAAATATCTTTAATATACGATATTTTAATCAAAATCGTTAGAGCCATTTTTTAGAAAATCAAAATTTTCGAAAAAAGTTCCATGTAAAGGCTAGTTTGGGGTTGGGGGATTTTTCTAAAAATCTTCGTGTCACATCCCTGCAAGATACTGAACTTAAATACCAAGTTTGGTATTTTACAGACTTTTCGTTTTTGAGTTATCGTGTTCACGGACACACTGACACACGAACCTTTATCTGAAAATACTTTTTTTGGATACAGGGGACCCTAAAACATATATTTCCGGTGAAATCTCGGTATCGAATCTTTTGGTGGAGTGCAATGCCTTCTCTATACACTATGTACATAGTACGTATAGGGAAAGTAAAAAATCGTATATGTTCCATTCACATGACTTTCTCTACATTTCTGCAACAAATTGTAGTTAAAAAGCTTATGCTTCTATTTACTTCATGCTAATTAGCAGAAATAGTCTATTACTTGCTTCCTTGTAAGTAGAAGCGAAATGAGGGAGTTCCATAGGTTAAAACGATAGCCAAAACTTGGTTGCTATTAACTGAAGTTCCTTTGTTTGTATGGACAGGAGTTAAGAAATTCCTATATGAGAAAAGTATAAGTTTTTCAAAGCTAAAACAAAAAATCGGGAATTTCTTAAAATCGATCAACTCCACGAAAAAAAAATATATAGCGTAAGTTGTGTTTTTTAATGTGAGCTACATTTTCTGTGTGTTAAATTTTTGTCCATCTCTTACGGTTTAGCATTTATGCAGAAATCCGTAAAATTCTTCCAGAATAAAGTAGTCTTCAGGGGCTATTCCCAGAAAATTCAAGATATAAATTTTATTTGTCAGGTAAATATCTTTAATGTACGATATTTTAATCAAAATCGTTAAAGGACGTTAAGCGAACCAAAAAGGATCACCTAGAAACACAAGTTTTTGTGCTGCGATTTTAATAGATAGCCCAGTGGATCCTGCGTTAGTGAGTCAACCCTTGTCAGTTTGGGTAGCTGAATTGGTTAGGCGCTGGTTTTCTGATTCTAAGGCCGCGATCCTTTTTGGTTCGCTTAACGTCCTTACCCGAATTAATTATTTTGATACTTACATATAATTTGCTATTTGTCGGAGATTGCATCGCAGGTCACCCACAGCTGAACTGTTAATGCCGGGTTTACGATGAATTGAACGTAACGTGACTTGGCGCGACGTAGTGCGAAAGTGTAACATGTATTAAATGGACCTATTTAGGGTTGATTTAACGTGACTTAAGAGTTTGGCAATGCCAAACTTTTCCTTTCCGTTAGGTTAAATGATGTCTCATGGTAAAACTAAAACCAATCGGCGTAAAGTAGTAGCACAAAATAATAAAAACAACCAATCAAGAGTAATTGCTGTAACGTTGAGTTAAAGTGCATCCTAATAGATCTTTGCTTTAGCAGATTTAACTTCACGTTACATCCCTTCAAGTTCATCCATATCAAAGCTTAACGCTTTCCTGCGACTGCTATTGCTCATGCCTGCATTTGCGATGTAATTGATACAATATCGTTGTACGTTTAAGTTTCACGCCCTTATGTTATAATTTCCAATGTGAATGCCTGCTTACATGCATGTTTGTTACTACTCACACACACACACACATCTTTCTACTGTTTCGTTTCTTTCGCCCCTGTTCCTGAAAAATCCATTGCTTTTCGCAAATTTATTTTTTCCAAGTAGCCAACTAGTTTGGTACTTGGTGAAAATACGATAAATTGTGGTGTAAACGCAAAATTAGAAGGATCCCAGCAGAAAGCCAAATAAGAGGGCTTTTGGAGGCCGAGTGTTTGAAGAACCTCTTAATGGCAGGGAAGTGCACATTAGAGTGTCTTTATGCAAACCTCTCACACGGAGAAAAGACTCCGGAATCCAAAAGCAGTTTGTATAAATTAGCGAATTCAACACAGAATTGAGTTCCTAATTTAGCACTTAAAAGCGGAAATAGCATGATCTTTCTATTAAGCAGCGTTGCAAAATGGTGACATATTTCAAACCAATAACACAGCAGGTAACAAATGCGCCAGACCTGAAAAATTGCTAGACACTAATCTGCTAAGGTGACGTCAACAACTTGAGAGGTTCACGTAAAAGTGGGTCTGGAAATGAGATTAGGCTTAAGGTCCAACATGGCGCCTCCACATACCCCTTTTCCTCAGCTCTGCATAACTAGCAGGGATCGACAAATCAAACTACTGTTCCAAACTTAGACACATCATATTATTGCTCTTTCGTTTTTAATTAGCATTAAAAGTAGAATACAAGCCCAATACGAACGATGGGCTATTACACTGATTTGTAATATGTTGATGGAAGATCTTCAGTGATGCGGCGCTTAAGATACATTTCACCCTAAATGAATGAAATATTTCCAATCTGTAACATTACTAATGAAGTAAATGTTATTTTATTTTACATTTTACGGTAATGTTTTTAATTTAATTGCTAATGCTAAAGCAACTACAGTAAAATTAAAATTAATTTAGGATCCTGACAGTTTTCTTCAAAGGCTAAAGAAGAGGAGATAGCTATGGCAATGGCAGTGACCATGTTTCAAGGTTCCACTACACAGTTACAATTAAATACAAGATAAGTGGGAGGTTCGGTCTAATTGGTTAGAGTTATATGGTGGGACATTGAAGAGGTGCAGTTACCACTGTTGCTATACAAGGCACCGGTGTGTGTTCAAAGTAACACAAAGTCGTAAAGTAATTTAAATTACACTGTAAAACATTTGAACTTCTGTATGTTTTTAAGGACAAATCCTAACGATTCATAAAAATGAAAATAGAAGTGTCATGAGATATAAGGAGAGAAAATCCCAATGAAAACTGGCAACAGCTACATAATATTTATTTATGATGAACTAAATGTTAGTCTAGTTTTCTGAAAAAAAAATTATATCATTCAAGGAGGACATAGTGGAAGATAAAGATGACTTGTACATTACATGCAAATGGTTTAAACATTAAGTTCCTAACAATTAATGCAACATTAATAATAACATTAATAGATTCATATCTCAATGTGATATTCAAAGATGAAATACACAAAACACAAAGGTTAGGCTATTAACATGTGAAATGTTCTGAAAGTAGCTTCAAAAGTTAACCTATTACTTTAATCATTACACGTTCCACCCCAGATAATAAAGAAAATAAAACTGGCTGACTCTATGTTCAAGGTTTATTCATTAACTGTGTACTTACTCGACTTATCATTGGTTTTGCAATCTATTGAATATGTGAAATGCTGCATGTGGGAGTTGAAATGTGCACACACATAGCTTATTAAAAATTGGAGTGATTCATAAAGCGAGCCCTCCCCCCCGCTCTCTCTCTCTCTATTTTTCAGAAAATATGAACAGAAAAAAGTTGCAATTTAAAAATGCCTTTGGTTGTGCCATAACTCAAGTGTCTGACTGAAGTTTTGATCATAGTTGACCATCTTTGCCAGTTTGTAAATTCTCTCTATAAAGATTTAAAATGGCTTGTTACTTTAAAATCCTGTATATCTTCTGGTAATTCCTTTGCATTTGTTTTTACAGGTTAGTTCTACATTAACCATACTACAGCATTCTTTTCCAACTTCTGCTCAGATGCAGTTGATAAAGTACTCATTATAATATCCTTGTTCATTTGAATTTCAATAAAAAAAATATTTATGTAGTAGTTCATAGGCGATAATATCATGTAAGTGTTTTACAATATCTAATGCTTTTAAAGCGAAAACCACACTTTCTCAAAAAAGAAGTAATTGCACAGTGTACTTGCATAATGTTTAATGTTTCTCCACAACAAACAGATAGTTTCTTTGGGATAACATTGTTCTGTATTGCAGTTTATGCATTTTCCTTCAAGCAGCGAGTTATCAGTTAAGATGGCTAGTTCTTTCTCTCTTGCTCTTTCTACACAGTAAGCATCTGTTATCAGAAAAGTTATGTCTCCATGATAATAATGCACTTCTAATTTACCCAACTTACAAAGGTTTGATAAGTCAGTAAATTTTCATGAAAGAATGGAATATTTTTGCTGCAGTTTCATGGTTGGTAAGCTTGATTATGCAAAGGATAGTATAAACATTTAAACTATGTACAGCATAGTTTATTGCTGACAGTCATTTGAATTGGTCAATGTGCTGACAGCAATTGAAAATGAGGAAAATCAAGTTTTATGCTGTTATTAAACATTTTTATTTGAAGAGTTGGACTGTCAGACAAATTAAAGCAAATGGACTCGTTACCCTATAATTTGAAACCACTTTGGGATTTGGATTTAAATGTGGCCAGACAAGCACCAAAGGCAAAGTGCACTCTGGCCATCCAATTGAGATCACCACACAGGTAACCATTGACAAAATTCATGATATGATAATGCAAGACCACCAGTTAAAATTTGTTAAATTGCTAAGACTGTAGGCACCTCATCTCAGAGACAAAATACCCTGAGAATTGGCTATGAAGAAGCTGTGTGTAAGGTGGTGTTCTCACATTCAACCAAAAGTGCATCCGAAACATTTTAACACAGTGTCTAGTGACGTTTAATTGCAATTCAGAAGACTTTTTGTGCTGATTTGAGATTGGTGATGAAACCTGGATCCATCATTACACACCAGTCAAAATGGCAGTCAAAACAATGGCCAAAGGTGAAAGTGCCCTGAAGAAGGCAAAGACCATTTTATCAGCTGGTAAGGTCATGGCTACTGTTTTTGGGATTCCCAAAACATATTCCTATGTTCATTGAATCATTACTCCCTATAAACCAAATATGCATATATTCAGTTACGTCTACTATCAAGACTTTGGAATCATACAATGGTTATGGTCTTATTTATCCTAACAAAAATTTCAGCAGTCTGATTCCCGTTTTAAAATTTGTATGCTTTGACATGCACAGAGAGAAGATTTTTTTCATCCTCATTATGAGTGTTTCTGTTAGGAATCAATTGGAACTTTCACAGTGGTCAAGTACTGCAGTGAATTCCCTTCTCTTTGTTTACATCTAGTGCAATTCTTATTTTGGAGGAGTATGGTATGTACCTCTTAGAATTCTAAATTTATAATACGGTAATTAATGCAGAGATCCCTATGGAATTTTTTTTTTTTTGTAGCTTAATGTCCTTTAGCCTGATTGGTCATATCAGATGATGAATGAAATTGGGGCAATGATACTCAAATGATCTCAGGATCCATGGAGCTTTAAGTTACTCAACATTTTCTTGGGATAAGGGAATACCATGAAAAATATCTTATCCGGGTAACTCACCCTAGGCGAAATTCGAACTTTGACCTGTTGAATGTGAGGGAGACATGTTACCACCACACTACCCAGACAGGCAGAAAGAATTTGTTAGGATATCTATGGATATGTATTTTCAAAATACTGCTAGACTTATTGTGGTGACTGAAATTTCAATATTAATTTTTTCAAGATCTAACAAATATTCCATATATTACTGTTACCTTTTACAAATTAAATTTTAATTATTTTAAAACATTAAAACAGCTGTAATTTTTTAAAATTACATTTTGGAAGTATTTTTACTAGAGTATATAAATTGCTCATATTTTATGTCAGTAAATATTATAATGGAGAGCAGGAAAGCTCATTAATAAATAATAGTTAACCTACTACGATTGCATACCAATGTTAAAGGTGTGTAAAACTTATATTGATTCAGCTTCTTAGATTATTTTTATACATAAACTTGCAAACACTCTGTACCTGTAAATATATTTGTAAATAAATACTTGTTTAAAATTTACTGATGAAACCTATTGCTTATTGTAAGCTTATTGGTGAATAAAGATTAAAATTCATCACCACATTTAATTTCCTTTTTCACCAGCATATTAGTAATTGGAGTGATCTCTCATCCTGTATGTGCTATGATGCAGAGTTTGCTTGCTTCTCGACAGGCTTTGGCTTTTTAAGTCCTTTGGGGTGGGGGCTGTAAGTTCTAAAAAAAGGCTACAGTGACCCATGAAAAAAGATGAAATTCAAATTTTCTGTTATGTTTTCTAGTGCTTGCAAAACCATTCCCCAGCCTGTGCAATATGCACCATTCTAAATATGAGTTGATAACATTTTGGTTGACAACAGTAAAGAAAGAAATATTTCAATATATACTGGCTTCAGCACACCCTGTATTTATTTTAAGGTGATGTTCTACAACATTTGGTCGTTTCTATTTTGTTTCATTTCTACCGACTGTCACGTAATGTGTTTAGGCAAGGATATAACAAAAGGAATGAACTAACAAGAAAAATAAATTATTTCCTCTGCACAATGAAGAGAGAAAACATGAGTTCTGTGAAAATTTTAATTTAATGCAGCTCAAAAGAACTAGCAGCTCTTAAACAATGCGACAGTGACAAAGATATATCCAGTCCCAGTGGGTGTGTAACGCATCAAATAATTTTATTTCACATTATTAGTTCAGTTCATAAACTAACAAAAAATTTCAGATCATATAATTACGAAGATAGTAACTGTCAGAGGGGCGCAACAAACTAAACTTTGTCATTCTGCACAAAATACTAGGCTTTCTATTAAACTGTGTATGTTAATGGTTTCAATAAACCTTAAATCATACACTTATGCTCACAGAGAGAATACGTAGGCTTATTAATCAGTACCTAGGACTTATACTGTTATTGCTTTTATGTTTTTAAATTCCGTTTTGTTACTATTGCATATTATATACATTTCCCCTTAAAAATTGGAAAATGTTAAGAGACTTAAGCTCCAAATATAACTGGTGATTTAGTTTTTTAGATAAACATAAAATGCTGTACTTACTCTCATCGGTCTGGGGAGCTGATAGGATGGCACTGTGTTTTTTCTTCACTTCTTCTACATTAGCCTGTATTTTATCTATCATCTCCCGGATCTCCTCCACCTAGAAAAACAAAATTATATTCTGTAGTAAATGATGGATAGTTTTTTGCCACCTCCTCCACCTAAAAACAAAATTATTTCTGTAGTGTATGATAAGACAGTTTTTTGCCAGATCAGATAAGCCTGATTCAACCTCCCAACATATGCTAGTAACTTTAATGGAGTTTGATATAAAGTCTGGAAATTAGAAATACTTGCAATATTGCAAAATTTGTATGACTGGATTTTGCAATGCCTTTTTATTCTCTTCCAAGAATTTTTTGAAATATAATAAGCACATCTGCTGTATCACTGTTAATCTTGGTATATATTATGACATTGTTGTAATCAGTATAGTTATTAATTTTTTTTGACATGTATTACTTTGTATAATATTGTTTCATTCATTCTTGTATATATTGTGTATTGTAAATATATCATTTGTAATTATTTTATTGTATCACTCTGACTTTGTCTATTGCTGTACGAGCTCAATGACAGTAAAATTATTATTATTATGATTATTATTATTATTATTATTACATAGTAAAGTTTCGAAAAATGGATTGTATTCCCAACAATAAATGAGTAGAGAAAGTCATGTGAATGTAACGTCCAATTTTAAGTACAGAAAACTTCAAAAAGTGGGTAGCAATTGTATTACAATTTTATTTTTCAGCCATATTTAGAAAATCAGGCATAAAATTTTAGCAACATTAAAATATTGTAAAATCCTTTACATGCATTATTTGCTTGCACAGAGTATATAGAGATGTTCATATTTCATGAAACCAAAACAAGATACCTAAATACAGAATACCTAACCAAATATGCAGTGGGGACTGAGTGTTTATGAAGCTTTATTATAAATTTAAAATGATACACATAAATTTATGAACATCACTATTTAGTAAAAAATTGCTTCACATATAAATTAATTCTTTAATTTAATGACATGGTAAAAATGGAAATGGCGTGTTATTTATGGACGCTCTTTAACTGCATCCCATTCTAAGTTGGGCGTGAAAGACTGCTTAATTTTGCTCAGAGGCCTCTCTATCAGGCTTGAGGTTCTTTTACGTGCCGTAAATCTACAACATGGGACCAATGGCTTTACCTCCCTTCCGAAGGAAACCATGCTAAGGATTTTTACACCCGAAAAAATCCATCATCATCCATCGGGTTTGAACCCGCGACCTTGGGTATATGAAGTTAGCATGGTAACCACTTCACCACAGAGGGTGACTTAATGACATGGTAAAAGCACATTTATGTTGTATGAACATTTTCTAAACTTAAGTAAATTATACATTTGGCAGTAACTAACTGAAACAAGTACAAGGACATAGAAAAATTTTACTATGAATGCATCACATGCATATTGAAATGGAAATACATAAATTTTGGGAAAAAATAGCACGCATAGCAGGTAAACCCATTCCTAACTTGTGGCTCTCATCTTTAAAATGTTAACTCAAGAGACAGTTTTCTGCATTTACAGCATAATTTCATTATCTTTTTATGGGACAAATGCTTACAATCCTCCCTCAGAGACTAACTTTGTCGAATATGGGAGCAATGATATCAAAGTACCTGAGCTACCTGGTGTTCTGAGGTATAAACCAGACCTCCCTGCTTCCTGAGAACATATATAAGGAAGCCTAGTCCTCCAGGTTAGGGGTTGAGCATGAGGCTAACAGCCTCATCTTATTAAAAATATGTCACAAAGCCTGCACAAAAGCCTCAGATGAAGGAGGATCTATTGTTGGCAACATGGAATTTAAGGACTATGCTAAGATACAGGAAAATGAAATAAGTAACACATGAAATTTTAAAATATAGGTTATAGTTATATTTTAGTGCTAACAAGAAATAAAGGGCAGGAAAAGGTACAATAGATAAACAAGAATATACATTACTGTATAGTGATCCCAAGAAAACTAGGCTATATGGGACAGGATTTATATTTGCAAAGAAAATAAAAGGGAGTCTAATAGAATTCAGCCCAATCAATGATTGGATATGCAAAATATGCCTCATATAAAATTCAGAAGTACAAAAATAGCATCTTTACATACAGGAGAAAGAAGATATAGAAAAAAAAAACAGTTTTGGGAGAACTTAGAAAATCAGATAGGAACTTATTGCATTGGTGGTGGTAGGAGACTTTAATGCAAAATTGGGGAAATAAAAGTATTTAACTAGAGTGGCAGGGAAACATACTTTACACAAGTAATGAAAATGGTAACTTACTTGCTCAATTTGCAGTCAGGAATAATGCGATTAAAAGCGTGTGATACTTCCACAGAGAAATGCATGAAGGAATAAGGAAAGCACCAGACTCAGATATAATAAATAAAAACAACCCTGTGCTTATCAAAGAAAAACATCCTCTATTATGGATATAAGAAGTAGTAGAAGTCCAAATTGTTATTCAAAGCGCTTTCTGTTTAAGGCGAGAATGGGAATAAGAATAAAGAAAATGAAAAGAGTTCTATGAGAATAAACAAATTCAACAAAGAAAAAATATAAAATGAAGATGAAATAAATAAATAAATAACTAATAGACAGAAAACTAAAGGAGAAAGGATTAAAAGAAGTACAGAAGAACAATGGGAGAAGAAAATGGAAAGAAACTAGTAATGGTTTGATAAGGAATGTGAGCAAGCAAAAGAAAAGACAATATAGATGGAAGAAAGATGCTATAGAAAGAAATTAGAGAAATAATTATTAAGATTACTGTCAAAGAAGATAAGCTGCCAATCATTTTTATAAGAAAAAGAGAAAAGAAAACTAGGAAAGACACATTCAGGAAATAGAAAAACTAAATCAGCAGAGTGAGATAAGGAAATTTTACACAGCAATAAAACAAGTAGCAAATGCAGTATGTCTCATGAATGTTGGCAAGATAACCGTTACCCACCAACTTATGGATCTGGTGTGAAAACTTCCAGTCTTGTATGCTGTGAGCACTCTGTAGAAATCATGTATTTCCTAATTCATGTCACTTATGCTGTTACACTTATAATGTGAGATGGAGTGAATGTGTGCATTTGTACATGTTCGTAATACAGCATGGCTATATATTCACATGAGCATATGTAGATGTTAAAAAAATATTTAAGAAATAAGAACTGGAATGGAAAATTAGACAAAAAGTTAAGATAAAATTCCTGACAGCAATGTTGTATTTAAGGTATAGATTTAACAAAACAGGCTCTGTAAATAACAAGAAAAGCCAATGAAACCATTGTGTCCTCACTGTGGAAAACTTGACAAAATTGGTGCTGTCTTGGAACACAGTTTTAAAAAATCTTTGAGGTGTTAGGACATCAGACAGAAATTTTGAGAGAATCTGCTCACCAAGAGAAAAGCCCTTTGTAATTCAAGTATCTCAACAATTACAACCTACAGATTACAACAAACGACTTTGTTTCTGTAATTCAATGTTAGTAAAAGTCAATAGTGGGGAAACTGACCCCAGGAAAATTTTCTTTTCCTATGAGATGTCATGTGTTGCAGTTTTTATTTATGCGGAAAAGTGAAGTATATGCCACTAATCTGCACACACTTGAACTCAAAACTTTCCAAGATAAATTAGGTCTTATTAGTGTAGAAGAATTGAATCATGTAAATAATTATTTCATGAGAGGATATGAAACATGTAGACGACAAGATGGCCAGCACTTTCAGCATCTTCTGTGATAAGGTTGAGTAATGCACTGTTATTTAATCCCTTGTGTCTAATTTCTACTCAGCACTTGCACCATGCCGGTCAAATCTGCAGACCAGTGGGTAACAGTAATCCTGTTAACATTCACTGAGAAGTAATGTAATACAAACTGAGAAAATGTCCAAATAAAGTAGGCAAAATCTTGGGATAAGATAAAAATATACTGGTAAGGTGGGCTGCATACTTCAAAGAAGTACAAAACAAAGAACAAATAATCATTCAGGAACAAAGCAGCAATGAAAACAGAAAAAAAGAAAGAATGGAAGAAGCTGATTTTTGGGATGTTAAAATAGCAGTATAAAATTTAAAGACTAATGAAGCACCAGCAGATGATATACTATCTAAGTAAAATAAGGAGGCTTGGAAATTACTATAACAATATATAATCTAATACAATATGATGGAAAAAATTAATTCTATGGAAACCAAGCATAATTTGTCCAAGATACAAAAAGGGAAATAAATACCAAAGCTACATCACCAGGGAATTACATTACTAAATGTAGTACATAAAATGTGTTGATGTATACTAAATTTAAAAGTAAAACATTTGATATGTTACATTCACATGACTTTTTCTACCCATTCTGCAACAAACTATTTATGCCCGCCTGGGTAGTGTGGTGGTAGCGCATCTGCTTCACATTCAAAAGGTCGTGAGTTCGAATCTCGCTTAGGATGAGTTGCCCAGATAAGGTTTTTTTTTGGGGTTTTCCCTTATCCTGAGAAGACGAATGTTGTAATAACTTTAAGCTCCTCGGACCCCGAGATCATTTGAGCATCATTTCAATAATTTCATTCATTGTCCGATATGACCAACCAGGTTAAAGGACGTTAAGCTACAAAAAAAATTACAAAAGCTTATTCTTTTATCTATTTTATGTTAATTCTAATAAACATGAACTGAAATATCTTCTTACTTCCTTGTAAGTGCTAGGGAAATAAGGGAATATACTAGTCTAAAGGAATAGTCAAATCTTTTAAAAGTTGATCGCTATGTGATGGCTTTTAAATTTGGTTCTATTTGCATTGCCAGGGTGATGGTGATGATGATGATGATGATGATAAACGCAAAAATGTATCCAACATAGAAGCTATTATTAGAATTCAAGATATACTCTAGTTAACACGAAAGCATCTTAAACATATGGATTTTAATCAAAATCATTACAGCCATTTAAAAAAAAAAAAGTTCCATGAAACAATAGTTTATGATGGTGAACTTTTTTAAAATATTTGTGTTGTATCCTTGAGAGATACTGTACTTAAAAATGAAGTTTGCTGTTCAAGAAACTTTTCATTTTTACTATCTCTAGCCTACATGTACAATGTACACAGTGGCTAGAGAAGGTATTGTATTTCACCCAAAAAATTGATGTAAAGATTTCACCAGAAATATAATTTTTGGGGTCCTCCGAGTCCGAAAAAGTTCCATGTTTGTGCGTGTATAGCATAGCTAAAAAATGATAATATTGTTACATAACAAACTTGGCATTTAGGATTCCAAGGATGCAACACAAAGATTTTCAAGAAAACCCCCCCACCACAAACTACCCTTTACACGGAAAAATTTTCAAAATTTTTATTTTCTCATAAATGGCTAACGATTTTTGATTTAAATTCTGTATATTAAAGCTATTTACATCGCAAATAAAATGTATATCTTGAATTTCCTGGGAATAGCCTCTGAAGACTTTTTTGTTCTGGATGAACTTTGCTTAACTGCTAAACCATAAGACAAAAACTTACTGCACAAAAAATGTAGATCTTGACAAAACACAAAATTTATGTCCTTTGCGTTTCAGAGATATTCCTTGATAATTGGTTTCAATTGTGAAATACTTATACTTTTCTCAGACAGGAAGTATCCATTTTTCTTTTGCTCTACTCCTGACCAAACAAAGAGGCGATTTGCAATGACAATCGCTTAACAATAACTTTTAAAACATTTTACTATCATTTAGCCTAGTGCATTCCCTTAAGTTCCCTAAGAACATTCTGCTCATGTTTAGCTTGATTAGCACTGTGTAGAAAGAAGAATAATCTTTTGTTGGAAGTTTGTAGAGCAGCTAGAGAAAATCATGTGAGTATAACACATCAGATTTTTTTGTGTTAAACTGATCTCTGTTTCTCTCATCACCCACACTCTCTTTCTCATACTTTCAGACACTAGGAGGGATAGGGAATGATTCTAATTAAAGAGAGGATTTCCCAACCAGGAATCAAATCTGGGACCTCTAGGTTGAGAAGCAAGAATGCTGACTGCTCCATGGCCAGTCTCAATTGAAAGTTTGACTAATAAGGATGGCAATGGAAAATACTAAAGCTAATGTAAAGTAAAGCTAAAGTAAAAGTAATGAATAAATTAAGTTCAGATTTTAAATACAAAATGCACTTGGCTAGTACAAAGAGGCGGGTATCTTCAACGCTCTATAATTTAGTCCTGCTCAGAGCATTAGATGAAATAGGCTCCTCAAGTCCAGCTAAATATGTGCCTATGCAGATGACATAATTGGGACAAGAGATATGAATGTATAAAGTGGTGTGAAGCAGAAATGCAGTCTATCAGCTAATACATAACTAATAAAAATAGACTAATTAGCAGAAGTACAAAATACAAGATTTATAGAACATTAATAAGGAAACACTGAAAGATTTTAAATAAAAAATTATGTATTTCATTCACATGACTCTCCCTCTACCTATTTTGTTACAAATTATTCTTAGAAAAGCTTATTTCTCTATCTACTTCATGCTAATTGGGATTAACAGAAATGATTACATTACTTAGTCCCTTATAAGTATAAAGGAAATAAGGGAATAAACTAAGCTACAGCGATTATTGAATCTTTTAAAAACTAATTGCTGTGTGATTGAAATTTGGTTCCTTTTGCATGGCTTAGAGTAATACAAAAGGAACAGTATTCACAAACTCCCATTTGAGAAAATCTTAAGTATTTTAAAGTTGAAACCAATAACATGGAATATCTCGGAAATGGTTAACTCCACATAATACATTATAAAAAAAGAAATAAAAGTATATGAATAAATTATGTGTTTTAATGAGATCTACATTTTTTTTTTTTTGCAATTTAATTAGCCTTTTTCTATCTGTTACAGCTTATTAGTTATTCAAAATGTTTCCAGAATTAAGAGGTCTTCAGATGCTATTCTCAGAGAATTCAAGATAATGCATTTTGTCATGTACATTTCTTTAATTATATACAGTATTTTAATAAAACATTGTTAGCCCTTTTTGAATAATCAACATTTTAAATTTTTTCCCCTATGTAAATATTAATTTGGGGTGAGGGAATTTTCTTTTAAATCTTAATGTGGCATATTTGGGAGATGCTGAACTTAAATATCAAGTTTGGTATTTAACAGACTTAATTTTTGAATTCACATATTCAGACACACTGATCTTTTTCTATAATACATTTTTTTTTTTTTTTTTTTGGATACATGGAACCTAAAACATTACTGTGAAACCTTGATATTGAACTTTTAGATAAATGCAATACCTTCTCTACTTAGTACATATAATAGAAAATAATATTGAGAAAAATCTATGGACCAATGAAGGATAAAGATCAATGGAGAACAAGTACAACTAGAAATTAGAAGTTGTGGATAATCAAGATATTGTGATATTTATAAAGGCACAAAGAATAACATGGCTTGGACATATTGAGAAAATGATGGAAGATAGGATCCAAAAGGAATATCAAAAGGAAATTGTATGCCAGAAGAAAAATAAGAAAGGCCCAAAATAAGGTGATTATATGACATAACAGACAACTTAAGGAGGATTGGAATTAGAGGATGGAAAAGTAAAGTGGCAGACTTGCAGAGAAAGATTGTGCAGGAAACTAAATCTCAAGAGCTGTGAAGCCAGAAGATAATAAGAAGTCTTTCAGTTTTCAGTTCAAACTCAAACTTCACTGCTTAATATATTCTGTGGTTTGCTAACCAATCTTTATTTGTATAAGGATATAAATTTTGGGTCTATTTATTGCTGCTGCTCCCTCTCTCCAAAATGTTAATTAAAACATGTTTATTTGAGAAGACATTTTGAGACATTTGACAGGTGTAGAAAAATTGAATATATTTTGAGTATAAATTGATAATCTAATACGTAATAGAAAGCTTGTTACTGGGTCCATTACTTTTTTTATATTTGTTAATAATATTACTATAAATATTAAATGCCAGATATGATTGACAATCATATTATTTAAAATAAGATTCAAAATAACCATGCATGAGTCCACTCTGGATGATCTAAATGAAATAAGTAGGTGGGCCGCCACAAACAAAATGGCGATTAATGCTGGCAAAAGTAAGTCCATTGTTTTTAGTAGAACTAAGGAGAGAGTAGTTCTTGCTATCATTTGGGTGGGGAACAAATTCCACAGGTGGATAGGTGCAAGTATTTGGGAGTGTGCTTGTCAAGTAATGTCGGATGGGAGGATAAAATAAATTCCACTTCTAGGAAAACCTAAACTGAAAAAGGGGAGCGCAAAGGCCAGGCAAATTGCCTACAAGTCCTTAGTGCAGCCGGTTATGGAATATGGAGTAGCATGTTGGGACCCATACAGGGTTAATCAAATTGATCCACTGGAAAAGATCCAGAGAAGGGCTATACAATTCATAAAGAGAAGTAAAGATTTTGGGCTTACGAAAAGCCCAGAGAATAAATGGGAGCTGCTAAAAGTTAGGCATAAAAGGCATAGGTCAGTTACACTATTTAAAGCTTTTGCTGGTTTAAATGCATGGGTAAGCATTAGAAAGAAGTTAGAAACCCTGCCATACTACAGACGAAATGATTATTTGTATAAAATTAAGGGTAGAAGTTACAGAACTGAAGTAGGAACATTTTCTTTTGCTGATAGGACCATAGAAGAATGGAATGAATTGCCTGTAGCAGCCTTTCAGCAATGCCCTCTGACCTTAAAGTAGTTTAGGGATAATTTAAAGATAATAAATGTTAAATAATTAAAGTAAACATTGTGAAGTAATTAAGGATCACATAAACAGTTCTGCTACTATTAATGTTAAGTCTTCATATCAACTGTTTATAAACATGCTGATAATTGGCACAAATATTGCAATATTGAATAATAAGTAGTTAGGTATTTCAAAAGCATGTATATGTAGTATGTTGTATTACTATTACTAATTTGTATTACTATTTTTAACTAAGATTTATTATTGTAAACGAATTTGGTACATTTAACTCTGCAACAGGGCAGTACCCAATTCCAGAGAATAAATACATACAAGTTGGAAATTATTCCTTAATTGCCTACACACAGAGATTTTTTTCTCTCTTTTTGGGGACAGTGAGCTTCTATCCATTAATAGATTGTTCACAGATTTGAAGCAAGTTGCCCCTCTCCAATAGATACTCAATGTCTTTGGTTATGTTTTTTCAGTCACATTAACTACACTGAAAAAAAATTGAGGTGTAACATTTGCACGACTTTCACTATTCTCTGTCCAGCCTTACTTCACCGGTAATGTAAACAAAAGCAACAGGTTATAATGGCTATGATTGGTCACTGAACTTTTTACTGCTTTTCTTCATCACAAAATAGTTCCTCTTAAATTGCAGAGAGAGTAGAGAAATATTGTATTACACTATATGTTGTCTAAATAACATAGTATGAATGACTAAGGAACAAAATTTACTGATTATGTAATAATTATTTCTTTATGTAACGATGTGAATCTGTTATGCAGTTTGTTTCTAGTCAGCAGGTAATGGAGGACACACTTTATATGTGTAGTGAAACATAAGCAAGGAAAGAATTATTTCTAGGTATATATAATAAGCTTTGTGAAAAGTACTTTACCTTTTCATTAAACAATGTTCTTAGCTTAATGGTAGAATTTACTGGTGTTACCGAAAGCAGCATAAAGTATGCAAATCTTTTAATTAGCTGAGGTGCGACATCTTGTGCCAGCATTTTTACAAATGACAGCCAAAAGTACATTGTTTGGGAAGAGCATAAGAGATTTAGAGGGAATGGTGGACATTGTCGTTGGCCCACTAATTAATCAATTTCTGTGATGATTCAGACAATTCCTTTACAACTGCAGCAAATGACTCGTATTGTGAAGGAGGGAACCCATCTTCAGTTTCATTTTCCGATTTGCTCTCCTGATTGACTGCATTATGTCAATATATTAAAGAAATGTGCAGTTTATGGTTGTATATATATATATGAATGCTAAAATTTGCAAAAAAAAAAAAAAAAAAAAAAAACCGTGTGTATGCAACACTTCAACAAACTTTCAATACATGTCTTAGAATTTTATGGGAGAATTTTACATTTCGTACTGAAAATATAACGACTTGCCTACCTATTTTATTGTATTTTATTTAATATGCATTTAACAGAATTAATCATTATATTTGAAGAGTGAAAGTAGGTAGGCATTTTTTTCCTGCCAAACGTAGGTACGCAATTTTACAATTGTACGGCAGACGAACCAGCTTAGCACCACGTGGCGTGAGCATGTGCGTTCGCAGAAGAATACATTCTGATTTGTTTACATTGCCGGTGAAGTAAGGATGGGCAGATAATACTTATTGTAATACAGACTATTATTACAATTGTTGTACATTTATTTATTTCATGCTAATCCAGATTAACATTAACAGAAATGGTTTTATCACATATTTCCCTGTAGATACAATGGGGATAAGGATAATACCCTAGTCTTAAACAATGGTGGATGTGGTTAAAAGAAAAGAAAAGAAAAGGCTTCCACACATTGCTTTAAAAAAATAAAAAGTTATCCAGGGTGAAGAGGATTTAAGAGGCTTTTTTAAAAAATTCAAGATATACATACATTTGATATGTCCTAAAAATACATTTAATACACAATATTTTAATTAAAATGTTCAAAGTAATTTTTGTGAATATTAAAAATGCTCAAAATATAGTCTTCCAATTAAAGGGTAATTTGCAGTGAGGGGTGGAGGGCGATTTTTTTATTGAAAATCTTTATATCAAATTTTTGGAAGATACTGGACCTCAAATACCAAGTTTGGTATTTAACCAATTGTTCATTTTTTATTTATGCTGTTGTAACTCTCTCACAAACATATGCATAGACCTTTTGATAAAAATTTTTTCTTTTTTCGGGGGGGGGGGGGGGGGAGGGCTGTTTAGGGAGTGTGCATTTCCAGTGAAATATTATTGAATTCCTCTCCTTACTATACAAAGTATAGAAAGATCACATTTGATATACAGTAATTATATACATTCAAGAAATTTAGTCCTTGTTAGCTATGTAAGGCATGAAATTTCAAATTTTTTACCAGAAGCAGTTGTAAAACTTTCAGTTACCACCATTTCCATCATTATTAAGTTTTCTCTCCCCCAAATTTTGGTTCTTTAATGATACAAATGTTTCAGTGTGTCACTCACTTTCTTTAAAAATCTGATGTGTTACACTCACATGACTTTCTCTAGCTGTTCTACAAAACTTCATACACAAGATTCTTCTTCTTTCTGCACCTTGCTAATCGTGGTACTCATCAGCACATGTTCTTATTATTTAGTTCCGTATAAGTAGGAAGAAAATAAGGGAATACACTAGGCTAAACCCATGTTCAAATGTTTTAAAAGCTGTTATGTAATTGTCATTACAAATCGCATCTTTTCTTGGCCAGGAGTAGAACAAAAGAAAAACGGACACTCCCGTCTGAGAAAATTATAAATACCTCACAACTGAAAATAATAACAATGAATACCTCGAAAATGGCAAGCTCCACGAGAAAAATGTATACGACATAACTTGTGTATTTTAATAAGACCTACATTTTTTGTACAGTAAGTTTTTGTCTATCTCTTACGGTTTACTAGTTATGCCAAATTAAGCAAAATTCATCCAGAATAAACAGGTCTTCAAAAGCTATTCCCAGAAAATTCAAGATATACATTTTATTTGTTAGGTAAATATCTTTAATATATGATATTTTAATCAAAATCGTTAGCCATTTTTAAGGAAATCAATATTTTCGAAAAAAGTTCCATGCAAAGGGTAGTTTGGGTTGGGGAGATTTTTCTCAAAATCTCCATGTCGTATCCCTGGAAAATACTAAACTTAAATACCAAGCTATGGTATTTTAGCTACTTTTCGTTTTTGAGCTATCATGTTCACAGACACACACACACGGAACTTTTTCTGGAAATGCTTTTTTTTGGATTCAGGGGGTCCTAAAACATGTATTTCCGGTGAAATCTCGACATCAAATTTTTAGGTGGAATGCAATACTTCTCTATCCCTATGTACATTGTACATACGGGACTGGAGAAAGTAAAAAGGAGCTAGTACAAAAAGCTATTTTCAAAGTGTTATAGAGATTGAATCTTTTGCACAGAAGTTAGCATCAATTCAGTATATTAAGTCTCACTATAATTAGCTGCATCTTTGAGATATCAAATAACTATATTCATTTCATTAATTAAAATTTAAGTATCTGTGAAATGGGCTACATAAATGGTTTTATTATATATCAATCGACTGAATCCATATACACACATTTTAACCTTTTTTTAATATAAAAAAAAGTTCATTCATATCATTTTGCAGCATTATAAAATTATAAGACAGATAATATTCAGCTATCATGTATCTGAATGGCCACGCAGTGTAAGGCATAGTATGAAATGGTTGGTGGTTCACATCCCAAAGGATCACAGAATTATTTTTTATTTTAATATCTTGCCTCCATACATAAATTAGTATTTTTTTTCCTAGATTTCATGTGACCACAAGTTGAAGCTAAAGACAGACAATGACCTCGAAACTACTTGAACATGATGACTGAATCTAAATGATTTTGATTAAACTTACAAAAATTGTACTGCTTAGGATAAATGTATCCAGATTATGTATATTATATTTTTGTTTATATTTCTTGACAACTATCTCTCTTGTAAGATTGAAGGTATTAAATAAAAACTAAAAATAAATTGGGTATTCTTTATTTAGGTAAGAAACCTGAAATTTTTATATTATTAAAAATGTATAAAAAATATTTGTACAGTGGAAAAAGGTTCGGAAATAGTAAATGCATTTAATAATAATAACAACAATTTTCTGGGGTAAGTTAAACCAAATAAATTTTTTAAATTTGAACTCTTGACAGTTTATTATCCCTAAAATTTCACAAATTATTCCTAATAATCATAAAACAAAATAAAATAGTCTGTTATAAACATGCAAGTTGAAACTGTAATCAGAAATTTTAATACCTATGATATATTTTGAAGCACTTTGCACATTTTAAGACTCAATCTCTATTTTTGTGGGAAAAGAGAAAGAAAAAGTGTGAAAACGGCAATGAATTCATTTTTTTTTTATTGCGTTTATTCAATTGGCAGAGAATTTTAAAATTAACCTCCTAAATAGAATCTTACAAAGTACTTTGAAGTAAAGAGAATTTTTGGAACCATAAATTAGAAGATTCTAAGTAATACTTCACATATAACTTACAAGAGGATAAGGATCAGTTAGACTTAACAGTAGTGCTCATTTCCTTTTCAGTATTCTTGCTTTGTTTTGAAAACTGTGCTATTGACATTTTTTCAATGGCCAAAATACTTTAACATATGCTTAAGCATTATCACTCAAGTGTTTACAGTTTATAAAAGCTGGACACCATACTCTAAAGAGAACCAGCTACAAAAGAACTTCAAAATAGATAGCACAAACCTTAGAATACTCAAATATCAGAATTTTATATATTAACAAGATGTTATCACGTATATTAGTATATAACCAAGCAAATCAACTACAGAATCTAGATATCAGCAGTACAAGGTACCAGTTGCTGGTTGCATAAAAGCTGCTCCTACTCATGACATGTGTTATTGTTAACAAACAACATTGTTTGGTATGCCACTGAATATCAGGATTTAAACGATATTTCCTACTATATGGTAGCCAATATAATTGGAAAAGAGAAAATGAAGAGAATGCTCCAAGTATGTTAACGAAAAATGGAGAGGAAACTATTACAGGTAATGCTATGGTGGTCAGACTTTTAACTTGATTTTTGCTTTGAACAAGAAAACGCCATCTTCCAGAACCTGCTATGCAAATATTTTAAGCATGTTTGGATCCATACACCTGTATGATCCACACATCTTCCTTAATGAAGATGGGCAAGACTAAACAAAGAAATTTAACAAAAACCTAAAATTTGCTTTAAAATTTGCTTTAGAACTTGCAAGTATGCAAACAATAGCACCAATTATTGATAAAATAATAAAAGTTAAGAGCATGGAGGTCTTATACAATGGATGGAAATAAATATATATCTAACTAGCATAAAACAATTAATGTGTTATTTTTAATTGAAAATAGTAAATACATCATTTTTCAGCATATTTAAGAGTAATTAGTAAGTATAAATATTTTAAGATGTTTTCACTACAGCCATATTTAGCACAAAAAATGTAAGACTGTACATAAATATTATTCCACTTAAGCACAATCCTTTGTTTAATATTTTAAAAGTAGCCTAGTATTTAATGAACTATACTGCAAGTCTCTTAAATGTTCACTTTTGTTTTTGTGGAAGTTTGTAAATAGTTTTGTTATAAACAACACTTACTTGGGATTTTTGCCAGAACATGTTTCAAAGGACGAAAGTGGGTGGCAACAAACACCAAAATATAAATTCAGAACCAAAACTTCTAAACCACATAACAGGAAAACAAGAGCTGGCCACATGAGAACACATCTTCATTGTAAAGAATAGAAACATGGTTTCAATTTTGACGTTCAACAGAAGGATGTATTTAGCAAGTTCATTGAACCACCACCAAGCACTTACAACATTGCCAGCTTCACCGCAAGGAATTAGTCGATTCCAGTTGAAAATGAAGGAAACTAGTCCTTCAAAACATGTTCCAGCAAAAATCCCAAGTACGTGTTGTTTAATGTAATTAATCGACTCGTCAAATAAATCTCTTAAATGTGTTGTCCACAACGGTCTTAGTGGTATTGATCAGTTTTTGCCATTTAATTATTATAATTTTATTAAACAATTTAATATTCTCCGACACTATAATTTGTCCAGCAATGCATAATGCGTGGTCATATTTAATATTTCAAATTGATTTTTATCATCAAATTCTAAGCATTACATACATTTCAAATTTAATTTATAATAATAATAAAAATAACCTAGCAATAATGTATTATCATATAATATAATTCATATAACAATATGATTACAACACGTCAAATCAATTTGTGTCACAATTACTCCTGTGTAGTTATTGGAAATGCTACTGAATTTAGAATGCAGCATGCTGCTCAGATTTTCTTGTAGCAAATGCTAACAGGAGTGGAGTAAGTGAAGCCAGCTCCCTAGCGCAACATATTGATGATGCCTGGTGAAATCCAAACCAATTAGATCAACATTCTGCATGTCTTCAATGAGGGATCAATTGTTTCAAACACACACATAAAAGCTTTAAGTTTCAAAAGGTGCATACAATTGACATAAGGTGCAAAGCACAAAACACTAAGAGAAAATTAGTAACAGTTTTGCTTGTAGTAGCTATAATTGTATTAGCATAACAATGAAGCAGCATGATTCACATTTCAGGTTAGATTTCAAAAGTTTGTTTTCACTAATCGCGAAATATTGTTTTATTATTATGGTGTTATTTTATTTTAATCCTAACTTCTGAGACTCATTAATTATATTTTGTGCCTATGAAAGTATATGGCGTTTTCAGTCACAGCCTGCAATTAGTACTGATCCTTGTTATATACATGTTTTCAAATCCTCTGCTTCTATTTAAGTGCAATGCAGCATTTGTAGAGTCTTAGTTAATAAATAAATTCCTGTATGCATACATTATTTCAAAGAGGAACACAATATACCAGGAAGAAATTTTAGTCTCGAAAGAAGTAGTCATGCACGTGTTCAAAAGTCATAAATAATCAACCACAATAATGGGCTCTACACTTCTGTATTCAATTGGGGATTTACCTTAGTAATTAATATAATGAATTCTTGTGCATTAGATACTGCTATCTAACAACTCCAAAGTCAAAGGAGGCTCAAGAGAGACCAAAAGACACATTTAAAACAAAGATTTAAAAAATAATTAATTGCACTAAAACACATAAGGGGAGCAGGAACTATACAGTACTTAAGGAACAAATACTTAAAAATTATTCATGTTTTCTTTCAATTTTCAGAACATGGTGAAGAACAGTATAACTTTGCTTCACAAAAAGAGAGTTTGTCAGTAAGTTACAGAAATTACTTTTAAGTTAATCAGTTTTTCTGAAGCCTTAATACAAGTTTTACTTCAAAAGTGAATTACATCAGAACTTTCACAAGCAGAGCAATAAGGTTTTGAGTTTACAATTGAGCTTTAACAATATCACTTGCTTCACTTAGCTGGCATTCATAGCTGCATATTTTTCAGGCTGCGACTGTATTGTAGTCTAATGTTGCAAACAGCCTGAGAAACATTTACTAGTTAATGTTACAAGTGTAGCAAGTGTTGTTAAAACCCAATGTTAAATCCTAAAATTATTTCAAACAAAATAAAGGTGCTGTCTATACTTAGCACCTGTAATGTATTTTTTAATTTTATATGGAGTTAACATGGCTTCACTGCCAACTGCTCAACATTAGATACCTACCAACCAACATGTTCTGAAAATGTGCAATTTATATGTCACTTTCTGAGCATAAACAAACTTGATCATAATCATCATTTAAATATGAATATATATATACTGTTCATATGCAAGAAATGCCATGATGTGAACAAAATATACAGGACTGACTCCATGGTTGAGTTGTCAGCAAGCTGACTTCTCATCCGGAGTTTCCAGGTTCTATTTCCAGCTTTGATTGGGAATTTTTCTTTGACCAGAATACAAAAATAATTAATCTAATGTTCTAAACCTACAGTAATAGGAATTGTTTCACCAGCCAAAGCCCCCGATATGAACATTTTTAATGTAACACGCAGCTAGGCCTAAGTTGCAAATTATAGTCAAAAATTGAGGGAACTAAGCTGAAAGCAAAGCCAAGGGGACTGTAAAGCTAAATTCCAATGGTCCTAAGAAGTTAAAACCTTGCCAAATGAACAGATTTAACTCCTACAATTAGGTTGCCACTCACAGGCACGATAGTGGCAAAATGGCATGGTTTGTCATCATGCCACAATTTTCTTATTAAAAGCATTCTAAAAACCTCACCTTGGTAGCTTTTGAATTATTACATTTCCTCAACTGTGTAATACCAAATTTACATTGGAAAGTATTTATGGAACCGTTACTGTTTTTTTTTATGTTGAAGTTGTTCATCTTATTTTACCTTTTTTTTTTACAGTTGCAAAAAAAAAATGTTCAGCATATTGGTAATGTTATATTAATACCCTACCAAGGCTGTGCGTATTACAGTTAGAACCAGCTAAAAATTCAGTGCAACAGCTGGGATTTGAACAGTTCTCCCACTCTGCATGTGGTTGCTTTAATGACTGAGCTACCATGACAACATGCTGGTATGACATACAATCATCTTGCTTATGAAGAAAAATAAAAATCTCATGCTAAAATAAAACGGCATATCTTTTCAATGGTTATGCGATATCCTGCTCCCCTAAAATTGTTTTCCATATTACCTCCGCAAAGAATTCATCCATAAAGCCGCCTTCCACTGTGACGGCAACATCATCGGGGCCCACATCATCATCATCGCTTTGCGCCTAGAAGTAAACAAAACAGATCGTTTCATTATCATTCATGCTTCATAACGTTTCTACACTGATACCCATAAAGAATGAATAAAATGTCTTAATAAAAGGCACTTATTTTCAACTCATTACATCAACACTGTAGCAGTTGAGAAAATAGATAAACATTTATTATTTAAATCAAACAAATATTCTTTGGCTCAGACTAAATATGAGAAGTGGAAGTGAGAGAGGAAAAATGTATTATTTGCACAAATTTGACTGTATTATGGGATGTATTTCGAGTAAAATCAGTACTGCAAAATATAAAACGTTTCTGGGGCTAAAGAATGGTGTAACATTTTAGTAAAGATAGAAATTTGAACAGTGAAGTAAAGAAACAACAGCAGAGTTGCAATGATACAAAAATAAGCTGCATGGGGCTGTTTTTTTTTTTTTTCATGTTAAACAACCAGATATTTAATGATTTTATTTTGGTACCTCTGAAGTACTAATGTACATTAAATGTTAAACAAATTACACCACTATCTACATATACAAACCAATCCAATGTTAATCCTACCTCCCTTCTTCAATTAGAAGAAATTCTTAGAAAGGTACAGATATGAAATTATTTTCTCGATTCTAATCAGTTTATCATTAATACCTAATTAATGAGATTACAAAAAAGTTATACATTACATTATATGCATCATCATCTACCACCACAACCGCCACCACTTGTATTGCACATTGCAATATGCCACTGTAATCCCTTAACTGTGTACCTTGAATCCTGGTTACTACTTTTAAATGCTATGTACGTAAATGTTACGATTAAATTAATTTAATTCCATTAATTCCAACAAGCAGATATAAAAGGATTTCTGGTGTCATAAGACCTAATTCCCGAGCACCGAGATCTTAAAACGAAATAATTTTGTTGCTCTGAACACATTTTTAATTACACTCCTCCTCTGACAAGACTGCTAGTCTTCCCATATTGCCTTTCTCCCTAAAGTCACCATTTTATTGGAAAGCTTGCCTTCTGCAATAGTTATCAAGTCATCCTTCTATTACCATGCATCACTAAAAGGACAGGACCACAGTTTCAAACAAATGTAATGTATAAATAATGCTTGTAAAGTGATTACAATTGCAAATTTAAAACGACCGCTGATTTATTGTTGCTTTATTTTACTGAAGTGTCCATCACTTCTTAAGTTTTTCCATTACTGCTTTAAATATAACGTCTGTCTCTTTATCCTATATATTCTCAATCAACTGCCACCCAAAAGAACTGGTTTCCTTAGGTCTATAAAAATGAAGGACTATTAAAGGCTGTTCACCACTATTGCCAATTATAAACACCTAAAAATATATGGATTGAGAGCATTTCCCTTCTTGAGAAGCATAGAATTTGCCTGTGGCTACAAGCCATTGTAGGAATAGAAAAATTACACAAATTTGACAGCAAGGGCTTGTATATACTAGTTGCTAATAGGTGGAAAACAAAGCTTTCCTACACCAAATTTTTATTTTATTAACGCTAAGTTCACTGCTCTAAAGATAAAAGCACCGTATTTAACCGATGTGCAATGATTTATCTTTACAACCTCATTCTGCTATGCCGATTATTTAACGCACAGGAAGTTATGATTCATGCTTGGGCTGTCAACTGGTTTGATAACCACGATTTTTCCTTGACAGTTCAGAAAAAGAAGGAATAGCTCACTATTTTGGTGGCAGTACAACCAAATACTTGATAAAGTGTATGGAGGCATAGCACTTTCAACAGGTGACAGCGCATACATTTGTTTAGTTTCAGCCAAATATCTACTGAAATGACATTTAAGTCTCCTATTGGCAATGGGTGGGTTAGGCTGTAACAGAAAAATGGTACACAAGAACTGCACTCACCGCTTTTAACGCTGCTAACCTATCCTTCGTCATCTTCTAACTGTCCAAATCACACGGTATAGATTCGTTTTGGTTTATATAAACATCCCATTCACGACTTTTTCCATGAAACGGCACTAAAACTACGGAAACAGACACTACGATAATAAAAATCGATACGCTCACAATTTCACTGCTTCTGCAGTGCTGTCTGTCAGTCTGCGCATGCGCTCCTGACGTCAACCAGAATTTCTAAAATTTGCAGTATTATAAATTTCAACTTTTTAAATAGGAAATATTTTTAACATTAAAGTTAAATTATAATATATAATTATTAAAGTTGTTTATATATGTTGTATAACTTCATTATACAATCTCTATCTTTAAGCCCTCATTTTGCGAATTAAAAGCTCCACCTTCCTTTACGCAGAACGCCATTGTGGACCCTAACGACTTTGGAAGAAGGTAAGAATTATTGTGCAATATTGCATGCATCGGTGCATGGTTTGTGTCTTTAATAAGATATTGGTTTCTTAATATATAAACAAAAATACTAGCATAGCGATTTTTTTAGTTTGTGCCATAAGTTAAGTAAAATTTTGATTTAAATCCGGTACTCAGATACCAAATTCCTGTGAGACAACGAAAAGGCGCCATTTCTACATTATTTGTTCGAAATTTCTGGAATAAATTGTTGAATTACGGTGTAAATGCATTTGCTTTACACAAAAACTAACTTTGTAATAATTATTAAGCTTCTGTTGAAACTTAGTGCTGTAAATTCATTCAATTAATAGGTAATTTTCCAGCAATTGGGAGTAGGCGATGTGAAGTCAGAAGTAAGGGAGGGATACCCATCTCATGCAATTGCTTTTTGTAATATTTTTCAGTTTCGGAAACAGGCATAAATTAACAAGAAACCATGGCTCAAGATCCAGATATGCCTACATTCAAGTGCGTCCTCGTTGGGGATGGTGGTACCGGTAAAACTACCTTTGTGAAAAGGCATCTGACTGGTGAATTTGAGAAAAAGTACGTGGCAACCTTAGGTGTGGAAGTTCATCCACTGGTTTTTCACACAAACAGAGGCCCAATACGCTTCAATGTATGGGATACCGCAGGCCAGGAGAAATTCGGTGGATTAAGAGACGGTTATTATATTCAGGTTAGTATCATTTTAGGTGATATTATTTTCTTTTACACTTGTTCTAGCGGATGTTTTAGCATATAATTGTTTATTGAATTGGATTCAACTGCAAATTCCCGTTCACTATTTCAGGGGCAATGTGCCATAATTATGTTCGATGTTACCTCCCGTGTGACCTACAAAAATGTTCCTAATTGGCACCGAGATTTAGTTCGAGTATGTGAAAACATCCCAATTGTCCTGTGCGGAAACAAGGTAGACATCAAGGACAGGAAAGTGAAGGCAAAGAGCATCGTCTTCCACAGGAAGAAGAATTTACAGGTAATAAGATAGATGGCAGTTAGCTTCAATGATAGTAAGAAAGTTGATCTTGTATGCAACAAGATTGTAAAGTATACCATATCTTAAAGGTCCAATTAGGTGTATGTTCCTAATTCCTTAATTAAATTTGTTTGCTTGAGTGGCACAATTGGTCATTTGATTTTTAAGAGATAACTACTTGCAGCCTATGTAAATGCACTTACGTGCACAATGGTTAGTGCTAGCTCTTTTGCTATTAATGTAAAGCTGCCAGCCTGTAATTAACAAATACCATTGGATGGTGATGCTGCCAACATGAGGGGCCCAAAGCTGCAAAGAATAACCCAGCGTTGAAGTAAAGGCAAACTAGCAAACTAAACTGCAGGAACAGATGAGATGTGTGAAATACAAGCAAACACAAAAATCTGTAGTAGCTCATAATACCAATTTTGAAATCTTGCTGAGTATAAAATTATCCAACCAGATAGGCAGCCAAAGTAGACATTTGGGAGAAGATACAGAAATAAGTCGTATATGTTGAATTAGCTGCCAGAAAATTTTGTTTGGGATTTCATTCCTCAACCATTAGACACCACCATAAACAATCAACTTGCACAAACCACAGGTCTAACCAATTGAATAACTGGTGAGCATGGACAAACAATCTCCGAAACATATACATGTAAGCAAAATCTAAGTACTGCATAATAATTCCAATGGCATGTATGAGGAGGCTCTATATTTGTTTATAGTTTGCTCCATACATTCCCAGGTGTTAGGGGCTACATATCTTCACCACCAAAATTTGGAAAGGCATGTATAGAATTTTCGACATTATCCTCTAAATACTTATCTGCTCTGTTCTATGGTGCATAGAACCACATGTTCATATGCTGCATAATAGCCCTTTAGGTAGTTTGAGAATTTACCAAGCTCATGTAATGAAAGATGAATGTAATTTGCCAAATCTTAGGAAGCAGATCCTTATTTCACAGGTGTCAAAAACTAAGTATAAAACTTCTTTCCATACAAGGCATTCTGAAAGTTTATTTAAACCTACTTATGTCAGAGCACACTCCTACATAGCTCATTCTTTGCAGGATATTTTTATTAAAAGTTGCAGAAACATCACATTCATCTATTGCAACTTTTGCTTAATTATTCTTTACTTATACTCATTTATGTTTTGTTGTATGTTCTTTTAGATTTTGTGCAAGGAAAAACTATTGGCAAATATTGAATGTCTATGGGAAGGATTGTAATAAAAAAATGACAGCTTATCGAGTGAAACCATGCCTTCACTTTTCCATTCTAAATAGTCCTATGACAATTCTTGCATTGTTATCTATGGCTTGTACATACTGCTGTAGAAACTGTGTGTGCACATTTTCTTAGGTGCTTGGTTTCCAAGTCTTCATTCAGTAGGGTTTACACATTTTTGGAAGCAGAACAACATTGAGATATGAAGTACATCGTGACCCTGATATTTAGGGGCTTCAATGCTAAGGTTTCATTCTGTCTGTAGATCCCAGAGTTCATGCACAATTCACTAGTTTGTGATAATAGATAACCTATTCATCAAAATGACTCAAAGAAACTTTCTTTGTTTGATAACCTGCAGAAAGATAGGTAGGCCACCTCTCTTCTTCCCCCTTGCTTCCACTTCCCCAAAAACTGGCGCCAAAGAAAAGGTGTATGCAGAGTACTTGCATGTAAGCCAATTATATCTTGACGAAATACCTGTGTTGAGTTGAAAAGCATTTACCTTTTGTTTGCATCCATGCAAATTATGTAGCCTAATTGACAAAATGCACCATTTAATGTCCAATCAGCAGAGAAGTAATTTAGGTAACATGTTTTGAAGTATTGTCACAACTTATAAAAAAAGAGACTGAAGAATGTGTAGATTCCAAAACTGTTGCCCACAATTTATGCCAAGTAAATGCTGCATCCATTTTTATTTACAAGAGATTCTAGCTATATGTGACTCGTACAGAAATGTGTAGGGAATATTTAAATAAAATGGTTTAATTTGCTAAGGGGATAGGGGGGAGGCTTTTACAATATATGGAAAATGCTGCTCATGGAGGGAAACATTACTAGCTGACCATCAGCCATTTCTGAGGGTGGGTATAAGGAAATTTCAACAGACAAAATTTGAATGCGGCTTATGCCTGACTGCTATGGAAGTTGCATGAAACTGCACACGTTAAAGGGCAGAGTGAAGTTGCTTGCAGTATTGAAATTAAAACAATTTAAAGTGCTCAAGCAAATAAACTGTGTGGATTGCTAAGTTGAGCAATTTGAAAGTCATACCTTAATAACACTATAAGAATCTTGTGCAGGCTAAACAGAAAGCTCCTTGTGGCAAAAAAGTTGCCCGTCTTGTCTTCGTTCATCACTTCTAACCATGTCAGAATCATTGTTCTCTTGCTCCAGATTGATGATGGTTGACTAATATTTGTTTGCAGCTATTTCTTGTCTTGTTCCTGCAGTTTTTCCGTGTGTCCGATTCAGGAAGTCCAGTCTTGGTGGTTATCAATTCCAGCATTCACTAAATTTCTATGTCCACCAACCAAAGTGTTCTATTTTGTTCAGCTGCTTGTTTTTGTATGGGTCTTTCTCCCCCTTATTGGAACTTGAACTCCATTTCCCAAAGAAGATTGCCACATATATTTTTTGTTATGATTTTGGTTCACGGATGTTCAATCCAAGTAACAAATAGGACAAGAAGTCACGTGTAAGGAAGTAGAGAGAAATAGAATTGCCATGTCATTCTTTATTAAAGTCATCTGAATGGGTTAATATGCCAACTTCCTATCCTCTAGCTTCTACAGTCAGCTCCTGTGACCACGAAAAGATTACCTTCTCACATTTGGAAGGTTTTAAAGGGAAAAATGCACATTGTAAATTATATTTCTGTTTTTGGTGATGCAGTACTTTCGTAATATGTGATATTGGTGAATTTCCACTATTTATAGCTTGTTTGTTAGGTAACATTTTGGCTAAACACCAATAAAATAACAGAGCAAAATCACAATAATTAATATGGGAACTGGCAAGGGAAGCTTCAGTCAGCTCAGTGGAAAGGGCCTTTAAATTTTGCATACTGATGTGTCTACCATACAAAAATAAAAATGCAGGTACTCAACGGCTGATAAAAATAGAAAGATACTTTAAATTAGAATGTGTTGGTAAAATGCATTGCACGTATATGAGACACAGTATTGAGAGGAGCTCTCTAGCTACTTGTGACTACTCTACCTCAACCCCCAACCCCCCTTGCCCTGCAATGCAATCACACTGATTGATAGATGCACAGTTTCTCTTCACATTCTTTCAATAGTTTGAAAGTAAAGAACATTTAATGCACAGAGAGCGTTATTATTTATTTTCTCTGAGAACATATAACATAGGTGACTATTCTCAATTCATTGATTGGAACATGTGTGTTATACACCATGCATACTGAACTAATACATATAATTCAGTCATTTTGTTCACATGTCTTGTTTTTGTGATCCAAGTAAAACTGTTTTGGTGTCAAGAACTCTGGTGGTCGCTCCGATATATCTGTGACGTTTGGTCAGAACATAACTGGCCTTTTTGTGCTAAGACGAGTGATATAACAGAAACAATCCTCTATCGTTTGGGGAAGCCTGGAAATATAGACACTTCACCAAATGATAAGAGGATTGTTTCTAGTGAAATTAGGGATTTTAGCTCCTTCCCCCCCCCTGCCTTTTTTTTTTTTCTTTCTTTCTTTCTTTCTTTCTTCATCCCCAATTATGTTTTCAGCCTTAAACAGTCTTCTAGTGACTATTGGTCCAAAATTTCCTGTCTGCTCTTGCAGAACAATGAGTAATTTAGGAAACACTCCTTCCACATTTATTATTTTGATTCTGCAGTATTTTTTAAAATGAAGAGTCCGATCTGGAAGCTTCAAATCTTCCACCTACTGCCATTTACTTTGCAATATCTAGAGCCCACAATTTTCATCACATACACTGATGGTTTTTTCTTGTGTTCAGAAACTGAAAACAATTTCTCATGCATTATTTTTCTGAATTCAGTGGAATTTGGTTATATAACTTCCAGTAATTAATAAAAATAGAGCTACAATTCTTATGTTAGTGCTCAAAACCTACTTCTGACTTGCCAGCGTTAATCTTTTATTACCACTTTCATTAAGCCAGTATTGCACTGCTTTCCTTTTGTAATATGGACTAACAAACATTCTTTTTTTGGTGGACTTGGCACATTGATGCCGATTCACTCTGATAATTAACAAGTTTGGTTTCTGCCAGGAGATCCTGCATGCCAGAGTCTGCAGATGTACCATCAGTGTTGCTTTCTTCATCTTGATTGTGAAACTTTTCCCCAGTAGAATCCTCTTGTATGTCCAAAGTAACTTCTGTAAACAAATTCATGCTTAGAGGATGGTCTTCTGAAACTTGCACTATATTTTCTGCCATATTTTTCTCTTGTGTAGTTAAATGACTAGTTCCGCAAATATTCGCTGCTCATGGAAGTACTTGGCTGCCAATAAGAGTATACATTTACAGGATTTAACTCTGTTGCAGAGCACTAGTTAACAAGTTTGTTTGAAAGCAGTAGCACCTGCGGCTGATAAAAAGAAGTACAATTTTGAATGACTGGGCTCCGAATGACAGTGATGTAACCCAACCCCACTACCCTCTCCCACTCCATGTGTCCTAGATGCAAGCACAAAGGCTAATCAATTCTCAACTTTCTCACATTCAACTTGAAATTTTACTGTACTTATTGAGGTTCAACAGATAAGGCCTTTTCCTTTCTTCCTTTTACCTTCTGGTATCTATTTTGAATCGCATACTGTTACAATGAACAAAAGAAATATGAAGGGAACTGGGCTAAAACTTTTCTTCTGTTAGCAGAATCCCTTGTTAGAAGACTTTCAGTGCACACTGATATCTCTGCAACCAGTTAATGTGGGAAATTGGTTTTTAAACTAGCTTATAAATAAAATGCTATCCAGAAACAAATTGTGCTTTTTTTTTTAGAGTGGAAGTAAATTTGTTGGGTATAAATTATATTTGATATTGTGAGCTTTACAGTATACTTTCACAGTGTCTGAACTAGACAATGCTACAAGTGAAGCAAGCCTCGCACTGGATAAATGTACCCACCAGCTGTACCTGTCTCTAAATATTGTTGGCCATTTCTTTCATGAAAGGACCCATTTTTCCACAGTAGCAGTAATTTATTTTAAATTAGAAATGCTAATAAAAAAAAAAGTAGCTTTTACCAGAAGCAGTAAGCCTTTTTACAATGCAACTTTGGGGGGGGGGGGCTGACCCAATGTTGCTAATTTCATGAAAAACCTGTATTTTTATTGCATTGTATTAAAAAATGTTTATGGTGTTGGTGTAACACTTCTAACTTAAAGAGTACAGCTTAAATATATTGTGCTAATAAAGCGCTTATTTACAGTTCCACATTGACTGGGCTTCAACAAAATACAACATACTTCATTTTGTGTGATTTCAAATTTTGAGTTGTCTGCCTCCTAAATTATCTTTTTTGCATGTTATGACCAAAGCTTGTTCTTGGGTTCCGGATCACACACAGTTACAGGCACGCAGAGCTGTCATCAGTATAAAGAGATGGTAGTGGGGAGGGGTTTGTAGTGTAAACATGCACATGTTGAGGTATGTTTCAAAACTAACTCAGTACATATATTGAGATTATATGCCTTCTAATTCATAAAGTAACACAACGAAACAATTATTTCATAATATAATTAGTAAATAAAAATGCCTTGTACTTTAACAAATTAAGCTATAAAACTTTATACAAAAATGAGGATGATAATATGCCAGCTTTGAAAAGACAATGAATGTAAGTCAATCAAACTTGCTCAGAACTCATTACAATGAATTACAAGATACATCTGCACTGTATCAAAAGAAAAGGTTCTCCTCCTGTCACTCAAAATATGTTTGAATCTTCCAGAAGTTTATCCGGTGTCAAACACCTGCCCTTTCGTATTTTCACCATTTTTCAATCTGCGCTCTCTTCCAGTGTTCACTGGTTTATTTACTAGCAGGAACTGAACGAAACCAGGCAGTGTGCTATGCTAGGTAGTGCAACATGTTTTAAAACAAGCTGTAAAGACCATGTCTATTCCATCATGTCATAGTTATAATATGAGTGCACCGAACCTCAGAAGTGCTGTTCTTTGTTAATAGAGGTATTTCATAGTATTTAGAATATAATGTATATACTTGTTTTTGAAAGGTTATTTATGACATCATATGAAAGTTAATGATACTAACATAAAAAATTAACCATAAATATCCTTCAGTAAAAGAATCAGAAACTCGAAGAATTTAAACATGTCAATTTTGTTTCTTAGGAAAGATTGTCACAGGTCTAAATGTACTATCGTAGCATGTGTGTGTAATAAAATCCAGAAAGTGTGCAATGAAGCCTCAGTACACTAAAAGAATAATGGAAGGTCCAAACATGAATAGTAAAATTAGTCAATACAGCTTCTGATTTTCCTAAATATCCAAAATACTGCCTTATCATGTCCTTTCTATGTCACATGCCTAACAGCTGAAATTTATATTATACATTTACATAAACATTTTCGTAGTTGTAATGTATCAGAAGTGGTTTAGATACTATGCCAAAAAAATGTACAAAATATTTATTTGAAGTGGTATGAAGTTCTAAATGCATAACAGAAAAATAAAAAAATATTGTGTAAAGCTGTAGTACAAGGAAGAATTTCAGCATGTATAACAGAAAGTAGTTATATCAGGTTTTCAGGGATTCTTATAAAAGGAATCTCATTTAATTTACATGGATGTGTGTACAGTTACTGCACTGAATATATTCCAAATATTTACACTTTTTGTGCAAAAGATAATTCTATGGGTTTCAATTTCAGAAAGTTAGCAGATAATAGTAATAGTGTTCCTTGGCAATCTTTATTACATGGAGCAGATTTGAAACCAAAGAAGACAGTAACTAATGGTCAAATTTGCCCTGGGTGTATTTAGAACACCTTTACAGTTAATTAAATAAGATAAAAGAATATGTCTATGATGAATCAGTAATGTCTTTAACCAAAAATGAGGACAAGCATCTGTCCCTCTAATCTGAGACATGTATATTATATCTTCATATATGCTTAATGTTATCTCCATCTTGTAAATCACATTAGGCTAATGCTTTCTTATTTCAACAGTATTATGACATCAGTGCAAAAAGTAATTACAACTTTGAGAAGCCATTCCTGTGGCTGGCAAGAAAGTTGATTGGTGATCCAAATCTGGAATTTGTGGCAATGCCTGCTTTGGTGCCTCCAGAGGTCACTATGGATCCAAACTGGCAGCTACAGATTGAGAAGGATCTCAAGGTAATAATGTTTTCAATTTTTCTTTTGTTTTAAGAAATTTATCTTTATGTATATACTACTGATTCTTTTGTGTTTTTTAGGAAGCACAAGAAACTGCTCTCCCTGAGGATGATGAAGACTTATAAGCATAGTGTTGTGTGTTTCAATGCAAAGAAACCTGCAGCATATGGAAGACTTGCCTTGTGTATTTAAGATGCTAATGCAAAAAAAAAAAATGTGTGAGAAAGTACATGTGTTATTCGGAATGGGAAACAAATCTAAATGTGTTTGAATGATAAGTGTATGTTAACGGTCTGAATGGATGGGGAGCAAATTAAGAGGACTGTTTACTATTTTTATAGACAAAGAATGGACACTGTTAATGAATTTGAGTGTTTGATTTTGCAGTATGATGTACTAAATAAGTCTTTTTGTAATCTGTTCTGTATTTCTCCTATTTTTTTTTAAAAAAAAAAAAAGAACCTCCCCAAAGTAATTTTACAATATACTGTTTGATTTATTATCGGATTGACAGCAGTGAACTCCATTTTGTTAGCAAGTTGGAGACATGTAACACTCACCCAATTATTGCCGACTGTTCGGTATATTCTTTCTTGGTGTACAGGAAAAGCAAATAAAACTTAGATTACCTATGATGTTAAACTGTATCTAAATGGTTTTAATTTAATGTAATGGAGAGCTGAACTGCTGGCAATTATGTAACTTCATTTTGATATTGCATTAAATGCATTATACTTCATCATTTATTTTATCATTTGAAAAACGGGCATGTAACACCAATGGTGAGTTTCTTGTAAATAGTTACCATATGAATAGCTAATGCATACTAGACAGCTTTTATGGTTTGTGTGTAAACTGTAAAAGAGTACAGGCCTTTTTATGACTATGGGCATGTATAAACAATACAGATTTCCATGTCTGTAACAGCACTAAATTCTATATATTATGCTGGAATTATTTGATGGTAATCTTAGGTGTTGGGTAATGTATTTATAGCACTAATGTGAGTGAAGTTGTACCTAGTCTCATCATGTCAATATAAGGAAAGAAGAAAGTGCAATGATCATGATTTGGTTAACAAATGGTGAAGCAGAAGGGAACAGAAGTGTAATGTCAAACTCAAACAAAATTTAATCTGATTAGTTGTTTGTGGAAAGGAAAAGACATGCAATTGCGCAAATGAAAATGGCACAACACATATTTATAAATGATAGGTCAAGATGTATAATATTGAGAAGCTAAATTGGTGCAATTGATCTTGTGACTTCACTGTGCAAGATTCTAATTTAGCCTATATGAACTTCATATTGTTAAGCTACTTACAGTGAAATGAGTCAAATAATTACTTTTTTCTTTCTCTACTTAGTACATAGGCAGAGAAGGTATTGCACTTCATCCACAAATTTAATCTTATGCCCCAAACCAATTACTTCCATCTAACAAAATTGATGTATTTCATATTAACAGTACAAGAAAAACTTTAATTTTAATAAACCTTTCTGAAGATTTAGAAGGCAATCTAGTTGCAAATCCTGGCTGAATAGGTAGATTTAATTTTTACTTTCTCTACACAGTGCATAGGTAGAGAAGTTGTGGTCACCCAGAAATTTGGTCTGATATTTCATTGGAAATAAAAGTGTATATTTAGAAAAGACATCCATGTCTGTGAACACTTAAAACTCAAAAACAAAAGGTCGTAAAATACATCGGAAAATAGTTTTGAGGAAAATCTTCCCACCTCAAACTACCCTTTACACGGAAATTTTTTTTGAAAATTACCATTTTCTCAAAAATGGCTCGATTTTGATTAAAAATATTTACATCATAAATAAAATTTTAACTTGAATTTTTTTGGGTATGGCTTCTGAGGATTTGTTCAATCTGGAATACTTATACATAACTAGTCAACTGTAAAAGATGGACAAAAACTTACAAAATTTAGATCTCGTTAAATCCCACAATTTGTCATGTATATATTTTTTGTGTGGATTTTACCAGTTCTGAAATATTTCTTACTGGTTTGTTTTATAAGGCTTTTCTATAATAGAAAACTAACTCGTTGCCATGCAAAAAAAAAAAAACTTCAATCACATCAGCTTTTAAAAGATTTTACTCACTTAAGCCTAGTGCACTCCCTTATTTCCCTTCTACTTACACGGAAGCAAGTAATAAGACCATTACTGGCAATTTTCATCTTGATTAGCATGACTTCAATGAATTTATTTTCACTTAAATGTTATTTTACAATCTCTGGACCATACAAAGAAAATATAGCAATACTAAATACTACTGACTCCTTCCAAGTTGCTGTTGAACCAAGTGGCCTGAATAGTTTCAACCTTGTGGCTATTCAACTCCAACTTAAATCTAAAGATGCCTCCACTTCTTTAAGTTTCTATCCAATCTAGATCCCCATTTCAATTATTTTTCAACTTTTTTTATATTATATATAATCTTACCCAGATAATTCCCAGGCTTGTATTTTTCATATTCACCAACTTTTTTCCCCACTTAACTCTCTTGGTAAAATTGCTCACTTCTGAATCCGGGTTTTGCTTTCATTTCTTTAGTTTCTTCACATTCCAGAATTACATGCCAGTAGTTGTCCTATCTTCACTTATTGAGCATTTCTGTATATTTAAACCTCCTTGAACCATTCAACTCCACTACCCATTGTTTGGGACCATGCAGATCTTTTCCTTCATTTGTCACCTTTAGCGTCATAAATCTCTGTCCCATATATTCTTTAGCTCCTGTGTACCCTCAGTGAATTTTTGTGAATCTATCTAAAGTCTCCTGCATTTCTGTATCATCAATTGTGTTTTTAGCTTTCCAAACGCCACTTTCCTTAATCTATCCTGTTGCATCATACCCAGGTCAATATTTTTTAATAAGTTACCCATATTTCGTTCAATTTTGACCACAATGTATTCCAGTTAATCGTATCAAACGCCTTTTCAAAATCAACCAACAGCATGTATATAGCCTCCATCTTTTTTGTGCTAAATATTCTATACCATTGTATTTATGAAAATGCCCAGTGCTCTTATTTTTACTTTCTCTATGTACTATGTACATAGTGAATAGAGAAGGTTTGCACTCCACCCAAAAATTTGATACCGAGATTTCACCAGAAATGTATGTTTTATGGTCCCCTATATAAAAAAAAATCTGATCTGTTCCATTCACATGTCTTCTATATCTCTGCAACAAATTATTCTTAAAAAGCTTATATTTCTATTTACTTAATGCTAATCAGAAAAAATTAGCAGAAATAGTCTTATTACTTGCTTCCTTGTAAATAGAAGCCAAATAAGCGAGTACCATAGGTTAAAGTGATAGTCAAAAGCTGGTTGCAATGTCACTGAAGTTCCTTTGTTTGGACAGCAGTTGACAAATTCCTGTATGAGAAAAGTATAAGTTTTTCATAGCAGAAACCAAAAACAAGGAATCTCTCAAAAAACAAACTTCGCGAAAAAAATTTATATAACATAAATTGTGTGTTTTAACATGCTCTACATTTTTTGTGTAGTAAGTTTTTGTCCGTCTCTTATGGTTTAGCAGTTATTCAAAATTCTGTAAAATTCATCCAGAATAAAGTACTCTTCAGATGCTATTCCCAAAAAATCCAAGATATACATTTTGTCAGGCAAATGTCTTTAATATATGATATTTTAATCAAAATTGTTAGAGCTATTTTTGAGAAAATCGAAATTTTCGAAAAAAGTTCCATGTAAAGGGTAGTTGGGGGTGGGGGAATTTTTCTCAAAATCTTTGTGTCGCATCCCTGGAAGATACTTAACTCAAATACCAAGTTTGGTATGTTACCGACTTTTCTTTGAGTTATCGTGTTCACAGACACACACACACACACACAGACCTTTTAGTGAAATGCTTTTTTTTGATACAGGGTACCCTAAAACACATTTCCGGTGAAATCTCTGTATCAAATTTTTGGGTGCAATACAGTACTTCTCTATCCGTACGTACATTGTACATACGGGGCTAAAGAAAGTAAAAAGCATTTTCAGAAAAAGGTCTGTGAACATAACTCTAAAATGAAAACACGGTAAAATACCAAACTTTTTATTTAAGTTTAGTACCTTCCAGGGATGTGACAAGATGATTTTGAGAAAAATCCCCCCACCCCAAGATTGCCTGCAGACACAAAGTACCAGAAATGCATATAAAGCAGTTGAAGAAAATATTTGGCAGTAACGAAGGCTAAAATGAGGTTTGAAGTGGAAATAAAGGGCATTGATTTGATATACAGGAATTTTTGTAAGCAAATTTTGAGCTACCTCAAAGCTCACCAAATTAAGTTGCACAAACTGAACTAGGCAGAATAGGGAGCAGAGGAAAAATGACAAGAATCCTGGAATTTAAGAGCATAGAATTTCAAAATAATGTTTACTAACATGAGAGAAAGTGAGGCAAAAAAAAAACATACCTGCATTAATGAATTAACAATATCATGGATAGGAGAATAGAAAAAACAAACTTAAGAAGCATGCACATTGGTTAGTATGTGGAAACAAAGCAATTGAAGAGGAAATAAATTAAGACTGGTCAACCTGTTGAATTATACCAAATTCCAGCCCTCTGTTGGTTGGTTCAGCACTGAGGATAGTATTGGCTTGCCTGTAATCACTTGCTCAGTGGAAAGATTGCTTGGGTACTTATTATTTAATAAGAAAAAACTTGAGTATTTTGCAGCAATTTCTTTATAATTGATCTACCTGAATTCATTTTTATTTAATTTAGCATTCTTTAAATTCATCTAAGCTCCTATCTTAGCAGAAAAACTGAAAAGCATGGTATTATGTTTGGATAATTTTTATAGCACTCCAAGACACATGAAAATATGGCTATGATGACTATGACAGATAATCGTTGCAGCAGTTTATGTATGTCAGTTCGTCAAGAGAAAATAGAATATGCAAAACAGAAACTGATATGCACGACTGTAAGAATATTTCTGAATATCCTAAATAACATGTAAAGGGAAAGGTTTACCGCCACTGAGACAAGAACCTGTGGGCACCTTTATTCTACCTTGAACCATATAATATACAATACATATAATGTATACAACATTTTAATGAGCTAGGTCAAACATTTGTTAAGATACTAATTTTTATTTGCAATTAATCTGCAAGTTTCATCTTTATTTAATTCAGCATATATTTAGGGGATTCTTATTTCCTTAATGTGAAAATTGTGGAGCCTGTTTGTTGTTAAATAATACAAAATCAATGACAATATACACCAGTTTAACTTTTCATCTATTGTGTCTGTAAAATCAGATGTGTTACATCACTTGACTTTCCCTTCATCTCTGTAATAAATTATATTAAAAAGCTACTTCTATCCACTTCATGCTAATCAAGGCAAATGTTAGCAGAAATTGTCTTATTACTTGCTACCTTGTAAATAGAATGGAAATAATGGAGTACACTAGGCTAAATCAATAGTCAAATCTTGTACTGGTTGCTATGAGATTGAAATCTGTTTCTTTGCATAGTCAGGAGTTGACAAGTTTCTGAAAGTATTTTAAAACAAACCAACAACAAGGAATATCTTGGAAATGGTCAGCTCCATGACATAATATATTTTAACGAGATCTACATTTTTTGTTAAATTTTTGCCTTTCTCTTAATAGTTGACCAGTTATGCAAAAGCCATATAGAATGAAGATGTCTTCAGAGGCTATTCCTACAGAATTTAAGATATACGAGGGCTGTCCCAGAAGTACCGAACCAAAGAAAGAAAACAAGCACAAAAATTTTGGGGAAAAACATTTTTTATTTCTCTAAATAGTCTCCTTTCACTCGATACACTTCCCTGTAATGTTTAATAGTTTTGACACCCTATTTATAGTGAGAACTATCGAGGTGTGCAAGTTAGCCATCAACTGTAGACTCCGCCTCTTCATTGTTGGCAAATCTAACACCAAGCCATTTCTTCAAGTTTGGAAACAGAAAATAATCAGAGGGGGCTAAATCTGGTAAATAGGGTGCATGAGGAAGCAATTTGAACTGTAACTCATTGATTTTGGCCCTGGCGATAATGGACGTGTGAACTGGTGCATTGTCTTGATGAAACAAAACTTTCTTTTTCACTAAATGCAGACATTTTTGCTCGATTTTATCACTCAAACACTGTAACAAGTTTGCATAATATTCACCATTGATTACTTTTAAAATTATCCCACGTGCATCCCAGAAAGTTTATGCCATGATATATTTTATTAATTTGACCGTCACTGTCACTAAATTCCTCCAAACATCAATCAACCAATTTATGCCATGACCTTGTCTGCAGATGGAACTATCTGTCTTTGGAGCCGATTCTCCCCTTCCAATCCAGGTTTTGATTGTTCCACTGTCTCAGGTGTGAAGAAATGGACACAGGTCTCATCCATGTTATGAATCAACTCAAAAACTCGCTTTATTGCAGCAAAACATTGCCAAACACTCAACTGAAACATCTTCACGATGCTGTTTTTGTTCTAGTGTGAGCAAATGTGGCACCCACCTTGCATACAACTTTCTCGTATCTACATATTCATTATGCGATGAACAGAACTTTTTGAAATGCTTGCAATATCTGCTAGCTCACGCACTTTCAGTCGATGGTCATTCAATACCATTTTGTGAATTTTTTTTTTTTTTTTTTTACAAATTCTGGGCTGGTAACCTCATTAGGTCGACCACTGCGATGTTCGTCTTGGCAGTTTGTATGTCCATGCTTAAACTCTACCACCCAATATTATAATGTTGTAAACGAAGGAGCAGACTCCCCCAAAGTAGAATTTAACTCAGCTTTAATATTAGTTGGACTAAGACCTTTCAAATGAAAGTATTGTATCCATAACGATGAACAGTTTTATCCAAGTTTACAAATTTGTTGAGAGCATTCACTAATGATGGCTGCTAAACAATGTAAAAATCATCAAACTTAAGCTTTCTAAGGTTTATATTTTTACCATTGTTGTATGAAACAATATCTATCTATATGTCAGGTTGGGTACTTTTCGGGACAGCCCTCGTACATTTCATTTGTTATTTAAATATCTTTAATATACGTATTTTAATTAAATATGTCAGAGCCATATTTCAGAAAATCAAAATGTTCTAAATTTGTTCTCTGTAATGGATAGTTGGAGTTGGGATTTTCTTGAGAATCTTCGTGTCACATCCTGGGAAGATACAAATCTTAAGTACCAAACCTGGTATTTAACAGACTTTTTGTTTCTGAGCTATGTTACCTACACTCACAGACATGGCATTTTTTTAATTCAAGGTATCTCAAAATATGTATTTCTGGTGAAATCTCGTTTTTAAATTTTTAGTGAAATACAATTCTTTAAATAACATCCATCCTGCACTTTTTTTTTTTTTTTTTTTTGTAGTGTTTAATGCCCACTTTTACTACTTGTGGCACTGCAGGTGAAGATGGAGCACCAATGGAATGTGATGGCAGGGGAAACTGGAGAAAATACATCCCTGCACCGCTTTGTCACCACAAATTGGTGAAATGATGCTCAAATGATCTTGGAGCTTAAAGTTACTCGATATTCGTCTTCTCAGGATAAGGGAAAACCCCCCCCAAAAAAACCTTATCTGGGTAATTCACCCTAAGCGAGATTTGAACTCACGACCTTTTGAATGTGAAGCAGACATGCTACCACCACACTACCCAGGTGGGCTGTTATGCTGTTTTGTTTGTAGAGCTAAGTATTTCAGAGATATTCCATGTTGTTAGTTTTAATTTTAAAATATTTAAATTTTTATCAAACGGGAAGCCCTTATCCATTTCATCTCTCTATTGTTTTACTCATGACCATGGAAAGAAGACAGAATTTCAACAGCTTTTTAACAGATTTGACTGTTGCTTTAGATGCTTCTATTTATAAGAAACTAAGTAATAAGACCATTTCTGGTAATGTTTATGTAGATTAACATAATGTAGCTCAAAGAATAGTTTGTTTGCAGAACAGATAAAGTAATGTAAATGGAACACATCAGATTTTTTTATTCCCCCACTGTAACAGCTCACTGTGCACAATTATGAATATTGCTGGGACAGCGTTATACTATTGCCTTGTACTATATAAGTTTAACCACTTTTGCAAGCTGCACAAAATAATAGTGTAATTTTAACAAAGAAATCAAATTTCCAAACATCAGCAGAAAGATTTAAATTATCTGGTATTCAATACTCCATAAGTTGTTGCAGTGTTTTAATCTTATTATTAGTTTATTTGATCTTTAGTTTTGACTTATACACACTCATAGTATCTTTGCACAGAAAATTATTTCTTTTTAGAACCATTTAGTTTTCTGATTAAGTAAACCCAATTGAAATAAAAAAACAAGTTTTTATAATAAATAAGGGAAAACACATTACTATATTTACAAAATTAAAGGAACTTTTGCTCTATGTTGCTGACAAATGAACACAATAGTTGCTGAAAATGAACTATTAAAATTAATAGTATATTTTATAATTTCAGTTATATTTTTGGTTAATGCAGCAATTATGAAAATGTTAGTCATGGATTTTGTAGGTGAAAAAGCATCACCTTTGAATTATTTCTTAAAATCTTATTGCAACATTAATACATTTTCACTCCATTCTTTTGTTTAGATGAATGATCATCTCTAGCTACCAGAATTGCAGAAATCCAAATTTATCCAGTCAAAAGGATTTTGACATGTTGGTTATTTTTGTGGATGTGTATAGCCTATTCCAGTTAAGACTACCACTGACTGCTTGCTGTTATTTAACAACAGCATGGGAAGTTGCATAGATGGAGCACATGGCAAGAAGTCCTTGTTTATATTCAAATTTCGGAAGCAGTAGCAAACGTTAAGCCCGGATAAATACTTCTTGCGATGGAAAGAAAAAGAATCGCAAATGTCCAAGATATCGTACTTGAAAAAGTATAAAACGCCACTCGGAGTATGCTGAAAATGGCTAACTATGAAAAAATTAACAGAAATAGTCTACTGTATCCCTAGTTGGACCTTTTGCAAGATTTGTGTAGTTCTTAGAATTTCATAGATTACTGGATCGGTTTGTGAAAGGCGTGCTAAAAAAGAACAGAGGCCTACACTGCCAAAGCAATCAAAATTGCCCAAAATTCGATTTTAAGAGTACCACTTCAAAACATTGGTTTGTTTAAGAGTTACTACTGCTATGTCATACTACACCTATTGCACAAATTTTATATGGAGATATAGGTAATTTTCCACAAAGCTCAATAGTATTTTATTTTAATCATCACTTTTAACAAAAAAGTACAGGGAAATGTCATTGATAATCACCATCTGGCATGCTTAATAGTGTTTGTCTTTAGTATGAAGTTGCTAAAATGTTTGTTTTTGAGCTACAAACTTGCGGATAAAGACATTTTTATGAGGAATATTTTTAAATTGGTTTAATAGTCCTCAAAAGTGCATTACCCTAAATTCCTGATAGAGAACTTTTTAGTGGAAGTCAATACTTCATTTACTGTGGGTAGGTGGTAGGAAATGTAAAACTAAAGTTAAAATGTATTTTACATTTGGAAGTTTGCTATAAAACAACAGGTGAAACAACTTGAGCAAGGTAGAAATTGACTATTTCTGCTAATTTTTTCTGATTAGCATGAAGTAAATAGAAATATAAGCTTTTTAAGAATAATTTGTTGCAGAGATATAGAGAAATGGACTGTTGTTGGTGACAAGTTACATTCATTGCAACATAAGTATTAAAAGAATCAAAATTTAAATGTGATGAAGTTAATTGAACCCTTACTATTTTGTTTAGTGGGTTACAAACAATTAATATTTAAACACAGTATGCAAGTTTAAAGTAGTTTATACCTCCTTCTGTGTGTAAATAGAGCGTGCAACATAAAAGTTATCATTGCTGGCATGTCGAGGAAAGTTATGTTTGTTTGTTGGCATTTCTGTAAGCTCTGCGATTCACAGAAAGCAGACAAGACATCACTATGTTTGAAAATTCATACATTCTTGGTAGTATTTACTGGCTAATTATTCGCTGGGTCAAATCCATTCTTGGTGCTTCTTAATTCTGATGCGTCTTATGATTCCACATATTTTAACTTTAAAACTGTTAACACTATCTAAAGATCAGTACTGCCCCATTCTATCTCATGTTACCGGTGGCAATTGCTGGCATTAACTAAGGTTTTAATGAATGTCATTTCAACAAATTCACATTTTAAATAACTAGATACAACCACATTAGATTTAAATGTTGCAAGTTTGGCTATTTTAAGATAAATGTTTAATAATCATTTTAATGAAATTTCAGTCCCTAGAAATTTATATAACATTTGCCTGTATACCACTACTAGCAAATTCCAAATTGCAGTCTGATTAGGATTTGGTAGGGTTACCACCATTACAACACTATAAACTGGCCAATATTTAGGGTTGTACAATTTACAAATCTTGCAAATAGCCCACTTAACTATCACATACAGCAATGCTAAACAGGAACGTACTATAATGTACACCTAAAAGTGGTTGTAAAAGAAAATCCTTTTATTTGAATATTAAGATTTACAAATAATGCTAGGGAAAATGTTCTATTAATATTTGTAATTATTAATTGGAAAGTCATAATTTACATGAAAGAAAGAAAAATGCAACTTCATGATAACAAATCATAAAATAATGGAATTTATTAATTTATTGTGGAAACCTACTCATGATATATAATGGTTTACTATTTTTTTTCATGATTTAGTAATCTATTTGCTGCACATTAATAAAATAGTTTAATCTACTGCCATTTAAGGAAAGAATAATTATATATTTTAAGTATTCAAAATTTAATTTAAAAAAAGAAAGCCATGTCTGATATTTGTGCCCAGAAAATATTTTATCTTTATGCCCATTACTACTAAAAATTGCTATTTGGTTTGAAAACCAATTTAAGCACCACGTTATTATTGTTCCAAAGTCAAACTGGAAAAGATTTTTTTTTTATCTCACCTTTTTTGCTGACTTCCCTTCTTCCTGTGTTTTATCTTAGACACAAATTTGTGGACATGAAAACTTCTCAGTTCACCATGAGCGAGTTGATGATACATCTCGCTCTCGCTCTATGAATTGGACTAAAATTATAGTTTCTGAAATATTTATTATGGTAAAAACAAAAAAATATGTGTTACAATCATGTGACTTTCTCTACATCTCTGTAACAAACTATTGTTAAAAAGCTTATTCTTCTCTCTACATCAAGCTAATCGAGATAAACATTAGCAGAAATTGTCCTTATTACTTAGTCCCTTGTAAGTAGAAGGGAAAAAATCTTTGTTCCATTCACAAGCTGTTTGGCAAACAAACCATTTATTCAAAAGATTAATTGTTATCTACATCATACCTAGATAAACATTAGCAGAATGTCTTATTACCAGCTCCTTATAAATAGAAGGATAAGAAAATGTGACTAAAATTGAAACTAATAATCTGGAAAACGGTTTAACTGTACAAAAAAAAATGTATATAACAAACTGTGTGTTTTAATGAGATCTACATTTTTTGCATAGTAAGTTTTGTATATCTCCTATAGTTTGCCAGTTATACAAAAGTCACCCAGAATGATGAGTTCTTCAGAGGCTATTTGCAGAAAATCCAAGATATACATTTAGTTGGTCATAAAAATATCTTACATACAGTACTTTAATCAAAATCATTAGAGCCATTTTTGAGAAATACAATATTTTCAAAAAATGTTCTATATAAAGGGTAGTTGCAGGTTTTCTTGAAAACCTTTGCGTCATCCTTAGAAGATACTAAGTTTGGTATTTAAAGTTTTTTACCTATGCTGCCCACACATACACACAAATATTGTTCTGAAAATCTTTCTTTTGGATTCAAGGGTCTCAAAACATGTATTTCCTGTGAAATCTCAGTATCAAATTTTTGGGTGCAATACAATACTTTCTCTATATACTATGTATATAGTATGTGTAGAGAAAGTAAAAAAAAAAGTTAGAATTCATGGTGCTGTGTTTATTTTAAGTGCTTTGGCAATATGTCCATTAAACTGCAACAGATTTCCAAATAAAATCCCAACAAAGAGCAATAAGTGATCACGAGTTATTTGCTGAGAAATTTATGTGGATAATGTACAAAGAGCTATTAAGAAATATCATAGTTTGTTAAAGGGGGGGACCATAAAAAATGTTCAACATTGTGTCACATGAAATACTGCTTATTTTAAGTGCTCTTTTTGTTGAAATAATTATTTTTTTGTTTTTTCAATGTATTTATTACTTTCTCTACATGTATTAAGTACACAGTGTATAGAGAAGGTATTGTATTGCACACAAAAATTTGATATTGAGATTTTTCAGAAAAATATCTGTGTGTGTGTCTGTGGGCAGCATAGCTCAAAAATGAAGTCTGTTAAATATCAAACTTGACATTTAAGTTCAGCATCTTCCAAGGATGCTGCTATACAAAGATTTTCTTTAAAATCCGCCCAACCCAAACTACTCTTTACATGGAAAAAATTTAGAAAATTTTGATTTTTGAAAAAATGGCTCTAACAATTTTGATAAAAATCTCTTAATCACTTTTTGATTTCACCTTCAAAAAAGTATTGTTCTTTACACTTTCATACTTAAACCATGTTTCCAATTGTTTGAATTTCATATGCAACATTTGCATCCCTTATCTCTCATTGACCACTACTGATGCAGTTTGATAATTTCTCCTGCATTCACCTAGTATCAAAATTATCTCTACCTCTAATCAAAATCTGCCATTTTTTTTTTAAATTCTGAAGTGTCACGGTAAATAATCAACATGGCCAACTACTAAATTGCATTTTAGAAGTTCAAGAGGTTTTGATACCACAATACCCATACTCTTTCATTTGATATTTCATTTTCTCTCCAAGGTTAAGAGGAAGAGTTTTCAAAGAAAACATCCTATAACAGCTCAGCAATTCATTTTAGAAAAAAAAAAAAAAAAAAAAAATTTGCTTACTTTACTGTGGGAGACCAGAATATAAAAAAATTACCATGGTTTCTGAGGTTGGGGGTCTGATGAAAATATTTTCCATGCCACCTTTGGAAGGACCCTTGCTCCCTAAGGTTTGACGGGCCACGCCGTGGCTGAGTGGTTAGACCACTTGCCTCTCACCTAGACGGCCGGGGTTCGATCCCAAGCGACCGCATGTGAGATATGTGGTGGACAAAGTGGCGCTGGGGCAGGTTTTCTCCGGGTACTCCAGTTTCCCCTGCCATTGCATTCCACCGGTGCTCCATCATCATTCATGTATCATCAGTGTCACCGCCTGTGGTGCCATAAGTAGTTAAAGTGGGCGTTAAACATTACCAAAAAAAAAATTTAGGCTTGTCATTTGGTTTTTTTTCTGTTTAAGAGATATTCACCTGTAACTCTTTATATAGGCCACCCTGTATATTATGCAGTGTTTTATGTATAACAAAATGCTGATATTCTCTGTATTATTTTTATAATTTGTACAGTTCTGTAAGAATGAAAATCAATGATATATTTGTCATTGAATAACTTTAGAATTAATGAATGGTGCATGCCATATACAAAGAATATAGGTTCATAATATGCCAAATCACATCCTTTTCTATTTTCCAGTCTTATTGAAAATGAGATTGAATAAAACTGGTTGCAGTATTTTTAGCAGATGACTAGGGCAAACTGTAAAGATGGCAGGTTTGGAATAAATCCAACTAGGTGTTTAATTTCTCTCCAGAGAATAATAAAAATGTTTTTTTTTATTCAAACCTTACACACCTTTCAGTTTACTAGGTTTCAAAAGCATTGCACAAGGCTATAAGCAGATTTGGTTGATACCAACTGAAGTGGTAGTTTTGTTAAAAGCCATCCGAGACATCAGGAAAAAGCACCCTATGCAGGACCACAGAGTTAAGAATCTGGTATTTATCTGCGGCTACAGCAGTCCAACCTCCTCTAAAGTCAGGGTTTATGGCTTCCAAACCTTACACTTGAGTATCGGTGATCTTCAGCTTTTCATTGTCATCCTTTGTACAGTCCTTGATGGTATTCTCCAGGATAGTAAAACTGGTTGCCTTGCTACACAGTTTGCACTTAGAAATAGGAGTCAAAGCTGTACATTCTGTCTGCCTTTATTTCAAACTGATTTTGTGCCATTAGTTTGATACTTCATACAGTGCATTTCAACTTAAAAAACAAAACAAAAAACCAGTGGAACTCTAGTTAGTTGGTTGGTTGAAACGTTTTCTATACAGTGCAAAGTTGCTTTAATTTGCAGTCCAATTTTTCCCATTGTATCAGATTACTTTCTTACCAGTACAGAATGCCAAACTTAATTTACATTAAGTTTTACATCAGTGCAGATTATTTCATTTGCATTTTTTAAAAGTGATGCAGCATTAAATGTTTTATTCTTGAAATAGGAAAATACAATATGATCAAGATAGTCAAATCTTTTAAGAGCTGATCACTCTACGATTTCTTTGAAATTCCATTCTCTTTGAATGAGGGAAAGAGGGTAAATTTTATTTGAGAAAAGTAATAGCAAAATTAAATGAACTGGACATCATTCAAAGCCAAATGTCGAGTTTGAATCCCATGGCTGAAATCAAATGTGCCTGTAGTCAAGGATGGAGAGGGTCCACATATATTAATTGATATAATAGCACAAATATTTAACAGCAATTTTATGGATTTTGCTTCTTGTTTAAAAAAAAAGATACAACATTATTGCAATAAATGAATACATTTGTAGCATAAAATAGAAAATACTTTTATTTTATTGTTAAAGATGTGTAAATAATGAAAATAAAGAAACTTCTAAAATATTTGGTTTTACATGGACATCTAGACACATACATATTGACAAAGTGACAAAACAGTTCTTCTAAGAGGTAGTTCAAGACGGTCTTGGCCTCCTAGTTAATCCATGGTGACCCACACATACTTGTTTTTGTCTGACACAGGAAATGGCCCAAGTATAGGTCGTGAGGCAAGACAAACAAATGTTGTGCATAGGGGAAGTTATTTTCCTTCCCTCCCTCTCTGCAACGGTTGAGAGGGGTAATAGAGATGCCAGCTTAGTGCGAATAATACCAAAACATCAGCATTAAACAATTATTGCAGTTCACATGAAAGTATTGTTGGCACATATCTAGTTATAGCAAGAAACTTTGTTTGTTATAAAGCTAATTTTATACATATATTTCATTAACAATAGGTACAGCATGAGACAGTGTGTTTTACTTGAAGGAATGTTAATATGTTTATTACTTTCTCCATACGCATTATGTACATAGTGTATAGAGAAAGTATTGCACTCCACCAAAAATTCGATACCGAGATTTCACCGAAAATATATGTTTTAGGGTCCCCAATATCCAAAAAAAAGCATTTTCACAAAAAGGTCCTTGTGTCTGTGAACACGATAACTCGAAAACGAAAAGTCAGTAAGAATTTTACTAAATTTTGAATAACTGCTAAATCGTAAGAGATGGACAAAAACTTATTACACAAAAAATGTAGAGCACATTAAAACACACAATTTATGTTATATACATTTTTTTCGTGGAGTTCGTCGTTTTTGTGACATTCCTTATTTTTGGTTTCTGCTATGAAAAACGTATATTTTTCTCATACTGGAACTTCTAACTCCTATCCATATAAACAAAGGAGTTTCATTGACATAGCAACCAGCTTTTGACTATCACTTTAACCTACGGTTGTCCCTTATTTCGCTTCTATCGTACTTACAAGGATGCGAGAAATAAGACTTTTTCTGCTAATTTTTTTATCTGATTAGCATAAAGTAAATAGAATTATAAGCTTTTTAAGAATTATTTGTTGCAGGGATATGGAGAAAGTCATGTGAATGGTACACATCAGATTTTTACTTTCTCCATACGCACTATGTACATAGTGTATAGAGAAAGTATTGCACTCCACCCAAAAATTTGATACCGAGATTTCACCGGAAATATATGTTTTAGGGTCCCCAATATCCAAAAAAAGGCATTTTCACAAAAAGGTCCGTGTGTGTGTGTCAGTGTGTCTGTGAACACGATAACTCAAAAACGAAAAGTTGGTAAAATACCAAGCTTGGTACTTAAGTTTAGTATCTTCCAGGGATGCGACACGAAGATTTTGAGAAAAATCCCCCCACCCCCAACTACCCTTTACATGGAACTTTTTTCGAAAATTTTGATTTTCTCAAAAATGGCTCTAACGATTTTGATTAAAATGTTGTATATTAAACATATTTACCTGACAAATAAAATGTATATCTTGAATTTTCTGAGAATAGCCTCTGAAGAGTAGTTTATTCTGGATTAATTTTACTAAATTTTGAATAATTGCTAAACCGTAAGAGATGGACAAAAACTTACTACACAAAAAATGTAGAGCACATTAAAACACACAATTTATGTTATATACATTTTTTCATGGAGTTCGTCGTTTTTGAGGCATTCCTTATTTTTGGTTTCTGCTGTGAAAAACGTATACTTTTCTCATACAGGAACTTGTCAACTCCTATCCATATAAACAAAGGAACTTCATTGACATAGCAACCAGCTTTTGACTATCACCTTAACCTACGGTTGTCCTTTATTTCGCTTCTACTTACAAGGAAGCGAGTAATTAGACTATTTCTGCTAATTTTTTCTGATTAGCATAAAGTAAATAGAAGTATAAGCTTTTTAAGAATTATTTGTTGCAGGGATATGGAGAAAGTCATGTGAATGGTACACATCAGATTTTTTTTGGTTGCAATCCAGCTTATCACACTTTCCAATATTACTGTGCTCACCACATATTTCTACAGCTCTTCAATCCCACTCATTGCACCATCATAATTTACACCATTATTTACATAAACACTAAAGAATGCAGCACTAAAACAGTGCTAGCACATGGTTCACTCCATGGACAGAAATGTTTTGATTTTTGCGCATACATTTGGCGCAACTTTTCCCACCATCATCCCTTCAGATAAAGAGTTGCCACTGCGCAACTTAATGTTTTGCTCTTGTCTTGCCTCACGACCTCTATATCAATGGTTATGCATTGAAACATGTTCCCGTTTTATTCTGCTGCTTACTCCCTAGATCCATGTCCTTTAAAAACAGAGAAAGTAAATAGCCTCCAAACCAAAGACAATGTTCTCCTTGTTCTGTATAAAAAAGAAAGGACAAATAGATATTATTGCTTCTTATGCTACCATCTAGCAGTGATTGCCACTACTGTAGTATCCAGACCATGATCACTCTGTGGAAATTTATACACTTGCATATTGGGAAAGAGTCAAAATGGGATAGAATTAGCGCAAAAGCCTTATGAAAATCTGCAACAATACAGCAATTTTAAACAATGACTGCACCTGCCCCATCTACCATGAGACATTTAATAATGCAAACCTTTAAATATAATGTAATTAAGGCAACCTGCAGATGTCATAGGCTTTGAAACTTTCTGTACATGTACTTGAATGTGTCTAGTATTTTTTCATGTAAAAATCCCCAAAATTATATTTTTACAAACAATTTTTGAAACTTCACTTATCAACTCCTTAAAAACAACAGACCCTATTACATACAAGGTTTCTAAAATATAGAAGTATAAAATAATATAAATAAATAAATAATAGAAAAAATGTTTGCAATCTTCATTGATTGATTTTTGCGAGACAAATTTAAAAGTGATTGTTTTTTTTTTTCTGTGAGCAATGAATAGATTTCACTGCTGCGGCTTGGATTTCTACTTCTAAAACAGATCCTCTATGAGAGCTATTAGTACACGTAAACAAAGACTTAAGTCATTCTGAGACCAAAAACACCGAGTGAATACCTTAGCATTTTTAAAGTTTTCTTATGTTTGTAATTCAGTGGGTGTCACAACTGTCCACCTGTATCTTAATGGTAAGAAGCTTAAGAAATGAGTTTTTTATTGTTAATGTAGTATATTGCATACTTTCAGATGCAGTGATCAGCTTAGCTCTAAACATAGCTTAATTAGTATACCATAAACAGTTTGCCACTACTGTCCATCCCATGAAGCTATGAATATAGGACAGTGAAAACTAACCCAGTTATTTTCAAAAAAACTATCTTTATTACTTATTGTAGAACACGAAAAGTAGATGAAAGCACCCTCACATTGTTTAAGTATGCCCTTCAACAAGAATCATGGACTGAAATTTATGAAATAAATGGAGTAAATGACAAGTTCAATCATTTCCTACAACATTTCAACTCTCACTTTGTAGCATCCTTTCCAGTCAAATATCGTAAAATACATAATCAGAAGGAAAATAACACCTGGATTATAACAGGCATTAAAACTTCTTGCAAACGTAAGCGAAAATTATACCAAGAACTGAAACATAATAAGACCCCAAACTTAGAATGTCATTACAAAAAGTATTGTAAAATTCTAAAAGAAACAATAAAAGCTGCTAAAATATTGCATTATAATAAAGAGATATCCAATTCTGATAATAAAATAAAAATTATCTGGAACATAATAAAAAGAGAAAAAGGTAAAGGATCTCAAGAAAGCTCCTCAATTGCAATGAATTCCAGTAATCAAAAAATTGATGATCCTCAAAAGGACGCAGATATTTTTAACAGTTTCTTTTTGAATGTAACAGACAAATTAAATATAAATTATGGATGTAAAGAATCAGCATTAAGTTTTTTGAAAACTTCTTTCGTAAACAGAGTTCCTGAATTTAAAGTAAAAGGACTACACCGTTTGAAATAAAAAGTATAATAAACTTGCTCAAGACCAAAAATTCCTCTGATCAAAAAATCCTAAAATCATGTTCTGACCTAATAAGTATTCCCCTTAGCTATTTACGTAACGAAGCACTAAAGAGTGGAATATTTCCTGACAGAATGAAGTACTCTATTGTCAAACCATTTTTTAAAAAAGGTAAACAAGATAATATCTCAAATTATAGACCTATATCTCTCTTGTCTGTTTTCTCAAAAGTAATGTTCAAAAGGCTTTATTATTACTTAGGAAAGAACTTACTTGCCAAAGAACAGTTTGGCTTTAGAAAAGGAGTAGCGACAGATAATGCAACCTACAAGCTCACACATAAAGTGCTGACAGCGTTAAATGAAAAGGAACATGTCGGTGGAATCTTTTGTGACCTAGTGAAATCTTTTGACTGTGTGAATCATGAGATTCTGATAGCAAAACTACATTTCTATGTAATAAAGAATAACATATTAGATTTTCTCTTCTCTAGGTATGAAATGAACCAAAGGGTTGAAATTAATAACTCCAATGGGTATCAAAATAGTGCCTCAGAATGGAAATCAGTAAAACATGGCGTTCCCCAGGGATCAATCTTAGGATTCTTCATTTACATAAATGACCTCCCATTATACATTAACAGTATTGCAAGTATTTATTTGCAGATGACACTAGTGTTCTAGTGATAAGTAAAGATTTCAATGACTGTGTAGTAAAATTAAACTATGTTCTAAATTGTATGTCAAATTGGTTCAAAGCAAACAAACTCTCAGTAAACCTTGAAAAAACAAAAACAATTAAATTTATAACTACTCGCTCACCACAAACACACACAGAAATAGGAATTAATGATACATTGTTAGAACAGCTAAATGAAGTCAAATTTCTTGGCCTTCAGGTAGATAAGCATTTGGACTGGAATTCACATATTAGCTACATCATACCTAAACTTAGCTCAGCATGTTATGCTCTCCGAGCAATCGTTAAATTTCACTCAATCAATATACTTAAATTGGTGTATTTTGCCTACTTTAACTCCATCATTGAATATGGAATAATATTCTGGGGTAATTCAGTGGATAGTAAATGCATATTCCGGATACAGAAGAAAGCTATACAAATAATCTGTAATGCTTATAGCAGACAGTCATGCAAAGAACTATTTAAAAAATTGGGCATACTCACCTTACTTTGTGTTTATATATTATCCATTTTAAAATTCTATGTAGTTAATCGACATAATTTTATAACAAACATGGAAATTCATAACATTAATACTAGACAAAAGGGATATATTCATCTTCCCAATGCCAATCTTCGTTGCTTTCAGAAAGGTGTATATTATGAAAAATCAAGATATTTAATGCGCTCCCCAATAATCTCAAAGAAAATGTTAGAAATTTCAGGGCTTTTAAGGCCTCTCTTAAGGAGTACCTTTGCAATAAATCATTTTACTCTGTAGATGAATATTTAAGTGACAAATCTGACAATATTGTCAACAACCATTGTATTTATAAGTATTATAATGTATTGTATTTTGTGTATATTAGTGTGTGTGTTTTATATTCAAATTAAACTGATGTATACTTTGACTTGCACGAATGTGTCAAATGAAGTTTTAGTATTTAGCAATGACACAAGGTCTGAAAAGCCTGATGCTTTGATATTTTACACTTTAGTGCATAATTGTAAATCTTTGCATTGGAAATTCTATAACATATTTGTAAATATGAATTGTAATTTGTTGACCTTTATGAAGAGTGCAATAATCATATTTTAGTTTTATATAATTACCAATAGTAACTATTATTATAACTTAGTAACTTAATTAGAAAGGCTATCATCTGACATAACATTAGTGTTACATATAATGAAATTATATGTATTTATACATTTTAACACTAATTTTTGATACTTTAGAAGTTGTTCATGGGCTTTTATAGAGCACATTAAGTATAGTAGAGGCCTCAAATACAAATGGTGTGATTATATGTGTATTCTGCTGTTTTTGTAACCCAAGCTTTAAACACAAGCTTTATCCTTTTTTTTCCATTGTATATAAACATATGTATACATGCATATGTCTTGACAAGTTCTATGCTCGGTGGCTTCCTGGCCTAAATGAACCTACAGAATGCTTTCTAATCTAATCTAACTTTTCTCTTTGCAACTCCCATTAATGATTTTAAGTTGAGAGAGATCGATAAAACAAAGATGGTCCCATCAATTAGAAAGGTGATGATGATGATCTTTTGGGATGGGAAGGGTATCATGCTCATTTATTTCTTAGAAAAGTAAAAACATTACTGCACAACAATAGTGAGTTATTGGCTTGATTTGAACAAGAAGTTGGTGACACAACCCCATTTGGCATAGAACTTGCAGTTTCACCATGGCAACACACCAGCACATTCATCTAGAGTTATTGTCATCAAATTGCAGAAACTACTGTCGCACCATCCATATTCACCTGAACTGTCTTCTTGCAATTTCCCCTTGTCCCCAAAAATTAAGAAAACGCTTGCAGGAACACAATTTAGATCAAATGAGTTCATCATTGAGATTTACAGAATTTGACAATTCCTATTATTTTGAGGGATTAAAAAATGGCAGGAATGTTAGAAGAGTATGCCCCTTAAAATAGTATCATCATTCCTATATGTATGTATTGTTACAGAAACTCCTTTTCTCCTACAACTCTTTATTTCTTCCATAAACTGATTACAATCTGAATCTGCTTACAATTAACAACCTTTCAACATTTTCTTCCAACTATCTTATGTAACAATTCGGCTGTATAGTTTGCTTTCGACGTTCGCTGTGGCAACGATTACTGCTTGCTACTAATTTCCCATCTTAACTCGCTCAACTGTTGCATGCGATGCATTCCCAGTGAAAACTATACTCTGGGCAGGTTTCATTCCCTTTTTTTTATACCTGATCATTATGTGACAGGAACTTTCCAGAAAGTTGCATCTGCATAGCCAGCTTACTCAGGTGTAACAGTGCAGGCTTCGATGTCAAAGAACATTCCTATAGAACATATGTGATTCAAGACAACTTTCTGCAAAGATGTCTCAAAGGATGTCAACTATGAATCACAAAGCATAGCCCTACACGCATGCTCGGCAATTACAGCCTTAGGCCATGGTCACACTGCTCCTCCTGAGGGCTGGTCATCCCAACCATCACCATCGTAATGGACCAGACAATCCAGGTGTACTACTAGCTCTTTCTATAGGGCAGCCTCTGGATGCAGAAGACAACAACGTACCATCCCTGCCGTTGTTGAAGCTTGGGGCAGTGTCCCTTGGTCTGGGTAGGGCAATATAGCCACACCAAAATACTGGAAACCTTGGCAGTAGGTTTGCCAGTCATAATGGGTCTTTATACCCAGTTACTTGCTATCTGGATGTACTGATGCACTATCTCGTGCATGTCATGAAGCTGGTTTATGAGATTCTCCATGTAGTCCATTGCTGGTTATTCTGCACCAGGAGACTTCCAAACATCAGGTCACATGGTAAACACAGCTCCCTGCTAAACATAAAACTGGCTGGTGTCAAACTGGCTTTTCTTGGGTTGAAGAGTGGTATGACACCAAGTAATATGGCACCTCAGATCCCAATCTCTTTTGGGACTGACCACAGCCTTCTTCCAATGTTCTTCTAGGGTCTTGATGTACCGCTCATTCATGCTGTCTGACTGTAGATGGAGAGGTGTTGTGTGCATCTTATTCACTCCAAGTCTTCCAGTGTCTCTCTCATCAGTTAGTGCAGTTCCAAAGATACCTCATAGTGACAAATCAGTTCTTCTGCAAGATAGTTTGTGATGGTTTTGGCCTCTTGGTAAGGGATGGCGTACATCTCCAGCCACTTGAAGTAATCCATGGTGACCAGCAGATACTTGTTAGCCATGTCTGTCACAGGGAATGACTCCCAATTATATCAATATCTATGCGTTTGAAAGTTGCTCCCACATTGTACTGCTGCACATGACCCTGGCTCATGGTCTTGGGCCATGACTTGCTGCAAACGCATGACATTGATGGTACCACCTCTCAGCATTTGCTCGTAATCTCAGCTAGTAGTACTGTTGATGGAAATTATCAATGGTTCGGCTGAATCTCAATGTCCTCCAAAAGTACCTGCAAGTACTTCCTCCAGGACTTCCATGATCTTACTCAGCTGCTTCTGGGTCTTTCCATTAGGTAACTCCCATACCAGAAAAGTACTCCTTTGGTCTTCAATGAGTACCATTGGGCCCAGTAGGACATGTACTCACTACTCCTGGGTGTGATGTCTTCCCAGCTTGGTCTAGTCCCTGCCTCCAGTTCTCTCAGGAGTGGCCCCAGTTTTTGCGAGCTGCTCCCTTCTCAGGCCTATGCTATACCATCTACCGAAATGACCTGCTACCTTGGTGCAATGGCTGCAATCCTCTGAAAAGGATTGCCATGACAGGGTGACATGGCATCTGCATTGTTGTGGCTCCTTCCTTTCCAATGTTCTGATGTGAAGTTGTACTCTTGTAGCCTCTGGGCCCAAAGGGCTGTCTGGCCCTCCAGATTCTTGAAACTCAACAATCAGGTGAGAGCAGAGTGGTTAGTCCACAAGTGGAATGGCTGACCGTATAGTGCTTGTGGAAGAGTTCCAGCACCTTCACTACTGCAGGAACTCTTGTCGGGTATTCTTTTCTTGGAGAGCATCTTGCTGTAGTAGGCCATCCTGGACCTGAGCTAGAATGCCTCTAATCTAGTGTCGCTGGCATTGGTGTCCACAATCAAGTTACTACCAAGTTGTGGAATCCTAAAATAAGCGCTAACTTAAGCACCCAGAATGAGTTCTCTTCCTTTTCTGGCCATGAGTAAGGCCGGTGCTCTTCTGTCAGACAAGCAAGGGATTTTGCAACATTGGAGAAACATCTGATGAACTGGCTGTAGTAGCTCACAGGCCCAGGAAACTTCGCAACTCTTGTTTGTCTTTCAGGCAAGACCAATCTCTCCAGTCTTCTCCAGGTGATTAGACTATGTGACCCAAATAGTTCACCTCCTTGCAGAATAGGTGGCACTTCTTTGTGTTCAACTTCAAGTTAGCTTCTTCTAGCCTGCGATGGTGTTGGCTGGTCGTATCCGTGACACAGCGATTTACTTGCTGCTGGCTTGCACTTTCCTAGTTCTGTCCTAGCCTGGATGTCCTGATTAGTGTTCCAATGGGTTCAGCAGCCTTGTGAGTACTTCCTCCTGAAAAGGCAACATACCTGGGTAACACATGATCCATTCAATAGCATTTTTCAGTCCAATACAAGGTTCCTTGATCGTTGGCCCTCCAGGTTTGTCCACCTTGCAGACATAACTACATTGTTTCCAGGATAATCCTGCAGATCCCAGAGGTTCGTGGCAGCTCTGGAGCAATGCTGAGGCCGAGTCGCAAGATCTTCTGTCTGGCATTGACCATCACTTCATGGCTCCTAAGAGCATCTGGTCCCAGTATCACATCCTGAGCCACCCTCACAACAAATACCCATAGGCTCATAGTGCTCCCCCTCAGTGTCAACTTCACAGGTAAGATATTGGCCAATGCCATCAGTAGTTGGGAGGGCCAAGGTGTTCATATGGGCAAGCCCTTCGCCATGTCAGGTCTGATTATAGTCATGGCAACACTTGTGTCTACTATTATCTGATCCAACTTCCCATATATCCAATGTATGTGATGAGGCTGTAGTCCACTCTTTTACACTCAAGGTGTACTCACTCAAGGTATTGTTACCTGCTGGTGGGTTTGGACAGTCCTTCACTAGGTGGACCAAGCCACAACACTAGCACACACCTGTGAAAGGTAGTCGTTGGCTCTGTCTGTTGTAGCAAATACTCCTTGTCTTTGAGTTTGATGCTGGGATCGCCTCCATCGTTAGTGATGCCATTAATGACTAGTGTGGATGTTCTTGTAGTTGCCAAGCATAAGGTGCTGTCGTATCTCGTCACACACCCTGTCGATGTAGGCACTTCTTCAGATACGTAACTAGGTGATAGGTTCACCAGCTGTTTAATCCTCAAAACCTTGCAACATCTCCCCTTTCTGTTGCAGCCTTGATTTAAGCTGTCTATGCATTGTTCCCAAAGAAGTTCTTGAGGGCCTTCCAGGTCTCTCCAGACATCTCCGAACTCTGCCACATGTACCTGGAGACTTGCTATTAATTGTGCAGCTTCCTCATCCGACCATTGGTTGTGGGTGATGACGGCAGCAGACTATTGGCAGAAAACTTTGAAGGTGGATGTTCCGTCAAATTTGGGTGGCTTAATACATGCAGATGATGTATCGTTTTCTGTCATCTCAACTTCAAGTCTTTCAGTCTTCCATCTAGCATCTTTTCCATCATCATGATCATTTCTTTTGATCTTCCCTCCAGGGCATTAATTCATTTTGTGAAGTCTTCGTTGGTCAAGGTTCTTCATCCTTCCATTGTGTTCTACATCCTTCTACACACCAGCCAGTCATTTGATTTTGTTCGCAATTTTCTCTTCCATGTTATTCATACTGGATTCCATCTTCTCTTCCATTCCAAGCTGCATTTTTTCCATTCCAGTTTTCATGTTCTTGATTGTGACATTAAGGCCTGCTCCTGACACCAATGGAACAAAAACTCTGTTTTACTCCAACAACTGTTATTTTTCTACAAAATAATTACTGTTCACAAATTACTGCTCAATCTGCTCACAAATAACTGTCTTTCTTCAAAGCTTTAGTAACAATTCTGCCATATCTTTTCCATATTCGCTGAGGCGACAATTACTGCTCCCTATTAATTTCCTGTTGAAATTCACTCATCTGTTGCATGTGATGCATTCCCACTGAAAACTGAAATCTGGGCAACTTTGTTCCCCCTTTTATACCTGTTCATCTTGTGGCAGGAAATTTTCCAGAAATAGTTGCAGGTGCAAAACCAATGCAAGTGTCACAAACTCACTCACATGTAACAATGCAGACTTTGGCATTAAAGAATCTTCCGACAAAACATGTGTCCACTTGCACAGGTGTAGCAACGGCTGTCAACAATCAGCTATGAATTATGAAGCAAGCTATTCACATATGTTTGGCGATTGCTCTATATATATATAAAATTTAAGTTGACAGAGCACATTCACATATGAACATTATTTTTCCTCGAGTTTCCCCAATTAGGGAAACAATTTTCTTGTTTATAATTTCTGGCTGAAAATTATATCTGTGCCTTGATATGTGTTCTAATTCTCCTTTTCTCTACTGTGACAGCAGTAACGCACAGAAATTGCAACAAAATTACAATTGATCAGCATAGAACAAGTGGTTTCAAAGAGTTCTTCCATATGCAGAATGACAATATGTATCTAATAAATTCTAGGCTTTTAACAATACTCTACTTATTACGTTATCAATGCATCAAATGCTACTTTTCTCTCCACTTCCAACCTGTGTATCATGTGACAACAGTCATTGTTACATTCCAGTCCACAGTCGCTCAGTCCAAGGAAAGGAAAGGATGTTGTATGGGTGTCTATAGAGTTCATATGTAATTGGCAACTACAATCAATGATTGCAGGAAGTTTACCCATAGTGACCCAAGCTGTAATATGCATCCACTTCAAAACCGTGCTTAATGTTAGTCTTACAAGTATCACAATAAATATCAGGAACAGTCATTTTAAATGTTTCTTTAATAATTTTTCTCTCTGATGTGTGGTCTTTTTGCAGTCATACTTTCACTGCTATGTTACATTAACTGTTATCCAGAAAACCAAGGCTTATAAGAATGCCCTGTATATGCATTATAATTTTTTAATTTAAATATTTCTATCATATGTATGCACTTTGAGTTTTATTTCATTATCCTATTATCGTATATAATTAAATAAAACAATTCCTCATATTGTCATTTATTTGAAAACTTGAACAAGTTTAAGGGTATGCCCCAAAATTTTGCCCCAAAACTGGCAATTTTAATATTTTCCAGTTTTGCTACTGCAATACTCTTATTAGTGTCCATTGTCCTTGATTGAGAACATGGAGGGCAGTCAGTTTTTCCTTTTTTATTACAATATATGTTATTTCAAACCAACAATGGGTACTGATAATAGCTCTCTGCTACAGTTATTCATCTCAAGACTGTTGTTTGGAGTGGAGTGTTTTGAAAGAGCCTACTGGTTATTTCTCATTTTCATTAGTGTGGATGTATCTAAGGTAAGACCACTGTCATTTTCTGCATTATGTAATACAGTAATAGTGTTTAGTAGTGGTGATTTTTTTTTTTTTCTTTTGATAGTGTTTAATAACCGCTTTAACTACCTGTGGCACTGCAGGCAAAGTAGTGGTGATGGCCAAATTAATTTATTGTGTTTTGTGTTCCAGTACATGAAAACTTGCTATCCTAATTTGAGAATTTTGTGGTAAATTTTATATTTCTTGGTCTTTTCAGATTTTTTTGCATTAGTTAGCCACATTTTTGAAACTGTCAAAGAGACAATATAATACCTATTTTCTGAATAGGAATACCTATACTGATAGATTACCTATTTTCTCTTTTTTTGATACAAGTAGATATGATAGCTCTGCCTCCAGATGTAGATGAGCAGATAAATGAGAAAAAAAATTGAAGATGACATTGAGGACACTGGGCACTTCTGTGTTAAATTTTATATTTCTTTGGTCGTTTCAGATTTCTTTGTCATGGCTAGCACATTTTTAAAACTGTCGAAGAGGCAATATAACTATTTTCTATCTTTTCTTAATAGAAGCAGATACACTAGCTCTGCCTCCAGATGTAGATGAGCAGATAGATGAGAGAAATACTGATGACTTGATAGGAAATGTGTAAAATATTGTAGATACTACTGAAATTTTACATGCAAGAGGCAATGTAGAAATTGACACTCTTCAGGTTTCTTCTATAAGAGCCCTAAAAGTTTCTTCTAAAAGTAAAGCAGAAGTTACATTATTTGATCAGGTTCCAACATTTTCATTTCCTGGTATAGGGAAGAATGCTTCTTGTCTTTCGGATGAACTGAAAGAAAACTCCCAACTTTTAAAGAACTCTTTTCAGAATCATACAATTGCAGTGCATGTTAAAAGGTGGTACTGGTGCCTTTTTACCAGGATAGTATATATGACTGTGATAAATGCAAGAGGTGCAATAAAGAAATTTCTCTTTCAGTAACAGAATTCAGGGGACAGATTAGCAGAACATACCCAAAGAGAGATCTTGAAATAAGAACTAAGGGAAGGCCAACAAAACTAGTCTCATTTCCCAGGACAAATGTACCAGACACAAGATATGATCATATCATCCAAAAGTGTAAAAAGCAAAGAAGGTGTCAATTTGAGGAGTGTAAAAGAAAGCCTAGATTATGAGTTTATTACCATAAATTCCCTTATTCCTTGACTAATAAGCAGTGCAAGAAAAACACAGCTGCAAAGTGTTCAGCAAATGTAGGCCCTAAATGACGAAAATTTCCTTATATTTCCATAATTTGGGTTGCCAGTATACAGTTTTTCAAAAATTAAGAATATATGTTAATTACAAATGAATTGGGCTTTAAAATGTGTGTGCCAAGTTTTGCAGTACTTCTCTAACTGTAAGTTGAGTTCTTTCAAATGGCTGCAAAGAATTTAAATGTCAAAAAAGCTTAGCAGAATAAAATATATTGTTTTCTTTTCTGTTGAGACAGACAGATATAGAGAGACAGAGAGAGAAAGAGGGGGAGGGGGAGGTAGGTTTCACACGATAGAGGAAGGTTGTGTTTTGAGAGGTGCTCCTGTGGTGAAGGAAGAAGGATCTAAGTCACGATGGGAGTGGACATTACAGTGTATAGAGCAAGAATTGGATGGTTTAGAAAAGTAAAATTGGTGAGTAGTAAAAATAGTTTTGGAGAGAAGATGACAAACATATTGGTTTTAGCAAGTGTTATAGCTTTCTTGTTAGTGATTGGAGGAATTGAGATAAATCCCGGCCCTGCAGATATAATAACAATGCTGGAAAACCTAATTGAGAAAATGAACAAAATAGAAGGCATGGAACAACGAATAGGTAAACAATTGGAAAAGATGGCAATAGATATCAAAGAAAATGTTAGAGTTGAGGTGTAGGAAACAAGAAGGGAAGTTGAAATGGTTAAGGAAAGAATGGAAAGATTGGAAGAAAGGGAGAGAAGGTTTAATTTAGTGTTCATAGGAGTTAAGGAAAGAAGGGATAAATGGCCAGCAGAAGAAATATTAGAAATAAGGAAGGAAAAGCTGAATTTGGAATTGTATAGATGGGAAATTATTGAAGCTTATCGGGTTGGAAGACAACTTGGCAAGAGAGCAATTATAGTGAAATTTGCAACAGCCCAATTAGTACATGAAGTACTTAAAAGAGCTAAGAAATTAAAAGGAACAGACATTTTTATTAATAAAGATTTATCACCTAAGAAGAGAGATCTGCAAAGAAATTTGGTACAAAAAATGAAAGAAGCAAGAGCCCAGGGAAGAAGAGCTTATATTAGAAATTTCCAGTTGTGGATAGACAGAGAAAAGACATCGCACCTGGACAAGAAGGAGCTAAGAGAACCCCAATCAGGCACAGAGGAAATTGCTCAGCAGATGTCAACGCCAACTTTAGGAAGCACGAAAGGAAGATCAAAGTCCAGGCAAAAAGGAATGGATATGGGTGAAGACGGGGAAAGAGTGTGTTTGAACCGAAATTCGCCTGTCAACACGGATATGAGAACGGCATATGCAGATAGGACGTCATCCAACATCCTTAGGAGAGAAGCAACAGCTGATGAAGTAATGACGTCAACAGGAGGAAGAGCAATTGGAGTGAGGTCACCCAAGAAAATAGTGTCACCGAGAAGAGGGGAAGTAATAGCAGCACGTAATTTGGCTTCGAAGGGAAAGAAGGTGTGGCAACAGAGTAGCGGGGAGAATACAGAAGAGGAAGAAAACAGCATTATATCATCCGAACATGGCAGCATTCTAGTTTTAGACAGAAATAAAGCGGTTCCTCCCAGAGAAGGGATACAATTAAGGAATAAAAGAACACTAGAAACATTTAGATTTAGATCAGGCTCACAATAGGGAAGGGAGAATATAAGGAGGCTTGGATTCTGGAATTGTGAGGGAGTTAAAAACAAAATATATCTGGGGAGTTTAAATCAATTATTGACGAAACTTGACTATCTTGCGGTAGCTGAAACATGGCTAAAAGAGGACCAGGTTTACGTAAAGGATTTTGATTTTGTAGGGATAAAAGGAGATAAGGTAGCAAGAAAGGGGAGGGCATCTGGAGGCATAGGCTTTTTTGTAAAGAAGATGTTAAGTAAAGGAGTTAAAGAAACGTGGTCAAAGAGAAAAGAAATACTATGGATTGTATTAGAGGAGAAACAAATAGTTGAAAATGTTATATGTATAGGTATAGTATACAATCCTCCTGTTCCTTCGCGCTTTCATAATCCGGACCTCCTTAAACACCTAGAGATAGAAATAGAAAATTTAAAGGAGAGATATGGTAATTCTGAGATTATATTAATGGGAGATTTTAACATTAGGATTGGCGAAAATGATGTTGGAGGGAATAGCTGGATGAGTAATGATATATTGGAGAAACCTGAGAAGATTAGATACAGCAAAGATAAGATAGCTGATAAAGGATATATGAAATTTATAGAATTCTGTAAATTGAATGCCTTTGATATTTTGAATGGGAAATATGAAGAAGATGTGAATGGAGAATATATGTATGTTAGTGATAATGGACAAAGTGTGATTGATTATGTATTATGGCCAATTAATATGGGGTATATTTTAAGTAATTTTAAGGTACTAAATTTAAGTTCCAACAATGGTCATTTTCCATTGATAGTAGACATAAAAACACACACAGAGTAAACAGTTTATAATTTAAGGGAGGAAAATTGTAACATAGAAGAATACAGTAGATACAAATGGATGGAAGAGTATTGCAATAAATTTAGGCAGACACTAAATTCTAATTATGGCCAGATATGTCAGTGTGGAATAAGTTTTGTGATAAAGGAACAAGAAATTGAAAGTGCTATGAATATCTTAAATATCATTATGGTAAGGGCTGGGGAGGAAATGAAAATGAGAAAGAAGGTTTACAAAAGAGATGAGGGCTGGTTTGATGAAGAATGTAGAGTAATTAAAAGACAAGTCAAACAGCTGCTCATAAAGTGGAGGGAATTAGGATACATAGAATTAAAGAAAGAGTATATGCAAGGGAGGGATTTTTATAATTCATTACTGAAACAAAAGAAAACAAGCTGGATGAAAAAATATGAAAGTAATTTGATACAAATCCTAAATGAAAATAATGCAAATGAAATATGGAAGGTTATGAAATCAATGTATAATATGTAACAAAACCCCTGTATACAACCAGGAGAATGGATGGAATATTTTAAAAAATTGTATGGGGAGAAAAAGAGTAAAAATGGGATAGGAAATTGGGAAATAGGTAATAACTATGTAGATATACTCGATATAATAAGAAGATAAGAAATAACCCAACAGGTGAAATTAATGAAGAGAAATAAAGCAACCGGAATAGATGGAATCCCGACAGAGTTCCTTAAGGAATGGTGCACTGAAATAAATAGAGTTAAGGTTTTAGTAGGCTTATTTAACACAATTAAAGTGAAGGGTTATATACCAGATAAGTGGGGGAAAGCAATCATACATCCAATATACAAAGGCAAAGGTAGTGTTGACAAACCAAACAACTATAGAGGCATTGCATTATTAAATGTAGGACAAATTTTTACTGGTATTATGGCAAGCAGGACACAAACATGGGTTGAAGAATATAATATTCTCTCGGAACTTCAGATGGGCTTTAGAAAAGGGAGGAGGACAGTTGATAATTCATTTATTATAAAAACACTGGTAGATAAATACTTGAAAGACAAAAGAGGAAAGTTATACATGGCTTTTGTGGATTTAGAGAAAGCATACAATAGGATAGAGCTTCAATTGCTGTGGCATAAGTTGTTGACTAAAGGAGTGAGTAAACAAATGGTGGACACCCTTAGTGCATTGTATAAGGAAAATACTTTTGTATAAAAGTGGAGGAAGGGGTTGTAACAAGAGAAATCCAACAAGAGAAAGGCCTTAGACAAGGATGTAAGTTAAGTCCAGTCCTATTCAATTTATATATAGATGATGTATCAACAGAAATTGGGAGAAATAATAACTCTATGCCAATAATTAATAAAATTCAGATTCCAGGATTGCTGTTTGCAGATGATCTAGTTGCAGGTGCAATTACAGTGAATGGCTTAAAACAATCCTTGCAAGCATTAAATAATTACTGTAAAGAATGGAGTTTAAAAGTGAACCAGGACAAGATGCAGATTGTAGTGTTCAAAAAAGGGGGGAAATTGAGCAAGTATGAAAAATGGAAGAATGAGAATGAAAGAGAGTACAGGGTAGTGAGAGAATGTATTTATCTAGGAGTTAAAATTGATAGTGGTGGCAATTGGGAAAAACAAAAGAAATTTGCATTGGCAAAAAGAAAAGGAGCTTTATCAGCTATTAGAAGTTGCAAATACAAAGTACCTAATATAAATATTAGATGGTTAGAAAAAGTGTACAATATGGTGGTTGAGGCAAAAATGCTATATGGGATAGAAGTATGGGGATTAGAAGGAGGATGGGAAGTCATAGATGAGATGCATAGGAAATTTTGCAAAGAAATACTTGGGTTACCAAATGCAACTGTTAGGCAGGTAGCACAAATAGACCTGGGTAGAGTGGCAAGTAAGGGAAAGATTATGGAAAGGGCATTGAAATTTTGGCACACAATATTGAAATTGGAAGAAAGGAATTTGTCAAAGCAGTGTTTAGTATATCAAGAGAAAAGTTTAAAAAAACAAGGGATGGGTAGACTGTCTCAGAAATAACCTGGAAAGTAGTCAGTTAGGGGAAATGTGGAGAAGAGAAAATAATGTGAATAACTTCTGGAAGTTGGCAAGGAAAAGATTTGAGGATATAGAAATACAAAAAACATTTAGTGAGATAACTGAAAAGAGATCTTTAGTTTTCTATATACCAATGAAAGTCCATGGGGAAGGGAAAAGTACATAGATGTGACAAATAAAGAGGAGCGAGAAGGTATTGCATGGCTGAAAGCAGGAGTATGGAGATTAAAAGGTTTAAGGAAAGGTATTCCATAAAACCAATGTCCTATATGTGGTGGAAATGAAGATATGGAACACATTTTATTTAAATGTAAAGGGACTGAAATTTGGAGAAAAGAGCATATTAATAAAAAATGTAGCAGTAGTTGAAATGTTTCAAAAAGATAGTAAGAAGATTGGACAATTCTTATACAAAGTGAAAAATAAATGGGTATGGACAGTAAATACACAAAATGGTGTAATAAACTAGAATTAATAAACTATTGTAAAATATGAGTATGACTGGTAAAGAGCCAAGGCTGAACACCGGTCATATGCATCTGTATAAAGCTTAGCATAAATAAATAAATAAATAAAAAAAAATATATATATATATAATATTCATCTTCTAAGTTTTGTTGTTGTGGTCCATTGGCTTTCAATTTAAAATCTGAAGTTTCATCCAACACTGTGACAGACATATTCAGAGAAACTGAGAAAATGCTGCTGAGATCTGGAAATATTTATAAAGACTGATTATATAGAAACTTCACACAGTTGAGCACATGAGCACAGCTTCTGAGGGGAAGGAATGCCTAGGGAGCAAGATCACATGAACATCAATTCTCTGCATTCTGTGAATTATATCTGGCCAAGCAGGAATCCACATATAATTTAATCTAAGGTAAGCCCTTCCTCTTTGTCATCTGGAGCAAGCAAAGAAATCAGCTGTTTTAGACAACATTATTTCTTTAGATCACAATATAAGGTATGAGAAAACAAGAGATCGTCTCCACCATCAGACAACATTTCACAAGATTTGACAGAGAAGCTTAACCCCAACAACATAAATAAAAATGGAAGAACTTACATTACATTGGGGATTCCCACTTCAGCCAGACATATTTCATAGTGGGCAAAAATCAATATTCATATGATCTTGCTCCTCTTAGGCTTCCCCCCTCCCTCCTCAGCAGCTGTCCTTCATGCATGATCATGTGAAGTTTCTAGATGATCAGTCTTTATAAATACTACCAGATCTCAGCAGCGCCTTCTCAGTTCCATTGAAGAGCCCATCTGTTTTGGATGAAACATACGGTTTTAAAATTGAAAGTAATGGACCATGTCATCAAAGCTCAAAAGATGAATTTATTAATATGGACTCTGGCCAAAAAATTCCATACCATTATTTAATCAAAAGAGGCTGACCCCGTTGCACAGTTAGTAGAGCAACTGCCTGCTGTGCAAGGGGTCCCAGGTTCGAATCCTGGCTGAAGGTGGGAATTTTTCCCTAGCCTAGAAGTGCCAAGTCTCCTGAGAGAAATGTGAATGTGTGTGATCTAGCACTCAAAAATTCACAGAAAAATAAAATCCAATGAGAACTGTATACAAGTCAAGAACAATGCTGAAAGGCAATAATGTTCCAAAGGCAAAAGGCTGCCAACATGACCATTACAGTTAATACATGGAAAAACAATAAACAAACAAATAAAATCAAAAGTAGGTCTGAGATACTGCTAAAACTGTGTGTTTCATTTTAAATGCAATTTCTCAAAATAGTTTTTCAGTATTTTAAGACATGGAGAATTATTTTTATAGAAAGCTATGTAACATGTCGTCCTATACTGTGGTATGGTGGGTTGGAGTGTAGCATTCTGTTTCCTAGCCATGGAATTTGTATAGGGTCAGGCTCACCCATATGGATAAATATTCTTCAGCCCATGAATAGGACTAGTGTCCACTCAGCTTCCAAATAAATTTGCAGAATTATGATAGTTAAATGCAAGTCTCAAAAACCAACATTCCAGTTGGGAGAAACATGACACAACACATATCCCTATATTAGCTGGACATGCACTTCTGTCATGTGCATTGGGGCCTGCAATTGGTAGTCAGTTGGTGGGCCAAGGCTCACAAGGGCTCTAGTTAGAGATTTAATTTTTACCTCACGTAAGAATGTATAATTTATGGAATTGAGTATTAGTTTGGCTCTGACACAAAAATCTAGTTTTAAATTTTACTGATATGGTGAGACCACTACACAGTTCCATAATTCAAACCCTCTGTTCATATTCAGACTTAAAAGAATGAAAAAATATTCATTTACACCTTCAAAAAGTGACTCACCAATGTCAACCAATATTTTTTTTTTTTGGGGTGGGGCAGGGGTTGAAAATATATATATTATATATTTTTCCTTTTAATTTTAAAAAGCTTAAATTTTGCATCAAGTCTTGCATTACTCTTAGAATAATTACTAAAGGTTTCATAAATTTTGCAGGTTTTAAAATTCAGTAGTACATCCCCTTAAGCAGTATCCTACCACTAGCAGTAGTAAGTACAGTAACCACTTAAACCATAAGCTGCAATCTGTATTACATACTTGGTTGCTGGAATTAAGTTCCCTCAATCACATACTATGTTGTTTTAAAGAAGGTAGTTAAAGTGCATAAGAAAAATGCTATTCTGTAAACAAGGTTTATATTTTCACTACTGTAGATTCAAAATGCATATAGATCAAGTCTTTTCAATGGTATCTCAGTCCAATTATAACTGTAGAATAGAAAATTAACAGTAATAATTAACAAAATAGTAGCTACAAATTACTTTATCATTTATTTTTCCATTTGGGATGTTTTCCTCCGACCACTTTAACTGATAAAAAGAAAGGTTCAACAATATGGAACACAACACTGTTTCTTCATTTGTTTTTTGCACTCTACTCACAGAAGTCTCTTAGTTACTTTTTGCCTTTTTGTCCCTCTTCTCAATAGCCTTCCTGCCTTCTAAAAGAAACAGTTTATCATCTTCGGAAAGTGGTTGCAGTACTTTTGTTATCACACCAGTGCCTAGTGTTGTTGCACCATCTCTCAATGTAAACCTTTGACCCTGCTCAATGACCATAGGTCTAAACAGCTGCAGAATCAGCCTATGAAGAGAACAATCCTTTATAAAATATGTTTAATAATTAAGGCTAAATCCTTTTTGTACCTAAATTTAAACTGTCAATACCACTACTAAACAAATTATACAGATTACATGTAAAACTGTAAATGCTAAATGCTGCTTTGTATAAAGCTCCAACTTAAAAAAAGTGCATATTTGAAACTTACTTGGTGTCTTCTCCTGGCATAACCATTTCTTTATCTGGAATCTGGACTTTTGCAGCACAATCCCAGGTCTTTGAAAACATCTGCATTTGGAAAAACGATGTAAAGGGTTTAGGTCTTCCACCCTCTTCTTTACTCAGGATATACACCTGCAAAGGAAAGAAAGAAAAAAAGAAAAATTTTAATGTAACGGAAGAGAGTGAGTTTCAAATTAAAGAAGCCGTGTAACAACATTTTACTATCTTCTAGAAATAGAATAAGCCATAGCAGAGCCTTTTTTGTTTACGGAAGTAAGCCATAGCAGAGCCTTTTTTGTTTACGGAAGTGGGGTAAAAGAATATGATAAGATATATAGGAAAATGATAAGTGATTTTGTTTGTTAATGACACTGTCAATTGCCAGGATCGTAGCAGCACTGCCAGTGTACCAGACTTTTGTCTCAAAGTTCTTTTACAGGCCAGTAAATCTACTGAAATGGGGCTGCTGCTTTTAAGCACACTTAAGAGCCATCAATCTGGGCCAGGTTTGAACAGAGGGAAAAATGATAATGGAGGGAGGAGGGAGGGAAATGAAATATTCTTACATGTATGTTAAATGACTTATATAAAGACTTATTGCTTGTCTTTGATCCACTCAATTTGCTGTATATTTAAAACTTATTTAAGTGAATGTACCTGAGCTTCTGCTTGATCATGTGCCTTTACAGTCCCTGGCTTGCACATCATCATTCCTCTGCGTACCTCATCTCGCTTTACTCCTCTCACTAGTGCTCCCAATTGATCACCAGCTTGTGCTTCTTCTAGGATTTGATGGAACATCTCCACACCTTTTAAATAAAATGTCAACTTCAAGTACAAGAATTCACATGATTCTAAAACAATGTATCTATTGTCAATCTGGATATCCATTTACCTGTTACTGTGCTCTTGAAGGTCTTTCCATAACCTACAAACTCAACCTCATTTCCTTTCTTCAGAATTCCTCTTTCTAGTCTCCCTGTTACAACAGTACCTCGACCTGTATGGAAAAAAATTACTCTGTTTACTTGTATAACTGCTATTAATTTCTTGTTTATAATTATTTTAGTGATTATATGATAGGAGAAGTTACACTTAAATTTATTTTTTTGCTTTGTTTGTACTGTCAACATTTTTCTTAATTATTAGTCCTAATTTAATTTAATTTAATTTTATTATATTGAGATGGATTAAGATTGGTTCCTTCATAATATAGTGTTACTTCCATTGGCAACTCTACTATTGATGTGATTGAGTGTTACTTCGCCAACAATAATTATAATTCATTGTGTATTTTTTTATTACTAGTTTTACTTTTATTTAAATAGAATTAGCTTTGATAATCTAAGTACAAAGTCATCATAAGCTCTAATTACTGATAAATCTCCAAAAGATATTGAAGATGGCAATGGTAGCTTGTTTAAATTACAACCACCGCTTTCTCATGCTTTAGGAAAATTGTCTGCTGTAGAACATTTTCGTACATTAGGAATGGAGAATGGTCTGTCACATTTGTGATTGGCTTGGGCAACGTTGCCCAAGAGGCTGGAGTTGACATTATGACACAGCACTGAAAGCCTGCGGGTGTTTGTCGTGAGGTGACATAAAGGATATTAAACAAAGAGAGAGGAGTATGGAAGAAAAAATGGGAAAGAACATGGAAGAAATAAAAAGAAGCATAAATCAGATGGAACATGACATAAGAAAAGAATTAGTGGAATGTAAAAATAGAATAACCCAATTGGAGAAATTGGTGCACGTAAATAGGAAGCAGAATGTATAGGTTAAAATGATGGGGATGGAAATCAAGACCAATTCTGACTAAATTAGCAGCCATGAATGTCAAATGGAGAATATTAAGCAACACAAAAACCCTAAAGGCATGAGAATATTTATTGAAAATGAATACAGTAAAAAGAGCAAGAAATAAGACAGAAATTACTAAAAGAGATGAAAAGAGCTAGAAATGCAGGTAGGAGAGCATATTTACAAGCCTTGCGACTAAACGTGGATGGAATTGTCAGAACTCAGCAAACTGCTGACAAAATCCAGCTCAGTGGAAAAGATTGGAGGGGAGAAGCGACTCACGTGCCACAGAGAAGGGAAGTGGCAAGCAATTGTTCATCGGAGGTTGTAAGTCATCACCAAGAAAGATCAGCCCACACAAGCAGCTACAGCTGGTTTAGACAAATGGAAAGATGGTGAAGGGATCAGTGTTGTATCAATACCAGGAGGGAGCATCCTGACAATCGAAGACAATGGGAGACTTAAGACACAACAGGAAGGAAAGTTAACCAGGACAAGAGCAAAGCTGCAACAATTTAGACAAAATAGGACAGATCGGTATAGGATGGACCAACCATGGCAGTCTTATGTGGGAATGTCGAAGGTCTAGTAGACAAAATCCACAAAGGTGAATTAACACAAGTGTTGAAGTGGGGTGATGTGATTGCAGTGTGGAAACATGGGTATCTAAAAAGGAACTAATAGTATGGAGGGTTATGACTATTTTGAAGAAAAAAAAATGGGGTGAAAAAGAAAATGAAAGATAGGATCTCAGGGAAATAGGAAAGTTTATTAGAAAGGAAAGAAATTTTGGAGCACAGGGAATAAAGGGTATAGGCGCTGAGGAGTGATCTGGGTCATGTTACAAAGTGTGACAAGAAAGTACCAAAACTTAGGTTTGGGTATGGTATATAATCTGCCAGGGATGTCAGACTTTTATGATGCAAGCTTTTACAGTAAGATAGAGAATGAGAGGGAAGTTTTGTGTCAGAATAACTAGATTTCCTGACAATAGTGGACTTCAAAACAAGGATTGGGGAAGAACAATTACATTTAGATGATTTAAAAGGTTACCAAATAAAAGAAAATAATTATATAAACTGGTATAGTAAAGACAAAATAAGCAACAAAGAAGGGAAAATTTAATAATATTTTGTGAAGTTAATAATCTATTAATGTGTAATGGGGCAAAAGGATCAGACAAATCAGGGGAGTTTACATTTGTCAACGAAAAGAGGAGATAGTTTTCTTGATTATATGTTATATTCAAAACATTTAGATACTGAACTTGTAGATTTTAAGGTTTTATAAGGGGTACTGAATAGCTACCATTTACCATTAAGAGCATCTTTTAAAACAATGGGAGTAGTGGAGTAGGAAGAAGATATAGAGGAACGTAAAATCATTGAAAATTACAGACGGCTTACAGAGGAGAGAGGGTTATTTATTGGGAACTTAAACTCATGTAGAGCAAAGAAATCTCAAGGAGAGATTACACTACTTATTGAAGAGGAGCAATGCTATACCTAGAAGGGGAAGTGAAGCTAGCAGGAATGACAATGAAAATTAGCAATCAAATGGAAAATTAAAAAAGGAATAGTATAATGGGGATGGGATTGCATTGCAGCAAGAAATAAAATAGAAAGAGAGTTTCGGAGATGGAAACAAACAGAGGAACGGGTCGATAAAGATAATTTTCTAATAGCGATGTGGGGCTATAAATGTTTAATTGAGGAGAAAAAAAATTTTGGGCAAAAGATCTATAAGGCAGAAAAAGGTTATGGGAGTTGGTAAAATCAGTATCTAAGTCTAGGGCATTACAGAATAAAATTGGTTCTAATAAATGGAAGAAGTATTTTGAGAAACTATTAGCGGAAGTAATGTGCTAATGCAGACAAAAGCACTAGAGGAGTTACATAATTGTGATGAAACATTAGACCAGGAAATATTGGAGAACAAGATAAGAGAACAGCTTAAAAAAATTAAAAAGTAAGAAAGCTAATGGAATATATGGAATACCAGGGGAATTCTGAGGGTGTAGTAAGAAAATATTGAAATAAGGGTAACGTTAGGAAAAAAGTTCAATGTGCCTCTCGAGAGAGGAAGGTTTTCACAAAATTGGAAACGGGGAGTGATAATACCAATTTTTTAAAGGGAAAGGAGAAGTGAATAATCCAAGTAGCTACAGACGCATTAGTCTATTATCACTGACAGATAAAGTGTTTACAGGGGTACTAGCAAAGTGTCTACAAGAATGAGCAGAGAGAGAAGGTAAATTATCTGATCTACAAGGGGGGTTTAGAAAAAGATGTCAGCAATTGACAATGTTTTTATAATAAGAACAATAATAGATAAATATACAAGAAAAACAGTACAATATATTTATTCTTTGCAGATCTAGAAAAGGCCTTTGATACCATTCAAAGGAGTGCACTTTGGTATAAGTTGAGAACAAAGGGAGTGAGAGAAATTTGTACGACAATTAGAGATGATGTATTCAGATAATAAATCCTGCATTAGGCTTGCCAATAAAAATGTAATGAATTGGATACCAAATACAATTGGTGTAAGGCAGCAGAGTTGTAAATCAAGTCCCATTTTATTTATATATCGACATACTCTAAGAAATGGCAAAAGAAAATTCACAATGCCCAGCAATAAAAAATAAAGATATTCTAGGTTTATTCTTTGCAGATGATTTAGTAGCAGTAGCAATTACAAGTCAAGATTTAAAGAAAGCAAAAGAAAAATACTGCAAAAAATGGAATTTAAAAATAAATAAAAGTGATGCAAAAATTATGGTTTGTAAGAACGAGAATAAACTCAGCAGAGAAAAGATATGGTGGTTAGAGGGGAGTGAATTCAAAGTTGTAAACAAGTTTGATTGCTTAGGAGTACGACTAAATAACAATGGAAAATGGACAGAGCAAAGGAAAAATGCACTAGGTAAGGGGAAATCTGCTATTAATAGCACAAGAACACACTTAAAGAAGATACCAAATATGAGAGTAAACTGGTTAGAGAGAATATATACAGCACAGTGGAATCAAGAATGATGCATGGAATAGAGGTTTGGGGTACTGAAAAAAAGTGGGAATTTAAAATGATATTGGGATTACCAAGAATAGCTCCACATGGAGTAGCATTTGAATTAGGAAGAGCTGCGAAAAAAGGATCAGTAGTCAAGCAGATAGTGAAATATTGGAACAGGATCTAAGTACTAGAGGAAGGAAATATTTTCAAAGACTGTTTTAGGACACAACTATCAGCAAAATGGGAAAGAAATTGGAAATGTCAATTATAGATAATTGCAAGAGAAGTTGGATTGGGGGAGCTGGACAATTAATAAACAGCAGGTGGATAAAAATTATGGAATAAAGTGAAAGTGAGAATAGATGATATAGGGAAACAAGAAATAATAGGTAGCTCAAGGGATTAGAGTACTTTAATGTCATATAGGAATGTTAAGAAAGTATGGGGAAGAGAAAAATTCATTGACGTCTATGGAAAAAAATGAAAGAAAGGGTCTAGCATGGGCAAGAACAGGAACAATGTTACTAAAAAGTCTAAAAGCTGATAAAGGTCCATACCCAGTATGTGGCAATGTCGATAACAATTTATACTGTATAATTAAGTGCAACAAATGTGGAGAGAAAAAATATGGAATAAAAACTGGGAAAAGTTACCACCAGAGGTAGCGTACTAAAAAATTTTTGGAAACAATAAGAAAGAATTTCTGAAACAACTAGGTAACTATACAGGGAAAGTAAGAGAGAAATGGGGAAGGAAAATTGACAAAGAAAGAGAGGATCTTAATAATAAAACTAATGAGGCTGCAAGTAATTATAGAGATAAATAGATTAAGTTGGTAGGATATAAAAATGTACAATTAGAGGGAAAGGTACATATACATAAAGAACCAGAGTGTTAACTGTATATGATACCAAATTCAGCAACTCCAGGAAAGTAACTATCTATTTATGTATGAAGTTTGTAATTGAAAAGATGAAATAAATTATCTATCTACCTTGTCTGTACAATGTTGTATAGGTGTTAAATTCCTATTTGATGATTTGAAGCCACTAAATACGGCCCAAGTACCTAACATTCTGAAAGAGGTATACACTTGTTTTCCCTCTACAAATTATTACATGCACTGAATTCTACTTGATGACTGCATCAATTAGCTTTACATTTCCATGACTTTTAGGACGATATAGCATCAAAGTTTTTGGAAAGTGACTTTCCTTTTGAGGACTGGACAATCAGCAATGAGTGTGGTTTCAATATTGTAATGTACCAGCTCATGTCAACTAGCAATTTGGGTGAAGAGAACCAGCTCTAGCGTCCAAATGAATGGCTTACATAGTCACTGAATTTTACTATACTAAATTATTTCTCACCAGTGTGGTGATCAGGTTAGAATAGTTCTAATGTAGCTCATCCATGTCATAACAGCCAACTCAAATGGGTGCTTAATACCTGGAAGGATAACTGGGCCACCATGTCTCCAGGGGTTATAAATATGGAGCTCTGGTCCTCCAGGTTGGGGGTTGTTGTTAGGTTAGCAACCTAGAAAAAGATCTTTGCTCACAAATTTCAACATAGCCAAACAGATAACTGAAAATAGACCAAAGCTAGTCAAACGGAATATCAATAAAATTAATTTAGGAACCTGGAATGTGAAGATATTAATGCCTAGTAAAATACAGGAATTGGCTGAACAATTGCCAAAATAAGAATGGACATTGTGGCACTGCAAGGAATAAGATGAAATGATAAAGGAATAATAAACAAAAAAGACTACACATTCTACTGTAGTAGACCATCTGCCAAAACAGGCCACGCTGGTACTGGTTTTATGGTAATAAAAAAGATACATCATAATAATAATAATGGTGTTTAAGGGCGCTCAACTGCCGAGGTCATAAGCGCCCTTACGATTAAAACTTGGCAATAGGCAGTAAGAAAATACCAAAAAAAGGAAAAAAAAAAACACAAGTAAAAGAGCTAACACAGTTGAAATGGAAGTAACAGAACGGTCCAGCCCTCTAAACAGAGCTGGATATAAAACTCCATCTAAAATCAACACATTAAAATTAAAAGAGATTAAAAAAAAAACTGCTATCACACTAAAACATCAAGGTAAAAGAAAGTTTTGCTAAAAATTTAAAAACCCTGTCCACTGCTCTTGGGTCATCTGCCAGGACCTCAGCAAGAGAGGCCGGCATGCCCATAGATGACCGAATGTGTGCCAGGTGACCACACTCCAGCAACACATGACGAACTGTCTGTGCCTCCCCACAGAGCGCACAGACAGGAGCAGGTTCACGTTTAAAAAGGTAACTGTGAGTAAAAATACAGTGGCCAATTCTTAGCCGAGCTAGTACTACCTCCTCCCGGCAGAATAAACGAGAGGAGGTTACCCAGTTGACAGGGAGGTCCTTCACCTCTCGCAGCTTATTACCACGGAGAGCCGACCACTCCGCATGCCAAGTCGAAAAAACGGCTCTCCGTACAGCCACTCTAAAATCTTCTGCTGTTGAATGGGTAATCGTAACACTGGGCGCTGTGACTGCCGATTTCGCTGCCAAATCCGCCGTGTCATTCCCTGGCAAGCCAACGTGTCCAGGAATCCATGCGCACTCCACATTAAAACCAGAAGCGTGCAAAATGTGGAGAACGTCCTGGATGCGCTGCACCAAAGGATGGTAATTGTACAGCTCACGAATGCTCTGAAGTGCACTAAGGGAATCACTAAGAATAAGGCAGTCACCTAATTTTCGACGTCGAATATACAGAAGGGCTTGATAAATAGCATATAGCTCGGCAGAATATATAGATGTGCAACTAGGCAAACCGTAAGTAGAAGTTGCGGTGCCAGTGACAAAGGCACATCCAACACCGTCGGGGCTCTTACTACCATCGGTGTAAATACAAATACGGCCACTGTATTTGGATAAAAATTCTAAAAAGCAACAACGAATACTATCAAGAGGCGTAACAGATTTCCCGTGGAGCGTCATCCCGAGATCGACATGGGAGGTAGCGCGTAACCAAGGGGGGTGTATACTCTCTCCCTTGGATAACAGCCGAGGAATGTCAACATGGTGCTGGCGTAGAAGCTCACGGAAACGAAAACCTGCTGGCCTGGGGCTCAGAGAGCGGAGGCAGTATCGCTCGTGCAGCTCAGAGGAGAAAAACGCGTGATAAGTTGGATGCCCAGGCATACACTTCAGCCCACAGCCATAATTAGCAAGCAGGACATCACGCCGATAACGCAGAGGAGGTTCTCCCGATTCGGCGTAGAGGCTAACGACTGGGCTCGTTGGAAAAGCTCCAACGGCCACACGGATGCCCTGGTTATGGACTGTGTCTAACCTTCTGAGCACTGAAGGTCGAGCTGAAGAATACACAATGCTGCCATAGTCCAACTTCGAACGAATCACAGCACGATAAAAACGGAGCAATGCCGTCCGATCCGCACCCCAAGATTTGCCACTTAGCATCCGTAAAAGATTTAGAGAACGGTCACATCGTGCTCTAAGCTGTGCTATTTGTGGTGCCCAACAAAGTTTCCGATCGAAGATCAAACCAAGGAATCTCGCCTCGTCTGCGAAAGGAAGTAAATCTGGCCCGAGTCGAAGAGACGGCGGCATTTGCCACTTACGGCGCCAGAAGTTAACGCAGACTGTCTTCTCAGCGGAGAAACGAAAACCGTGTTTCGAGCTCCAAGCATAGAGATTGTCCAAACACCGCTGGAGACGGCGTTCCAAAAACGGTGTACGCTGAGAAGTACAGAAGATGGCAAAGTCGTCCACGAATAAACAGGAAGAGACACCTTGAGGCACACATAGTGATATGGAATTTATCGCAATAGCAAATAGAGTCACGCTGAGTACCGAGCCTTGCGGCACTCCGTTCTCTTGAATAAAATGGTTAGAAAAAACCGAGCCCACCCTCACTCGAAAAACGCGGTCCCGCATAAACTCCTGAATGACCAACGGTAGGCGTCCACGTATGTTCCAGTTGTGTAGAGTACGCAATATTCCCGCCCGCCAACACGTGTCGTAGGCCTTCTCGAGGTCAAAAAATATCCCAACTGTGGGGCTGTTCTTAAGAAACCCGTCCATAATCTGAGTTGACAGAGAGACAAGGTGGTCAGCAGTTGAACGTCGTCGTCGAAAGCCACACTGGATGTTCGTCAGAAGATTGTGGGATTCCAGCCACCACACCAACCGTCCATTGATCATGCGTTCCATCACCTTGCACACGCAACTGGTGAGGGAAATAGGACGGTAACTGGAAGGCAGATGGCGGTCCTTTCCAGGTTTAAGAATGGGTATGATGGTGGCCTCCCGCCACTTGTCTGGAAAAATGCCATCAACCCAGACACGATTATAGACCTCGAGTAGGAAATCTTTGCCATCAGGAGAGAGATGTTGCAACATTTGGACGTGGATACCATCTGGACCTGGTGCTGAGTGTCGTGAAGAGGAGAGTGCATTGTCTAGCTCTGCCAGGGTGAAAAGGCGATTATAATCCTCAAGGTTGCCAGAAAGAAACGACAATTCTTGAGATTCCACCTGATTCTTAATTGTAAGAAACTCAGGGGAATAATTTCCTGAGCTAGACACCTGAGCAAAAGCACTGCCTAAAGTATTCGCCACGTCAAATGTATCAACAACAGCTCCGGTAGGTGTTTTGAGACCGGCGATGGGCATATGGTTCGGTTTCCCAGCCACACGTCTTAACTTATCCCATACGACAGAGGAAGGTGTATGTCGATTAAAGGAACCCACGAATTTATTCCATGACATCTTTTTGCTATCCTTAATAACCCGCCTAGAATGTGCACGCATCCGTTTATAGTGTATCAGGTTATCCAGTGTAGGAAAACGCTGGAAAACCCGTAGAGCTCGTCTGCGAGCGCGAATAGCATCCCGACAGTCATCGGTCCACCAAGGTACCGGAAATCGACGGCTGTAGCCAGTCGAACGCGGAATGGATTGCTCAGCAGCAGAAAGAATGGTCCCTGTGAGATGTTCGACCAAGTGGTTCACAGAGTCGTGCTCTTCGTAGCTAAATTCAGCCAAGTGGGAGTACAGTTCCCAGCTGGCGTGGTCTAGGCGCCAACTAGGTAAACGGGTGGAACATACAACGGGTGTCAAGACACTAATACGACAAGGAAAGTGGTCACTAGAATGCAAATCCGAGATGATATTCCAGCATAAGGTGACTGCCAGCTGAGGGGAACAAATTGCAATGTCAATGTGTGAAAAACTATGAAATGCGTCAGATAGAAAGGTGGGCTCTCCGGTGTTCAAGAGAGCAAGATTCTGACTATCCGAGAAGTCTTTAAGTAGCGTACCTCTCGCACAAGCCCGAGGAGAGCCCCAAAGAGGGTGATGGGCATTCACGTCGCCTACCAATAAAAAGGGTGGTGGCAACTGCGAAATGAGGTGTTCTAAGTCGCTGTGCGAGAGGTCCGCAGATGGAGGCAAATAGATACTGCAAATGGTGAATGAAGCGGAGGGTAGCTTAATGCTGACAGCAACGGACTGGATTGCAGATTGTATGGGTACGGAGTTGGCAAAAATATCATCTCGAATAAGCAGCATAGTGCCCCCATGTGCCGGGACACCGTCCTCCGGGGATAAATCACATCGTACGGAGGAGTACTGCCTGATGGTAACGGTGTACTGTGGACGGAGCTTCGTCTCTTGTAAACATACAGCCAAGGGTTCATGCTGGCGCAGCAACAAGTCAAGCTCTGGTCGATGTGGTCGAATTCCGCGTATGTTCCAATGGAGGATAGCCATTGAGTATATTATGGGATAAGTTTCAAATCGAAAGACGCTTCTGCAGATTGGGATTAGCTGGTCGGTTCAATTTGTTCTTCTTAGGCGTTGGGCTAGTACTATTTTCAGGAGCACGATCCTGCCGTTTCCGCACTGTCCCTCTGGCAGTGGCGGCAGAATCCTCCTGGTCCATCTCCTCCACAAGGGAGGTCCCTTTTTCAAGAGCAGTTTTCGGTCCAAGTAGTTCGAACCGATTGGATGTGCTGATCGGCGAAGACGGCCGTCGCCGATTCACGCCCTCCTCCCCAGATGACCCTTCAGAGGAGGATACACGTGTGGAGTTGCGTGTACTTTTCTTACCTTTAGATGACTTGGTAATAGATTGCACATTCTCTTTCAAAAAGTCTTGTCGTACATACTTGGTCTTAAACTGTTTTTCCGGGGCAGAAGACGTCGTGAATTTACCAGCTTTAGTTCCCGAGGTCGAGGCTTTCGGTGACAAGTGTGCAGGACTATTCTGTAAGCTGGCGGATTTGGCAGATGTTGATACCAACTTGGGTGTAGGTGCCGAAGGCTTTGGCAGCGCTTGGGCTAAAATGACCTTTTCCGCAATTGTAGCCCCGTTCATATCGCCGGTCTGTGTTGCGATTTCCCGACGCGGTACCGGTTTAGCTGCAACTGAGCTATAGGTACCGGACCTCGGGGCAGAGGGTTGGCGGAGTCGCAGGAGCTTCCGGGCTTCCAAGAAGGACACCTTCTCTTTCACCCGTATCTCCTGGATCGCTCGTTCCTCTGCAAAACGGGGGCAGTCTCGGGAACTAGATGGGTGTTCCCCGTTACAGTTCACACACGATGGAGCTGAAGCACAAGCCCCATCGTGGGAGATGTCACCGCAGTGGACGCAGGTGGACTTGCCGGTACACAACTCACTAGTGTGACCAAAACGTTGGCATTTAAAGCACCTCAGCGGATTGGGTATATAAGGCCTACCTTCGATGGCTTCATACCCTGCTCTAATCTTTTGAGGCAGATCAACCCGATCAAAAGTAAGAAACAGGGTACGAGTAGGCAGGAATTCACCGTTGATCTTACGTTGTACCCGATAAACAGCTGAGACACCCTGAGTCGCTAGATTTTCTTGGATCTCCTCAATAGACAAACCGTCCAACGCGCGGGTTGTTACTACACCGCGGGAGGAGTTCAGCGACTTGTGCACCTCAACCTTCACTGGATAGCTGGCTAACATGGTGGCTTTAAGAATCCTTGCAGCTTGCGAGGCGGAGTTGGCCTCGACAAGAAGTGTACCATTGCGAGCTCGAACGCAGGATTTAACAGGACCAGCAATGGCATCGAGACCCTTTTGGATAGTAAAAGGGCTCACCGTAAGGAATTTCTTACCTTCCTCTGTCCTATGAATAACCAAGTAGCGAGGACCACATGACTCGACTACTTCCTTTCCAACGTCTTTATTAAGGGGTTTTAATTTTGGTGCCATAGAAAAAATGGTATAAATTCATCCCCCAGTGCTCCCCACCCACCACGGAGCCCAACGAGGGGTCACCCCACTGGGGTGACAGGGCTACACAGGGGATATAGCGGGCTCGCCGTCCCACTCACCCTGGAGTTCGGTGTAATACCTAGTCCTGGCCGATTGACTAGGGGTGGGTTAGTCCCTAGCCTCCCGTTTAGGCAAATCAGAAACCAAAGCGGTGTATTAGGCTGCGCACCCTCCCCAGTTACTGAAAGACAGAAGCCCAGGCTCAGGTACGCAACCCTCAACCAACCAGGATATTCCTTTTCACCGACACGGGTCTCCACGCACGGCCTACACGTGGGTGGGCATTTTGACCTACTGACTCCCTCACCACTCTGAGGTTGCCCACAGAGGGAGTCAAGGTGGCTCGGGACCCCGGGTGCGCCTAACCCGTACCTACCGTAGTAGGCCCCTGGGGGGAAAAAGATACATCACATAATTGATTTTGTGCCAATTAATAAAAGATTATGTAAACTCAGAATCAGAAATAGATACAATAACATAACAGTAATAAACACACATGCCCTGACTGAAGAAAACCCAATGGAAGTAAAAGAAGAATTTTGTGAGGATCTGCAGAAACTCATTGATGAAATGCCAAGGAGCAACACACTTATTGTAGTGAAAGATTTGAATGAACAATTAGGGCTATTTTAAAACAGTAACAGGAAAGCACACATTGTATGAGAATACCAATATAAATGGTGAAATGGTATACCAGTTTGCAGTCTCAAATAATGTAATGGTAATGAATAAACAGTTCTAACATAAAAAATACATAGAGGAACTTGGACATCACCAAATCAAAATACACTAACACAAATAGATCATGTCTTAATAATAGTAAAAAGGACCTAATTTAGGATGTTAAAATGCTAAGAGGGCCCAATATTAACTCGGACCATTTCTTGTTCAGAACTGTAATCAAACTGACGCTACCTCTAAAATACAAAACGAAAAGTACACATACAGATAAATGGAAGAGGCAAAACCTAAAAAATATGAGTAAATTAAATTACTTTAAGAAATCATTAAATGATAAACTAAAAACCGTACCTGATTTGGAAGAAATGAATGAAGAATGGAAGAACTACAAGCATTATTAACAGTAACAGCAGAGGAAACCATACAAATACAAGGGAACATGATACGGAACGAATGGTGGTATGATGAATGCAGACAGGCTATTAGAGAAAAGAATGCAGCAAGGAAGAAAGCTATCCAGAATAAAACCAGCTACTCAAGAATAGTATAATACAAAATGTAAAGCAGCTAATAAAGTACCTAAAGAAAAGATGGATAGATGATAAATTGAGCAATATAGAAGAAAATTATAAGAAGAATGAACATTTTAATCAAAATCAAGTAATAATACCATCAATTTGCAGGGACATGGACAACAACCTGTTATCACAAATTAAATTAGTTTTAAACATATGGAAGGAGTGCTTTAACAAATGTTCTTAATGCAATACGGTACAAGTACAACTTATACCTAATGAAGAGGATGAAGTACACTAAGAACTTGAAATGCCAACATATACATGGTACACAACCTAAAATTAAATAAGGCTCCAGGCTCAGATGGCATTCTACCAGAACTGATCAGAGATGGAGACAGAACACTTAAGCAGAGGCTATTTAAATTAATAGTGGAGATATGGTACAAGGAAACCATACCGGATCAGTAGAACAAAGAAATTATCTACTCCGTTTTTAAAAAGGGTGATAGATTGATTTGTAGTAATTATAGACCAATCAAACTTTTGAATGTAGCATATAAAATTTTTGCTATAATATTAAACGAAAGGCTGACAGTAACAGTTGAAAGAAAATTATATTAATTCTAAATGTAGTTCCCGCTAAACAGCTCAACCTACAATTTATAACATATTTATAGTTAGAGAAATCTTTGAAAAATGCTATGAATATAAATTAGACTTGTGTTACATCTTTGTTATTACAACAAAGCAATTGTTTGATTTCCAGAAGCAAAGGAATAAAAAGCCTAAAATGTTATGAAGTACTAACCAAATTAATAAAATTAATAGCATTAACCCTAACTGGGACCATGGTAAGAATTGAAGTAAACAACAAACTTAATGAATCATTTACTATGCAATCTGAAGTTAAGCAAGGAGACTTTCTATTGGCTACAGTTTTTAGCCTAGTTATCGATTTTGTATTAAAAGAAATAGCTATAAGAGAGAACATTTCTAATAGAAGTAATGCATTGCATATGCAGATGATGTAATGCAATGGCGATTCATGGTCAGTAATTTAGGTACACCACTCCTTTTATCATAATTTTTCTTAATCTATAAAATAGTCATCCCTATTATATGCGATCTCATTTTGCGCGTTTTCACTTAAAGCAATTTAAAAAAGGCTGATTTTAACACAGTACAAATGACATAAATAGAAGCATCTGTTTAAAACTATTTTTTTCATTCAAAATCTTCTTGGGCTTCTAGCCAGGTAAAAACTTGGCTTGACACCAACGTTTCGAAGAAGTGCATCTTCCTTGTCTTCAGGGTGAACTGATGGTTTGAGCTTGCAGATACTGGTATTTATAAGAGCTGGGATGAAGCTAACACCTGATTGGTTCGCGTGATATTATGGCCTGGTATTTAAGACGACTGAGACATGGGTACGGACTTCATAGAAAACTATTTATAGCAGTTATTCGGCTAATGTTTTGTGTTTGAGCACGCACCTGCTAGAAAATAAGTCTTGGAAGACTGCAGGTAGAGGATTAGGTATTAAGGCTCTTTAACATTGGTGTCCATGCTGAACTTAATTGTAGGCCAGAATCGCAATTTAGATTATTTGTTTCAGATGAGATGGCTAAAGCTTCTTTTACTCTCCTTTCCCAGTTCGAACACTTTGCCACTATCTTGGTGTTGGTAAAGTTAGCTCTGTGGCTTTGTTCTATACAGTGTTCAGCCAGATTTTTCGGGTTGCATAAGCCTTATTGATCTTTGGTGTTCAGAAACGCGTGTGGCAATAGTGCGTCCTGTTTGGCCAATGTACGCTGCGCTGCATTCGCAAGGAATGTGGTAGACACCAGGTACTCTGAGAGCTAAATTATCTTTAACTGGCCTGACCAAATTTTTGATTTTAGGTGGTGGCTTATGGATGGCTTTGACATTAATTTGTAGAGTAGTCTACTAATCTTTCCCAAAAAATTGCCGGTAAACGGTATATAGGCTATGGCGGCTGGCTTGTCTTTTTGTTGAGTCTTCTTGCTGGGGTTTCTTTTTCGCCCGGCTCTTTTCAGCGCTGATGTGATGTCCTTGGCTGGTTATCCATTTTGCTGGAGTGTGAATTTTAGGTATTGAAATTCCGTTTGCAGATTATCTGGGTCTGATACAGAAACTGCTTTATGTGCCAATGTGTTGAGAATGCCCATTCGTTGTGACTTATGGTGGAAGCTGTTTGCGTTGAGATAAAGATCCGTGTGTGTAGGTTTTCGGTAGACGGCATGACCAAGAGTTCCGTCCGCTTTTCTGGTAACCAGAATGTCCAGAAAGGGGAGGGAAGCATTTTTCTCAACTTCCATTGTGAACTGTATTTGTGATCTGAGGCTATTTTGGTGTGCAAGAAAATCTGGAAGAGTGTGCAGTCCATGCGGCCAAATTACAAATGTATCATCTACATATCTGTGAAAATGTGTAGGTTTTAATGGGGCTGTGTTAAGTATTTCATGCTCCAGAAACTCCATATAGAAGTTGGCAATAGCTGGTGACAGAGGAGAGCCCATGTCTGCTCGTAGTAGGTGTTGCCATACAGAAAATAAGTGGAAGTAAGTGTGTGACTAAACAGTACAGTAATACCAGGTGGAAAGTGTTCTGACAATAGTTGTATTGTTTCCACAAGGGGAACTCTGGTGAAGAGAGGTACCACATCGAAACTAACTAACAGGTCCGATGGCTTCACTTTGATGCTGTCAAGAACTTCAGCGAATTGTATAGAGTTCTTCACATGGTGTACACACTTACCTACTATTGGTTGCAGCAGATGTGCCAGATGACGGGCTAGGCGATAGGTAGGGCTGCCAATGCGTCCACTATGGGCCTTAGAGGTATCCCAGGCTTATGGATCTTCGGGACACCATATAATCTGGGAGGTATGGAGGCAGATGGCGAGACCGTCTTTTGAATATCAGGAGGAAGGCTGGATTTCTTAATTAGCTGGATGGTGCATCTTTCTACAGAGTTGGTAGGATCCTTTTTAATGGTTTTGTATGCAGGATCGTCCAGCAGTTGTTGAACCTTTTCTTGGTATTGCACGGAAGAGAGGAGTACCGTGGCGTTCCCTTTGTCAGCTGGTAAGATAACCAAGTTGTCGTTTTTTCAAAGGGAATGTAAGGCTTTACTTTCTTCTCGGCTGATGTTTGAAGTAGGTAGGGTTGCCTTTTTGTAAGCTCTTGCTACCTCACGGCGTATTTCTTCTGCACTTGCTGATGGAAGTTGACAAATGGCGGCTTCAATAGAACTGATGGTGTGTGCCACTGATATTTGCCTAGGCGTGGGAGCGAAGTTGAGCCCTTTAGCTAGAACGGAGGTGGTAGGTTCGTCTAGCTGGAGATTGGTAAGGTTGTAGATGATACGATCGGTGTCCAATGGTGGTACAGGTTCATTTTGCTTAGATAGTCTTGCAAATTTCTTAGTTTGCCGCAGTAGAGTAGCATTGCCTTGTGCAAAAGAGGAGTGGTCAACTTTGTCCCAATCTAGAGGTGAAAGCTTGCTAGAAAGAAGCCAAAAGGATTCCAGTAACTTCTGATCAACGATAGACAGTTCATGACGGGTATGCTTGATTCGTTCCCTTATCAGGGCTAAGCTGGCGCGTCTAAGTATTTTAGATGTTGAGGCATTTTTCACTGGGTAACGAAGTCTCACAAACTTGGGCGTAATTTCTTTGTCTCGGCACCTGGATAAAAACGCCAAGGAGCTGAGTAATTTACCTTTCTTTTCGCGTAGGTCTTGATGTTTCCTAATTGCCTGGTAAATTTCTTTCCCATAAAGGAATTTAGAATAAGAACTGAAGCTTTCCTGGCGACGTGTTAATTCAAAATCTTCTCGGGCTTCTAGCCCGGTAAAAACTTAGCTTCACCCCAACGTTTCGAAGAAGTTCATCTTCCTCGTCTTCAGGGTGAACTGATGGTTTGAGCTTGCAGAGACTGGTATTTATAAGAGCTGGGATGAAGCTAACACCTGATTGGTTCGCGTGATATTATGGCCTGGTATTTAAGATGACTTGTGCCCATGTCTCAGTCATCTTAAATACTTGGCATGGTTTTTATTCATATGAGATTTTAAATGCTTTCCTGTACTAGTTTTTAACATTTTCTTTTCCACAAACCTTGTCGTGATAATGATGAACACAACAAAAAAGGAATTGCTCAATTTGATGCAGTCGTTCAGAAGTGATATGCGTACATACATTTCAGTGATTCATTTTTATATATATATATAGATTATTCAAATCATTACTGTTTAATGATTTCTGGTTTCATGGAAGAGCTTGATATAGCCACAAGAGAATTGGGATGTCAAACTATCACTCAAAAGCAGCTGACCTACAGCCTCTGACACAATTAATGGTGCAGTCAAGTGTGCAGCTTGATTAACCCAATTTCTCTTTTGAATTGGAATTTTCACTGAGCAAATGTCTCATTTTAACCATGAGAGCTACAACATTTTCATTAGTTTTATCTCAACTAATGATTTGGGGAATGGTTTAAAGTGAAAAATTTGTAATTATGATGAATAAGCATAATTAGCAAATGTTACATAAAAACATTATAAAATTTTTCAATATTTATCCATAAATTAAATTGTTTTGAATTTTACTTACCAGCAATAGAATACACATTCTCAACTGGCAATAAGAATGGTTTATCCAGATCTCGAATAGGTGTTGGTATATGTTTGTCAACCTCTTCCAGAAGCTTCAAAATGGCCTCAGTTCCTTAAAAAAAGAAAATGTATGTATAGCATTACATAAATCCATTTGGTAAACTTAAAATGGCTGCAATTACCCATAACCTCAATTTACTGGTAAAATATGCATTCTGCCTTTGAATAAATTAGCATCTTCTCTATAATTGCTACTGTGAACATTATTCCTTGCTTTCTGATATATATGAAACAGTTTATCTGTCCTGCAAAGGAATCACCAAAATATATATCTAAAATGTTGTATAAAATATATGAAAGGAAATACAGACATACATAACAATGCATTGCTGGAAAAACTGGTGCATAACATCATTTATAATCCAAGCACTATCTTCAATGACAAGTATTGCAAAAAATAAACCATAATAAAGTCTGTAGTTGACCACAAACTTCCCAGGTAAAATAGCAATGTACAAATTAACAGGCAAGGCAACCAAGCAGAGTGTCTATGTTTAGTTTTTATCTTTGAAATTAGCCTATTATGCAAAAAAAGTGTAGGAGGCAAGTGTCACTATAAATCTGAAAGCAGAGAAGTTTGCTTGTCATTGAGCAAAGTGCTTTCTGCATGCAATCTTTGGCAAATTCTATTATTTATATACTAGAAAGCAAATATTACATTGTATTATACAACAATGATGATGCAACATTGTTAGACAATTCAAAAATACAACCATTACCATTTAACAAAACAATTTGCATCATTATTCTTTGAAATTTTCTGTTTGTATGTTTGTTTACATGTCAGTCAAAATGTTCTTATATTGAGAAACATTGTTCAGAATGAGTTTTATTAACAAATTTAAAAATAAATGACCTGGGTACTTTTCATAAAGAAACTATTAAGTTTTTCATATTTAAAATTGAGTTTTAAGAAAATTTAATTTACTAGTATTTAACTAGTACACATTGTGCAGTTGCTCACATCATTAGGCCATCCTTCACAGTCGGAAAATATCAGCCTCCGATTCCAAGGTCTTAGATCAAACCTGACAGATGGTAATAGATTCTTCAAAGATTATCAAAATCTCAGTTGAAAGTAATTCTGTTACAAGTAATCTTCCCTTGATTTACGTATAAATCAGGTTCAACTGTATTTACAATATAAAATAGTCTTAAATAAATGTATTTTGTGGTAAAAGCTTAGTTTAATATGAAATTAAAAGTTTAAATTATGCTAGATCCAAACCCTATTTCTATGGTAGTGTTTAAAGTAAAGTAGGACTTTGGTTTAAATTTTAGTCAGTGTAATTATTAATGATAAGTCAAATCTGTATATTTTTATATTAATGGTGAATATCTTGTTAAGAGCAATAGAATGCTCAATTTTGATGTGCTCAATCACAACTTCATGTGACAAGATGACCAAACTGTGGAGCTCACTGCTGAAGAAGTTCAAAGTCACAGAACAACTAAAGGAGAATTTAGTTTCAAAGCTTTCAAGTAGGAACATTCAATTTATTGGAATGGTCTAGAACAAGAATGTCTGAATCTGGGATACCAACACCAAGATATAGAAGTTTTATGATTGAATGTGACAATGTACAGTAGGAAGAAAGCAAGAAGAGTTAGTATTGTTGTTTGCAGTTAGTAGCAAGTGGGATGCTGCAGAAGAAATTACAAAAAGTGAAACAAACTACAGCTGCAGTTTAAGTGGCCCACAATAATCTGGAATGGTAACCAGAGGTGGAGCCACAAGAGATTATATTTCTATGAAATGAGAGCAATCATAGTAATTAACGGAAAGTTAGATTTCAGGAATAGGAAATACATTGAAATTTTAATTCCCATTCTTGGTCACAGAGTACTGTGTGCCTTAGGGTTTGGTGGATTTCATTTTGATGCATGGCATATCTTTCAATTCAATCTATATTCACTTTCTCTACACATACTATGTATATAGTTTACAGAGAAGGTATTGCACTCAACCCAAAAATTTGATACAAGATTTCACTGGAAATATGTGTGTGTGTCCATGTGTCTGTGAACACAATAACTCAAAAACAAAAAGTCGGTAAAATACCAAACTTGATATTTAAGTTTAGTATCTTCCAGGCATGCGACACAAAGATTTTGAGAAAAGCCCCCCACCCCAAACTACCGTTTACATGGAAAAAATTTTCAAAATTTTGATTTTCTCAAAAATGGCTTTAACGATTTTGATTAAAATATTGTATATTAAAGGTATTTATATGGCAAATAAAATGTATAGCTTGAATTTTCTTGGAATAGCCTCTGAAGACCTCTTTATTCTGAATGACTTCTGCTGAATTGTGCATAACTGGTAAGCCGTAAGAGATGGCAAAAACTTACTACACAAAAAAAGTAGACCTTGTTAAAACACACAATTTGTCATGTATGTATTTTTTGTGGAATTGGCCATTTCTAAGATATTCCTTGTTATTTGTTTCAGATTGAAAATACTTAAGCTTTTCTCACATGGAAAGTTATAAATTCCTGGTCCTGCATATAAATGTATTTTTAACTACATAGCAACCAGCTTTTAAAGGATTTGACTATTGTTTTAGCCTAGTGTACTGCTTTATTTCTGCTAATGTTTATCTCGATTATCATGAAGTAGACAGAAAAATATGCTTTTTAATAATTTATTAAGTGATGAACAGAAAGTCATGTGAATGGAACACAGATATTTATCCCTTCCAACCACCATCATCATGGAAAAAACAAGGCAGGATTTTTTTTAAATCTTTTAAAAGCTGGTTGCCATGTGAATGAAATCTGTTTCTTTGCGCTGGCAGGAGTTTACAAATTTCTGTATGTGAAAAGTATTTTAAAACTGAAACCAATAACAAGAAATATCTCAAAAATGATCAGTTCTTCCAGGAAATAAATGTATACAATATAAATTGTATTTTAATGAGATCTACATTTTTTGTGCAATAAGTTTTTGTCTATCTCTTACTGTTTCCCAGTGATGCAAAAGTAAGCAAAATTTACCTAGAATAAACATGTCTTCAGAGGTTTGGGTTGGAGGAATTTTCCTCAAAATCTTTGAGTTGTATCCCTGGAATATACTAAACTTAAATACCAAGTTTGGTATTTTACTGATTTTTTGTTTTTGAGTTATCGTGTTCACAGACACACTGATACATACACATAGGTTTTTCTAAAAATGCTTTTTTTGGATACAGGGGACCCTAAAACGTGTATTTCTGGTGAAATATCAACATTGAATTTTTGGGTGGAATGCAATGCCTTCTCTATATATTATTTACATAGTATGTGTAGAGAAAGTAAAAATGCAGCTCAGTTGCTGATAAAATCGGGAAGATATTTTAAATTAATTTAGAATGTGTTGGTGAAATGCATTGTGCGTATATGGGATGCAGTGTTGAGTAGACCTCTACAGACCGGCAGACTGGCACTCTACTCAATTGCAATTGCCCCACAATGCAACCTGACCTCAATGCAAGAACACCGGTTGAAAGATGCATAGTTTCTTTTCCCAGTCTTTCAATAGTTGGAAAGTAAAGAACACTTAATGCACAGAGAATTATTATTTATTTACTCTACGAACATATAACATAGGTGACTATCCCCAATACACTGATTGAAACATAAGTGGTTTTACACCATGTACACCAAACTAATATATATAATTCACATTCATTTTGCCCACATGTCTTATTTTTGCGATCCAAGCAAAATTGTTTTGGTGCCAGGAACTCTGGTGGTCGCTGTGATATATAATGTGTAACAAACCATGAATATATTATCATATTGTGGAATCTTGGGGATAAAAACTGAAAATGGATGAATGATCAGAGTTTTAAAATATTATCTCTTTGAAAAAGTTTTCAACATTTATGTCATCACTCGCAAATAAAATATGTGATATGCGGCGATTTAACAATTTTCACTGACAGAAAAAGAACTTATCTAGTAGTTGAAGCCTATCTGTAGTTCCAGCAGGAATATGGAAAAGTTCAATTGTTTTACTGGGAGGAATACTTTGTACACAGTAAGTATCTTTGTAGGCAGTCCGAGAATCTAATATCAGGGAAAACTTATTTCCTGTGTATGGAAAAAATGCTTCTGTATACTCCTATAGCTCCTTTTTCCCCATTTTTCCTGATTTTGAAGCTTTCACAATTATGTATTTAGCCTTAAACATTCTTCCAGTGACTATGGATCAAAATTTCCAATAGGTTCTTGCAGAACAACATGAGTAATTTAGGAAACAACACTCCTTCCATACTTATAGTAGACATGATTGTGTAGGAGTGAGTGAGAGCGCTAACAGACTGCACTATACTTTTTCATGTTTTTCCCCAACAATGGACAGTGTGGGCTTTGCTCTCAAGTCTTTTTCAAAACCACTCGTTTGTATTATAAACTTCAGAGGATGAATTCTCAACCAGCCTACATTTTGTTACAGTCAAAAAGTTATCTTCCAATTGTTGAATTTGAACTGCATTGGTGGCATTAGAACAGGAAACAAATTTAGCGATTTTCTTTTTTGATTCTGTGGTACTTTTTAAAATAAAGAATCCATAATCTGGAAGCTTCAAATCTTCTTCCTACTGGCACTTTCTTGCAATATCTAGAGTCCACAGTTTTACATCTTCATCACATTCAATGTGTGTTTTTCTTGCATTCAGAAACCATGAAAATAATTTCTTATACATTATTTTTCTGAATTCAGTGGAATTGGTTTTAAAACTTCTATTTGTGATTTCCAAAAATAAAAATGCTGTTCTGATGTGACTGCTCAAAACCTTCTTCTGACTGTTTCCTGTGTTAACCCTTTTTTTTTACAGCTTTCCACATTGCACTACTTTCCTTTTGTAACATGAACTTACACTTTGTTTTTTTTTCGGTGGACTTGGCACATAGATGACTATCTATTTTGATAATTAACAGGGAGAGAGTGTGGGGCCTGCATGTCGGAGTCTGTAGATAAAACATCAGTGTTGTTTTCTTCATCTTGACGGTGACACTGTTCAGCAGCAGAATCCTCCTGTATGTCCAAAGTATCTTTGGTAGACAAATTTGTACCTAAAGGATGGTCTTCTAAAACTATCACTATATATTCTGTCAGGTGCTAAGCTGGCAGTGGAGGAGACAGGTAGTGTTTCTTGGAATCTGAAGGATAAGATTGAAAAGTGACATAAGTAACAATGGGAACCCGCTAGGAAATCTACAGAGCAAGAATAGAATGTTCAGTAGAATGGGGGAATAGGTCTAAGAAACAAGTTTAACAAGAATATATGAGTAATATGTTATGGCACATGTGACTGCTGTGTTGTTAATTATTGGAGGAAAGGAGATGAACCCTGGACCTAATGGCAATCATGGACTAGGTGAAGACATTTTTAAGAAATTATAGGCTGTGGAAGAAAGGCTAGGATAAAAAAATCTGATGTATTCCATTCACAAAACTTTCTCTACATCTCTGTAACAAATTATTGTTAAATAGCTTATTCTTCTATTTTATGATAATCAAGATAAACATTAGCAGAAATTGTTCACATTACTTGGTTCCTTGTAAATAGAAAGGTAAAAAGGGGTGGGGCTTCTGGACAGGGTTTGGTGCCGTTCGTCCCCCCTGAAAATACATCCCTGGTAGGGAATGGTTACTGAGGAACAATCAAATTGCACTTAGAAAGATTTTTGAGGATCATTAACAGATACCTAAATTAGGGGAGCTTTAATGGAAGGTAAGGATGAAATGGAAAGGTCAGTAGAAAAACATGGAAAACTAGATTATTTTCGAGCATAAAGGAAACTTAGTAATACCTTGAAATGTATATTTAACTCTTTTAGGACTGATGTCCTACTAGTAGGACACCTTGCCTGTTCATTGTTTAAAGCCTCTTGTAACTGTACAATTTGTCTTCAGATGTTGTCAGTACTGTCAATGGAAGGAAGGAGCTTTGTAGAAGGGATAGTGTTGGCAGACTTGCGTCTTATGTTTTTTTAGTTGTGTGTAGGAGACTACAAAGATAGCACTCCTTGGAAAATGGCTGACTGGACGCAACTACGTGTACAAAAGTGAGTATATCCTTATCTTACGTTTATGAAACTGGTTGCCACTATTATTGTTTATTTGAATATGCCTCAATTCAACATGTACAACAATCATAAGCTCATAACATGCAACAATGCTATCTACACAAGGGTTTTTATTTGCGTGACCTACATATAGTACGCCAGGCTCACTGGAGTTGAAAATCTCTATTGTTGTGAGCATATTTTATCTTTTTGGGTGTACATATGATACTAATTGTAAGGTTTATCTTATACTGGAACAACACATAAATTAATCCATATGCCAGTGTGTAACAATGACTTTGAATGAAGTGATTGACATATTGAATGCCAGTTCTGATGAAGATAATGAAATTGATGAGAGAATAAAACAACAGAGAGAAGTTGAAGTTTCTGTTCTACCTCCAGTCAATGCCTGTGAGGCAGTTACTGATGAAGATTCGGGTGACGAAGAACAACCAACAATAGACAATCTTCCTGGAAACCAACTGAACGCACTTGCAGAAATTGAATGCGTCACGTATGCTGATTCATGTGTGCTATCAGCTCCATAGAAGACAATGAAATACCATTGGCTAGATGGAGATATAGAGGTAGATAAAACAATGTGGCCATCTTTGTTTGGCCCAAAAAATTTCCTGAATCCTGAAGAACTGTTTTCATTATTTATAGATGAGGATATTTTAAGATTAATTGTTTCCTATTCAAATCAGTATGCAGCTAAGAAGAATTTTCTTGGTGATATCACCGAAAATGAAATGAAAATCTTCATTGCTATACTTCTTTTGAGTGGTTACGTTGATCTCCCTAGAAAAAACATGATGTGGGAAAATAGCCCAGACACTCATGATAATCTTGTCTCAAAAGCAATATCTAGAGACTGATTTAAATTCATTACGAGTAACATTCATGTGTGTAACAGTGATGATCTGGATAAAAATGATAGATTTGCAAAAGTTTGCTTTCTGAAATGAATAAAAGATTAGTAGCCCATGTTCCACATTATGAAAATCATTCACTCGATGAACCCATGGTACCTTACTTTGGAAAACATGGTTGCAAACAGTTTCTTCGGGGGAAACCTGTGCGCTTTGGATTCAAGTTGTGGATAGGTGCCACTTCGAATGGGTACATTGCTTGGATGGATCCCTACCAGGGTGCTAACTCATCTGTTCCAAAGGAATATCAAGTGTTAGGGCTAGGAGCGAGTGTGGTACTTCAGTATGCCGATATTTTGAACCAGCATCAGAAATTACCATACCATATTTTCTTTGATAACCTTTTTAACTCAGTGCCACTTTTAGAAGAGCTGGGAAAGAGGAACATTCGAGGCACTGGAACAATAAGAGAGAATAGAACTGCTGGTTGTCCTCTTTCTGTTGTTAAGTCTTTTAAAAAGTCTTTCAGGGGAAGTTTGGAAGTAAAGCGGGCAACAGAATCAAATATAGCAATAACCAGATGGAATGATAATGTTGTCTCAGTGGCCTCAAACTGCATTCCATCTCAGCCATTTCACATCACAACTAGATATTCTCAAAAGGAGAAGAAAAGGATTAGAGTCAAACAACCTCATAGCATCTTTGTCCACAACAAACACATGGGCGGTGCTGACAGGGCAGACCAAAACATAAGTCTCTATAAAACTTCAATTAGAGGCAAAAAGTTGTATTTTTGTCTCCTAACACACTGCTTTGATGTAGCAGAACAAAATGCATGGTTGCTGCATAGATTGGAAGGAGGAACTATGGATCATCTAGCCTTCCGTAGACGCCTGGTTATTTCTATCCTTGAAAAAAATGCTAAAGCCAGTAACAGCAAAGGTCGTCCTTCAAAAAATGAGCATCAAGATTCTCGATTTGATGGAATGGAACACTGGGTTGTGCAGCAGGAAAAACAGACTCGTTGTCAAAACTGCCACTCCAAGACTACAACAATATGCCTGAAATGTGATGTGGGACTACATGTTAAGTGCTTTCAGGCTTACCATACACCATAGTGGTCAAAATGTTTCAACATTCATTTATTGGATGCAGAGTTTCATGTTTTTGTAACTTTAAAAAAAAAACTGATTTGAGTAATAAACGTTTATTATCCATATAAAGTTATGTAAATAAATTATTCACCCCCTAACTACCAATAAAGTGCATTATACTTGCTTTTCAATAATCAAATCAAAACTTACAGCAGACTTTGGGTAATAATTTATACATAACAAGGACTGACAGCCTATATATAGGACATCTCACAACTTAGCATGACTAGCATCCTATATTTAGCACATGCAGTTTTTAATAGCTAAACAATGAATTTGGGGAAAATAACTTATACACGAATATTAGTGATCCCTAAGGATCATTTAATTATAAAATCAAACATAAAGATAAAAAAAAAGTTTCAGTCCAATCTGGGTTAATATTTACATCCTGGTGAACTAACTAGGGTTAAGGTCAGTCCATAATCTTGTATACACTTAGCACTATAAATAAATAAAAAAATATACTGCTATATTTTTCTCACGTGTAGTTAAATGACTAGTTTCGCAAATATTAAGCTTCTTGGAAAAATAGTTGGTCGCCAGTAAGAGTACATTTACACGATTTAATACTGTTGAAAAGCACATAATTAACTGTTTTGTTTGAAAGCACCAGCACCTGCTGTTGAAAGAAAGAAGTACAATATTAACTGACTGGATTCTGAACAACAGTGGCATAATCCAACCACATACTGCCCTCTCCCACTCTCCCATGTGTCAGATGCAAGCAGCAAGGCTACTCAATTCTCAACATTTATCACATTTAACTTGAAATTTTGCAGTTCTTATTGAGCTTCAGCAGATAAATTGCTTGCATTCATTAGGTTAAATGCACATTTCAACCTCAGCTGGTTGAAGAGCAAATTAATTTTTCGGTCTAAATCTAAAACCCCATCTGATTAGCATGTAGAAATGATGCTGGTGTGTTTATAGTAATGGACAATGCAAGTATACATACCATACTAAAGGAGAAGAGACCATGCTCTAACACAAGGAAAGCTGATATTATGGTATGGCTGTCCAATAGGCAAATACCTTTTACCTCACCACAAACACGAGAAGAGTTGCTGCAGATTGTTAAACTAAACAAACTACAAAAGTGCTTTGAAATGGATACCATTGCTGCAGAACTTGGACACAGAGTAGTGTGTTTACCACCTTACCACTGCCAGTACAACCCAATCAAATTGGTATGGGCACATGTAGCAGAGAAAAATACCACTTCAAAATTGCAGATGTGGAGAGACTAACACATAAAGCTAAGGAAAGCATTACTGCAGCAAAGTGGCACGACTGTGTTCTACATGCAGTAAAACTTCAGGAATGATTTTCAGAAGGAGATATCCAGAGATGCTGTTGTGGAACCTATCCTAGTGAACCTTGAGGATTCCGACACTGAAGGAGAATCCAGTGACGAAGAATAAGGTAAGATAATATGTATTTATAGTTATGCAACATTTAACAACAAAGGAATGCCTAGCTTTGATTTGCACCAACTACATATGCTTGCGAATACTTCCCTCCTTTCTCTGTCTCTAGAAAGATGTTGCAATGCAACACTTCCCCTATCCCCATATAATGTCAATTACTACCTTCATTTCTAAAAGTGACTATAATCAGCTGATAAGTGGACTGAGATTCAAGTGTGTGAGCAGTCACCTTATGTGGCCCTCAATGATGTAAATTGAAATACAACCCTTAAGGAGCACTTGCACCTGGATACTGACTATGAATCTATCCCAAAATCTTTTGTTTACATTGTAAGCAAAACTTTTTTTTTTTTCATTTACTGTGAATTCCTTTTGGATTATCCAAAATTTTGGATTTGTCAGGTTCAGTTTTCCAGGGTTTTACTGTGCCACACAATTTACATGCATATGACTATATAACACACTTTTTCCAACCTGTGATGTAGGAAGGAAAATGTAAAAATATATTATATAAGCTCAAAGAATCATTTCTAAACAGACCTATTTCTGGATTCTTTCCCTCAAGAGCACACAGCGCAGAGCCCTTTATAACTGGAACCTTGTCTCCATCATAGCCCATCTCTGTCATGAGCTCCCTGATCTCAATTTCCACTAACTCTGCCATTTCTTCATCTGCTGCATCAATCTGTGTTATGAACAAAAGATATACTGCTACCAACCACATATTAATGCTGTTAAAAGTGTATAGCATATAAAATTTCAAGGTAAATGATTCCAAAGAATTAGATATTATAGAAGCAGAAGATAGTGTTGTAATGCTATAATTATTTTTCTAACTTACCTTATTAATAAAGACAACTATGTGATTTATACCAATCTGCTTGGCCAGAAGAAGATGCTCCCTTGTCTGGGGCATTACACCATCAGTTGCTGCCACCACTAATATAGCACCATCCATTTGTGCTGTTCCTGTTATCATATTCTGAAATGCACCACAGCCTTTTTGTCAATAACTTCAATGAAAATTTTTTCTAATCATGTGATAAATGACCTTATTATAATTACATATCGAATAGATTTCAAAGAATGTTCAAAGTGAAAGAAAGCATTACACTCATTTCTGCTAAATAGTGAGTTGAAGCTAGCTAGAATGGTCATTTTGTTAATAAATTTTGGAGGAGGAGGGGGGGGGGGGATGGAGAAGAGAAGTTATAGTTATAATTCAGTATATTTATTAGTACTCTTACCATCACCTACTCATCCCACTAATGGTAACTCTTAAGTTATATATACTCTTGTGTGATAGAATTGAGAATACATTTAACTTTCATCTCACATGACTGAATACTGCAATTTCTCTAAAAAATGCTAAATTAACTACAATACAACCCTAATTCTGTGGGAATGAATACCAGCATTGAGTTCACACTTACAAGCAAATGTTCTGATGAGGCAGAAAGAAAATCATAATTGTTCTATTTAATGGTGTTCGCTATTTAAAAACAAGTTATTCTACAATTTTTGGCTACTGTAACACAAATGGTTAGTGAGAGAAATTAATTCATAGAAGGGGGGCATGAAACATGTTTTCTTTCTGAATGTCAATAATAATAATAATAATATTAATAATACTAATAAGAATAATAATTTCTGACCTTAATTTATGTTAAGATGCATTGCTAGTCATGAGCAAATATACTGCAATAATGATGGTGCGTGAAACATAACTTATCTGTACACCAACCACATTTGATAAAAACTGTTCTTTCATATTTATCAGTGTCCTTTCAAATGTGTGAAACAATAATCAGTTGTGTTCTGAAAATGCACACATCTGTATTGAACTGTATGCTGGAATCTCGGAGAGAGGAACTGTTGATATGCCAAAGTCTGTAGTTTGAGGATATTGCAGCTGCTGCTGCCTAATATCCGGGTGATCAAATTCAATGCTATGGATAGTTCATGTATTATACATTTGCACATCTGCAAGAAATGTTGATCGAGAGGCTGCAATTTGTACGTGCGTTGGCTGGTATGATGTATACCGCCACCTTTTCAGGGGCATACTGTTCTTCTTTCAAGAGGCACTGAATGTGTTCAATAATGCTATGAACACCACATGAGTCTAGAAGTAAGAGGTCTCTTGCGCTTGAATATGGAAGAATGTTTTTTTCAAAAATACAGGGGAAAGCTTTGTCATTTTTGCTAAGAAATTCCATTTTACAATTAGATTGTCCGCCTTGAACATCTTTTCTTTCACTTTCCTATTAATGTTGGGTGGTTCTTGGAGAATTACAAATAACTTTGGCATTAGTTTGCCTGATTGAGACACTATAGGCATTACAGTGTAGGAATGTATGATTGTGCCCTTTGATTGCACAGCACCCTGTACTTCAATTGCACCCTTTTTCTCTATGTTCTCCCCATCGGCATTTTATACTGCAGAGCAGCAAGTCTCCAATTCAATTGAAAAACAGATAGTTAAGATTATTAGAGCAATGTACTCCTGAGGAGCCCTCCTCTAATTGCACGGTTGATCTTATTGTCATGCATATTTTTTGGAACATAAGAGGCGCACACATTATGAATGTCATATTCAGTTTTCTCCCTTCCTAATAGTTTGAGTTGAAAAATTCTGCGAATATGTTTGGATAACTCACAGAATGTGACAACATAACAAAAATAGATATCTTTTCTGCCCCATGAGTACATTTGCTTGTTAGTGGTACCTTTGTAAGGAGCCAACATTACTCATTTCCACTGACATGTATGCTACCACATATCTGTTGAAACAGCTGGTGCTGAGATATCATTACTGAAAATGTCTGCCACAATTGGCAAATGGTATCTGGGAAGATGAAAGAAAGGAAGTCCAGTGAACCATGGCCAAATACCACTGATAACTTATTTTGGGATGCTTACAGTTGTCAATGTTATATATAACCGGTGGAAGGGTTTAAAGTATGCCTCTCTTAGAGTTAATTCTTAATAGCAAACTAAATAATTGTACTTTGCTGTATGAAGACCCATTTATTCATCACTAAACTTTTAATTATTCCTATTGCAAAAACAACAAGAATTAGACATGTACTACTGTGTTGTTTAGCCCCACAATATTTGTAACAAATTCATAACAAATATTTTTCCTTTTCTTAATCAGAAAGAATTAAAGGAGAATGAAACACAAAAACAAATATCTTATTCATCACATTAGTTTATCTATCATCAAGAATAATTAGTAATACACCAGGTCCATCATCCTAAAATCAACAGCTATCGTGTTGGTATATCTTCCTTAGAAACATGGCAATTCAAACTAGGCAGAATATTCCAGCTAAGAATAAAATCTTGTTGCACTTTACCGTTTATTTTATTAATTACTGCATGATAAGCATAGAAGCAGAAAATATCAACTGTTACTGAAAACACATTTTCTTTAGAAATTTGTAACAGCTCTAAAAATGATATAAGCTGATAGAAGAGAAAAATATTCTGCCTATGATAATGTAATTAGCAACTTGGCAACAGCATGAGAATAGAAAAGGATGAAGCTAATGACAACATGTGTTAAATAGAGGTATCCCATTTATCTACATACTGTCTTTTAAGGTCAAGACAAACTTTAGTTCACCATTAACAGTTATAAAAGTAATGAATAAAATGTAACTAATTACCCTGACTATCAAACAAACGAATACAAAGTAATTAGCTATGCAATTATGGTTACCAAAGTAATGAACAGAATAACTAGTCATCTCATTACATTATCGAATCTGGGTGACATTATTCACTGTATATATTGGCATTATTTACCTGGAACTACACAGTTACCTCAACTTATTATCACTTCTTAGCATAATGATATTTGGAATGTCCATAGCACTTTCAATTTATGTTCTTTTGACCTGAACTTTATTCCACATTGACATATCTGCCCATAATTAGAGTCTTCTAATAATCCATTTGTATCTACTGTATTCTTGTACTTTATACCTTTCCTCTCTTTGATTTTAAATAATTTGGACTGTTGTATTTTAATATCCATCATCAATGGAAAATGGCCACTGTTTATACTTAATTACCTTAAAATTGCTTGGAATGGTACTCCATGCTAATTGCTCACAATGCATAATTTCATAATCAATCACACTTTGCCCATTACTATATAAAAGTGTATTCCCCATTCTCATCTTCACCACTATTACCTCTCCAAGGCATTCAATTCACAAAATTCTACAAATTTTTCATACCCCTCTTTCATCTGACTTGCCCTTGCTCTGTCTAAACTTCTATGGTTTTTCCAATATTTCAAAACTTACCCAGCTATTTCTGCTATTTAAGTCACTTTCTGCAATCATAATATTAAAGTTGTCCATTAATAGAATCTCAAAGTTCACAAATGTTTCCTTTAATCTTTCTATATCTTTCTTTAGTTGCTTTAGAAGGTCAGGATTATAAAAGCGCAAGGGAAGATGGGTATTATATAACTATTCCTATACATATCACCAGGATTAGGATTTTTAGGTGCAAATTTCAGATGAACAAAAGGAAGGGAAAAGGTGTTCAAATAAGGTAAAAAAAGGGACAGAAAAGTTCTGTTATATTCAACTACTTCAATGACTTCTCTTTCCTCTATTCCAGGCATCCCCAAGTCGAGTCAAGGTCACTTGAGGGTGCGCAGGGCAGAACTTTATGCTCACTGTGGGCCACACAGCTACACAGTCCAGTATATCCATGCAGTGGTGGTGTAAAGCTACAATTAGTACTGTGGTGTCCTACTTATTATGGCTGATACATCCGAGCTGGGAAGATGGTTGTCGACACCTGTGATATTTTGAGCAGAATGGGAAGAAAACTTTCTGTTTATGGAAGAAAATGATGTGGCAAAATGTTTAGTGTGTTACAAACTTCTAAACCAAATAACTAAATAAATTTGCAAGGGCATTACTCACTATGTCATGCACACGAATATGATAAATACATATGGTTCTCCATTCTGAATGCATATGTGTTGTTGCAGATCTGAAATGTAAAATGACCAAGGAAGATGTAAATACTCGTGCTAGTGCTGTTAGAGTGAGTTACAAAATAGCACCATGTATTGCCAGGAACATGCAATCCTTCAGTGAAGGTGAGATGGTAAAACAATATTTAATTGATGCAGCTGAAGAATTGAGCCCAGAGTACGTACACGATTATCAATCAGTCAGTTTATCCGCCTCCACAATAATACTTCATGTGGAGGACCTTGCAGACGATATTCTGAGTAAGTTGTCTGAGATAACTAAAACATACATTGCGCTTTCTCTTGGAATAGATGAGAGCAATGATATAACCGACAATGCATAACTTGTCATCTACATCAGAGACGTGAATAAAGATCTTGAAATAAAGATGTTGTGCCGATGAAGCATACTACTACTAGACCTAATGTCTTCAGTTGCATCAAGGGAACAATGGAACAGTTTGAACTTTCATGGCATAAAATGGTGTTGTTAGCTACTGATGGAGCACCGGCTATGTGTGGAAAGAAACAGGGTGCTGTGGCATTGGTACAACAAAGAAGGAAAGAATTAAACATACAAATGGAACTTATACCGGTACATTGCATTTTACACCAAGAAGAGTTAGTGCTAAAATCATTTGTCTGAGCAATGTAATGGATGTTGTTGTGCGAACAATTAACTTTATCAGATCTAAAGGCTTAATCACAGAGAGTTCCAGGCACTTCATGTTGATATTCACCTTGAGTATGGGGATTTGCTTTACCCCATGGAGGTAAGGTGGTTAAGTTGAAGAAACGTTCTGCAACGTTTTTTCGCTCTCAGGAATGAAATGGCTTTCTTTATGGATGTACATGGTAATCTGTTCCAGAACTACAAGATCAGCTGTGGATAAATAATTTCGCTTTCCTTGTTTAACCTGTTCTCTTAATGAAGAATACCACACTTCAGGGTAGAGCATGCATTATCGCTGACTTGTTTTGTACCATAGAGGCATTTAAACAAAAGTTACATCTTTGGGAGCACCAGTTTAGAATGCGGTGACAGTACATTTTCCGACCTAACCTCAGTGATTCAAGTAGAAATCTTGGGCTTTGATGAATATATAACCATACTGCAACAATTGGGCAAAGTATCCAAGACATTATACTTCTTGAAAAACAAAGTTATTTGCAACACCATTTTCAGTGGACATCCTCGATAGTCCTGTTGAACTGCAGTTGGAAGTAGTAGATATGCAAAATGATATTGAGTTAAAAGATAAATATCAAACTAGTAAAAGTATAAACCATTTCTACACCTCTGTAAGATGCGAAAAATTTCCTAAACTCCACAATCTAGCACGAAGAATTTTGTGCATGTTCGGAACAACCTATGTTTGCGAATCACTGTTTTCCTTAATGAAGTTTACAAAGTCACATCACAGAAGCCAATTAAGTGATGAACACTTGAAAGCATGTTTGCATGTTTGGGTAGCTCGCAAACAATAGTCCCACATATTGAACAGCTGATTGAAAACACACAACTGCAAAAATCACAGTGATTGTTGGATGGCTAAGAAAAAGTAGCTTTCATAGAGACATTTATTTGAAGAATATTATGGGTTTGTATTGTTTACTTCATTGAATTGCATAGTACCAACAAGAAGAAAGGTCTATGTCATATTACATTATTTACTTAGTTTTATACACGTGTTTGTATTTTGTTAATTGTTTGTCCTGCCAATTAGATTTTATTTTGTATTATATTAGTTATCAGTATTAAAGTGTATAAAATTCTGCTATCATTATTATGTAATTGACAATGAGAGTGTAAGTTAATTTACAGAATCATAGTTCCGCCACTATAGCACCTCCATTTCATGCCCACATCCGGACGGTCAAGGCTTGAGGCCTTTTACTGCTGCCCGAGAATGTGGTCGGTCCGTTGGGGACATCTGCTCTATTCTAATTTATTGAATTACAAACAAGTGCATCAAATTATCACACATCAAAAGAAAGAAATAACATGAAGCTGCTGTACTTCAAGACATTATGCATTTCTACATTTTTAAAAGTTAGTCTGCTTCTATTAAGAGATAGAATGTCTTTGTAGATGCTAAAGTTTCTTTCGACATTCACAGAAACCAGTAGGGGCAAACCTTGTATTCACTCGGAATGGAAACTCTACAGATGTAGCAAATTCCTCAAAGTTTGGATTCTTCTGAAGACTAGACTCAAGTTTATCTTTGGCAAAGCCATCTAACTGCTCCCTCATTGTGTTTCCTTTTCCGGACCTTGTTCTTCTATCATTTAATAGCTGCAGTCAGGTACTTTTACTATGGACACATAGTTATGTCTGCAAATTATGTATTTTCTTCAGTAACGGAAGTTTCTGTGCCTTGGAAATTGCACCTGCTGGATGCAAAGAAAGCACAAACTCCCATTTTGTCAAAATTCTCACACAACATAGTGGCAAACTCAATCCATGATCCCTAGCAAGTAATGATCAGGAAATTTGGAAGGAACAAGCCAGTGATTTTCCTGTAGGCAACAACACAACTCGGAGCTTTCAGTAGAATCTTCTTCAGGGCAGAGATGAATTGATTTGCAATGTCGTATTTGTTCCTTATGGATTCACAAACTCTGTGAAGGGCATGAACCAAGCTAGTCACATGCTTCAACTTAGGAAATAACGTTTTCAACTGGTTAACAGTTTAAACCATGTATGGAACCCGGTCCATAACCACAAGAAGTTTTTCAAACTTGATATCAGTAGGCCAGAGTTTTTGGCAGAAGTCCATAATTAATTGCATTACTGTACTGGCATTCGCTTTCTGCAGCTCATACTTTTGTAACAACATGGCCTTAAAAACATATTGTACCATTGAGTCTATGGTTTCATCCACAACGATTCCCACATTGCAATCATAGTGGAATGTGGGAATCCTTGATTCTTTTTATGGTTTTCCATGTAGTTTTTTTCTTAAAGTACTCTCAACAGGCATTGACATCTTTGTGTATTTTTCAAGAAATCCCTTGAAGACTTCACGGTTCACCTTATTAAGTGGAATTCCTGCTTGTGTAAGAGCTGCACACAAATCACTGTTTATTTCCTTCAAATTTTGACTTTTTGAAGAACTCTTGTCGAAATGATTTTGTGATAGAGGTTGCTATGATTTGTTTGTTTTAAGAGTCTTACTCATTTGATGCTTGGAGCTGGAAATGTGTTGTTTGAGGTAATCTGCTCGTGCTTTTCATCTAACAAAATTCCTGAATGGCAAATAGTACATCACATAACAGTTCCACAGTGTCTATGAAATATTGTTTGAATTCTTGAGCCTGAACAACAAATCAGACACTGGACATCTTTGGCATGATAAAATTTAGCAATTTTAACAATTAACAATTAAACCAGTTCACTTGTTAACTCCATGCAACTGTCACACAGCTCATTCTTGCATCCACTCACTTACTCGTCCACGCTCTCTTATAACAATGCAACAATTATCAGAATTTCTCATTCATGCTGGAACTGCAGTCGCAGCGATTTCTAGCAGCTTGTAGCAGAACCCAGTCTCAATTTTCAGAACTAGACAGATGCATACTGCAATCTCTGCGTGATCAGCCTCAGCCTCCTGGCAAATGACAGCTCTCACGTAATAAACTCACATTCATGAACAGCAGGCTACTGATTCTGGTGGGATGGCATTGCTAATTTTGTCAATTGCATTATTGCAGGCTACTTTATAGTGGTAAAGCAAGAGAGAGATTTTGTCGAACATACAATAATTATTTAATATAGTTTGCAGGTGTGCTTTCAATTCCCGTGTGGCATTTACTGAAAGATGTAGGCTTACTATTCACATGCACACAGCAAGCTAAGGAGACATTAATTGAAAGTTAAATATTTTATTTTGATTAGAAATCTTATAAAATAAATTGGAATGAAAATTAACAGAAAAATCTGATGTGTTCCATTCACATGATTTTCTTTACATCTCTGCAACAAATTATTGTTAAAAAGCTTATGCTTATATTTACTTCATGCTAATCGAATTAGCAGAAATAGTCTTATTACTTGCTTCTTTGTAAGTATAAGCAAAATAAGGGAATACCATAGGTTAAATAATAGTCAAAAGCTGGTTGCTATGTAACTGAAGGTCCTTTGTTTGTATGGACAGAGTTGACAAATTCCTGTATGAGAAAAGTATAAGTTTTTCAAAAACAAGGAATTCTCACAAACGATCAACTCCACGAAAAAATAATATAACATATATTGTGTGTTTTAACGTGCTCTACATTTTTTGTGTGGTAAGTTTTTGCCCATCTCTTACAGTTTAGCAGCAAAATTCTGTAACATTCATCCAGAATAAAGTAGTCTTCACAGGATATTCCCACAAAATTCAAGATATCAATTTTATTTGTCAGGTAAATATCTTTAATACACGATATTTTAATCAAAATCGTTAGATAATCAAAATTTTCGAAAAAAGTTCCATGTAAAGGGTAGTTGGGGGTGGGGGGATTTTCTTGAAAATCTTTGGTTCGTCATATCGGACAATGAATGAAATTGGTGAAATTGTGCTCAAATGATCTCGGAGTCCATAGAGCTTAAAGTTACTCGACATTTGTCTTCTCAAGATAAGGGAAAACCCCGAAAAAAACCTTATCCGGGTAACTCACCTTAACCGAGATTCGAACATACAACCTTGCGAATGTGAGGCAGACATGCTACCGCCACACTACCCAGGCGGCCTAACAGTCTTTTTGTTTTTGAGCTATGCTGTCCACAGACACATAGACAGACAGACAGACAGACACACACATATACTGACCTTTTTCCAAAAATGCTATTTTTGGACATTGGGGGATGCAAAACATGTACTTTCGGTGAAATCTGGGTGCATTGTAATACCTTCTCTATACACTATTTACGTACAGAGAAAGTAAAAAGAGGCAAAAAGGGTATTATAGGCATGGTTGGGGAAAAAAGAGATAAAGGTCGCAAAAAGGGAAAAAGGTGGGTGAAAAATACCTCTTTTTGCAGCTAGAAACAACATTTCACACTGTAATATCTTTCCAAGCGGCCTTAATTTACTCTAAGATAAAGGGTGTGCATCTAAAAATCATAACCCTGCACATCACACTTTTGTCTATTTGTTTGTCCTCTAATAGAATTCAAAGTAAGTTTTTCCTTCTAGACCAAGTTTAACTTCTTTATTTAACATCATCTTTACAAAGAAACCTGTACCTCTGGTTAACATCCCCTTTCTTGTTATCAATTTTTCTTTTATCCCCATGTACTCTAATCCATTTATATAAACCTGTTCCTCTCTTTTAATGAAATTTCAGCTATCACAAGGCATCTATTTTCATTAGTAAATGATCCAAACTTCCTGCATATAATTTGTTTTTAGTCCCTCACAGTTACAGATTCCTAGCCTTCTTATATTTTCTCTGCCCTTTAAGAGCCTGATCTATATTTAAATTATTATAGTCTTTTCTTATTCCTTTACTCTATTCCTTCTCTTGGTATTGATGGTTTATTTCTTTCCAAAACTAAGATGCTACCACATTCAGATGACGATTTGCTTCCCCTTCCATGCCTAGTTTCCACCCTACTACTCAACCACCACACCTTCACATGCAGCTTTTACTTCCCCGGTTCTGGGTGAAATAATTCTTGGTGATGTCACTCCACTAGCTGCTCCTGCTGTCACCACTGCTGCAACTACTGCAGTCATCACATCCCATCCAGCTGTTAATTCACTCACTCGGCTAATGGATGATGTATTCTTTGTGAGTGTTAATGTCCATGCTGATGAAATTTTTATTTAGATTCTCTCTTGCTCTGTATTCACCTATGTTCATCCCAGTTTACTTGGACTTTGATCTTCCTGTCTTACTTCCTAAAGTCACTTAACATCTGTTGCACATTAAATCTGTGCCCACTTGATTCTTCATTAATTCCTTCTTGTCCATATTTAATGTTCTTTCTTCATGTCTCCCAGGAGTATATAAGCATGAGATAAACCAGCTCACACCTAGGGTTCATTTTCAGATTTGAAAAAAGCAAAACAATTTCAGACAGACCCCTGATTTCATTAGATATGTAACCTTGGGTTCCTTCTTTTGGAATGGCATATACAAAGAAGAGAGGCAGACATCCAGGGACATGGTCTGATGCATTAGGACCATTGAACTTGAAGCCCAGTTTATGAGGAATAACATGCTCTAGGAGTCTACGCATGATGCCTTGAGGGGTGCCACTCAGTTATCATCAGAGCCAGGATTTGTATGCAAAAACAAATGCCAAAATATGCACGCAAATATGCACTAAAAACTAGTAAAATATGCATAAACGATATGCAAACTAAAAATGGTATGCTTGATACCTATTGTCATAAGTTCACCATTTAATTATAGTTTAAAGAATTAATTATTAATTAATTCATTAAGTTATTAATTATTATTAAATAATTAATAATAACTGTTAGTTATTACATTTATTATAATTACTTATTTGTATTACGCTGTTTCAATTTTAAGAAACAATGAGAGAACGTGTTATATTAGCGATTCACCCTATTGTCCAATACTGATGTTGCAATAGACGAGATATATTATCCTGAGGTTCTCTGCAGTGAAACTTCTTCGTTTGTCACTAAAGAAGGTTTTATAGAGTGAAAACGATCTCTCTACATCACAAGAGGGCAGCGGTGTATGAGAGAAACTCCAAATCTCTTTAGCAAGTTCTTGTACTTCGCATGTTTCCCCGGCCAGCTGTTCTGCAATTTCACAAATTGTTTTATCCTGTATTTTTACCAAGAACTGCGTTCAACTTATCAAAAGCAATTTTTGCAACTCCTTGTGTTTCGAAGGGCAGTGCGTGTAATACCTGATTCACTAAGGACAATGAGTGCTGTAATGAATTATTCTTAGCCTGCAGTTCCTTTACGATTTCAGGTAGCACTGAAAAGCGGCTACATATGTACTTCAATTTATTTTCTATATCAAATGAGTTGAAGTACTCTTGAGATTATCTTTATAGAAGCTGCATCTTCTGGGTCTAAACTATCTACTATTCTTTTCACATCATTGAAATATTTAGCATAGTAACATACAGCCTCCAACTCAAACCCCACCATGTTAAAACAGGCTGAGGAGGTAATACTAACTTTGGAGCCAATTCCCTGAAAATTGAAACTCTAGCAGGTGCTTTAATGAAAATTTTCTTGACATTGGAAAAAAGACAATAACCTCTGGATACAGGGATCTAACTGTCTCTGCTACGCAGTGTAGCCCATGGGCTAAACATGTCATATGTACAAGTTTGGGATAGAGAACTTTTAATGCATTTGCTGCTTTTACAATGTATGGGGTGGCATCTGTAAGAAATAACAGGACACTGTCATATTTTATACCATCTGGCCACAAAAAGGCTAGGGAATTGTTGAAGTTTACAGTTGTAAAATGGTTTACCCTTTCTAATATCTGAACATTTAACAGGTAAGTTTTACTTCCCGGTTTCATTGCACTCACTACTGCACTACGCACACAGTGGCTTGCAGGGTCTGTGGTCTCATCCACCGAAATCCAAATCTTTTCATGTTTTAATGCATCCCGAATTTCTCGAATAACTTCGATGAAACACTCGAGCACACACCTTTTTATGAAGGGTAGCTTTGTTAGGTATTAGTGTGCTGTTCTAAAAAGTTTTAATTTGGATATTATTAATTTTCGAAAGAGGAATGTTTGCACTTATAAATGCTGAACACAATTCCTTGGCGAATGAGTCACGTGAACCTCCGGGTACGTTGACTGCTCACTAAGTGATTTACAATTTTTTTTACATAAAGCAGATTTTCTGTAATTTGTTTGTGCTTCACAGTGTTAAGATGTTGTACTCCTTGGAACTTTTTGTCAGAAGCAATTCTTCGTTCACATGACAAACAAAATAATACTTGTCCATACTCACTAAAGTTGTCACTCCTGAAATCCATAGCACATTTACGTAACACAGACGAACGTGGCAATTTTACTGGTGGTATAACGAAGCAAAGTGTTTTTCACCTCTTACTGTTACTTCTGAACTGTGATTGCAACTGCAAGTAATCGTGACCAAACACATCTGGCAGATATGATGTTACAGCATACCTCAGATGACATCATGCTATGAAGGGGAAATGCTAGCTTCTGTTACAACACGAGTAAACAATTAGCTGATACAATGAAATCACATAGCTAGAAAATAAAAAAAACTATTGCATGTGTAAACCAACTATAGTTTTTATTTAGGCTAGAAAGAGAAAAAATATGCAATTACCTGTTTAATTTTAATAAATATGCATGCAAAATCAGTTTTTCCCAAAATATGCAATCATATGCATTTTAAAACTGCACTAGTGATCTCTTAAAGGTGAGAATGGTAAAGAATACTGCTAATGCATACATTTAGACTATTCAAAAACTCTAAGCATTTTGCATACAAATCTGAGCTCTGGTTATCATCATCAATGCTTTTCTCTCCCAATACACAGCTGAAAATTTCTAATGTAAGCTTCTTTTCCATGGGTTTTTGCATCTTTCATTTTTTATACTAAATTTCTCTGTATAACTCTCTTCTTTGTCGATAAAAATATCTGCTCCCTTCAATTTCTTGGCTCTTTTGAGTACTTCATATACTAACTGGGATATTGCTAGGTTCACTATGATTGCTCTCTTTCCTATTTGTCTCCCAAGTTGATAAGTTTCAATAATTTTGCATCCATACATATCCATTTTCAATTTTTCCTTTATTATTTCTAGTGTTGCTTCTGTTGGTAAATTCTTGTCTCCCTGGACTTAACTATGCCAAATTACCTTCTTGTTTTTCTTTAATGTCTATTGCCATAATTTCCAGTTATTCACCCAGTGGTTCTATGCTTTCTATTTTACTAATATTCTCATTTAGGTTTTCTAGCACAGTTTTAATATCTGCAGGGGCAGGATTTGTCTCAATTTCTTCCATCACTAACAACAAATAACACTTCTTAAAACTAATATGTATGTCATGTTCTATCTAAAATTGTTTTTTGAATTCACAATTTTTTTTTTCTAAATTGCCCAACTCTTGCTCTATACACTGTGATGTCCACTCCCATCGTGACTTAGATCCTTCTCCCTTCATCCAAATGAGCACCTCACAAAATTTAACCTTGTTCTCTCATTGTTGGTTTAGCACTCCATTAAATTTAAGTTCTGATAAATTCAATAACTGATAATGAAAGCTGTAATTTTGGTTTTTCTTCAGTTGCTCTGAGCACTGGTTGCTGTATAATACAAGAATAGTTGCTATATAAAACAGAATGTTTGCAATACACTTTTTATGTACAATTTGTGTTGCTTTATTGCAATAAAGTTCCTAACACCTACAATTTTGTTAGCTATGCAATTCAGGAATTCAGTTTTTGTAGTAATCTGTTTTATTTTCAAGTTGGTAGCAACCCCACCACCAAGCTTTCCCTGCAACAGATTGGTTACTCGTTCAGGGGAGATTTTCAAACTCATATTTCTCAAAGCTTCTCAATTTGTGTAGTACTGTCCACAGAACTTTGAGAAACAAAGTCCACTGTGGTATTGTCCACAGAATAGAGACAGTTTTAAGATTTTACGAAGTTCTAGCTGTTTAACCAGTGAGAACTGGGCCTTAAGTAGAGTACAGAAAAAAAAATAAAGAAGAAGAAGAGTTGAATCCATAGATGAGATTTTTAAGACAAATATAGGATATACTTTTAGATCATATACACAATACAGATATAAAAGACCAATTAAAAATCAATAGCTTACAAGAAAAAATTGACTTTTTGAAACAACAATGGTACAGACATATTGAAAAATGGATCTCAACAGAATAACAAAAAAGTGTTTCTTTACACGCTATGAGGCAAAGATCAATAGGAAGACCAAGATTATAATGGGAAGATAGCCTTTGAAGCGGAACAGAAACATTCACTTAAAAAATTAAAACTTTAATGACAGGTTTGCTCACTAAAAATGTGCATATAAGTTTTAGTCAACAGTAAACAGTTGACCAACACAGGTAGCAGAGCTTGTTAAGTATGATGCATGAAAGGGTAGCCAGTATGAGATGAAATGCCAGCACCATCCTTCATTTTAGGGATTGTTTCCAGGTTTTCTGCAGTCCTCCTAAGTAGCAAGCACTGACGCAGTTAGACCTAGAACACCTTCTTTGCATTATACATATGTACATATAAAACTTTTTTCTATTTCACTTTTCTTTATCTGAGGAATTGGAAAGTTCTTATTTTGGAAGGAAAATGTTTGACTGGAGTGTTTTTGCAGTTTTATTTATTTTATATATATATAGGTATATATATTTATTTTGTGGGTTGAATATGGATGTTCCACATTCATGGGAGGGATTGCATAAGTTTGGCTATTCAAAAAGTATTTTTTTCAATTAGCAGTTGGTGTCACAATTGAACTTGACTCAAAATGTCAAACAGCTTTAGCAATGCAGTTTTGCTTTTCTATACAAAGTATAAGAGATTACATAATGAATCATCATACCTTGATGTAATCTGCATGTCCTGGGCAGTCTGTATGTCCGTAATGTCTAGCAGGCGTCTGGTACTCAACATGTGCCACATTAATTGTGATACCTCTAGCCTGTTCTTCTGGTGCATTGTCTATCTCAGCATACCCCTTCTCCTTGGCAAGAGCTTTGTCTGCCAAAACTGCCAACAAATATTGAGAATTTTTCAGCATAATCCTTAAAAGCTACCATATATTTCTTTAAAACTGTTACATCAAAGGTTTGCTAAAGTAAAGCAGTAGGTTGCAAACATTAGAACAGCCATACACAGATTTCATTCAAAACTTCCTAGGCTACAAGATTCACATTGGCACACTGCAACACACATTTGACATTTGTTCTAAAGGTAAATTATTTCAACTTACAACCATAAAAATGAACAAATGATATTGCATCAGTTTTTAATCCTGCGGTGTTACTCTTGCAGTGCAGGCAAGTTGAGTACTGTAAAGAAGAGGAGGAACGGCAGAAAATTGATGTCTAATCAGGTGGTCAAGCCAATTCATGTGGGTGCTAGCAGCAGCAGGCTGGCAAATGCATAATACTAAATTGTGATGCATTACTGTGCCTTTCAATTATCTTTTTGCCACTATGATTTGAAAACAAAAACACACACACACACACCCATCCACCCACACACACACACCCATCCACCCAGACACACACACATTACATACATACTTTAATATTTCTTAATGCGGTTATTAATATAGAGCTTAACTTTTTAAATCTTTTATTAAATTATATTCATTCAACTAAACCTCAAAAATTACATGAGGTAACAACATAACACAAAAACTAAAATAGATACCAAATTTGGTATTTGAGTTCATCTTCCAAAGATGCAATGAGAAGATTTTTAATAAATTCTGCTAAACCAAACTATCTTTACATGAAAGATTGTTCATTATTTTCTCAAAAATGGTTTTGTCATTAATGTACCACACAAATTATAAGGTATTTGATAACAAGGGGGACAAAACCTTGATGTTCTGTTAAAGACATTACAGCCTCAATTTTGTAAGGTTGATAAATCATCATGGATAAATAATGTCTCACTACAGTAAAAGTGGAGAGCTCACTAAATAACCACCACAGCCAATTTTCAAAATTTCCACGTTGCTTATTTACAATTTCCTCATAAAATAAGAACTGAAGCTTTCCTGGCGACATATTAATTCAAAATCTTCTTGGGCTTCTAACCAGGTTAATTGAATTAATTTCCTCTTGATAAATATATTTGAACTTGTAACTTTTTACCTTCTCTAGCACTTTGGTACATAATACTAGAGAAGATATTTTATTCCACTCAAAAATCTGATACTGTGATTTCACTGGAAATACATGTTTTAAGGGCCCCTTAATAAAAAAAACTAGAAAAAGGTGTATGTGTGCCTGAGTGAGTGTGTGGACAGCAAATAGTCATTTTGTATATGAACTCATAGGCCTAACAGCAGTAACTCATACAATGACTTATCCCTTTTCATGAATAGCATTAACTTATGAAGTTTGTATTTATGTCAGTCAGCATCCAAAGTATAATAAGAGTGCTTAAAATCAAAAACAAAAAAAAATTGTACATTTTAATTTTCCTAAAAACAATGACTGAAATGACTATTTCAATTCAAATGATTATTAAAATATCATTTTGAGATGCATGATAAAGGTATACCCGTTATTTTTTGTGAATAGTTTATCTTCTATTTTCAATAAAATTTAATGACTGGGAAACCGCAAAAGATAGACAACTTACTCTAGAAAAAAATACATTCTTGCTAAGTTTATTAAATAAAATTTGCTGTGGCATTAGCACTGGATTTACAAATATATAGAATCAGGTCATCGTTCAGCTTTTAATGTGGTAATAGTTAATTATACTTCATGTTAAATGTTTAATTTCATACAATAAATCACAGCATACAGTGAACTGTGTTGTCTATTTATTATATTCCGTTATTTTAAAATAAATACTCATATGAGGAAATTGAGTTAGATTAGCCTGTAAACTCAAGAAACTGCCCTTTTTTACTTTAAAATGGAAACATTTCTGGTATTTATTAAAAAGAAAGAAAAAAAGAAGAAGAAAAAAAAAAACATCCTCTCTTGTAATTCTCATTTATTTTAATTACGAGGGTTTCTAGATAAAGATGAACAACAACAATGACAGAAAAACATCACCACTGTGGAAACAATGATTAGGGAAGATCCAAAACAGGCTTGTAAGGACATTGAGGTGGCATTAGCAATTAGTCCTCCACCAAGTGTTTCAACCATCCTTCAACACCACCTTAGTGTAAAACAATTTCTTCAAGATAGACGCACCATAATTTATCTGAAGCACAGAAGCTCCATAGGGTGGAATGGTGCCAAGAAATTATGCAAAGATTTAATTGTGGAAGATCTTTCCACTTTTCAGATATTATTACGGGTGATGAAACATTGATATATCATTTGGCCCAAAAACAGAATGACAGTCCTCCCAGATGACCAACCACCCATTAAGGTCAAGAAAGCAAGGAAAGCAGGAAAGAAAGTGGTTGCTTCTTTCTTTTCCAAAGTGGTTACTTGGCTTGAAAACCAAAAAATGTTATTGCAAAATTGTACGCAGAAGTTTGCCTTCCAAAAGTGTTGTAAAGTATTAAAAAGAAACATTTTGTTACGTCAGCTCACACCACTAATGTAACAATGGAGTTTCAGCAAAGAACTGAAGCAAACTTATTGTCTAATCCACCCTATAGTGCCCATCTGGGTCCTTGTAATGTCTTCTAATTCCGTACGATGAAGAACCAGATTTGAGATCCTGATTTTTTTAGCCATAAAGAAGCTGTTGCATCATACAAAGAGGAGTTTCTGCATACTTGCCAAGGATAATACTTTGAGAAACTGGATAAACAAAATGTTTCTATGAGTATTCTATTTTTTGCTGTCTCAAGACTTATCTAGTGACCTTCATATCGCTGAAAAATGGTGATAATTAAAGTGCAGACAAAAATGTACTTTGGTTTCTTTTAGGCAATTGAATTAATTATTAATTCCTCTGAATGTACACAAATTATATAAAACAAATTGATACAGAAGAAAATGAATGAAATAAATTATTAATAAATTTGCCCATTTAGCAATAATGTGTTTGAATTACAATTAGTGTAGACACACAATAAGACCTAGTTTCTAAGATGAATACACTATATCACATAGCATTTAAAAGATATACGGTATAAATAACATACACATATAGTGACCACTCATACAATCATGAGATGAGGGGATGAACAACAATCATAAGGTTGGTTGGGACCAGGATGGAGTCATGGGAGAGACGACATCCAACAACAGTGACCAGGCAAGATAATACTGCAATAGTTCAGCCAGTGCCTTCCATGAGATGGAGATGAAGGCACACAACATCCAGACCTTGGAAACAGGGCGGGGGGGAGGGGGAAGAATCCTGACTAGGGAAAAATCATCATACTCCCACTTGGGATTGAACCTAGGTCCCCCATGCCCAGAGGTGAATTAACATATAAGCACTGTAGGCACAGGCCTAGAGGCAGGAGCTTTAAGGGGCAACATGTTCTGCATCACAATTTGTAATTTTAGCAATTTTTTTTTTACCTTTTTAATTATTGAACTTAAAACTTGACAAAAATTATGAAATTATTTTAGTGTTTAGGCAACAATCAACAATACTATTTAAAAAATGTGATGTGTTCCATTCACATGACTTTCTCTACATCTCTGCAACACTTTATTGTTAAAAAACTTATTCTCCTTTTTACTTCATGGTAATCAAGAAAAAATTAGCAGAAATAGTCTTATTACTTGCTTCCTTGTAAGTAGAAGTGAAATAAGGGAGCACCATAGGTTAAAGTGATAGTCAAAAGCTGGTTCCTATGTGACTGAAGTTCCTTTGTTTGTATGTATGAACAGGAGTTGACAAATTCCTATATGAGAAAAGTGTAAGTTTTTCAAAGCTGAAGCCAAAACAAGAGATATCTCAAAAACGACCAACTCCACGAAAAAAATGTGTATAACATAAATTGTGTGTTTTAATGTGCTCAACATTTTTTGTGCAGTAAGTTTTTGTCCATCTCTTATGGTTTAGCAGTTATGCAAAATTTCCTAAAATTCATCCAGAATAAAGTAGTCTTCAGAGGCTATTCCCAGAAAATTCAAAATATACATTTTATTTGTCATGTAGATAGCTTTAATATATGTTATTTTAATCAAAATCGTGAGAGCCATTTTTGAAATTCAAAATTTTTTAAAAAAGTTCCATATAAATGGCTGTTGTGGTTGGGGGGATTTTCTTGAAAATCGTGTCGCATCCTTGGAAAATACCAAACATAAATACCAAGTATGGTTTTTAACGGTCTTTACGTTTTTGACCTATGCTGCGCACACGCGCACACATGCACACACACGGACATTTTTCTAAAAATGCTTTTTTTGGATTCAGGGAACATGTATTTCTTGTGAAATCTCGGTATCAAATTTTTGGGTGCATTACAATACCTTCTCTATACACTATGTACACAGTATGTGTAGAGAGAGTAAAAATAACTATTAATTTAAATTCAGTTTCTGAGGCTTAATTCAACAATCACCTCCCGCCTAGGATCTTGGTATAGTTTCACAACTTGAAAGAATAAAGACACATAATTGAATTTAAATTATTTTTCATTGCCGTGCTTTAACAATTTTATTTTATAGTTCAAAAAATAAACCAAATGTGTTGGTCAGTAGTAGTGGTTGTTACAGTTTAAGGCTTACTAATCGTGTGGAACTATTTTGAAGTGGCTGGACAATTTTCTATATATATAGGCTACTCTTATAGGCCTAAGTATACATGTCACAGTATGATTATTCCTTTTCCTTGTCAGGTTGACAATCACGGAATCATATGATATTACCAATTTACCATAAGTCATAACAAAATGAAATTAAGTGGGGCAGCATTTAAGAAATTAACTAAGGAAAAGCTTATAGGGAAGCTAACGAGTACTAACAATGCTTGGTAGAGTGGATACATTTTTCACAGTTCAAGCTGTATTGATAGCACTGAAACTGTGGTTAGAGAAATAAATCCAAATGTGAACGAAACAGTGATTTTAGATGAAAAGCAAAAGGTTTCTGAATTTGAGATATACATAGAAAAACCACACATCAGTCAGATGTTACAAAAAGTACTGGTAATAAGAACACTAATAACCTTGTTAGTGATGATCCTGCGGAGTGGTGCATTAATGAGTCAACAATTGACATTGTTCTACATCGTGGAATTAATCAAAGTTGTAACACTGATTTTTCTAATTCACGAAGGCTGATACTGGTAAAATCATATACCTCAACAAAAATATATTTTACAGTAATCTTTTGAATGGCAAATCAACTTTGCGTGATCACTTGGTATATTCCTGTAGCACAGGTGCCATTTATTGTGCGCCATGTAAATTGCTTGGAGAAAAAACCCCAATCGCAAATCTTGGCATTTTAGATTGGAAAAACATTTATAGAATATCTCACCATATAAATTCACTCAAACACAGAAATTGTAAACTGTCGCTTTTATCAAGAAAAACATATCTTGGAACCATAAAAAGTCATTTTGAGTCAATTGTTAAGGCAGAAAAAATGTACTGATGCAATGCCCTAAAAAGGAAATTTGCAGCAATGAAAAAGTTAACAACTAGTGGACTACTTCTACATGGGCATGTTGAAAACTTTCATTCATTGCATATCGGTCAGTTTATGCAGTCTGTTGAACTTATTGCTGAGTCGATCTTTTCTTCTTGGAGCACATTTGATGATATGAAAATCCAGGACAGGGACACAAAAGCTATCTTCAACAATTTGTGATGAAATAATAAAACTGTTCTCTGAGCGGGTTAAAACAATTATCATCAATGATGTCAAACAGGCCAAATATTTTTCTATAATAGTAAATTCTATTGCAGATGTTTCACATATCGATCAGTTATCTTTCATATTAAGGTAGATTAATGAAAATGGGGAGCCTGTTAAATGTTTCATTATGTTTTTGCAAAATGCTGGGCACAAATCTGAAAACCTAGCTGAAGCTGTACTGAATATCTGGTCTACACATCCATTGATTTTACAATCTTACAACAATGCAAGTAATATGTTCAGTATTCTACATAAGTTTACAGGCATATATTACAGAATGAGTTCTGAAAGCGCATCAAGTGCCTTGTTCTGCACATTCTTTGAATTTAGCTGGTACTAGTCTGAAGCTGTCAGGAAGCGTGATCATTTATAGCACAAAATATTTATAATTTTTTCTGTTTTACACTACACTGCGAACTACTTTTTTCTTTCATGGAACCAGCAAGCAAAACAGTAAAAAGTTAATCAAAAACGCATTGGTCAGCAAGAGAGGAAACATGTATAAGTGTAAATGAAAATTTGGATAGCATTATCAAGGCTCTCAAACATGTTGTCAATAATGTTTGTGAGAAACGACTTCTGCTATATGAGGCTTCGGGCTCACGAAATCAGCTCAGTAAACTAGAGACAATGTTCATGATTACAGTTTGGAATTATATATTCCAGAGATTTAATACTATAAATGTTAAAATGCAAAGTATAAACAGAGGTATTGAAGTAGTTCATGGGTTATACAAATCACTTTTAGGGTTCATCAGCTCTACCCATGAATGTTCAACTATTATGAACAAAAATCAATGGAGATGACGGATATGGAGTATGAATGCACCTATAAATGATCAAGTAATCATAGAATTCATGCTGATGAAGGAACAGGCACTGAAGCAGTCCTGACTAGTAGGAATAAACTCCTGGACCTGCATATAAACAGATTTCAATCACATGGCATCCAGCTATTAAAAGATTTGACTATCGTTTTAGACTGGTATATTCCCTTATTTTCCTTATACTATAAGGAAGCAAGATATTAAGACAATTTCTGCTATTTATCTCAATTATCATAAAGTAGATATAAGAATATGTTTTTTAACAATAATTTGTTACAGTGAGCAAGTCATGTGAATGGAACACATCAGATTTTTTTTTTTAATTGTTTCATTTATATAGCGCTCTTTAATATCTAAGGTCACATCGCGGGTTTTGCATTAGAAACAATTTGTTGTCTTAGGTTCTTTTCGTTGGGTTTAAATTGTTTTATTTTCCTTAAAAAAAACAGCACACACACACACACACACATATACATACTTCCAGACTCTGTGGGGGATAGGGAATAATTCTGGTTAAAGAAAACTTTCCTGCCCCAGCTGGAAATCGGACCCGGGACCTCTGGATGAAAAGTCAGTTTGCTGACCACTCGACCACAGAGACATCTTGCTATGATATCCTCTATAAAAAGATTAGTTTTGAGTGGAAGCACGCCCACTTTTAAGACTCAATATGGTGGCTCCATAAGTAACATTGGTGTCCCGACTTGGTTATACGGACCTTGTCAACGATGCATCACTTGTGGGGGCATCTGGTGCTGGATTTATGAACTTCACAAAGGTTGCTGTGTGGCAATAAATCAAAATTCATAATAGTTTTTTTTTTCTTTCTTCATAAAGTAGAGCTTTTCCCAGAGATCAATCAGAAATTATGCTTTCTCATAGAATGAGGTGAATATAACTGCAAAAAATGAAATTATTGATCCTATTGATGATACAATATGTCATGAGGTATAGGCATCTGGATAGTCTGAATGTCGTCGAGGTATACCAGCTAATTCTAAAAAGTGTTGAGGATTTAATTCTGTGTGTTTATAAATGGGTTTTCACAGTTTTATATTCAGTGTAATTTCTGTCCTAATGAGCCTAAGTGGTGGGCAACTGCTAATTTTTCTGTTTGCATTTTGTTTCACATATGTTCTTTTAATCTGGCTTCCAAACTTCTTTCTGTCCTTCCTATCTATACTATATTACAGTCTGAGCATTCAATTTCATACATTCCCAGATTTTTGTTTGCTAGAATAGGATCCTTTAAGTTTTTATACAGTTTATGAGTGCTATAGTTGTTTTTCGAAGCTAAGATGATGCCATGATTCTTGAAGATCTGAAATGTTTCATGTACCCAAAGATGGTAGATGAATTATTTGAACTGAGTCTGGTCACAGTGTTTCAGTAGGGTTGTTGTAAGTGTTATGCGGTTCAGTTTCTTATAAATGTGGATTCTCTTGTCTACTGCACTTTTGTGGAAGCTATTGTTGGCAACTATTTAGAGTATCTGTAGGTATTGTAACAAATGTCTTTATTGACTCAACAATTGGTTCAAATAAAGTCTTTAATTCTCTGCTGCAAACAATTTACTTGACTCTTCGACACAAACTTTTGAAAGCCTTCTCCACCCATGGCTTGCACACCACTGTTCCCTAATTCTTCAGTCAGAGTCTGACTCACGTCAATACAACTACTCACTAAACCCCTGGCTTGCAATTTTCCACTATTTATAGCTAGAAAGTGTTGTCACAGAACTTTCTGGAAGTTTTCGAAGCAACTGGACGATTCTAGCATGTGTCACATTGCAAGGCCTCTGGTTACTGCTGCACTGCATTTCCTGTTTTTAACATTTAGGTCTCTAACTCTGCCAACTCGCATGCCAAAGCATACTTGAAAGCATAGCATGAGGCACTGCCACATTACACCCTCCTCAGGGCTGGTCGTCTCAACCAGCACCATCATAGTGGGCTATACAATCCAAATGCACTACCCACTTCTTCCCATTGGTGGTCAACTCTCTCCACCACATGGATGGTCCTGTCTTAGGTTGTTGGAATCTGGGCGTATGCCTCTTGATCCAGATTTGGTGATACAACCACACCAGAACTTTCTGCCAGTCACCTTCCCTGTTATCAGTTGTGAAAGGCACCCTGGGTGTATTGATGAACTGGATGGCTCATGAGGTCCTTCGACAGCCAGTCAACCAGACGCATGCTAGCACCACCACACCCTCCCAGGGTCACCCTGCAAACTAAAGGCTGTCCATCAGAATTCCAGAATTCCAACTTGTCTTCACCAAGTCCTAACGCCCTCCTGCCAATGTCAACTGTCAAATTGTGGCTCTTAGGCACATCTAGTCGCAATATCAACTATTGCAACGAACACCCACATGGCACTCCGTCCCAGGGTCCACTCCAGCAAGACCTCATTTTCCACTAGCAAAGTTTTGACCGATGCCATCATTATCTCATAGGGCTGATTTGGTTTCCTTGTCAGCAAGCTCTCTGCCCCTTCTGATTGGATTATGGTCACAGCTGTATAGTGTGCATTAGTATACAGCGTAGCTTCTCTCATAGCCAGCTGTCCACGATGACTCTGTCTTCCATCCCTCTATCTAAGGCACACAACTTCAAGTGAGGAGACAGCATTGATGAGTCAGTAGTGCCCCTTGCAACAGCAGGTTTTATTCATGTCCTATCTTCCAGTTGACTTTAAAGTTTGTTGTCACAAACCACAGGTGTCTTATATCAGGTGTTCCTATAACAACCCTCTGTAATCGTGAAACTTAATTCTTTAACATTGTGTAGTACAATAATTCACTAACTGTAATACAAGTGCCATAAGATGGATTACAGCTTTTAATTCCAAATACAAGTGCCATAAGATGGATTACAGCTTTTAATTCCAGTTTTTCTTTCTTAACAGCAATAAGCCATACAACATATTATTTGTGTATCCATAATGACTACAGATAATTTAAAATAACTAGTAGGGAATAAGACTTTTTGTAAACATCTCCTTTATACATTGTCATACAAATAATTTTGCTATTAAATACATTATGTTTCACACAAACCTTTGGTAATGGCTGCAGTAAGCGTTGTTTTACCATGATCTACATGACCAATTGTTCCAACATTGCAATGTGGTTTATCTCGTGTGAAGATTTTTTTCTCTGTGGCATAGAATCGATTGCTGGATATGGGCAATAACCATTTGGAGATTTTCACATTTTGCTACAAATAAAAAGCAACATTTTAGCTCAAACTGTTTATAATTATATAAGTATCTACAGTATTTTTCTTGTTCATTAATGTATATATACTTACACATTTCTGCAACTCTCTCCCAAATAAAATTTGTTTCAGTGTCCTTCGAACAGCTGCAAGGCAATAAAATTATCAGACCTCTATTTACAAAGCCAAATAAAACTGAAACAATAAATTCTAATGTTAAAGTTATTAATGTATATTTATGATTAGACCTATAATTGTATTGCTTCAGCATTTTTAATTCTGAATTTCAAACTGAGGAACTGGGTGGAAGAATTGTTGAAATTTAGAAATATAAAGAAATATATGTACTTTCATATGCTCAGGATGCATTAATTAGTCAGGATGCATGCACTGGTATACTGCAGCACAGGATACAAAATATGACTTGGCTAGTTTATAAAACTCCAATGCCTTGATTATTAGTAATAGTATGTATGTATGTATATATATATATATATATATATATATATATATATATATATATCTCAGAGGGAAAATGAGGAAGGATGAAGCACTGTTTTATTTAAATGTATTGTATGGTATTGACGTAAAACATCAGAAATTGGAGTGCAAAAACCCGATATTGTACACAAAATGCCATTGCATGACCAAAAAATTGGGACTTGGTGTGCAGTGAATACATACCAAATTAAAGGACTATATTCTTTGAGGATACAGTTAATGGACAGAGGTACGAGCATACAATAATCAAAAACCATTCCTAAAATATTTATATGACATTGAGTGCATGCATGCATATTTTTAACAAGACTCTGCTACAACCAGTGCTTGAAATGGAAATATATAAGTGCTGGTATACTTTCTTATGATAAAATTAGTTATACCTTCTGCATCATGTTGTTTATAGTTTGCAGAAAAATGCAAAATGTGATGCTTTGGCGGCCACATCCACCATCTGCGGCCACTGCACTCAGTTTGAATATGTATGAAAATGTTCTGAATTTAAATCAGTTGTTTCAGAAACACAAAACATTAGTACTATCCGCACTATCACTAACTACTGCAATATCAGGTATATTTATATCACCATTAGTTTTTCTCTTTTTGATTATAAATTTGTATAATGTATTTATCTTTCTTATGAGTTAAGTTTTAAACTATCTTCTGTTGTGTTTCTATACAAACTGATCAGATTATAAACTTGAGCTTGTAATGGATACACTTGTGATAATTTTCTATTCTTTAAGGTTGAATGTTGCTTGGCATGGCCACAAAACTTTGGTATTTACAAACTATTAACCAATTAAGATGGTTTGTTGACATTACTGCATTGTTGATGGAGTTGCATGCATCTGTAGACGCAAGTACCGTCTGATCCAAAATTGTGTGAATTGTGATTTGAATAGCATAAACTGAGTGTGATTTGGTAGACTACTCTTATTACTTTGTGTTTAATGTAACTTACGACAAATAGCATACCTGTATGAATTTTCTCAAATAAAAAGTGTCAGTATGAAATTTGCTGATGTAAAAAAGTACTGGTATGGTACACCAGCATATACCAGCCCATTTCGAGCACTGGCTACAGCACATACAGCTGATCTCTTGTTGAAATTAATTGAGGAAATTTTTGAAGATAGGATCACAGTAAAGGACTATGTTCACTACTCCCCAAATCTTACGGTATGCAACTCTTATTTATGGGAGAGCTTAAAAAATAAAGTGCATTGGAAGAACCTGCATGCATTGGAAGTACTGAAAGACATATCAGAAGAAGAATTAATGCATGTTAATGGAAATTTTCTTAAAAGGTTGAGAAATGCGTGGCAGCACAAGGACAAACACCTTGATAAAGGTATATGGCTATTCTATGCATGTAAATTGTCCACATGGTATGTGCTTGAGTTCAGGGTCTGTGAACATTAAACTCGGTTGGCAGCAAAAGCGAGCTGTGAAGCAGGCGGCCGCAAGTTGGAAATAAGGCACTGTACTATCACTTAACCTGGTATAAAATTCAGCATGGCAGTAAGCACTGAGCCTTGACATAATTGGCTGCAACAGGTTACTACAAAAATTCCTAAACAAATCCCACATGCATTTATATTGCTGAATTTATTGAAAAGCAAATTCATTTTCACTTTTCATTACAGACACAATGGTTAGAACTGACACTGATCGTATGACCTATAAGATATGACTGCAACACGACTACTAGTACTGCTGATAACATATAGATGCTGAAAACTCACAGCCAGGTATTCACCATGACATAGTCACAGACCAAATCCTAACAACAACAAAATTATGCAAAAATCTAAAATGCTAATAGAATTTTACAAAATGTTGCCAATTTTTATCTGATGTCAGTTTTGGCTCTCCTTCTTCTTTGGTTAATTCAACAGCCTTCTTAGGCCAAGATCACTCCAATGATTCCCCTCCATCTAGTTTTAACCAGTGCTTCCCTTTTCCAATGGCTTGCTATAATTGCCCAAAGATCTTTCTCCATGCCACCAAGTCATTTTATTGGCAGTCTTCCAACTTTTCTGGTTTGTGTCAAGTGGAAAAGTCAGAGTGATCTTTTTATATGAATTATTATCCTCCATCTTATACAGATGTCCTAACCATCTCACTCTATTAGCCTTTAATTACTTTGATTATATTAGGACCCTTATACACATTGTATAGTTTGGTGTTGTATCTGATTCACCAGATACCTTTTTCATTCACAGATCCATTGATCTTTCTTAATACGTTCTTTTTAAATGTCATTAGCTTTTGTGTTCTCTTTACTGAAGGTCCAACTCTCAGATTCATATAATAGTACAGGTCTAGGTAATCAATATTTTATACAGTCTACATATTGTTTTTATGCTAAGGAAATGGGATTGATTGTTTTTTAACCCATAGTAGCATCTATTAGCAATCTTCACCTTTGAATTTATTTCTGCTGTTATATTAATTGAAATAATTGAATTGTATGACACTTTCAATTTTATAATTGATTTTTCCTTTCCCTGTGTGTTCCTTGTTGGTAAATTATTTAGCATTATTTGCATTGATCATTAATCCCATCTTCGTTGCTGCTTTCTTTAGTCTATTAAATGCTTCCCTTACCAGGACAAGTATCATTATATTTCAGTGTGAATTTAATTTCACACTTTTTAGAATTCTAACAACTTTCAGTGCTCAATTTTTTGTCTAAATTGAAAATACTACCTCTACATAGTAAATGAGCCAGGAACATTAAGTAAATATGACAATAGCATACTCATGTTGGGAACATGCAATTGAATTTATTACTAGGGGGCGCTGTTGATGAAATGTCATCTTTTAGTTTTTCAAATAAGAGCAATGACCAGTGGTATAAATATGCATTTTAAGTTGAAACAGATCAGAATCATATATATTTTATGTTGCATTTTTCTCCAATTTGATTTGAAAAATCATCATTTATGTTATTTGTCATTTTAGGAGATTTTTCCTACTTTAGGATTTTATATTTTAAATTTAAATAAAGAATATTTTTTGTAGCTGAACAAAGCCACCAGTATAAAAATAGTCTATGTAGTTGAATTTCCAAGAAACAAAACCAATGCTCTACCTTTGTCCTTCAATACAATTGCAAGATTAAACTTAGCTTAAGAGCGATGTGGATGATTCAGAGATCACAACAGCTGAGGGCAAAGCCTCACTGACCTTATTATACATAGTGCTTTCCTCCCAGGAGAACGTGTCAGGAAGGTATGCGCTTGCATCAGCAATGTGAGCATTATTCTGAGAAAGATCATGGCTCAACTTCGAACATACCATCAAGGCTTACTAGTTCATAGAGAACATAAGTTCATGTGCTAGCAATGCTAAATACACTCTGGGATTAACATTGTGCAATGTATTAAATGTTTTTATACCATTCTTTTTTAAAATTCTTGCAAATGCTGGCGACAGATGACACTGGAGTCATAAGTCATGCACCTTCAGTAATACTTTGATGTGGAGAACTAATAAAGTAACCCAATGTAGTAAAATGCTGAAAGTAAATCTGACAAAATGTGTGTTTTTACACCAGCTAGTAAACAAGTCTGGGAAAGATGTGTTTACAAGATGTAAATGTTCTATTTTACAAATTATGCAATGTTAAAGTGCAGAAAAATGCTTTGTTGTACAGCAGCACATTGGACATGAAAAAACATACAAAAGCTGTAATGAATGCTAAAAACAAAACGTGTTCTCAGGTCCTTCTAAGCAAACTTTTAACCTTCCATCCAGTAAATTCTCTGCATTTTTCAAAGAACTCTGTGAAGTGATGATTAGAGTGGGCATTCCATTGAAAACATTAAGCAAACCAAAGTTACAAGATTTTCTAGAGGAATACACTGGCCATACATTCCCACACTACGTAGGAACTATTTAAGTCAATGCTATGAAGACACAATGTCCAGAATAAGGAATAATATTGGAGTTAAGCCAGTATACACTACCGCTCAAAAGTTTTTGAACACACCTAATTTTTAGGATTTATTGAAACAATGGAACAAAAGACATAGTTTGTAGTTACAACAGTATATTTAATGAAAATCAGCAATACATGTTAGATTTTGCTTTCTTCAAAGTAACCTCCCGTTGCTTTAATTACAGCTGCCCAAACTCTGGGCATTCTTTCTATTAAGTGTGCCAGTGTATCTTCAGAAATATCTCTCCATATGTTGTGCACATGACTCCACAATACATTTACATTACAGGGTTGTTTCTTTCTTACCTCTCTGTCCACATGATCCCAAAGTAGTTCAATAGGATTGCAGTCAGGACTTTGAGGGGGCCAAACCATGTTCTTCAAGACTTGTGTCTCTTCCAATCGTCCAATGTATCTTCTACAGAGTATAGATGTATGCTTGGGATCATTGTCCTGCTGCAGAATGAACCCCTTGCCAATTAACCGCATCCCAGATGGTTTGGCATGGCGTTGATAATACTCCATCATTCCTTCTATTTTCACAATATCGCCTGTCCTATTTCTACCAAAAACAACCTCATACCAGCACCGAACCACATCCATGCTTGACTGTAGGGGATATGCACTGTGGTGCCATGCGTTCACCTTTTGCCCGTCAAACAAACTGGCGACGTTTTGAGCCAAATAGCTCAAACTTAGATTCATTATAAATAATACCTTTTCCCACTGATTAACAGTCTAGCTTACATGTCACTTGGCCCATTGTAATCTTTTCCGTTTATTGACAGCTCTCAATAGGGGTTTCTTTGCCGCAATGTAACCGTTCAGATGTGCATCCTGAAGTCATCTGTTCACTGTAGAAACACTCACAGATTCATCCCTCAACTGGTTCAGTTCTGCTGTCAGCATGGGTGCTGTTTTGAAATGATCACGTTTGCTGGTCACTATTAAATGTTTATCCTCACTTTTCAAGGCACCCTAGGCCTCCCCTTTCGATAATGATCCTTATTGCTATTTGTAGTTACATACCTCTTTACAGTGTAATGGATACTTCCCAAGGAAACGTGTTTTTGTGTGGCAATTTGACACATGGTGTGGTCTGCTTTATATAAGCTGACTATTGCAGCACGTTTTTCTGCTGAAAGCTCCCTTCTTTTACCCATTTCAACTTTTCAACTGCACAATAACAATGTGTACCATTCATCTGCTTATGAAGAATTGAAGTGCTGTTCACAGCCAATACCTATGTATAGATGTCTGTAAACGACATATAGGGAACCACAGACATACTATGACAACCAAAACAAAATTAGGGTAATTGTTCCTATAAGGGCCAACAAATGCTACATTTTCAAAATGCACATAATTGACAAACAAAATGTAGTATAGTAAATTTCAATTGTTTTTCCATGGATTTCTACCATTTATAATATGACATTGGCTTTATTTGGCATTATACACTCGTTTATTGCAGTAAAACAGGCTGTTCAAAAACTTCTGAGCGGTAGTGTATGTTACGATTGATGAAATTACAAATGCCAAAAGTCGCTATGTTGGAGATGTTATTGTGGGCACACTTAAATCAGATGGACCTGGAAAGACGTTTCTTCTAACAACTGACTTCTTGGAGAAGAGCAACCACTCAACAATTTGTAAATTGTTTGACCAATCAAGACTTTTCAACATTTTCATATAGAAGCTCCAGACCTACCCTTGCCATCTCCGCCTGTATCAACAAGATCAGGAATATGGATAAATGCAGCTTCTCCTTTGACAACTTCATCGTGGTCAAGTCCATAATCAACAATTTTGAAGGAGAAGATAAGCTACAATAAGAATCTGTCAAGATGTGCTAGGGAAACCTGCTTTACAATTGTCCCTGGAATATATCAAAACTATTTTGCGAATATTGCTCTAACAATAAATCATACAGAAAAACAAGGAGAGCTATGGTAACAGTATTGACAAAGTGCAACAAGTGGAGCAAGAACTGAAAAACTCTGGAGGGCAAATAGAACAAAGCAGTGTGCAGCAAACTGAAACTGGTCCTAGAAAAAAATGAAGGCTACAAAACCATGTGCAATATTTCCAAGATTATACCAGATGAACAATTTGATAAAAGTATTGTGAACAACAATTTTCACCAAGTTTACCTTGTGAACTTCAAGTTTGCACGTGTCACAGTAGGCATAAAACAAAGCTTTTCTATGCACAGTAATGTTCCGCATTTGCATTAAGATCAGAAAGACCATCGTCTCGTAATGTGTGAAGGGATTTTTGATCGTACAACAGTTGTTTACTGCAATGCAGAATAAGGTAAGCCTTTGAACTGTAGTACTACATTTTCTGAAAATTAAACAATTGTACTGTTTATAACTTTTTCAGATAATGAAAATAAAAACATAAAATTATGAATGAAAAATCTTCAATCACTAACTGAATGATCCTAGTGCGCAATAGGTGTTCACAAATTGTGCTAATGCTATATTCAATTGTGCTACTCATGTTTTGTTTTGGGATGTTTGTGGTATTTGTTTTTATAAAGTAGTAATTCAAAACTATTTTTAAAAATAAAATGAAAATCACTCTTTTTATACTATGTTTTAATGTTATTTTTGATTCATTTTAGGTTATTTTCCCATAAAAATAAGATCATTTTACTGATCATTTTTAAGTTATTTTTAGTCATTATCATCAGCTCCCTAGTTATCACTAGAAATGTAAACAGTTTAATTTAAACTTTTTAGTGACAAACTATCTCAAAATTCCCAAAAATTGTTTATAAAACAAAATCCCTCAATTCCAACATATCCTCTACTAAGGCCTGGTTTTACATATGCTGTCAATTTTATGGTAACTGTTATGTACACTTTTTACAATTTTTGGTTAGATGCAATCTGTCAGTAAAATATGCCTTAACCAAAAATAATATTTATTGTGGAATATCTACTGTAAACTCCTAACCAGAATTACTTTGATGTTACTTTGGCTTTTTAATGACTAACAAAATGGAACTATATTGAATTCTAGGAAAGTGACACTGACAATAAACAGCAGCAGATGTGTGTTTGGAAACCTATTTTATGAAGAGTGGTGATATAAAGTATTGATGTCAATTTCACATCCTACAGTTGCAGTAGAGCAGCATGAATTATGTACCCTTCAGGCCTTATGTTATGTTCAGTTCCCATTTATAAAGAAAGTTGACTTTTGGTTATCAGCCTAAGCATTTAGTTTATTGCGGATCATTCCTGCCCCATATTCATGTATATAATTTCTGTTTGTTTGTCGGTGTATAAAAAGTCCACAGATTTCTGAACATTGTCCATAAAATACTCCAGGATGATTAAATCAAAAGGTTGCTTGATTTAACAGATTCCTCTAAATAGACTATAAAACCGTCAAATTCTTTAAGTTTAAAGATCGTGGGTAAAACAAAACTAAATTTAAAACATGCTCTTGATATTCTTTTTCACAATTGAATTCATAAATTAATTTTTTCTCCAGAAATTATGCAATATCAGCAATGAAACAGTTTCTATAACCCTGCATTTTATGCTTTATTTCATCTGTACTTTTTAGGAACCATTTTGTCTTCTATCAGTGAAAAACTGTTTTACCTGTCCTTTATTTTAATACTTTAAAATGACCTCAAGTAATAGAACAACAGAAACTGTCCAAAAAATTGACAATCATAATAAACAACTGAAACCAACAGCTTGGAAGTTTTGTGGAAGCATTAACCAGGAGGAATCTTAAACAGAAGAGTTACTGTAACATTGCTATATAGCTATAGGACAATATTTATTCTAACTTATCTAAAAATTGTAAAGCCTCTAAGCTTTTAACTGAAGCTCTTACTTCAAATGCTGCTAGAATCTTCACCAATTATATGCTAAATGAGTTATACCCTAACAACATTAAAATCAAAACTATTATAAATGAGATGTTTTATATTGTGTTAACATACAACAACTTAATTTGCTGTAAGTGACCAATCTTCATTACTGTTGTTCTGCATAGATGAACACTGCGCTGCACCTTTATGATAGATTGTAGAGGCATTAATCAGGTTCAATGAGTCACTTATTAAAACATTAAAACTCCACTTACTTGGTGAAAAACCTTGGGAATGTTTTCATCTCCATCCTGTGCCTTGCTGACAACTGATCACTATCCTCCTGTTCATAGTCTCTCTTACCATCAATGTGCTGACCTCTATTGGCTGGCTTGCACAACTTAATGATATTGCAAACTGGTGTTAACTCAAAACATTGAATTTGTTCAAGATATATATATTTTTCTAAGTGGTGATTTCTGCTGTTGTCATCTAATGTTTCATTAATTGTCATCTAATGTTTCATTAATTGTATGTTTTCTCCTACATAATAATTTTCATTCCAAAAATGAGCTGCAACTGCTGATTTTTCTACTTCTTAATATTTGATGTTCTCCTATGCTCTAAAAGTATAATTTTCAAAGTTCTGCTTGTATTCTGTTTCATCTTTTGAATATCATATCTCTTGTGTGTTGTATAGGAATTAGCATCAAGACTTATTCTTCTGTGAAGGTTGTATTCTCTTGTCTCAAGAGGTTATTTGCATTATTTTCTCTGATTGGTATATTTTTCCAATGTTTACTTTGTCCTTTGACACCTAACCTCACATAGCAGTACCAGTGTCTCTCTTCTCTCTTGAATATATTCCCATTCCAACCATGCTTTTGCTTTTCACTAATTTTTGGAGATAACTGCTTTGAGATGGTATCTACTGCTGATTCAGTGTGGTCATTTTAAATTTCTTAAGTTTGAGTTT